>LR990654.1:20569048-21846249 GCA_905147715.2 Xestia xanthographa
GACAAAACCACAAATATCACAATGGACTCAGACTTTCACCGAATATACCGCGCTCATTAGTAATTATTACCAACATTTTCCAAATATAATTATTTACTATCACTAGGGTTTAAGATGTCTATGTATTACTAATAAATTGGATTTTATGATATGTTCATTAAATGACTAGCGGACGTCACGCGGTTTCACCCGCATAGTTCCCGTTCCCGTGGGAGTACGGGGATAAAATATAGCCTATATTACTCAGTAAAGACGTGGCTTTCTAATGGTGAAAGATTTTTTAAAATTAGTCGAGAAGTTTTAGAGTTAAATCGTAACAAACACATAAACAAACAAAAAAATCCGATATTTCCTCTTTATTATTATAAAGAGGAAATATCGGATTTTTTTGTTTGCATCTATACTATTGTATCTAGATTTGATTAATTGATGTACAACGCCATCTAGTAGTCGGCCAAAGTACTAGATGTACTAGATGGAATCCTACATGGCGTAAAGCCGTACCATTTCGGTCCACTGTTCATTTTTTTTTAAATCAATTAAGTACAGTACTATCAACCCCATAAAATAATTAAAAGTTAAGAGCCTATACTACCTCAGATTAGCAAATCTATTTGTGGTGGTTCAAACTTCGTTTGAAATGCTGTAAGTTCTAATCAGCTTGCACTACGAAGTGGTTGTTACGTCAGTCACTACAGGCCGAATTGTGCGAAATTGGTGGTTTTTATTCTTTACAAAATCAAATTTACGTCTTTTGGAAAAAATAAAAAGACAATTATGTTCATTATTAAATCGCCTATCCATTAGTATAAGTAGTAAATCAAAATAATGGTTACTTTACGAGGAGTAGCATTTTATAAATCATTATTTCTCATTTCTGTGGTTTCGTTGTGAGGGGATTTATTAAACATTAAGCAACTTAAAAAAAAAATGAAACGACAATTTTGGAGTCAAGAATATGTAGTAATTTAATTTAATGTATTTTTTATTAGTTGGTATTTCATTTGGATAAAGAGGAGTAGGCTCCAAAAAACTGCTCGTTCAAGGTCATTTGCTCGGGGAGCCGCCTTAAGTTCCACGACTACTTGTCGCAAAAAAAATAATTAAACTTCTACAATTTTCTACGACAATTCAAACGTCCGTGACTGTCGCGGCCATTCATGTTTGGCGTTTGTAGTCATTTGCGTCTATCTGCCTTGTTTTCATCTAAGTTTTTACCCGTAATAGAATCATTTTACTAACAGTTTGGCCGCTGAGAGAATGCGTTCCTGACAGGTCGCGAGTATTAGTATTATTGGTGATGTTATATAACTTATTGCATTTATAACTTACCTATTATTACCCTTTTTGCACTATTAACAAATAATATTATTAAAAACGATATCATTAAATCAATTATCAATAAATGTTATATTTTCGCGCTAAGTTTTTGTACCAACTGACAGACGCCAGGAACGCATTCTCTCAGCGGCCAAACTGTAATGTATCTGCTTTATTCAAGCAAACATTTCCATAAAAATATTATAATATCGTAGGATATTATAATATTTTTGAAAAAAAAGAAAGAAAGAAATTTTTGAAAGAAATTTGAAAACTACTTATAGTTTCAGTAGTGAAACTATAAGTAGTTTTCAAATTTCTTTGACATAACGTTTGACGTTAAGAGCGGCCAACCCGCCATACTCTTCGCGAGAATGTTGACAATAGCTCGTGCGTGATTATGCCGTTGTTAGACATATATCTTTGATTTTTTTGAACTAATAGGTATCTTGTGGACTATATCTAGGCTTCTATCGAAGCAGAAAATAAAAAATTGTAGAAACAAAATCAGTATAAGGCTCCAAAAATTGCTGTTTTGCACAACTTTTACCTCAACTTTGGCCGTTCATAATTTTTATTTTTTTTATTTATTTAAAATTACGTAAACAACACCTTAACAGCTATGACGCCAATGCGATGTTACTACTAAGATACACATACAATAAGAAAAGAAAAAAAAAACAATTAGAAAAAACAATTAACACACATTTAAACATTCTCAATGCACTTCAGTGCTACTCCTGTGAACTTCATCAGACTGCAGTGAAATATATCTACCTCATCTGAAATAATATTTAACAGTCTTATGGCGCGTGACAAGGGGGCAAACTTGTTCAGGTTAGTCCTAGAGGATAGCTCCAGTAGCGTAGGCGTGGGGCGACGCGCACCTCCGCAACCGGATGGCGCGCGCAGCCCCAGCCCCGCTAACAGATCTGAGGGCTAATTCACGTAATTTTATGACGCACCGATGAAGTTGTAGTGCAGTTGCAGTTAAGTTCAAGTTCGAGTGATAAACGGTATTCTTGTAATATTTGAACTGCGCGTGAACTGCACGTCAACTGTACGTCAACCAAACTACCAAACTTACTTATGGTGTGGTTATATGAGAGAAAAAATATTACTCACTAAATAATCGAATAGAATCGATTACATTTCAATGAATACGACGTTTTTTAAATATTAAAATAATACCCCAGCACAGATTTTAGTGTTTTTTCTTACTTAGTAGAATACCGATCATGTTGCTTTCCGAAGCACGCACCAAAGACGCGCAACAGTAGAATGCCGTTATTGCGCTCGCGTGACGCGAATTTGACGCGAGCGTGTCTGACAGCGGTAGAGAATACGAAAAGCGTTGTTTTGATCGAAACTTCACTGCAACTGCACTGCAACAGCACTTCTTTAGTTACGTGAATTAGCCTACAGGGTGGTGCAGCCAGCCGCGCAGCACCCGAAACACGAAGCTACACAGAGCGACGTCCCTCCGCACCGCCAGCCTACTGTACCCTACCATCCCTATTATAAAGAGACTCGGGTACATGAGCGGGAAGAAGGGATAGACGCCGTACTGCTTAAAAAATAAAAACCGAGTGAATTTGTTTTGGATTCTTTCCACCATAACACTATATTTGGCCTCATGGGGGTTCCACACGATCGCACTGGTCTCAAGACGGCTTCGTACCAGCGCATTGTACATGATTCTAACCACTGCCGTATTATGAAAATCTTCACACTGCCTAAGTATAAATCCAATATTTCGGAAGGACTTGCCGCATATGTCTAAGATGTGCTCCCGAAACATTAATTCTGGAACCATCTCCACCCCGAGGTCCCTTACATGCGTGACTCGTGACATGACTGTGGCTTCCATCTCATACTGATGCAGCAGTGGTTGCCGCGCGCGAGTGTAGCTCATTGTACAGCATTTGGCAACGTTAAAACTTAACTTATTATCTAGGCTCCACTGCACCACCCTATCAATATCCTGTTGAAGCCGTTCACAGTCCGAAGTATCTGCTACCGACAGGAACAACTTGAGGTCGTCTGCGAACAGCAGACACTTCGCCTCCTTTACAACTTCCGGGAGATCATTAACCATCAAAATGAAGCCTAGTGGACCGATATTGCTACCCTGACTCACCCCCGAAAACGTGAAATAAGGCTTGGAGACGTATCCACACTATTCGACGTACTGCCGGCGATCGCCAAGGTAGTTCGCGAAGAATCGCAGAAGGTGCGGTGTGAAACCAAAAACCGCAAACTTAGCCAACAGCACATCTTTGTCGACGGTGTCGAACGCCTTCCGAAAGTCGAAGTACGCAGTGTCCACCTGCCCCCCAGCGTCAACAACCGGCGCCAGATATGTCATGAAAGACAACAAGTTACTCCCCGTACTTCGGCCAGTCCGGAAACCGTGTTGAGCGTCGGTCAGACGAGAAGTTACTTGATCTGAAATACATTTGTGCAACACTGACTCAAACACCTTAGCAAACGCCGACAGCACTGCCACCGGTCGGTAGCCACTAACATCAGTTCCCGAACCTCCCTTCGGGACTGGTATCACTCTAGTGATTTTCCATTGGTTGGGATATTGTCCTAACTTAAAAAAAAAAATGTATTTATAAATTGTAAAAGTAAAGTAAGTATCCTGATAGAAGCCTTGCAAATGTAGTGGTGTTTTTAAATAACAAATATTTATTTAAAACTAGCTGTTGCCCGCGGCTTCGCCCGCGTGCAGTTCGGTAACTGTCCCACTGAATCATACTAAAGGGATAAATAGTGTCCTACATGTTAATCCAGGTTATAAACTCTCTATGTGCCAAATTTCATAATCATCACAATTTATTATTATCATCACAATTTATTATTATCATCACAATTACTATCACAACCACCATCACTATCACAACGACCATCATTATCACAATCATTATCACAATCACTGGAAACCTACGTGTTTTCTTGACTTGAATGTGCCCTGGCGGTTTGGAGTATGTCATGCTCACTCAATTGTCTCGCTGATGGTGGCGCATGTGTCGGATCATTTAGTTCCCTTCAAAACGGTTGAGTTGAATGGTGCTGATCCATGCGTCATGTCCATGAACGGGCGCTGTCAGTTGTGACTGGTCATCTCTTGGTTGCCATGGCTTATTTGAATGAATTATTTTGAATTGTATTTATTTTTTGTTTGTGTGTTTTTGCTGTGGACACTTCTACCGTGCACATCTTGCTACATTGTTCTCACATAATATACCATCTCAACGTGAATGATGTAACCAAGATATTGTAACAATATTCTGATTTAAAAGAGTGTCCATGGAGTTTCTTGCCCGTTCTTCTCCATAGAGATCTACGCTAGGGAATGGGCAACTACAGTACTTTCACAGTTTTTATGTCTTGTGACTGGGACTGTAGCTACATTTAATTTTCATCTTTGTTTAAATTCGACAATTCAAAAGTGCCTGTAACTGGCTTACTTGAAATAAATGCTTTGATTTGATTTTATTTGAATCACCATCACTATCAAAACCACCATCATTATCACAATCATTATCACAATCACGATCACTATCACAGTCACCAACACTATCACAATCACCATCCTCGTCATCACAATCATTATCATCGTAATCTTAATAATTTTCATAATCACAAACATCATGATCACAATCACCATCACTATTACTATCACTATCACTATCACAATCACCATCACTATCACTATCACTATCAGAATCACAATCACCATCACAATCACAATAACCTTTACCATCACCATTACAATCACCATCACAATCACTATCACAATCATCATCATCGTAATCACAATCATTATCATCGTTATCACAATCACAATCTCCATCACTATCACAATCCCAATCACCATCATCATCACAATCACTATCACCATCACAATCACCATCAAAATCACCATCACCATCACAATCATCATCACAATCACCATCACTATCATAATTTTAACAATCATTATCATCGTAATCACAAACACTGTCATCGTAATCACAATCATCGTCATCACAATCTCCATCCTCGTCATCACAATCAATATCATTGTAATCACAATCGTTATCATTGTAATCTCAATCATTATCATCTTAATCACAATAATCATGATCACAATCGCCATCACTATCACAACCACAATCATTATTACAATCACCATCATTATCACTATCACAATCTCCATTACTATCACTATCACAATCACCACCACAATCATCATCACAATCACAATCACCATCACGATCACAATCACTATCACAATTTTAACAATCATTATCATCGTAATCACAAACACTATCATCGTAATTACAATCATCGTCATCACAATCTCCCTCCTCGTCATCACAATAATAATAATAATAATCATCACTGACAGGACTATTGTAGCCAATAAGCCTGGTATAGTGGTGGTGGATCGATCAGAGCGGCGCGCAATGATTGTTGACATAACGGTCCCACATGATGAGAACCTCGTGAAAGCCGAGAAAGATAAACAAATCAAGTATCTTGACTTGGCTCGCGAGGTTGTTGACATGTGGGAAGTGGACTCAGCAATCATTGTGCCGATAGTCGTATCAGCCCATGGCTTAATTGCCAAGAGCCTCGATCAATACCTGAGGAGGCTCTCGTTAGGCAGCTGGATCAAGGGCTTGATTCAGAAAGCGGTACTCCTGGACACGGCGCGTATTGTTAGGAGGTTCCTCTCTCTGGAGCCCTGACCGCCGGTAGCTTGGACCCTGTTCCCGATACCGGTGGGCTACAGTTTTTTATATTTTTAAATGTTTTTTATATATTTTTTAATTAATATTTAAAAATGTAACAAATTTGTTTATAAATGAATAAAGGAAATAATTATAATAATATGTTTATTCAACTCAATACAAGTGCATACATTACATAAAAACTATCTTATAGGAGCTTATATAAACAGAAATTCGACAAGACATCTGTGTCTGAACTAGATAAATGAATATCTGTATCTCAGACAACAGCGCTCTTCCTTAAAAATATACATTTATTTATAAGCTAGATGTTCAAATTGGCTTTCATTATATATTATATTACATAAGGTTTTAATCATATAGGAGCAAATAAAATAAAAAGTAAAAATAAAAAACATAAAAATATCGGAGTGTTGTGGTGACCAATCATTATCATCGTAATCACAATCGTTATCATCGTAATCTCAATCATTATCATCTTAATCACAATAATCATGATCACAATCGCCATCACTTTCACAACCACAATCATTATCACAATCACCATCATTATCACTATCACAATCACCATTACTATCACAATCACTATCACCATCACCATCACAATTACCATCAAAATCACTATCACAATCACCATCATCGTTACCTATCACAATCATTATCATCGTAATCATAATCATCATCACAATCTCCATCCTCGTTATCACAACCATCGCTATCACCATCACAATCACCGTCACTATCGTAATTGCCATCACTATCACAATCACTATCACAATCACCATCATCGTTATCAAACTCATTATCATCGTAATCAAAATCATCATCGTAATCAAAATCATCATCGTTATCAAACTCATTATTATTATCACAATCATCATCGTAATCACAATCATCATCATCACAATAACCCTGAATAGAAGTTGAATCCGCCATCTTCTGAATCTCAAAATAAATGCCATTTTCGACATCAGCACCCCTGATAATCTCGGTTTCGACACCCATATTAATTTTTAGACATTTCAACCCCATCGCACCCCAACAGGGAATGATGGTTATTCAGGTCCGCCACATTAAATCTTAAAATCGTTGTTTTTGTATTACACCCAACCCAATTCACCATACAAACAATACCTATGTTGAATTTCAGGCTTTGTTACCCCATTTCCCCCTTTAAAGGAAAAAAAACCTCTCATTTAAAATGTTGCACATTGTGGCAAGAATCGTGAGGCATGGCAACAACTTGCGTCATGTGGCAGACTGTCGCAGCCAGTTGCAGCTTCTATCCAAACACAATAGATTCCATGCCACATTTTTGGTGCGTCATACAGTTCATTGGTTATGTTTTACGATGCTTTGAAAATTAGCTGGGCATGATGTTGCCCCGACGTAAAATAGACTGCCGCATACCGCAATTGCCGCATATTGTGGGTATTTGTAGCATACCACAAGAGGACGCCCGCCACATTATGTAGCATGCTGCAATGCTGCACAATGTTGCCCCGGTGTAAAGCCGCCTTTATAAGTTGGGGGATCACATTGATGATAAAAATGCTTGGCTCAATGCTGGTCCTGCTCCACAACCATAAGGGCAAACTAATTGATTCCCATGTTAATTTGTTGTGGAAGATGCAGAAGATTGTAAAAATATCCTTGCAATGCATAGATTCCATCTCATAGTATTTTATGTATAATGCATAGCACATGTGTGAGTACTATGTACTGTAAAGCCACCATTTACATTTAGATATCTTTCATTGGCTAGAATATGTCTTGGTGGCTGAGAGAATGTCATGCTCACTCACATGTCTCGCTGATGTTGGTGGGTATGTTGGGTCATTTAGTTCCCTACATTATGGTTGAGTTGAATGGCGCTGATACATACGTCATGTTCGTGTCCGAGTGTTGTCAGTTGGGACTGGTCATCTTTTAGCTGCCACGGTTTATTTTGATTACTTTATTTTTAACTTGTTGATATAATCTCTTACTCTACTCCTTAATGTACACGTCTTTCTACATCGTTCTCACGTATATGTATAATCTCAACATGAATAAAGTAACCAAGATGTTGTAACAAAATATTTTGATTTAAAAGAGTGTCCATGGAGTTTCTTGCCCGTTTTTCTCCATAGAGATTTACGCTAGGGAATGGGCAACTACAGTACTTTCTCAAGTTATTATGTCTTGTCACTGTGACTGTAGCTTCGCTTTTTTTTTGGTAATGGTTTAATTGAAACAAATGCTTTGAGTTTGAAGTTCATACCACTATTATTTTAACTTATTTACATGCCCAATCTTCTGCGAACATTGCTCTTACCAGATTAATAATTCCAGGGGCTCCTGTCGCGAAGAAACCGAAACTAGACAAAGGAAGAACAAAACCAGAAGATACAGTTACACCAGAGATAAAGAAAGCAGCCCCGGAAATAATACAAATCACTCAGAAGCGTACGTCCACTCCTTTGATTAATACAAAACAAAGAGATCAAAACAGTATCCAAAATATTACTTTAGATACGAACTGTTGTACTTATAGTGATCAAGACTTGAAACGTTTCAAATGTGATACATGTCATTGCAGTTTCAGTCAAAAGTATAATTTAAAATGTCATATTCGTACACACACTGGTGAAAAACCTTACAAGTGTGATTTATGTCAGAGTAGTTTCAGTCAAAAGGGTACTTTAACAAAGCATATTCGTATACACACTGGAGAAAAATGTTACAAGTGTGATATATGTCATTGTAGTTTCAGTCAAAAGCATACGTTAACACGGCATATTCGTACACACACTGGCAAAAAACCTTACAAGTGTGATATATGTCAAAGTAGTTTCAGTGAAAAGAGTTCTTTAATAATGCATATTCGTATACACACCGGAGAAAAACCTTACAAGTGTGATGTATGTCAGCAGAGTTTTAGATATGGTGGTCACTTAACTAAACATATTCGAATACATACTGGCGTCAAACCTTACAAGTGTGATGTATGTCAACGTTGTTTTCGTTTAGACCATATTTTAAACAATCATAAACGCATACACACTGGTGAAAAACCTTACGAGTGTTATGTATGCCAGCGTAGTTTTGCGCAAAAGAGCAGTTTAAGAAGTCATATTCGCACACACACGGATGAAAAACCTTACAAGTGTCATATATGCCAGCGTAGTTTTGCACGAACAAGCAGTTTAAAAAGTCATATTCGCATACACAGTGGTGAAAAGCCTTAAAAATGTGATTCATGTCAGCGTAGTTTTATTTGTTTAAAGAAACATTGGGTTATATCTATTAGGCCTATTATATCCTTAAATCTTAACTTGGGCGGGTACCCAAGTTAAGATTTTCTAGGTAACCAGTAGCAATAAGCTACACACCATTCACAGAAGAACATTTACTACTGTACAACTTTTGCTAATACGTTGTCTGTTTGGTTTTATTGGTAGAACTTGAGTTGATTGGTTATGAGAGTCAAGATGGCGGGTGTACCATAGCGAATCAAATTATACCAATTACCAAAAAAATGTACCTAAAATGTACTATTTAGTACCTAGCTCTAAAAAATCTGTACCTCCTTCAGAAATAAATTATTTCGAAATGTAAGGTACATCCGCTATATTGATGTCAAGATGGCGGGTGTACTATAATATTTTATTATTTAACCTTTACTCATAAAATAGAAGTACACCAAATAATTGTACCTAAAAGTACCTCGGTTAAAAAAACACACTTGATCAGTGGGATAGTTCTTGAGAAATAAAACAACCGCGTCTGGTATATGTTACAGTCAAAACTGTTAATCGGTCAAAACCACTTTTGACTGGTGTCAGTCAAAATCCTATGAAGTTAAAATGCATTAAAAATATGTTGTTTTAGAACGCCTCGGTTGTAACTACCAGTCTTAGAATTACATGATGTTTTTCACAAAAAAAACTTTTTGGTCACAAAAAAAAAACATAACAACCTAATAAGTTTCTAAGTTCATGTTAGTTATTGTCAAAATAGTTTTGACCGGTCAAAAGTAGTGTTGACTGTGACATATTATATTTATGTAAACACGATTATTATCGTGATTTATATTGATATAGTTATATAAGGTGTCGCTGTGCATCCTTGTCAAATTCAAGGAAGTATCTGCGCTAATGATTCTCGTCCCGAATCAATAATAAAATGATTAGGTTTTTTTTCTAAATTACTAAAATCAGCAAGTGTAAACCACCCGTATTAAAACACAGTCCGTTTGTTACTAAAAAGCAAGCAAGAAAAGAACAATTATAGCTTCCACACACATATACTAGCCACGATGTTATTTTTAAGTTTCACTATTTTAGATAATTAGTCGGTTACCCGGAACTCAACTATTTACAACCCGGTCACATTATGTCGAGACCTCGCTGGAATGCGATACGTTCATCATTTTAATCATATCATTATAATAATATTGTCTACATTAAATTAATTAACACAATATTTGTTTTGTTGGAAATCTTATTGTTTATAATAATATCCTACTAGAGGATACTTGTTTTGCGCACCATATCAGAGCGCCGACGCGACGTGACGTCAGGTCTCGAGATAATGTGACTGGGTTGTAGATTAGGTTAATTTCTCCTTTAAACAAAATGGGTAGGTTAGGTTAGGTTAAAACTGTGACCTCCTACGCCGACTACGGCCGCCAGAAACGACTTGCATTAATAGAAAAAAGAGATTGTTTTTAGGGGTCGGGGGGCTTTCGGGACCAGGACCACGGTCCCGGATTCCCCCTAAATATTTTTGAATGAGTCGGTTACCCGGAACTCAACTATTTAGATTAGGTTAATTTCTTCTTTAAACAAAATGGGTAGGTTAGTTTAGGTGAAAACTGTGACCTTCTACGCACGAGCCGAGCGAGCGAAGCGAGCGGTGCCGCGGCAGCGGCCGGCGAGTGCTAGAAACGACTTGCATTAATAAAAAAAAGAGATTGTTTTTAGTAGGTTACCCGGAACTGAACTATTTAGATTAGGATAATTACTTATTTAAAAAAATGGTTAGGTTAGGTTAAAATTGTGACCTCAGACCCAGGAACGACTACATGATTAAAAAAATAAAAATATGGAAAAAACGCTACTAACTAAAAAAAAGAGCAGTTAATATTCTTAATATATCGTAACAATATCAAGAAACTTCCGCTACAAAACACAATGATAGTGTTTGCTTGACTAACCCACATTGAGCGACATTTATGATTTAGCTCCTACCCACTTAGCAGTTCACATTTATGTCATTGAAGCATTAATTTGACTGAATAGAAAAGGGTGAATTGAAAACTGACGATACTAAATATTTGGCTTATTTGATTTTGCGTAAAAACTGTTATTCCAACTGAAATATTTGACTAAATAAAAAATGTTAAAAGTACTAGTTGGTAAACAAGTTATAGTTTAAATGTTCATTTCCCAAACATTAGGTTTGCGTTAAAAAAAATGTGAATAGATTTTTTGCTAAGTAATAATTTGGCAAATGAAATTACGCGAAAAATTTTTTGGGAAGTGATAATTTGTCAAATTCCTTTCGGTCAAACAAGGGAGACCCTAGTCCAACACTACCAGCTCGGCTCGGTAGTAAACATTGGTCCTTCGAGCCGGATACACGGAACAAAAATTGTTATTAGTATGTATTTTTAGGTTAAGGTATTTATGTGGGTCGTTACCTAAAATAAATGGACTTATTATTATAACAAAAACTTTTCACTACATTCTTTGTCTCTGTCATCGACAGATGAAATTGAGATGATCAAATTAATTAGTACCCTTAAAATCCAGTACAGCTGTTGGACATTAGCAATAGTATGCTAAAAACAGAGTAATTATGTTATTGCAATGAATATTGTCCTTTTCCTGCTTATTGTATTATTAATGATTTTGACATTTTTATTATTAATTATTTTGACATTATTAGTCATTATTACCAAAATTTGTTAATTAAAATTACGTACTAACACTAGTTTTAAGATGTGTGTTTAATGTGTGACACATAGAATTTGTATAATAGTGTGTGTTAAGAAAAAGTAGCATATAAGCAGAACATTACGTAAATAAATCAGATTTAAATTATATATTCTTTTCTCATAACTCATCACTGTGGCCAAGACACCTTTAGCCATCTTTGATCAGTCTCGTGAATCTGCGGGACTAGCAGTGAGTGAGTGTACACTTCCAGAACCTGGTATTCCTGTCTACTATCCGTCTGTAACCTTAGGTCACATGGTACAGACTGAACTTATTTATATATTATTTATTTATCACATACTAGGTATATGGTAGGTTAGGGCTGTAGTGCTTATAGGGTTAGGGTCGTAGGGAGGGACTGTTGGGCTTGTAGGTCTTTGTGGGATCCTTTAACTTATCATATACTTGATCCTTTAACTTACCTTCTAGCCTGAAACACAGGTTCCACCTAGTTCAGGCAATAAGCAACAGTGCTCTATTTTATTTGTTAAGATACTTAATTGTAAATGTGCCCCTTTTTATAAATAAACGATTTATTATTATTATTATTATATTATTATATATTTACATGTACCGTCGCACCCTTGACAGTATTGCGGCCTTGGTACGTGACGTTCGTTAAGGGTGGATGTACTATATGTGTGTATTATTAACAAATTGGATTTTAAAAGTAACATGTTAGCTTTACTTGCGAAGAGACTGGACCGCCGACACAGTGTAATATCCTAGTGTGGAGTCCAGGGAACATGTAAAAATCTAGCTCCTAGTGCTCATTTGTATTTTATTACTGGCTTTTAATATTGTACCGTTTTATTTGCACTGAATAATATGTTTTATTTATTACTACATTATGTGACGAGAAATTATCTTTTTGTTCTGTTCTTTTCGATTAAATTCTATTGAATAAAATATTCTTATTATTTGAAAACGATGGTTCTACATCCTCTGAAGTCACCGGGCACTATTTATTTGAATGTAGGTTCTATAAAGGTACAGTCGACCAAGCTATTTGGTTTATATTTTACCATGCAAATTACATTGTAAAATGTAAACCAAATAGTTCCATATTTCATGCAAATAAAGAATCTTCAATCTCATTTTCAGATAACATCTAGCACTTTTAAATAAAACCATGTTTGTGTATAAAGGGTCTAAAATACACGCTACCTATAATACACTTATTCTGCGCGTCATTGTGATATTTTTTTTTGTTCTACACCATTCCTGGGAACCTTCTAGTTACGAAAATATTGGGGATCAAAGTTCCAACTTTTTAACATTTTTTTTTTTAAATACAAGTTTTTAATGTACTACATAAACTACCTACTATTGAATCCATCCATCAACACAATGTTTTGAGTGCGTTACATTGAGTTCTACCACAAAACATGATTTTTCAACCCCAAAAAAAACAGATTCCTAGCAATAATTTTAGCGTAAAGTTACTTAGTTTGATGTATCATTGGTTTGATGTAACGGGCTGGTGTCCGCAAATCCACGTCCAATGCGCGTGTTTTAGTTACGGATATTTAGTACTGACATGTGATACGAAATACCACGTCTTTTAGGGTTCCTTACCTGTAGGGTAACCAACGGGACCCTATTACTAAACCTCCGCTGTCCGTCCGCCCGCCTGTCTGTCAGCGGACTGTATCTCATGATCCGTAACAGGTAGACATTTTAAATTTTCACAGAATGTGTATTTCTGTTGCTGCTTTAAGGTGAACGCAGACTTAGCCGTACCGCAGTCGCCGCATTCTAATTTTTTCTATGCGATCTTGCACACAGTCATAGACACAGATTGCACACAGACACAGATTACATAGAACTTTATACGAAGAATTGTAATGCGGCGACTGCGGTGCGGCTAAGTCTGCGTTCACTTTTAAAACATAAAAAATTAAGGGTCGGGGGGCTGCTAGAGACAGACTGGGTCGTACTAATATTTAGTGGGGAATTTAATGCTGCTGGGTCAGCGGAGAGGTCCGGCTCATTGAGCAAGGGTCGGGCGTTAGCAAGACGGGGGCATCGCGATGGGCCTCGGTGGCGAGTCCGGAATACGGAACGCGGCCTGTATCTGTGTCTTGTAACGCTGCTGGTTTCCCTGAAGCTCTCTTGAAGGAGGGTGATGGGTCATTTGGTTCGACGAGAGTATGCCTTTTTTCCGATGGGTAATCATCAAATGACTCCTCCCGCTCTGGGCAGAGCAGGAAGGAGTGTCAGACTTTTACTGACTAAAACAAAACAAAAACAAAAATCATTTATTTGCGTAATTAGGGTACAGAAGGTTGGTAAAATATATGAAATTGTTCTCATAATCTGCCTTTAATTTCGGCATGCAAATATAAGCTAAAGTTACATAATTTCTTATTAATTTAAATTAATTATATATCACAATCATGCAGACATTAAGCAGATAATCCCATTAAAATTGTATTACTGAATTAAATAAATGTCAAAATAATAATAAAAGTAATAATCATAAATGTCAATAGTAATCATTTCAATAATGGGAGAAATTCGCCATCCAATAATATAATAAATATAATTCAAAATGACCGTGCAGTTTATAAAACTTACAATTTATAACCTAAAAGCTCATGTACACTGTATTTTTATAACCCAAACCTTTGTTTTTTTTTTTTTTTTTTTAACCCATCCATGTTCCTTCATCGCCCTTTGTATTCTGGGGCCACGGTATCTCTTCCGAACAGTCCCGCAACCCCGGCAGGCATCGGTCCTTGCGAACCCCTTCCTTTTGCTGACTCTCTTACGCAAGTATGCCTTGGTCGGCGAATCTTAACTACCTTGGTGGTGACATATGGAGCGGCCATTGAGCTATTACTACTACGTATAGAGAAAACAGCGCGAACAAAATCTGTGCCCCGTTCAACTGCTGTCAGCTGGCTGCAGTTCACTCAGTCGCTTGCTCGCCACAGCATTATATATACGGGGTTAGCCGCCCCCCGCGCGCCCCGCCCTGCGCACAGATTTTGTTCGCGCTGTCTTCTCTATACGTACTAGTAATAGCTCAATGGGAGCGGCCGATATACTACTACTATTATGGGGTTTGGACGTGTTTATGTCGAAGAAACTTTTAGTGAGGCGTTCTTACAGGGCTGTGGTGCTGTTCGAAAGACATATCGTGGCCCTGGAACACAAAGGGCTAAAAAGGAACATGGATGGGTTTTAGTCAGTACAAGTCTGACACTCCCTTCCGCTCCGCCCAGAGCGGGAGAGGTCATTTGATAGTTTGCATCCGAAAAAAAGCCGTTCTGTGCACTGCTGGATGGTGGGGACTTTCGAGTTTGACATCGTAAGGTACCATGAGGATACCGTGACCTTTTGGAGAAATCGGGTTTGTACAATAGAACGCTGCACAATGAGAGGTTTTCTTTTTGAGGTATTAAAAAAAACGTTGTTTCCAAGAACTCCATAGATGGCGTTGAACTTACTATGATAGTTGGTGCCAAAGCCAAAACGCTTGGAAAAAAAACATTGTGTCACGTCACAATATACTCTCGTTGACTGACACTTTCATTTGCTTAACCTTCCGAATATAACCTAGTTTTTTCGCGCTTTGTTAAAATCAGTTTTTTTAGGTTCCGTTCCTTGCATTATCATACTAACTCCTAGCGCCATCAATCCAGCGACTAGGGAAGAGCTAAAAAGAAAATCCCTCATTGACCAATTTCACAGAGCACTTGTCTAAGACATAAAACAATACAAAATGGCATCTGTTGGCGAATGAACTAGTTTTATAATCCATGGTCAAGTGGCCAATGTACAGACAACAAGCTACCCGAAACTGTCAATTTTTTCTTTCATCAGCCTTAAGAGCGGCCAACCCGCCATACTTTTCGCGAGAATTTTGACAATAGCTCGTGCGTGATTATGCCGTTGTTAGACATATATCTTTGAATTTTTTGAACTAATAGGTATTTTGTGGACTATATCTAGGCTTCTATCGAAGCAGAAAATAAAAATTTGTAGAAATAAATTCAGTATAACATTCCAAAAATTGCTGTTTTGCACGACTTTTACTTCAACTTTGGCCGTTCATAATGTACTTATAAATTGTAAAAGTAAAGAAAACATCCTGATAGAAGCCTTGCAAATGTAGTGGAGATTCTAAATAACAAATATTTATTTCACATACTTGTAAGACTAATTCAAAAACACGTATTTCCTGGAACAAGTTTTATACATTTTCGAACAATATTATTCGTTCAATGTCCTCGCGTTAGGCGGTATGAGGTACGCGGGAGGCAAGTAGTGCAGGTTCAGGGCTAGGTAAGACAGGGGAGTTGAAAGAATACCACCGCTGTGGCTCTGGATGAAACAACAAGCTTTTCGACCATGCTCGCATTGACGAAAGGCGGGCCGGGAAGGGCCCTCTTAAACCTAGTAAATAAATTTGTCAGATTGTAATAGCTTGATGTGCTGTTGTCTGTATTCTACATAAGCAAAGGGATAAGTCCAGCTATGCCAACTCTAGACTTTATTCCTCTATGGTTAAAATTTATCTATTTTAATATTACAAAGGGGAAAGATTTGTATTGTATGTTTCATTTAAATTCAATATGATGCGCATTTTTTTTATTTTGCGTAGTACAAGACGAGGGTCTCTTTGAATGCCATGTACTTAGTACATAATACTTCCATGCACGACAGATAAATTTCCAAAAAATATTGGACATTAATTTATTATTTTTTCACGTAACAAATAAAAACAGAAATACGTACCTACATACTTAGCCAATATTTTTCGATAATCTAACTGACGGACTAAACAGAATCCTAGAATATATATTTTTTTTCATACCATAAACAATTCAGAAATGTATTAGGCTGAATGGAAAAATCAGTACTACTTGAAAAAAAACCGCGGCAAATTGCAAAAAAAAGTTTAAACTAAAATTTAATGGTGTTTAGATAAATTTTGAATAAGGGTTAAATATGTCTTTTAATTTACGAAAGAGAACAAGTATAAGTTATTATGAGCCTGAAGAACCTAGTTTCGATCAGTATCTTTGTAAGTACCTACGTAAACTCTTTTTTTAAATAATCTAATAGTCTAGTATAGTAGTATAGTATAGTCCAGAGGTTTTTTCAGCACGCATTCAACATGAAAAGTTGATAGCTGCGTAAGTATCACGTGATGAGACAACGATGAAATACCACAAAAAGTTTCAGTCGGGAGTCATTCAAAAATCTTATTTATGTTAAATAGTATTAGATAACCTTTGTTCCAAATATTATTAGAAAAATGCCGCCTGTGATACAGGTTTATCCTAGTACAGGCAACGTATGTACTTTGTTATACCTACATTATTTCTAAGATTTATGCCAATTTTAACTTTGAATAAAATTTATTATATTATTATTCGGGCAGGGGACCGCTTTCAGTATTCAAAAAGGGCTAAAAAATAATAGGCTGTTCAGCAACGATTTTCATCTCAAGGTCTGAACTAGGGCGTGCAAAACCGGAAGGTCTTCAAAACCGGTTTTGAATTCCGGGTTTGAGGGCCCAAAACCGGAAACCGGTGTTAGCCCCGGTTTCGGCAACATTTTTTTTTTTGATACATACTTAGTTGAATATTAACAACAAAACAATATTTACCGATACACAAATAAAACAAATTTATTGTATCAAACCTCTTTTAATCAAACCCACCACAATGTTAACTTACGGTGTTATATTGGGGGAACTCGACAAACGTACAATCCACATTCATTCTCCAAAGGAAATGTTTATAACTTGCATAGAACCGAATCATTAAGAAATCGAAAAGATTCAAAAAAACGTCTCGATTTTTTTAATTTGAACTCATTAATTACGAACTACTAACAACATTAAAGAATTCATATTTGACTATAAAACGAGATCAAATCAACTGTGTGCCGTACACTAATTTAAATAAACAATAATATTTTTTTCCATGAGACCGCTGTTCTTGATAATTTGTTCATAAGAATAGAAGTGCATTTAACATTTTATCAGATCATAGCGTACTTCTTATTTTGTTGCAAAAGTACCCAGCACTCGAAAAGGTTAAAGCAGCGGCACTCACAAAGGCAAACTGATCGAAACTCAGAAGATACAAAAGACCCATTCTTAAAGATATGATAAAGAGTACGCGAAACCCCCCGAACAAAAACACGTGAAATTCTTATGAGAAAAACAATTAGGTACCAAAATAATTAAATGCCTACGGTTATGCTACTACGGGCACATTCTCCGACGGCCAGATCCTCACTTTCTACAGGCAGCCATGAGATACAAGGCTAAACGGTTTAAAGTAGGAAGACCATTATATACATGGAACGGGTCACTCCAACAAGGCATGGAATATTCCAATAAAAGCAAAGAAGAATGGATTCAGCTAGCAGCAAAAAGAAAGAAATCAGCTACCCAAGAAATATATCACCAGCGAAACATTTACTGACAAAGTGGAACACATACTACTGACGATGAAACATATACGCGAACAATAATATTTTCAACTTTAAGCCGTGTCAAAATCGAATGGAATCGCAACCACCAGAAACGAACATGATTCTCCAATGATAGAAGAGACCAATCAAACGAAGGTCAAAGCACCAATGCTCATTCCTATGGATTGTACCTGTCTTTACCACTATTCCTATATTGGCTCGAGGCTGCATAGTCGGCTGATTGTGCCCGACTGGCTGCGGTTGGTCGGGCTTCCTTTCCCATCCCAGAGCAGGTCTTTCCTTACAAAATAGTGCCCCCTGGTGTATCCGGCTTGTCCGGGTCAGGCTTGCTCCTGACTGGGTGTGGTGCTCAATTATCATCATCATCATCAAAGTACCCAGCACTCGAAAAGGCTTTCCCACTCTCAACACTTGTTGATAGTACACACATCAAATAGTTACGTCATGCTTTCATACATGGCTTGTTCTACCTTGACAAACCATGCAAGGCCGAAATAAGACCGATTCTTGGGGGATTTTCCTGCATTTATCCAATTCCTTATCAAGCTGCTCTTGAAGAGTTAGCTCATCAGCTACAACTTCAGCGTCAGATGATAATGATAACGATGGCACGGACTACTCGGAGACAACTACGGCGATGGTATCAGAGTCCTTGAGCTTATATTTTAGCTGCTGCAATAAGTTTGTAATAGTCGCAGATATGTCAGCACCATTGGATTTGGGAAAAGTTTAAGGTAAGGTTTGAGTTTGGGCAGACGGGATCGGGTCGCAGGAGTCGCTTCGTGGGTGAGGGGGTCGCGGAGGGAGAAGTGTAAGAGGGTGTAGGTTGCGTTCGGATTTATTTGTTGACTCTCAATTGAAGATTTCTTAATGGGGGCTATCGCGTGTGAATTTGCCACTAGAGGCGCTTGTGTAGACTAAGGTCCTCCAAAATGTCAGATGTCATACAGTGTTGGCGCGTTGCGTGATTTTTTATCACGTATTTATACTAATACTCATGATTGTGTTCTAGATTGAGCCATTCCTGATTAATTATGACTTGAAGATTTTAAGTAGCAAAGCAACTTAGGACCATAATATTTTTAGTACTTGGAGGTAGAATGATTTTTAAATGTTTCATGCTTACTAATTTTAGGAAGAATATTGTAAATATATATCTAAAGCTTAGACTGTCGTTATACGTAATAAAATAAACTTTTCTATGAAGTTGTTGGTGCTTTATAATATAAAATTGAATTATTGACAGGACCTTACTCGACAGTGCGCCATCTGGTGAGCTCAAAAACGATAGCCCCCATTAAGTGCGTACTAAAAAAGTTGTTTTAAATCAAAATGTAATTCAAAAATGGGAAAACCGGAGTTAACTCCGGTTTTGACTTTCGAACCCGGTTTTCAAAAATCCGTAAATTTTGACCGGTTTCCGGTTTTTACCAAAACCGGAAAACCGGCTTTGCACGCCCTAGTCTGAACCAAAACGACTCAAACAGGCAAAACTTCTCGAAGTTATTGTGGCCTTTCATTAGAGGCTGCTTTACGCCGGGGCAACACTGTGCGATATTGCAGCATGCCACAAAGCCGCATGCTACAATAATTTAAAATGTTTCGAATCGTGGCAAGAATCGTGCGCCATGGCAACATCTTGCGTCATGCTGCTAAAGTTACTTCATCAGCCATAATCTACGGTGTCTTGTCCCCTCGATCAATCAAGTTGGTAGACCAAAACACTCCATTAAAACTTACAGCACGATACTTTGAAAATTATCTAGGCATGACGGTGTAAAATAGGCTGCCGCATACCGCAATTGCCGCATAAGTTGGTTATTTGTAGCTTACCGCAAGATGACGCAAGCCACAATATGTAGCTTGCAGCAATGCCGCACAGTGTTGCCCCTGTGTAAAGCAGCCTGGTGAATGATCCAACCAGCCCGCGAAATTCAAATTTTATTGTTTAATGACTATAGTCATTCAATCGAGTTACATGAACTTGGAGGGTTGTATTGATGATTATAATACCACCTAGCACTGGCCTGCAAATTGCAAAAAACGTAAGAAAATTTGAATTTCGCGGGCTACCCTGTAGCATCAGAAAAAATCGATTTTGTGCCTTTTTTTTTAAATATTCCGTTCATAATAAAGGTTTTTCTCGTGCTTAATAATAACAGCCGCTCGGTTCGATCTTTAGGTTAAGCCGTGCTTGCCTAGGTAGGTCTGTGGCTAGGTGATTATATGACCAACCCATTAGGTACATACCGATTTTCCTCCGTGACTCGGAAAGCACGTTAAGCAGTTGGTCCCGGCTGTCATTTGTAGATCTTTGACAGTGGTTACAGGTAGTCAGCGGCCTAAAGAGTCTGACAACCAGTCGTACCAAGGGATATCGTATTACCCAGTACTAACCATTGAGCTATTACTACTACGTATAGAGAAGACAGCGCGAACAAAATCTGTGCTCTGTTCAACTGCTGTCAGCCGACCGCAGTTCGTCGCTTGCTCGCCACAGCATTATGCAGGGTGTTAAAGTAGTCGCGTGCCGTGGCTTCTAGGGGTGAGTTCAGTATCGATAAAGGAACCCGTAAAAATAAAAAAATAAATATCTTTAATTTCTTTTTTAAACTTAAAATTCGGGTGTTAGTGTGAACACCGTTATCCTTGAAACCAGTGGTTTGATTTCATTAGTAGAACCTAAAACCATTGAAAAAAGCAACCTTTTTTTTAAGAAAATCCACTATTTTCCTCGAGATCATTTCACTCTAATGGGCTCGGAAACAGCTGACCGCCAAACGGGCGAGCACTCGGGGTCATCGACCACGCCGCAGTCAGCTGTCGCTAGAGCGAGCGCGCGTCGCAGCGTGCGCCTTGTGCCGAGCCGTTTGTTTCTCGCGCGTAAATTGAGTGAGAGCGGGTGATAACCTACAACCCATTCGATAGTAGGTAAGTAACTAAAACATTTAAATAAATAAAACAATTTTAATTCTAAACGATTGCTATTTTAATAGTTAGTAGACCGTACAATTTTTTTTTTTTTTTGCATTTTTTTTTTTTTTTCCTGGGTTCCTTTAACGATACTGAACCTACCCCTAAGCTATGGCAACGACTACTTTAACACCCTGTATATACAGGGTTAGCCGCCCCCCGCACTCCGCACAGATTTTGTTCGCGCTGTCTTCTCTAAGTAGTAGTAATAGCTCAATGGTACTAACTGGGTTGTGGAGGTCAGATAGGCAGTCGCTCCATGTAAAATACTAGTATTCAGCTGCATCCAGCTAAGACGACCCCAACATAGTTGGAAAAAGCTAGGCAGATAATAATGATGCATAAAGTTTTTTTCTCTTTGAAATTGTTCCTTATCCCCAGTCACGATATCGTGGGGTTTTTTTTTTGTTTTTAATTTATCCGACGATGTCGACACGACATTAACCAACTTATGCCATCGAGCAGTCTCGATTCGAGGACCTGTCGCGTTCCGCCAGCAACTTACATCCACAATATTATGAAACCACCAGTCCCACGATATCGTGTCGCTGTCGTTTTCGCCTAATGTGAAAATGCCCATCCATTTATTGAGCTATAGGGAACGTGCACAACGACGGTGGTGCCAACTGGCGTCACCAATCCGAATCATGTACCAAATTAATACTTGACATTGACATGTAAAACAAGTAAACAGAATTAATTTTATTATTGAAAATGATTATTCTAGCTAATCATAATCCATTGTTGCATTTCTGGATGTACCAATACATCCACAAAAATGAAAATTAATCAAATAGCGTAAAATAATAAAATTCTATTACTTTCCAAAGAATAGTACTCTCATACCATGTTTAAGTGAAAAACGCAAAAAATGGATAAATGCAGTAAGAAACATATTTGAAAACAATTTGTTTTTGTTACACTCTGCATTGAAAAAGTTCAATGGCCTTCAAAATCAACCATCCAAGCAAACATGCCAAGTACAATTTAAACTTCAGCGAACACACACATTAGACTGCATTGAAGTTCACATCGAATATTCCTCAACAGTTACACAAAGAGTCCACATGTACTCAGTTTATAAACATGGTTATACAATAAAGTTTTTAGTTGGCGGCACTCCTGGTGGTTTCATAAGTTTTGTATCTAAATGCTACGGAGGGCGTTCTAGTGATTGCTAATAACAAAATATGGGTGTGGATTAGACTGCACTGAAGTTCACACCGAATATTCCTCAACAGTTAAACAAAGAGTCCACATGTGTTCGGATTATAAACATTGGTATACAAATAAGTTTTTACTTAGCCGCACTCCTTGTGGTTTCACAAGTTTTGTATCTAAATGCTACGGAGGGCGTTCCAGACTGCACTGAAGTTCACACCGAATATTCCCCAACAGTCTCCACATGAACTCAGATTATAAACATGGATATACAATAAAGTTTTTAGTTGGCTGCACTCCTTGAGGTTTCCTAAGTTTTGTATCTAAATGCTACGGAGGGCGTTATAGTGATTGCATAACAAATGATTGTGGATTGATTTGTTATAGCCTGGAGATACTGTTCTTGCTGATAAAGGATTCCCTTCCATTAAAACATGTGTTGAAAATAAGAAAGTTGTTTTAACCACCATTTTTTCATGAACCACAATTTTCATCAGAGAAAGTAAACGAAACATACAAAATTCATATTGGTCAACATTCATGTTACGCTGACGATCACTATTGATAGACCGAAACCCATGTTTTATACCTTAAAACATAATCAAAAATAATACTTTTGAAGAGATTTGCGTGACAGGTGACAGCATAAGTTTCCTTTACTGTCCGCATAGTGTCTCTTTTGTCGTTTAGTGCTGCCACCTATAGTTCCTGCACGTTCCCTATTACTACTACGTATAGAGAAGACAGCGCGAACAAAATCTGTGCGCAGTGCGGGGCGCGCGGGGGGCGGCTAACCCCGTATATATAGATGTTCTGTAGCGAGCAAGCGACTGAGTGAACTGCAGCCGGCTGACAGCAATTGAACGGAGCACAGATTATGTTGGATCTGACGCCTAATGTCCCATTCACAAAAAGTCCCGTTGGCGCAGAATGTCCCATTCGCACAAATTCCCATTCACACAATGTACCATTCGCAACTTCTCTATACGTACGTAGTAGTAATAGCTCAATGCAACCATTGCGGTAATTGTTCATAGATTGCGAGCGCTGCGCTGACTTCGTGTACGACTACTGCGCCCTACACGGTCCTCTACTTGTTGTACCAGACAATAAGGTTATTTTTATATTTCTTTTATCCATCACTATAATAATAAATAATATAGCTTCTACCTTCGGCTTCGCCCGCGTGAAGTTCGATAATTGTCCCATGGGATCTTACTACCGGGAAAAAACGTAACCTGTGTTAATCCAGGTTAGAAACTATCGTGTGCAAAATTTCTTACAAATCCGTTCAGTAATTTTTGCGTGAAAGAGTCACAAACATACACATACAAACTTTCGCCTTTATAATATTAGTGTGCTATAGCGTGATATTACAGCAACACGACTTTCTTGATTTACCCCCAACACGCACACACACACGCACACATCACTTTCATACATCTAAGTACGGTCGAACAAGCTAATTGGTTTACATTTTACAATGTAATTTAAAATTATCTAAAGTATCTTTGTGTTCCTTTTTCTAGATTACGATTAGACTAGATTAGATTAAAAAAATAATAGAAGATTAATAAATATAAAAATTAAAAGATTAATAAATATAAAAATTAAAAGATTAATAAATATAAAAATTAAAAGATTAATAAATATAAAAATTAGAAGATTAATAAATATAAAAATTAGAAGGAAGATTAATAAATATAAAAATTAAAAGATTAATAAATATAAAAATTAAAAGATTAAATATAAAAATTAAAAGATTAATAAAAATAAAAATTAAAAGATTAATAAATACAAACATTAAAAGATTAATAAATATAAAAATTAAAAGATTAACAAATATAAAAATTAAAAGATTAAGTAATAAATAATAATAAAAAAATTGTAACGGATACATTATTTTGTGTAACAATCAAAATAAAAACGGAACGAAGAAGCCTGGAACTCACGACACGGAGAATCCGAGTGTGAGTTTCAGGAATCAATGCATTGAATGTAATTTCTTAAACTATCATTTATTCTTATTGCTAGTTACTAGTATACCTTTAACCTAGGTACCTGTGAAGACAGACTATCCATCACCCGTCCCCCGCGCCGCGCTGACCATACCTCACGTCTTCCTACACCTGGCGCCCTCTATTATACCTGGTAAGTTATCTTCAGAAATTTAAGATAGGTAGGATTAGTACTATAATAATTGCGACTTTGCGAGGAGTCTGATGAGCAGGGACATCCAGTAATTAGGTGAGGCAAATTTGGCGATTGTTTCGACCCCCCTTTAGTGAGATATCGTGAGATTCGACTTTAGTCTCTCCCCCAATCTCACGTGAGATTAAACAAAATTAGTTTAGTGTAAATACGTTAATCTGTGCTTAGTTGCGTTGGAATTGTTCAAAAATCATAATTTGCTAAATTATAATTATTGAATATTTTATTAAATATTATTGTGTAGGGTTTAGCCATATAAATTAAGTGGAGAAACATGTTTACTTTAACCTTGTATTCCCACAATTACTTACTGGGAAAAAATTACGTGAAAGCTTAGACTTTCTACTGTGTGATATAGCTGTTAGCAGATAGGTCAGTGACTCTGTGTAAATATCTGTCCTGTTCTATTGAGTGATACTGTAGATAAATCTGTGTGATTATGTATCCAGTTACACTTGCTGTTAGATCTGAGCGAATTGACTTTCCGATTATGCTTTGCTCCCCCTCGTGAGATTGGGTGAGATTCGGCCCCCTTCCCCCTAAACACCTCACGTAGTTAATGGTATTTCCCCTTACGTAAAAATCAGCTTGAGCGTTACCGCCATACAAAGTTTGTGTGTTCTGTTATTTTCTCCGACAATAGGGAGGATGACAAAAAAAATTAGTCCGTCAGTTAGATTATCAAAAAATATTTGACCCGTATTTTTTCTTTTGTTACGTAAACCAAAATTGACGAAGATACGACGCTTTTAAAATTCTCAATACTTCAGGCCGCGCCGTGGTGGATTTTTAGTGCGTTCTGACGTCACGAGCCCCCACTCCCGAGTTTTGAAGCGTTTAACTTTGTCAATATTCATTGATTTACAAAAACAAAAAATACGTGTCCATTATTTTCCAATACTCTAACTGACGGATTAGATAGATTTGAATTTATTGATGGTGGAAACTAGCCTATTGCGTAAAGTTTAGATTTGATTATTGGTATGGCTTAGGTGCTGGTCTGGGCGTGTTTAGCACGCTGACACTGCCGCGCGATGTTCGCTTCGGTCCGTATTGTGGACGACGGACTCACAATGTCGACTCTATGTACAGTTGGCAGGTAAATAACATATCTGTACAGTCACTATTGTAGCACCAATATGAATACACTTTCCTGAATATAAAGATTTCGCGAGAAATAAAATAAATATCGCTGGACATTACACACAGCGCCATCTAGGAAGTGCCACAAGCAACGAGGCTTGTGTCGTGGACACCAGATAGTTGTTATACTACATAACAACACAAAAAAACAACGAAAACAAACAACACAACGATTGTAACTTGGATCGGAACTTTTTCATATAAATACAGGGTATAAACAACCTCATTACGAAGCCGTCAACCAAGCATTCTGTACATCGTAACTTTACGCAAAAAATATTGCTGGGAAACTACTTTTTTTTTGGGCTGAAAAATCATGTTTTGTGGTAGAACTCAATGTAACGCACTCAAAACATTGTGCTGATGGATGGATTGAACAGTACGGGGGTCGTGGAGGTATTTAAAGTAAAAATCTTACATTAAAAACTTGTAGGTATATTTAAAAAAAACTTGTCAAAAAGTTGGAACTTTGACCCCCAATATCTCCGTAACTACAGCTTGGCAAAAAAGAGTAGAAAATCCGGGGGCCGCCACTGTGCTGTTCATATGGCAACCCGCTGTGACCGTATAGCCTACCAACCTATCGTCTTGATACTTTTGTTACAATTTTTTTATAAATATAATTTTAATTGAACAAGAATTTATTCTCCTCATGTAACTGCCTAAAAATAAATATATGCTAGTAATACTGTTTTTAAATTTTCTGGGATTAAAAAAAAAATACGTTGATATAATGTTATTGTAATTTAATCTGATATATTTTCCTCAAAATATTCCACACCCTCCGTGTCATCGGAGTCTTGGCTAGAGTTAGCCGTTAGTCTGAATCGTTCTCCGATACAGAGGAACTACTATCGTCTTCGAGGTCTATCACTATTTGCTCCATGTCTTCGTACATAGTTAGTTCCCGCTTGTAATAATCTTTTTCAATTTTAATTACATGGTGGCATGAATTCTTCCAATCCTCCTCCGTAATTGATTGGAATGCGCAGCTGCTTCCTATAAAGACGAAACATTTGATAAAACCTCTATCAATATTAAAAGTAAAACATCAATTTGTATGATATTTAATTTATATTGTTAATAAATAGTGAATTTAAAATAATACATTTTTGGTATATTTCTAATTATAATAATATAACAAACATAGTTATCACCTTGAAATCACATTCAACAATAAAGTTATGTAGAAATCTAATTTAAATATTTACATATTGCAAAGTGCGCCACTCAAGTATCAACATTAATCTGGCGCGCTATACCAAAGTAATGTCAGACAAAATGTAAACATAACCTATGTGCTCGATGATTATTGTTCAAAATTCCACTTATTTCGTATGCAAGCAATTCAAAACAGAATGGGGTTCATCAATTAACACTTAATTCATCTAAAAACAACAAAACAAACAGTTACATACCTGTCATATCAGCGGTTCTTTGGTAAACATCGTTGAGATGGGTAAGAATGGTTTTGGCCTCTTTTTCTGCCAAACATTGCATAAAAACCTTATAAATAATATCTCTGCCAGCACTTCGGATGGTTTTATTCATTTTTTATCACTTTACGTTAGTTTAATCACGCTTTTAGGGCACAATTATAAATTTTATAAACTTACGATCTTTGTTTACATCAAACGTCTTAAGTTTTTAAATGTTGCCAGCTAACAAAAAAATTAGTTCCGTTTCTAGACTTTTTTGCCAAGCTGTAGAAGGTTCCCAGGTATGGTGTAGAACAAAAAAATGATCGCAATGACGGGGAGAACAATTGCCTATCGGCTGCGTTAAGAGGTGTTTTATACCCTATGCTCAACTGTTTCCACTAAAGAGCCCTAGCACATGGCATATTATAAACGCACAGACTAGTTTGAAGCGCGTACAAACGTTAAAAGCCAGCGTAAGCAGTGTTGTCTCAACCGACGCCATTGTACAACTGACGAAGAGTCTCTAACCAAAACGCGGAAGCTAGCTGTACCTATCTGCGCGTATACGCGCGTTTTGCGATCGCGATCAAGGTTGCGTTCAAATCTCGTATAAAGCGCGTACCTAAACGCGCGTCATCTGCGTGTCTTTTGCGCAATTAAAATACGCCGTGTGCTTAGGCCCTAAGCGGAGATGGGAATTGTAAATAACGAAATCCCATTAGTGATTTACAACACATTTCTCCTCTCCTATCGTATCCGCTTTGATGGAGCCCGGCCCTTACCTTGCTTTCATCTCGCTAAGTATAAATGGTCCACGGACCAACCTCGGCGAGGGTTACTTAACCCTAAACTGCTCAATGGGGTTGGCAACTGTGGAACTAATGGCGCTAGCATCGCTTGAACCAAACATCGTCATTGGTTGAAAATCTGTCAATGGTGTCGATTCTGTTGTGCATAACTAAACTTAATTTAGGCTATTAGTATCCTTTTCTCTCTAATAAAACGAGAAAGAGACAGACGTAATTTAGAGCTGTCAAATTTTTTTGGAACTAATATTTCTATACAAATGAAGGGTGCACGTAAAAACATGTCGACTAAAAACACGGTGAAGCGCAAGGCATACACTAGTTTGACATCTCTAACTTAGTTCATAGCTATAGCTGTCCTTTTCTCGCCCTGTCTTTTAGTAAAAGATAGCAATAGCCTAAATTAAGTTTAGTTTGTGTACAACAGAATGACACCAATGTCATGTATATTTCAAAATAGTTTGACCTCATTGGTCAGATTGGATCTAAACTATGGACGCGCCATCTACAATCGGCTTTGACCAGCCTTCCCCATTCCAGATTTACGATGGTAACAACAGACGGTCGCACGTGGTGGACGCGGCTGACAGCGACCGCTCCAACTGGATGCGTTATGTCAACTGCGCCAGGCATTGGAAGGAACAGAATCTTGTCGCCTACCAGTTTAAAGGAGAGCTGTATTATAGGTATACCTATCACTAGCGGACGTCACGCGGTTTCACCCGCGTAGTTCCCGTTTCCGTGGGATAAAATATAGCCTTTGTTACTTGCTGATAATGTAGCTATCCATTGCTGAAAGATTTTTTCAAATCGGTCCAGTAGTTTTTAAGTAAATTCGTTACATATAAAAATACAAATCTTTCCTCTTTAAAATATTAGTTTAAAGTTAGAGATTTTATTAAATCTATGCAGGTGGGAAAACACAGAACTAAAATAAATGTACCAAGTTGGCATATCAATGCAAAGGGTCGGGTAGGGGTAGTCTATGGTCTTGGGCGTAAAACTGACGTTTGGTTACTTATTTTTTACCGCGTTTTTCACGCATGTGCTTTTGTACTTAATTCGCTACATTGTTTCATTTCATTGCTATTTACATGGTGGCGTACGATTTACTAAGGGGTTTGAATTTAATGGCCGTCCTAATTTCCGCCATTTTTTCAGAGTTATTGTCTCGCATAGAACACATATTAATAGATACATATATAAATGATGATAAACTGTGCTCGTCTTACAACTACTGTTACATGTTAAAAGTATAGGCGAAGACGCTGGCACCCTAAACACAAGTTAAATCTTACATTGGGTGCCAGAGCTCATCCTAAACACTCTTAGATTGTCCCTAGTCGTAATGCTGCATACTACTTAGAATAATGTTTCTTGTATTGAAGGTTTTTTTATAGCTGGTATCCATACAAACAAGTTTTGTTTGACACAAACTGTTCTAAAGTACCACGTTTCCGAGATATGAGCTATCTATCACTACTATTCACTGATGGCATCTTTAACACATTTTTGATAGCTTAAAAATCTCGGAAACTTGACACTTTAGAACAGTTTGTCTCATACAAAACTTGTTTGTATTGATGCCAGCAATGGATTAATACAGGTTTTGTGATTAAAAAAATATTTTTTTGTTTAATAAAGTTGTGCTGATGATACGAGAGAACTCCTCAACGGTTAACAGCAACTCAATAATTTGTATACTTTGTAAAAAAATCCAACAATAAATAAAAATGGTTTATTCTTTAATTTATTTCTGCTTGCCTTCACGGGTTATGGCAAGAGATCGTTTGTTCGTATTTTTTTTTTCAATGCATTCATTTCGATATTCCAGAACCATCAAAATAATTCCTCGCTACACGGAGTTGATGGTGTTCTACGGCAGCGAGTTTGCGAACGCCTTACACATCAACCTGAGCAAATATAACTCAGCCAAGTACTACGCAGAAATTATTAGTGAGTGTCTCTGATTTTTCAGATTTATGTGCGTATTTTATAAATCACTTGCTTCGGTGAAGGAAGACAACGTGAGGAAACCAGCATGCCTGAGAGATATTTCTCGACGCCATGTAAAGCCAAGTCAGAGGCCCATGGGCGACATAGAAACTGACACCAGGTTAGGCACTAACCACACGATAATGAAAGAAGAAGATTAGTTTAAGATTAATTAGTTAATTTTAAGATTACTTAGATTTTTTTTTTCAAAGTTGCTGCCACGCCTAAAACTTATATTAATAGGTAGAGCTTGGTATCAATATAAACAAGTTTTGTATTAGACAAACTGTTCTAAAGAGTCACATTTCCGAGATATGAGCTATCAAAGTTTAGGGCCATTCACTGATGGCATCTTTAGCACAACTTTGGTAGCATAAGGTGTCGATTCTGTTGTGCACAAACTAAACTTAATTTAGGCTATTGCTATCTTTTTCTCTCTAATTAAACGAGAAAGAGACGGACGTAATTTAGAGCTGTCAAATTTAGTTGGAACTAATATTTCTATACAAATGAAGGGTGCACGTAAAAACATGTCGACTAAAACACGGTGAAGCGCAAGGCATAAACTAGTTTGACATCTCTAACTTAGTTCATAGCTATAGCCGTCCTTTTCTCGCACTGCCTTTTAGTAAAAGATAGCAATAGCCTAAATTAAGTTTAGTTTGTGCGCAACAGAATCTACACTTTAGAACATTTTGATGCTACATAAAAAAATCTGTCAAGCACTCTATTGAAATAACAACAAGGCAGCGATTTATGCCACATATCAAAAGATCAGTGTACAAAAGTATTTTCGCAAAACATAGATACTATTTAAATGATGTTTTAGGTACTCCTACTAAACGCCTACATGACAACGAAGATGTCATACTTGAAGACTATTTGACTGCAGATCACTTCCATATTATTGACGAAAATGTTGATGACGACGGTAGTAACAAAATCTCCACTATGGCTAACAAAAACAGTATATCTTTTAGTACAGAAACTACTAATAGTCTCAAAGAAGTAGCACTTGATGAAAATAAGCAAGATAGTAAAGAAAACGCTTCAAAACACAGATACGAATGCGAAAATTGTCAAAATACGTTTTCAAGCGCAAGATATCTAAAAGAACATATTATCAGAAAACATAATACTATCTGGAAGTATAACTGCGACTATTGTTTGTACAAAACCAATCGGATCTACCCTTTTAAACAGCACGTTGGAAAACATACAAACACGTTTAAATTTTCTTGTGAAAAATGTCCGTTTAAGACTAACTATGGAAGGAATTTTAGAAATCATTGCATTCGTCATGAAACTAACACAGAAAATACCCGCCCAAGTTATTCTGCGCGGAGTAACTTCCCTTTGCCAAAAACATGTGACGTATGTCACTTCAAAACTTGTTCTCGTAAAGTATTCTATACTCATATGTCTAAACATAAGGGCGATATCTACCGATGTGATAAATGTCCTTATAGTAACCACGCTAAATATAATTTGTCTAGGCACGTGACTAGATTAGGACATTAATTTGAATATTTAAATTGCGAGCCCTTTAGTATATATATATTAGTATATATTTAGTATATATATATATATAATATACTAAATATATATATACATATATAGCCATAAAGTCCTTTCACATTTATATACCACTGACAGCTGTCAAAGAGCAAGTTTATTTTCTTAAACTATATACATACATTTTTATTCAGTTTAGTAAAAAGTAAAAACACGATACAATAAAAGACAGGTAGATATAAATTAGACACAGAGGTAGGGTAGCCCGCTAAATGCAGATTTTCTTACGTTTTTTTTGTAATTTGCAGGCTCAGACCAAAGGTTTTTTAGGTTTTTGAAGTTTTCAGGTCAGTGTCGGGTCGTATGTTGATTAAAATATAATTCGCGACTGTCACAAATATGGCTATAATAACGAGTTATAATCATTAAATTCATCAACACAACTCTCTACGTTAATTTAACCCCAATGAGTGAAATATACATTCGCTAGATTAATGCAAATTTTCTGTCGTACAGTTCGGCCGCTGAGAGAATGCGTTCCTGACAGGTCGCGAGTTTTAGTATTATTGGTGATGATAAATAACTTATTATATATAAAACTATATAACTTACCTATTATTACCGGCTATATCGTTTTTAATAATATTATTTGTGGAAAGGGCAAAAAGGCCTTTCCACAAATAATATTATTAAAAACGATATCAAAAAATCAACAATAAATGTTATGTTTTCGCGCTAAATTTTTGTACCAACTGACAGATGTCAGGAACGCATTCTCTCAGCGGCCAAACTGTAGTATAGAAGATCACTATAATTTTGGTAACCGTAGTGCTATGTATAAAGCTCACCGTGAGATTCACAATTAAGATAAAAAAAGTTTGTGAAAGGACTGTACAATTTTCCCTTTAAATTTCACATACTTTTAGAAGAACGGCAATTTAAAAAAAAACGTATTGAATGGAAAGTTGATTATGATTTAATAAATAATTTACTTACAAGCATAGAAACTTAAAATAATAAAAAATATTTATAAAAATATGTTTGTTCCTATTTTTTTTCCTCTTGAATTGCTTGACCGATTATGATGTACCTATGGAGTCACAGATTTTTAGCTACTGTTGGACCCGGCAGGTGGCGCTGTTGTCGTACGACGTCTGTTTGTAGATTAGGTACAAGATTCAGTATTGCTCTGCATGTTGAATGATTATGATTTTAATTCAATGTTGATTTACCCAGTTTTATTTTAAAATACTATCTTGTCAGGAACAACCGTTGGTTTTTAATCATTCACTTGCCTAAAGTAGGTTATGGTGTCGATTCTGTTGTGCACAAACTAAACTTAATTTAGGCTATTGCTATCTTATTCTTTCTTAGAAAACGAGAAAGACACGGATTTAATTTAGAGCTGTCAAATTTAGTTGGAACTTAGATACCCGCAATTACAGACACAATTAAAATAACAATGCACCGTGCCCGATCGGGCACGGCTGGGGAGATAAGGGTTAAGTTAAGTTAAGTTAACTATCAAGCTTCGGTTGTACACCGAACTTTGATGACAACCGAGAATGTCAATGAACACGTGACCAAGGAACTTATATACTAACTGGAATGAGTACGAACAAAATGCTAAAAAAATAAAAGAAACTCTATCTCAAAAGCTTAGAGTTCAAATTTGTTTAATAAATTCAATAGATAAAAAACGTTCCGAGCGAGAAACCGACATTGGTGGATGGTGTCTCTGTCTTGCCTTGTCACCGATGTAAACAACATGGCCGATACACGTTCGCGTTGAAGTCATATTTTGCGTTCTCAAGTTCTTTTCATTGTATTTAAGTGAAATCATCCGCTCTAAATATGGTAAAATTGTGTTGTTTGAATATTTTTCTCTTTTCTGTGGGTGTAGTAGTAAGGGGTATGCTGGATGTGGAATTTCGTTTTTCAGGTCAGTTTTTTAACTTTGTTTGTATACTACGACTAGGGTTACCAATGTTTTAGATGTACAAACGGGAAATATCCAAAAAAATATTAAAACATCGGACATCGCACATGGCGTCGGTAGTAGTTTGCTTAATAAATACAAATATTGTTTTGATTCCAAACAGATTCCATTATAATGAAAATCTGCAGCAACGGTGGCTGAAGCTATCTCACCTAGAATGCTATGGAGTTGCAGGTCATCATCATTAAATAATAACATAACAGTAGTCTGTAACTGTCTCAAGAGTTAGTGTGATTATTGGACACCCTATTAGAAAGAGACAACATCCACTCTTGAAGCTTTCTCGCTCGGAACGTTTTTGGGTTGCGCGTCCTCATTCCAGTTAGTATATAAGTTCCTTGCACGTGACACGATCGTCGGGTCGTCGTTCGTCGTCGTGATGATGTCGTGAATGTGAATGTGTGTGTGTGTGTGTGTGTGTGTGTATGTATGTGAATGTGTGTGTGTGTGTGTGTGTGTTTGTGTGATGTGTATTGGTATTACGTATCGCACTGAGTGGATATCACTTTATGGTAACTAACAGCCCAGGTAGAGTGTAACGTCTTTCACGACAGCCACTTCAAACTCAGTTGTCATCAATTTGTTGTCCAATAGTGCTTACATAATCGAAATAATATAAGTATCGATTCGAAAGCGTCTGTCAAAATGAGTTACGGTGACTATCAGCCACGATGACAACCAATGACGTCGTATTTGATCGCGACTGGTCAAACATAATACGAAACTAACTTTTTGACAGTTAATTGAAGGATACTGAGCCCAGTTACTATCATTTCGAGCTGTCAACAGAGATATGTAATAGGCCTGCTGGTGTACAAAAGGACCCTGAAGCTACTAACCGAGCATTCTGTAGGTACATGAAACTATACGCAAAATTATTGCAATTTTTTTGGGTGTAAAAAGAAATAAATAAATTAAACGTAAAAAAAATATTTTATCTATACTAATATTATAAAGAGAAGTAACATTTGTTTGTAAGTTTGTATGTAGGGGGTAATCTCCGGAAGTAATTAACCAATTTTAAAAATTGTTTCACTGGTAGAAAGCTACATTATTCGTGAGTGCTATAGGCTATATTTTATTCCCGTACTCCCACGGGAACGGGAACTACGCGGGTGAAATCGCGGGACGTCAGCTAGTGAAATATATTTTGAAAACAAGTTTTTATTAAAATTCGATTAAAAAGAAGTAAATAAAGCTAAATGTAAGATAAAGATAAATTAAAACGAATACTACGTAGTGTTACAGACGTCCGGTACTGCTTATACTAGCTCGACTTAATTACAGTATTAATGGTATTTAATGAACGTCAATAATTCTGATTTGATTTTAATAAGTTGCATTTAATTGTAAAATAATGATTTAGTGATTTTTAGTTTAATTGTTAGCAGAATATTTACTTTATGGCACCTTCCGCTTGTCAGCTTCCGGTGCGCCGAATATTATATACGTATTGTAATTAGTTAAGGTTTTAATGATTATTGATCAATAATTTCGTTACTAGCAGTTAATTAATACTACACAGCTTATTGAGTGATTTGATTGTACTGTTTAGGTTTTTGTAGAAATGTATAAAAGTCGTTGCGTCGGGATTTTGAATGCAGTCGTTTTGTAACCGTCAAGTGTAAAAGTTATAGTGGAAACTCTGACCAAAATAAATTCGTTATAGTGCAACCATAATCTTATTTGGACCATCGAATCTGACCACCTTCTACACTTCAGAAGTGGGATGATGTCTGGCCCATATATTGATGGTATTGGCGCAAAGAAAAGGAGACACTGTGAAACAAAGACGTCGGATGATAACGAAAATTCCGATTTTTTTTCTTCATCTGATACCGAGGATGCCGATAGAAGATACCTGCAACGAAAAAGGCACCGTGTTACCCAAACTGACGCAGAAGTTATCCCAAAGTTCCAGCCGGATGAAAAATCTAGCAACGTGAAGGGATGGTTGCACAAAATCGACCAATTAGGCGATGTATATGGCTGGGACAATAAGGATCGGCAGTTCATTATGCAAATTCGTCTCCGAGGATCCGCTAGAGATTGGTATGACGACTTAGATAATTACAATCTCACGTGGAAGGAATGGAAAGACTCATTAGAGACCGCCTTTCCACGTTCAACCGATTTTGTTGACCTTCTTGAAACCATGCTCGCAAGGAAAAAAACTAACACCGAAACAATGACCAAATATTTCCATGACAAGGTGTCGCTGCTTAAAAAATGCAATATTATCGGTGAGTCTGCGATTTCTTGCCTAATCAAAGGTTTACCAGTAGAGATAAGGGCCAACGCAAAAGCTTATCAATGCGAGACACCACAGCAGCTGTACTATGGATATTTGTCATCCCTTGAAAACTACAAGCAAGTGGAAGCTAGCAGCTCCAAGCAAGAAGAAACAAACAACTCCAAGCGGCCGACTACTACGTGGAGGAGAGGGGGCAACGTGTCTTCGAGTTCAAAAGAAAACGAACTTGGTCTGAAGAAATGTTATGCCTGCAGAAGAACAGGGCATGAGGCGAAGGACTGCAGGACGCCACGCTGCGAGGTGTGTCGTCGGCCTGGCCACGCTGCGGCTAGCTGCTGGTTTGCGGCTGGCTCTTCCCATCAACAGCCACACAAGGTTCGTAACGTGCTATTTACAACGTACAATATTTTTATAGACCTGTACAAGAAGGCAGTGGTAATTAATGGACACAATCTTATTGCATACATAGATACAGGCAGTAAGCTGAATATTCTCACTATGTCACAAGCTAATAATTTAAAGTTAAAAATCATGCCTTCTTCAGTTACTATGAAAGGTTTTGGTGGTGCATATTCAAATTCTTTGGGAACATCACATGTTAATGTAAATATAGATAAAATCATGTTGAGTGGTTTTGTTGAGCTGACTACTAATGATCTAGCTGATATAGACTTAATAATCGGTCAATCAATGATAAATCAGAAAAATATAAACTTAGTAATTTCAGAAAAATCTGTTAATTTTGTGTGCAATTTTGATTTTAACAATGATCTATTTTATATACAATTGGATGAGATTGATTGCATTACAAAATTTCCAGTCTATTTGAAACATAACAGTGTAATACCAAAACAAAGTTGCGCTTTTGTACAGGTTTATGTCGATATTAATGCTAACCATTCATTTTATACTAATTCTGTGTACTTTGAGTTAGGAAGTATGTCTTATGTAATAATAGGAGGACTTATAAGGTCGAGGGATTCCTTTTTGAAAATAGTAAACATCGGAGATGATATTATTGAGTGGCAAGCAAATAGACTCGTAGCGCGCGCGGAACTAGTTAGTGACAAAAATAATAATATACCCACAAATGTAATGACAATTGACCAATCTGTGTATAACGAATTACAGTTATCCGATTTAGATGTAGGTGACTTAGAAATCAATGATTGCAGTCGATTGTTACAATTATTAAATAAATACAGATATTTGTTTGCGGAAAATACGAAAGATTTGGGATGTACTGACGTACTGGAAATGCATATTCAGACAACAACTGAACAACCTGTTTACTGTAAACCTTATCGACTTTCTTACAAGGAGAATGAGATTGTTAACGGAAAAGTTCAGGACCTTATTGATGCAGGTGTTGTGAGGGAATCTATGTCCGACTATGCAAGCCCAGTGGTCCTTGTAAAGAAAAAGGGCGGTGATTATAGATTATGCATAGATTACAGAGCACTTAACGCACTTACAATCAAAGATCGATATCCATTGCCTCATATAGATGACCAGGTAACGCGCTTGGCTGGGAAAGCTTTATTTACCACCCTAGACCTTGCGCAAGGTTATTATCAGGTAAAAATATCTGAAGACTCTATTCGTAAAACCGCATTTGTAACACCTTCAGGGCAATACGAGTTTTTGAAAATGCCATTCGGTCTGGCCAACGCACCAGCAGTTTTCTCACGTCTAATCAAAATAGTCCTAGGTGGACTGGGTAATGACGTAGCTACATATCTCGATGATGTCATGCTTCCAACTGTTTCGGTTGACGACGGACTCAGGTTATTGAAAGACGTCTTACAACTTTTATCAGAAGCCAATTTAAAATTAAATCTTAGTAAATGTTCTTTCTTAAAGAAAAGTGTAAATTATTTGGGTCATGAGATTACCGCAGGTACAATACAACCGGGAGAGGCTAAAATTCGTTGTGTAGCAGAATACAAAAAACCCCGTAATGTGCATGAAATCCGTCAATTTATTGGTTTGGCGTCGTATTTTAGAAAATTTATTCGTGGATTTGCCGAGATTGCTAGACCGCTTACACAGTTAACAAAAAAGGATATAGAATGGACTTGGGGTTCCGCCCAAGAAACTGCTTTTCAGACTCTAAAAGAACGCCTCATCGAAAGACCTGTTTTAGGCATTTACGATAGAAATGCACGTACAGAGCTTCATACTGATGCCAGTAAACTAGGATTAGGTGGTATACTCTTGCAATACCAAACTGATGGTGTTTTAAAACCGATTTCGTATTTTAGTAGGGTTACAAGTAAAGAAGAACAGTTTTATCATAGCTATGAACTGGAGACATTAGCAGTTGTAGAATCTCTCAAACGATTTCGTATTTATCTTGTAGGTATCCCCGTAACCATAGTGACAGATTGTGCTGCGTTACGAACTACATTAGTTAAAAAAGACCTAATACCTCGCATAGCCCGCTGGTGGCTTTCAATTCAAGATTTTGATGTACAAATTGAGTATCGGTCTGGTGACCGAATGCGACACGTAGATGCTTTGAGCAGGAATCCAGTATCGAGCCCCGTTTTATTAATTGAGGATTCCGACTGGCTATTAACCTTACAGTTGCAAGACGAAAAAATTCAGTCAATTCTGACTCAATTGCGTAATAGTACGGACAATGCTAATATTACTAATAATTATATAATAAAAGACGATCTTCTCTATAGAAAAACACTTGCCGGGGATCGTTTTGTTATACCTAAATTAGCAAAATGGGGTTTACTACAAAAATTCCATGATCAGATAGGACATGTTGGCTTTGATAAGTGCGAAAAGACCATTAAAGCACAATTTTGGTTTGAGGGCATGACTAGGTTCATCCGAAAATATATAAAATCATGTCTTCAATGTGCTTACGGAAAAGGGGAACATGGTAAATTACAAGGAGAACTGTACCCAATTCATAAAGCAGCTGTCCCCATGCACACACTACATGTTGACCATTTAGGTCCGTTTGTTAAGACTCGTAAAGGAAACTCTTAATACTCGTTGTTATAGACTCTTTTACAAAATGTGTGTTTTCAAAAGCTGTTAAAAGCTGTAGTTCTGTTGAAACTATAAAACATTTGAAAGATATTATTTCTCAGTTTGGAAATCCCAACAGGATTATCACGGATAGGGGAAAAGCATTTACGAGCCGCTACTTCAAAAGCTTTGCCGATGAAATGCAATTTAAACATGTCTTAAACGCTATCGCGAGCCCTAGGTCGAATAGCCAAGTAGAACGTGTGAATCGAACTTTAATTAACGGGTTAAATACGATGTCTGATAGCGAGTGCACATGGGATGATTACTTGAATGATATAGTTTGGTATTAATAATACTCCTCATGCGACAACTGGTTTTCCTCCATTTAAACTTCTATTTGGTCATTCTAATTCAAGGCTACCCGCTTACCCCTCCGGAGAACCGAATGATTTTGAAGGTCAAACAAAGGCACTACAAGAACGCCGATGCGAGGCTAAATTGCGTATTGATAAAAATATGTCTCTCATGAAGGATAGATTCGATCAATCTCATAAGAAATGCATTAAGTACTCTGTAGGACAATTGGTCTTATGGAAAGGAGGAATTACTAGGGAAAGCGCGAAAATTACTAGGAAACTTAATGGGTTGTACACGGGTCCTTATAAAATATGCCAGGCTGATCAGTCATTAGATCGTTACACGATAAGTAGCATTAAAGGAATGAAAGGGTACAGAAAATTCACTGCAGTTGTACGCGGTGAAGTCCTCCGACCTTATAATTCGTCTATTTCTGATGAAAGTAGTGGTAGTGATCATGAAGTTGATAGGGACGATCTGATAGACTTGTTAGAAAGTTGATTAAAATCATAGTTATCCATATTTTTAATTGTATAAACAAAAAGAAGAAGAATCATAAATCAGAATATTTATAAATTAATTCATAAGTAAGCAATCAATAAAACACTCGTATAATAATTTATGTAGAGATTTCATTTAATATTAACGGTTACTGCAGTCGTCCACAAACCGAGGGGTCAAATTTAAACATAAACAAATCTGTGTGCAATGGGGGAGCTATCAAAGCTATGTGCAATTTGAGTAACCAAAGCTGTGTGCAATAAGAGTAATTAAAGCTGTGTGCAATGAGAGTAACCAAAGCTGTGTGCAATGGGAAAATCAAAGCTGTGTGCAATGGGATAATCAAAAGCTGTGTGCAATAGGAATAACCAAAGCTGTGTGCAATGGGATAATCAAAGCTGTGTGCAATGGGATAATCAAAGCTGTGTGCAATACGAAAAAAAAACTGTGTGCAATGCAAAGCTGTGTACAACAGAAATAATCAAAGCTATGTGCAATAGGAGTTAATTAAAGCTGTGTGAAATAAATGTAATTAAATCTTTGTAAGATACAAATAATTAGTAAAGCTGTGTGAGATAGGAGTTCCCAAGTAAAGCTTTATGAAGTAAAATACAAAACAACATTAAATGCAAGCTATGTAAAATCTTACATACAGTCAAATTATTATCATAAGAATAGCAACTACTACAGATATAAATGTGTACTGCCCATATTATTTACTATTTCAGATGCCGAATACCAGTGACAGACAAGGAGCTGTAACAAAGGATGCCGACCGCCGTGGGCCACGGCAAACGCAGGATGGCCGAGTGTTACAGACGTCCGGTACTGCTTATACTAGCTCGACTTAATTACAGTATTAATGGTATTTAATGAACGTCAATAATTCTGATTTGATTTTAATAAGTTGCATTTAATTGTAAAATAATGATTTAGTGATTTTTAGTTTAATTGTTAGCAGAATATTTACTTTATGGCACCTTCCGCTTGTCAGCTTCCGGTGCGCCGAATATTATATACGTATTGTAATTAGTTAAGGTTTTAATGATTATTGATCAATAATTTCGTTACTAGCAGTTAATTAATACTACACAGCTTATTGAGTGATTTGATTGTACTGTTTAGGTTTTTGTAGAAATGTATAAAAGTCGTTGCGTCGGGATTTTGAATGCAGTCGTTTTGTAACCGTCAAGTGTAAAAGTTATAGTTAGGGTTGCCATACGTCCCGTATATACGGGACTGTCACCGTATTTGATCATCCCGTCCCGTATTACTACTTGTCCCGTATGTAGCGGATCGTTGCACTGTTGTTGGTGTTTAAAGAAAACTACGAAAATATTGCATAAAATTGGGTGGCTGCGCAGACGTATACGGTGCGCGTACGATTCCGCCCTCACGGCGTCGTGTCTAGCCGGCGACTGTCGCCTGTCGGTGGCGCGGGTGTGCGCGTGATCGCGCTCGGTTCTGCCTCGCGCGCATTTAAAAAATGTTTATTATCTGTATCGCGACGTTCGCAACCACCCCGCCTTTTATTAGAATAATATTCAAAATGTTGCCACATTAAATTTACGATTTAGAGGAACACAATATGACATAATATGACATAATATTATTATGTAGGTACACATACACAAACACAGACAGTAAATCAATTATGGATTCTTAATTTAAAGTAAACAATTAGTAGTTACATTATTCTTTCATAACAGTACTGAGCCGTCCATCATCGCTAACATCCTGCCCCTCAGTGTCGTCATTACGACACTCATCAACACTCTGAAGTAGAGCTATACGCGATGCTGGACGCTTCATTATACCGGTTTTTGTTCTAATATCTACGACTCGAACCCGTCCGTCAGGCCCAGGGTATATTGTCTGAATGATGCCCTTCGGCCATACGTTCCGCGGTGAAGCGGGGTCTACTACTACAACAAGATCTCCTACCTTCAATTGCGCGCCTTCGCGATTCCATTTTTTACGCGGAGCTAAGGTAGGTAGCACTTCTTTCATCCACCTAGCCCAGAATAAATCGGCCAACCGCTGAGCTATACGCCACTGTTTTCGTAAGAGAAGATCTTTGTCGTCAAACCTGCCAGGTTGCGGTAGATTTGACGACGAACCTAATAGGAAGTGGTTGGGCGTTAATGACTCTGAGTCGCGAGGGTCAACGGACACGTGAGTTAATGGACGACTGTTAATCATATTCTCCACTTCGCATAGGAAGGTGGAGAGCGCTTCTTCCTTAGGAGCGCGTTCTTTTAAAACAACTTTTAAGGCAGTTTTTACACTGCGAATGAGGCGTTCCCATGCTCCTCCCATATGGGGACTAGCAGGGGGAATAAATTGCCACTGGACTCCTTTATTTAACGCTTCAGTCACCAGTTGTTGCTGATGGTCTATCACCTCCTGGTATGCCTTCTTTAATTCGACATCAGCGCCCCGTAAGTTGGTGCCATTATCAGAGAACAATGTGTGTGGCCAACCTCTGCGTGCGGCCATCCGGCGCAGAGCCATTATCATAGAGTCGGTTGTGAGGGACGAAACTAATTCTAAGTGCACAGCACGTACTGTAAGACAAGTAAACAGTACACCGTACCTGCGTACCCTTTGTCGACCAACTACTACTTCCAGGGGACCAAACAAGTCTACACCACACATTGTGAACGGCCTCTGATGATGGGTAAGTCTGCACTCAGGTAAGTCACCAAGGCGTGGAGGGTTAGGTGAAGTTTTTCTAAAACGACAAATCAAACAATGTTTGGCAACAGTTTTAACAGTAGGCCTTAAATTTACGATCCAGTATTTTTGTCGTAAATCGTTAATAATCATCTCGTTACACGAGTGTGCAGCATTCACGTGATAATGCAACACTATGAGCCGCGCTGTATGGTTTTTACCATCTAAAATAATAGGAAATTTAGTCAGCTGATCAACATCTTTCACGTTTCCGATTCGTCCGCCAACACGTAAAAGATTATTTTCGTCAATGATCGGGGTAAGTGTTCGTAAACGACTTTCACGCGTTATCTCTTTATTTGATTTTAACAAATTAATTTCACTACGAAATGACTGTAACTGTGAATGATGAAGTAACAACATCTCTGCCTTATGCATTAAATCTACGGTAATACAGGTAATTGAACTTTTCTTACATTTTTCGATAAATAATAAAACTGTAGCCGTAGCACGTAATAATCGCAGCCAACGGGAGAATCTACTTGGATCCGGTACAGGTAAGTCACAACTTATTTTATTATTATTATCGCACACAATGTTTATTCTTTCTAATATTTTATCATCACTAGTACTTATTTTTATTTCAGGTTGTTGAGGCCAGCACGAAGGCGGTTGGTACAAAAACGACGGTCCGGAAAACCACGTGGAATCACTACTAAGCACGTAATCGGTATTCTTCGTTCCCAAGTCAGCTACGTTTAAGTCAGTAGGCACATAGTGCCACTCGTCAACCTTGCTTAACTCATCAATTTCCCCGAGTCTATTTGCAATGAAAACTTTATAAGTTCGACATTGATTCTTAATCCAATACAAAACCGTAGTCGAATCCGTCCAATAGTGTATTGAATTCGGTTGCAAACGGTGTTCCTTTTTTATACTGTTAGCTAATTTACACGCTAACACTGCTCCCTGCAACTCCAATCGCGGCACGGAGACTGGCTTCAAGGGAGTAACTTTGCATTTGCTCGCGATGAACGATACGGTAACGCGTCCGTTGATGCTTTCGCGCCGCCAGTAAGCGACCGCGGCGTACGCACTCGGTGATGCATCGCAAAATATATGAATTTCCAAACTCGCTAAATTATCGCTTGTCGGGTCAGTCGAAAAATACCATCGCGGAATTCTTATATTATTAATTTCCTGAGCTTGACTAATCCACTCTCTAAATAAATCATATAAATCATCGCTTAATTTATCATCCCAGTTAAGATTCTGTTCCCAAACTTTACGCATTAAAATTTTCCCTTTAATTGTGAATGGACTTAGGTAACCATGAATGTCATAAATGGACATAACTATACATAATAGTTCGCGTTTTGTCGGTATCCGTTTCAGTAGTAATACATCTTGCGGTATCCGTTTAAAGGACAAATCAAAGGCTAACATATCGGTACCTGGAAACCATAACAGCCCAAGTGCTCGTTCCGGTTGGTTATCTATATTGAACCTTATTGCCTTGTCATTAAGGGTTTCTTTGGGGACTTCACTTAATACGGTCGGTACGTTACTTAACCAATTACGCATCTCGAATCCACCTTGTTTGTGAATATAGGAAACGTCTTTTATTGTTTTTGAAGCTATGTCTAAATCTGTAAAACTATCTATATAATCATCCATATACTGGTTAAGTTTAATTGCGTTAACCGCGTCAGGCATTCGCTCTTGAAAAAGAGAAGCATTCTTATCTTGGTTTATGAATTGTGCTATAAAGGGAGAACAATTAGCACCGAATATGAGTGACGTCATAGCGTATTTATTGACCTCGTCGCTCCCTTTCTCTCTCCATAAAAATCTTAATGCGTTTTGATCATCATTTTTAATTTTAATTCTTAAAAACATATCTTTTATATCGCCAATTACACCTATACAATTTTCTCGAAATCTAAACATTATGCCATACAAGGAATTTAATAAATCAGGTCCTTGCAGTAAAAAATCGTTAAGTGAAAAATCATTACATTTGGCAGCGGCGTCAAATACTAACCTCAGCTTCTTTTTATTTGGGTTATCGACCCCAAAGTGAGGTAAGTACCAAGTACGATTAGTGAGCGTGTCCCTACACTCAGACTCGCTAAGTCTTCTAGCGTAATTATTTTCAAACAAATGTGTAATCCGTTCTCGATATCGCGATTCATATTCCGGGTCGGATAACATCTTCCGTTCGACTGATTTTAGTCTTTTCAAAGCGACGGAATACGAATCGGGCATAACGCAAACATCTGATTTCCAGGGAAGACCCACTGTCCATTGACCCCCGATTAACTCAGCTGATTCGTTAAGTATGTTTAGAGCTCTTGTTTCTTCGATATTTTGACGCGGATTATTACGAATCCCGATAGAGTCAAGCGAGAAAGAACGACGTATTAATTCGTGTAAATCTATATTATCGTTATTTTGTTTGAAGATAGGAAGATCTCTGTTGTAGGTATCTAGCGGTTCGAATGTGGGCGGCTGACGCTGTGGGGAAGTTGTGCACGCGGGGATGGTAAGTAAATGCGAGTCGCTCGCGCCGCTTGAGAAGCGTGCGCGCGCACGTTGTTTACCATTTTCATAAAATAAGGCTCCGTGCACACACCACCCGAGCAACGTTTGTGTAATAAACGGCCCATTAGGTTTAAACTTTTTACAAACAATTGGCGCAATCAAATCATAGTTATCTTGACCTATTAACAATGTAGGTTTTATGATATCACAATTGCAAGAATTAAACTTAATGTTATACAAGATTTCGTATTCACTAAAGTCCATACAGGATCTTAAACAATCGCCTTAGGACCTTTCTAGAAAAACACAAAATTATAGCAGATAACCAGTACGGCTTCCGAGTTGGTGTTTCAACAGAAGATGCCGTACTGGGATTGACACAAGATGTAGCTAAAAATCTAGACAAGAAGTCAAAATGTCTAGGTATATTCTTAGACCTTTCTAAGGCCTTTGACACAGTTTCTGTTCCCATCCTTATCTCAAAATTAGAACACTTAGGTGTCCGTGGCCTGTCACTTGAAATATTCAAAGATTATCTCAAAAATCGCACCCAGAGGGTTAAAATTGATACTTACCTCAGTGATGAGGAGTTTATAACTTTTGGCGTCCCTCAAGGTAGCATACTGGGCCCCACCTTATTTCAAATTTACGTCAACGACCTTTGCAAAATGAGCCTTCCAAATACAAAAATTTATACATACGCTGATGACACCGCGATCGTAATTCACGGGCCTACTTGGGATATAATAAAATCTTTGGCAGAGTCGGCAGTAGCAGAAATAATGAAATGGCTCAATTCTAATCTTCTCACCTTGAACATATCCAAAACCTGCTACATCCCATTTGCAATTAGGCGAAAGACCGCACCTTCACACAGTTTTTCAATTACTGCGCACTCATGCTCTAACCAATCAACGCCATGCCATTGTCCAGCACTAACTAGAAGTGACAACGTAAAGTACTTAGGAGTCCTCATAGATGATGGACTCACATGGAAAAAACAACTAGGCGCTGTCACGACTAGAACTTTGCGCCTTATTCACATTTTTAAATCCCTTCGAAATTCTGCTAACGCCGATATATTGAAAATGGTGTATTATGCACTATGCCAATCGGTCATAGGTTACTGCATCGCTGTATGGGGTGCTGCAACGAAAGGTTGCATGCTGAGGGCAGAGAGAGCACAAAGAGCCGTACTAAAAGTAATGACAAGGAAGCCCCATAGATACCCAACAATACAGCTGTACGCAGACTGCAAGGTTCTTACAATCCGTCAACTCTTTGTGCTTCAATCTGTCCTTAGGAAACATAGCAGTCTTCCCCCGTCTAACCCAAAAAAGCGTACTAACCTTCCCCCAAGCACCCAACACAGAACCACCTTCGCACAGCATCAGTATTATGTAATTAGCGGGTACATTTACAAAAAAAATCAAAAACATCTGAATATCTTAGATCTCAACAAGCATAACCTAAAATTAAAAGTGACAGAATGGCTACTTAAACAAGACTATGCCACAACAGAGACTTTACTTACATACATCACCTAATAAGTACACATCCATCTCAATCCTCGCATGAATACTTTTATCCTTGCGTCCATACACACTCGCACATACAACTCCCCAACTCACTTACGCACCAACACCACACACACCACTTATCCACACTCACAAACAAACACTTACACACCCACAATCACATTTATTCACCCTCACCCCCTCACATACCCATACGTACATTATAAAAAAAAAAAAAAAAAAAAAAAAAACTTAAACAATAGCGTCTCACCCTTCTGATGGTAAATCGACACAGTCCACTCATGCATCAATCAATTGGAACCTCATTGTGAAACACTGTCTCTTAAGATACAGGATACCCTAGTTTAAGAGACAGAGTTTAATCTATTGTGTACAGATTCTTGAAGCATCCAAATGTTTAATTAAGTGTTCTCTACCACTAATTCAAAAAAAATGTAAACTGAAAGTGCAATTTATCTGTGTTTTTGAAATAAAGATATTATTATTTATTTATTTATTTATACAAGAAGTCGATTGCACAGGTAAGTTCAATTCTTTTAATTTACGAGCACGTAATTTAAACTTATTACCGTCACTGTTACTAATGTCCAAGTTTAATATTTCAGTTTTACATACCAACTCGCTGGAGTCCCATGCACTCGTGGCACGCATCGTGACGCACTCACCGTGTAACCCAGCCTTATCCGCGATATCAGCTGCGATAAGGCTCACTGTCGCGCCGTCGTCTAACAGCGCGTGCGTGTGAACACTTTGTTTGGGTCCATGTATGGTAACCGGCACTATTTTAAGCACTATTTTTGACACGTTAAGCACTTTACACTTTTCAGGATTATTATTTAGGACGGACACTTCAGAACATCGCGTTTCGATCGTGTGAGCTACGAGTTCGTCGCTGCTAGTGCAGGCGCGCGGCGCCGCGTCCGCGTCGGGCGGCTGAGACTTGCTCAGCGGCTCGGCTGCGGCCTGGCGCGCTGCCTGCGGTTTCACCCAGTGAAGCAGACGATGATGCGGCCCATCACAGGCGTCGACGTCGCAGTTCTCGGCGGTGCACTCCGACTGATTTTCATGTCGATCTCCGAGACACTTGAAGCACAGTTTGTTTATGCGAACATAGCGCCATCGGTCTTTGCGCATAGCGTGTTTGAATTTGCTGCACTCTGTTAGTTTGTGAATAGGTTTTTTGCAGTATTTGCATTTATCAGATGTGGAGGGGTTGTTGACCTCCGCACACACTAACACTGATTGCTTGTGATTTTTATATTTCTCGGAATTAGATCTCGGTTTCGAATCGATTTGACTGTGCACGTAGCTTACTCCTGTCATTGCAACTTTCTTGGCTTCTTGATGAAGAAACTTGGATAATAATTCTAGTTTTGGTGTGTCGTCTTGATTAACATACTGGTATAGGTAATCGGCCCATTTATTAATCAGTTCGGTGGGCAATTTGGAGACAACAATGGTTACTAGTTCGGGACTTCGTAGATAATCACTTTGTTGCACAGTGCGAGTAGCTGTGACATAATTCTTCACTTTGATGGCGAAGTTTACGATCTCCGTATGATATGCTTGTGGTAGCGGCTGTAATTTTCTTAACTGTTGCGTAACAGTTCTCATTATGTTTTCAGGTCTACCAAAACGAAGTTCCAATGTCTCAAGTATCTCTTGAGGTGATGTGGCGCTCATCAGTAAAGATGACGCTGACTCCTTTGCTTCGCCACGGAGACACTTACGTAGGCGCCATAAATTCTCGGAATCACTGAAGTTGCAAAGCCGCGTGGACTCGTCGAAGGCTCCTTTGAAATGTAGCCACTCCATCGGATCTCCGGAGTATATGGGCAGGTCTTTGCAGATAGCTAACCTTGACAAGAGTTCACGGTTTGTTGATTTTGAGGTTGAAGCACTGATGGCGTCCTTTATGGCGTTAGTGAGCGCTTCAATTGCAGGTTGAGTACCGGCCGACTGATCTGTGGGTTGCCGTGCGCGGCTGGCGCTGTTTTCACAAACTTCGCCGACCACGTTCCGTTCAAGCGACGACCCGGGTGCGGCAACGGATTGTTCCAACCACTTTTCTACTTTACTTTTGCATGATATAGACGAAGATTGCTTTGAACATCTGGAATCTTCTAGGTGTGCCAAATCGGCGGCAAGTTTTTTCTCTAATAACTCCTTTTCTATGCGAGCTTTAGTCATAGTCATCGTCATTTCGGCTTGCGCTTGAGCCTCTTTTAATTCGATGATGGCTCTGGCTTGAGCTGCTTTATATTCGAGCCGCTTTTGCCTCGTGGCCGATGAGGAGGACGCGTGGCTCGTACACGTGGCGGCTTGTTCGCGGCTATGCAGGCCGCCATATTGAGTCGCAACGATGTCGGACAGGATCTTTCCAGCGCTTTTCCTGTTGTACTGGACGTCTGAACCCGCTTCTAGCTTCATTTTCGCTTCGTTAGACATTATTTCTCTCGATTGTGCACGTGTTCTCCCGGAACGCGGCGTTTGAAATAATGGCATCCTGCCACACAGGGTTTGTGTTTCCTTCCACTGAACACTGCTGATCCGGCTCGAATGGACCACTTTTGTAGCGGATCGTTGCACTGTTGTTGGTGTTTAAAGAAAACTACGAAAATATTGCATAAAATTGGGTGGCTGCGCAGACGTATACGGTGCGCGTACGATTCCGCCCTCACGGCGTCGTGTCTAGCCGGCGACTGTCGCCTGTCGGTGGCGCGGGTGTGCGCGTGATCGCGCTCGGTTCTGCCTCGCGCGCATTTAAAAAATGTTTATTATCTGTATCGCGACGTTCGCAACCACCCCGCCTTTTATTAGAATAATATTCAAAATGTTGCCACATTAAATTTACGATTTAGAGGAACACAATATGACATAATATGACATAATATTATTATGTAGGTACACATACACAAACACAGACAGTAAATCAATTATGGATTCTTAATTTAAAGTAAACAATTAGTAGTTACATTATTCTTTCATAACAGTACTGAGCCGTCCATCATCGCTAACACCGTATTTGTCCCGTATTTCGACAAAATACGAAACAGGTTGTCGGTAGAGACCATTGAATGCATATTGATTTGTCATTACAATTTTGAAATGACATGCGCCCAGTTCTATGATTATGTAAAAAAAGAAAAAGAATTTATTGCAAAAGTAAAATCAACTTCAAAATATGACTGGGCAAAAAAATAAATACCTGAGTAATTTTATGTTAATTAAAAAAATTGTTTACTTAAGACTTTGAATTAAAAGTATGATTCAATAATTTTTGTTTAATTTATTTTACAGTTTTGATAAGTTTGAGATCAGAGGGAATCTGTTAGAAAATATTGGAAAACACATTTGTTTATTTCTTCTCGCTATGTAGGAAGGTACACATGCGTGCTATGATAAGTAGGTATGGTGTAGTTGAAAAACCCCGTGTCGGTGTTGAATGTGTTATGTAGGTACGATTATGAGTTTTGGGTATCGGAAGAAAAAACGTCCCGTATTGGTTCCCAGAAGTTATGGCAACGCTAGTTATAGTGGAAACTCTGACCAAAATAAATTCGTTATAGTGCAACCATAATCTTATTTGGACCATCGAATCTGACCACCTTCTACAGTAGATTTTTTTATTAGAAGCTTTTCATACATTTAATTTTTCTGTATCTAACATTTAAATGTGCTAGATATACCTAGGTACATACTTGAAACTAAAGAACCTAAATAATAGATAGTGCCCGGGGACTTCAGGGGATGTAGAACCATCTTTTTCAAATATAGGTACCTAATTGATAGAATTTTATCGATATCTAAAGATTTATAGCACAAAAATGATAATTTCTAATCAAAAATACAGTAAAAAATATTTAGTTCTAATAAAACCATACAAAAGTGAAAGCTAGAAGTAGTAACAAAATACAAATGAGTCATAGGAGGAAACAAAAAGGGCGAGAAATGTATTGCAGTCGCGCAGTGCCCAAACGACCGCGCGCAGGGCGCGAAAGAGACAACAGCAGAAAATACCAATTAGAAGTACACAAAAACAACGTTTCGTATTTTCCTGATTACTTCTCCAAAACTTGACCGATTTAACTACTTTTTACATAAAAAATTAAGAAAGATTTTGGCCGTGTTCCTACGATGTTCTTTTTTTACTTACTCTAGTCAAATTTGATTTCTGGATGTTTGAATGCAGTGGAAAATCTGGCCAATTTTTTAGGTTTTTGAAGGTTCATATCTATACTAATTTTATAAAGAGGTAACATTTGTTTGTAAGTTTGTATGTAAGGGGTAATCTCCGGAAGTAATGAACCAATTTGAAAAATTGTTTCACTGGTAGAAAGCTACATTATTCGTGAGTGCTATATTTTATTCCCGTACTCCCACGGGATCGGGAACTACGCGGTTGAAACCGCGGGACGTCAGCTAGTCTCATATAAACGAAAAGCCATGAATTAAGGGCCTACCCCATGGCACACTAGCGCCACTTTAGTAAAAAAATCAGAACTCGTTAAATACACAATTAATATAAAATCTGATAGACAAAATCAATGCTTTAGAGTTCTAGATTATTGACGTCTATTTAATTCATTAAAATATACTTCACTGTAGTTACAGTTAGAAAAATTGCTAAAAACGGCCGTTTTTTTCCATTTTGTATCTGTAACGACAGCGAGCTATGTTTCAATGACATAGGCAGACGTAAATAATTTAGAAGACCAAAAGATTGATTTTGTCTATCAGATTTTATATTAATTGTGTATTTAACGAGTTCTGATTTTTTTACTAAAGTGGCGCTAGTGTGCCATGGGGTAGGCCCTTAAACAAAAGTATTGATTTTCAAAAACCTTACCCCAAACTAAACGTGGAAAAAATTAAATCAGTCTTCACCGAACAAAATAGTTGGATGGCAAACCGCCGAACCTTTTCCGCTCTATTTCGTATTCTTTATGGCACAGCGGTGCAGCATGTTTTAAAAAATAAGTTTCAGAACGAATCGTAGACAGAGTATTCTGAACGAATCCTCATTTTGACACATGATGACAGGACAGATAGTGACAACGACAAGTGACAGCTTGTTCTAACCTAACCTTATAATTTTCGTGAGTACGTTTCTATAAATAAACAGGCGCATGTGATATTATCACGTAAGCTTAAACACTAAAATTATGCCTCAATTCCATATAGAGGGGGTGTATCCAAAAGACACCGTGTACCCTATGGTAATTAGTTTCCAAAATGGTTACGTAACAAAAAAGTTCAACACAAATGATTGTTTACTATTAGAAGACGAAAATACTGGCAAAAAGACTGTCGCTACAGAGCTAAATGACTTAATATACAGTGGAGAAGAAGAGCAAGAAGATCTAGGCAAGACTTTGATAGTCGCTCGTAACAATAAGACGGGAAAAGTCCGTCTAATCGAAGCTGAAAACATCGAACTGAAACCTGTATTAAAATCCAGCGCAGATACTACAGAAACGACTGATACGAGTTATTTAGAGCTGAGTAGAAAGTTCGGATCGAAAAAACATAAGCAACAAATGGAACAGCGAGAAAAATTGAAGATCAACATTCAAACGGTCACTGAACAGATGCAAAATGTAACTGACAGCATCACTGAAGACCAGTTAGACCTGTCATCTTATAACAAGACTGATTCCGACGAGTTCTACATACCACCGATAAACAGGGAAGCTACCGCAGTTGACGGAGTATATGATATTGATGCTATACTGACACCTGAACAATGCGATAAGATCTACTTGGAAATAGAAGGCACGAACTACATGTCAGAATTGAACCCGTTCCTAAAATCGCTTGCAACTAAGGAACTGTCGAAGCAGCACACAGTCTTATTAGTTTATGCACAAACGTTACTACAGTTATATTCAACATTAATGAAGGACATAAGCAAAAAAATGTTCACTGCTTGTCCATATTCCGGTACTCTGAACGAGATTGTCTTAAACAATTTCTTGAGTAATATAAACGGTAAACGTGGGCGTTCACCACAGTTTAAGGATAAATCTTTATGTCACGCATTAGTTTTTATTCTTTTAATTAATAATTATAAGTTTAATTTTAATGATTTATGTCAGGAGTTGAAGTTGACGCAGCGGACTGTTACCGCGAAGGTTGCATTAACTGGTGCCACATTGGTTGCCGTGGGTACTAAGAAAGTTGCTCAGCTAAAGTTACCGTTGAACCGGCCGGCTTTGAGAAGGAAAAGTTCGAAGTTTTGAATAAATGTGTTTTATGTTATGTTGTGTAGTTTTATTGTGAGCTCCATGTAAAATACTGGTATTCAGCTCATCAGCGGCATCTGCTGTCAGACTGGAAGAACCCAACATAGTTGGAAAGGCTAGGCAGTTGATGATATACTGTATGACTTTTATAGCACATTCCAAAAAAAAGTATTATATTAGGTGAACGGAGTAGAGTAGAATCTTGTGGCATACCTAGTTTTTCTTTTTCCACAGCTTAGAAAAAAAATGATCCATCACCAAAAAACGCTACAAATTTCAAGTAAACTTTTCATATTAGAACAAAGAGAAATTTTGAAAAAAAAAAAAAAAAAAAATATCGAATTTCAAATCATACGCAGTATCTACGCGTATGATTTCAATTTAGAATTTGTTTTTAGGAAAAAAAAACAAAACTAAGTAGGTGAACGTTACGTACTCCGTTCACCTGTTAAACACATTTTTTTGGAAAGTGATAAAAAGGTCACCTGTGTATAGGTATGAATATTCATGCTATTCATAGTCCATTTTCCAGTAGGTGCCCGGAGTCTGGATTCGTGACCAGATGATAGCAATAGGCTCACCATCTGTTATTTGGGTTTCAAACATGACTGGTGTGAAATGTGGGTGTACTGAACTACCTACTAAGGGTCCTCGCTCACGGCGTCTTTTTGCAGCGATGCTGTCGCGCGTCCGCATCGATACAGTCGCGAAGCGGTCGCTAGCTGTGTGCTTGAGTCGCGAATTCGCGATGCAAACACGATACTGGTGCGCTTCTGTCGCGATGCAAACGCGATTCAGTAACGGCACAAAAATACCTGCGATCACTAGAGTTGCAAGATGGACTCCGTTGAGGCAACATTAGTCACGTTGTCTTTGGTGCTGCTTTTACGTAAGCAGCCGAAGCGTAGGCAACGAAAGCAGCGTCAATATTGGATGCACCCATTTAATAAAGGGAGATTACTTTGTGGACATTATGTAACAACGTTTAAAATACTTACTAAAAAAACTATAATCTCATAAACCTACTAAAAAACTTTGCATCAATACAGTCGCGATACTGCGTTAGTAGCGCGTTGGAGTCGCCTCCGTAGCGCGTTGCAAATGCGACTAACGCGCGTTAGTAGCGATGTATTCGCGCATTTCGTTAATGCGCGACAGCATCGCTACAAAAAGTCGCCGTGGGCAAGGGGCCTAGTATACGACGACCCGATTGGCGCAGCGGTAGTGATAGTGATTCTAAGAATTTACAAATCGCACTTTAGCTCCTCTTGTTAGCTGACCACCACACGGTAGTGAGGGTGCCTTACGTTCTTAGCGCCCCGGGTTCGAATCCCGTTAGGAGCAAATGTTTGTGTGATGAGCATGGACATTTGTTTTCTAGTCATGGATGTTTATCATGTTATAAGCATGTATTTAAAAAAAAAAAGTATCTATGTAGTATATCAACTCTGGTGTCCACGACACAAGCCTCGTTGCTTGTGTGGCACTAGATGTCGCTGTATGTAATGTCCAGCGATATTTATTTATTTACAGTACCTACCTACTCCCAAATTAAAAATGCGCATGCAAATCTTCGCCAATTGTCGACTGTCGTATTCCCTGAAACACCCGAATCATTGAATCGGAGAGAGCCCTAAACAATGCACTTGCATTTTGTACCTTGTTCGAAAGAAACAGGAGTCAATGTCATATGTCAAATCATGTGAAACAATTGAAAACAACTCGGGCGGTCGGCGGCTATCGCCGGTCAGTCAAAGGTCCGTCAGTCGTCTTTATATATTGGTGGTGACTGCACGTGTTCCCTCTGTGTGGAATTATATAGAGCTGCTATTACACACCCTTCTTGGTTTTGTTTTCAAAGGTGAATTTAATTTCAACTTTAATTATCTTACTCAAATTGAAATAGTTTATTTTGTAAAATAGGTAAATATACTAACATTTTTCACGTTTTTTAATATTAAAAATACCTACGTTAAATACATATTAAAAGTAAATCAATTCAACAAAGATTGTAGCATATTCGCAATCGTGTCGTTTTCCTCGCTATTTACTTACATCGAAATAGCGAATCAATTTCGTTACCTACTGATAAATCAATATTTATCTCTTTTAGCAGAAAACACATAATTCTACTAAATTATGCATGAAGAAAATGCACTTAACCACTCTATATACATATCGTCTTCCGACGCTCGGGGAATACGACCGCGACCGTTGCCGAACAGTGACGAAGATTTCTATGCGCATTATCACTTTGGGAGACCTGTACTAACGGACGTCACGCGGTTTCACCCACGTAGTTCCCGTTCCCGTGGGAGTACGGGGATAAAATATAACCTATGTTACTCAGGGTGAATGTAGCTTTCTAATGGTGAAAGAATTTTTGAAATCGGCGCATTAGTTTTTAGTTTATTCATTACAAACATACACACACACAAACATACAAATCTTTCCTCTTTTATTTACTTGGGCTCGGCGCAACATGTTTTCTTCTTCGTAGTATAGATGCTATACTATATATCTATACTAATATTATAAAGCTGAAGAGTTTGTTGGTTTGAACGCGCTAATCTCAGGAACTACTGGTTGGAATTGAAATAGTACATTTTGAAACAAGTGGAGAAAGTTTGTTTTTGCATTCGAGGCGGAATTATAACACCCGAGACGTAGGCGAGGGTGTTTTTGAGCCGAGAAATGCAATAACAAATGTCCACGTGTATCAAACGACGTTTTTCAATACACTTTTGAAGAAATAAAATAAAATATAACGAAACATATTTTTGTCACGAACAAAGAAAGAATGATTTTATTTTCTTTTTTTTTCGCGCTCTGCTCTTGCCAGGTTGAAGGAGAGGCAAAGGTATGAAGCCGTTAAACAGCCTAATATAAAAAATAGATTTATTTTACATTTTTGAATTCAGAACACAAATAAATGTTAATTTGTGTATAAAAATAATGATTAGTTTTTAATAATCATGTTTATCTATGATATTCTATTTATAAACACAATTTTAATATTCAAATAATATTTATGCCTTAGAGACGCGTAGTGCTTTGCCGAAATTTAAAAAAAACATTCACCTCAGACTATAGGCATTGAACCAATTTGGACTAAGTATAGGTATAGTTATCTGTGGCAATTTTCATTCCCGCACACGTGCAGGAAAGTGGAAAAAATCGCACGTGTGTGAAATACATTGCATGTTGTACTTAATCGTAGTGCGTTATGGACCAGTTTTCGAGAAAGTGTATTGAAAAATTATTTTTGTGTTGGATAGCCCATTTATTGAGGAAGGTTATAGGCTATATAACATCACGCTACGACCAAAAGGAGCGGAGCATAAATGAAAGATGTTGCAAAAACGGGGAAAATGTATTCCTTTTGTTAGCTTTTTCTCTCTTATGTGACGCAGACGAAGTTGCGTGGGTCAGCTAGTTTTAAATAAAATAGCAAATACAGCATTAAACATCATTAATTTTAAAAGTTAAGTCTTTTAATGGGATACATAATTATTTAGGTAGGTATACAATCTTGCAACTACACATATGCATAGGAATAATTAACGACAGGCCCGTCATTTTGTAATCTGGTCCTAGTCAGATTGTAAACTGTCGAAGTGAAACCGTCAAATTGTCGAATGCATGCGATCAAAGTATCTCTGCCCCCATAATCGGGACTTGGGGCACCCCTACGATAAGTTAGTTAGTTCCTATATACCCCACAGACAGAAATATGAGCTCCTTAGCGGGGCTCCGTCGTCTACGCTTAGTGTTTTGCGGTTATGTTACATGATCCCACCCAGTGGCGGGACTTTCATAGAAGCTGAAAAGCCAGGCTTGCCTTACAATCAAACTAAACTCTACTATTGAGAAAAATAAATACTCATTACAAAAACAAAAGTTTATGTCAAACAATATTTAACTCAACGTAAATAATAATAACATCCAATTTCGCGTGCCACCGTGCCACGCACCAAACGCAACGTAATTTGATGCGAGGTTGCACTCACTGAACTGTATCATTCATAATCAAAAAATATTTTAGATTCGCGCGCATTCTCACAAAACGCGACGTTGCTAAAATGTTTCTGATAACATCGATGCCAGCCGCGACACTCAGGCTCACTCTAACACTGTACAAATGAAGAGTTCAAGTATAATGCACTCACACTTTCTCGCTCACACTCGCTGGCTTCCACATTTGGCTTCTCTGACCTCTCAGTTTTGCTAACAAATAGGTCTCGGTTTATGATAACATTATTAGGTACTTATTGGAAATTTGTATTGAATTTAAAGCTGGGCTTTTTTTTGAATGTGTGCGTGTAAGTCCGTGTAAGTTATAGAGAGAATGTGTGTTCGCGACGAAAATGCGCCAACCAGCTGCGTATTGCGCGAATTTTTATAGAAACGAACTATTTCAAATTAGTCTACATGATTTGTTTTGAGCGATTACTGGGCTGGCAGTCTCGACAGAGATAACGACAAAATCGTTAACTTTAGATTGCTAATTACTAACGAATTAATTCGGTTGCAATAATGATGCTTGCCAGTAACGCAAGTCTTTACATCCAAGATGCGATTTTCATAAGAATCATTATTGCAACTGATTTTATTCGTTAGAAATCAGCGATAGAAAGTTAGCGAATTTGTCGCTATCTATGTCGAGACTGCCTGCCCTGGTGTATTTGTTTTTTGTGATTGTGTTTTTTTTCGATTTCTTGTGATTTAAAGTTTTGCGAGTAGTTTTTGCTGTAATTAACGTTGTTTATAAGTGTGTGGTGTGAGTGTTGTTCCTTGTAATGTAAAGGATTAAAGTGTATGAAATTGGTAATGGGCAAGTTTGAAAATATTGGTACGAGTAATTTCGTTACTTCACCACCTAAACCTATGCCTTCTGTGTGCTTTGTTCGTTGTATGTCATCTGTCCGTGGTAAAGATGCGAAGAATAGAGAGTTATGGCTGTTTACATTGTGAGTAACATTTTCAACAATGTGTATTTAGAAACCATTTTAATATTTGTATAGTAAAGCGAGGGAAATAATTACGAAGTGACTCGAAGGGTTCTGTTGTTACATTTAAGATGGCACTTATATAATTTACTTGAAACTGAAAACGTGATATTGAATTAATTGTAATTTTGTGACGGGATTTAAAATACTAAAAGTTAAGCACAACTATTTATAAATATTAGCACTAGTATCTAATATTTAGGCATATTTAAAAGGAAAATAAAAATGATGTTATTAAAAACCAAACTCAGAACGGAAAGCGAAACTTTTTTTTCCACCAAATATCGTCAGTTGTTTACGTGGGCTTTGCAACATTTTCAGGTCAGTCACGCCACTGATCCCACCATCACCCTTTTACCACCGGACTAGCAGACGTACTGCGGCGTACCATCCGCACTTGGTTGACATCCCGATGTGTCGTACTAAGCGCTTCTCCTCCACTTCTATTATGCGCACAGCCAAAGTCTGGAATTCTCTGCCTGCGTCTGTGTTCCCACCCACATTTAACACGCCTGCCTTCAAAGCAAGAGTGAACAGGCATCTTCTGGGCACGCTCGTTCCATCATAGATCTCATCCATCGCTTTCCATCAAGAGCAGGCCCATATTGTAATAAAAAAAAAAAAAATGAAAAATGTCGGTTATTCTCAGGAATGGTATTATCTTTTCATGGTAATGGTACCAGGGGGCAAGCAAGAGGGACCCCCCTCCCCTCCCACTCTACAGCGCGCGAGGTGAGCTCCGTCGCATGCATTTGACAATTTGACGGTTTCATTTTGACAGTTTACAATCTGACTAGGCAGATTACAAAATGACGGGTTTTACAATATGACGCCGACATATACATGATGACAACATAATTACATGTAGGTACACGAATTATTACAATTTAAGATTTAGACTCAATTATAACCATAGTTTCAGAGTAACTTACTATACGGGTCTAACAGTGATGCAATGGGGTGGCGAAGGCAAAGTAAATCTCAGATGGCGCCACCATAGTTGGTCTCAATCTGACCAATGAGGTTAAGATAGTATGTTGAAATTTTCAACCAATGACGATGTTGGGAACCAGCTATGCTAGCGCCATTAGTTCCAGTTTCCTTCCTCAATGAGCCCAAAACAGGCAGACTGCCTCAGGAATATGTGAACACTAACAAGGAACCATTTAATTGTCTACAGGCAGTATTCCATAGTTGTGTATACTTGCAATGTAAATCTACAAATCATAGTAAACAATTAATTTCACCAATACAGCATTTTCAACTATAAACTTATTTCTATTAGCCTTCTTTATTTGTTTACCACGTTTTGAACGCTTGCGGTTTAAATATTAGTGGGAATGTAGATTTCCCTGTTTTGGACATAGGGTGTTTACTGTTTATTTTATCAGGTAGGTATCTGGTCTGTCTAGGTTTTGGTCAAATGAATTGTTTACTATATTTTCTATCTTTACATTGTACTGACATACACAATGGGTTGTCGCGCATAAATTCGCCGCTAGAGGCGTTCGTGTAGATTAGGTAGTCTTCAGAAATGTCAGATGTAGAATTTTGGCGCGTTTTTTTTATGTCCGTAAGGATTGAGGAGCCATTTTTTGTAGCTTAATGAAATTAATATACTTATTTAGTAGTAAGTTTAAAAAAATTGTAGGATCGATCCTCGATTTTGTAGTATAATACTTCAAAAGTTATATAATCATAAAGGTGGCACCTCAATCTAAATGTTTGGATTGAGGAGCCACGTCAGAACTTCGAACATCATGGATTAATATTTACCATAATTTAGTATGATTTTGTAGCATTTGAGAGTAGTTAGTAGACAAAATCTGAAAACGGTCGTTTTAAAATTAAAAAAGTTACCATACATTATGTATGTGGCTCCTCAGACCATAATACGACTCGTCATTTTTCAAAGAAGCAGTTGTTCAATTAATGCGCAATTTCTTCGTCATTTAGTAGTAAGTATATCAGATTTGTAGGACAAGATTCGTTAATAAAAAATGAGTGAATTGGGAGATATAGCACATTTTAACTGGCTCCTCAATCTTGACGTTACTATACATGCGAGATCACAACGTTACTCTGTAGCTACCTGAGATCACAACGGAACCTAAAACCAGATACACTAATATTTAGTAGTAAATGTCTACTAAACACATATGTACAGAACAACATTGTATATATTCTGTATCTGTAAAACAAATTACTTTTCGAAATGCCCTAAGAAATCGCTGCTAAGGGTGACCATGGTATATGATTGAAACCAAGCGTTTTTGAAAATTTATTTTGGAACAAATCGGCAATGTCTAAATCCTTTAGGCACATAAAGTCTACTTTACCAAAAATACCACTTTACCAAAATGACCACTTTTTCATAACGACTACTGCGTTTCACAAATTGATCTCTTTACCAAAATAACCACTTTTTCATAATGACCACAGCCCCCACAATGCATATAAATTCTAATTTACCAGAAAGACTACTTTACCAAAATGATCACTTTTTCAATGACTTCTTAGTCAGTGGAAGGGGAGGAGATAGATTTCGGATTAAGCTGTCAAAATTAAAACGGCTATATCTCGGAAACTATCGATCTTAGACTAGTTGTGTGTAAGGACAAGTGATAGGTCTCGATGAGATCTACATTTCGGATGACAGCTGTCAAAATTAAAACGGCTATATCTCGGAAACTATCGATCTTAGACTAGTTGTGTGTAAGGGCAAGTGATAGGTCTCGATGAGATAATACCATAAATCATTTATACTCAACTAACTCGTATCATTCTTTATGATCAACAGCCTATAATGTTCGCACTGCTGGGACACGGCCTCCTCTCAATGAGAGGGAATGGGCTACCACGCGGGCCCAGTGCGGATTGGTAGATGTCACATGTCTTCGAATTTTTGGTTCTAGGATATGCCGGTTTTCTCATGATGTTTTCCTTCAACGGGTTTTATTTAGTTTTTTATCTCACGATTCTATGAAAGCGGGCCCTGTAAATATTATACAAATATGGGTACTTACAAATATTGTAAACAGAAAATCAAACAAGTTAATTATCAGTCACAAATGACGTGATTAATAATAATATACCTAGTTCAGTTATAAAACTGTAAGTTACGAGTATATATAATAAATTTATTTTTTGAAATATGTGCGTAAAGAAGTGAGCTTCGTCGCCAATGAATGTCAGTTTCTTTGACGTGCATATATTTTCTATTTGTTTTCTTATGTAGGTAGTAGGTAGGTGTAGAGTATAGTAAAAACACAAGGAGTACCAGTAAGTAGAAAAAGTTGCATTCCTCACTGTAAAATTATGATTTTCGCTGTAAAATTCGTAAAAACACCGACCAACCAATTAGTAACCAATAACCAACAAATTAATAACCAACCAGTACTGTCAGTCCTTTTATACCTGCAGCCTGTGGGTTAACTATACACAGTGGGATATACAGCGATATGCGCGTTCAATACAATAACGCGTTCCGGGTGCGGTTGGGGCTGCTGCGCCACTGCAGCGCCTCCGCGATGTTCCCAGCGGCTGACACCGGTGGCTTTACGTCCATCATGCGCAAACGGTGCTCATCTATCACGCGCCACACGCGCGACATTCCCAACAATATCCAGCGTGCGCTCTGGCGGATGGGTGAGTCTCTACGATACTGGTGCGCTGGATACGGCTGCACGCAGTCGTTTAGTGATTTGCCGCCATCATTGGGCAGTCCACCCGGACCTGCCACTTTTTCTTTATTTTTATTATAGGTAATTAAGTTTCAAAGTTTATTATTTATTACTATAAATATTTTTTTATAACCCTAGTTTGTAAGCTCGCAATTTTACTACCAAGTAGGGATGTAATCTGAAATAAATGATTTTTATTTATTTATTAGGTATTTTATTTATTTAGACATTGTCGATTAGTTGCAAAATAAAATTTCAAAACTAGTTATCCTGGTTTCATTCATATACCATGGTCACCCTTAGCAGCGATTTCTTAGGGCATTTCGAAAAGTAATTTGTTTTACAGATACAGAATATATACAATGTTGTTCTGTACATATGTGTTTAGTAGACATTTACTACTAAATATTAGTGTATCTGGTTTTAGATTCCGTTGTGATCTCAGGTAGCTACAGAGTAACGTTGTGATCTCGCATGTATAGTAACGTCAGGATTGAGGAGCCAGTTAAAATGTGCTATATCTCCCAATTCACTCATTTTTTATTAACGAATCTTGTCCTACAAATCTGATATACTTACTACTAAATGACGAAGAAATTGCGCATTAATTGAACAACTGCTTCTTTGAAAAATGACGAGTCGTATTATGGTCTGAGGAGCCACATACATAATGTATGGTAACTTTTTTTAATTTTAAAACAACTGTTTTCAGATTTTGTCTACTAACTACTCTCAAATGCTACAAAATCATACTAAATTATGGTAAATATTAATCCATGATGTTCGAAGTTCTGACGTGGCTCCTCAATCCAAACATTTAGATTGAGGTGCCACCTTTATGATTATATAACTTTTGAAGTATTATACTACAAAATCGAGGATCGATCCTACAATTTTTTTAAACTTTCTACTAAATAAGTATATTAATTTCATTAAGCTACAAAAAATGGCTCCTCAATCCTTACGGACATGTTTTTTTACCACGTATTTATGCTGAATATTCATGATTGTGGTCAAAAGTGAGCCATTCCTGATGAATTATGACTTGGAGATTTTAAGTAGCAAGTTAGAATCTAATTTGTTAGTAATTGGAGGAATTTGACTGATATTTATATGTTTCATATTCGCAAATTTCAGGGACAATGTACCTAATATATATCTGAAGTTTACACTATGTTGTTACACCTATTCTATGAAGTTATTGGTGCTGAGAATAAAATAGAATTAATGACAGGACTTTACTTGCCAGAGGCGCCATCTGTTGAGCTAAAAAACGATGTACATTATGGAGTTAATGGTTGTAGATAATAATAAAATAATTCCTTGTACGTGTTTATATCATTTTGGGGCTGACTTTGTTTGGAAATGAAATACCTAATTTAAAGATTGAGTAAATTCTATCTATACGGACTATCAGTCGAACTTACATTCTAGACAAGATTCAAAATATAATTATATATTATTATGCTTCAGCAATAGTGTATTGTAGTTATTACGATTTACGAGCTAATAGTTGAGATTTTTGACAGAGATTCTTTGACATTCGAATTGACGAAATGTCGATCATTACAGAGATATAATCATTAACACCATCAACATTATAATACAACCTGACGGGGTGTCCTACGTGAGCGACGAATACGACGCGACGCGACGCTGCGAACGCGACGAACGCGATCAATCCACCTCCTATCCTGCATTTTGCAGCCTCAGTGACCGTTGCCACGGTCAGTATAGATATGGACAGTACGGAAACAACCTAAAAACGTTCGAAACCGCACACAAACATGTGCATCGTCGGGCCCTTAGGCAGTCTAGCGGTGCTGTCAGTATTGCGTGTCGCGCCGACACGAGTGGTCACGTTTAAGTTGCATTGCGGCGGCTAGCGCGCGCTTGCTCGAAATGTTATCGTCCAACCACGGCCCGCTCCCGCCAAAACTTGTAAAAGGTTACGCCTTAATGACTAAGTTAAAGATCTACAGTTCTACAATTGTTGTGTGTTAATATTAAACTGTTTTCCGTGTTTAAACTATCGTCTTTTGTTGAGATTAACCGACGCCATAAGATACTTAAGAACCTATTTCAATTGTATTTGTAAGCCAGTTATTTCAATTCGATTGATTGATCACAACAGAGAAAAAATGTTTTAATAACAAAAACAATATCAACATCATTATACGGGACAACCCTATGGCTTCAATGGAGCGTAGGTAAGTATTGCATCAACTAGGCTTAGTTTCGGTACTGTCTATATTTATACTGTGCCGTTGCACTGCCATCGACGACAGCAGTCCACTAACTTTCTGCCACTTAGCTTAGATTCTCGGCAACTCTCGTCCAGCTGCTACTAGCCACCCTCCGGAAATCGTCGCTCCACCTAGCCTGACGGCGTTCCTCCTTACGCTTGCCGAATCGCGGTCTCTACTCAAGAACACGCCTAGAAGCAACACTGGAAATTACGGAGATTCCACTTCCATCTTTACCGTTGACTCTCTACTATCTTCAGGTTCCGATTTGATGATAAGTTCACTTGTCGTACTCTCAGGCAACATGTCATGTAACGCCCCGAAATGAGAGAAATCATTCTCCTCCTCGCTCATCTCAGTTGTACATAGCTCGCTTAGAATCATCTTGGATTTGCAAGAATCTGCGTTCGTTAGCTTATACCTTTGTATGGCGTACTCTAGGCAATTGTATGTCTCGAAACAAGTTATACATTGAAATATCTCAGAGTCCCTTAGATGTTTCACCTTGTTATATACGTTCAAATGAAAATCGTCGTTAAAATTCTTGATACAGTCTTCGCAATCCACTGTAAAAGTTCTGCGTCTCGAACCGAAAGTAGCCAATTCGTCAACGTCAAATTCTTCATGGAACTTTTTGATGTGGCGTTTCAATGTTTTCCGCGTGCTAAAATCTTTCATGCAGAGTATACATCTTGGAAGGACTTTCTGCTTGATCGTAGGGACTAAATTGACGTGACAAACGTCATTGTGAGCGTCGAATTTTTCCTGCCCTTTGAAGACTAAGTTGCATTCCTCGCATTTGTAGATCTGATCTTCGGCTAAATGCTTCGTTTCTAAATGTATAGACAGAGCCTCGTTGGAACTGAATGACACAGAACATAAGTGGCAAGGATATGTGTTCATATTGAAAGAATGCACCAGTTTCAGATGTATCTTACACGATTTGGCGGATTCAAACCGTTTCTGACATATATGGCACTGCGGGAAAGTGGCAGAATTGGGATGTTTCGTCCGCACATGCTTTCTTAGACTCCGTTTTTCTTTAAACAAGGTCTCGCATTCGATACATTTGTATCTTTGCATGCCTAAATGAGTGTACTCAATATGTCTTCGGATATTTCTTTTAGATTTAAACTGTTTATCGCAGTACTCGCAGCGGGACCAAGAATCATTGTTATGCACTATTTTTGTATGTGACGCTAAATAGTACTTGTTGCTGCAAATTTTGCCGCAGAGTTGACATTCTACTTCCTCATCTGTCGTATGTTTTAGCTTAATATGGTGTTTAAGAGATCTCTCGCTGTAGTAAATGCGATCGCAATGCTCGCATTTAAACGAGAGGATCTCCTCATCAATATTCGTCGATGAAATGTTGGAGTCTGCGATTTGAGATTGAGGATGAAAGATCCTCGTATGGAACTCTAAACTGGAAATATCAGTGAATAATTTATCACAGTAACTGCAAGTGTTGACGTTTGGCGGCGGTAAACAGATGTTGCTATGTGCGCGTCTCGTTTCATGACTGAAAAACTTATTGAAGCAGACATTGCAAGTTGAAAGGGAGTAGTCTATATCGTGGTGCACCCGCATATGATCCTTCAACTCGTAGACCGTTAAGAAGGAGTTATGACAATATTCACAATTGTATATGTTTTGTGTGTCCATCCCATACTGTTTCAGCAAGGATTTCTTGCAGTACTTGTAGAAAGTTTTAAAAGAATGCTCTGTTTTCACGTGCTGTCGCAGTACAGGTTCTTCTTCGAAACTTTGACCGCACGATTCGCAGACGTATTCTCCGTTTTTGTTATCCATTTCCGTGTCCTGGTGATGGAATTGCACGTGGCTTTCGAAATTCTCTCGGCCTATTATCACTTTCATGCAATAGTTGCATGTTAAATGTTCCTGATTTTCAGTACTATGGCTCGTTCGGGCATGACGTCGCAAACTCTGGTTTGAAGTATACACTTTAGGGCAGATATCGCATCTGAACTCTCCTTTGACACCGTGAAACATTTCTATATGCCTTTTTAGGTTCCTGTTGTTAGTGTACACTTTTTCGCACAAGTGGCATTTAATTGCATCTTTCTCGCTGATATTATGAACTGATTGAATATGAGCGATAAGCGAGTGTTTCCCTTTGAAAACTTTATGACAATCGTTACAGGTAGGATACTCAACATCCGGATTATGTAATTGATTCATATGTCTTTTTAAATTCCTTTCAGTTGTGAAAGTTTTCTCACACAAACTGCATCGAATTTCGTATCCTAAACCCTGTAGATGTACAGTTATCATATGAGAAGTAATATTTTGTTTTCTTGTAAAAATTCTACCGCACAGTTCACATTCTGGGAAAGGTTGACCATAATTATTATGTCCCCGGGATAGGTGTTGTAGTAATCCCGCTGGACTACCGAAATTCTGGCCACAAATATCACAGTGACACGAAGAGTTTATATGACAGTTTTCTATATGAGTCTGTAAATTGTATTTTCTTGTGAAAGTTCTAGAACAGTAATCACAAACGAAATCCAGATGATTTGTGTACATCTTGCCGACAAGTCTTCACAAGTAGTATTGTTTTACCCAGTTACTGGGTTGAGATCAGGTAGGCAGTTCGCTCCAGGTAAAGCAGTATTCAACTGCATCCGGTTACACTGGAAGTCTACCCCGACATAGTTGAGAAAGGCAGAACATGAAAATTGATTTGTTGGTTAGTTTCACATGCTTGTATGTCGCGGAGACCTGGAACAGAATAAATATAAAATTATTTTTAGACGATACTGCGAAGACTGCCTTGTTGGTTTAGACACGTTTAGAGCAGTGTTTTTCAACCTGTGTGTCGCAAGAGGTATCGAAAACTGCCTCAATAAACAAAACAATAAAGCCTAGAAAGTTAGATTTAATAAGAAATTGTTAACCTAGAGATATAAACATATTTCTCCCATCGTGGATCCGTTTTTGCTACATTGAGAATTAAGGGCCCGTGCACAAAATTAAGACATTTTGAACATTTTTGATCACTGCTTGTGGGAAAGGCAAGAAGAATTTGAACCTTATTTATTTTTATTATAAGAGACAGGTTCTTCATCTTGTCGACTGCTTGAACATTTTTTTAAAATAATGTATTTATTAATGGCAATCACCCATATTCAAAACCCCTTTTCCGCAAAAGTAACGAGCGAGTGATGTTTGTGGTTCGCTGAACAAAGAACTACAAAATATTCTGAACATTAAAAAATATGAATAACATCATTATATGGTCTACTCGTAACATAGCAAGAAACATTATTGATTTCAATACGAAATATAGCAGAAAAAAAATGTTGAAAAAACGTAATTTGTGGAAAACGTCGGGACAAATAAGTATTTTTTTCTATACCTTAGAAACACTTTAAAGAAAATTAAAAAAATAATTCTTAATCTCAAGGTAGCTTTTTAACAGAATCTGAATTTTAATTTATAAATAAACAATAACTTCATTTCGTAAATTAAATGCAAAGTGAACTATATAATCGACCGCGCAAACCCGATCCCGTCAGTAGCGAAAGGGCTCTCCCAGCGTGAGCACGTATCACTTTGCTTCGCAAGCGCTCCCGAGTTATTACGTGAATATATTTCCGAGATATACGCAGACTACCACATTTCGATCCAGTATTTATATTAAAATTATTAAACTTTTTGATAGTATTAAGATAAGAGTTTTTTTTGACATTGGTTGTTTATTAAGATTTATTTTGTTTTCATATTATTTAAAGTTAAGTTTCTTTGTACTTAATATGTTGTATGTAAGGGTAATAATCTGCGGAACTACTGATCCGATTCCGAAAATTCTTTCATTTAGGGGAATTCACTACTTCATATTATTATTGGTTTTCATGGTAACCTATGGTACCTACAATTTGATTTTGAAAAAAAGATAATTTTCTATTTTGGAAGTGCGATTTGGTAGAAATCGTCACGTAAGAAAATGCCGTATGTTGTTGTGTGTGTGTGTGTGTGTAGTAGGAGGTATACAAGAAGGGTATGGCGGGGTCGAGCGAGCGAGCGATATTTTTCTTCATAGGTGTCGATTTCGTGGGTTTTGGGGTTGGTGATAACGAAAATGAGGTCAAAATGAAAATTCAAGATGGCGTCAGCGAAAATTTTCGGTTTTATCCTCATGGGTGTCGTTTTCATGGTTTTTGGGGTTGCTGGTTACGAAAATGAGGTCAAAATGAAAATCCAAGATGGCGCCGAGAAAAATTTTTGATTTTCCGTCATGGGTGTCGTTTTTATGGTTTTTGGGGTTGCTGGTTACGAAAATGAGGTCAAAATGAAAATCCAAGATGTCGCCGAGAAAATTTTTGTTTTTCCGTCATAGGTGTCGTTTTCATGGTTTTTGGGGTTCCTGGTTACGAAAATGAGGTCAAAATTAAAATCTAGGTTGGCGCCGAGAGAAAATTTTTGATTTTCCTTTATGGGTGTCGTTTTCATGGTTTTTGGGGTTGCTGGTTACGAAAATGAGGTCAAAATGAAAATCCAAGATGTCGCCGAGAAAAGTTATTGTTTTTCCGTCATGGGTGTCGTTTTCATGGTTTTTGGGGTTGCTGGTTACGAAACTGAGGTCAAAATGAAAATCCAAGATGGCGCCGAGGAAAATTTTTGATTTTCCGTCATGCGTGTCGATTTCATAGTTTTTGGGGTTGCTGGTTACGAAAATGAGGTCAAAATGAAAATCCAAGATGGCGCCCAAAATTTTTTTCGATTTTTCCGTCATGGGTGTCGTTTTTATGGTTTTTGGGGTTGCTGGTTACGAAAATGAGGTCAAAATGAAAATCCAAGATGTCGCCGAGAAAAATTATTGTTTTTCCGTCATAGGTGTCGTTTTCATGGTTTTTGGGGTTCCTGGTTACGAAAATGAGGTCAAAATTAAAATCCAAGATGGCGCCGAGAGAAAATTTTTGATTTTCCGTTATGGGTGTCGTTTTCATGGTTTTTGGGGTTGCTGGTTACGAAAATGAGGTCAAAATGAAAATCCAAGATGTCGCCGAGAAAAGTTACTGTTTTTCCGTCATGGGTGTCGTTTTCATGGTTTTTGGGGTTGCTGGTTACGAAAATGAGGTCAAAATGAAAATCCAAGATGTCGCCGAGAAAAATTTTTGATTTTCCGTTATGGGTGTCGTTTTCATGGTTTTTGGGGTTCCTGGTTACGAAAATGAGGTCAAAATTAAAATCCAAGATGGCGCCGAGAGAAAATTTTTGATTTTCCGTTATGGGTGTCGTTTTCATGGTTTTTGGGGTTGCTGGTTACGAAAATGAGGTCAAAATGAAAATCCAAGATGTCGCCGAGAAAAGTTACTGTTTTTCCGTCATGGGTGTCGTTTTCATGGTTTTTGGGGTTGCTGGTTACGAAACTGAGGTCAAAATGAAAATCCAAGATGGCGCCGAGGAAAATTTTTGATTTTCCGTCATGCGTGTCGATTTCATGGTTTTTGGGGTTGCTGGTTACGAAAATGAGGTCAAAATGAAAATCCAAGATGGCGCCCAAAATTTTTTTCGATTTTTCCGTCATGGGTGTCGTTTTTATGGTTTTTGGGGTTGCTGGTTACGAAAATGAGGTCAAAATGAAAATCCAAGATGTCGCCGAAAAAATTTAAGTTTTTCCGTCATAGGTGTCGTTTTCATGGTTTTTGGGGTTCCTGGTTACGAAAATGAGGTCAAAATGAAAATCCAAGATGGCGCCGAGAGAAAATTTTTGATTTTCCGTTATGGGTGTCGTTTTCATGGTTTTTGGGGTTGCTGGTTACGAAAATGAGGTCAAAATGAAAATCCAAGATGGCGCCGAGAGAAAATTTTTGATTTTCCGTTATGGGTGTCGTTTTCATGGTTTTTGGGGTTGCTGGTTACGAAAATGAGGTCAAAATGTAAATCCAAGATGGTGCCGAGGAAAATTTTTGGTTTTTCCGTCATGGATGTCGTTTTCATGGTTAATTAAAATCCAACCAGGATTCTAATTTTGACCTCATTTTCGTAATTAGCGACCTCGAAAACCATGAAAATGACATCCATGACGGAAAAACCAAAAATTTTCCTCGGCACCATCTTGGATTTACATTTTGACCTCATTTTCGTAACCAGCAACCCCAAAAACCATGAAAACGACACCCATGACGACAAATCAAAAATTTTCTTCGGCGCCATCTTGGATTTGCATTTGACTTCATTTTCGTAACCAGCACCCCTATAAACCATGAAAACGACACCCATGACGGAAAATCAAAAATTATCCTCGGTGCCATCTTGGATTTGCATTTCGACTTCATTTTCGTAACCAGCAACCCCAAAAACCACGAAAACGACACCCATGACGAAAAACAAAAAAAATTCCTCGGCGCCATCTTGGATTTGCATTTCGACTTCAGTTTCGTAACCAGCAACCCCAAAAACCATGAAAACGACACCCATGACGGAAACTCAAAAAATTTCCTCGGCGCCATCTTGGATTTGCATTTCGACTTCATTTTCGTAACCAGCAACCCCAAAAACCATGAAAACGACACCCATGACAGAAAATCAAAAATTTTCCTCGGTGCCATCTTGGATTTTCATTTTGACCTCATTTTCGTAACCAGCAACCCCAAAAACCATAAAAACGACACCTATGACGGAAAATCAAAAATTTTCCTCGGCGCCTCTTGGATTTTTATTTTGACCTCATTTTTGTAATCAGCAACCCCAAAAACCATGAAAACGACACCCATGACGGAAAACCAAAAATTTTTCTTGGCGCCTCTTGGATTTTTATTTTGACCTCATTTTCGTTATCAGTGACCAAGTAAACCATGAAAACGACAACCATGACTTAATAACCAAAAATTTTCCCTGGCGCCATCTTGGATTTTCATTTTGACCTCATTTTCGTTATCAGTGACCACTTAAATCATGAAAACGACACTGATGACAGAAAAAACAAAAATTTTCCTGGGCGCCATCTTGGATTTTCATTTTGACCTCATTTTCGTAATCAGCGACCCCGAAAACCATAAAAATGACACCCATGATGGAAAAACAGAAGTTTTCCTCGGCGCCATCTTGGATTTTCATTTTGATCTCATTTCGTTATCAGCGACTCCTTAACCATGGACATGACATCCATGACAGAAAAACCTAAAGAAAAAATCACCTTCAAGTATAAATAACAGGGGTTTGTTATGTTTACTCTACAGAGTGAACCTCAGTGGCCGTTAAGTCGCGCTAAAGTCCAGTCACGCAAGTATCCTTTCGCGCAAGAGTCCATTCGCGCAAGTGTCTTGACGCGCAAATGTCCGTTCGCGCAAAAGTCCCAGATCCAGAAAAATTTACTTGTCCTTTAAAAAGTTTGTACGGAACCCTCAGTGCGCGAGTCCAACTCGCACTTTTATTTATCATTTTGTAAAATGTTTATATGTATCTAAATTCTTCTAATACAAAATTAAACCATTTCTATTTTGATTGTGATAAATATACAGTAGACACACATTCCAGACTTTTATTTCTAAACCGTACTGACTTTATAATTATGTACATATCATAAAATAATATCGTCTAAAGGATCAAAATGGTTTAAGCGATCACTACGCTCGATCTTCACCCGTGTGTGCGTGTATCTGCATGAACAATGCACACTAACATAGGATCGCAACGAATTTGCCTAAACTCTAGCGACTGAACTTTGTGCACGGACTCTTAAATCGAAACCCAAATTAAAAAAAAAGTTAAATCTATACTTCTATACTAATATTATAAAGAGGTAACATTCGTTTGTAAGTTTGTATGTAGGGGGTAATCTCCGGAAGTAATGAACCAATTTTAAAAATTGTTTCACTGGTAGAAAGCAACATTATTCGTGAGTGCTATAGGCTATATTTTATTCCCGTACTCCCACGGGAACGGGAACTACGCGGGTGAAACCGCGGGACGTCAGCTAGTAGCTACATATATTTGTCCGAATCCTAATTATGCAAATGCATAAAAAAATTGTACGATGGATTTAATATTTGTAATATAATAAAATAAATAAAAAATAAAATGAAGGGTCGGGGGTCGCCAAATATTTTTTCATACTAAGGGGGTCGTGTCACGAAAAAGGTTGAAAAACACTGGTTTAGAGGTCACGAGCGTAACTGCTGAACATGGGATCCTGGAATCGATTCCCAGGTTGGGTAAAGTGTTATTAGGTTCTGCCATCAGAATTTCTCAGTAGCAGCCACGAGTCTGGATGCTTCTATTGGCTCACCCACTATTAAAAAGGTTTTAAAAATAACTGACCAATGCGGGTGTTCTATTAGTTACACCTCTGCCTAATCCCCTACCTTTGGAGGATTATAAGCAAGATGTGTGAATAAAATAATTTTCATAACATAAATTAATGTATCTAAATTTTCAAGATCGCGATGGAGGAGGTTTTTACTCAAAAGGAATCCATTACAAGTGCAAAAAACAAACCAACAAACTAACAACGACCGCCCAGGGCGCCGGATATGAAAGGGCGCAGCAGGCGCTCCTTCGTTAAAAAAGACAATGATCCTTAAACGCTAGATTTTGACAAATTCCCTGGACTCCACACTAGGATACCCTGTGTCGTGGGGTCCAGTCTCTTCCCAAGTAAAGTTTCATTATCAAGCGCGTGAGATTGAGATGTTTGTGTGTTCACATCGAACTAGCGGCGGAGCGCGCGATTCACTCGCGACGTCAGGCAAGTTCAAAAATTTTGAACTTGTCGCTACGTCATACTCGCGCAAACGCCTGGTGGCCAATTTGAACTTGTGAACACGAACTCGACACGTCTACCGCGCCCGCACCCGCCACCGCGCCCGCGGCGTTGCCAAGTTGCCAAGTTTGTCAATCGAAAATTAAATTGTCGAAAACATCGACTTTGATAACTTAATAAAAGAGTTCGCCGATAGAAAGGCTAGAATGGTTATTTATGATACTAGTGCGGTAAGTTGGTCTTTACAAACGTGTAGACGAATGTGAGCCCGAGACGAAGTCGAGGGCTTACCATAGTCACGAGTTTGTAAATACCAATTTCAGCACGTGTGTCATACAATGTTTTTCAATACACTTCCTCGAAAACTGGTCCATAACGCACTACGATTAGGTACAACATGCAGTGTATTTCACACGCGTGCGATTTTTTCCACTTTCCCGCACGTGTGCGGGAATGAAAATTGCCACAGATTATACCTATACTTAGTCCAAATTGGTTCAATGCCTATAGTCTGAGGTGAATGTTTTTTTTTAATTTTTGCAAAGCACTACGCGTCTTTACGGCATTAATATTCTTTGAATATTCAAATTGTGTTTATAAATAGAATAATTATCATAGATAAACATGATTATTTAAAACTAATAGTTACTTTTATACACAAATTAACATTTATTTGTGTTCTGAATTCAAAAATATAAAATAAATCTATTTTTTATATTAGGCTGTTTAACGGCTTCATACCATTGCCTCTTCTTCAACCTGGCGCAACCATAGCGCGAAAAAAAAGAGAAAATTAATGTCATAGTTCGTGACGAAATTATTTTTTGTTATTTTATTTTATTTCTTCAAAAGTGTATTGAAAAACGTCGTTTGATACACGTGGACATTTGTTATTGCAATTCTCGGCTCAAAAACACCCTCGCTTACGGCTCGGGTGTTATAATTCCGCCTCGAATGCAATAACAAACTTTCTCCACTTGTATCAAAATGTACTATTTCAACACATTTGCGAGAAAACAGTACAATATGTAATGAAACAAACAGCGACCCAAAAAAACACGAAAACGACACCCATGAAGAATAAACCGAAAATTTTCATCGGCACCATCTTGGATTTTCATTTTGACTTCATTTTCATTATCAGCGACCCCAAAAACCACGAAAACGACACCCATGAAGAAAAAACCAAAAATTTTCGTCAGCGCCATCTTGGATTTTCATTTTAATCTCATTTTCGTAATCAGCGACCCCGAAAACCACGAAAACGACACCCATTAAGAAAAAACCGAATATTTTCATCGGCGCCATCTTGGATTTTCATTTTGACCTCATTTTTGTAATCCGCGACCCCGAAAACCACGAAAACGACACCCATGAAAAAAAAAACAAAAAAAAATCAATTTTTACCTAATTAAAAAAAAACCGTAAAGAATACGCACGGTGCTTTACAAGGGGGTATGCGGTAAAATAGGTACTTGGGTGAGAGTACCTACTTTACCGCACGTTCCGTTGTATGGTGCGTAATTCTTAACTTTCGAACAATGTAGACGAAAGTCTATGACCAGTGTGTGTTGCCAGTGATTACATACGGGACCGAAACGTGGTCGCTCACAATGGGCCTCATCAGAAAGCTTAAAGTCACCCAAAGGGCAATGGAGAGGGCTATGCTCGGAGTTTCCTTGCGCGATCGAATCAGAAATGAAGACATCCGCAAGAGAACAAACGTTACCGACGTAGCCCTAAGAATTGCCAAACTTAAGTGGCAGTGGGCAGGGCACATTGCTCGCAGAACGGATGGCCGATGGGGCCGAAAAGTTCTGGAGTGGCGACCGCGAACCGGAAGACGTTGCGTTGGAAGGCCTCCCACCAGGTGGACCGATGACCTGGTGAAGGTTGCAGGAATCCGCTGGATGCGAGTCGCACGGGACCGGTCAATGTGGCGACACTTGGGGGAGGCCTATGTCCAGCAGTGGACGTCTTTCGGCTGAAATGATGATGATGAATGATGAACAATGTATATGTAGTAAATGTGTTGAAAAAGTAAATTTTTATTAGTAATTTTTTTTTTAATGAATGGTTGTGTCATTATACCTATCCTTTGCCTTTTTTTCGTATGGGTTTAAAATTGCAGTTAGGGGGCGCGCTAGAAATCTCGCCCAGGGCGCTGGTAGTGCTAACACCGGCACTGTATACGCCTATTATTAATGGAAACCAATACTGTGGAAAGAGAATAAATGAATTGAAAAATTTAACAGATGTCTTGATGCTTAACTTACCCACTAACTAGGTTGTGCAGGTCACATAGGCAGTCGCTTCATGTACTTCTATTTAGTTCCATCGGGTGAGAATGTATGTTGATACCAACATAGAACTTGGGAAAGGGCTGAGTAAATGATGGTGCATGTTGGCGGAGAGCTGAAAAGGTGAATAGATTTTGTAAGGAATAATATGAAAGAATAAAATAAATAAATATTGCAGGACATTACACACACTGCCATGTAGTGTTCAAATATTTTTCATAAAAAATAATTCGGCAGTCACGATTATTAACGTAAAACACCCTTACGTGAAATATGACAACATCGCATTTTCGTAGCTTTAAATATGAATGATTGGTTTGAATTGAAATGATTTACTTATCAATGAAACTCAGATACATATTTTATTTTACTGCTAAGTTTGGCAAACTCGCAAAAGTAAAGATTCGTCATACTGGTCACAATTTTTGACCTAATTTAAATATGATTGTTGATATCTCCGAAACTATGCATTTTTGGACCACCTATTCTAGGAGTTATAGTATTATTTTTACCTACAGAATATAACTCTAGAGTTATGGGATATCAAAAAAACAAGTTGTATAGACTATAAATACTTCTTCTTTCTTTTTTTAGAATAAGTAAATGATAACATGATGGCTGACATGGAAAAATGGAACATAAAAGGCCGACTGCCTCGTTAGTTGTAGTGGTTGCAAGCATGACTGTTGAGTATGAGCTCCTGGGTTCGACTTATGATTTATTTATTTATTGAGTTTTTCCATTAGGAGTTTGTCAGTAGCAGCCACAGAGTCTGAATTTGTGCCCTGTCAATGGCAATTGGCTCACCCCTATTATATAGGACCTTAAAGACATAACTGGCGAAATGTGGGTACTATTAGGTACACCTCTGCCAGGGATTTCAGGCGTATTCTCCAATTCTCCATACCATAGGAAACAACCAACCCCGAACGGTGTATCTTGTCTTTTGAGTTGTAAACCTTTCAATTATTAATTATTCAATGGCTTTTGATGCTGTTTTAGATGTTACTTATCACGACACATTTTTTACTAATAATAAATTCTAGAATTATTAATTTCTTATTTAAAATTAAATTAATTTTGTTATTTCAAAGCTGCCAAAAAAATCATAAATAAAGCCTGGTGTGTAAATATGGAATCCTTCAATACAACACAATAAATCGATAAAATAGATAAACTTTCGCCAAAACTATTCAGAAAAATATACAACGTTGTCTGATTTATTTAATTTTGTGCTCTTTTGTGCTGTTTCTATTCCATGAAAATTAGAAAAACAAATGAAACAAAACTTACATTTTTATTTAAATTAATTTTGTTAGAGCTCCCAAAAAAATCATAAATAAAGCTAGGTGTGCATTTTTGGAATCCTTCAATACAACACATTATATCGATAAAATAGATAAACTTTCGCCAAAACTATTCAGAAAAATATACAACGTTGTCTGATTTATTTAGTTTTGTGCTCTTTTGTGCTGTTTCTATTCCATGAAAATTAGAAAAACAAATGAAACAAAACTTACATTATAATCCAATACTGTGACGCTGTTGATTATATTTCAGTCTTTTCTCGTTCCCGATATTACCTTTGGCAATAATTAATAAACACAGACTCTACACAAAATATTATAATCCAGTTGCATCTTTGTATCAGCAATCCTTCATTTTAACGCAGTGATATTACAAAAACCCACACAAACAAAACCAATTCTCGAACTCGAACCAATTTGCTATATTTGTCTGCAAGTTCTGCAACAAAAACAAACAAGGTTTATAATATTGCAGTCATTATACAGCAGTTTTGTTCAATCCCTAGAATTATCTTTACAGTTAGTATACTTTTTTGGTTTTATTCATTTTTAATCATGAATACTTGTATTGTATCGTAAGTTAAACGAGTTTAGTTTTTTTTTATAATTTTGATTTCGTAGTTTCATAGTCGCACTGTTGACTTTGACATTGACAGACTGACAGTTTGCACTTTTCAGTTTGCTGTGTAGGTACAGGGAACGTGCAGGAACTATAGGTGGCAGCACTAAACGACAAAAGAGACACTATGCGGACAGTAAAGGAAACTTATGCTGTCACCTGTCACGCAAATCTCTTCAAAAGTATTATTTTTGATTATGATATAAGGTATAAAACATGGGTTCCACCGGTCTATCAATAATGTTCGTCAGCGTAACATGAATGTTGACCAATATTAATTTTGTATGTTTCGTTTATTTTCTCTGATGAAAATTGTGGTGCATGAAGAAACGGTGGCATAAACAACTTTCTTATTTTCAACACATGTTTTAATGGAAGGGAATCCTTTATCAGCGAGAACAGTATCTCCAGGCTATAACAAATCAATCCACAATCATTTGTTATAAGCAATCACTATAACGCCCTCCGTAGCATTTAGATACAAAACTTAGGAAACCACAAGGAGTGCAGCCAATTAAAAACTTTATTGTCTAACTATGTTTATAATCTGAGTTCATATATGGAGACTGTTGAGGAATATTCGGTGTGAACTTCAGTGCAGTCTGGAACGCCCTCCGTAGCATTTAGATACAAAACTTATGAAACCACAAGGAGTGCGGCCAACTAAAAACTTTATTGTATACCAATGTTTATAATCTGAGTACATGTGGACTCTTTGTTCAACTGTTGAGGAATATTCGGTGTGTGTGAACTTCAGTGCAGTCTAATCCATAATCATTTGTTATAAGCAATCACTAGAACGCCCTCCGTAGCATTTAGATACAAAACTTATGAAACCACAAGGAGTGCAGCCAACTAAAAACTTTATTGTGTACCTACTAAGGTACTAGCGTACAGAAGTTGCACTCCTTTGATCTTGAAGAAAACCGACATTATAAATACCTAGCTCGATCTAAATTGTGCCTTGACGCCACGTGTTAGCGTATTTTTTTCGGCGTCTCCATGTTTATAATCTGAGTACATGTGGACTCTTTGTTTAATTGTTGAGGAATATTCGGTGTGAACTTCCGTGCAACATATGTGTGTTCGCTGAAGTTTAAATGGTACGCCAGTACCATTTAATGTTTGCTTGGACGGTTGATTTTGAAGGCTATTGAACTTTTTCAATGCAGAGTGTAACAAAAACAAATTGTGTTCAAATATTTTTCTTACTGCATTTATTCATTTTTTGCGTTTTTCACATGGTATGAGAGTACCTACTATTCTTTGGAAAGTAATAGAATTCTATTATTTTACGCTATTTGATTAATTTTCATTTTTGTGGATGTATTGGTACATCCAGAAATGCAACAATGGATTATGATTATCTAGAATAATCATTTTCAATATTAAAATTAATTCTGTTTACTTGTTTTACATGTAAAGTCAAGTATTAATAGGGTACAAGATTCGGATTGGTGACGCCAGTCGGCACCACCGTCGTTGTGCACGTTCCCTACTCTGCGTTCATGTTGAAATCTTTACTTTTGAAAGGGATTTCAAATAAAATTAATTACGTATTGTTATGTTGAAATCTTGTTTTCATTCGTTATTTTTCATTACTTTATTTAATAAAAACAAAATGCAAGGTCGTAGTGTAACTAGTGTAACGTTTTTTTTTAATATCATTCATGAACGCATTTCTAAATGGAACGTCAAATTTGTTTGGTTTTGGTTTGTTGAATGTTTCGCGTTTTATTTTTATCTGAATTATTCCTAAAAAAATCCGATGAATATTATTTTATTGAATGCGATTAATTAATGAATGAAGTACACCCCAACGGTTATACATTTTGATTAGTGAACCAAATGCTTAGGTGGAGTATAAAAGTAATAGAAAAATAAATGTATAAACCTACTAGACTAGCACTGGATTTCTATAGAAAATTAGTGTGTCCCAGTGAAGAAAACTTTAACAGTTGAATTAATAATTGTGTGTAATCACAAGATGGATAAACTGCAAATGTGTAGAATATGTTTAATGGAAAATATTCGCATGCATGTCATCGCAAACAAGAACCTGCAGGAAACATATGAGAAGCTGACTGATATTCCAGTAAGTAGCTAAATATTGACCATCATCATTTTGGCCGAAAGACGTCGAATGCTGGACATAGGCCTCCCCCAAGTGTCACCACATTGATCGGTCCCGTGCGCCTCGCATCCATTGGATACACGATTACCCGCATCCTTCACCAGGTCATCGGTCCACTTAGTTAGAGGCCTTCCAACGCAACGTCTTCCTGTTTGCGGTCGCCACTCTAGAACTTTTCGGCCCCATCAGCTATCCATTAATAAATTGGTTATACATTAATTTGAAAATAATTTACAATCACAAAAGTATATTACTCTAAATAAAATAATTTCTTGTTTCAGTTTGTAACTGAAGACAGTAGACCGCTGCTCGCTTGTTCCTTCTGCTACACTAAACTAAAGCAATGCTGCCAGTTGCAGAGGAAATGTCTGGAAGCAGAGGAGCTGTTTGCTCAGATGTTGAATGGGGTATATTCGGTACGGGATGCTGAATTCCGTTATTGGCTACAGTTTCATTGAATGTCTTAAGGCTGCTCAACCCCAAGAGATTACAGTAGTGATGTTATACACCGTTAATTTTAGGTCGTAATGGAACCGAAAGCCATAAATTCGATTATCAAACTGGGAACTTTTTTTTTATTTAATTACTTACCTAATTTAAAAAAAGAAAAAAATATAATTCTTATAATATTTTTTTTAGGGGACAAATATAATGACCACCAAAAATAACTTTGTGACCACTAACATCTATCACCTAAAATATCAATTGATCACCAAATTTAGTAAATTGAACACCAAATTTTAATGAGGTGGTTGATGACAAACTAGCTTTGCCTAGGCCGACTTGGGGCACCCCAATACGGATAGATTAGGTTAGAAGGGTATCGCGGGGTCGAATGAGCGAGGGAAGCGAGCGAATAGACCCCGCCATACCCTTCGTGGTATTTTTTTTATAAACCATTCAAGAGTTTCAAGCCCCGCGAAGCAGGGCTCTGTTGACTGGGTCTCCCTCGACTCGGATGCAAGAGCATAACAGTTCAATTTCTGGTGGTCATAAATAAATTTTTGGTTCTAATTTTGCGATAAAATGGGGATTAAGTTAATTAAATAATAAAATATGATAATTACTAATACACTACACTACACACACACACTATATACTACTACTATACTATTTTACTATAAACTACAGTTTAGTTTAGTCTACTATAGTTTTTTTTACTATATACTATTGTTACGAGCTGGGTACGGGATAAATTAATTACTACCGATTAAACACTTGGATAACTTTAATTAATCACAAAACACTTCGAACTCAATCACAAGTACACCACTGATGACTATTCACTTAGATATCGCACTTACTAGATCACTTAGATTCGCTCCGTACTGTAGCCAAAATAATACTGCCCGCTCCCACAAACACGTCGACTATTTATACGACGACCGAACGTTTGAGAAAGATCCATAAGTTCCCAGAATCTTCTAGGCAATTCATACTAGGTCATTGTCCTTAGAGAAACTTCCACAACTTTTGTACACAGGAAAGAAATAGGTACTTTATGCCCTGGGCGTACGGTCGAAATTACAATGACAACCTCCTGATGTATTTTATAGGTAGTTTGCGAATTTGTACCTACATCATTCGATACATACCTACTACTACCTACCTACTTAGTTGTAGGTACCTACTATTAGAAGCTACTTGTATTGTAGGTTTGGGTACGACGTAACACTATTATACTATTTTTTGATAATTTACTAATTTTGGCAATCAAAAGTGAATTTTTTGCCGTTACATTTTGCTAAATCTGGTGGTTCGTTAATTGTATGCCTTTTTTTATTGTTATTTTTTGGAAAAATAAAACGAAAAATATATATTTTTATTTTATTAAAAAAAAACAGTCCCAATCGTTCTGATTCAATGTTCGAGTTTATGGTTTTCGCTTCCAGAGCGATCTAAAAATAAGCGTGTATAGTACAGTTTTCTTTTTCAGGTAACATCAGTCAAAATAAAAGAAGAACTCGACAATTATGGTGGATATACCACAACATCAATTCAATATTTGAGTATAGCGGGTGACCAGACAGAATTTGATGGCATCAAGGAAGAACTACCCGCTGATTATGAAGGTGATGATGTTCAGCTCAAGGAAGAACCTCACAATAATGGTTAGTAGAGTCTGCCCATACCTGCCCAGTCTGTGATAGCGATGCAGCCCGTCTGTGAGAGGCCCTAATCTCAATGTCGGCCATTAATTTTGCACCAGCTCTCTGACTGTACAACTCTGTACACCACCAACGTCGATGTCTTCGGTGTTTTTTAAGGTTCCGTACTTCAAAAGGAAAAACGGAACCCTTATAAGATCACTTTCTTGTCCATCTGTCACTACCAATTTTCTCAGGAACGGATGGACCTAGCAAGTATATGTATACTGAGGTCTATAGTCTCTATGAGGTGTATAAAAATCAAGGCCCAGAGTCAACACGATAAAAAGATATGGGCAAATTTAAATTTTCGCGAAAACTTGTAAGTAGCAAAATTTACCTTAATTTTCAACTTTTTTAATTTTTCGGACCTTTGTCTATGAGAGGAAATGAGCCAGGCGGGACCAGTGTAGATTGGTAGATGTCACATGTTCTTCGAAGTTTTTAGTTCTAGCTTCTAGGACATGCGGCTTTTCTCACGATGTATTCCTTCACCGAATATCAACTTACTCCGAGTTACAACTTAGGCCGAGCCCAAGTAGAATGGGACATTATTTTAACAATAAGCCCGTAATCAGTTTATGGGTTACACAGTAATGTGGTTCTGGGTACTTATAAATAAATAAGTTATATCGCTGGAAATTACACATAGCGGCATCTACTGCCACACTAAGCAACGAGGCTTGTATTTTGTTTGTAATATAATGAATAAATGCATAATATAGACATCCATGACTCGGAAACAAATGTCCATGTTCATCGCACAAACATTTGCCCCTACCAGGTTGAACCCGGGACCGTAAGGCTGCCTCACTACCGCTGTGCTATTCGGGTGGTCAGTTACTAAGAGGAGCTAAAGCGCGATATGTAAATTCTTAGAAACAATCAGTTTCTCCTTACAGATTCAGAACCGGAGAATCAAGATAATGGCTATTGTGACATAGATATACCACCGCACCAGGCTGCATCAGATTCTGAAGATGATGTTCCTTTGATGAAACTTAAGACGGAAGTGGATAAAGAACAAGAAGTAGAAGTACCTAAGAAGAAAAAAAGGATAAATAAAAGTAAGTTTTGCCATTGTATACTTTATGTCGGCTCGGAAGTTGCCTGCAAGTGACGATCTGCGCTGCGCAGGTATAACAGTTCAAACTTTATGTCGGCTCGGAAGTTAGCTGCAAGTGACGGTCTGCGCAGGTATAACAGTTCAAACTTTATGTCGGCTCGGAAGTTACCTGCAAGTAACGGTCTGCGCAGGTATAACAGTTCAAACTTTATGTCGGCTCGGAAGTTAGCTGCAAGTGACGGTCTGCGCAGGTATAACAGTTCAAACTTTATGTCGGCTCGGAAGTTACCTGCAAGTAACGGTCTGCGCAGGTATAACAGTTCAAACTTTATGTCGGCTCGGAAGTTAGCTGCAAGTGACGGTCTGCGCAGGTAACTTTATGTCGGCTCGGAAGTTAGCTGCGAATGGCCGTCTGCGCAGGTATAACAGTTCAAACTTCGGCTCGGAAGTTAGCCGCGAGTGACGGTCTGCGCAGGTATAACAGTTTAAATTTTATGTCGGCTCGAAAGTTAGCCGCAAGTGACAGTCTGCGCAGGTATAACAGTTCAAACTTCACGTCGGCTCGGAAGTTAGCTGTGATTGACGGTCTGCGCAGGTATAACAGTTCAAACTTTATGTCGGCTCGGAAGTTAGCCGCGAGTGACGGTCTGCGCAGGTTTAACAGTTCAAACTTTTTGTAGGCTCGGAAGTTAGCTGCGAGTGACGGTCTGCGCAGGTAAACAGTTCAAACTTTATGTCGGCTCGAAAGTTAGCTGCGAGTGACCGTCTGCGCAGGTATAACAGTTCAAACTTTATGTTGGCTCGGAAGTTAGCTGCAAGTGACGATCAGCACAGGTATAACAGTTCAAACTTTATGTTGGCTCGGAAGTTAGCTGCGAGTGACGGTCTGCGCAGGTATAACAGTTCAAACATTATGTCGGCTCGGAAGTTAGCCGCGAGTGACGGTCTGCGCAGGTATAACAGTTCAAACTTTATGTCGGCTCGGAAGTTAGCTGCGAGTGTCGGTCTGCGCAGGTATAACAGTTCAAACATTATGTCGGCTCGGAAGTTAGCCGCGAGTGATGGTCTGCGCAGGTATAACAGTTCAAACTTTATGTCGGGTCGGAAGTTAGCTGCAAGTGACGGTCTGTGCAGGTATAACAGTTCAAACTTTATGTCGGCTCGGAAGTTAGCCGCGAGTGACGGTCTGCGCAGGTATAACAGTTCAAACTTTATGTCGGCTCGGAAGTTAGCCGCGAGTGACGGTCTGCGCAGGTATAACAGTTCAAACTTTATGTCGGCTCGGAAGTTAGCCGCGAGTGACGGTCTGCGCAGGTATAACAGTTCAAACTTTATGTCGGCTCGGAAGTTAGCCGCGAGTGACGGTCTGCGCAGGTATAACAGTTCAAACTTTATGTCGGCTCGGAAGTTAGCTGCAAGTGACGGTCTGCGCAGGTATAACAGTTCAAACTTTATGTCGTCTCGGAAGTTAGCGATTAGTTAAGTGCTCCGCACTTTTTTATCTCATATTTGTGTCGTTTGCGTACAGTACAGGGCACCCACTTGCTTGTGACGTATAAGTGACAATGGCGTTCAAATGGTTAACCTGCAGATCGACCCATGCGCATGTTTTTATTTAGCCTCGAGCTATGTTTGAATAATAGGCTAGTTTCCACCATCAATAAATTTCAAATCTATTTAGTTCGTCAGTTAGAGTATTGGAATATAATGGACACGTATTTTTTGTTTTTGCAAATCAATGAATATTGACAAAGATAAAACGCATCAAAACTCGGGAAGTGGGAGCTCGTGACGTCACAACGCACTAAAAATTATAGCACGGTGTGACGTATTGAGAATTTTAAAAGCGTCGTATCTTCGTCAATTTTGGTTTACGTAACAAAATAAAAAATACTGGTTAACTAAATATTTTTTGATAATCTAACTGACGGACTAATTAAATTTTTTCAGTACACGTCTTTTACACATGTTTTAGATTTTTGAATGATTTTATTGAGATTTTCTTTTTTTTATAATTTTTGTTTTATTTGTCTCAATTTATTATTTCTGTTATAAGTATATGGGTATTTTGCCGGAACTAAAACACAATGTATGTATTTTATTTTATGTTTTGTTAGGGGCCGCCTCCACGAGCGAGAGAATCGCGGCTATTCAACGTATTTCTATACGAAAATATCGCCGCGATACTCTCGCTCGTGGAGACGGCCCAAAAATTAGTGTATAGAAAATCGTGGCATGGCCGATAATATCGCCGCGATTCTCTCGCTCGTGGAGGCGACCCCATAATGTGTTACGTTTTCCGTTTCAGTAAGAAAACCAGATTGTTGTGAAATACTTCTTAGTAAGACGGAACAGCAGGACAATCTACTGGCTAGATCGAAGTCTTCCAACTATCTACACTCACCTTTTAAGTGCAATTCTTGTTATAAGGGATTCGTGGACGCTAGAGCATATGAGAACCATAAGATGAAGCATGACTTGGTAAGTTTTCTTTTTCATTTTTAAAAGAAAAGAAAAAAAAAAAATTGAGGTCAGATATTAAAGCACACACACACATAAAAAATACAAAATAAAGGTGCAATTTGGCAGCGGGTGACACGAAGCCGCCGCAGACGACGTGTCGTCGCTTCATGTCGCCGCGACACGTCACCGCCTCATGTCGCTGCAGTCATAATTTCGAATCCGCCATTTTGGCGTCAGCGACACTACTGATCTGCAGCGGCGGTCGGGCGACACTTGCGTTTGTTGTTCGACGACGCGTTGCTAGCTTCATGTCGCTTGCTTCGGAGGGAATTTCATAAAAATACATAGAAACCAGTAGTCAGTCGCTGCGACACGTCGTCTGCGGCGACTTCGTGTCGCTCGCTGCTAACTTGCACCTTAAGGTGGAAAACATATTATGTGCTGTGTGCTCACGGCTGCGCCAAGAATGTCCATTATTATTTATTTTAATTTATTTATTTAAAATTATGCAAATAACACCTTAACAGATATAACGCCAATGCGATGTTACTACCAAGATACTCGTACACATACCTCTAAAAAATAATTAACATACATAAAAAAATAAATATAAATTCTCTTAAAAAATCTTTAACACTAAATACATTGGTGCCGATTCCCTTGTTTACAAACTAAACCAAATTTAAGTTCAGCGCATCTTTTTCTTTCTATTTCATTAAGAAAAGGACAGAAGATAAATTTTAGTTATGTTCTGTCAAATTAATCAGCGCCATACAAGTTTTAGACGCGAATAAAAAGTTGACTACTAAAATTACATCAAATTACGTCAGGTGCTGACTAATTTGACAGGATTAAACTAATATTTATCTTCTGTCCTTTTCATAATGAAATAGAAAGAAAAAGATGCATTCAACTTAAATTTAGTTTAGTTTGTGAACAAGGGAATCGGCACCATTGCCCCACAAAACTGCTTACGCAGTGATCGTCGAGTCTCTCATATTAAACTTAATATCAGGTACATCTATAACCTATGGTACACTTACATAAAATCTAATAAATATTTTTTAAGTTTACGCGCAAATTTTACTTTAAGTATTATCTTCTTGTCTGATGTGAGCAGGCAAAGATACCTACAAAGGGGAATGACAATTTTAGGCCCAGTTTGCACATGAGATTGGTTTCCCTAAAAAAATGTCAATATTTTTCCCGTTTCTTCCATTTCTTGTCTGTGCAAGCCAGCAACATTTTTTACAACATGCAATGTATTTCACACGTGTGCGTTTTTTTCCTTTTCCCGCACGTGTGCGGGAATGAAAATTGCCACAGACAACTATACCTATACTTAGTCCAAATTGGTTCAATGCCTCTATAGGCACGGCCATTAAGCGGCTATTAAGTTTATTTTGTGCACAACAGAATCGACACTAATAGCTGCGACACAGTTTTGTAACTAATGTGGCTATTTACGTACGCAATCAATTTGTACGCCTACGTCCAAGAGGAAGACAACAGCGTTCCAGTACAGAGAAAACAAAAAATATTTTTTTAAATAATAAACAATTAAAATGCTTTTTCTTTCTTTATAATATCTTATTTCCAGCGCAGCGGGCCTCATGTCTGCGACATCTGTCATATGCGATACAGATCTGCGCAACTGTTGCGCACGCACGCAAGCAATGCACACTCTCGCATATTTAAATGCAACAAATGTGGTTATATCTCGCATACGGGGTGAGTAAAAGAACTAGTTTTTCGTCTCAGCGTATCGATGGTAATCTAAACATTTATTCTATACAAGGTGTAAAATTCCCCTTAACGAAGCCGAAAGGCACTTGTTCTCCCCGTCATTGCGATCATTTTTTTGTTCTACACCATACCTAGTAACCTTCTAGTTACGGAGATGATCATCTGCCTAGCCTTTTCCCAACTATGTTGGGGTCGGCTTCCAGTCTAACCGGATGCAGCTGAGCACCAGTATTTTACATGGAGCGACTGCCTATCTGACCTCCACAACCTAGTTCATACTGGGTTATACGATACCACTTTAGTACGACTGGTTGTCAGATATTTTGGGCCACTGACTACCTGTAACGACTGTCAAAGATGGACAAATGACAGCCGGGACCAATAGCTTAACGTGCTTTCCGAGGCACGGAGGAAAGTCGGTATGTAAGGGTGGTCACCCATCCACAGACCAACCTAGGCAAGCACGGCTTAACCTAAAGATCGACCCGAGCGGCTTTTATTATTTAGCCACGAGCTCCGCTTCTAGTTACGGAGATATTGGGGGTCAAAGTTACAACTTTTTTAAATACAGGTTTTTTATGTTCTTACTTTACTTTGAATACCTCCACGACCCCCCGTTCTCAATGCATCCATTAGCACAATGTTTTGAGTGAAGAGTCCTACTATAAACCTCAATTTTTCACCACAAAATAAAGTCGTTTCCTAGCAATAATTTTTGCGTAGAGTTACTTAGTTTGATGTACAGAATGCTTGGTTGACGGCTTCGTGATGAGGTCTGTTTAAAAATTAATAGGCCCTCGCTCACAAAAAAAAAAAAAAAACTAGTGGACGTCCCGCGGTTTCACCCGCGTAGTTCCCGTTCCCGTGGGAGTACGGGGATAAAATATAGCCCATGTTACTCAGGGTGAATGTAGCTTTCTACCAGTGAAACAATTTTTAAAATTGGTTCATTACTTCCGGAGATTACCCCCTACCCCTACATACAAACTTACAAACAAATGTTATGTCTTTATAATATTAGTATAGATTAGCTTTTAAAAAAAAATGGCATGGAGTAGAATGAAACCTTATTAAAAATACTATATTTTTCATGCAGCAGTTTGGGAACTATTTTTGCAGTACCTACTTTGGGAATAAGCCGCTCACAGTGTATTGCTGATTTTTTATGGTCTAAAAATAATGTTTTTTTTTAGTAATCAAGCCAGGATACACGAGAAATGGCATGACGGGCATACCTACGAATGTCAACTTTGCAGTCATACGTTCAGGTATTTAATCATATTTATTTCTGTAAATTGGTTTTATAACACATTTGCTCGTAAAGGGTCTCTTATTTCACTCATTTCAATATCGTATTGTATCTCATAACGTACTTGTGCAGTAATGTAATGTAAAATGCACGGTTTATCAAGATGCTCCGTCTAAAACGAACGGTAATTTTTTAAATCTTAGCAAAGAGTTTTTTTTTCAGAGGCGTATCAACATTTTATGAATAAAATTAACTTTGGGAGATGAAATATAATAAATAAACATTTAATCTTTTAATTTAATTAATTTTGGCATTAAATTACAAACATTTATCTGTAATAAAACACAAAAATATTAATTTACTGTATTAGTAATACTGGCTGTTTTTTGTCTCTTTGCCTTAAAAAAAAGCGCTGACCGCGCTGACTGCGCGCACCGCTAATTTGTGAACAAGTAAAAGATTTATTCATTTAAGAAAGTCCGAGTTTTATTTATTTCCTCGCAAATATGTTCTATAACGTCGTATGACATACGTGCGCTTTGATAATTACAGCCTCTGCTTTCTTGTAGTCCTCGCCTACGGCTCGGGCTAGCAATATCGCCTCGGCTGTAATTTTCAACATACCGCACTTATATCATAATGTACTATTAAAAAACACTTTTACATGTCACAAATTTATCTGACGGACTAATTTGATTTTTTTTGTCATCTACACCCTATTTGCTTAAAACAACAACTTTTGAACTAAACTTAACTCTAGTTATGTAAGGAACAAAAGCGTAGTCTATTTTTTGTATATAGTTGGTGCCAGTTAAGATGAGAATAGCGGTCATTGCCCTTTCCCTAATATCTCTTCGTACGAACCAAAACAAATAAACCACGTATCGTTTTTCATTACAAAATATGTTGAAGATCACGATAGATGACGATTCAAGACTTGAACAGGCTTATTAATGGTTTTCAAAGTTAAAAAGTTGAATAAATTTAGGTGGGTCAATGACCGCTATTGTTATCTTATCTGGCACCAACTATAGTAACATTGGTAACTAAATAGTGCTTATGACGTCATAGTAGGTAGTAAAAAAATGGCTCGCTTGGTTTTCATACGGTTCATGATACTTGTGTTATCTTGGTATATTCTGTATCCATACTATGAATAACGCTTGCAAAAACGTGAAATAACTCTATAAGTACCTATATGTACTATCGAGGACACTCCCGCCTGACCATCACTAAGCTAATTTTGGCTTGCACTCGCAACATAGAAACGCTCTCTAGCCCCGCCCCGTTGACTTTGTATAGAAATAATGAATGAAATGATACCGAATCAGCCGAGCGCACTGACGACGCACGCCAAACGAGAATTATTGTAATTTTGCGCGCCAAAGTTGACGCTTTCCTAATAGGCTTAAACTTTAAGGGGGCGTGGGCCTCCGCATGATTTAAGCGAAAAAAAAATTACTGATCAGGCGGTAAAGACCACGACTGCACGTAAAACAACTGTACCTACTCTGATTTTTAGGTATTACTTTTCAGGAAACCCACCTCGTACCTTTCTCATATGCGCAAGAGACACCCTACGGAACACGTCTGCAATATCTGTGGAGAGACCTTCGTAGGGAAGCATGGTCTGCAGATGCATAAGAGGAAGACTCATATCAATGGGGAAAAGGTATACACCTCATGCTGCTCATCACCGTGTTCCTACCCTTAAGGCCCTTGTTGAGGATAGTTAAAATGAGACTACTCAACCTTGTAATTAATTATGAATTTGTATATTGTGAGAAGGCACAGCATTACATTTATAATGATGGACGACGTACGATCGCGACATAAAAATGCGTCTATTCGACCGGTGTCTGTTGCCAACTGAAGATGGCGCGCGCGCTGCCGGCGACCGCGTCCTCTTCCCCGCGCTCGCCCCGCTGCTTCCGCCGTCGCGTTCATAAGAATAATATTATTAATGCGAATGCGCTTATGGGCGCGTTCACCCTTCTAACCCTAAAATTAGCAACTCTATTTGTGGTGGTTCAAACTTCGTTTGAAATACTGTTAGAATAAAGTTCTAATCAGCTTGCACTACAAAGCGGTTGTTACGTCAGTCACTGCGGCCGAATAGTGCGAAATGAGTGGTTTTTTTTTGCGATTTACAAAAAATCTATTAATAATAATAATAATCATTTAACAGATCATACAATCCAATTTGTTAGTAGTACATACACATCTAAAACACTAGTGTTAGTACATAATTATATTTCGTACAATTACGTCACGTTTTTACGTTACGTTACGTTTTTCGTTTTCGTTCTATTGATTGGACTAAAAAAATAAAAAACATAATTTTATTTTATTTTATTTATTCGGGAAAATAAACAGTTACACATTAAAATCTTACGCTAAGTTATAAATATACAAGGTTTATAAATGTATAACCTACGACATTTTCCACAACATATTTAAAAGTTTTAACTAACAGTGCGCTATTCTAATATTTTAAAGCAGAAAAACAGACCTGATTTATAGTTAGTTCAGTTAGATAAAAAAGTTTCATGATCTAATTTGAAGTATTTTATGATTGCCAGCGGTTTATTGTTCAGTTTAGAGGTAACTTTGGAATTTTTTTATATCGAGAAAAGTTTATGGAATCGTGTTTTCGTCACACATAGGACTTAGCATTAATCCTCAACTTTACCATATATTTATTTCAAAATTAATGCTGCAGTATTTAGGCGTAACGGACGATCATGCTAAGCCATTTGAGGAATATATAGCCCTTAAGGCAACTACAGGATCTAAACACGAGTTTTGTAATGCAAAAAAGCATATGATTCACTGCAATAAACAAAACCAGAAAAATATATGATATTCTTCAGGATGTATGCTAGTACGATAGTGTTTTGAAAACATACTACAACAAATTTTATTCGATAAAAAAAAATCACGAACTTATCTCTATAACTTTCTTTTAACGAGTAAAAACCATATTAAACTACTGATTTTGACTAGCTGATTTTTTTTTCGGGATTCAGGTTTGGTCTCATAGTAAAAGTTGTTCATAATGATGAGTACAATATCCAGTCGAAGTTTATCGATATCGTCCGGAAACACGTCGTATTACAACTGTTTTAATACACAGACGTGATGTTACATTCCAGATGGTAGACCCCAACGACCCGGATGACCCCGCTTCTACTAGGTTCTGCGCAGAATGTAACACACAGTTCTACAACTCTGAAGCGTGGAAACGACATATATTGTGCTCTGTCAAACATACGCTGAAGACTGAAGAAAGGTAAGACTTGGTAGTCTGACTGAAGCCTACCGTCAGCATTCTCTTGCCCTTATCCTAATAGGGTAGATGGCTGGTCAAAGCTGATTGTAGATGGCGTGTCCATAGCTTAGTCCCAATCTGTCCAATAAGGACAAGCTATTTTGAAATTTAAAATGACATTGACAGATTTTCAACCAATGACGATCAAACATCGTTATTAAACTTATATTGTCACTTACGGGATATCTTCCGTGATAAGAAATTGTTTTGAGCTCCCGATATTTCGACGCTGTTGCAAGCGCCATGATCGCGGGTTGACTGGAGAATGCGGGCGGATGCATAAATTGTTAGGAGCAGACAAATCTGTCTACCCTCTTTCTTTGTCTTTTGCTACGCGCACTATTGGAACTCGCCACTAAGTCACGACAAAACACACTCACAGTATCACCAGGTTTTGTGGAGTCCTTATCATGATGCCGGCTGCTACTTTTGAGCATACTCAAATCTGGATTCCACGTACTCGACAATTTGAAGCCATCCTCTCGATTGAAATTTTTATGTTTTCTTATTTCAATTGCCTCTCTTGTCAGCCTAGGTAAGTAATGTTTGTCCTTAGACAAAATCCGTGGCTTATGAAATTCGATCCAGTGATTGGTCCCTGACTGAAACATCGTTATTGGTTGAAAATCTGTCAATGTCACAAGCTATGCTAGCGCCATTTATAGTTCCACAGTTGCCATCCCCATTGAGATTCTTTTTAAGAGCTGTCAAAACGCGGCCCTCATAAATTTTGTATGGCAATAGCCAACTGTGACGTCACTTAGAGACGACACTGACATGAGACTGAGGAGCGACTTGAATTGACGCAGAATTATAGTACTTCAATTTTATTTATTGTAATTTTGTCTTATTATATTGACAAACGAAAACTAATGAAACTTATTCATTGTAGATTGAAATTTTATATCACATTAATTTATTTGATAAAATTTAGTTTATTAGGAATATAATGGACGCTGAATCAAGACATTTATGGCTTAAATTACGCTTTCTTTACAATTTTTTCCGTGAAAATTCAAGGAATTTAAAGAAATTCTAAAACTCCAATAAACAAGTAAAACATTCAGTTTATTTTTCAGTAATTTTAGCTTTTATAAGAATTGCATGTAACAATGTGAATTTGAGCGTCAAAGTTCCATCGCCGACGGTTTTTCTTGCAAACTGAGTTCGTAAAATATTTATAGTAAATTACACGAAAAGAAAAATGAAAATGTGTAACTCCAACTTACAAGAAAGAGAATGGCACTATTGCTATTCATAAGCAAATAATTAAACTATCTAACTGATGCTGAAAATTACTGCGTCAAATATCATGAATTTGCGTAAAAAATGTAATAGGACTCTTAAGGAGATTTACTGTACCCTTTTTACTTGCAATAAAGATTTTTATATTTTATATTTCAGTAAAAGCTGCTCAATTTGTCCATGGAAGTACGTTGGGAACATGTCTCTGGAGACGCATATGAAGGAACACGTGAAGGCTCTGCGCAGGTCTAGGAAACCGCCCGCTACTGCCAAGGAGCGGATATTTAGGTGCAATCAGGTAAGTTTATACTTCTTCTTTACGTGACGATGAACTCAAATAGGCTAGTTTCCAAGATCAATAAATTGCAAATCTATTTAGTCTGTCAGTTAGAGTATTGGAAAATAATGGACACGTATTTTTTGTTTTTGTAAATCAATGAATATTGACAAAGTTAAACGCATCAAAACTCGAGAGTGGGGGCTCGTGACGTAAGAACGCACTAAAAATTATAGCACGGCGTGTCGTATTGAAAATTTGAAAAGGGTCATATCTTCGTCAATTTTGGTTTACGTAACTAAAGAAAAAATACGTGTCTAATATTTTTTTGTTAATCTAACTGACGGACTAATTAGTTTTTTTTTAAGGACACAAGCCTATTATCTGGTCTGACGCATACATTGACCTTATTGGTGATGTTCTTCGGAAAGGTCAAATGCGTAGTAGTCGCAAACGGCGTGCGGGGTATGACCAGATGTATGAATGTGGACGAGGCAAGGAGTAGACTTTGACAGAGGAGAATGGAAGAAAAAAAAACTTGTTTTATCCATCCCAATATTATTTTTACTATTCTTAAAGTACTTACGGAATAATATCCGCGATTTTCTTTATTTATGAGCTCCCGATATTTCGACGCTGTTGCAAGCATCATCTTTAGGTGTAGTGAAAAACCGTAAGTCTAAAATAGTGCATTTTTACTATTATTGCACAATAATAGTCATCATCAGCCTATTAATGTTCCCACTGCTGGGACACAGGCCTCCTCTCTATGAGAGGGTATGGTCTATAATCCACCACGCGGGCCCAGTGCGGGTTGGTAGATGTCACATGTCTTCCAATTTTTGGTTCTAGGACATGCCCATTTCCTCACGATGTTTTTTTTTGACAGCAGTGGTGATGAAATAAATTACACAAAGTAATGCGCCTGTCTGGGTTCGAACCCACGACTTACTTTTCGTAAGTAGGGGCCGCCACCACTGGGCCACCAGTGCTCTCAATTATAGTAAAAATATATATTAGTAAAAGTTAAAGTTAGTTTACTCGGTCACGGCGGCCAATCTTAGTAAATGTGTGCGTAGGCACAGGTGCACTCTCTGTTCGTTTATTCTCATAGTCCTCAGAGACGGTAATCCGACAGGACCGAAGAGAGATCAGGCACATGACCAACGGCGACACGTGCGCACCGAGGTACGGGGATATCATACCGCCAACTTACAAACTCCGACCTACTACTGAGAAAGGAGACTGGCGAGGTTGGACCCACGTAATTTAAAAATCAACGGAGCGCCGTTCACGGTCTAGTTTATATTAACTATAGTAAACTAAAAAGTTTATCAGAGTTCTATATAAAAAACATTGAGTTACTATATGATGGGAATTAAAAGTTACGAATGATTTTAATTTATATAAAAATAAGTCATCGTGCAGTTTCCGATCGCAACGTTTGACATTTACCTTCTTACAACTGCGAAATGGAACGTCAGTGTCAAATTCATATGTGGACATAGTCTGTGGATCATTCTATTGTTTGTTTTTGTTCAACGGGTACGTGGAACACGGATAAAAGCTATCTTATGCCATTCTACTACTAAATAATAGCCAATAAGTTCGTGCCTTAAGTTAGGTTACAATCTTCTACATTTCATATCTTATTTCTCCCAACTTCTATGACCTACTTTCCATTTGCTCATTTGTTAGTCTTAAGTCGTTCTTTAACTATTCATAAGTTTCCACAATGTACGCTAACTATATCACTGGGTCCCGAATTACATTCAATCTCGCCAATCTCCTTTATAATGGAAAAAAAACCTCAATAGCACTTTTTGCACGACCCGGGAATCGAACCCAGAAGCCAGGACCCCACGAGACCAACGAGGCACAATATGTGGCAGTGGTGTTCAAGTAAATATATTTATTTCTTATTACAGTGCGGCTCAAACTTCATGACGCGGTCCAAACTGCAGGCACACATCAACAGAACTCACTTAGGACTGAAGTACAACAAGAATATCGTTTGTGAAGTGTGCGGCAAGAAATGCACGGTAAGAATTAAGTTCCCTTCCAAACTAGGTGTAAACACGCCCTACACGAAGCTGTCAACCAAGCATTCTGTACATCAAACTAAGTAATTCTACGCAAACATTATTGCTCTGAAACTACTCTTGTTTGGGGTGAAAAACACGGTTTATGGTAGAACTCAGTGTAACGCACTCAAAACATTGTGCTGATGGAGTTATTTAAAGTATTTTTTAATTAGTAGATTAAAAACGTGTGTTTAAAAAAAGGTGTAACTTTGACTGTCAATATCTCTTAACTAGAAGGTTCCCAGGTATGGCCTAGATTCTAGTCTATACCTGGGTACTGGTACATCTGGTTCTAGACTCTATAACAAAAAATATTGCAATGACTGGGAGAACAAGTGTTTTTCGGCTTCGTTAAGGGGAATTGTGAGATGCGGCAGTAAGGGGAGGTACCTTAATCGTTAAGGGCCTATACTACCTCAAATGGCTTAGCATGATCCTCCGTTACGCCTAAAATACTGCAGCATTAATTTTGAAATAAATGTATGGTAAAGTTGAGGATTAATGTTAGGTCTTATGTTTGGCGAAAACACGATTTCATTAAATTTTCTCGATAGAAAAAAATCCCAAAGTCAAATCCCAAATCGAACAATAAACCACTGGTATTCAAAAAGTACTTCAAATTAGATCACGAAACTTTGCATACTAACTGAACTAACTATAAAGCAGGTCTTATGTTTTTTATTTTTTCCAAATGACGAAAATTTGATTTTATAAAGAATAAAAACCACTCATTTCGCACTATTCGGCCGCAGTGACTGACGTAACAACCGCTTTGTAGTGCAAGCTGATAAGAACTTTATTCTAACAGTATTACAAACGAAGTTTGAACCACCACATATAGAGTTGCTAATCTGAGGTAGTATAGGCTCTTAAGTATGTAGCGGCACTACAAAAAGAACTACAGCTACATTAGACAAAAAGTACTCCAACGCCATCTAAGACATGAATGATGAACTAAGAAGCGAAATACATCAAAGTCTTACATCGCGCAAGCAGAGTTATCCGCGACATAAGACTATACGTATATACAAGAACCCGACAACAACTGTCGGGCAGTAGCCCACCAGCCATAATACCCGTCTGGTCGGAGGATCCTCCCTTTTCTACGGGGGATGTAGAGTTTTACACCCTGTTCTTCATACCCCCAAAAGTATAACGTTCTTAGGAGACTCATCATCATATCTGCCAATAGTTGGTGCCAGTTAAGATGACAATAGCGGTCATTGACCCACCTAGGTACATTTATTAATGTTCATAAGTTTGAAATCCAAAAATAGTACTGTTCAAGTCTGCCTATCGTGTTCTTCAACATTTTTTGTAATGAAAAACTTACGTAACGTAACTTTACGCAAAAATATTGCTGGGAAGCGACATTTTTTTGGGGTGAAAATCTCGTTTGACGGTGAAACTCAATGTACCGCACTCAAAACATTGTGGTGTTGGATGAATTTAATAGTACGGGGGTCGTAATGGTGCATAAAGTAAAAATCTTACACTAAAAACATGTTTTTTTTTTTTAAGACTGCGTAGAGCAAAATAATACGAAACGGCCGCCACGGTTAAAGGGATATCATCAATACTATTACCATAATTACCATAAAAAATATGTTTTGAGCACCACAATGAATGTGTTAACAATTCTTCGTTGGCAAAAATTATAATTATTGTCTAGTTTAAATAACAAAATTACGTAAAGATGGACAAAAATCTTAAAATAGCATGATCGTATTTAGTTGATTTTTGATAGTAAACCGTTGAATTTTTTCACAAACTTTAATTCATATCAATCTTTAATAATCATACTACAATTTGTCGTTTTAACATTTTCGAAAATATCGCTTGGTTATTTTAGACATTATTTTGTTTAAAATTGAGCCGCTGCGCGCGCTGTTTTGAATCATACGCAACGTACACCGGTCGAAAGTTCAGTCCAAAGAGTAAAGTAATATATAGAGGGAAAAGAGAGCCCTCTTACGTGATAAAATTGCAAACTTATTTGACAGTGCGCCATCTACAAATTGGCCCGAAACTAATCACATACCCACACACACACATACATAATTAAGCGTACGTTTGTGTGTGTTTATTCATGTTACCGGGTGAATTTCAACAAACGCCATTTCCTTTATCATATCGGTGTACTTTTCCAACCATATTATATTTTTTGTTATTTTTCCAGGTTCTACGCAATTTTTAGGATATTATATATCTCCAAATTTGGGTATAATTAATATCTAAAGATTACATAAAACCTGAAAAAATAACAAAAAATATATGGTTGGAAAAGTCCACCGATATGATAACGGAAATGGCGTTTGTTAAAATTCACCCGTACCATTTCTAATAGAACGTTTCGTCCTATCTCTGTAACATGTTCTAGTAGAACATGCTACAGAAATAGGGCGACACGAAAACAAAACTCAAACTCCACGCACTTATTTATTGTACTTATAACGAAATACAACAATACGGATCGGGAATTACAAAATGCGCATACACAGAATGCAACAAAACAGTTAATATAAATTTGATATTTTCAGTTCACGAACTGTCACTTTATACATCCTGAGTAGAATCTGGCACCAGGTCTTTTTAAATAAAGTTAGTATTTGTACTTTATCAAATTTTATTTCATTTAAGTGTTTATTTCAATTTATAAGAAGATTTTAAGATTTTTCTCAAACTTATTTCCATTTAATTTTACATCAATCATTTTATTTAAAACAATTTTTTTTTACAATGATATAGCGCCATCTATTGATAATTTAATGTACCCGGTAGACAGTAAATAGTACTCGGGCCAACTTCTAGATGGCGACTCTTTCTTTACTTCGCTGTCAAAATGTACGTAGTGTCCTCCCCCCTGAACTCCACGAGAGCTCGGAGAGTGGTCACGTCTCATTGGGGAGCGACACACCGCTAACGATACTTCGCGATCTATTGTGTACTTATACCTTGCCAAACGCAAACGCAAACGGTTGAATGAGGTAAGTCATATTTTTTGTTTTTTTGAGTTGATAATGACTTTGTGCATATCTAATATTTACTGTTTATTTTTTTTTTTTTACTTTTCAATACATTTTTTTATGTAAGTATTTTTGTTTTAGTAAAATGGGAAAGCATAAGGAAAGATATTATAAGAAGAAAGTTGGCGCTAATTTCCGAAAAAAAAACTGTTCTCTGAGAAAGTACGTATTTCTATTTTTTTGTTATATTATTTCCTTTTACCCAACGTAATGGCGGATGTAATCTTTTCTTCAATTTTTTCTCAAACATTCGATATGGGTATCATGTAATAGGTTTTTGGGGGTGGCGATTGCAAATCTGATATTAATTTTAAAATCCAAGATGGTGGATGCTAGTTTTTGTCAAACATTCGATATGGGTATCGTGTAATAGGTTTTTGGGGGTGGCGATTGCAAATCTGACATTAATTTTGAAATCCAAGATGGCGGATGCTAGTTTTAGTCAAAAATTCGATATGGGTATCGTGTAATAGGTTTTTGGGGGTGGCGATTGCAAATCTGACATTAATTTTAAAATCCAAGATGGCGGATGCAAGTTTTTCTCAAACATTCGATATGGGTATCGTGTAATAGGTTTTTCGGGGTGGCGATTGTGTGACATTAGTTTTAAAATCCAAGATGGCGGGTGCTAGTTTTTGTCAAACATTCGATATGGGTATCGTGTAATAGGTTTTTGGGGGTGGCGATTGCAAATCTGACATTAATTTTAAAATCCAAGATGGCGGATGCTATTTTTGTCAAACATTCGATATGGGTATCGTGTAATAGGTTTTTCGGGGTGGCGATTGCAAATCTGACATTAGTTTTAAAATCCATGATTTCGGTTGCTAGTTTTTCTCAAACATTCGATATGGGTATCGTGTAATAGGTTTTTAGGGGTGGCGATTGCAAATCTGACATTAGTTTTAAAATCCATGATTTCGGTTGCTAGTTTTTCTCAAACATTCGATATGGGTATCGTGTAATAGGTTTTTAGGGTGTAATTACTCCACGACGATGGAACAATATTTTTCTTAAAATTGCGAATTTGCTTTATTGAAAACTTTGGTCATTACAAGATATAATTATGTATTTTTTTTTGTAGATCCATTACTGATGATTCAAACGAAAATTAGAACCTAAAGGTGTAACAAAACGCAAAAGAAAAGCGTCATAAATCACATGAACATATTCTTCCATTATGCACCAAAATTCGTAAGTTCAAGTTCAGTCTTCAGTCCGAGATGCAAATGTGCATTTTTTTTTGTATAACGTATAGTAAATCTTTGTGGTTGGAAATAACTATTATGTTTTTTGAATGAGATTGATATTACCATTCTTGTGTCTTTTAAAGTTTCTTTTTATTGTATTCTCACACAAATTTTGGTCAGCTGATGACAAATTTGGAAAAACAAAAATATTTTTTGGGAAATGAATGCCTTTAAGTTCTCTGGAGATTTTTTTATTTACATGGGCTGTAGCAATTTTTATAATAAGACCAAACCTTTCCGTTACAACCTGTATAATGAATATACCACGTTTATCTGCGCTTTTTGTATGTTTTTGTAAAATTGTAAAACAAGCAAGGTATTACATTAGGTAATTATAGATTTTTATTTCAGACTGGTTTTATTATAACAACCTACCCATATATTACCAACTTACTCACCTAGCCAACCTACTTACGCAGTGTAGTTCCAGGGCGTATACTCCACAACGCCAAAATTTCATCGCAATCGATTAATAGTAAGGAAACGGATTGTGTATTACTATAGTACAAACAAATACAAATTTTATACATATAATACAGATTAATTATCCCACGGGAAAACCGGGATAAAAAGTAGTTTTCGTAACAAACATTCATCCAAATAAACTTTCACGTTTATACCTAATATTAGTAGGATTAGTTTTATTAATCGGATTTATGTACCCACACAGAACCGTCTAAATAAACAGTATTCGTCTTTTCAAGTCACTCGATACACTCAGTTTTTTTAAAACCCTAAGTTACACTCAGTCACTCAAATTGTAAAAATCCTGAGTTATCAACTTCTGCCATGCAACTCAAGCGGGCACCGAGCGAACTTGTCATTGTGTGCGTGACGACGCACACGACTAGCGCGCCGCAGTAAATACCTATTATCCGCGCGCCGTGTTTGCTCGGCGCAGTCTTAACTTGTGAAAAAGTTGGAACTTGGACCCCCAATATCCGTAACTACAAGGTTCCCAGGTATGGTTTAGAACAAAAAAATGATCGCAATGACGGGAAGAACAAGTGCCTTTCGGCTTCGTTAAGAGGTGTTTTACACCCTTTATGTGTGTACTGTTGGTGCTCCTATTTTAAATAAATAAATAAAAATATTCAAATACACATACAGGTTGGAGTTTTTGGACAAGGTCCATTAAATATGCTGTTTACGTTGTCCACAGTCAAACGCCACCCTGAAGTACCATCAGCGCACCCACACCGGCGAGAAGCCGTACCCCTGCAGCAGCTGCTCCAAGCACTTCGTGGACAGTAACCAGCTGCGCATACACACGCGCACGCACACCGGCGAGAAGCCCTATGTGTGCGCGTCTTGCGGGAAGAGGTTCACGCAGAAACCGGCGCTCAATAGACATTATAGAGTGAGTACTTATCTGCTATCATACGCGCACAACTGACAGGTCATAGCGGCACTATGCGCAGGCGCACAGCTCGTGCGGTAAGGGAGGTTTCGCATATACTAAAACTAATGTTGCGTAAATGAAAATTGAGTGTTTGTAATTTCAAAATATATACAATAGATAACAAAAACACTTTTTTGTATGTCTGTCTGTTTGTTCTGGCTAATCTCCGAAACGGGTGGACCGATTTTGGCGAAGCTTTTACTGGCAGATAGCTGATGTTATAATTCATTATAAAGTCGCGAGCAAAAGTTAGTAGTGCATATACACGGTTATATGTTGTTATAATAATTGTGTAGTTATAGTTTTTTGTGTAAATGACAAAATAAAAAAAACTTAAGGTTTTTTTGCGCTACATACAATCGACTAAACCACATTATTCGTTACAGGTACACACCGGAGCCAAGCCCTACACCTGCCAGTATTGTTCGCGAACATTCAGCCAGTCTAACTCACTGAAACTCCACGTAAAAACCGTACATTTGAAACAACCCGCCAACACTAGGAAGAATAAACCGAAAACCGTAACTCAGGAAAGTAAAACCGAGAAAAATTGTGAAGAATTAGAAATTGGTACATCACTACAGGTTGTAAGAGTGTTCTCGAAATAGAAAGATTACAAAATACTAAGACGGAAGCGCCAGGTAGCCCGCGAAATTTAAATGTTCTTAAGTTTATTGTAATTTTCAGGTCAGTGGTGTCGATTCTGTTGTGAACAAACTAAACCTAATTTAGGCTATTGCTATCTTTTTCTCTCTAATAAAACGAGAAAGAGACGGACGTAATTTAGAACGGTCAAATTTAGTTGGAACTAATATTTCCATACAAATGAAGGGTGCACGTAAAAACATGTCGACTAAAAACACGGTGAAGCGCAAGGCATAAACTAGTTTGACATCTCTAACTTAGTTCCGTCCTTTTCCCGCACTGCCTTTTAGTAAAAGATAGCAATAGCCTAAATTAAGTTTAGTTTGTGCACAACAGAATCGACACCATTGTCAGTTTGTATGTTGAACAAAATATGACTCAAAATAGTACATTATGGTACTCATAGTACATTATGGTACAAGTGTGTAATGTTGGTGATTACCGCTGAGGCGCCATTGAGACCCGAGCCGTTAGGTGAGGGTCTTAAGATAGCCGAGGTCGGTGACGGACACACTTGTGAAGAAAATAACACAAAAAAAACATTTTAGTATCGAAACTTTTTTAAGAACAAAGCAACTCACCCAATAAAATAAAAAAAAACCCTATAACTCACTTGTGAATAATAGCAATGAAAAAGTCACAGTTTGACTACAGGCTACAGGTGTCATTATGTGCCTAATCGCGGTGAAATTAGATCAATTTTATGAGCAAGTGCGTTGAAAAAATATTTTATTTCTTTACTTATAAAACATCAAAAAAGGTGCCCGGTTCGGGTTGGTCGTTTCCTTCAACAAACTCCATGGTTACTTTTCAAATTATTTGTCATTACAATATTATCATGTTACGCATTAGTACTTATTATGTATATAAGTATGGGAGGCCCGACAAATAGGTGTTGCTTACTACACAAAAAACGTGAAACAAGATAAAAATTAACAAACATCTAGGAGTCTACTCCTGATTCGCAAAATACAAATAACAAGCAATAACAGTGGTCTCTAAAGGTGAACGCAGACTTAGCCGCACCGCAGTCGCCGTGTTCGAATTCTTCGTATAAAATTCTATGTAATCTGTGTCTGTGTGCAATCTGTGTCTATGTCTGTGTGCGTGATTGCATAGAAAAATTCGAATGCGGCGACTGCGGACCTGCGGTGCGGCTAAGTCTGCGTTCACCTTAAAACCACCATAACAACTCTCGGCATACCATTTTTCCCTGATCAGCTTCAGAGAAGAAGGTAGTTGAAGCAGGAATCGGTCGTGCTAGGGGCCTTGTTCGTAAGCCGTCTGGCCGCAGCCGTGCTCTTGGTAATAGTGCTGCCAGCATGCCACCCCATAGAAAGAAAGAAAGAAAAAGTATTTATTAGACTCACAGAGGACAAATAAAATAAAAAAACAAATAAAATTGGTCCTGTACGAGGCCAATTACCTACTCATGTGTAGGTCACGGGGCCAAAGGGCCCCATCTCATCTCCTGCCTGCCCGACGTGCACTATCATGATGGATACTATACTAATATTGACGATCCCAGTAAAACAATATATATAAAAAAAAAACTATTGATTGGGGCGTCTCTGATTGCTTAGGGTCAAATATTCTGTTATTTCTCTTTTATGCCGCGGTCAAAACATACTGGTCATTCTGTAGTGTATAAGGATGGAATTGTTTCCAAATGAAAGTTTGTATAAATTATTAGTCGATTTCTCAAAATGTAAATAGTATTTTTATATAATTGGAATAATTATTTATTTACGTATTGAAATCATGTGATGTATCGATATTATATCTAAAACAATATAAGAAATAATTCTCATTTCTTGTTTTAATCTTCCTACATAGCACTTCTTTTTTCCTTTCCCGCTCTGTCCCACTCCTTCCACTTTTAAACCACGAGTTCTCCTTCCAGTTCTTCCTACCATCTCCTTCCCAGCCTGCCCTGACCCGAGATCACTATGGTAGACGACGTTTCAAAGTAATTTTAAAACCTGACTGAAAAGCGAAAAAAACAAGCATATTTTAAATCAAGGTGAAAGCACCAGGGTTGCCCGCCTAATTCAGGATAAAAATCATAAATACCTGCAAATAGAAAAAAAAACGTAAGAAAATTTGAATTTCGCGGGCTACCCTGGCGCTTTCACCTTAAAAAAACTTGAAAGCACGGAAATGGAATATGGGCCCTGCCTGTGTCCAACTTTTGCTTAATCTAAATGTGTTTTTAAGATTTTTCAGTTACTATTTTTATTTGCAGCTTTTTAGTTTGTAATATTGTGAAAGATTTCGCAGACGAGACGATATTACCTTTTTACATTTTTTTTCCATTTTTATACGATTTGTCACTTTGAATTACTTTTATACTTCTAAGTTGTTTAAATTTTTAACCATTCATTTTGATATCCCACACGATGGTACTGGAAGAAAAAAAATCGAACTCCAGATATAGGGCTTAGCCACAGCTGAGTAAGAATATCCTTATAATCTTTTAACACAAAAGGAAAACCATCATCAAAGAAAAATAGTAAGCATAGTGAATTGAAAAATCGACTAAACCCATTAGTAACAATATCCCAACCCAAGCGATTAAGAAATGTCACTCAAAAACCAATCAAAGCAATTTAAAAAAAAAAGTTGTGTAAACGATCTTATTATTATTGTTTTGCTTCAAATTATTTGTTTTAATACGTTTATTACCGCGAATATGTCTGTAAGATAACTTGCGTAAGCACAACCGAACTTCCATTAACGTTTCCAAACTCTCAAAACACAATTTAATTGTGTAATTAATGTGATGTTTACAGATTTATAATCAGTGTAGTTCAACAACAAAATTTTTAATCGGTTGAAATGTTACCGATTTTGATGTATAATAATATGGAAGGGGGTTCTAATTCGTTAAATAATACGCCTAATACTAGTTTTAATCAGTACGATGATAGTATTATATTGAATTGTGTGAGAAATCGTAAAAAAGTGACTGAATTGCCGAGCTGCCCGGTTTGTAGTTGTACGATACGTCAAGGGGAATTGGACTCGCATGTAGCTTTAGAAGTGGACAGATTACAGAAATTGTCTGGAAATGGGTCTAAAAGAAAGATAAGTGCTAATTCTAGTGGTAATCTGGCTGTGCCAGGGTCTAGTACGAGTGTAGATGTGCCTGAAGAAGAAGTTGATGTCTCTGGCTGTATGGGGAGCGATGTTTACCAAGTAAGTTCAGTAGGTATAAAAAAGTATAGCTGCTACCTATGGGTATGGTTTAAAAAATTCTGTTTTGGAGGCATTTTAAGTTTTATCTAAACTTTTTGTTTTGTTCTGTTTCATTGTAGTTTTTGCATGTATTGGGGATCAGATTAAAAACACTTATCTTTTCTACAGTACTGTATTATTATTTCAAATGGATTCTAGTTACTCACTACTTGGGAGAAGGAAAACCATTGCTTTTCTTTGAAACTATCTGTTCTCTTATATGATAGGATGAAAATCTTCACTCCACATCATGTAACTCTCCTAGACCTAACTCTCTAGTTGATGTGACTGAAAAATATATCAAAATGATTCTAATTCTATAATATTGACAAAGATATCCTCTTACTTTAGATTCTGTGGACTTCAGGGTCTACAGACAAATTACGTTATGTTATATTGTGAAGCCCCTAAAATGTCCTGACTTTCTCCCTTGTCCCGTGATACTTGAGGTTGACCTACCTTACACATTATTTTTCAATTTTCCGCTACCAACCACACATCTCAAGCTATCATTTACTCCTATAACTTTCATATCATTCCTCACACAATCCATCCATTGCTTTGGTATTCCCCTCCTCTGCATCCATTAACATTTGATGCCCTTTTAACTACAATTTGGAAATCCAGTGTGAATCAGTCATAAAAACAGTAATATAACTGTATAAAATTGCTTGTGATTTAGTTACATAACACTTTAAACTAGTTATCTTCAATGATAAAAAGATTAGTTCAGTATACATTACATAAACAAATGCAACCTGAAAGTTGATGCTTTTTACAATACAATATATTTGAGAATTGGCAAGAAATAGCATATCAATGAGAGAAATGGAAAGAATGGGGCCTTTGCTCCAGAGTGGAACTATATTGGCAAACTAAAACATGATAGCCTCTCTCATCGTGTGCCGAGCCTTTTCCCAACTATGTTGGAGTCGGCTTCCAGTCTAACCAGATGCAGCTGAATAATAATAACGATTTATTTTCTCCCACAAAGTACAATTACAATATAATATAGTCTGTGCCAGATAAGTAGGAATTAAAGGTCATCGCTCTTTCATTAATTTCTCTGCATAGGCACCCCAACAATACATTATGAATCGTTTTTTATTACTAGAAAAAGTCAAGGATCACGATAAGGGTCGTTTCCAGACAATTTTATGTCATTATTTCCGTTTTCGGAACTACCTATATATTTGAATAAGGATAATCACCTTTATTTCCCAATTATCTGCCGCAAATTAAAGATGTTACAAAATAAATATTAGAGGTAAACAGGTTTGCGGGAGTCAAGAATCCAAACTAGGATACCCTGTGCTATGAACTTGTAGCCCTCCTCACAGAGATTGGGATTATCACAATTGTAGATACATGTAGGACTATTGTAAGAAAAGTATAACAAGAAAAAGTACTAATAAAAATGAGTAACTCTGTGGAAATTTCCAACCTGAACCGTGCACCTTTGTCGACGTTTTATAAGTGCCCATCTAGCCCTATCTATACTAATATTATAAAGAGGAAAACTTTGTTTGTTTGGTTGTTTGTTTGGTTGTAATGAATAGGCTCAAAAACTACTGGACCGATTTAAAAAATTCTTTCACCATTCGAAAGCTACATTATCCATGAGTAACATAGGCTATATTTTATCCCCGTACTCCCACGGGAACGGGAACTACGCGGGTGAAACCGCGGGACGTCCGCTATGTTAAATAAATAAATAAACATCTCTGGACATTACACACTAGATGGCGCTAGTGCCACATTAAGTAATGAGGTTTGTGTCGTGGACACCAGATAGTTGATATACTACATAGATACTTTTTATTTGCAAATACATACTTAATATACATATAAACAATAAAAAGTCAATAATATAAAGTATATAAATACTCGTTAACAAGTTAGTTATTTAGACATTATTTTGTACCCTATCACTATGAGAGAGAGCCTTGAGCAGAGAATGCCTTGTGGCATTAAGTCCGCCTATGTACCACTATAGTACAAGAAGTTTAAATAAATAAATAAACATCCATGACTCAGAAACAAATGTCCATGTTCATCACACAAACATTTGCTCCAACCAAAATATTTTGATTTTTGATATCTCATCTTCATCATCTACGTAGCCTTTTCCCAACCATGTTGGGGTCGGCTTCCAGTCTAACCAGATGCAACTGAATACCAGTATTTTACATGGGGCGACTGCCTACCTGACCTCCACAACCCAGTTAGTACTGGGTAATACGATACCCCTTGGTAACACTGGTTGTCAGCAAACATAGAAAAGATTATTGATTGTTAAATTAATAATTGTCACTATTATTATTGTCATTGTCATTATTTTTATTTTTTGTTGTTGTTGTTTTTATTGTGTTGTCATTGTTGTTGTTGTTGTTGTTTATTGTTTGTTGTGATTATTGTTTGTTGATATCTCAAATCTTTATTTCAGCGAGTACACTCCAACCGTCTCCGGCGCCTCCGAGCCCGTCGGCGGAGCACCCCGCCACCGCAGCACGGTGAATGTCCAGTCTGCAACACAACGCTACCCGTCTCTCGACTACAGAGACACGCCCTCCGCTGCCTGAAGAGGACAGGCGCTGAGTTGGATGAAGATGTGCCGGATACCAGCTCTGAGGATGGCAGCATTGATGTGGAGGTAAGCTAAGGATGGATGTACTATTGTGGTATTTTCCGCCTGACCAGTTTTAATTCTTTTCGTTTAAATCATGCGGAGGTGCCGAGCCACGCCCCCTTAATGTTTGGGTCTATTAGGAAAGCGTCAACTTTGGCGCGCAAAATAAAAATAACTCTCGTTTGGCGTGCGTCGTCAGTGCGCTCGGCCGATTCGGTATCTTTTCATTCATTATTTCTATACAAAGTCAACAAGGCGGGGGTAGAGCGTTTCTATGTTGCGAGTGCAGAAAAAATTAGCTTAGTGGTGGTCAGGCGGGAGTGTCCTCGATAGTACAGAACATAGATAATACACTATATAATACAAGATAGATGTGCAACTGAGGTTTTCGTTTTAAAAACTGTGTACCCCAACTGTTAGATGGCGTTACTTGTCTCAATGTACCCTCCGCTTACGCTGTCGCTTTCACTAAATGGCGCTTTTAGGTTTTGTTTCTAGTAATAAATCCTTTTATTGAAGAATGATTGTTATTTATTTGTGTGAAATAAATGAATTCTTCTGTGTATAAAATAGACTATGATGACAACATCATGATTATTCTAGTCTTGCTTTAAATAAAATATAGAATTCGAAACATCATCATCATAAACATACACATAAGAATTTACTTAATTCACAAAATAAATAACAATCAGTCGTCAATAAAAGGAAAATCATTCTTCAAAATCTTAAGCTAGGAATGACATCAATATGAGCCATATCAATAAATGAATGATAGATAGAAATGAAAAAAAAAATAGTTTTTTAAAGAATCTATTTCCTTTTTTTACAATGTGTGTTATAATACTATACATACAATACAATACATCCAAAAAGCACTTAACTCGTCGAATTAAAATCGAAAAGGTAAAATCGAGGTCCACTATACGTATAGGTACACAGCGTTGGATCAATCGTTTACGTATCATACCACAGGGTCCAAGGAAGAGAGTCCAACGTTTATAATAGCAGATATCAAGAAAGCAAGCACAGTTTTAGATCGTAAAAGAACACAAAACAGTTCACCAGAACACCACGAAACAACAAACGTAACTTAAAAAAAGTTTTCAAATGTACCCCCACTGTTACTGTGTAATAAATAAACTACTTGAAGTGAAAACGAAAAGGTCTTATTTATTTTGCAATGATATTTTAAAATGTATCTGTAATGTAAAACATGTTGAAATAATAATAATAAATAATACTTTTTATTAATATTTAGTAATACTTAATTGTACTGTTATCAACTAGCTCTATCTATTGGCAAAAATATAAAACTGTGGCCAAACAAGCGTTCCTAACCACATAGATGGCAGCACTGTCTAAGAAAATTTTGTTTGAAGCCAATGTATGGAAGTTTCACCCCCCTGGTACAGAAGGCAGAAGGCTTGGCAGGTGATGAACGTAGTGGTATTCATCATCAGACTGCCTTTGTAGGGTTCCGTAGCCAAATGGCAAAAAACGGAACCCTTATGGATTCGTCATTTCTGTCTGTCCGTCCGTATGTCACAGCCACTTTTTTCCGAAACGATAAGAACTATGCTCTTGAAACTTGCTAAGTAGATGTATTATGTGAACTGTATTAGGATTTTCACACAAAAATAAAAAACAATAAATTTTGGGGGTTCCCCATACTTCCCCAACTGAAACTCAATTTTTTTTTTCTTCAAACACATGTTGTACGTGTGGGGTATCTATGGATAGGTCTTCAACAATGATATTGAGGTTTCTAATATATTTTTTTCTAAACTGAATAGTTTGCGCGAGAGACACTTCGAAAGTGGTAAAATATGTCCGTCCCCCTGTAACTTCTAAATTATGAGAATGATAAAACTAAAAAAACCGGCCAAGTGCGAGTCGGACTCGCACAGGAAGGGTTCCGTACCATTGACTATATTTAGTATTTGTTGTTATAGCGGCAACAGTAATACATCATCTGTGAAAATTTCAACTGTCTAGCTGTCACGGTTCATGAGATACAGCCTGGTGACAGACAGACGGACAGACAGCGAAGTCTTAGTAATAGGGTTCCGTTTTTAGGGTTCCGTACCCAAAGGGTAAAAACGGAACCCTATTACTAAGACTTCGCTGTCTGTCCGTCTGTCCGTCTGTCCATCTGTCCGTCTGTCCGTCTGTCCATCTGTCCGTCTGTCCGTCTGTCCGTCTGTCTGTCACCAGGCTGTATCTCATGAACCGTGACAGCTAGACAGTTAAAATTTTCACAGATGATGTATTTCTGTTGCCGCTATAACAACAAATACTAAAAACAGAATAAAATTAATATTAAAGGGGGGCTCCCATACAACAAACGTAATTTTTTTGCCGTTTTGTCTAATGTATAGATAATGGTACGGAACCCTTCGTGCGCGAGTCCGACTCGCACTTGGCCGGTTTTATCCTTTGGGTACGGAACCCTAAAAAATATATGATGTACATTACCATGTAAACTTCCACCGAAAATTGGTTTGAACGAGATCTAGTAAGTAGTTTTTTTTAATACGTCATAAATCGTAAACCGTAATTATTATTAAAACATCGATCAAAGTTACAACGAACTACAAGAACTTTTATACTATGTTACTTGCTGCTACGAAACACTTCATGGGCGAGTCCGACTCGCACTTGGCCGCTTTTTTTTTCGGATGGGAAATCATTTAATGACTCCTCCCGCTCTGGGCGGAGCAGGAGGGAGTGTCAGACTTTTACTGACTAAAACCCATCCATGTTCCTTCATCGCCCTTTGTGTTCCGGGGCCACGGTATCTCTTTTGAACAGTCCCGCAGCCCTGGCAGATCATCTGACTGCCTTAGGTGTATATTGGCCTGGGCTCCCAGTTCAACCGGAGGAAGTTGAATACCAGTAAAAAAATGCTTTTTATTTCTGATCTCAGATAATTTACAATTTTTATCACTGCCCTTGCACGTCGTGCGTTCGGTCGTACTCTCGCGCATTCGTAACAGTTTGTTCAATTTCGGTGTTTGCTAGCAACCTTCGACTTCAGTCAAAAACTCATCCTCATCTCAATATTTTAATCAACATACAACCTAGCACTGGCCTGCAAATTGCAAAAAACGTAATAAAATTTGAATTTCGCGGGCTACCCTGAAGCTTTCCCCTTAAGGCTGGATGCTCAAGGATAGTCCGCGAAATTCAAATTTCTCACGTTTTTTGCAATTTGCAGGCCAGTGCTAGATTGTATGTTGATTAAAATATTATTCGCGACTGTAAGACGTATGTAGTTACAGAATTATAATGATCAAAATCATCAATACAACCCTCCAAGTTCATAAAGGTGCAGGAATGATTTTGACCTCGATAAAGTCATTTTTCCACCTTTATGAACTTTGAGGGTTGTATTGATGATTTTGATGAATATAAATCTGTAACTACATACGTCTTACAACCGCGAATAATATTTTAATCAACATACAACCTAGCACTGGCCTGCAAATTGCAAAAAAATTTGAATTTCGCGGGCTACCCTGAAGCTTTCCCCTAAAATGACGTTATCTAATTTCCAGAACGACGAGCCCTCAGGCGGGGGCTTCGGAGCTGAGTACCAGTGGTGCGGCGAGTGGCGAGTGAGGGCCACCGCGCTGCAGGACTCAGAGGCTAGAGCGGCTACCTGTGTGCGGAGAGCTTCTAACGATCAGGCGCTGGTGAGCAAAACTAATAACCTAAGAGTCGAGAGTGGAGTGGAGTGGGGCCGATGCCTGCCGGGGTTGCGGGACTGTTCGAAAGAGATACCGTGGCCCCGGAACACAAAGGGCGATGAAGGAACATGGATGGGTTTTAGTCAGTAAAAGTCTGACACTCCCTCCTGCTGCGCTGCGCCCAGAGCGGGAGGAGTTATTTGATGATTTCCCATAAGAAAAAAAAAAAAAGGGTCGAGAGTGGCAGCCGCTGGCCTCACTTTGGGCCCTATCAGAATAGCGCTGTGACTTTTTCTTTATAAAGGGTGTAAAACACCTTAACGAAGCCGAAAGGCACTTGTTCTTTTTGTTCTACACCATATCTGGGAACCTTCTAGTTACGGAGATATTGGGGGTCAAAGTTACAACGTTTTTGAAAAGTTTTTTTTTAATGTAAATCAAATCAAATCATTTATTTTTGCCGAAAACACTGTTACAATGGTCTTATTAAAAATTTACATGTTTCAAGTGTTTCTACCGTAAGGCATGCAAAATCTATAAAGTCATGGAATATAAATAACAAATATAAGGTTTGCTAATTGGGAATATGCATAAATTTTATTTTTTTTATTTCGATATGGAATGTGTACTATAAAAATAATGACAAAAAGCGAAAACAAGACATAAATCGGCCAAACAACACAAAAGTTATAACCATTCAAACTTTTGTTGCTATCTCTTTCTAGATAAAAAGGAATAGGCATGACGATAGTATCAAAAAAATGCAAAATCTATTTAGTCCGTCAGTTATAAAAAAAAATATTATATTAGTATTGGAAAATAATGGACACATATTTTTTGTTTTTGTAAATCAATGAATATTGACAAAGATAAAACACATCAAAACTCGTGAGTGGGGGCTCGTGACGTCAGAACTAGTTATAAATTATACCAAGGCGTGACGTATTGAGAATTTTAAAAGCGTCATATCTTCGTCGTTTTTAGTTTACGTAACAAAAGAAAAAATACGTGTTTAATATTTTTTGGAAATCTACCTGACGGACTAATTATATTTTTTTTGTCGTCTCGCCTATTTAGTATGGATTTTGTACGTCGATGTAGCGGATGACGTCATTCGCTGTATCGGATCTCTCTGTCTAATCAGCAGTTTCAAATGCTTATAACATAGTATTTTCTATAGATATTGCAAAAATAATTTCACTTTGCTATTTCTGATGTTAATACGCTTTGTTTAAAGTGATAAAAAAAATCATGCATATACCCTATTAAATCTATTCTAATATTATAATATTAGAATAGATTTAATAGGGTGAAATGAAAAAAAAAAAAAAAAAAAAAAAAAAAAAAACGAAAAAATGTTACCTCTTTATAAAGAGGTAACATTTGTTTTTAAGTTTGTATGTAGGGGGTAATCTCCGGAAGTAATGAACTGATTTCAAAAAATCTTTCACCATCAGAAAGCTACATTCACCCTGAGTAACATAGGCTATATTTTATCCCCGTACTCCCACGGGAACGGGAACTACGCGGGTGAAACCGCGTGACGTCCGCTAGTAATGAATAAACTCAAAAACTACTACGCTTTAAAAAAATTAAAAAATTCTTTAGGCTATATTTTATCCCCGTAATCCCACGGGAACAGGAACTACGCGGGTGAAACCGCGTGACGTCCGCTAGTAAATAAATAAATATCGCTGGACATTACACACAGCGCCATCTAGTGTCACACTTAGCAACGAGGCTTGTGTCGTGGACACCAGATAGTTGATATACAACATAGATACTTTTTGTTTGTAAATACATATAAACATTCATGACTCGGAAACAAATGTCCATTCTCATCATACAAACATTTGGTACTACCGGGATTCAAACCCGGGACCCTAAGAACGTAAGGCAGCGTCACTACCACTGCGCCATTCGCATCGTCAAACCAGCAGTGCAAGTACGTAGCACTCGATTCGATACGATTCGATAAATCTGACAGCTATTCTCGTTATAATGAGTTTTTAACCAATCGAAAAGTCGGATTTATCGAATCGTATCGATTCGATCGTTATCGATTGCTACGTACTTGCAGTGCAGGACCCTATGCTATTACTAAGGGCAGGCCTGTGTCACTCCGCGTGTAGGTATTAAAAACATACCTACAGGCGGCGGCCCTTGCGCAAGGGCCAATCTAGTAGGCTGCCGCAAGCGAAAGAAGACACGCGCGCGCGCTACTTGTTCGACCACGTTCAACTTTCTCGATAATTGCAAAATGGACACAAAACGAAAAAAAGCAAAAAGATACTGTCCAGTATTTAATTGTTTAAATACGGATCGTGATCGAAATTTAACTTTTTTTTGGTTGCCTACAGACGCTGACAGGTAAAATCTACTTTGATTGGATTACATTATATTCCTATTTGAAATGAAATTAATTCAAACTACAAACCCTTTCTCCCCTTGTTGAACAAAGTACTATTCCAATACCATAAAAGTATTTAAGAGTACAATAAAAAGACATTTTAGTCGTTTCATTCGAGTTGCATTTCATTTGTCGTATTCATTTACGAACTTAGACTAAGAGCCCAACGCAAAATATTTACGGTGCAGCGGTGATACTATAGGTGATACCTATGGAATTCTTTTTAACATAAAGGAAGTTTGCGAATCCATATTGCGAATTTCTTGCTTGGAATTTTTTTTTTTTTCTCGAAGTAAGCAACCCTAGTCCGCGGCTCTTTCAATACGTATAACCACGTATAACTTATTATGAACCGTAGTCCAGTGAATCAAGGCCCAGATTCCCTCAAAAAAAAATTGGTAGGTATGTAAATGAACACGTGCTCGACTGGAACGCGAGCTAAATTAAATCATATTGTTTATCAGATTGAGTACATATTTCTTTGAAAACCATTGCGACGTAAAGCTTCTGTAACGCTAGTTACTAGTTATTATTCTGTGCTAAGGGGCGGGACAGCTATAAGAGGCGTCGGGTGTAGGCGAGGCGCGGACGCGGACCCACTTCTCTGAAATGTATGGAAGAGGTGAGGCGCGAGACATACTGAGAGGGCGCGGCGCGGGCGGCACTTCCTCGCCCTCGGCGCACAGCAGTTAGCAGTGGCATGGCGACAGTGTACACAAGAGTGAACTAGACGGCGAAAAACGCGACGATATAGAATTTTATCTACACCCATGCTATAAATCCTCTATAAAAGTATCTGAAACAGTTAGCTTATTGCCAACATTAAAACAGTCAGTATCATTCATAATAACCATTAGAACACCTAAACGGGTGTTATAATGTTGTACTAAATTTCATTATGCAACTCGTTTAAAAAAAAAGAATTTATTACCTTCAATAATTGTACAAGAAACACTTATTCTAAGTACTAAGCAGCATTACAACTAGGGACTAGAGTGTTTACGAAAAGAACATTGTCTAGCACGTGCGATTCACTACCACAGCGCCGTAATTAAATAAAAACTTATTGGTAATTCGAATTCACGTCGTATCCCGCCATTTTTGTTCGATATTAGTACTTTGTTGTTTACAAAAATGAGTGATACAAGCTTTGTGCATTTTAATAATTGTACAATCCGAAATGTAAATAATTATATTATTACCTATACATGGTTTATTTGTATTAAATACTCAGCAATTAAACTTTCCATGAATTTACATAGACTTCTTACAACACCCAATGGTTTCAGAACCTTTTATGGTGGATTCATATCATGGATGTAGATGAAGTCTTGTATGCAACTGTACATAATTAGGTATTAAAACACTCATGTGATACTATATAAACCCACATTCGTGTTTTAATACCCCTCATTATACAAAAGTTGAATAAATAACTATTATCTACACCCATGCTATAAATCCTCCATAAAGGTATCTGAAACAGTTAGCTTATGGCCAACATTAAAACAGCCAGTGTCATAATAACCATTATAACACCCAAACGGGTGTTATAATGTTGTACTGAATTTCATTATGCAACTCGTTTTAAAAAAAGAACATCGAATGTGGTAGTGAATCGAACGTCTAGCACGTGCGATTCACTACCACAGCGCCGTAATTAAAAAAAAAACTTATAGGTTAATTCGAATTCACGTCGTATCCCGCCATTTTTGTTCGACATTTGGATATTAGTATTGCATTATGTACTTTGTTGTTTACAAAAATGAGTGATACAAGCTTTGTGAATTTTGGTAATTGAACAATCCAAAATGTAAATAATTATATTACTACCTATACACGGTTTGTTTGTAGTAAATACAAGCATTCCATGAATTTACATAGACTTCTTAGAACACTGCAACACCCTATGGTTTCAGAACCTTTTATGGAGGATTCATATCATGGATGTAGATAAAGTCTTGTATGCAACTGTACATAATTAGGTATTAAAACACTCATGTGATACTATTATCACACTCGGCTTCGCCTCGTGTGATAAACCCACATTCGTGTTTTAATACCCCTCATTATACAACAGTTGCATAAATAACTATTAAACACTAGAATTCCCCAAATGCATCCATGTGTTCGCTCGCGCCTCGCCTTTCCGACACCGTTAGCGCGCCTGATCTGCGCTGCATCCGCGCCACACCCGCGCCACACCTACACCCGACGCTTCTTGTATTTGTACCGCGACTAAGACTCCGCTGTCCGTTCGTTGTGGCTTGGCGAGAAGGGCGCACGCGTTCGTTTATGTGATGAAATGACTACGTAATTTACTTATTTATTTTATTGTTTGTCTCAGGTGGTAGACGGTGACGAAGACGCCGAGTTGTACGGTCCGCCGCAGTACTCCCCGTCCCGGATAGCGCCCGATGTAAGTAACAAAACATAATCAGCCTATAATGTTCCCATTGCTGGGACACACTCCTCCCTATGAGTGGGAATGGTCTATAATCCACCACGCGGGTCCAGTGCGGGTTGGTAGATGTCACATGTCCTCAAATGTTTGGTTCTAGGACATGCCGGTTTCCTCACGATGTTTTCCTTCACCGTTTTGAGAACATAACATACATAAACTCACGCCCTTTTCCCAATGGGGGTAGACAGAAATCTCCTCCCCCCTCTTCCTCCTCCCTCCGCCTCCTCCTCCTCCTCCTCCTCCTCCTCCTCCTCCTCCTCCTCCTCCTCCCTCCTCCTCCTCCTCCTCCTCCTCCTTTAGCCTCGTCCACGTTCATACATCTGGTCAGACACGCACGCCGGTTGCGAGTACTACGCACCTGACCTATGAGGTCAGTGTATGTCCTTCTAGGGCGTCCCCTCCCAGCGTTGCCACTCACATCTGCCTTGTAAATACCTTATAGTCGCCTTCATCACATGACCAAACCATCTAAGCTTCTCTTTTCAAATTAACATCACGCCTACAATCCCTGTAGGGCTTCGCCATTTTTGCTAAATTCGCGTATGGTAGGGGGCGATCCATTGCTATTAACTGGACACAAAATAGGAATCTGCAGGCCTATTACGTATCTCTGTTGACAGCTCGAAATGATAGTAACTGGGCTCAGTGTCCATCAATTAACTGTCAAAAGGTTAGTTTCGTATTATGTACGACCAGTCGCGATCAAATATGACGTCATTGGTTGTCATCGTGGCTGATAGTCACTCATTTTGACAGACGTTTTTGTATAGATACCTATATTATTTCGATTACGTAAGCAGAGTTGACGTCACTCATTTTGACAGACGTTTTTGTATAGATACCTATATTATTTCGATTACGTAAGCAGAGTTGACGTCACTCATTTTGACAGACGTTTTTGTATAGATACCTATATTATTTCGATTACGTAAGCAGAGTTGACAGCAAATTGATGACATCTGAGTTTGAAGTGGCTTTCGTGAAAGACGTTACACCGTACCCGGGCTGTTAGTCACCGTAAAGTGACATCCACTCAGTGTGATACGTAATACCAATATTATGACATTCTCGGTTGTCATCAAAGTTCGGTGTGCAACCGAGGCTTGATAGTCACTGGATATCAGAAAGATACGTAATAGGCCTACTGGGCAGCTAAATTCTTGGTAGAAAAATCAATTTGCCGAAGCTTGCAACCACTCACTCAGCTTGACAAGGCAAGGCTATTCAAATCTTTATTTCTATAAACAAATATCTACTTTATGGAAGATATCCGGCTCGAAGGACCGTAAGTTTTAGGCTGCGGTTCCACTGAGGCGGAGCGGAGCAGAACGGACCGAGATTCCCCTACACATGGCAGGAGTGGAGAAGAGATGTGGATTTCAAGCCATGTTATTGGTGAATCGCGGTCCGCTCTGCTCCGCTCCGCCTCAGTGGAACTGCAGCCTTAGGCCCGGTCCACCAAGCGGAGAGGAGATGTGCAAGATTGGACTAATCCTAGGAAAAACTAGAGACGCGATGTAGATTTCAAGCAATTTGATCGGTCGGTCACTCTCCGCTCCACAGACCGTAAGAAGATTGATCCGAGCCGTAACCATGAGCTCCTCAATTTAAAAATTCCAATGCTCCTCTATTAATTGTAGTTTGGAAATAATTGTCATCATCCTAGCCTTTTCTCTAGTTTTATTGAGGTTGGCTTCCAGTCTAACAGGATGCAGCTGAATACCAGTATTTTACATGGAGCGACTGCCTATCTGACCTCCACAACACAGTTAGTACTGTCTAATACGATACGAGTACCCCTTGGTAAGACTGATTGTCAGACTTTTTGGGCCTCTGACTACTTAACGACTGTCAAAGATCTACAAATGACGGCTGGGACCAACAGCTTAACGTGCTTTCGATCGTCTTTGCGATCGATCCGAGCGGCTATTATTATTTAATATACGAGCTACTATGAAAGCCGTGTGGTATCCGGCAGAGTAGAATAGAACCAACCCATTACACTCACGGGTGTCGTATAAGGCGACTAATGTCTGAGGCAGAACACCTTGCGCCTCCGTAGACCTGAGAATGGGCAGCAGCGTTTTCTGTTAGTCTTTCATCACTGCGATCTCCAATCCGCCTGCCAAGCGTGGAGATTACGGCTAATTCCTCCCATCATGGGAGAGGCTTGAGTATGTGACGTGACACAATGTTTGTTTTTTCAAGCGATTTGGCTTTGGCACCAACTATCATAGTAAGTTCAACGCCATCTATAGAGTTCTTGGAAACTAAGTTTTTTTTTAATACCTCAAAAAGAAAACCTCTCATTGTAATGGATATGATTTCAGGCAGAACTGCCGCTAGTGGAGCAACACACAGACACGCAAACCGACAGTCATGACGCACGCGAACAGAGCGGTGAGGCAGACATGAACGTGCGGCCACCCAGTAGCAAGTGCAATGGATTGGTGGAAGCTAGCGCTGAAGTAAGTAACATGGACAGAAAGTAACTATGTTGTAGCAGTCATAGCCTAGTGATGTAACTGTCAGACTCAACTCATAGGTCTCAAGTTCGCACTTCAGAAGCATTTATTTCAATTAGACCATTTAAAACAAAGCTACAGTTGTCACAAGGCATAATAACTGTGAACGTACTGTAGTTGCCCATTCCCTAGCGTATATCTTTATGGGGAAGAACAGGCAAGAAACTCCATGGATACTCTTTTTAATCAATATGTTGTTATAAAATCTTGGTTACTTAATTAATTTTGAGATTATACATATATGTGAGAACGATGTAGAAAGACGTGCACATTAAGAGCGTCCAAAGTAAAAGATTAGATCAGCAATTTAAAAATAAAGTAATTAAAAAGAACCGTGGCAGCTAAGAGATGACCAGTCCCAACTGACAGCGCCCGTACACGAACATGACGCATGTATCGGCGGCATTCAACTCACATTAAAGGGAACTAAATGGCCCGACACACAAGCCACCATCAGCGAGACATTTGACCCAAGACAGGCGCCTCTGATTTTTCGGATTCATGTGCAATATTGTATAATAGGCTTGTATCCTGAAAAATATCTAATTAGTCCGTCTGTTAGATTATAAAAAATATTTGTCCCGTATTTTTTCTTTTGTTACGTAAACCAAAAGGCTTGTATCCTGATAAAAATCTAATTAGTCCGTCAGTTAGATTATAAAAAAATATTTGACCCGTATTTTTTCTTTTGTTACGTAAACCAAAAGGCTTGTATCCTGATAAAAATCAAATCAAATCATCTTTATTTGTGAACACAGGTATTGTAATAAAGGTCTTATTCATAAAATTTTAGTTCGCTCTGTCCTACCAATGAAATTGGTGTACAAATATTGTTTTTATTTTAAGTAATAAGTCTGGATTTATACAATACAAAGTCAGGTTCGAGTAAATAATGAGAATTCAATGTATTATTAATCATTAATGAATCAATTATAATTTATTTTTCATGCATGTCAACGATATAATTATTATTTAGAAAGCTATTAATGTCAAATTTTGTAAAAATTGAAAATAATGTCCACTAGATGTACCTATTACTAATAAATAAATTATAATAAGGGCTGGTAATGTCATATTTTATCATTTAAAAATTCTTCGATAGAGTAATACGTCTTTTCTATTAGAAATGAATGCAATTTACTTTTGAATTTGCGGACATTAGCTTCACTCCTTATACATTTTGGTAATTTATTATAGACCTTTGGAGCCATTACAAAAATACTGTTTCTGTACAGTGCAGTACTAGATCCGACTGTTTGTAACCGATCACAACGGCGCTGACTAGTTACTCGAGCAAATTTATGTAAATTATTTTTTACGAACATAGACGTTTCATAGATGTACAACGACGGCATAGTTAATATTTTTGTATTTTTAAAAATCTAATTAGTCCGTCAGTTAGATTATAAAAAAATATTTGACCCGTATTTTTTCTTTTGTTACGTAAACCAAAAGGCTTGTATCCTGATAAAAATCTAATTAGTCCGTCAGTTAGATTATAAAAAAATATTTGACCCGTATTTTTTCTTTTGTTACGTAAACCAAAAGGCTTGTATCCTGATAAAAATCTAATTAGTCCGTCAGTTAGATTATAAAAAAATATTTGACCCGTATTTTTTCTTTTGTTACGTAAACCAAAAGGCTTGTATCCTGATAAAAATCTAATTAGTCCGTCAGTTAGATTATAAAAAAATATTTGACCCGTATTTTTTCTTTTGTTACGTAAACCAAAAGGCTTGTATCCTGATAAAAATCTAATTAGTCCGTCAGTTAGATAATAAAAAAATATTTGACCCGTATTTTTTCTTTTGTTACGTAAACCAAAATTGACGAAGATACGACGCTTTTAAAATTCTCAAAACGTCACGCCGTGGCGTGGCCTTTTCAGTGCGTTCTGACGTCACGAGCCCCCACTCCCGAGTTTTGATGCGTTTTATCTTTGCCAATATTCATTGATTTACAAAAACAAAAAATACATGTCCATTATTTTCCAATACTCTAACTGACGGACTAAATAGATTTGCAATTTATTGATGGTGGAATCTAGTCTATTATCACTTGCTTCGGTGAAGGAAACCAGCATGTCTGAGAGATATTTCTCGACGGCATGTTAAGCCAAGTCAGAGGCCCATGGGTGGTATAAAACTCTGACACCAGCACCCCTAGCCAAGTTACAAATAAATAAATAAATAAATATTGCTAGACATTACACACAGCGCCATCTAGTGCCACACTAAGCAACGAGGCTTGTGTCGTGGACACCAGATAGTTGATATACTACATAGATACTTTTTGTTTGTAAATACATACTTATTATACATATAAACATCCATGACTCGGAAACAGTCCATGCTCATCACACAAACATTAGCTCCGACCGGGATTCGAACCCGGGACCCTAAGAACGTAAGGCAACCTCACTACCGCTGCGCCAATCGGGTCGTCAAAGTTACAAACGTTTCGTATCGATTCTCTTTCTACAATCGTAAACGCCTCGGCGTAAGCGATTGTAGAAAGCGCTAAATTGACAGCCAAGTTGACACGACTGAGTCGATCGCTCGTTCTCTAGTGTCTGTAGGAAAAACCGACACTTTAGTCTATGGTGAGCGTTCCTACCAAAGAGTTTAGCGATCAACATTGTAGAAACGATAACATTATTATTCTATCATTTTGAACCGTAGACAGAGAAAACTATAGACAACTGGTAAGCATGGCCACATGAGATAGAACGATTGAATAGAAACAAAATCCCCCCACCACCCCAAAACACTACAACGCACTATGTTTTCATAAAATAGCAATATTATTAACAATGCACTAATTGTTCACCATAAGTATTATCGTCGAATTCTGCACTTTTTAATTAAATTTAACCAAATAACACGCGGACAAGAAAAAGCGACTCTCAACTATCAAAATTGTTTCGCACAGTACTGTGCTGACCTTGAAAAAACTGGCACGCGTCGCGAAACAAAAAACATTATCATTCTGTCTCGTTTTTTTACACGATTTACGCGTAACTCTCTCTTTTTCTTGTGTGAATGGGACAGATGCTATCACTTTGTCTATAGTTTTCTATGTCTACGTTTTGAACGATGTAAACTTGTCTACGAATTTTCTATTCGTTAACTTCTGTAGATTGTCAACTTGGCTAGGGGTGCAGTTGTCATAATAATAATAAACGATGAAGAAGAATTAACAAAGTTTATTTGCTATTTGAACTATTAAAAACATTTTTATTTTTCATCTCACGAAAATTCATATTTAAATCAGTGTTTTCTTTTTTCAGACACGAATTCAAGCACTAAAAGCGAGAATAAAAGACTTGGAAAGGAAAACTAACGGCGCTGGAGAGGTAAATCTATACAAACTTGTAGTCGCCAGTGGTCGAAATAGGGTATACAGGGTGTAAAAGACCTCATCACTAGTGTTGCCAGGTCCGATTGGATTAAAATCGGGCAGATGGTAAAAGAAATCGGGATTTAGGGTTTTAAATCGGGACAAACAAAAATATTTTTTTATTTCAAATAAGGACCAGCGCACATAATATGGCGAAGCGCAGCGCAGAGCATGCCGGCGAAGTTTTCTAAACGTGTGACACATTTTAGCCGAATTTATTACCGAGAATGCGCGCATCCGCGCGGAGACTGAGCGAGTATGCGCTAGACTGCGCATAATCGACACACCGTGGTCATTCGTTTTGCAATTTTTTGAAAGTCCACGTGTAGGTACATTCGCAGTCGCGTTCCTGCGCGCTATCTTTCGCATGTAGTCGCTTCGATGCTCTTCAGGAATTAATTGTCATGTTAATTTATTTTAGATATTATTTCAATGAGTAGAATGTTGATAATAGTTTGGCAGTGAAAATGCTCTGTGCTAGTGCTCCGCCATATGTGCACCGGCCCTCACTGTCAACTGTCTGTCACTGTGTAATTTATAGCTTTTCGACTACTATTACTACTAATATTACAGTACTCCCAAATTAATAATGCGCATGCAAATCTTCGCCAATTGTCGTATTCCCGGAAACACCCGAATCATTGAATCGGAGAGAGCCCTAAACAATGCACTTGCATTTTGTACCTTGTTCGAAAGAAACAGGAGTCAATGTCATATGACAAATCATGTGAAACAATTGAAAACAATTCGGGCGGTCGGCGGCTGTCGCCGGTCAGTCATAGGTCCGTCAGTCGTCTTTATATATTGGTGGTGACTGCACGTGTTCTCTCTGTGTGGAATTATATAGAGCTGCTATTACACACCCTCCTTTGTTTTGTTTTCAAAGGTGAATTTAATTCCAACTTTAATTATCTTACTCAAATTGAAATAGTTTATTTTGTAAAATAGGTAAATATACTAACATTTTTCACGTTTTTTAATATTAAAAATACCTACGTTAAATACATATTAAGTACTAGAAAAAAACATTTAAAAAATCAGATTTAGACTTATATAAATTTTAATAGAAAGATACACATGCATAGATAAACAAATGGATATGCAAAACAAACATTATTTTATTATTATGATAAACAAATTATGCATGAAGAAAATGGACTTAACAACTCTATATACATATCGTCTTCCGACGCTCGGGGAATACGACCGTTGCCGAACAGTGACGAAGATTTCTATGCGCATTATCACTTTGGGAGACCTGTACTATTAATTTAGTAAATCTTATTTTAATTGTACAATTACTTGCTGGACGAATAGACAAAATATTACAATTTAAAATCGTAGTTAGATTTTTCGTTACATTTTGCTGCCTTTAGGATTGCCTTGTTTTTTTATAACGTAGTTATAAAATTCACTGCACGTCATGCTAAGGATAGTTTTAATTTGAATTTCCGTTATGATGACATGTTCGAGTGTCGTTTTCCGTTCGGTTTTGGTTCTGAGCGAGAGAGAGAACAAGCTAGTGATACGATGCGCACGATTTTGAACGCATTGTCGCTCTCGATATGGTTAGTCGGAAGACAACTGTTGCAAATTTGTAATACATTTATTACATTATATTTTATGGCAATGATTATGGTTTCTATTAAAGTTCTTAATTTATCGGGACATTTAGCGTCCCGATCAGGTGCAAATCGGGACGCGTCCTCAGACCCCTGAATATCGAGACGTCCCGCGCAAATCGGGACACCTGGCAACACTACTCATCACGAAGCCGTCAACCAAGCATTCTGTACATCAAACTAAGTAACTTTACGCAACAATTATTGCTGGGAAACAACTTTTTTTTTGGGTGAAAAATCATGTTTTGTGATAGAACTCAATAAAACGCACTCAAAACATTGTGCTGATGGATGGATTGAATAGTACGGGGGTCGTGGAGGTGTTTAAAGTAAAAATCTTACATTAAAAACTTCGTGATGAGGTCTTTTACACCCTGTATTATACTAGCGGACGTCGCGCGGTTTCCCCCGCGTAGTTTCCGTTCCCGTGGGAGTACGCGGATAAAATATAGCCTATGTTACTCGTGGATAATGTAGCTTTCGAATGGTGAAAGAATTTTTGAAATCGGTCCAGTAGTTTTTGAGCCTATTCATTACAAACAAACAAACAAAGTTTTCCTCTTTATAATATTACTCTTTATAATATTAGTATAGACAAACATACACACACAAAAATACAAATCTTTCCTCTTTATAATGTTATTTTTTAATATATATAAATTACGTGTCACGTTGTTTGTCCGCGATGGACTCCTAAACTACTTAACCGATTTTAATCAAATTTGCACACCGTGTGCAGTTTGATCCAGCTTGAAAGATATGATAGCTTACATCTTAATTTATAGTCTCAATATTATTTTATTGCATGTTGTTTGTCTATTATTTGACATTCACAATTATAAGGGGGGGGGGGGGAGATTAGAGGAAAATAAATGTCCACCCGTATTAGTATAGATCACCACATATTATAAAACAAAGTCCCCCGCCGCTTCTAATCTTTAAAACTACGCAACGGATTTTGATGCGGGTTTTTTTAATAGACAGAGTGATTCAAGAGGAAAGTTTTAGTGTATAATTTGCGGGCGGGCGAAGCCGCGGGCATCAGCTAGTATATTATATTTTTGAAACTCAGATTAGCAACTCTATTTGTGGTGGTTCAAACTTCCTTTGTAACACTGTTACAATATAGTTCTAATCAGCTCGCACTACAAAGCGGTTGTTACGTCAGTCACTGCGGTCTAATAGTGCGAAATGATTGGTTTTTATTCTTTATAAAATCAAATTTTCGTCTTTTGCAAAAAATAAAAAAAACATAATAAGACCTGCTTTATATGTAGTTAGTTCAGTTAGTATGCAAAGTTTCATTATCTAATTTGAAGTACTTTTTCAATACCAGCGGTTTATTGTTCGATTTGGAGGTAACTTTGGGATTTTTTTCTATCGAGAAAATTTAATGAAATCGTGTTTTCGCCAAACATTAGACCTAACATTAATCCTCAACTTTACCATATATTTATTTCAAAATTAATGCTGCAGTAGGTATTTGAGGCGTAACGGAGGATCATGCTAAGCCATTTGAGGTAGTATAGGCCCTTAATGAAATAATTGAATTACAAAAATATTTACAAAATGGCCTTAAAAACTATAGGTATATTATATTAATTGGATTCTACGGTTCTACCAGAACTAGGAATAAACCTGTATCTCAGGTAACTCACTCAAGTAAAACTCATTTAATTAATCCCTGTATGTGTTTGTTTCAGATGAAATGCCTGATTTGTCTAGAACAATACACTTCACCGACTGTGTCTATACAATGCTGGCATGTGTACTGTGAGGTGAGTTCATTCTTAATCGTGTAGTTAGTACCTAACTTGGCCCCTTATTCACAACGCTTCGATTCAATTTTCGATTCGGAAAGTCGTATGTCTATCTTTTTTAGGGTTCCGTACCCAAAGGGTAAAAACGGAACCCTATTACTAAGACTTCCCTGTCTGTCCGTCTGTCCGTCCGTCTGTCCGTCTGTCTGTCACCAGGCTGTATCTCATGAACCGTGACAGCTAGACAGTTGAAATTTTCACAGATGATGTATTTCTGTTGCCGCTATAACAACAAATACTAAATATAGTCAATGGTACGGAACCCTTCGTGTGCGAGTCCGACTCGCACTTGGCCGGTTTTTTAGGGTTCTGTACCCAAAGGGTAAAAACGGAACCCTATTACTAAGACTTCGCTGTCTGTCCGTCCGTCTGTCCGTCTGTCTGTCACCAGGCTGTATCTCATGAACCGTGACAGCTAGACAGTTGAAATTTTCACAGATGATGTATTTCTGTTGCCGCTATAACAACAAATACTAAAAACATAATAAAATTAATATTAAAGGGGGGCTCCCATACAACAAACGTGATTTTTTTGCCGTTTTGTCTATTGTATAGATAATGGTACGGAACACTTCGTGCGCGAGTCTGACTCGCACTCGGCCGGTTTTTTGACATTACGAAATCGAGCGAGATAGACATACGACTTACCGAATCGAAAATCGAATCGAAGGGTTGTGAAAAGCTATGCTGGTGTCATAGTTTGTATGGCACCCATGGGCCTCTGACTTGGCTTGACATGCCGTCGAGAAATATCTCTCAGGCATGCTGGTTTCCTTCACCGAAGCAAGTGATAATAGGCTAGTTCCCACCATCAATAAATTGCAAATCTATTTAGTCCGTCAGTTAGAGTCATCATCCGTCTAGCCTTTTCCCAACTATGTTGGGGTCGGCTTCCAGTCTAACCGGATGCAGCTGAATGCCAGTATTTTACATGGAGCGACTGCCTATCTGACCTCTACAACCCAGTTAGTACCAGGTAATACGATACCCATTGGTAAGACTGGTTGTCAGACTTTTGGGCCTCTGACTACCTGTAACGACTGTCAAAGATCTATAAATGACAGCCGGGACCAACTGCTTAACGTGCTTTCCGAGGCACGGAGGAAACTCGGTATGTATGGGTGGTCACCCATCCACAGACCAACCTAGGCAAGCACGGCTTAACCTAACGATCGACCCGAGCTGCTGTTATTATTTAGCCACGAGCTCCTCCGTCAGTCCGTCAGTTAGAGTATTGGAAAATAATGGACACGTATTTTTTGTTTTTGTAAATCAATGAATATTGACAAAGATAAAACGCATCAAAACTCGAGAGTGGGGGCTCGTGACGTCACAACGCACTAAAAATTATACCACGGCGTGACGTATTGAGAATTTTAAAAGCGTCATATCTTCGTTAAATTTGGTTTATGTAACAAAAGAAAAAATACGCGTCAAATATTTTTTGGAAATCTATCAGACGGACTAATTAGATTTTTTTAGTCATTTACCCTATTACCCGGCAGAGGTGTAGGTACAGTCAGGGTCTTTTCCGCCTGACCATTTTAATTTTTTTTTCGCTTAAATCATGCGGAGGCGCCGAGCCACGCCCTCTTAAAGTTTGGGCCTATTAGGAAAGCGTCAACTTTGGCGCGCAAAATAACAATAACTCTCGTTTGGCGTGCGTCGTCAGTGCGCTCGGCCGATTCGGTATATTTTCATTCATTATTTCTATACAAAGTCAACGGGGCGGGGCTAGAGAGCCTTTCTATATTGCGAGTGCAAGCAAAAATTAGCTTAGTGGTGGTCAGGCGGGAGTGTCCTCGATAGTACATAATAACAACGTGACAGACGTGTTCCTAAAAACGTAACTGTCGAAATATGGGTGTATGTTTAAGCCTATGATTAATTTGTATTTCATTTATATCATTCCTCAAACAATCTATCCATGTTTTCTTTGCTCTTAACGAAGATTTTTAACTATAGTTGGTGCACGTTAAGATGGGAATAGCGCTCATTGCCCTTTCCCTTACACGCCGGTACGCGGCAGAGTAGAATAGAACCAACCCATTACACTCACGGGTGTCGTATAAGGCAACTAATGTCTGAGGCAGAACACCTTGCGCCTCCGTAGACCTGAGAATGGGCAGCAGCGTTTTCTGTTAGTCTTTCGTCACTGCGATCTCCAATCCGCCTGCCAAGCGTGGAGATTACGGCTAATTCCTCCCATCATGGGAGAGGCGTATGTCCAGCAGTGGACGTTATGGGCTGTTGTAGTAGTAGTAGTAGTAATATCTCTTCGTACGAACCAAAACAAATAAAACCACGTATCGTTTTTCATTACAAAAAAATGTTGAAGATCACGATAGAAGACGATGCAAGACTAGAACAGACTTATTTTTGGTTTTCAAAGTTAAGAAGTTTAATAAATGTAGGTAGGTCAATGACCGCTATTCTCATCTTAACTGGCACCAATTATTAATAAAACAAAAGGGTTTTTTTCCGTATAATTTTGTAATGGACTAATTTTATTCTAAAACGACTTACGACGAAGAACGACGAAGCCTCTCCCATGATGGGAGGAATTAGCCGTAGTCTCCACGCTTGGCAGGCGGATTGGAGATCGCAGTGATGAAAGACTAACAGAAAACGCTGCTGCCCATTCTCTGGTCTACGGAGGCGCAAGGTGTTCTGCCTCAGACATTAGTCGCCTTATACGACGCCCGTGACTGTAATGGGTTGGTTCTATTCTACTCTAAAACGACTTTACACAGACCTTTCTACCAAAGACACTACTATAGAGGTCTGATTATATTTTGATATCACAACAACTATAAGTATTATAATTTTCTAGGTATGCTGGCTCCAATCCTTGCGCGCTAAGAAAATCTGTCCACAATGCAACGCCATCACCACGGCCCAGCATCTTCGAAGAATCTACATGTGAATACCTTCCCCAATGAGACTATAGGTACACTCTTATAAAGGTTGTAAATTCGTTAACATTTTTGAACGCCAGAGTCATTTTCTCACATACATGGTGTAAAAGACCTCATCACGAAGCCGTCAACCAAGCATTCTGTACATCAAACTAAGTAAGTTTACGCAAACATTATTGCTGGGAAACGACTTTTTTTTTGGGGTGAAAAATCATGTTTTGTGGTAGAACTCAATGTAACGCACTCAAAACATTGTGCTGATGGATGGATTGAATAGTACGGGGGTCGTGGAGGTGTTTAAAGTAAAAATCTTACCTTGAAAACTTGTATTTAAAAAAAAAAACCGGCCAAGTGCGAGTCGGACTCGCACACGAAGGGTTCCGTACCATTAACTATATTTAGTATTTGTTGTTATAGCGGCAACAGAAATACATCATCTGAAAAAATTTCAACTGTCTAGCTCGGTTCATGAGATACAGCCTGGTGACAGACAGACGGACAGACAGCGAAGTCTTAGTAATGGGGTTCCGTTTTTAGGGTTCCGTACCCAAAGGGTAAAAACGGAACCCTATTACTAAGACTTCGCTGTCTGTCCGTCTGTCTGTCCGTCTGTCTGTCACCAGGCTGTATCTCATGAACCGTGACAGCTAGACAGTTGAAATTTTCACAGATGATGTATTTCTGTTGCCGCTATAACAACAAATACTAAAAACAGAATTAAATCAATATTTAAGGGGGGCTCCCATACAACAAACGTGATTTTTTTGCAGTTTTGTCTAATTTTTTTAAATAATGGTACGGAACCCTTCGTGCGCGAGTCCGACTCGCACTTGGCCGGTTTTTTACCCTTTGGGTACGGAACCCTAAAAACTTGTCAAAAAGTTGTAACTTTGACCCCCAATATCTCCGTAACTAGAAGGTTCCCAGGTATGGTGTAGAACAAAAAAATGATCGCAATGACGAGAACAAATGCCTTTCGGCTTCGTTAAGAGGTGTTTTACACCCTTTATTTGTGTCGTTTGGCGTACAGTGCACGCGTTTTCTTGTCACGTATACGTGTCTATAGCGGTCAAAAGGTCCCAAGTAAAATATAACGATATGAATAACAAATACGAAAAGTTTTGCTCAAAAAAAAATTGAGTTGAGAATTGTAAAAGTCTGATAAAAACGTTGGTTTTTGTAAATTATTAATTTGTATATTTTTGTTTTGAAGACATACCATTGGGGTCTTTTTCTATTTCAGTGTTTTTCAACCTGTGGGTCGCGACCCCCTGGGGGGTTGCGGAGCCTCTATAAGGGGGTCGCAAGAGGTCGCGAAAACTACCTCAATAAACAAAACAATAAAGCCTAGAAAGATAGATTTAATAAGAAAATGTTAACTAAAGGATATAAACATTTGTATGTTCATACAAATTAACAAAATAAAAACCTATTAGTACTCATCCATCATAATGAGGTTTATTATCGAATTTCAAATTAAAAAAAAAAATGTGTTAGTTACATACATTTATCCGAATCCTAATTATGCAAATGCATCAAAATTTTGTATGGATTTAATATTTGTAACAATAAAATAAATGAAAAAAAAGCGAAGGGTCGGGGTCGCCAAATAATTTTTTCGTACTATGGGGGTCGTGTCATGAAAAAGGTTGAAAAACACTGTTCTATTCCATGCTGTTGGGGTCATTAAGAGCCTATACTACCTCAGATTAGCAACTCTATTTGTGGTGGTTCAAACTTCATTTGTAATACTGTTAGAATAACGTTCTAATCAGCTTGCAATACAAAGCGGTTGTACGTCGCACTGCGGCCGAATAGTGCGAAATGAGTGGTTTTTATTCATTATAAAATCAAATTTTCGTCTTTTGGAAAAAATAAAAAACATAAGACCTGCTTTATAGTTAGTTCAGTTAGTCTTAGTATGCAAAGTTTCATGATCTATTTTGAAGTACTTTTTGAATACCAGCGGTTTATTGTTCGATTTGGACTTACTAACTAACTAACTACTAACTTAACTTTGGGTAACTTTGGGATTTTTTTCTATAGAGAAAATTTTATTAAATCGTGTTTTCGCCAAACATAAGACCTAACATTAATCCTCAACTTTACCATATATTTATTTCAAAATTAATGCTGCAGTATTTTAGGCGTAACGGAGGATCATGCTAAGCCATTTAAGGTAGTATAGGCCCTTAAGGGTCACAATAGGGGTAACAAATGTATAACTAATGGCGCTAGAATAGCTGGTACCCCATCGTTATTGGTGGACAATCTGGTAGTGTCATTTCAAACAGGGTGTAAACGTTCCCTTGCGTCAACCAAGCATTCTGTACATCAAACTAAATAACTCTACGCTAACATTATTGCTGGGAAACTGGTTTTATTAGGGTGAAAATCTCGTTTTGTGGTAGAACTCAATGTAACGCACTCAAAACATTGTGCTGATAGATGGATTGAATAGTACGGGGGTCGTGAAGGTGCTTAAAGTTGTAAAAAAAAATGGTAACTTTGGCCTCCAATATCTCCGTAACTAGAAGGTTCCCAGGTATGGTCTAGAACAAAAAAATATCGCAATGACGGAGAGAACATGTGTCTTTCGGCATCGTTAAGGATAGTTTAACACCCATTATTCCATAATAGCGTTACTTCATTAGTCAAATTGAGAGCTAACTAAGGTCGCACCATCTACAATAAGCTTTAACAGTACATTATAATATTAGTGCGGTAAGTTGAAAATTACAGCCGAGGCGATATTGCTAGCCCGAGCCGTAGGCGAGGGCTATAATAAAGCAGAGGCTGTAATTATCAAAGCGCACGTATGTCATACGACGTTTTATAACATATTTGCGAGTAAAGAATAAATAAAACTCGGACTTTCTTGAACGAATAAATATTTTACTTGTTCACAAATTAGCGATGCGCGCGCATCAGCACTTTTTTTTAAGGCAAAAAGACACAAAAAAACAGCCAGTATTACTAATAAAGTAAATTAATATTTTTGTGTTTTTGTTACAGAAAAATGGTTGTAATTTATTGTCAAAAATTCAAAATTAATTAAATTAAAGAATTAAATGTTTATTTATTATATTTCATCGCCCACAGTTAATTTTATTCATGTTGACCACTTTTCTGACATAAAAACTATTTGCTAAGATTTAAAAAAAGTACCGTTCCTTTTTGACGGAGCATCTTGATAAACCGTGCTTTGTACATTACATTACTGCACTAGTACGTAATGAGATACATTACGATATTGAAATGGGTGAAATAAGAGACCCTTTACGAGCAAATGTGTTATAAACGGTATTACCCGTTCTATAAATCACAAAACACGAACAAAAATAATAAAAAAAACACTTCACTGACCTACTACCTGCACGAGAAGCTAAACTCGTCTAAAAGATTATTTGTTGTAGTCGCCCACAGTGGAATCGGTGTCAAAAGTCTTTTCCCAGGTATTTAATTTCTGATTTTGCATATTTATCCTTATTTTTAGTTGATTTAAGGTTAGTAATCTTAATGGAGAAGTTTCATTGTGTTTTCAACACTAAAAATAATTAAAACATAGATCAATACTAGAAACGTTTTTTCTTTAACTTTTTGAACGCCAGAGTATAAACTCACGCGCGTGCCCTCCATGCCAAGCCACAATTTCACCGCAAATACTTACAAAAAGAATAGGGATTCCAAAACTATTTATTTTTTCGTGTTATAATGCACCGCATTTTTTGTCACATATTTGTGTCGTTGGCGTACGGGCACGCGCTTGCTTGTCACGTATACGTGACAATGGCGTTCTAAACGTTAATCTTTATTCCTACTGCAAGAAAGTTGCTAGTGGAAAGGTTTTTTGGGTTTGTCAAAGTTATAGTTCGGGTCAAACTTAATGGCAGCTCGGAAGTTAGCTGCGAGTGACGGACTGCGCAGGAATAACGCTTTAAACTTTATGGCGATTCGGAACATCTAATGTAAAGCTGCGCAGGCAACAATTTTAGGTATCAACGGGGCGCAGATGACGTATCGTTTTGTCTGTATAATGTACAGACCGTCACTTGCAGCTAACTTCCGAGCCGCCATTAAGTTTGAACCGTACTATAAAATATGTGAGAAAGGCTTAGTAATAATATAATAATTGATATGATGTATGATATGCCTTCTATGAAGATGTACAATAATAACGTTTAATGTAGACTTAGGAGCAATTACAATGTAAATAAAATTATTATTTTTTTCTATGAATTTCGTAGCGTTTTATTTATTAATACCTACTCGAATTGGAATTATAGTATAATCCATTTATTCATCTATATACATATTTTTAACATTTTTAAATATTTCTTAATAAAACTACATAAAAAAACATTTAAAAATATAAAAAAAAACAGTAGCCCACCAGCGCTGGGAACAGGGTCCGAGCTGCCGGTGGTCAGGGCTCTTGAGAGAGGAACCTCTTAACAATAGTATAATTATTATTACAGCCGCGAATATTTTAATCAACATACAACTTAGCACTAGCCTGCAAAAAACGTAAGAAAATTTGAATTTCGCGGGCTGGTTGGAGCAATCACCTTAAGTTACTGGCCTACTAGGCCAAACCAACATAATGACGAATCTTGCAAAAGAAGCTTTAAGAAAAAAACAATAAAAATCATTTTATAACTATCATTATTATTTTTTAATACTATTTTTTTTTATTTTGATGCAACAAAAGCAACAGAAAGCTGTACCTACGCACGGCGAACAATCAAGCTATACAAAGCCGGTTTATGCGGATCTCTTATTGTACGTGAAATTTATACGAAGCGAGGTCATGTTATTTGTATTGGAAATGTATAGCTTAATAATTATTAAGCTATACGTTTCCCAGTTATACACACAGCGACATAATTATGTCGCTGTGTGTACAATATGACTGATTTCAGTATCCTTGACGAACTGTTTCAAATAAAACTATCTTCAGTCGTTTGTCTCCGCACTGACCAATGTTTCTACTGCATCACCACCGTCAGGCTGAAATGTTAAAAAAAAACATCATGAAATACCTACCACCCACTACTACTAGCATAACTTGCTGTGAAATTATTATTAAAAAAAAAACAAACTTAAAACAAAAAAGTGAAAAATAACTTCAGCTTCAGCGGGTCTAAAATGGCCGCTTTAGCAGAATCTACGCAGAATCTTAGCATGAATTACGTTAAAAATTTAAATTCTTAAAATGGACTTTATGTCAATGACCATAAAGTCCATTTTATGAAATTTTAATTTTTAACGTGATTCACAAAACGATTCTACTAAAGCGGCCATTTTAGACCCCCAGAAGCCGGTGACAAAAACACCAAATCAATCAAACAAAGGTCAATCTTCAAGTCAGTGAATACTATTAATACGACCTGATTGGCGCAGCGGTAGTGAGGCTGCTTTACGTTCTTAGGGTCGCCCGGTCGGAGCAAATGTTTGTGTGATGAGCATGGACATTTGTTTCCGAGTCATGGATGTTTATGTGTATAATAAGTATGTATTTACAAACAAAAAGTATCTATGTAGTATATCAACTATCTGGTGTCCACGACACAAGCCTCGTTGCTTAGTGTGGCATTAGATGGCGCTGTGTGTAATGTCCAGCAATATTTATTTATTTATTATTGATCGAAGGGTGACTCAATAAAAAAAGAATCTTGAGAATCGCTCCACAAATGAGGGAGAAATCGGTGAACATACATGAAACGAGTGTGCTTTAGACCACACTACTGAAGTAAAAATGTTCATAAAATAAAACTACTGGGCCAAACTATGTTAAATTTTTATGGGACCAAATGGCAACTATACCGCATCAAACTAAAGAAGAATCACGTAAATCGGATCATAAATCTCAGCGCAATCGGTGTACATTCGTTTAAAAAAAAAAACAATCTAATTGAGAACCACCTCCTTTTTGAAGTCGGTTAAATACTAGTTGTCTGTTGCCCGCGACTTCTTTCGCGTGGAAATTTTGATGAGTACCTATGTGCGAGACTAAAAAATAGCCTACGACCTATTCTCAGACCTACCAAACATACAAAAAAATATCATAAAAATCGGTCTAGCCGTTTCGGAGGAGTTCGATAACAAACACTGTGACACGAGATTTTTAAATATTATAAGACTAGCTGACCCGCGCAACTTCGTCTGCGTCACATGAGCTACCTACCTACCTAAAAGTATCCTATGTCCGTCTCCCGGTTCTAAGCTACCTGCCCACAAATTTTCAGCCAAATCGGTTCAGCCGATCTTGAGTTATAAATAGTGTAACACACTTTCTTTTCAACCGACTTCCAAAAAGAGGAGGTTCTCAATTCGACTGTTTTTTTTTTTTTTTTTTTGTGTTTGTTACCTCAGAACTTTCGACTGGGTGAACCGATTTTGATGATTCTTTTTTTATTTGAAAGGTAGTGCTTCCCGTGTGGTCCCATTTTAATTTTGTGAACATCTGATGCTGATCTTCGGAGATCAATGGAACTCTTCAAAAAGAAGACAGCAAATGTGCCGTGAATGTTGCAATCGCTTGGATGTTTATTGTTTATACAACATCATGACGTAACATCACGCCTGTATGCTCCGAGGGGTTACGCAGATGTGTACAATACACCCAGATTTCGACAGTTAGGTATATTAAGTAGGCGCGATCGTGTTCCGCGTGCGCCTCAAATGATGTAACATCACGCCTGTATGCTCTGAGGGGGTACGCAGATGTGTTCAATACACCCAGATTTCGTCAGTTCGTTCGTGTTCCGCGCGCGCCTCATAAAGATGTCAGCAAAAGGGACTGTTCTAAAGAGATACTGCGGCCCTGGAATACAAAGGGCTAAGAAGGAAGTTCCATATATTGGGGATACGCCTATTCATCATCAGCCTATTAATGTTCCCACTGCTGGGACACAGGCCTCCTCTCTATGAGAGAGGGAATGTGCTATATATATCCTCCACGCGGGCCCAGTACGGATTGGTAGATGTCACATCACACATCTCTTCGAATTTTTTGGTTCTAGGACATGCCGGTTTCCTCACGATGTTTTCCTTCACCGTTTTGAGAGCAGTGGTGATGAAATAAATTACACAAAGTAATACGCCTGCCTGGGTTCGAACCCACAACTTACTGTTCGTAAGTCGGGGCTGCCACCACTGGGCCACCGCTGCTCACGCCTATTACCATGACATGTATTGGTATATTGGTAACAATGTCAAATAAATTCATGGCAAATATTTGTTTGGGAACAACTAAAAATGGATTAATAAAAAACTTTTTTGCAAAAAAATAAAACCACATGACATGACAAAAAAAAAACAATCAAACAAAAGTCACCGACTTCAGAAGCTAAAGTTATTTTTCACTTTTTTGTGTTTTTTGAAGTCGGTTTTATTTTTTTGCAAAAAAGTTTTTTATATAATATATATTATAGATTTAGTACTTTCCACATTTTTCTAATGAAAACGAAACATGGTGCATTGTTTTGCTTCGTACGAAGAGATGTTAGGGAAAGGGCAATGACCGCTATTGACAAGCCAAAACGCAACAACTATATAGGTACGTATATATTAGGCTAGACTTTGTCCTGTATGAGGCAACCCGTAGGCGTCCTCCTGCATGTCAGCCACCGTCAAAGGCGGGTCATCCTCTCTTAGTTGAAGATACTCACCTGCATATCAGCCACCGTCAAAGGCGGGTCATCCTCTCTTAGTTGAAGATACTCGCCTGCATGTCAGCCACCGTCAAAGGCGGGTCATGCTCTCTTAGTTGAAGATACTCACCTGCATGTCAGCCACCGTCAAAGGCGGGTCATCCTCTCTTAGTTGAAGATACTCGCCTGCATGTCAGCCACCGTCAAAGGCGGGTCATCCTCTCTTAGTTGAAGATACTCACCTGCATGTCAGCCACCGTCAAAGGCGGGTCATCCTCTCTCAGTACAGTTTCTCCATCCAGCTTTTTCAGGTTCGGCAATCTTCGCGCAGCTTCGGAGCGCCACGTGTCTAGCTCGCACGCATCGTATAGTGGGTTGCCGACGAAGAGCACGTCTTCCAAGTGAGGTAGTTCCTGTAACATCATAACAGGGAAGACAGGAGCTATGCGTCCTGAACAGCTGAAATATTTTTGTGCAAATAAAAAAAATCGGGGCAGTCTTTGGGGACTGCCGATAGAAGTGAAAACAAAAAGTACACAGGCCCCGCCCCAGTCGTCGCACTGGTTATGCCCCGCGCATGCCTGTGGTGCTACGCCGTAGCGGATCGCCTACGAGTGCTACGAAGCGTGACCGCACGTTACGTCAAGTGACGATGAGTTCAATGTTTTTCCTTCACCCAAAAAATGCTCAACGTGCTTAAAGAAGTTTTCACTTCAAAAATGAAGTTCTAAAACTAAAACCCGACTACGCTCTAAAAAGTCTGAAAAAAGAAAATATCCTCGTCTGAAATTGTTGTGTACCTACAAACAGCTACAAACCATTTATCGTTTAATAAATAAACAACTTACACGTTATATATTTTAATCAATTTCATGGTCATGCTCAGCGGAAAGCCGTGGTCGGGGTCAGCGCAACACGTTTTTTTCTTCCATTCAACCGTCACACAATTTACACCTTTTTCCCTCATATCACTCCTCACACAACCCATCCATCGTTTCCTTGGTCTTCCTCTCCCTCTACATCCATCAACATTTATATTCATCACTATTTTAGTCACGATTCGTTTCTCCTCATCACAATTCCTTACCAAGACAATAGATGCCCTTTCAACTTTTCAGACAAGTATAGGGTACTTTATTCTTCATCATCATTTTAGCCGAAAGACGTATACCTACTGCTGGACATAGTCCTCCCCTACGTGTCGCCACATGTCCCGGTCCTGTGCGTCTCGCATCCAGCGGATCCTCGCAACCTTCACCAGTTCATCGGTCCACCTAGTGGGAGGCCTTGCAACGCAACGTCTTCCGGTTGTACCTGCAGCTTGTTAAACTCGCTCCACTCCTTGACCAGGTTGTTGCTCATGTACAACACCTTCAGACTCCTCAACACGTGGATTCCCTTCAGCTTCTCTATCAAGTTGTAAGATATCCATAGCTCCTCTAAACAATCGCCTAGTGGTTCCTAGAAGAAGTAACTCCTGAATACTGCGTATATATCAACACGGTTATTTACTTCAGATTGGTTGGTTACTAATATAAAACAATCAGGGCAGTCTGGGGACTGCCGATAGAAGTGAAAACAAAAAGGACACAGGCCCCTCCCCAGTCGTAGAACTGATTATGCCCCGCGCATGCCTATGTGGTGCTACGCCGTAGCGGATCGCCTACGAGTGCTACGAAGCGTGACCACACGTTACGTCAAGTGACGATGAGTTTCCTTCACCCAGAGTCCTCAACGCGCCTAAAGAAGTTTTCACTTCAAAAATTTGCCGATTGTGCTAGCGGACAATATCACCTTTAGAAAAAAACAAGTTTTTTGTATGGTGGCCTCCCTTTAATTTTAAATGCATCATCATATCTGCCTAGCCTTTTCCCAACTTAGTGGGGTCGGCTTCCATGTCTAAACGGATGCAGCTGAATACCAGAATTTACATGGAGCGACCGCCTATCTGACCTCCACAACACAACTCAGTTAGTACTGGGTAATACGACACCCCTTGGTGCAGGTTATCAGACTTTTGGGCCACTGGCTACCTGTAACGACTGTCAAAGATCTACAAAAGACAGCCGGGACCTTACGTGCTTTCCAAGGCACGGAGGAAACTACTCGGAATGTAACGGGAGGTCACCCATCCACGGACCAACCCAGGCAAGCACGGCTTAACCTGCAGATCGACCCGAGCGGCTGCTATTTTAATTTTAAATGCATGCGGTGGCCCAGTGGTGGCGGCCCCGACTTACGAACAGTAAGTCGTGAGTTCGAACCCAGGCAGTCGCATTACTTTGTGTAATTTATTTCATCACCGCTGCTCTCAAAACGGTGAAGGAAAACATCGGAGGAAACCGGCATGTCCTAGAACCAAAAATTCGAAGACATGTGACATCTACCAATCCGCACTGGGCCCGCGTGGTGGATTATAGCCCATTCCCTCTCACAGAGAGGAGGCCTTTGTCCCAGCAGTGGGAACATTAATAGGCTGATGATGATGCTTATTTTATTTTTATATTTATCGTAGCGATCATATACGTAGTTACACACTGTAGAAATTTTGAAGTGTGAGTAGCTTAGACGGTCGATTTATAGTAGTCGATCAAATTGATATTCGATTACAAGTCGCGGCATGAAACTCTAGCACTGACCGTTAAATGCGCAGAAGTAAAAAATTGTCTTGGGGCGTGCGTAGCGCCGATTGGCTGTCCAGTCGTAGAACATGCGCAGCTATCCCCTCCACGTTTCGTTCAGCGCTCGAGTTACGTGCCACGACCTATATTTGACATTCGATTTGGCATACCTATAGTACATACGGTTCAAAAGATAGCTCTGTGTGTGACTGAAAGATGGTCAGCGGAGCCCTAGTTTAGTCGCACTGGCACCATTAGTGTACCTACGAAAAAAAATTGTGTAAGTATCTTACCATTCCAGTAAAAGATTTGATATAATTCCTGCCTAGCGACAATACTCGAAGTTTCTTAAAAGTGTTTAACCCCGTGACTTTCTCAATCATATTTGTAGATAGACTCAATTTCCTGTAAAGAAAATGGGCGTTACTTTACAGAAATCCATGATATGCAAGATACAAGGGGGCTGCCAGCTTTTGGGCCCCCCCCCCCCTCTGGCCCAAAAGCTGGCAGCGTAGCGAGAAATTCTTACGACACTTGCCTTGGACAGAGGTTAGAATGGTTTCGTTCGAACGTTCATATAGGAGTTACTTAATCGAATTTTAGATAAATTCCAGAGAAAGGAGCTCGAAAATTTTAACACTTTTCCTACCGACCTACTGGAGTTACCTAGCCTGGGCCTCTTACAGATAAAGTTAAAAGTCATGAAAAACTAGGCTTCAAGAGCGAGCGTAGCGAGCTCGAAATTTTTTACAACATTGTCTCAGATAATTATGCTATAATACCATTCTATGGCATCAGGCAGGAAAAGCTATAACTTTTAAAAATCCTGAGCCTCTAGGGGCAGCTGCCTCCTGGCGACGCCCATGGCAAGATATATAGGTACAACTAGAATATTTAGTTTAAATTCCGTCAAACTAGTTCAAGCTTGGCTAATGACGTATTTGGTCCGGTTCAGGGGGGGGGCAATTGCACCCATTGCCCCCCCCCCTGTATCTGCGCCTGCGTGAAAGAGTAATAAGAAATGGCTATAAGCGAAGCAGACTTCGTTTTCATGAAATAGGTTTACGTTTCCACCAAGAAAGAGTTTAGTCGTCTGATTCCCACCGCAAAAGAGAAATGAAAAAAGAAAAAAGAGCGAGTCATTTTTACTCTTTTCGCCCGCTGAGTCATTCCTGCTCGACTCTTTGTTGGTGGAAACACAGGTCTCCCAAAGTGATAATGCGCATAGAAATCTTCGTCACTGTTCGGCAACGGTCGTATTCCCCGAGCGTCGGAAGACGATTTAGTTTTCTTCATGCATAATTTAGTAGAATTACTTATGTGTTTTGTGTCGGGTGTTTCAGGGAATACGACAATTAGCGAAAATCTGCACGTGCATTATTAATTTGGGAATATTGTAAGCAGTTTCCGTTCCGCTTGCGGTGGAAATCTTAAATCCTGATAGGTGCAGGCTGTGGGTAGTGTGATGGGCAAGAATGGATGTGCGGCATATCCTGCAAAGGGGCTCCACTAATACTGTTATTTTATTTGGGACGGGTCGATGATACCCCATTCGGCCAGATTATTTCTACAGCGGTCAACGGTTAAAAGATTTCCAGATTGGACACTGCAGTTTCTGTCCAGGAGGAAGATGTTCCGCTGGATTGATGAAGTGAGGAGAGGTCTAGGGTTACCAGATGAAAAAATCAAAAGTCCGGAGAAAAAGCCTGATTTCCATTGAAAAATCCTGAGATTTTTTACAGTTTCAAAAATTCTCAAACTTTTTTAAATTGTTAAGTTTAACAATTTTAAAAAGTCGTAATATTATCGTTTATATACCTACACTGTGGACCTCACTCACGCGTTGCACATCGCACTCGAAGCGCGGGGGGGCGGGGTGACAGCGGCACCCCCCCACCCACGCACCGCCCCTCGCCACACACATAAGTACTGACTTTAATTGTGCAATTATTACCATAGGAAGATTATTTTTAGTTTGTTTAACTTTTTATTAGAGAGATCTTTAAAATGTAAGCTGTATTTTATTGAAAATTCAAAAAATCCTGAGATTTCAAGAGATTTGCAAAATCCAGCCGCAATCCTGAGAAGAGTCCAAAAATCCTGATATCTCAGGACAAATCCTGAGATATGGTAACCCTAGGAGAGGTGGGATGTCTGTTCCTCCACAATTCACATCTTTCATCTGACGCACTGTGTCCTGAGGAAATCGTATGTCTCGTCTCATGAAGCTTTTTTCATGTCAATGATTCGCACAAAAGTAATGGAAAAGGAGGAATTGGTTAAAATAATCGATGTACATTGTTGTTTTTCTTTTTAGCGTGTGGTTGAGGCTGATGCTCAAGGGTAGTCCGCGAAATTCAAATTTTCGCACGTTTTTTGCAATTTGCAGAGCAGTGCTAGGTTATATTATGTTGATTAAAATATTGTTCGCGACTGTAAGACGTATGTAGTTAAAGATTTATATTCATCAAAATCATCAATACAACCCTAAAAGTTCATAAAGGTGCAAGAATGATTTTGACCTTGCTAAAGTCATTTTCACACCTATAAGAACTTTGAGGGTTGTATTGATGATTTTGATGAATATAAATCTGTAAAGCATACGTCTTACAGTCGCGAACAATATTTTAATCAACATAATATAACCTAGCACTGCTCTGCAAATTGCAAAAAACGTGCGAAAATTTGAATTTCGCGGACTACCCTGGAGCATTCACCATAGGTGCCTAAGCTGGTGTCAGTTTTTACGCCGCCCATGGGCCTCTGACTTGGCTTCACATGCCGTCGAGAAATATCTCTCAGGCATACTGGTTTCCTCACGATGTTTTCCTTCACCGAAGCAAGTGATAAACAATAAGCACATGAATCCGAAAATTCAGAGGTGCTCTTGGGTGGTCTTGGGTTCGAACTTGAGACCTATAACTTGTCAGTCCGACGGTCACACCACTAGGCTATCACTGCTTTTTCATTGTTAAATTATTTATTTTAACACATATCATCACGCCTATTTTTCCCAAAGGTTAGGTAGAGCCAAGTGATCTACAGGGTGTAAACGCACCTTATACGATCCGTCAACCAAGCATTCTGTACATCAAACTAAGTAACTCTTCAAAAATTATTGCTAGGAAACTACTTTCTTTTTGGGGTTTTAATTATACTGCATTCAAATGATAAATATAATACAAAGCTGTAATATCCAAATTGAATTGCGCGGGTCATTCAGATTCAGACAGCCCGGGAACGCACCACAGCAGAGTTTATTCACTACGTTACGGTCCACAGACCACATAGTTACAGTCTCGGTTTATTAACTGAATCATATGATTAAAATCTTTCTATCTCTATGATTAAAATGTACTCTCACTCATATATTACTTTACTCTTTGCTCTGTGCGTTACGGAATGGAATGGACAGAATCCTAACACTTCACATAATATGTTGCCAGTAAATAAAATAGCATTTTTTTTTTTTTTTTGTTCATAGCCATTGACAAAAAGTCTTTCGTAAGCATACATAAATAAACAAATAATAATAAGCCTTTTCAGCCAAGGTTTACCTAGTTTCAAACATTTTACAACTATACACCACAGCAATACACCTCTGTCTATCGTAGGTACTATTCGTAGCTCTTCGATACCCGCAATTACAGACACAATTATACTAACAATGCACCGTTCCCGATCGGGTACGTCTAGTTCCCTGTGGCGCCACTTCACTACTCTAATCGCCACTAGCATTAATTCATCATAATATTAAATATAAGGCTAATTATCGATTTACTTGAGGATTTGTGCCTTCTTTTAGAAGGCAAGCAATATAAAGAAACACATCTGCTGTAGTCCTTCAGCCCGCTTAGCATGAACGCCTTATACACGAAAGAGAAACGACAAATCTTTTGTTCATCTGTCATTGAATCGACAAAATGACAGATGAACAAAAGATTTGTCGATTCTCTTTCGTGTCTACGGTGTTCATGCTGAGCGGGCTGGTCCTACGTTCGCAATGAAAACATGTTGACACATTGACATATATATTACTGCGTAAGGACTGGGTGGACCGCATGTTACAATGACGCCTCGAACGTGGTCCCAAAATGGTCTTCCTAAACTAGAACGCGTTCGGCTGTCTTCGGGAGCGGTTGTAAATTTTACAAGCAAAAATGCCAAGTTGTGTCGTGAAGGGATGCGTGAACTACGACAAAAAGCACAATAAAATAAATGATAACATTTCTTATCACCGGTAAGTTACAAAAAAAAATTATATCAACTTCTAACATTATTTAAAACAATTTTCTTTCGTATTTGTCTCAACGTTTGGCAAAGACGACGCGAAGCCGCGTAAAAGTTAGACATAACTTTGCAGCGGCGCGCGTTTTAGCCGATGAAATAAAAAGATTTAATAATTCATATCATAAAATTAATTTTATATGTATACAATAATTTTTATTGTTTATTACAAGCAAATTAAAATGTGTTTTTATGTACTTACTGGTAAAAATCTATAAGTACAGTGAAAATACGTATTTAATTTGCAGATTTCCTACTGATTCGGTGCGAAAAATACCCGCTCTTACAAGGTTACGTCTAGGGGCAGACCACGCCGATTGACATCGTAGTTCATAGTAGTTCTAATAGATGGCGTTAGTGTTTCTGTATGGCGACCGCGTTCGGGCGCGTTCGGCGAACGTTCGCACGACCGTATCTTTACTATATATATCAATGTGTTGACATTTATTTCTCTTTTCTCCAGCTAAATCTTTTAGCTCATCAACATGATTTTCCGTGACTGCTTCGCTAGTGGAAACACAGATAGTAGATACCAGAAAATAAATAAATAATAAACCCAGATGCAAAACGTTTGGAAAAAGGAAATAATCATCCAATTTTATAGTAATGTTCAAAATGGTTATGGGCCTCTATATATTAGAGGAAGACTTATCGATGGATGGACTGTATGTAGCGTAAACAGAGAAAAGTTCATTCTCTGTCTACGGTGTGAAGGGTGTTATCGATGGAAAGAAAGATAGCTACTTGATGACAATTTATGTAAAAGAAGTATGGCAGAAGTAGGTAGATGATAGGCTGCGCAATGCGCCAACCCCAAATAAATTAAGATTAGGACGAGATCTTGTTTCTTTCTTTTTCGTGTGGTTAATGCCTTATTCAGACCAAATAAAAAGGTAAAGACAGAACTCTGCGAACAGCAAAGTGAAGCCCGTCAAATTACGTCTCGCCGTGTTTAATCAGACCAAAAAAAAAAGTTAAGACTGAACTCGGCGAACAGAGAAAAGAGGCAGGTTTCGTAAATGTGTGCGTGTGAGCGTCTAAGAACAGGGGCCTCACTTTGCTGTTCGCAGAGTTCTGTCTTTAGCTATATTATTACTATACCTACTCTTTGCTAGTGCTTAACCAGGTGTCAGAGAATTATGCCGCCCATGGGCCTGGGTAGAATGACGATGGTAATGATGATTCTACCAATGGATTCTACTTACTCGCAATTTGTCAAGGTGGCAAGAGTACTATCCATTTTTTCTATGGATGGCCATTGAAACATTAAACTGACTTCTGTGGCCGTTTCTGCTTTTTCACCAGACTTGTCTTCCCATTTCTTTATAGCTTCTTTAATAGTCGTAGCTTTAACGGCCATTTTAGGGAAGTTATTCTAATCTCAAACTATCGTTTCCAGGTTCCCTTGGATACTTTCGCTATCGATAAAATAAGGTGATGCCTCATGATCAACGAGTACAGAATTGATATGGAGATACCAAGGCTTTCAAATTTATTTTAATTATATTTGTGTTCTTAGCATAATAAAATTTATACATCAAATTTAATTTTGATCAAAATATTTTCAAGTTTTTAAGTGTTGCCACAAAAAAAAACCAACATGGCAAAATCGCAAGATTGGTTTACAGTAATGTCACGAAATGGCGTCGTTACTTAGATATAGAGCCACACCTTGATGGATTTTTCCTTAATTTGAATGATTTGAGTATATTTCGCGGTAATTTTACTCATTTGTTCGTATTTTTGTGAAAATCTTTTTCGGTAAGTGTCATTTTATTTGACATTTCGTAAAAACGCCATACTTTTTTTTAATTTTTTCTTTTTCGGCTTCTTTTTTTTAATTAAAAAAAACAAACGCCAATCTATTCTCAGACGGCTGAAAAGTTGAGTTTTCGATGGTAAATGTAGTGTTATTTTACATTATTTCGTTATAATTCTTCAATAACCTTGCAAATGAGCAGTTTCAGATTTATTCAAGGGCTACTTGACCGAGAAATCAATATTATTGTTATAACTTTTTTGCTGTGTGTCCGACGCCATAGTCTAAGGTTTTCTTTCTAAAAAAAGTTATTTTTGACAATTAATTTAGATTCCCGCTTTTTCATTATTATTTGAATGTATTTTGATATTTTTTTTATATTTTGCATACTTTCATTTGTATCTAATTCGTATCTTACAAAGCTAATTTTGGAAGCGTAATTTCGTTGAGAAACAGAAAAACATAACCTGTCTGTTAGTCGTTTTAGCAAAACTGTGAGTAATGTTTGCGGCCTAAAAAGTCAAGAATTTTACCTAGTTTTACTTTTTACAGCATAGTACATTCGTTTGTCTAAATCCCCATGTAAAGTTGCTATTACGTAATTCAAACGCATGTTATAGTATCCGATGCTTGAAAATAGTTATAGTCAGCATCAATGTTTACATTTTCAGATAGTCACGATGTCGCAAGAGCCTGAACGATTCGTGAATGTGGTGCCGACTTCCCGTGTAAAGATCAAGGTACCGTAAACATTCCTGTGATTAATACAATTATAGATCCATGACCATGTTATGTCAAAAATAACTATGGTGATAGATAATACTATATCTGGTGGTCAAATCTTAGAAATTAGAATCTGATGCTTAGTTGTATACTATTAAAAACTATGCTTCATTACACTTTAACTTGTACGAAGTTGACAAATACTATACTTACTGTAAAATGAAAAAAAAAAATGCCCAATTTGCTTAAATCTTAACTCGGGCTTGTGCCTTGTAAGTTACATACTACAATCAAATCAAACCTTTACAAATCTGTCAAATATGAGACATTTTATTCTGGCCAAGTTGTAGATTTTGTAACAAACATTTTGATTTTTACAAGAACTATATAAACAGGCTTTAGTTTAAGTTTTATACATGTATGACTGACTTGTCAGTCTAGCGGTCACAAGCACAACTGCTGAGCATGAGGTCCTGGGTTCGATTCCCAGGTCGGGCAAAGTGTTATTGGGTTATACCATCAGGAACTTCTTAGTAGTAGCCATGGAGTATGGATTTGCACCCGGGTGATGCAATAAGCTCGCTTACTGTTACATGGGACTTAAACATAACTGTTGAAATGTGGGTGTACTATTAGGTACACCTCTGACTATCCCTTCGGGGATTACAGGCGTGATGTTATTAGTGTGAGTTCTAAACATATTGTGCCATACATAGGTACCGTACCAATTATTGTGAAACACGTCTGACTCTGTTTTGTAGTGAAAACTGGTACTAGGAACCTATGCCTAAATACTATACCTAATAAATATAATAAAAATGACTGTTGCCTGTTAATTAATAACATATTCAAAATCTGTCAAACATAGAATCTGTCGATTGTAGAATCGGTCAAACATAGAATCTGTTGGTTGTAGAATCTGTCAAACATAGAATCTGTCGATTGTAGAATCTGTCAAACATAGAATCTGTCGATTGTAGAATCTGTCAAACATAGAATCTGTCGATTGTAGAATCTGTCAAACATAGAATCTGTCGATTGTAGAATCTGTCAAATATAGAATCTGTCAAATGTAGAATATGATGTCATAAGTAGAATCTGTCAAATGTAGACTAAACGCTATGTATGTCAGTCTGAATAAATCCAACAAAGTTAGGAAGCAAATTCGTAAGTTCAGATTAGATGTTCATATTCATATCTTCTGAGCATTGTTGCTAGTAAGACTGAAGGCCACGTAATGGGGCACCTGTGCGCAGTGTATGTACTGTTGCCGGGTATCACCAGAAGGTGGCAGAAAAAGTGGTATAAGTTAAGGTGCTTGGTGTTTTCTTGGATTTTATGTATTAATTATGATTTTAATTTTTGACAATCGATTAAGTTTTTGGTGACATTTTTGAATATTTTTATGGTTTTTACTTTTTTATGTTGAAATTTTTTATAATTGTGATTTTTAATAATAATAAGTAATAAAGATTTATTGTTGAACTAGGACTAGATTACATGGCAAAGTATTATAAGATAAAGCACAAGCAAATAGTTTCATAATCTAGTTAGTGGGTACCGTACAGTTCTCCTAGATAGGTTACAAAGTAACCTGTGTTTAGGAGAAACAGTTCCGATCCCCGTCATAATGGTTGACTTAAGACAGCACGTGTTAACTATGGTGGTTTAAAGTAATCATTCACAAGCTACAAGATGAGGGACAAAATTAGGTCCTTATACAAACAAAAATAAAAACTAAATTTTTATTCATGTAGGTAAGTAGTTTGGTTTAGTGATGGTATATTTCTCTATTTATTATTAGTTGAGTTGTGTTTTTTTTCCTGTTTGTTTAACCTATTAATTATGTAACGCATTCAGACACAATTTCTGTAACTTATGTATAACTGTTACTCAATATGGCAACGTCTTGTAGCTATCTGTTTTTCTATAATCAAAGTTAGCTTGGAATATCCACCCGCAACACCTACCTGTCACTTGGAGGACTGTGATTCATAGAATTAAAAAACAAAGAAACCTCTCTGTGACGATTTGTTTTTAACGGTCCATAAGCTAAATGTCAAGCAGTTAGAGATAGCAATCTTCCGTTACCTGTTAGTAAGTTGTTGAAAATGGCCTTAGGTGAATTATACTAACAAAGGTTAAGGAATACTAACAAATTTACAGGTAATATACAAAATAATTAAAAATTATGTAAATATTACAGAAAGAAATAATACAAGATGACGATGACGTCGCCCACTGCCGCCTCTGCTGGAAGGGGTTTGCCAGTGAGGTGGCGCTCAGGAACCATGCCCGCATGGAGCATATTGATGCGTATGATAGCGGGGACCCTGCTGTTTGGACACAAGTCAATGAAAAACAGCCGGTAAGTCTGGTAAACATAAAACATATGACTTATGCAGGCCAGGTATTATTGGATAACACTTAGACACATTACTTTGAGATAGAATAGAATAGTATAATCATTTATTCGTTAATGGACAGCAGCAACACAATAGAGCAGCACATACATATACATATAACAACAAACAGCTTAACAATTAATTAAACAGCTCAACTGCGCTGAGCATGCCCATAACGAAAGGGTCACCAACTCAGCATATGCTGGGTGTAAAACACTCAGCATTGGTTTTCAGTAGGCCGTGACTCAGATTTAAAGTCATTTCATTAGTTGATCAGAGCATTGGTGGCCCAGTGGTGGCGGCCCCAACTTACGAACAGTAAGCCGTGGTTCGAACCCAGGCAGGCGCATTGCTTTATGTAATTTATTTCATCACCACTGCCACACCACAACGGTGAAGGAAAACATCGTGATGACAGCGACATGTGCGGGCCTGTGGACGGTGGGCTATGGGCTAGCTCGCCGTTCGTCTGTCTCATGACGACAGGCCGTGTCAACGGCGCGTTCGTGTTCCACGCGCGCCTCAAAGAGAGTCAGCAAAAAGGAAGGGGTCCGTAAGGACCGATGCCTGCCGGGGTTGCGGGACAGTTCGAAAGAGATACCGTGGTCCCGGAACACAAAGGGCGATGAAGGAACATGGATGGGTTTTAGTCAGCAAAAGTCTGAGACACTCCCTCCTGCGCCGCCCAAAGCGGGAGGAGTCATTTGATGATTTCCCACCATCCGAAAAAAAAAAGAAAGGACACCGACATGTCCTAGAACTAAAACTTCGAAGACATGTGACATCTACCAACCCGCACTAGGCCCGCGTGGTGGATTATAGCCCATTCCCTCTCATAGAGAGGAGGACTGTGTCTGCTGGAAGGGGTTTGCCAGTGAGGTGGCGCTCAGGAACCATGCCCGCATGGAGCATATTGATGCGTATGATAGCGGGGACCCTGCTGTTTGGACACAAGTCAATGAAAAACAGCCGGTAAGTCTGATAAACATAAAAGATATGACTAAGGCCTGTATTATTGGACAATACACAACCACTGATTAATTTGACCATAGATTTAAAGTCATTTAAGTAATAAGAGGTTTTCCTTTTGAGGTTTTAAAAAAAAACTTAGTTTCCAAGAACTCTATAGATGGCGTTGAACTTACTATGATAGTTGGTGCCAAAGCCGCTCGCTTCGAAAATACATCGCTTGAAAAAAAAAACATTGTGTCACGTCACATACTCTCGTTGACTGACACTTTTCTCGCGCTTTGTTAAAATCAGTTTTTTTAGGTTCCGTTCCTTGCATTATCATACTTACTCCTAGCGCCATCTATCCAGCGACTAGGGAACAGCTAAAAAGAAAATCCCTCATTAGTTGAAGAGAGCAGCGGTGGCCCAGTGGTGCAGTAAGCCGTGGGTCGAACCCAGGCAGGCGCATTGCTTTGTGTAATTTATTTCATCACCACTGCTCTCACAACAGTGAAGGAAAACATCGTGAGGAAACCGGCATGTTCTAGAACAAAAAAATTCGAAGACATGTGACATCTACCAACCCGCACTGGGTCCGCGTGGTGGGATATTGCCCATTCCCTCTCATAGAGAGGAGGACTGTGTCTGCTGGAAGGGGTTTACCAGTGGTGATGCTCAGGAACCATGCTCGCATGGAGCATATTGATGCGTATGATAGCGGGGAACCTGCTGTTTGGACACAAGTCAATGATAACCAGCCGGTTAGTTAGATAAACATCATCATTTCAGCCGAAAGACGTCCACTGCTGGACATAGGCCTCCCCCAAGTGTCGCCACATTGACCGGTCCCGTGCGACTCGCATCCAGCGGATTAGACGTCCACAGCTGGACGCCGGCCTCCCCTACGTGTGGCCACATGTCCCGGTCCCGTGCGACTCGCATCCAGCGGATCAGGCGTTCACAGCTGGACGCCGGCCTCCCCTACGTGTGGCCACATGTCCCGGTCCCGTGCGACTTGCATCCAGCGGATCAGACGTCCACAGCTGGACGCCGGCCTCCCCTACGTGTGGCTACATGTCCCGGTCCCGTGCGACTCGCATCCAGCGGATCAGACGTCCACAGCTGGACGCCGGCCTCCCCTACGTGTGGCCACATGTCCCGGTCCCGCGCGACTTGCATCCAGCGGATCAGACGTCCACAGCTGGACGCCGGCCTCCCCTACGTGTGGCCACATGTCCCGGTCCCGCGCGACTTGCATCCAGCGGATCAGACGTCCACAGCTGGACGCCGGCCTCCCCTACGTGTGGCCACATGTCCCGGTCCCGTGCGACTCGCATCCAGCGGATCAGACGTCCACAGCTGGACGCCGGCCTCCCCTACGTGTGGCCACATGTCCCGGTCCCGTGCGACTCGCATCCAGCGGATTCCCGCAACCTTCACCAGGTCATCGGTCCACCTAGTGGGAGGCCTTCCAACGCGAATCGGAAGACGTAGCATATATTTAACCTAAACACACGTGCGTACCCTCCATTCCAAGCTACAATTTCACCTACCATTTTGTCACATATTTTTGTCGTTTGGCGTACATGGAACGCGCCTGCCATGTATAGGTACGTGACAATGGCATTTAAATCGTTAAGACCATCAGTAATACTAAAACCAAAGCGTCCCTATCAATTCTTCAATAAGTCTGATCACTCTCTAAGTACCCACATTCTTGTTCCAGGCTAAACCAAAACCTCAGTCCGACGACATCATAATAAAGATCAAAACAGAGCAGATCCTCTCCGAGATGGAGCCCACAAGTGTCATGGCGCTGGCGTCCAACGACGTCAGCTACATCATATTCAAGACCGAGGAGAACAACGACGTCAAGAGGAAGCGGGTCGAGAGAGTCGTCAAGAAGGAACGAGAAGAGAAGCATGCTATGAAGAAAGAGAAAGAGTTGGAGCCTATAACGTGAGTCTAAGAGTACAGTCGGCAGGAGCGTAGCTACCGCCGTATCAATGATATGGGGCCCCCGATTGACAAGGGCCCCTGATGAGGAAAAAAATCACAAAACCTTTTCCCAACCTCAAATATTCTTCTTGATAAAAGAGCAAATATAACTTATTGCGGTCCAGTAAGCTCCAAGTATTCGAGCTCGCTTCGCTCGCTCTTAAATGGAAGCTTCACCGGTCGTGGTCCAGAAAGCACCAATTTAAACCCTTTCAGGATGCTGTAATTTTCTATTTTAGCTCTTCATAAGTCATAACTTATGCTAGTCATGATCACAAGCAGTTGCACATTTTTTTCTCTCATTTTCTTCGCTCACACATTCTCTTAGTAAAATGAATGACAACTAAATCGATGCAAGTCAAGGTGCTACTTTCTTAGTTTTGCAAAAATAATTTGTGATTATCTTCTTTTTTTTGGGCTTCGCCGCACTCGAGTTCAAAGGCACCCAAAAAAATATTATACAGGGCCCTACCCAACTATGACTAGCTACGCCACTGACAGTCGGTCAAAACTGCATCGGCTTATAACTTTGATAGGTTATATCTTGGAAACGAGACGCTTTAGAAGGTTTTGTCTCTTACAAAACTTGTTTGTCTTGATACCAGCTATTGGTGTCGATTCTGTTGAGCACAAACTAAACTTAATTTAGGCTATTGCTATCTTTTTCTCTCTAATAAAACGAGAAAGAGACGGACGTAATTAAGAGCTGTCAAATTTAGTTGGAACTTATATTTCTATACAGATGAAGGGTGCACGTAAAAACATGTCGACTAAAAACACGGTGAAGCGCAAGGCATAAACTAGTTTGACATCTCTAACTTAGTTCATAGCTATAGCCGTCCTTTTCTCGCACTGCCTTTTAGTAAAAGATAGCAATAGCATAGATTAAGTTTAGTTTGTGCACAACAGAATCGACACCATTGATACAAGTTTTAGATTAGATTGATACAAGAGGCAGGCAACGCTTCATCGCGTCTAACTACCAGCGGAGGTTTAGTAATAAGGTTACCCATCGGGATCAGAAACCTGTATGTTCATCATAACGAGATGCAGCTGAATACCAGTATTTTACATGGAGCGACTGCCTATCTGACGTCCACAACCCAGTTAGTACTGTGTAATACGATACCCCTTGGTAAGACTCGTTGTCAGACTTTCCGGCCACTGACTACCTGTAACGACTGTCAAAGATCTACAAATGACAGCCGGGACCAACAGCTGAACGTGCTTTCCGAGGCACGGAGGAAACTCGGTATGTAAGGATGGTCACCCATCCACAGAACAACCTAGGCAAGCGCGGCTTAACCTAACGATCGACACGAGCGGCTGTTATTATTTAGCCACGAGCTCCTCAAACCATTCATTTATTTTATAGAAACATTTTCCCATTCCCAGCGGGCCGTTCGAATGCCTCCAGCCGTCGACCCTGGTGGCCGACGGCACCTGCCACCAGATATTCTTCTCCTGCTGCGAGTACTCCATCCACTACCGAGACGAGCACACCCGGCGCCGCAAGGGGCTGCGGTGCCAGGTCTGTGAGAAGCCTCTCGCCTGCAGCGGGGAGGAGGTAGCAGCGCCTTTCGCCTGTGAGGTCAGTCAAGGTCTTTAGCCTACATAAACGATTCCGCTCCCACCCGGAAAGGTAGGTCATTTAGTTCCCTTCAATATGGTTGAGTTGAATGGCGCCGGTACTATCGAGAACACTCCCGCCTAACCACCTCTAAGCTCATTTTTGCTTGCACTCGCAACATAAAAACGCTCTCTAGCCCCGCCCCGTTAACTTTGTGTAGAAAAAATGAATGAAAAGATACCGTATCGGCCGAGCGCACTGACGACGCACGCCCAACGAGAGTTATTGTTATTTTGCGCGCCAAAGTTGACGCTTTCCTAATAGGCCCAAACTTTAAGGGGGCGTGGCGCGGCGCCTCCGCATGATTTAAGCGAAAAAAAAATAAAATGGTCAGGCGGAAAAGACCCAGATCTTGTTCTCCCCGTCATTACGATCATTTTATTGTTCTACACCATACCTGGGAACCTTCTAGTTACGGATATATTGGGGGTCAAAGTACCAACTTTTTGACAAGTTTTTTTTAAATAGGTACAAGTTTTTAATTTAAGATTTTTACTTCCACGACCCCCGTACTATTCAATCCATCCATCAGCACAATGTTTTGAGTGCGTTACATTAAGTTCTACTGCCACAAAACATGATTTTTCACCCCAAAAAATAAAGTCTCCCAGCAATAATGTTTGTGTAAAGTTACTTAGTTTGATGTACAGAATGCTTGGTTGACGACTTCGTGATGAGGTTGTTTTACATCCTGCATAATTCAAATTTGGGCTTTATGTATTGCTCTTTAGATATACTTTACATTGGCAACATAAATTAGCAGACAGCTCGTTATCAGCGAGGTTACCGCCGTCAGACTACTAGGTTGTAATTTTGGTTGCTAGTAAATCATAAAACAACAACAGCCCATAACGTCCACTGCTGGACATAAGCCTCTCCCATGATGGGAGGAATTAGCCGTAATCTCCACGCTTGGCAGGCGGATTGGAGATCGCAGTGATGAAAGACTAACAGAAAACGCTGCTGCCCATTCTCTGGTCTACGGAGGCGCAAGGTGTTCTGCCTCAGACATTAGTCGCCTTATACGACACCCGTGAGTGTGATGGGTTGGTTCTATTCTAGTCTACGTTCTAAGCTACTCACATAATATAGTACATTTTGATACAAGTGGAGAAAGTTTGTTATTGCATTCGAGGCGTTATTATAACACCCGAGCCGTAGGCGAGGGTGTTTTTGAGCCGAGAATTGCAATAACAAATGTCCACGTGTATCAAACGACGTTTTTCAATATACTTTTAAAGAAATAAAATAAAATAACGAATAATATTTTTGTCACTAACTATGAAACTATGATTTAAATTTTCTTTTTTTTTTCGCGCTTTGGTCTCGCCATGTTGAAGGAAAGGCAATGGTATGAAGCCGTTAAACAGCCTAATATAAAAAATAGATTTATTTTATATTTTTGAATTCAGAACACAAATAAATGTTAATTTGTGTATAAAAGTAACTATTAGTTTTAAATAATCATGTTTATCTATGATATTCTATTTATAAACACAATTTGAATACTTATTCAAAAAATATTTATGCCGTAAAGACGCGTAGTGCTTTGCAAAAATTAAAAAAAAAACATACACCTCAGACTATAGGCATTGAACCAATTTGGACTAAGTATAGGTTTAGTTATCTGTGGCAATTTTCATTCCCGCACACGTGCGGGAAAGTGGAAATAATCGCACGCGTGTGAAATACATTGCATGTTGTACCTAATCGTGGTGCGTTAAGGACCAGTTTTCGAGGAAGTGTATTGAAAAGTGTATTTATTATTTGTTGTAGGTGTGTGGTATGGGCTACCAGACGAACAACGAATTGTCCGAACACACGGCGATAGCTCACGTCAAGCTAAAACCCTTCGAGTGCAGCGTCTGCCACAAGAGATTTACACAGCATGTGAGTACTCAGAAATAATGAAAAAGCAAGATATCAGTACATTTTGGTCATTTGTTTCATTTGACCTAGGTTAATCATACTTCAATATTGGTGTCGATTCTGTGGTGCACAAACTAAACTTAATTTAGGCTATTGCTATCTTTTACTAAAAGGCAGTGCGAGAAAAGGACGGCTATAGCTATGAACTAAGTTAAGAGATGTCAAACTAGTTTATGTTGCGCTTCACCGTGTTTTTAGTCGACATGTTTTTACGTTCACCCTTCATTTAAACGAAAATATTAATTCCAACTAAATTTGACAGCTCTAAAAACCTACGTCCGTCTCTTTCTCGTTTTATTAGAGAGAAGAAGATAGTAATAGCCTAAATTAAGTTTTGTTTGTGCACAACAGAATCGACACCAATGTGTGTGACGACAGCGACATCGTTCAACATGTTGATCTTTTCTCCTACTCCAATAAGTTAGCTAATAGGAAGGTTTTTTGGGTTTGTCAAAGTTAAAATAAATAAATATCGCTGGACATTACACACAGCGCCATCTAGTGTCACACTAAGCAACGAGGCTTGTGTCGTGGACACCAGATAGTTGATATACTACACAGATACTTTTTGTTTATAAATACATACTTATTTTACATTTATGAGGAGGAGCTCGTGGCTAAATGATAACAACCGTTCGGGTCGATCGTTAGGTTAAGCCGTGCTTGTCTAGGTTGGTCTGTTGATGGGTGACCACCCTTACATATCAAATTTCCTCCGTGCCTCGGAAAGCACGTTAAGCTGTTGGTCCCGGCTGTCATTTGTAGATCTTTGACAGTCGTTACAGGTAGTCAGAGGCCCAAAAAGTCTGACAACCAGTCTTACCAATGGGTATCGTATCCCCCAGTACTAACTGGGTTGTGGAGGTCAGATAGGCAGTCGCTCCATGTAAAATACTGGTATTCAGCTGCATCTGGTAAAACTGGGAGCCGACCCAACATAGTTGGGAAAAGGATGATACTTATACTTATTATACATATAAACATCCATGACTCGGAAACAAAACGTCCATGCTCAACAAACATTTGCTCCTACCAGAATTCAAACCCGAATCCCTTATGAATGTAAGGCAGCCTCACTACCGTCATCAATATTTGTGAAAGGAGTATCTAAGTTGTTTTTCCTTCACCCCCAGGGCGGAGTCCTACAACACATGCGAATGCACACCGGCGACCGTCCGTTCCCCTGCACATTCTGCCCCAAAGCCTTCACCCAGAAGTCAGGACTCGACCAACACCTCCGGATCCACACCAAAGTGAAACCATACCGATGTGTCGTCTGCAGCAAGACTTTCTGCCAATCCGTGCATCTGAAGCAACACATGAGAACACACACGAACGTTGCTCCCTTCCAATGTGGGATCTGTGACAAAAGATTCAAGCAGAGCAGTCATCTCAACTACCATTTGAAGAACCATAATCCTGCGGTGATGTCGGAGCAGCAGAGAGCCAAGTATGCGGAATTGATCGGCCTGATGAATAGTCAGGTGTTGGAGCAAGAGGCTATCGTGCAAGTGGACGCTGAAGTGGACAGCGAGTGGTGTGTGGCTGTTAGTGACAGTGTGTGTGACAGTTGACAGTGATATGTGACAAGTCTTGGAAAAGTGAACTAAGGAAAATGAATTTTACAGTGCTGGACGATCGTAGGTTAAGTTATGTTAGCCGAGATCCATGGATGCCGATGCATTTCATACTAAGACCCCTCCGTGTCTCAGAAAGCATGGTCCCGGCTATCAGACTTAGATATTTGACAGCCATTTCGGGTAGAAAGAAGCCCGAATGTCTACAGCACTGGTCGTTATGTTAGCTGAGGTTGATGGATACCCATGCATTTCATACCAAGACCCCTCTGTGTCTCAGAAAGCATATTTATTCGTTGGTCCTGGCTGTCAGACTTAGATATTTGACAGTCATTTTGGGTAGAAAGAAGCCCGAATGTCTACAGCACTGGTCGTTAAGTTATGTTAGCTGAGGTCGATGGATACCCATGCATTTCATATTAAGACCCCTCTGTGTCTCAGAAAGCATATTAATTCGTTGGTCCTGGCTGTCAGACTTGATATTTGACAACCATTTCAGGTAGAAAGAAGCCCGAATGTCTACAGCACTGGTTGTTATGTTAGCCAAGGTCGATGGATACCCATGCATTTCATACCAAGACCCCTCTGTGTCTCAGAAAGCATATTAATTCGTTGGTCCTGGCTGTCAGACTTAGATATTTGACAGTCATTTTGGGTAGAAAGAAGCCCGAATGTCTACAGCACTGGTCGTTAAGTTATGTTAGCCGAGGTCGATGGATACCCATGCATTTCATATTAAGACCCCTCTGTGTCTCAGAAAGCATATTAATTCGTTGGTCCTGGCTGTCAGACTTGATATTTGACAACCATTTCGGGTAGAAAGAAGCCCGAATGTCTACAGCACTGGTTGTTAAGTTATGTTAGCCAAGGTCGATGGATACCCATGCGTTTCATACCAAGACCCCTCTGTGTCTCAGAAAGCATATTAATTCGTTGGTCCTGGCTGTCAGACTTAGATATTTGACAGCCATTTCAGGTAGAAAGAAGCCCGAATGTCTTTACAGCACTGGTCGTTAAGTTGTGTTAGCCGAGGTCGATGGATGCCGATGCATTTCATATCAAGACCCTTCCGTGTCTCAGAAAGCATGGTCCCGGCTACCAGACTTAGATATTTGACAGCCGTTTCGGGTAGAAAGTAGCCCGAATGTCTTTACAACACTGGTCGTTAAGTTATGTTAGCCGAGATCAATGGATGCCGATGCATTTCATACCAAGACCCCTTCTTGTCTCAGAAAGCACGGTTCCGGCTACCAGACTTAGATATTTGACAGCCGTTTCGGGTAGAAAGTAGCCCGAATGTCTAACAACCAGTCTTACCAAAGGGTATCATGTTCCATCTCCACAGTAACTGTGTCGTGGAGGTCAGACAGGCAGTCGCTCTATGTAAATTACTGGTATTTAGCTGCATCCGGTGAGACTGGAAGCCGACCCCAACATAGTTGGGAGATGGCTTGGCAGATGAATGAAATACGAAGCTTTGTGTTCCACAAAAGGAACAAATGTTAGCTTTTTTTAAATTTCCAGACATGTAAGGCTACGTTCACACCAACGTGTATATAGTCTGCCGCCGACTGTGAGTATCCAGGGCTGGCAGTCTCGACAGAGTTATCGCCAAATCGCTAACTTTCGAATAGGGAATATGCATGAAACACAAAACTCTTTTTATTTATTAAAAATGCCTTGTAGTGGCTCATAAAAACATTGTGGTAGGTACACTTGTTTAAGTTGCTAATACACCACATATTTTACAATTTACTGTTTTATGTAGCATATTTTTAGTGAAACGGAACGCACTCTCAAAACGCGTCGTCCTCGATAACGCCGGTAGTGACGTCAAAGTCTATGAGTCAAAAAAACACTTTTATTTGAAAAGTGCTTAAAGTTTCATGATTTTATTAAAATATTATTATTGCAATTTTGACTTGACTAGAGCACGTACAAGTAGTAAAATTATTCTATTAGGGGCAAAACATTTGATAAAAACAAGGTAGATTGTGGTAAATGACGTCACATCATGACCGCGGCAGCTTCGGACGTTTGAACTGTCTTAGAAAATTGCAGGAGTTTAATATTATTTTAAGCGACAAACAGTAGTTGAACTTAACTTTTAATACTTTTCTTGGGTTGATAGAACTGTATTTCATTGATTTAAGCGAAGAAAAAATTACGTGCATATTCCCTATTACTAAAATAAATAACTAACGAATAAATTCGGTTGCAATAACGATGCTTGCGAGAAACGCATCTTGGATGTAGAGACTTGCGTTACTAGCAAGCATCATTGTTGCAAGCGATTCTGTCATTATCTCTGTCGACTGCCCAGTACAAAATCTGGCACCCCTAGCCAAGTTGACAATCTGCAATCGTTAACGCTATTAGAAAACTATTCTAATGAATGGGAATGACATCATCTCAACGTTAAATCACGTGATCAACACAAACGAATAGAAAATTCGTAGATAAGTTCACATCGTTAAAAATGATAGATTATAATGTTATCGTTTCTACAATGTTGATCACTAAACTGTAGTTTTTTTCTACAGACAAGAACGAGCGATCGACTCAGTCGTGTCAACTTGGCTACCAATTTAGCGCTTTCTACAATCGCTTACGCCGAGGCGTTTACGATTGTAGAAAGAGAATCGATACGAAACGTTTGTAACATGGCTAGGGGTGCAGATCTGTTATTGCTTTCCAAACATTTGCGAAGTCGGTGGCTGACTACGTTTGATTTGAACAAGGCTTAAATATATGGCTTAATCTATTGGTGTGAGTAAAAATGGTGCCATGCCAAGCCAAAACAAATTCCAAAGAGGATTATCTGATGCTGATTCTTACACTGGAAATAACTTTACAACATGGCTGCTCCACCCAGGCCAAGATTTTCGCCTTAAATGATTTTTTTTCAACTATCCTGCGAGACATACAAGACTCCGACACAAAAAGGGTTACCAACAACAAACAACAACAACAACAATGTGAACCCTGGGGGGGTTCGTAATCATAATGAAAAATTTCTAAGGGCCAAGTTCACCGAAAAAATGTCTGATTATCTAAAAATTGCTGTTTATAACACAATAGCTGACCCGCGTAGTCCCGCGGTTTCACCCGCGTAGTTCCCGTTCCCGTGGGAGTACGGGAATAAAATATAGCCTATAGCACTCACGAATAATGTAGCTTTCTGCCAGTGAAACAATTTTTAAAATTGGTTCATTACTTCCGGAGATTACTCCCTACATACAAACTTACAAACATACAAACTTACAAACATACAAACAAATGTTACCTCTTTATAATATTAGTATAGATTTTCATGTTCAAAAATGTGTAGACTGTTATCTTTTCGGTGAACTTGGCCCTAGTGGGTTATGAATGATTACTGACTGAATACTGTATTTTAATTATCTCTACTTGTGTATTGTATGAAATATTAGTGATAAAAAAAGCATTAAAAATAGTAGGTACTTGATTGTATTTATTTTAGATATATTATTCTATTAAATAGGGTACATTTTATTATACTGTAAAAGTACTTGCTTCTTCATAAAAAGTATTTACTACTGGTACTCGAAATATAATTTCAATAAATGAATTTTTAGGACATTTTGTTTTTTTTTCTATTTCCCTGTGACTAACTTGCCTTAGTGAGTGAGGAGCTCGTGGATAAATAATAACAGCCGCTCGGGTCGATCTTTAGGTTAAGCCGTGCTTGCCTAGGTTGGTCTGTGGATGGGTGACCACCTATTACATATCGAGTTTCCTCCGTGCCTCGGAAAGCACGTTAAGCAGTTGGTCCCGGCTGTCATTTGTGATCTTTGACAGTCGTTACAGGTCAGGACAACCAGTCTTACCAAGGGGTATCGTATTACCCAGTACTAACTGTGTTGTGGAGGCAGTAGCGGCGTTAGGGGGGGGCGAGGGTGGGTGACCGCCCAGGGCGCCGGACACGAAAGGGCGCGGCAGGCGCCCCTTCATATAAAGAAAAACAATGACCCTTAAGCGCTAGATTTTTACAAATTCCCTGGACTCCACACTAGGATACCCTGTGTCGTGGGGTCTAGCCTCTTCCCAAGTAAAGTTTCATTATCAAACGCGTGAGAGTGAGCCAGGCCCGGACTGGCCATACGGGCAAATCAGGCAAATGCCCGATGGGCCAGATACCCGATGGGCCGGTGTGCCCGACTGGCGGTCGACTTTATTTTCTATTTAAAAAAAACATCGCAATATATAGATTACAATAACGTCCTATCGAGGACCTAATTCCATTTACTCTTGGACTCTATCTGTAGTAATGGTACCCCCTAGAACTGTGGTCGTCACACTTTTCTGGTGAAGGGCCACATAGGACAATGTGAGGTATAACTGCGGGCCGCACATTCTTGTATCATATAGTTGACACTACCAATGAGATTTTACCAATATATATAACATCATTGGACACTACCCAATCTATGGACATATTTTTATCAGCTGTCCAAACGCGATTGCCCGGATTTTGTATGGCAATTGTTACCTGTGACCAATGTGATATCTTTATTTGCCAACTCAATGAACTAACTAGCAAACAATTAATTTAAAGCAAGCGAACGGATTGCACGAGTAAGTTTACACCTACCCGCATCTATTTAATTAATTTCTTGTGCAAAATTATATTTTGATATTATTGTTACGAGCTGGGTATGGGATAAATTAATTACTACCGATGAAACAACTGAATAACTTTAATAATCACAAAACACTTCAAACTCAATCACAAGTACACTACTGATCACTATTCGCTTAGATATCGCACTCACAAGTTCACTTTGATTCGTCCCGTACTGTAGCCAAAATGATACTGCTTGCTCCCGAAAACACGTCGACTATTTATATGACGACCGAACGTTTGAGAAAGATCCAGAATCTTCTAGACAATTCATACTAGGTCATTGTCCTACGAGAAACTTCCACAACTTTTGTACAAAGGAAAGAAATAGGTACTTTATGCCCTGGGCGTACGGTCGAAATTACAATGACAACTTCCTGATGTATTTTATAGGTAATTGCGAATTTGTCCCTACATCATTCGATACATACCTACTACTACCTACCTACTTACTTAGTTGTAGGTACCTACTATTAGAAGCTACTTATATTGTAGGTATGGCTACGACGTAACATTATCTACTGAGATCGTTTGTTTTGTTGCGGGCAGCATAAATATCACCCGAGGGCCGCTATGAAGCCCGCGGCCCTCTGTATGACGACCACTGCCCTAGAGGCTCAGGATTTTTGTAATGTTTTTAATTTTCCTGCCTGATGCCATAGAATTAGTAATTACGTAATAATTTGTAGCGTACAGTAAGTACAATCACACTCAAAATAAAATATTTTTAAGGCTTAAAATGAGCCTCTGGCTAGAAACTTAAACATTTTTTACAAAACTTTTTAAATTTTATTCTAAAAAATTCTAAAAATTTTCGAGCTCGCTTCGTTTGCTCTTGTAACCTACTTTCTCTTGGATCTTTACATTGTTTATTAAAAGTCAAGCAATTAACTCCAAGAGGTCGAAACAATTCTAACCTGTCCAAGGCAAGGTATCAAAAATTTTCGAGCTCGCTTCGCTCGCTCTTGTAACCTACTTTCCTCTTGGATCTTTGTAAGTCAACCAAGTAACTCCAAGAGGTCTAGCCTGTCCAAGGCGAGGTGTCAAAAAATTTTCTACTTCCTCTTGAATGTTGGCTTTGTCTGCAACTCGACCAAGTAACTCTTGTATAAAGGGTCGAAACAATTTAACCTGTCCAAGGTAGGCTGTTTCAATTTGCGAGCTCGCTTCGCTCGTTCTTGGAGTTTTACTCCTTTTTGTTTTTAAAATTGTCTCCTTATGTCGAGTAGTAGAGCGGAGAGCTTAAATATTTTTTAGTTCCTAGACTTTTCAAATAACTCTTCAAATTTAGTAATTTGTACTTCTATCAAGTATTTTAGCAAATTCGTTTTTACTGGCACCTTTCTGCGCTCCCCCCCCTCTGACTCAAAAACTGGCGCGCCCTCTTTTGACAGCGTCGCTATTCTCTTAGTCTCAAGTCTAAAGTCGCACTCTAGCATTTCAGCCTAACATTCTATTTTAGACGTTTCCTTCGGTTGATTCAAAATTTACAATAGTAGTTTTCCTTTCTCTTGAGCCGGGCTATAATGTACTCTGTGAGCCGGGCCTGGGAGTGAGGTGTTAGTGTGTGTTCACGTTGATCTAGCGGCGGAGCGCGCAATTCACTCGCCTGGTGGCCAATTAATATAGAGTTCGCCGTTTTATAGGCTAGAAAAGTATTTTTTTATTAGTTACATTATACCTATCCTTTGCCTTTTTTTCGTATGGGTTAAAGGCGTAAATTGCAGTTAGGGGGCGCGCTAGAAATCTCGCCCAGGGCGCTGGTAGTGCTAAAACCGGCACTGTGTGGAGGTCAGACAGGCAGTCGCTCCATGTAAAATACTGGTATTCAGCTGCATCCGGTTAGACTGGAAGCCGACCCCAACACAGTTGGGAAAAGGCTAGGCAGATGATGACTAACTTGCCTTAGTATTGATCGAAGAACTTGCCGCGTTTTGTCTTATCAGAATAATTGTCAGGGAAACCTGCCTAATTCAATCCGGTTAAATGAACTTGAAACGAGTTTTAATGATGAATTTACTGATTAAAACTTCCACCCATGCGGGCGACCCTGGCGCTTTCATCAGGCAATGATGGCAAAATACTCACTCATTACATTGTAAATAAAAGCATACTGTCCTGTAGTCAGTGAAGTCAGTTCAAATATTTTTAAATCTTTGAGTGAAGTCAAAAAAGTGCGGGAACATTATGCTCGGTGGACGGACCTATCCTCTCATCACCAACACCTACAGCCGGGGTTGAGTGTTAGGCGAGGAGAACTATCAACTGGAAACAAGTTGGCGAATATGAAACAAAAACATTCAGATATAAACGAGCGGAATAATATACGAAGAAAATCGTCGAAAGTCGGTCTTTAAACGTCATACGTCCGATGGTCAGGTAGCTAGCATACGTGTGTGTGTCAAAAAATGCTATACTGTGACATCTCTATATCTTATTCCTCTATGACTCGGATCGAATCAATGAGGGATTTTCTTTTTAGCTCTTCCCTAGTCGCTGGATAGATGGCGCTAGGTGTAAGTATGATAATGCAAGGAACGGAACCTAAAAAAACTGATTTTAACAAAGCGCGAGAAATGTTGGTTATATTCGGAAGGTTAAGCAAATGAAAGTGTCAGTCAACGAGAGTATGTGACGTGACCCAATGGTTTTTTTTCAAGCGTTTTGGCTCTGGCATAGTAACTTCAACGCCATCTATAGAGTTCTTGGAAACTAAGTTTTTTTTTAAAACCTCAAAAGGAAAACCTCTCATTAGAAACCTATACGGTGAAGATATTACAGATATTGTTTAACATATGTATTTTCTAATTACTCGTAGAAATAAAGTATTTACGGCAATTTCATGTATTTTTTTCATAAATACGGCAATTTTAGTTCTTAGATACGGCAGTTTAATTTTTTACCATCGCAACACTGGTGCAGAGTGTGCAGCACAGAGAATCTATATACCTATACGGTGTGCAGTCAAGCAACCACAGAACACATATACTCTAGGAGAAGAATGTCAACTCAATACAAAAAATTTGAGGACAAAAACTGGTGCACAGACACGCCATCTCTTGTTATACCCAAATAAACGTTTATGTAGCGGGAATTTCGAATCTTATTTTTTTTAAATTAGATAAATTATTTTGATAAAATTTGGCTTTTGCACCTGCAAGATAACTTTTCAGTTTTCTTGCAAGTGCAGAAGCCAGCTGGAACAAAAAAAAAACAGTATGTGTTGATTGTAAATGTAAAAAAATATTTATTTCATCTATTACAATATCGTGGTATAAAATAAAGTTTGTAAAGAGAAAATATTGTATGCAATCAGATCATTAATACACTGACATGACTATCGACGACATGATAATAATTATCGAGTCCATAATTCACATGCTGGAAACTCGCCTTAGCAAGATGAGAACAAAATCAAACCAAAATATTTTATTTCACATAAACTTACATGGGCAGTATGGGCACTTATAAAACGTCAGAAGCTAGGTGCAAGGTACTTAATGGTCGTTCTATGGAGAAGACGACGAGAAACTCTACGGATTACTCTTTTAAAATGGCCTTTACAATGTTTCAAACTCGTGTTAATAGGTATGGGAGGACAGTGTAGGCCTGTCAACAAGTACCAGGTACATAATAAAATAGAAAATGGTATACAAATCTACGGTCTACAAGGCTTACAAAGTGCTCACATTTACAATATATTAGAGAATTTGAATAAAAGATAAATAACATACTAAAAATAAAATACTATTAAAAAAAATACATGATTGCCGTTCCAACCACAAATAAAGAGTTGGAATTAGAATTGTAGGTATATATTGTCAAATAATGAGACAATTATGTCACACACATACTTCTATTAAGTTATAAAATAAACAGCAGTACACCTTTACAAAGTAACAATTATTACAAAATGGGATTATTCAAATATTCATGTAAATTATAATAACATTTCTCAATTATTAACAATAAAATGTCTTCATTTTCGATGTGAGGGACCTGCCACAGGTTCAATGGGATGTTGTAGAAAAGGTTGTGTTATCTGAAAAAACAAAATTTAAAATTTCAACTGGCTATCTCTTACCATTACTGCGATAAAGCCTTTGTGTGACAGATAAACCAACATAATAGGCTTGGCAATAATTCCACTGACACCCTTTCAATATTGAACCCTATTAAAATATAAATTTACCTTATCGTAGTCTCCTTTATTACTTTTTCTGGTTGATTGTGCCTGGTTTGTGAGACATGCGAGACCCGCAACAGGTTCATTGGAATGTTGTGGCAGAGTTTGTGTTATCTGAAAATAATGATTTGTTAAAACAGTAACAACTTGAAAACTGTATTGGAATATTCTCTGAATCAAATAAACTATTATTAATTTATCCTTCTTCAATTTATCAACACCATTTGTCATATTATAAAAATAAAAACCGTTTTGACTCGTACACTGAGGTTTCCGTAACTTCCTAGGAAGTATAAACAGTGATTTAATTTAATCAATTTCCCTTTACTTCCATACAAATGATGCTTTATACCTATAATTTTAGCTGGTGGGACACGATATTCTAACAAAAATTAACACTTCAATTTACTACTCGATTAATTTAACATTTTTACACTTTTGATACTGAACCTTAACAATGAAGTTCTAACCTGTACAAAGTTTTCTTCAGGAGCAGCATGCCTTCGTAGTTTCTTGATAGTGAAGTCCACATAAGAAGATTCTTTAAAATGTGTGTGGCACAGCATTCGATGCCCATTATAGAGCTTCATTTGGGAAATCAGGCGAAGACCACTGTCCATGAGGAAAACAGAATTTAGCCCATAGTTCGCAGCTGTAAGAAACAATTAATGTTTGTATGTATTAATTATGTTTTTGTACCGGACAGGCGTGATCGCTGGACGTAAAGGGTGCAAGGACGGTGTATGCCTATCCCGGTGTGAGGTTAGGTTAGCTTTGGTAGGTCGGTGGGTCGCCTTAGGGGCAAAGGTCTGTACAAGGTTTAGCATTGAATGTATTTTTTGAAAGAAGGAGGTAGATGGAGGTGTCGAACCAGCAAATCATTAAACTAAACTGACTGATGAAAAAGGTCGGTCGCAGCTGGAATTTTGATGTAGCAAATTAAAAATCTGAGTTTTGATTGTAGATAAATAAATAGGTAAGGGCTACAGTATGCCAAATTTATGAAGATACGTACCGGAGATAGTTCTTACTTCCCGGTCTAAGATACCGTTGTAGAGTTATAGCTGGATTCTCACTTGAACTGCCACACATGAAGCACTTCCTTTTGTGGTCTTTCATCGTGGTAACCAATAAGTACCAAAACACAATGAAATTAGACAAATTAAATTAATTGTAACAAACAAGCACAACCCAAACGAAAACATTTTCAATTTTTTATGCTGTGTTGCTATGTCACGTTTTAACCTTCCTCAAAATCTTTCCATATTTTACTTCAAATCATTACGAAACAAAATGTCTTTTATTTTGAATACTTACACAATGGGAGTTATGAGTTGCTTAAATTATTATGTCATTAAAAAAAAAAAACTTGAAAGGTGCTCCTATAATTACTATAGTTACCAACGTTTTTACCAAGGAGTTAAACAATAGTTTTACCTAGGATTGAGGTAAACGTTAAAATTATAGCAACACTAGAGTTGTACAGATTTTTTTGATGTTGCCACAAAACATCAAAAAATATTTAATATATTTCTGGCAACATAAAATTGGCCACAGTAGGTATGTTCCTGTTTCGACAGTAAGAGTCACAGAACATATATACCAAGAGTCGACTACCCCTGCACTGCAAGCAACAGTCAAGCCAAAGACCCTGTTTGTTGTTTGTTTGTGTAATTAATACTATATTATTTTTAGAGTCTAGTCGTTTATGAGAAGTGTTTTAATTATGGAGATAGTAAAACTGCAAATGTGTAGGATATGTTTAGTGGAAAACGTTCGCATGTATGAGGTTACTAGTAAGATCCTGCAGGAACTGTATGAGAAGCTGGCTGATATTCCAGTAAGTAAATAACCTATGTTTTATTTTTTATTTATCCCTCATTGTCCCAATCCTGAGCAAAGGCTTAACCTATGTTAACATTTCGATCGAAACCAAAAAGTTTTACTTAGGTTGCAGATAATAAATAGTAAAATCTAAAAAAATCTAAAAAGACAAGTGATTGCTAAAACATCAGGGTAGCACTGGCTCTTCTAATAAGAGTTCCTGTATCACATGAGCCAGATGAGAATAATCTTTACTTATTAAACACAGAAAGCAGGATTTATTAAAAACAAAACTTTTATTGAATGAGAAGTACTTAATTCATAAATAAACAATTAGTTATCGGCACTTATTAAGTTTTTCTGCTTATTTCTTAGACTGCTTCGTTGGTTTCGTGGTCACAAGCAACTGCTGAGTTTGAGATTGCGGGTTCGATTCCCATGTGAGGCAAAGTGTTATTGGGTTTTTGAAATGTGGGGGTACTTCTCTGGGTACACCACTGCCTAACCCTTGGGGATTACAGGTGTGATAGGAGCACTTTTGTTGCAGTTTGTAACTGAAGACGGTAGACCGATGCTTGCTTGTTCCTTCTGCTACACCAAACTAAAGCAATGCTGCCAGTTGCAGAGGAAATGTCTGGAAGCTGAGGAGCTGTTCGCTCAGATGTTGAACGAGGCTGATGAGGTTAGGTTTGACTGTGATATAGTGGGACTCATAATAGGCTATTATAGTTTTCACCATCAATAAATTGCAAATCTATTTAGTCCGTCAGTTAGAGCACTGGAAAATAATAGACACGTATTTTTTGTTTTTGAAAATCAATGATTTTGACGAAGATCAATCGCATCAAAACTCGAGAGTGGGGGCTCGTGACGTCAGAACGCACTAAAAATTATACATACCACGGCGTGATGTATTGAGAATTTTAAAAGCGTCGTATCTTCGTAAATTTTAGTTTACGTAACAAAAGACAAAATATGGGTCAAAAGTTTTTTGATGATGTAACTGACGGACTAATTAGATTTTATCAGTACACAAGCCTATTGTTAGATCATTTTTTGGTCTAGCTAGACCAAGGCTGCTCAACTTATTCTGAAGGTGGGCCAAAATTTTGATTTCATGTCATTGCGGGCCATCTATTAAATAAAACTTGCATAAATACATAATTATATTAACTTTTGTGAACCTATTTCTGATGACTACTGTGGCTGTAAAGATGATTTCATAATAGGGCACCCATACACCCATTTTTGAAAAGTGTCTCAATTAGTTTCCATAGTGCTAATGAACCACTACAAAATTCACAAAAAATTTATTCAATTGTTAAGTGCCATAAAAATGCATTTAAATTTAGCATTTTCAAATTTCGCGCGTAATTTGACGAAAACTACACTCGTGGGACGCATAGTGGACGCCATACTGCTCTGTGGTCATGACGTCAGTTGGCTGTGTAAACAAATGCAGTGATATTTGAAGTTGACACTTCAATGTTTACATAGCCGTATGACGTAATAACATGGCGACTATTAAAATGGTGTTATGAAACAGATTAAAAAAGCTGAATCCTTTGAATTGAATTTTAAAATTTAGTTTGCTAGTCTATGAACTAACTTTTTCCGACTGCTTTTTGCTTTTTTTAATTTCAATAATATAGTGTCTCATATAGTGTAAAATATCCTATTAAAATAAGTAAAGTAATTTCTAGCTAGATCTTGGCTTCCTGAGAATATGTTCATAAGAAAGAAACATTCTTTTTTTGTTTTGCAATCCTGAAATCTGACCACTGTCGGCGGGCCAATTCAAGTGCGTTGGCGGGCCATATTGTGGCCCGCGGGCCTAGGGTTGAGCAGCCTTGAGTTAGATCATACCTGGGAACCTATCTATCATGAAGTTAAGGTTTCCGCACTTAGTCTTTGATATGGACCATTGTGCGTGACCTGGGAACCTTCTAGTTACATACAAAGTTATCGGAGGCCAAAGATTTCAATATTTTCACAAGTTTTTCTTAAAATACAAGTTTTTAATGTTATAACTTTACTCTAAATAGTCCACGACCCCCGTACTATTCAATTCATTCATCATGACAATGTTTTGACTGTGTTTCTATAAAACCTACCAAAAAAGTAAATTCCCAGTTTTTTTTTTTGTTTTTTTGATTTTGTTTTTTTTTTTTGTTTGTATAATTTTTGTCAGTTACTGAGTATGATGTACAGAATGCTTGGTTGACGGCTTCGTGAAAAGTCGATTTACATCCTAAATAACCTAACACTGTAATCAATTTTTTTTCAGACAAAACCTGTTCTAAAACAAGGCATGTTAGAGAATTTCAACGGGTTTACTATAAGCCCAACGGTCCATATTAGTATAACTGATAAATACGAAGAGTTACCAGATGATTCTGGGGCACAAGATATTGTTACACATATCAAGGAAGAACAACGAAAAGGTATGTATTTCATTTTATGTAAGAATAAAGTAACATCGTGGGGGTCTAAAATGGCCGCTTTAGCAGAATCATCATCATCTGCCTAGCCTTTTCTCAAATATGTTGGGGTCGGCTTTCAGTCTAACCAGGTGTAGCTGAATTCCAGTATTTTACATGGAGCGACTGCCTATCTGACTTTCACAACCCAGTTAGCACTGGATAATACGACACCTCTTGGTAAGACTGGTTGTCAGACTTTTTGGGCCACTAACTACCTGTAACCACTATCAAAGATCTTCAATTGACAGCCGGGACCAACGGCTCAACGTGGTTTCCGAAGCACGGAGGAAACTCGGTATGTAATGGGTGGTCACCCATCCACAAACCAACCTAGGCATCCACGGCTTAACCTAAAAATCGACCCGAGAGACTGTTATTATTTAGCCACAAGCTCTACTAGGATAATGATATGAATCATGTTCACATTCTTAAAAAATGGTCACAGACATTAATATTCTGAATTGTCAATTTGTGACCATTTTACGAATTGTAACGTAATTCATATTATTATCCTATTATGACGACCCGAATGGCGCAGCGGTAGTAAGGCTGCCTTACGTTCTTAGGGTCCCGGGTTCGAATCCCGGTCGGAGCAAATGTTTGTGTGATGAGCATGGACATTTGTTTCCGAGTGATGGATGTTTATATGTATAATAAGTATGTATTTACAAACAAAAAGTATCTATGTAGTATACCAACTATCTGGTGTCCACGACACAAGCCTCGTTGCTTAGTGTGGCACTAGATGGCGCTGTGTGTAATGTCCTGAAATTTTATTTTATATTTATCTTATGGTTCTGCTAAAGCGACCATTTTAGGCCCGTGTAACCCCTAAGGGTTGTGTAGGCAACATTTTACCAGCTATGTTTAAGTCCCAAAAGGGGGGTGAGACTATTGCCACCATTTGGGTACACATCCAGACTCCATGGTTGCTATTGTGAAATTCCTGATGGAAAAACTCAATAACACATGCTTGTGAGCAGTCAGACTTGTGAGCAAGCGAGGCAGTCATTTTATGTAGGGATTTGTATATTTATCGATACTAATATTATAAAGCTGCAGTGTTTGTTTGTTTGAACGCGCTAATCTCTGGAACTACTGGTCCGATTTGAATGATTCTTTCAGTGTTGGGTAGTCCATTTATCGAGAAAGGCTATAGGCTATATAACATCACGCTGCGACTAAAAGGAGCGGAGCATACATGAAAAATATTGCAAAAACGGGGAAAAATGTATTCCTTTTGTGAGCTGTTTCTCTTTTATGTGACGCAGACGAAGTAATCAAAATCAAATCAAAATCAAAGCATTTATTTCAAGTAAGCCAGTTACAGGCACTTTTGAATTGTCGAAACAAAGATGAAAATTAAATGTAGCTACAGTCCCAGTCACAAGACATAAAAACTGTGAAAGTACTGTAGTTGCCCATTCCCTAGCGTAGATCTCTATGGAGAAGAACGGGCAAGAAACTCCATGGACACTCTTTTAAATCAGAATATTGTTACAAAATCTTGGTTACATCATTCACGTTGAGATGGTATATTATGTGAGAACAATGTAGCAAGATGTGCACGGTAAAAGTGTCCACAGCAAAAACACACAAACAAAAAAAAAATACAATTCAAAATAATTCATTCAAATAAGCCATGGCAACCAAGAGATGACCAGTCACAACTGACAGCGCCCGTTCACGGACATGACGCATGGATCAGCACCATTCAACTCAACCATTTTGAAGGGAACTAAATGATCCGACACATGCGCCACCATCAGCGAGACAATTGAGTGAGCATGACATACTCTAAACCGCCAGGGCACATTCAAGTCAAGAAAAGACGTAGGTTTCCAGTGAATGATAGCTTTCTAGTACATAGTACTCACACAATATGGGCTATGCATTTATATAATACTAAAGAGATTGATTCTATACAATGTAAAGATAGTTGTACAATCTTCAGCAGCTCCAACAATACAATTTAATGCTATCAATTTATGCGCCCCTGTCCATGTGGAGCAGGACCAGCATTGAGCCAAGCATTTTTATCAGCGATATAATCGCTCAACTTGTAATATGCTTGCTTACGTAGTGTGCGTTTAATGCATGTTTTAAATTTCGTCTCATTCAGTTCAAGAATACTTTGTGGAATTTTATTATAGCATCTCAAACAGTACCCCATGAAAGATGAGTCTACTTTAGCGAGTCTGAAACCTGGCTGAACTAGTTGGTCCCTATTTCTAGTACTGTAATTATGTCTGTCACCCTGTTACGTTCCTTTATGTTACGTTCCCTTTTGGCGATGGTTTGTGAATAAAATAAAGCGACGTTAGTTCTAAGAATTTATTATGGAAGTGCAATGTACCAACTCATGAGATAACTTAACGAACTAACTATAAATAACCTAAGACCTAAATAAACTACTTAATACCTAACTATAACTAAGAGGGCGCCAGGTAGGTTTTTGGCTGGTGTTACGCGCATGGAACCTTCCAGTCCAAAGAGGAACAGCCGGCTGGCGTGGATTCTCACCAGTAATGTGGTGACAACATTATATCAATAAAACAAGGTTTACATACGGTTCGGCATGTGCACATAGGAAAATTTCCATAAATCTTCAACAACTAAAGGGCGTGACGGTAGGCTGTAACAAGTAATAAATCACCGTTTAAGTAACAGAGATAACTAACCCAGATTAGACTGGTAAGCGACTATTACTAGTGGAATTAAATGAGAACTCACCCCTTTATTGTTGAATATTTCACAAAAAACAATATCACTTGGTCTCAACCAATTTACAATTTGAGATGGCGGTATGTGGACAACGAACGCTCACCGAGCGACACACGTCTGTCCCTGAATACTGTTTGCGCTGCTATGTGTCCTTCAAACCCACAGTCGCCGTTATAACTATTCTTTAATGATTTAGTCTTAAGTTTAAAACTTACAAAAAGACGTGCAGTCGGCGGGGTTTGAACGCGCGACACACAACACTGCAGTCCGCAACCATACGTTCATTGCTACTTCTGATATTAATTTTAACTTTGAAATTTGGGGTCGCATGATGCCGCTAGACATGACGTCATTACAAATATCCCCCTTCCAAAAGAAAATAAAAATAACATTTTTATTTTTTACCTTTTTAAATCGTTTGCATGCCAAACACCAATGTTCTTGCCCTGCAAGTTTTGCAGTCGATACATATTACCAGAGAGTTTCTGTACGATTTTGACTTTTTCATATTTTGGTGCGAGTTTGGCCATGAATTTATTGCTTGCATTAGATAAATATTTAGTTTTCTTCCACGCATATTCCCCTTCTATAAATGTTGCTGGTCTATAATTCTTGTTATAGTATTTGCTGCTATTGTTGTGTGCTTTCTTAAGTTTTAACTGAACCTCTTTGTACAAATTTTGTCGAGTTGTGTAATCCTTTGCAACGTTATCGAAGTTACACTTTAAGTCTTTGCTCAAGTCTAAAGGGTCCGACTCTAGTGCCGAAATATCCAAAGGTGAAATTGAAACTTCCCTGCCAAGGAATAGGTATGAGGGCGTATAACCTGTAGTCTCGTGAACATCTGTATTTATGGAATGTGCGATACCTTGTAAGTGAACATCCCATTCGTTATGTTTTTTTACACTCGAATTAGCTGCTATTTGAGTCCCTACTACCCTGTTTACCCGTTCGGTTGGATTGCTCTGGGGATGATACAGAGGCGTGTACCACAGTTTCGTCTGATACTTAGTGGCTACGTCTTTGAACAGTTGTGACTCAAATTGCTTTCCGTTATCACAAATGATTGCCTTAGGTGCCCCAAACAATAATATTTGACGTTCTAAAATTTCACAAATTTTGTTGCTTTCCCCGTTCTCAGAGGAAACAGTAAAACAAACTTACTAAACCAACATGACATAACTAATAGCATTGTATTTCCTGTTTTGCTTCGGGGAAACGGACCCATTAAGTCTAAGGATATCACCTGCCATGGTCGTGATACATCTCTATGTTGGCCCATCAGACCAAAAGGATGTTGCTGTGATACTTTATATTTTGCACAAGTTTCACAATTACTAACATAATTCTTTACGTCCCTTAGCATGTTAAACCAAAAACAATCCTTTTTTTATTCTGTAGAATGTTTTACGTACACCTAAATGCCCAGAATTTATATCATCATGACTCTTTTTTAACACCTCGTCTTTAAGTTTGTCCGGTATGAATAATTTCCAGTTACAGCTATCGCTTGGATACTGTTTTAAATTAACTTTTCTAAAGAGCAAACCTTTAAACGCAGCCCACTTGGTATTTTTGTTAGGATTATCGTTAATTTGATTCACCTTATTTAAATACCATTCATCTTTATGTTTCTCTAATACTTTTATGAGATTTGACTCCAATATATTGATATCTACTGATCTAGATAGGGCATCCGGCACTACGTTGAGTTTGCCTGGTCTATGAATGATATCAAAAGAAAATTGCTGAAGTTTCATAGCCCATCTAGCTAATCTTCCATGAGGATCTTTCATTTTATGAAGCCATAATAATGCCCTATGGTCAGTAATGACTGTAAAATGAACTCCATCAACGTATGGTCGGAATTTCTCGACTGCATAGACCACGCTCAAGAGTTCCTTCTCAGAGGCCGAATAACGTTTCTCACAATCATTGAGCTTCCTACTCAGATAAGCCACAGGTTGATCAGAGTCTTCTGTTGTCTGACATAAAACTGCTCCAATACCTTCATTTGATGCATCACATTGTATGGTAAACGGCTTAGTATAATCCGGACATGACACTACCGGAGCCGAAGTGAGCAAGGTTTTGAGGTTTAAAAATGCTTGTTCCGCAGTTTGTGACCACACGAATTTTGTTTTCTTATTTCCCTTAGTGAGATTATGTAATGGAGCGGCAATTATAGAAAAGTTTTGTACAAATCGCCTATACCAACTAGCTAACCCGATGAATCTTTTGAGTTCAGTATAATTATTTGGTCTCGGAAAATTTAATATTGCAGTAACTTTCTCAGGGTCAGTTCTAAGGCCTTCCCTATCCACTATGTACCCTAAAAATTTTAAACTAGGTCTAGCAAATTTGCACTTTTCGACGTTAACACTCAGGTTTGCTTCTTTCAAAATAGCCATAACTTTCCTCAAAACCTCTAAATGTTCATCAAAGGTCGAAGTGCAAATGATGATGTCGTCTAAATATGCCCAAACTTTGTCATTGTGTGCTTGAAATAAAATGTCCATCAACCTTTGTTGTGTCTGGGAAGCATTAACTAAACCAAACGGCATCACCTTGAATTGAAATAAACCTCTACCAGGCACAGCAAAAGTAGTTTTTTCTTTACTCGTTTCTTCTAACGGTATTTGCCAAAAAGCTGATTTTAAGTCTAACGTGCTTAAAAATTTCGCACTGCGTAGATTATCAATGATAGTTGTGACCCTAGGTAAGGGATACGTGTCCCTTTTTGTAATTTTGTTTAATTGCCTGCTGTCCAAACAGAGTCTATTATCCCCATTGGGTTTTCTAACTAACAAAACTGGTGAACACCAAGGACTAATAGATGGTTCTATCACATCATACTCGAGCATAACGTCAATTTCTTTTTCTATTTGTTTCCTAATGGTTGGCGAAAAGTTATACTGTTTTTGGTAAGCAGGCTTGTGGTTTTCAGTGTCAATGTTATGTTTAAGTATATGAGTTCTACCTAACCCTGCTCCGATGCTATTACTCATATCTGAAACTAGCACACCTAATTCCTGTTGTTGCCTGGTATTTAAATCTTCGACTGGTACGATTGATGTACTAGTCGTTTCTAATAGAGAACTTTCTTTGTTTATTAATGCGCAATCGCTTTTCAACTTCACTTGAATGCCAAAAACATCAAAAAAGTCCTTCCCGAGTAATACATTTTGAGATAACCCCGGCATGACCAACATTGCCATAATATGAAATTGGTCATCAAACGACACCGGCACATCAAAAGCTTCAGTTATGGTGTGATTCGTTCCATCTGCTGTGGACAGCCTAGCTCCCGGTAAAACATACGAACGCAGGCCTAATGAGGTCAAAACTGTGGCAAACTTAGTACTAATCACTGATAAATTAGCTCCACTGTCTAATAAACCTATACAGTCTCGCTCCATCACCTTGAACTTAATATAATTACGATTATCATTTTCGCTGTGAAATATCTTACATATTTCATTGTGTTTGAAGAAATGCTGTAATGTTTGTAACCAATCCCGCCACTCTTTGCTTTGTTTTTGTAGGGGAGGCACTACTTGGCAGGTTTTGTACCTTCCCCTGAAGCGTTTCCCTTACACGGACAGTTTTTCAAGGTGACCCCAAAACGCCCACACTTATAACAAAATTGCCGTTGCTTGATTGCAGTGCAGGCTCTAAATAGATGCCCTGTTTCTCTGCAGTTCCAGCAGCGACTGCCTACGGCTTTTTTATCCGTTATTTCTGCAACTACAGTCGTTTCTTTAATTTCGTGAGTAATACTATGTGTGCTTGGTTTGTAAGCCAGATCTGGTTCTAATTTAAATTTATGACTTTGTGGCTCCTGAAAGTTGTCACAATTACGTTTAGTTCTTTCCAATAACTGCAATATGTTAGCCAGATCCTCAATCGAACAGAAAGTGTCCCTGCAAACAGCTCTTTGAAAATATGGCTGTAGGTTTCTAATTATGATCTGAATTTTTTCATTTTCTGAAAGTTTATTTGGTAACCTATTGAACATATTTTGTATTACAAAAATATAAATAACTGCTGACTCATCTTTACCCTGTGTTCTGGCTTTAATCTCTTCCAACAGTTCTTCCTGGTAATAAGGAGATTGGAATGTGCGTTTGAGAAGAAATACCAGCTCCTCCCAATCACTAGCTCTGTCCTTATTCGCCCTATACCATATGAGAGCATCGTCTTCAAAGAAATCAATTGCATATCTCCACAAATCAGCGTCCCTAGCATTTCGAACTTCTTTTATTTCTTCTACTCTTTCTATAAAAGCATTAACACTTAAATTGCTTCTACCGGAAAACTTTATTCCCCAAGTACTGACAGGAACTAACTTACGATTAGTTACCCCATCCTCCATGGTGGAGCACCGAAATAATTTTTGAGCTTTGATTTTGTCATCAAAGCAATCCTCAAAAGTGCAAGTCTTCCTTTCGATTTGCGGATGATTTATATCCTTGGATGTCGTTGCTGCCATAGCGTTGTTAGTCTCTTCTAACTTTTTAATAATTTTGTTACCAATCTCACCTAAAGTTTCTACTAAGTTTTGTTTATCCTCAGCAGATAAATCACCTTCAACTGGTGGTTCATCTCGCTCTTCTAACAATGCCAATAAACTATCTCCCTTATGTTTTAGTTCCGATATCTGTTTTATTTCCCTATCTGATTTCGGTGAGATAAAAGCTAATCTATTTTGGACGTGAATTAATCTAGATACCAATCTCCTGAATAATGGTTTATCCGGCCTATCTGCCAATTCCGTAATGTATTGTGTCAATACCTTCAGTTTTGACGCGCATATTTCAAGTTCCTCCGAAGATGAATCTGAACTTTGTTTCGGGGCTTTTATCTCATGACTGTATTCCCCAGTTTGTTCACTAATGAGAACTTCCTTTAAAAGTTTCCGTAATACTGAAACAACCGCCCTCACACCTACACCACGACACGCAAGTTCAAACTCTAATTCATCCTTTAGTAAGTAGTGAGGATCCATTTTATGTCCTTACCAGGTAATATTATCGACTTAAAGTGATAACACAACTGCACGGTATAATGTCGCAATTAGTAGTATTATGCAAAGACTATCAAGACCGTTTAACGTTTTTTTTTTTTTTTTTTTTTTTTTAACCTAACTTGCACCAAAAAATGTTACATGATATCTCAATGATCTATATTAAACGTACAGGTGTATTTATAAAATCCGTGAACAAAAAAATAAATAAAAGCAGTTACCCTGTATACAAAAAAAAATGGTTACCCTGTATACAACCGATATATATATATATATATTTTACATGGCAAGGAAAGACAGCACATAAATTATAACAACATCAAAATGAGTTGGCTACAACCTAAAAAAAAAACAACAATACCGATTTAACTCCTATACATAACAGACTGTAAAGTTACGGTAGATATCAGACAACACCAAAAAAAAACAAACCTGGTCTTCCTAGATATTACGCGAAACACACCCAGTTGAGTAGACTCAAAAATAGCCCTTTTCAAAGAAAATTATTATACAAACCACTAATAAGTAATTTTAACGTTAGGCGCCATGTTACGTTCCTTTATGTTACGTTCCCTTTTGGCGATGGTTTGTGAATAAAATAAAGCGACGTTAGTTCTAAGAATTTATTATGGAAGTGCAATGTACCAACTCATGAGATAACTTAACGAACTAACTATAAATAACCTAAGACCTAAATAAACTACTTAATACCTAACTATAACTAAGAGGGCGCCAGGTAGGTTTTTGGCTGGTGTTACGCGCATGGAACCTTCCAGTCCAAAGAGGAACAGCCGGCTGGCGTGGATTCTCACCAGTAATGTGGTGACAACATTATATCAATAAAACAAGGTTTACATACGGTTCGGCATGTGCACATAGGAAAATTTCCATAAATCTTCAACAACTAAAGGGCGTGACGGTAGGCTGTAACAAGTAATAAATCACCGTTTAAGTAACAGAGATAACTAACCCAGATTAGACTGGTAAGCGACTATTACTAGTGGAATTAAATGAGAACTCACCCCTTTATTGTTGAATATTTCACAAAAAACAATATCACTTGGTCTCAACCAATTTACAATTTGAGATGGCGGTATGTGGACAACGAACGCTCACCGAGCGACACACGTCTGTCCCTGAATACTGTTTGCGCTGCTATGTGTCCTTCAAACCCACAGTCGCCGTTATAACTATTCTTTAATGATTTAGTCTTAAGTTTAAAACTTACAAAAAGACGTGCAGTCGGCGGGGTTTGAACGCGCGACACACAACACTGCAGTCCGCAACCATACGTTCATTGCTACTTCTGATATTAATTTTAACTTTGAAATTTGGGGTCGCATGATGCCGCTAGACATGACGTCATTACAACCCCTTTTACCAAAAAGGTGCAGATTTTTTCTGACGTACATTATGTTTTCGTAGATGTATTGACAATGTACCGTCATGATGCCAATATCCTTAAACAGTTCCCTTAGAGAATCGCGCCTACGAAGATTATATACGGCTCTGATGGCTCTTTTCTGCAGAATAAATATAGACTCAATATCTGCAGCCCGTCCCCACAGCAAAATGCCATAAGACATTATACTATGAAAGTAACTAAAATAAACCAGTCTAGCGGTATCTACATCAGTATACTGACGGATTTTTCTAATGGCATAGGCTGCTGAACTTAGCCGCCCCGCAAGAGATGTCAAATGAGAACCCCATTGTAGCCTTGAATCAAGCGTAATCCCCAGGAAAACCGTTTTATCTACGAATTCAAGTTTCTCTTTATTCAATATTATATCACAATCACTACTTTTAACATTCGGTAAAGCAAATCTTATGCATTTGGTTTTTTTTTCATTTAATACCAAATTGTTTGCTGTGAACCAATTTTGGACCTGAAGTAGGGCATTATTCACGTCATCTAGATTTTGGGCCCGCCTATTTATCTTAAAAATTAGGGAAGTGTCATCAGCAAATAACACCATATTTTGAGGTTGGTTTTTCAGTAAATAGGGTAGATCATTTATATATACTAGAAAAAGGAAAGGACCCAATATTGAGCCTTGTGGAACCCCCATTTTTACTTTTAACCCCTGTGAATTAACACCATTTATTTGAACATGTTGTTGTCTATCATTCAAATAAGATTTTACCAAACTAAGTGCAAGTTTACCCAGTCCGTAATGCTCAAGTTTCAAAAGTAATGTGTCGTGATTTACGCAATCAAACGCTTTGGAGAGGTCACAAAAAATTCCTATGGCGTCTTGTGACTCTTCCCACGCAGTAAATATGTGCTTTAATAAGGTTACACCGGCGTCAGTTGTACAACGTCCCTTGGTGAAGCCATACTGTTGATCATGTAAGATTCTGTTGGTGTTAAAATGATAGAGCATTTGATTAAGCATTACTTTTTCAAAAACCTTGCTAAAAACTGGTAACACGGATACAGGTCTATAATTATTAGTATCTTTACTGTCCCCGGATTTGAAAAGAGGTATGACTTTACTGTATTTCATTAAATCAGGGAAAACTCCTTGGTCTACACATAAATTAAAAATTAAAGCTAAGTAAGGGGCTATAGTCTCAAGTATGGATGTACAAACTTTGACAGACATTCCCCATAGATCTTCGGTTAGTTTGATTTTTATTTGCCGGAAAGTTTTAATAACAATCATAGGGTTAATGTGTTTAAATTTAAATTCAACCAGGCAGCCAGACACATTCGCCTTTAATAACCCAATTGAGAGTTCAGGTGAGGAAATAAGAGCCTCCGTTGTTTTTTGTGGTATATCGGTAAAGAACTTTACAAATTCTTGAGCTACTTCCTGATTAGAGCTTTTAGGACCACATGCTGTATCTAATGTGTAGCTAGTGTTACGTATTTTCTTCCTGTTAGTCTCGTTATTTATAACTTTCCAAACTGTCTTTATTTTATTTTCTGCTGTTTTGATCTTGTTGCTAATGTGCAGTGCTTTAGCAACCTTGCATGTATTTCTAAAAATGTTTGAATACTTAGCAACATACTTGTTAAAAGTATCAGTGTTTATAAAAGGCTTAAGGCCATAAAGCTCAAATAGTCTTTCCCTACTTTTTCTGATAGTACTGTCTTCTCTAGTTGCCCAATCACTAAATATGAATTTAGGGCAAATACTTTTTGTCTTCTTTTCAAAAGTTTTATTGAATTCCGTGTGAACTATTGAAAAGAAACGATCATACAATTGATCTATATTAATATCATCAAGGCCCATAACGCTTAACTTGTTCTGTAGCAAAATATTATACCTATTTAATCTGCTAGAAGTTATAGGTCTAAATTTAATTTGAACTTTTTGCGATGGGGGTGTATTACACCTGAAGGTTACAGTTTGTCCGCTATGGTCAGAGGGTAGACAATTTACTATTGCTTTATCTAAGTAATCACAATCGCAGAAAATATTATCTATACAAGTAGCAGAAGATGGAGTGACTCTAGTAGGTTCTGTAAAAGTGTTGGTCAAGTCAAATGACTTAAAAAGATTTAATAAGCGACTGCTATTTGCACATTCTTCTAAAATATTGATATTAAAATCACCACAAATAATTGTAGATTTATTACTGACTGCAAGTTTTGCCATCACATCTTCCATTATTGATTCAAATAAAGAAAAGTTTTGATAGTTTGGGGGTCTGTACACACACACAATTACATGCTTATCTAGCTCAACACAGGACAGTTCAACGCAATGTTCAACCGAGAGACCTACTATGTCATCACGTTGCTTATATTTAAAACAATTTCTTATTAATATTAGGGAACCTCCACGAAGCATAGTTTTACGGTTAAAGCAGCTACCCACCATATAGTTCTCATAATTGATAAGCATTTGGTAATCCTTAAGCCAATGTTCAGTAAAACAAATAATGTCAAACTTACTATTTTCTAAAAACAATTCAATTTCTAATAATTTGGAAGAAATGCCTTGGATATTTTGGTGGAATAATTTCAAAGTGTTCTGCTGAGGCCCTTTTTTACTAACTAATTGAGTGCAAGAAGATACGTTGGTAGGATTAACAATATTGTTAATCGTACCTCCTGTTGTCTCATTTCCTAGTTTAAATTAATTTTTGGAGTGAGGCTGGAGACACCCGTACCATCCTCAGACAACAAGACCCTATCACTAATACTAATATACCCTAATTGAGAATTCTCCACGGTGACACATGGATCCTCCTCAGTACAATGTTTGTAAACATTTATAGCACTAGTGCTATATTCACTTAAAGTCACCTGTATATTAGTATTACTACTAATAGTCGCAGTATTAATAATAGAACTAAACTTAGACATACTATTTATGTCTGTGTGAATATTATAAGCTAATAGCCGAGCTATTTTGTGTCTACATCTAATAGGTAGATACACCTTACCCCGTGTCGACTTCAGTTTACCAACAATAGTGTTGATATCCAGATATATAAGTCTGTCACTATAGTGACCTACTAAAAAATGTACATGGTTATTTAACATATGTATATAATTGTTTTTTCTATTACCCAAATTTTCAAAAAATGGAAAACCACACAATATTATTTTGTTACAATTTAAATTCAACAACTCTGAAACACAGTCAGTGATGTCTTCCTTTTTAATCTTAGAACTATTACCAACACATATAGTAATGGTGGTACTAGGATCACAAACAGTCTCTGTTACTGATGCCATAATCTGTTTGTAGGTTGATCCTGGCATGCAATAATTTTGGGTACAATAACTCAGGTTATTACTGATTAATTTCCCTAACCCTCTACCTATACTATCAGAGAACATAACTGAAGGATTAGAACCAAGACTATTAGGTGAGACCAAATTAAATAAGTCAGGTATTGTATCTTGGGTGGAAATACAGTCCTGAGTACTCACAGCTAGGGACGGGTCCTCCGTTGCCTCAAGCTGGAGGGCATCATTGCTGGATTCCCTCTGACAAGTACACTGAGTGTTGCTGAGAGTCAGCGAGTCCACTTTGTCTACCAATGCATTTGTAGCAAGAATATGCTCTTTAATTTGATTTTCCGAACATTCATATTTATTACATAAAGATTTTAGTGACTTATTAAGAGCCTGTATTTCTGATTGTAAGCGCTGAGTGTCAATTTCATAAATATTTATACTATCTTCCAATTTAATCTGATAGTTATTTAATTTATTAACTAGAGAAACACGTTCCTTCCTTAATTGAATATTTTTGGAAAGGTGTTTTTGTTGTTTCTTGTATTTATTACATTTTTTAATTATTCTATTTAATCGTGCATATTTCTTAATTTTATTTTTACTAATTTTCTGGCTGTAGTTATGCTTTAGTAAGGAGTCCTCTGTAAGGTCTATTGTTATAATGGAATGAGGGTTGCAATTTGTATTAACTAATTCATTATACAAATTTTCAGTTTCCATAGCCTGAGTATGATCCTTTTCCTTTTTCAAATTTAAAAGTTTAACATTTGCATGGACTAATTCATCCTCTAGGTCCCTAATTTTACATAAAGCCTCCTCATACAAGTTGCTACAAGAGTTGAACCCATCCGTGACCGCCCTTAGTTGATCCCGTTCATTGACAACATTCAAGAATTCCTGATGAAGGTCTACTAGCTCCCGTTTTAAGCTTGAGTTTTTACTATTTACGTTAATGACCTCCTCCTCACTGTCCTCTCTCTCTTGCAACAGCTGCTGGCATTGGAGTTTAGAGTCCTTAAGTTCTTGGAGGGCCGTTCTCAATTTTAGCTCCATATCTTGAGCAGTAGCCTTACGGGTCATCACAGGCATGGTTTCCGGATTGGTTACTGAAAATTGTAAATAAAGAAACGGTGAGAACTAATAGGATAGACCAATGGAGAGAATTTAGAGATAAAAAAGGGGAAAAACAGGGAAAAAGTTCGTGTTACTCAAAGAAATGAGGTAGGCTGCTATATTAGCTTGACAATAATTATATTAGCTTACTGAATAATTAATTTTATTGTTTCAATGAGAATTTTACTTTCTTATGATTTTACTTTTTCATGTGGGTAGATTGCCTGGACTAAAAACTTATAATTATTACAATATTACTTCTATCAAGACGTTAATGAAATAACTATCACGAACATCTACAACATATTTAACTAATATTGAAAAGATTGATAGCAAGTTTATATCGTTAAAGTTTTACTTTTTACGAAATGACAATTGTCAACAATGCAATCTAGAACCTTAGAAGGAAATTAGCAAAAAAAAACAAAAACTATACTAGAATTGGCGTGAACGTGTTGTAAAGTTACGATTATGGGACGATTGTGTGCTATTCTAAATATAAAAGTAAACAAATACTCCCCGTATCAATCCGTAGTCCGAACATCAGCTGTTGGTTTTAGGTTGTAGTGACCCACCCTAATACATTAAGTATATGTAAAACGTTGAAATTAAATATAAATTATGTAATTACCTATAAATAAAGTCACTAACATTGTATATACATATTTACAAAGAATCCTAACATCTAGCATTATATAAAATCAATAATCTAATTAAAACATTTGTGACAATTTAGTTCAACATACAAACACAAATTTTTAGTATTAGATGATCTCTTATCGGCTGGCCGGCGCAGCTATGACGCGTCCTTTGTTCTAGTGGCGAGCGCGCCCGCTACGTCACCCGAACCGGTTGCGTGAGCGGGACGGGACTATCATTGCCTTGCGCTCTGCGAGCGCGCGCGCCCGCCGTCGCCTCGCCAGTATGCAAAGACTTTTAAGTAACCGCTGTGATTTTAAGCATAGCTTCGCCGCGCTTAATATTATCGGATGTTCTTTTGCTGACTGCCGTGCTATCTATTCTGCTTCTACCACTCCTTCTTCTTAGTGGAACTCTTGTGTGTGTGGAACTGTAACCTGTGTCTGTGCAATAAACTTTCTTCCTTCGTCTTGTGTACTTCGGACTTTTCTTCATCCCTTCATATATCTGCACTCATCCGTCATCACACACACCATCCACATCTACATTGGTGACCCCGTTCAAGAGCACGAGGATGGCCGAGGACAAAGCGCGCAGCCAACAAGATGTCGGCGAATCAGCAGCGGAAAGTTTTCGCGTGGGTGTGCGTGTACCGCCGTTCTACCCGGAGAAACCAAAACTATGGTTTAACCAAATGGAAGCGCAGTTCATGCTGGCGAATATTAAGACGGATGACACCAAGTTCCGTTTTGTTATCGGCAACTTAGAGACGCAGTATGCTTCCGAGGTCGAGGATATTATCGACAACCCTCCACCCACGGAAAAATATGAAAAGTTAAAAAAAGAGCTCATTAAGCGGCTTTCGGCGACACGTGAGAAAAAGCTCAAGCAACTTCTCATGCATGAAGAGCTGGGCGACCGAAAGCCATCCCAGTTTTACCGGCACCTCCTCAGTCTTGCCGGTCCAGGGGTGCCGGAGGAGTTCCTGAGGACCATTTGGACGAGCCGCCTACCTGCAGGTACTCAGGCGATCATGGCTACCCAGTCCACGACGGACCTGGGTGAGTTGGCTGAGCTGGCGGACCGGATCCACGACGTCGTCGGTACCCAGGTAGCATCAACATCTGCCATCACTACTGCTGCATCAACAAGCACTCCGGAAAACAGCGTGTCCTCCGAAATCGCCGCCCTGACCAAGCAGATGGGGAAGCTGGCGGAGAAGGTAGACCGATTATCCCGCCGTAGAGAGCGGTCCCGTAGTCGTACGCGCCAACGGTCCAGCTCCAACAGGTCGCAGTCCAGCTACAGAAAGTTCCCTCAGTGCTGGTACCATTCGAAATTTGGGGACCGGGCTAGGAAGGATAATAGACCTAGGCTAGGGTGCGTGAAGCCGTGCGACTACCCTACATCGGGAAATGTGCGGGGCAATCAATAATGGCGACCGATGATTGTCCGAGTGCTGGTCGCTTATTTGTCACCGATCAAAGGTCGAAGGTGCAGTTTTTGGTCGACACCGGTAGCGACCTCTGTGTCTACCCCCGATCGGCAATAACAAGGCGATTAGAAAAAACAAATTACCAGCTGTGTGCGGCTAACGGGACATCTATTATAACGTATGGGTTTATAAACATAACACTGAACCTAGGGTTGCGCCGCGACTTCACTTGGCGATTTATCGTCGCCGATGTTACAAAGGCGATAATAGGCGTGGATTTTCTATCTTTTTATAATTTGGTTGTTGATTGCAGGAACCAACGCCTCATCGACAATAATACTACACTCTTCACCCCGGCGTCGCCCGTCCGCCGTTCTGACGACGTCTCTTCGGTGAAAGTAAGTCTTGGTGATTCCGCATACATCCACATACTACGGGAATTTCCCGACATCACTCGCCCACATGGTATACACCGCACTCCAAAACACAATACAGTACATCATATCCGCACTACGTCTGGACCACCAGCATCGTGTTCACCTCGCAGATTGGCCCCTGACAAATTAAAAATCGCCAGAGAGGAATTCGATGCAATGTTGCAATGTGGCACCTGTCGCTTGTCAGAGTCACCGTGGTCGTCGCCTCTCCACCTAGCACCTAAAAAAGACGATGGTTGGCGCCCCTGTGGCGACTACAGGATGTTGAACGCACGAACCATCCCCGACCAATACTGGGGTATTGGTCGGGGATGGTTCGTGCGTTCACACACGGACTTCGCTCATAGCCTGTCTGGCTGTTCCGTGTTTTCAAAAATCGATCTGGTAAAAGCGTACAATCAGATCCCTGTGCATCCAGACGACATCCCGAAGACTGCGATCACAACGCCGTTCGGTCTTTTCGAATTCCCCTACATGACGTTTGGTTTAAGGAATGCTGGACAGACGTTTCAGCGCTTCGTGGATGAAATGCTCAGGGGTCTGGACTTTACATACGCTTACTTGGACGACTTCTTGGTTTTTTCGAAAGACAAGAAGACCCATGAGCACCACCTGCGTCAGCTGTTTGCCAGGCTCCAAGACTACGGGATGGTCATCAACAGCTCTAAGTGCGTCTTTGGAGTGTCTGAGGTGCAGTTTTTGGGCTACCACATCTCAGTTAAGGGCACAAGACCATTGCCTTCCAAGGTCGAAGCCGTGCAGAATTTTCCAGCGCCAAAGACCGTAAGAGAGCTGCGCAGATTCCTTGGGATGTTGAATTTTTACCGAAGGTTTGTTCCAGGCGCGGCTAGCTTCCAAGCACCCCTGAACGCTCTGTTAAGTGGATCGGTTAAGGGTTCACACCCAATCAACTTCACACCGGAGGAGTACGAGGCATTCCAAAACTGCAAGACTAGCCTTTGTCAGGCAACACTGTTGGCTCACCCTGACTGCAACGCTAAGTTGGCGTTGGTCACGGATGCGTCTGACAAAGCCATGGGTGCGGTCTTGCAGCAGCTGAATGTGGGGGCTTGGGAACCCCTCGCCTTCTTTTCACGGAAGCTGAGCTCGGCGCAGGTTAAGTACTCACCTTACGATCGCGAGCTGCTCGCCATTTACGAGAGTGTGAAATATTTTCGGCACATGCTGGAGGCTCGCGACTTTGTGATTTACACAGATCACAAGCCACTGACATTTGCCTTCCACTCTCGTAAAGAAAATTGCTCCCCACGACAGTTCCGTCACCTGGATCTCATAGCCCAGTTCACAACCGACATCCGGCATATATCTGGGAAAAATAATGTCGTGGCGGATACCCTTTCGCGCATTGAGGAGATTACTCAACCTGTGCCCGCTGAAAGGATCGCTGCAGCACAACTGGAGGACAACGAGCTGAAGCAGCTACTGACCGGGGATAACTCGTTACGCTTGCAACAAGTCAGCGTACCAGGATCGCAGTCACAACTATACTGCGACATCAGCACCTCCACGCCAAGACCTTTTGTGCCCAAGGAGTTGCGCAGGACAATTTTCCATAGCCTGCACTCCTTGAGTCACCCAGGCACCAAAGCATCGGCGAAATTGGTAGCAAACCGATATGTGTGGCCTGGCATCAGGAAAGACTGTCGAGAGTGGGTTCGTTCGTGCCTGGCTTGCCAACGCTCGAAGACCACGCGGCACGTCTTTGCTCCCATAGGAACCTTCAAGCTACCAAAATCTAGGTTCGCTTTCATCCACATCGACCTCGTGGGGCCTTTGCCATTGTGCCAAGGTTTCCGCTATTGCCTCACAGCCGTCGATCGCTTTACGCGATGGCCTGAGGCAATACCACTAGCAGACATAACTGCAGAAACAGTGGCAAAGGCTTTACTGAGTGGCTGGATCGCTCGTTTCGGCTGCCCATCGGATATCGTTACCGATAGAGGGGGGCAGTTCGAATCAGCACTCTTCAAATGCCTGTCTGCCATCGCTGGGTTCCAACATCGAAGAACAACTGCGTACCATCCTGCCTGTAACGGACTAGTGGAGAGGTTCCACCGTCAACTCAAGGCTGCGATCACCTGCCACGCAAATGACAGTTGGGTGGAATCGCTTCCACTGGTCCTGTTGGGTGTGCGCAGTGCTTACAAAGAAGACGCTCAGGCTTCTGCCGCAGAATTAGTTTACGGCCAGCCAATGCGTCTACCTGGCGAGTTTTTCGACCCTCAAGCAGATGAGACCGTGGACATGACCGCATACCTGTCTAGGCTTCGGAGTATTATCCGGAATCTGCAACCATCACCAGCGGCCAGGCATAATAGCAGCTTCAAAACTTTTATTTACAAGGATTTATCTTCAACGAGTCACGTGTTCCTTAGGGACTGCACCGCTGGTGGTGGTCTGAAACCGGCGTACTCTGGTCCTCATGAGGTCATAGAAAGAGGTGACAAGGTGTTCAGGATAATGGTTAACGGTAAACAGGTTACCGTTTCGATAGACCGAATTAAGCCGGCCTTCATACTACGTGACCCCAGCAACACACCATATTCACCACCTATCACTAACATGCACCACAACACAACACAGTCACCACTCAACACCAACACTCATCACTACACACCCAACGCGGATAACCGAAACTTGCCTTCGGCTGACGATGACGTCGTCAGAACGACGCGGTCAGGACGTCGCGTTCGATTTCCCAACTATTATCGCCCTTGACGGTCTCTGGAGGGGGGTGATGTAGTGACCCACCCTAATACATTAAGTATATGTAAAACGTTGAAATTAAATATAAATTATGTAATTACCTATAAATAAAGTCACTAACATTGTATATACATATTTACAAAGAATCCTAACATCTAGCATTATATAAAATCAATAATCTAATTAAAACATTTGTGACAATTTAGTTCAACATACAAACACAAATTTTTAGTATTAGATGATCTCTTATCGGCTGGCCGGCGCAGCTATGACGCGTCCTTTGTTCTAGTGGCGAGCGCGCCCGCTACGTCACCCCAAACCGGTTGCGTGAGCGGGACGGGACTATCATTGCCTTGCGCTCTGCGAGCGCGCGCGCCCGCCGTCGCCTCGCCAGTATGCAAAGACTCTTTTAAGTAACCGCTGTGATTTTAAGCATAGCTTCGCCGCGCTTAATATTATCGGATGTTCTTTTGCTGACTGCCGTGCTATCTATTCTGCTTCTACCACTCCTTCTTCTTAGTGGAACTCTTGTGTGTGTGGAACTGTAACCTGTGTCTGTGCAATAAACTTTCTTCCTTCTTCTTGTGTACTTCGGACTTTTCTTCATCCCTTCATATATCTGCACTCATCCGTCATCACACACACCATCCACATCTACAAGGTTACCGGTAACGTCGTTTCGTCGCCGTACAACCGAATCCTTTATTAATTAACAGGAAAATATGTTTCCTGGGTATTTACACATTTAAAATACGAAATTACATATGATTACACCTTAATTTAACTTAATTACTATTTAATTTTAATTTTAAAATACGGAACAAAATTTTGACATGTCACTCGGGCAGTGTTGCCACTTTTTTTGTTGCCACTTTTTGTGTGGGTCAGCTAGTTTTATTTATTGATCCAAGACTTATACATTGTGTCCCAACTGGTAACTCTGGGGTCCGTAACTGAGCTATTGTGTTCAATTTTTTTTTTAAGTGATTCTTCTTTAGATAGACGAGGTATAAGAGAATATGTAGTCACGAAAAAGCGTTACGTACGGCCAGTAATTTGTCCAGTTGAGAAACTGTCCAGTTGTTGTTGCTGAACTTGAAGTTTTACGGGCAAGTTTTTAAATTGGACAAGTACATTAACAATCTGCCCGTAAAACTTCAAGTTAAAATTTTGTTGCGACTCGTTTTTCCACTTGTCCGTTGAAGTTTGACTTCTACTATGTGTCCCAGCATAAATTTCTTTTTTCCTTTACAGAATTGGAAGACAATTTTTTTTTTGAATTAGATGTTGAACCACTGCGCCCTTCCGAATCTGATTCAGAAGACGATGTACCTTTAATGAAGATTAAAACTGAAGAGGAAGAAGATCAAGAAGTGTGTAACAAAAGACAGAGAGTCGAGACGATGACTCGTAAGTGTTAGTGACTTAACGTTACAGCAGTGTCATAGGTCTCCAGTTCGAACCCAAGACACGCTCCTCTGATTTTCCAGCTTCATATGCGTATTGTATAATTATCACTTGCTTCGGTGGAGGAAAACATCGTGAGGAAACCAGCATGCCTAAGAGATATTTCTCGACGGCATGTAAAGCCAAGTCAGAGGCCCATGGGCGGTATACAAACTGACACCAGATTAGGCACTCACCACACTATAAAGAAAGGCTAATAATATTTCAGGCGAATAACAATTTATTATGCGACTAACTACTTGGTTACAAAAAAATATAACTTGGTAGCGATTAAATATTTTTAGCACAATTATATTAAATGAGCTACAAAAGTCAAGGTTCTCTAAAAACTAAATAATGGCTGCTACTATAAGTTAGCAAATATATTAAACAGGGCCAATGAAATAATAGGTGAGGTATTAAAAATAATGACTGGGCGGCTAACATTTCAAATTTTCATTTAAGTAATCATTTATGGGCGGCATGGGCACCGGGCCGTAGGCCGACGAAGGAGGCCGGCGGAGGCCCGGCACTTTGGGGACAGAAGTCAAAGAGTGTTATTCAATATGCGAGCGAAGCGAGCGCGCGTCATGGAGTCGTAGCAGGTTCTAAATCTCAGTTAATTTTATAAACAACCTCATTGTTTAATTTATGAAAGCCTATTTTCTGCTTTTTATCCGCCGTCAAGTTGTCGCCTAACAATAAATTCAATTGCCACACCAAAAAATCACTTCAAATTTAAATTTAAACAAAGCTATATAAAGCTGCTACTTTATACTTAAAATGCTACTTTACTGTAGCTGCCAACGTATTATTTTTGCTACCCATTGTAATTATTTTTAAAACCCTTAATCAGATTAGTTTGTCGCCGCGTTAAATACATGCCATAAAGAAAGAAGTGACTCAACGTTGGGTTACGTTGAAAACTAGCGTCAGGCATTAGTTGTCTAGCGGCGACTTCTCGCGTCCGGCCCTGGTTCAATCCTTGGTCCGGAGCGAGACGGAATGGGAAGCCGTCACCTCCTGCGAAGCAGTCATGCTAGCGAAGGAGGTGGTGGAACGTAAGAGGGAGATAACCTCACGTCCCAGAGGCCGCGGGAAACGCACCGGATGTCGGGGAGTTGAAACAGATATTAGTTATCCGGCCAATTTTTACTATCCGTCCAATTTTTACTATCCGGCCGGATACCGAATATGACAGAAATCAATAATTTCTCATGAACACAAGATAAATCATGCCCAGCAGCTTCTAAACACCATGTCTTTTAAATATGCAAATTTTTGCTTACTAACTATAATTACTTGCCAAAAATATTATGCGACAGAGGGCCGAATATCCGGCCACGAAGCTTGGCAAATATCCGGTATCCGGCCAAATTACTATCCATTTTATCTCTAAAAGAAATTCCCAATCTATTAATGCTGTTCCTTACTTACTAGATTTATAATTACAGGTCCGCCCGGCTCAAAGACACCCGAGCTATACGAACGACTAACAAAACTAGAAGATACAAAGACAACTCAAAAGAAGACTAAACGACCAGACTCGAATATCACACCCGTTACTAAACTCAAGAAGCCTTACACTAATTCTAAACTTCGCGCTAATAGTATTAATAATACTGTTAAAGCAACAAATAGTCATAAAGAAAAAACAAAGGTTGATGTAACAGGTAAAATATGGATAGACACAGATATTGACAGTGATAATTTCAAGAAACCTCGAAAATTACTTCTTAAGAATGATGAAAAACCTCACAAATGTGATTTATGTGAAATCAGATTTACTCATAAAAAAAGTAAGACACTACATATGCGTCGATTTCACGGTTCTAAAGAATCTTACCAGTGTGATCAATGTCCGCGTAGCTACAATTATAAAGCAAGTTTAATGAGTCATATTAGAGTCCACGATGGTGAAAGACCTTTCAAATGTGAAATATGTCAGAAAAATTATGCTACCAAACAAACACTTATAAAACACAAACGAATACATACTGGTACAAATCTTTTCCAATGTGATTTGTGCCAACAAAGTTTTGCGTACAAAAATAGTTTAATAAATCATATCCAAGTTCACAATGGCGACAAGCCGTTTCAATGTGACATATGTGGGTGTAGTTTTGCAGTAAAAAGTTTGTTAGGATATCATATTCTTAAACATACCGGTGAAAATCCATATAAATGTGAATTATGTGAGCGCACTTTCATTTTAAAATGTAAATTAAAAAATCATCTTCGACAACACACGGGTGAGAAACCTTTTAAATGTGAAAAATGTCAGGTGAGTTTTAGTTTAAAGAGCAGCATGAGGCGACATATTCGTACACACGATGATTTCAATGTTCATACATGCGGAATATGTCAGCGTGGTTTTAGTGTTCATAGTAATTTAAAACGACATATGCGTACGCACACCGGTGAAAAACCTTTCAAATGTAAAATATGTGAACGTACCTTCAACGAAAATCATAAACTAGCAAATCATATACGACAACACAGTGGTGAAAAACCTTTTAAGTGTCATTTATGTGAGGAGAGTTATTGTGTGAGGAGTAGTTTAAATAGACATATTCGATTACACGCTGGTAAAAAACCACACAAATGTGAAATATGTCAGCGTCATTTTACTTACACGAGTGATTTAAAAAGACATATTCAAAGACACAACGATGTTAGACCTTTCAAATGCGAAATATGTCAGAAGAGTTTCACACAATCAAGTTCGTTAAATGGTCACATTCGGAAAATACATGAGACACAAATATAGTTTTAAATAAACCGTTTTAAACGAAAATCCGTGGTTTAAAATCCTTTTTAAAGTTTAAAACGGTTTAAAATCACGACCACTTGGGCCGTACAAGAACTATCGAGGACACTTCTGCCTGACCACCACTAAGCTTATTTTTGCTTGCACTCGCAATACAGAAACGCTCTCTAGCCCCACCCCATTGACTTTGTAAACAAATAATGAATGAAAAGATACCGAATCCGCCGAGCGCACTGACGACGCACGCCAATCGAGAGTTATTGTTATTTTGCGTGCCAAAGTTGACGCTTTGGCGTGGCTCGGCGCTTCCGCATGATTTAAGCGAAAAAAAATTAAAATGGTCAGGCGGAAAAGACCTCGATAGTACATTGATTATGAAATAAGTAATTTAAAAAATAAGTTTTTATGGCTTATTCAAATCATTAACCATTTTTTTTAATGTGAACTGTGAAGTCATACATTTATCATACTTATACTACTTTTTAGGTTAGACAGACTGAAAACAAGCATGATACCTAGGCGTTTAGATTAAAAATTACGGCAACGTCGCATTTTAATTTCTTTTGATGTATCCTATTATTTAAATATTTTGATAATCAGGGAGTGCGTGTGGTCTAGATCACTTCGTGTAAAGCCTCAGTGCATTCTAGTTTAAAAAAACATTTTAAACCGTTTTAAACCAAATTGCCTTTTTATTTCCTTTGATATATCCCAAATCAGAGAGTAGGTGTGGTCTAGGTCGCTTTGTGTAATGCCTCAGTGCATTCCAGTATAAAAAAAAAAACATTTTAAACCTAAATTAGGGTGAATGCTTCTAGCTAGCCCGTGAAATATTTTTTTCCTACATTTTTGTGTCAGGTCGCATGTCGATGAAAATGTGACCTTAGCACGTATGTAGTTACAGAATTTCAATCATTAAAATCATCAATACAACTCTCAAGTTCATTTAACTCCATTGAATGACTTTTTCATGAAAATATAGTCATTCGATGGAGTTAAATGAACTTAAAGTGTTGTGTTGATGATTTTAATGATATTATTTCAGTAAAACCATGTTTGTTACGGTCGCAAATCATATTTTAATCAACATACAACCTGACACTAACCTGCAAATTGCAAAAAATACGTAAGAAAATTTGAATTTCGCGGGCTTAAACATTCTACACCTTTATGAACTTGGAGGGTTGTATTGATGATTATAATTCTATAACTTTAAACGTTTTACAGCCGCGAAAAAGCTTAGCTGAAAAAGCATCTAAATTAAAAAAGTAATTGTTTTGAATGTGTCTGAAGAATTTGAAATATATGTATTATGCCAGGAATAAGTGTCATTGCTTAATATTCCCAGAATGATTTGTTATGACGATGGTAAAACCGAAATGCACGCAAGTTCTGAACAACCTATGACAATACATTATCAAGCTCTATGTGGTCTGTGACATTATCTAACATAAATGGTCTAGAATCATCTATTGATTATGATATTAAAAAAAAAAAAAAACAGAATAGGCTGATGTTCAAGGGTAGCCCGCGAAATTCAAATTTTCTTACGGTTTTTGCAATTTACAGGCCAGTGCTCAGTGCTAGGTTGTATGTTGATTAAAATATTATTAGCGATTGTAAGACGACGAATGTAGTTACATATTTATATTCATCAAAATCATCAATACAACCCTCAATGTAATACACATGTAAACGGGTATTTTCGCGAATTTTTACCTTTAATATTAGCCCGACGTTTCGACCGGATTGCACCAGCCGTGGTCGCGGGAAGACTGAAGTATTGGAGGTACCGCCACAGCAAAGCGAAGGTGTTTATTCAACTACCCTCACTTGATCTTCATAAATGTTAATTAGGGCCGGTTCACACTAAACGGGTATTTTCGCGAATTTTTACCTTTAATATTAGCCCGACGTTTCGACCGGATTGCACCAGCCGTGGTCGCGGGAAGACTGAAGTATTGGAGGTACCGCCACAGCAAAGCGAAGGTGTTTATTCAACTACCCTCACTTGATCTTCATAAATGTTAATTAGGGCCGGTTCACACTAGGACAGCACACTACACTAACAGTGTCCGCATACTGTAAGATAATGTAGTGTCATTATCTAACATAGAAAATTTGAATTTCGCGGGCTACCCTGGAGCATTCACCTTAGACAAACCATACATCAAGTCGTATTGGAAAAAATATAATATAAAAAAATTCTTAGTGTGAGTAAATAATCTGTGATTTGTGGTTTTGTCAGAAATATGTAAGCTAGCAATCTGTGATTTATGTGATTTTTTAAGAAATAAACATGTTTTTGTATCTTATCATTTTAATTTAATTTAAAATTCTTGAGAAAAACATTCAGAACGTTTTGAACGTTATAAGCGATACCGTACTACAGCTCCTGAAATTTAGACCTAGGATTTTTTTATGTATTTTTACAAGTTTTGACAAAATTCAAATCTAGGTTTTACAAAAAACTCAGCGAGATATCGGCGATAACGTATTTTTCACCGTTTCAATGGCGCGGCCATGGGGTTTTAGTTTTACAGCTCCTAAAATATAACCCTAGGACTTTTTGAAGTATTTTTACCAGTTTTGACAAATTCAAATCTGTGTTTTACAAAATACTTTAGACTTCTGCGATGCTTTTTCAGCGAGATATCGGCGATAACGTGTTATTCACCGTTTCGATGGCGCGGCCATGGGGTTTTAGCCTTACAGATCCTAAAATATAAACATAAGATTGTTTGGATATTTTTACAATTTTTTTACAAATTCAATCTGATAATTACTTAAATTTTAGGTCTCTGCAACGCTTAGTTTTAGAGATCTCCGTGGCCGCGCGGTTCTCCGCTTTTCGATGGCGCGGCCACGTTCAAACTCATAGAACTTTTTAACCATAACTTTGACAAAGGACAAGACTGAATTAGTATGGAGCTTGGTACTTTATTCAAATTGAACGCAACCACAGATTTTACTGTATTAATCGGAAGAGGATAAAATATAGTTTAACTTAACTAAATCCTTATCACGTAAATATCCTGCAAAATAAAGATACTCATTTTTGAAGTTTTTTATTTTTAGTTCACAATGCAACACAGGTAGATTTTGGTAACACCGTGTTTTACGTTCCTATCCTATCCCAGCGCTAACTAAGAATTGTGACCATCCGGTCGTACTGAAACGCATTTTTGGTAATCAAAGTAATAAGAATGGTTACGAGAATATAATGAGGAATAAAAATGAAAAACAAGGTGTACCTACCAACATGTTTGTGCTTTGAGCAAATATACTTAAGAGGGCTATTACAAATTTTCTTGTTTTTGAGTGTTTTAAGAGTCTAGCACTCAAATATAAGAAAAATTTTGATTTTTATTTTGAGCACTCCATAGAGAATTAATCAAACTTTCTCGGGCATATATCTTTTTTAATTTTGTGGCCATATCTAAACCATAATCACACTTCTAAAATCTCAGTTTAGAAGTGTGATTATGGTTTAGATATGGCCTAAATAAAAATCAAATTTTTTCTTATATTTGAGTGCTAGACTCTTAAAACACTCAAAAACAAGAAAATTTGTAATAGCCCTCTTAAGAACTCATTCTATATATATTAGTCTATGCTTAAGAATGCATTCAGCGTAATTCGGAACTCGCTGCGCTGAATGACATTTGAAAAAAGCTAGATGTCAATGTCACAATAGATAAGTCCGTCAGAGACATAGAGATAGAAAGAAATATGGAGGAGCCCCGATATTCTATACCTACATTTGCTTAGACAAATGTGAGTGAAATACGAAACAGAATGTGAAATATCGTTTTGCTTCATTCTATCTAATGTGGTAATCGTATTTGATAAAAGAGACAACAATATTTCAGCTGTTGCTCATAATGACAACATTTTCTTGTGACGTAGTTACAGTTGTAGGTAAGTGCCGTATCCGCCATATTATGCGACGAGTTTTGTGGTAGTTCTGCTGTCAAATGAGTGTTTACTTTTGCATTTATTTAGATTTGTGAGAAAATTACGAAGAGTTTATCTTTAAAATTGCACGTATATGGTGGAAAACAGCTATTCAACATGCCTGCGTGTTGTGTTATGAAGTGTGGTGCAAGAAAGAAGGAAAATCAACCTCAATTATCTTTGCACAGGTTAGTAGCCGGTTTTCATGAATTATTACACATAGTAATACACTTTTGAGGAAAAAAATGCTAAGGGATCGTGAATTTATGGCTGTAGTGTTCATATTTGGGCTTATTTTCGTCCAACAGACCTTTTTTTAATTTCATAATTTCATTCGTTTGTTTACAATAACATGTCATGGTGGAATAGTGTAGTACCGTTGCTGTAATATTTTCCGATACTAGTTCCTTCGCTGTGCTGGTACGATATCGGTATAGTACATACGTGTGCTAATCGGTTCGAAAAAATATGATTATTATTGTTCGCACGCAAATTAGGTACGCGTTTTGACTGACGAATTTGACGTGGAGTTACGGACACCAGCCCGTTACACAATACAAAACAAATATTGCATAACGAAATTCCTATTTTTTTCAGGCATCCATCAAAAAACAACATCAAGAGCCATATGTTTTCTGTGAGACGAGCAACGTTAAAAAATCGGATGTTTCTTGTACATCTACTGTAATGCCTCCATTGCAGCTACCCCATCTAATTGTGGAAACAATGCTCAAACAGGTATGTATCCACCTACTTAGAAGTCGACCGTTTTACGATTCCCTGGCCTTCTTGCAAAGTGTGCGTGTTTGCCTAGGTTGGACTGTGGATGGGTGACCACCCATTACATACCGAGTTTCCTGCGTGGCTCGGAAAGCAGTTTTTGAACAAACTAACATTGTTTAGAAATGAATAGGTAGTTGATATGCATATTGTTGTTTTCATACCAAATGTTTATTGAATAAATAAAACACATGTTGATTTTTACTGAAGTTTTATTTAATGAATAACTAAAAACGAGGTGCGATACTCAATTAATGTTTGTGTTTTCATATTTAAAAATAATCTGCATAGTATGAGCAATTAAAGCTGGTAAGTTGATTTTTGACATACCTAGGTGTATTGGTATGTTTGTAAAATACTAGCTGACGTCCCGCGGTTTCACCCGCGTAGTTCCCGTTCCCGAGGGAGTACGGGAATAAACTATAGCCTATAGCACTCACGAATAATGTAGCTTTCTACCAGTGAAACAATTATTAAAATCGGTTCATTACTTCCGGAGATTACCCCTACATACAAACTTACAAACAAATGTTACCTCTTTATAATATTAGTATAGATTACAAGAAATGCAATTTACAAAGACCAATAACTATTTTCGTACCCACCAAATTAGTATCCTTCGAATTGGCCAGGAAATGAAATTACTGTATCTGGCAAACCTAGTCCGCATACCTACTAGAAACTACAGACCAGATATAAAATAAGCGAAAGCGCAAAAGTGATGCGACTAAAATTGTTTATAAATTCTGTGCAGAAAAAACACTACATTAATTATTAACGGTCAGATATCAGAGGAGCATTAAACTTACTCATTTTTTTGTTACAACAGACTGTAAGAATCTATGCTATAATAATATAGAGGAAAGATTTGCTTTTTTGTTTGTGTGTTTGTTACGATTTAACTCAAGAACTACTGTTAAAAAATATTTTAAGTAAGTACCATTATAAAGCTACATTTTTACCGAGTAACATAGGATATAAATTATATTGATGCCATGCAAATTAGCCGAGCTATCACAATTTTCGCGGGCGAAGTGCTTAGTAAATTATAAATATGATTCCAACGTGATATCTAGTAAGACTCGAAGTGCTTAGTAAATTATAAATATGATTCCAACGTGATATCTAGTAATACTCGTAAAACTATTATGTAGTATTAGTATCGATACTTGTTATAGTAACACTATATTCCATAATTGGTACATCCCTATCATTGGCAGCCATTTTATGAGAAATTTTGTGGCACCTTTTTTTTGTAGGTATTTCCAGTCCATTTACTTCTCAAGTCAATGGTCAGAGAGTTGAGACAGTTAGTGATTTGACTGCGTGCGTTCTGTTCAGTGTATTATTCGGTGCAAAAATAGAGTGCATCATCTATAATAGAGAGATAAGAATACCACCAGTGCATATTATTTTGTAATCATAAATTAGAATTGGGCCCAAACTCAGCACAGCGCCATCTATTGACATTATTAAAACTTCTCAACATCTACACTAAATAGTAGATCTTTGGACATTATTTTCTCGAAAATGCAGGTGATTTTCAGCTTGGAACTTGAGATTAGGCAGTCTATTGTGCAGTATTATCTGTGTTAATTTTCTTTACAGTGGTTAGATTTTCTCAGAATAAAGTACCAAAAAAAACCATGTCCTTTATGGTAGGAATCAACTTTTACAAATTTTTACAAAATCTTGGCATAGTCTTTTTTAAAAAAAACGCCGTGGCCGCGCGGTCGAAACGGACTTAGGAGTTGGCGTCTGTTTGGCAGAGGGGTAAGTCCACCCATAGACTTAAAGTCTATGAGTCCACCTATGTCTTTATCTATAGCTTATTCCTCTATGATCCAAATGTTCTAGATGGCAGCAGTTTATAGACACGAAACGCAATCAAATGTGACATTTGACGTTCATGACATTGTGTGTGTCAAATTGTCAGTTGTGTTGTCATTGTCAGTCAAGAAGCCAAAGACGTGTTTCTGTTTACTCACAGAGTACTTTTATTTAAGTGTTTACTCTTCTCAACTTATTTCTTAGGACTAGGTACCTGGAGAGATATCTGCTGCCTGCCGCAAAACCTCCTGCCTGCGGATGGTGATCAGTCTTCCTTACGCAAATAGTGAACACGTTATATTTCATGTACTTCCATCTTTTGCACGTTCATTGGTATCAAAATAAGTACATTCCCGTTCACTGATAACACAGTTTTATTCATAAATAAAAATATTTTTAGAGTTTGTTCGTTTAATTAGAGAAGTGTTTTAAGTATGGAGATAGTAAAACTGCAAATGTGTAGGATATGTTTAGTGGAAAACGTTCGCATGTATGAGGTTACTAGTATGATCCTGCAGGAACTGTATGAGAAGCTGGCTGATATTCCAGTAAGTAAATAACCTATGTTTTTTTTATATATCCCTCATTGTCCAACTTCAGAAAAACGGCCTAACCATGTTAACATCTATCTATCATGGGGTTTTGGTTTCCGCACTTAGTCCTTAAAGTGGACCATTGTGCGTGAGCCGTGGTGGCCGTTTACTCCAACCAGCCCACCTCCCTCCAGAAGCAGATCAAACTTCCCGGTCTTCTCAGGGCGTCTGCAAGGGATCTTGGTGTTCCCAGGGTCTCCTCGCGAATCTTGGTAACGCCAGTGCACTCAAGGAGCACATGCGCCACCGTTTCCTCCGCCTCCATGCATGCTCTGCACAGGGGACTGTCAGTGATTCCTAGGGTGTGGAAGTGTTTATTTAGTGAACAGTGTCCAGTGATGGTCCCCGCCACCAGTCGTAGGCCATCTCTGTCCAGGCGCAGAAGGCGCCTGGTCAGCTTTGTGTCAAGGGATGGCATGGCTTCCTTGGATTGCCTACACCCTGGTGCCGAGGTCCACCATTTCTCTGCTTGTATTCGAGTGTGTTCCTTTAACCAGCTTCTTAGTTGCTTGAAGGGAATAGGCACAATGGGCTCGGGTCCGCAGGGTTTTGTGCTGGATCCTCTTCTGGCAAGCTCATCAGCTGCATCGTTCCCAAGTGATCCACTGTGACCTTTGATCCATTGTAGTGTTACCGTGTTATGGTTTAGTACCGTGATTCGTTCTAGGGCATTATGGCATTCTAGTATCAGTCTCGACGTTATCTGATTACTCTTTAAGGATTGGAGAACTGAGGCACTATCGGATCTTATTCGAATATTGGTATCCGTAACCTCCCTGGCCTCTATAGCGTGTGCCGCTTGGATGATACCCACACACTCTGCTTGGTAAACAGAGTTGAGTATTCCAAGGGGTTTGGCTATTTTAATGTTTAGGTCGTCGGAGAACACCCCGAAACCTGTCCCGTCGTCGGTTTTTGATCCATCAGTGTAGATTCTTAGCTCGTTCGTACCTGAGTAGTCATACAACTCCGCTGTGAGCTCTATGTTGTAGTGTTTTTGGAAGTAGTGGGTCTTCAGGATTCTGTCGCTGGGTGATGCCATCATGGGCTGTTGTTTGATAGCATCTTCTCTGATGCGTGTGTGTTTGATTCTGGAATCGTTACTTAGGGTGCCAGATACTTCGAGTCTGAAAGTCGCTATGGCCGCCTCCTCTCTTACGACGAGGTGTAGAGGTGGAAGCCCCAGCATCGCCTGTAAGGCAGCAGTGGGGGAAGTTCTCATGCTGCCGGTGATTGCTACGCAGGCAAACCTTTGTAGTTTCTCGAGATCCTTTTGGGTCGTACTTAGGTTGGTCCTGGGCCACCAAACTAAAGAGCCGTATGTAATGATTGGTCGGATAACTGTGGTGTATAGCCAGTAGGTGATTTTGGGGCTTATGCCCCAATTTCTCCCGAGGAGCCTCTTACATTGCCATAAGGCTATACTGGCTTTTGTGATGGTGTATTCGGTGTGTTTTGCCCAGTTCAGCTGCTTATCCAAAAAGATACCCAGGTATTTGGTTTCAGTCGATAGGCTTAGGGTTGTCCCAAAGAAGCTTGGTAATTGTAACGTTGCCAGCTTCCTTTTCTTTGTGAAGAGGACGAGTTCGGTTTTGGTAGGGTTCACTGCTAGTCTGTATTCCTTGCACCAGTCTTCTACTATCCTTAGGGCTTGGCGCATAAGGTTGCATAGTGTGTTTTCGTGTGTGCCGTTTATTATTATGGTCAGATCATCGGCATAGCCCACCGTGTAGTAGCCTCTGCTGTTGAGACGTTTAATGAGGCTGTCTACTACGAGGTTCCATAGTAGTGGCGAAAGGACACCACCTTGGGGGCAGCCCTTCGCCACTATTGCTCTGGTGGTGTCGTTTACCGTAACTTGTACGGCTCTTAGTCGGAGCATATTTGTGATCCATCCTCGCAGGGTCGAGTCCACACCGTGTTCCTCGAGGGCTGCGTTGATGCTATGGAAGACGGTTTTGTCAAAAGCGCCTTCTATGTCAATGAAGACGGCTAGTGAGGAGCCTTTGTGGTCCACTGCACATTCGATCTTGGAGATCACACTGTGTAGCGCAGATTCTGTTGATTTTCCTGAGGAATACGCGTGTTGTTGTCTGTGAAGTGGTCGCTCCCGAAGAGGTCCGTCCCGAATGTGTCGATCACAGAGTCTCTCGAGGGTTTTCAGTAGGAAAGATGTTAGGCTTATTGGTCTGTACGCCTTAGGTTGTGTGTAATCTGGTTTGCCTGGTTTAGGGATGAAAATAACTTTTACCTCTCGCCATGCAAGGGGTATGTATTTCTGTGCTATGCTGGCTCGGTAGATAGCGGTCAGCCACGGCGTTAGGACGTCTACTCCCCATTGTAGCAGGGCGGGGAAAATTTCGTCTAAGCCTGCGGATTTATATGGTTTAAAAGTCTTTATTGCCCATTTTATTCTCTCTGCGGTTACTATGGTGCGGGCTCTGGCCCAGTCTTGATCATTTGGTGTGTGCGTTGGCTCACTTGCCCAGGTTCTGTCCTCACAGAGATTGCAGTCTGGGAAGTGGGTTTCCAAAAGGACTTTGCTTGTTTCGTGGTCCGACTTGGTGTAAGTGTTATCTGGGGTTTTCAGCGACCCGAGGGTGCGATCCTGATCAGTAGATAGGATCTTTCTCACACGCGCGGCTTCGCTGTTCGATTCAATTTCTTCGCAGAATTTCCGCCAGGCAGCCCTGCTGGCATTCCTGACTTGTTTTTTGAAGGTGTATTGTGTTTTCTTGTATGAGTCCCAGTCTTCTGGTAGTCTGGAGTTTTTGGCTCTGTTGAATTGTTTGCGCATGGTATGCTTGAGCTTACTAAGTTCCGCATTCCACCAGGAGTTACCCTTGCTCTTGGTGCTTGGATCTTTTAATTTGCAGCTGGCGTGGTAGGCTTCAATTATAAATTCTGAGAGTTTTGTCACTGTTTCTTCAAGTTATTTGGGGTCTGTTAGAATTCTGGGCGTTTGGTGCTGCGTTAATAGGGAGGCCAACAGCCGTTTGTAGCCGGGTACGTTGGTACGGCGTGGGTTGCGTCTAGGATCTGGTTTTTTAAAATTAGCTACTAATGAGAAGCGAATCCTTCTATGGTCAGAGCAGGAAGGCTCGTTGGATACGTGCCAGTCAGAGATAAGTTTTGCCGCGCTTTCCGAAGCCAGCGTTAGGTCAATGATCGTTTGTCCGCGGGATGTGACCCAAGTGGGTTCCGAGCCGCGGTTTGCGATGTTAAGGTTAGTGGAGAACAAATATGTGCATAGTACCTCACCTCTATTGTTGGCTTTAGTGCAATCCCAAAGCGGGTGATGGGCGTTCGAGTCCGTGCAGATGACCAGGTCCAGGTTGGCGTCTTCACAATACCTTACCAGGTCGGCCATTCCTTTTGGTGGGCAGTCTTCATCCTCGCCTGGCATGTATACCGAGGCCAGGACGATATCAGGTGCATCGCCGTCGGTTTTGAGCCTGACGGCTGTTAGATCTCTGGAACATAATTGCGTGAGTGTGGTGGTCGGAAAATCTTTGGGTATATAGGCACAGGTTCGTGGTTTATCTGTGCCCTGTGTGTCGAGGATCAGCTTACCTCCAATGTTACCAAGGCCGCATATTCTGTTATTACGGATCCAAGGCTCTTGGATGAGTGCAATGGTTCGGGGTTCCATCTCCAGTGCCCTGCGCAGGCAAGCAGTAGCCGTCTGGCTATGCTGGAGGTTGGTCTGGATGATATTTAGGGGACGGGATGTGGGAGGCGGGTGGGTGGAATTAGGGGGAGATGGATCCACCATGTTAACATTTAGAAACAAAAAGTTTTAATTCAAGTTGCAGAGTGTTGCCCTGGATCTTGTACTTAGAGTTCCTGTATCACACGAGCCAGATGAGAATAATCTTTACTTATTAAACACAGAAAGCAGGATTGATTAAAAACTACACTTTAACCAATGATATTTAATTAAACAGATATGTTATGAGCGCGCAATCGTGAAGACTCGAAAACGTGTCAATTGGCCTGTTTTTCCTTTATTCTGCGTCACTGCGTGTATGTGAGCTGGCTCTCCCCCGCGTCACACTTTTTTCGGTGGTTTTGTAGGTGTATAACATATCTGTTTGTTAGAATATCATTGACTTTAACACAATTAGTTAATGGCACTTGTTTAGTTTTTCTGCTTAGACTGCTTCATTGGTTTCGTGGTCGCAAGCAACTGCTGAGCTTGAGATTCTGGGTTCGATTCCCAGGTGGGGCAGTGTTGTTAGGTTTTTCTATCAGTAATTTCTCAGTAGCAGCCATGGAGTCTGGATTTGCACACAGTTGATGACAATAGGGTCGCGTCCTATTTCTTGGGACTTAACTGAAATGTGGGTGTACTACTACTATTAGCTACAGCTCTGCCTAACACTTTCGGTATTACAGGCGTTATGTTATGTTAAGAGCACTTTTGTTGCAGTTTGTAACTGAAGACGGTAGACCGATGCTCGCTTGTTCCTTCTGCTACACCAAACTAAAGCAATGCTGCCAGTTGCAGAGGAAATGTCTGGAAGCTGAGGAGCTGTTCACTCAGATGTTGGATGAGGTCAATGAGGTGAGATATCATGGGACTAGTTGTTTCATATCTATTGTGGATGTAATTTGCGGGCAGACTGCGAATAGGTCCTCGAGACTACTCAGTGGCATAATACAAGCTATTGTTTAATGGAAAATTGGCAATTGTTGGATAAATGAAACAAAAAAAAAAACATAATTTGTCGCCGGACTCATAATTATTATATTACTATATTGTGAATATGATTTTCTCTCAATACAATATTTTGTCTGAATTTCATTTGAAGTGGCTGGAGCTATCACTCACTTCTTTATTGTCATTTGCTATCACAAATATTTTTAAGGTTTCATAGCCAATGGCTAAAATGGAACCGGAATGGTCCGTCCGTATGATACAGCCATTTTAATCCGAGACTGTCCCAGCACATTTTTTAAATTTGGAGAGTTGGTGTCTGGGTGTGAGGAAATACCTTCACAATCTCCGTACCATTCCATACGAAAGCATCTATCAGCACAGTGAAACCTACCATAAAACGTGATTTACACCCCAAAAAACCACTTCCCAGCAATAATTTTTGTGTGAAGTTACATAGTTTGTTGTACAGAATGCTCGGTTGACGGCTTCGTGCAGTGTCCCTTTACACCCTTTTGACTTTAATCATCGTTTTACAGACACAACCTCTTCTAAAACAAGTCATGTTAGAGAGTTTCAACGGGTATATGATAAGTCCAACGGTACATATTAGTATAACTGATGAATACGAAGAGTTACCAGACGATTGTGTGGCACAAGATACTGTTATACCTATCAAGGAGGAGGAACGAACAGGTGTGTATTTCATTTCATGTAAGCACTAGCTGTTGCCGGTGCCAGTTCGGTAACTGTCCCACTGGATCATACTATAGGGATAATAGTGACCTACGTGTTAATCCAGGTTATAAACTATCTATGTGCCACATTTCATAACCATCACAATTATTATCATCACAATCACCATCACTATCACAACCACCATCGTTATCACAATCACCAAAACTATCACAATCACCATCACAATCCCCATCATCGTTATCACAATCATTATCATCGTAATCACAATCATTATCATCTTAATTACAATCATCATTATCACAATCTCCATCCTCGTTATCACAACCATCGCTATCACCATCACAAACCCTGATCTTGAAACTTCAGCATTACGGTTTAGGTAAACTTGCGCTCAGTTTAATAAAATCGTATTTGCATGATAGACAGCAGCAGGTACAAATAAATGGAGTCAACTCAATTGGTTTAAAAGTAAAAATGGGTGTACCACAAGGTTCGATATTGGGTCCCTTCCTCTTTTTAGTATATATTAATGACCTACCCCATCTATTTAACAACCATCCGCATATGGTGTTGTTTGCTGACGATACTTCTTTAATATTTAAAATAAACAGACGTGCCACTAATCTTGATGACGTAAATAACGCGCTACTGCAGGTCCACGATTGGTTTACCGCTAATAATTTAGTACTAAATGGGAAAAAAACTAAATGCATTAGATTTGCTCTACCTAATGTCAAAGGTAGTGATTGTGGTGACATAATATTGAATCAAGAGAAACTAGAATTTGTCGATAAAACGGTTTTCTTGGGAATCACGCTCGACTCAAGGTTACAATGGGGTCCTCATCTAACATCTCTTGCAGGACGACTAAGCTCAGCAGCATATGCTGCTAGAAAAATCCGTCAATTTACTGATGTTGATACCGCGAGGCTGGTCTATTTTAGTTATTTTCATAGTATTATGTCATACGGTATTTTACTATGGGGACGGGCTGCAGACATCGAGTCTGTATTTATTCTGCAGAAGAGAGCCATCAGAGCCATTTATGAATTACGTAGACGCGATTCTCTAAGAGAACTGTTTAAGGAAATTAATATCATGACAGTACCTTGTCAATACATCTATGAAAACATCATGTACGTTAGAAAAAATCGGCATTTATTCAGTAAGAGAGGGGACAGACACCACTATAACACTAGAAATAGGGACCAACTAGTTCAGCCAGGTTTCAGGCTTGCTAAAGTGGATTCATCTTTCATGGGGTACTGTTTGAAATGTTACAATAAAATACCTCCCCACATTCTTCAACTGAATGAGACGAAATTTAAATCTTGTATAAAACGCACATTATGTAGGCAAGCATATTATAAGTTGGGGGATTACATTGATGATAAAAATGCTTGGCTAAATGCTGGTCCTGCTCCACAACCATAGGGGGGGGGGGGGGGGGGGGGGGGGCAAACTAATTGTTTGTACTGGTCGGGCATTATTTGAGTCCATCGTCAAGTAAAGAAGAAGGTGAAGAATTGATTCCCATGTTAATGTATTGTGGAAGCTGCAGAAGATTGTAAAAATATACTTGCATTGTATAGTTCCACCATTTACATTTATTTATCTTTCATTGACTTGAATATGCCTTGGTGGCTAAGAGAATGTCATGCTCACTTAAATGTCTCGCTGATGGTGGCGGGTGTGTCGGGTCATTTAGTTCCCTTCAATATGGTTGAGTTGAATGGCGCCGGTACATGCGTCATGTCTGTGAACGGGCGCTGTCAGTTGGGACTGGCCATCTCTTAGCTGCCAAGGTTCATTTTAATAACTTTATTCATAAATTTTTGATCTAATCTTTTACTCTGGATGCTCTTAGTGTGCACGTCTTTCTACATCGTTCTCACATATATGTATAATCTCAAAATTAATGATGTAACCAAGATTCTGTAACAATATTTTGATTTTAAAAGAGTGTCCATGGAGTTTCTTGCCCGTTCTTCTCCATAGAGATCTACGCTAGGGAATGGGCAACTACAGTACTTTCTCAAGTTATTATGCCTTGTGACTGGGACTGTAGCTTTGATTTTCTTTTTTGTATTTTTGACTTTTAAAAGTGCCGTAATGGTCTAATTGAAATAAATGCTTTGAGTTTGAGTTTGAGTTTAATCACCGTCACTATCACAATCACTATCACAATCACTATCATCGTTATCACAATCATTACCATCATTATCACAATAACTATCATCGTAATCACAATCACTATCATCTTAATCACAATCATCTTAATCACAATCATCATGATCACAATCGTCATCACTATCACAACCACAATCATTATCACTATCACCATCATTATCACAATCACCAACACTATCACAATCACCATCACCATCACAATCACCATCATAATCACTACCCTCGTTATCACTACTCGTTACCACTATCAATCATTATCATAGTAATCACAATCATCTACATCATTATCACAATCACCATCACTGTCACAATCACAATCACAATCACCATCACCATCGCTATGACCATCACAATCACCGTCACTTTCACAATCACCATCACAATCACTATCACAATACCCATCATCGTTATCACAATCTCTATCATCGTAATCACAATCATTATCATCGTAATCAAAATCATCATCATCACAATCATCGTCATCATTATCACAATCATAATCAACGTAATCACAATCATTATCATCTGAATCTCAAAATAAATGCCATTTTCGTAATCAGCACCCCTGATTATCTCGGTATCGACAGCCATATTGATTTTCAGACATTTCAACCCCATCGCACCCCAACAAGGAATAGTAGTATTTCAGGTCTGCCACATTAAATTTTAAAATCGTTGTTTTTGTAATACACCCGACCCAATTCACCATAAAACAATACCTATGTTGAATTTCAGGCTTTGTTACCCCATTTCCCCCTTTAGGGGTTGAATTCTGAAAAAACCTGAAACACAAATGTTAACTAATTTATCAATAGGAGTACTCCCGTTAAGTTTCGAATAAAGTGGTCAAACTAATCCTATTTCCCCATGTAATCTTTGAACCCCCGTTTCAACCCCTTAGGGGGTGTATTTTGAAAAATCCTTTATTAATGCACCCCTAAACCTCATAAAGAATCTATTTGCCAAATTTGGAATCTCTAGACTCAGCGGTTTGGGCTGTGAATTGATTTTTATACTTTTCCACCCCATTTCCCCCCTTCGGGGTTGAATTCTGAAAAAACCCGAAACCCGTTTCTACTCATTTATCCATAGGAGCACTCCTGTGAAGTTTCGAATAAAATAGTCTAACTAATCTTGTTTCCCCATACAAACTTTGGAGCCCCGTTTAACCCCCTTAGGGAGTGAATTTAAAAAAATCCTTTCTTAGTGCACCCCTAGATCACATAAGGAACCTACTTGCCAAATTTGGAATCTGTAGACCGAGCGGTTTGGGCTGTGCGTTGATAGATAAGTCAGTCAGTCAGTCAGTTTCTTCTTTTATATATTTAGATAACGTAACATCACTCCTGGGGGTCTAACATGGCCACTGTAGCAGAATCATACTAAGATAATAATAGAAGAGCTCTTGGTTGAATAATAACAGCCGTTCGGGTCGATCTTTAGGTTAAGCCGTGCTTTCTAGGTTGGTCCGCCGATGGGTGACCACCTGTTATATACCGAGTATCCTCCGTGCTCCGTTGTCCGGTTGTCATTTGTAGTGAAGTACCTTAGGTAACGTAAAGTACCTTCTTATTATAAACTAGCTGACGTCCCGCGGTTTCACCCGCGTAGTTCCCGTTCCCGTGGGAGTACGGGGATAAAATATAGCCTATACGGATTCGGAAGAATCCCTCTAAGTAATGGTAAAAGAAATTTTGAAATCGGTCCAGTAGTTTTTGAGCCTATTCAATACAAACATACAAAAATACAAAGGTTTCCTCTTTATAATATTAGTATAGATTACTGTCAGTGATCATTTGCGTGTTTGATAATTGATAAAGAAGAGTGTAGTGTAATGGCCCGAAAGTCTGACAACCAGTCTTACCAAGAGGTATCAGTAAGACCGAGAAAGGACGGAGGGGTCGGTATCCGGGTTGTGGAGGTCAGATAGGCAGTTGCTCCAAGTAAAAATACTGGTACTCAGCTGCATCCGGTTAGATGGGAAGTCGACCCCAACATAGTCGGGTTAGGAAAAGGCTAGGCAGATGACGACTATAGTCTGCGCGATAAGTAGGAAATAAAGGTCATTAACCCGCATCATCATCATTTCAGCTGAAAGACGTCCACTGCTGGACATAGGCCTCCCCCAAGTGTCGCCACATTGACCGGTCCCGTGCGACTCGCATCCAGCGGATTCCCGCAACCTTCACCAGGTCATCGGTCCACCTAGTGGGAGGCCTTCCAAACTTCCAACGCAACGTCTTCCGGTTCGCGGTCGCCGCTCCAGAACTTTTCGGCCCCATCGGCCATCCGTTATGCGAGCAATGTGCCCTGCCCACTGCCACTTAAGTTTGGCAATTCTTCGGGCTACGTCGGTAACCTTGGTTCTCTTGCGGATGTCTTCATTTCTGATTCGATCGCGCAAGGAAACTCCATTGCCCTTTGGGTGCCTTTAAGCCTTCTGATGAGGCCGATTGTGAGCGACCACGTTTCGGTCCCGTATGTAATCACTGGCAACACAAACTGGTCATAGACTTTCGTCTTGAGACACTGCGGTAAGTTGGCCGAGAAGATACCGCGCAACTTCCCGAACGCTGCCCAGCCGAGTCGGATTCGACGATTGACCTCTTTCTCGAAGTTAGACCTACCTAACTGGACCGTTTGTCCCAGGTACACATAATCGTCTACAACTTCGAGTGTAGAGTCTCCGACCTTGATAGGAGTGGGTGTGACATGGGCATTCAACATGACCTTGGTTTTGTCCATGTTCATTTTAAGACCCACTCTTCCGGAAGCTCTACTAAGGTCCACTTCCTGTGCTCACGCTTTCTGAAGAAGGAGTTCATCGTATAGAGGCCCTCCTTCTCCATAAAACTAGCCAGTTGGTGACCCCGGCGATTCCGATGTCCAAGTTCAAATTGCCCCACCTGCAGCTCATCCCCGTCTCGTTTGCCCACTTTCGCGCTGAAGTCCCCCATGACAACGGTGAAGTGAGTTTTGGAACCATGCATGGCTTTAGAAATATCCTCATACATGATCTCCACTTCGTCGTCGGGGTGTGCCGAGGTCGGGGCGTAGACCTGTATGACCTTCAGCGAATATCTTGAGGATATTCTGAGTATAAGGTACGCCACCCTGGTCGACACACTCTCGATCTTCACCACGTTGTACACAAGGGACTTGCGGACGATAAACCCAACACCACCCCAGGGTGGCAGGATTGCCGGTCACCCTCACAGAAATAGAGCAGGTTGCCGGATTTCAGGATTATCGTGTCCTCCCCCTCTCTTCGGACTTCAGATAATCCCACAATACTCCATCGCAGCCTGCTCAATTCCTCTTCGAGTTCCGCTATCTTCTCGTCGGTCCGGAGTGTGCGTGCGTTAACACCAGGTCCAGTCGTTGGTATTGGCAGCCGGATCCCATCCGGGGATTCTTCGCACCCCTTGCCACGCCGTAACCTCGACCGCTGCCGTAGTCGAGGGTAGACGGGCTGCCGGGCGGCGGGCACTAGGAGCCATTTTCGTAATGCGGTATTCTGTTTGGGGGGGTTTTGCCATAATCGCCACGCTTGGCAGGCGGGTTGGCGATCGCAGTACAGTTCTTTAAAAAGACACAGAGAGCGCTGCTGCCCATTCTCTGCTAATCCCTTAGTCGCCTCTTACGACACCCACGGGAAAAATATTTGTTTGTTAATTTGTATGTAGGAGTAATCTCCGGAACTAATGACCCTATTGTAAAAAATCCTTCACTGGTAGAAAGCTACATTATTCGTGAGTTCTCTATAGAACTCACGAATAATGTAGCTTTCTACAACTAATGTAACTTATAGCCTATGCTATAAGTTATATTTATATCATGCATAATATTATCACAATTTTTGCGTCTTTGACCATTTTAAGAATTTGCACATGATACATATTTTTATCCTATAGTCTACGCCAGATAAGTAGGAATTAAAGGTCATTGCTCTTTCCTTAATTTCTCTGTGTAGGTACCCCGACAATACATTATGAGGGTTCCGTACCCAAAGGGTAAAACCGGCCAAGTGCGAGTCGGACTCGCGCACGAAGGGTTCCGTACTATTATCTATACATTAGACAAAACGGCAAAAAAATCACGTTTGTTGTATGGGAGCCCCCCTTACATATTAATTTTATTCTGTTTTTAGTATTTGTTGTTATAGCGGCAACAGAAATACATCATCTGTGAAAATTTCAACTGTCTAGCTGTCACGGTTCATGAGATACAGCCTGGTGACAGACAGACGGACAGATGGACAGACGGACAGACAGCGAAGTCTTAGTAATAGGGTTCCGTTTTTACCCTTTGGGTACGGAACCCTAAAAACGGAACCCTATTACTAAGACTTCGCTGTCCGTCCGTCTGTCTGTCACCAGGCTGTATCTCATGAACCGTGACAGCTAGACAGTTGAAATTTTCACAGATGATGTATTTCTGTTGCCGCTATAACAAGAAATACTAAAAACAATAAAATTAATATTTAAGGGGGGCTCCCATACAACAAACGTGATTTTTTTATAATAATTGGTACGGAACCCTTCGTGCGCGAGTCTGACTCGCACTTGGCCGGTTTTTTTTAAATAATGGTACGGAACCCTTCGTGCGCGAGTCCGACTCGCACTTGGCCGGTTTTTATTACAAAAAAAGTAATTGAAAAAGGATAAAATAATAAAAAAAAAAAAAAAAAAAACTTAATAAAAACCCACGAATATCCGTCGGGGGCTGCCAATGCTGCCATCACTATTTTAAATTTCATCGTAAATAAAAATAAGTATTATCATCAACTTTTAAAGATCCCCACTGTAGGGGCACGGCCTATCCATTAAGGGTGTAAGTAAAGCGCTAAAAAATCTCCAATTATTCAAGTTAATATAAAATTGAAAAACTAATTCATTTAATGGCAGCCCCCGACGGATATTCGTGGGTTTTCATAAAGTTGGGATTTTTTTAATTATTTTATCCTTTTTCAATTACTTTTTTAGTAATAAAAAACGATTCATAATGTATAGTCGGGGTACCTACACAGAGAAATTAAGGAAAGAGCAATGACCTTTAATTCCTACTTATCTGGCGTAGACTATGATAAAAATATGTATCATGTGGAAATTCTTAAAATGGTCAAAGACGCAAAAATTGTGATAATATTATGCATGATATAAATATAACTTATATAGCCTATAGAACTCACGAATAATGTAGCTTTCTACCAAAGAAGGATTTTTTACAATAGGGTCATTAGTTCCGGAGATTACTCCTACATACAAACTAACAAACAAATACCTCTTTCTATTAATAGTATAGATTGATCCAAGAGCTACATAGTGTCAATGAGAGGTTTTCTTTTTGAGGTATTAAAAAAAACTTAGTTTTTAAGAACTCTATAGATGGCGACGAAATGACTAGGATAGTTGGTGCCAAAGCCAAAACGCTTAGGAATTACAACATTGCGTCACATCACATACGCTCGTTGACTGACACTTTCGTTTGCTTAACCTTCTTGCATTAACGTACTAAGTTCAGTGCCATGCCATCTATCCAGCGACTAGGGAAGAGCTAAAAAGAAAATCCCTCATTAGTGTCCCAATAACTGGATATTTGTGTCCAAAAATGTTTTTTTTTTTTACAGAATTGGAAGACACAAACTCTTTTGAATTAGAAGATATACCACTGCACTCCTCCGAATCTGATTCAGAAGACGATGTACCTTTAATGAAGTTCGAAACTGAAGAGGAAGAAGATCAAGAAGTGTCTAACAAAAGACAGAGAGTCGAGACGATGACTCGTAAGTATTAGTGACTTAACGTTACAGCAGTGTCATAGGTCTCCAGTTCGAACCCAAGACACGCACCGCTGATGTTTCAGATTCAAATACGTATTGTATAATTATCACTTGCTTCGGTGAAGGAAAACATCGTGAGGAAACCAGCATGCCTGAGAAATATTTTCTCGACGGCATGTTAAGCCAAGTCAGGCCCATGAGCGGCATTAAAACTGTGACACCAGGTTAGGTACTAACCACACGATGAAGAAGGAAGTGATTCAACGTTCATCATCTCCCTGCACTTATCTCATGTTACTTGTGGTCGGCACAGTAGCGGCGTTAGGGGGGGGCGAGGGTGGCCCCTCCTTATCCCCTCTGAGCAATACCGTCTTTACCATAAGGGCACACGACGCACGTGCCCTGGGCCCCGCGACCCAAGTTCCTGTTACTTATATCCCAGGCAGCACCACAAAATACTAAAATTTTCGAGCTCGCTCCGCTCGCGTTTGCATCTAGCTTTTTGCCATTAGCGGCGGAGAACTTTAAATTAAAACAAAACACAGAAAAAAGTTTTTAAATTTTTAAAGTTTTTTAAAATCCTTGTCATTGGCTTTATTTGACTGATAATTGTATTCCAATAATGTTTGTTTGCTTTAAAGAAGGTAATAAAACCTTCCTTTGGCACTCAAGCGAAAAAAACATTCACATGTATTATATTCTTCCCATTTTGACCTATGGATCTCAGACTTGGGCGTTTGAAACCACATGCCTGCAACATTGATGCCTTGCAATTGTCACACAAATAGTTAGTTATCATGTCTTTAAACTGCTCGCAGTTAACTGTAAGTTCCGACCATCCTCGTTTTTGAACCTTTGACGAAATTAGAAACAATGAGCACTTGGAAGCCAACATTCAACGCATTATTGCCGAAATACAGCATCCAGTTTTGGGCATGTTCGCGCCAGCCGCAGTGGCCACATCATTGAAACCATATTCAAAATTACCTATCATCAAAAATGTTTTTCTGCATTTTATTTACAAATAAAGTTCTCCGCCGCTAGAAAAAACACCAGTTTATTTTTGTCAAGCAAAATCAAAACAGCAAAAAAGTTCGAGCTCGCTTCGCTCGCTCTTGTATTCTACAAGGGCCCCATTATTCTCAAGTGCCCAGGGCCCCCAAATGGTTAAAGACGGTCCTGCCTATAAGGCCTACTTACTTGTAAATATCCTGAACGAGCTGACCCACCCAACAAAGGACAAGTTGCCAAGTTTGTCAATCTAGATTGACAAACTTGGCAACTTTGTCAATCGAAAATGAAATTGCTGAAAACATCGACTTTGATAAGTTAAAGTTCGCCGATAGAAAGGCTAGAAAAGTAAGTTTTATTAGTTAAAAAAAAGATTACGTTTTTAGGGTTCCGTAGTCAACTAGGAACCCTTGTAGTTTCGCCATGTCTGTCCGTCCGTCCGTCTGTCCGTCCTCGCTTAATCTCTGTGACCGTTAGCACTAGAAAGCTGAAATTTGGTACCAATATTTATATCAATCACGCCAACAAAATGGTAAAATAAAAATTGGAAAAAAATGTTTTATTAGGGTAGCCGCCCTATATGTAAAGTGGGAAGTGATTTTTTTTTAATTTCAACCCTAACGTGTGATATATTGTTGGAAAGGTATTTAAAAATGAATAGGGGTTTCCTAAAATCATTTTTTGATAATGTCAATAATTTCGGAAATAATCGCTCCAAAAGTAAAAAACAATGTGTCCCCCCCCCTCTAACTTTTGAACCATAAGTTTAGAAAATATGAAAAAAATCTGAAAAGTAGAACTTTATAAGGACTTTCTAGGAAAATCATTATGAACTTGATGGAAACCACAGTTTTTGTACAAAAAAGACAAAAAGTTGTACAAAATAATTTCTGGACTAAGTTTAGTATATTCGTATATGCAAGCATTTTTACATAATGGATACCCACCTTTAAACTCATAAGTGGGAACACTTATTGTGACGGACGGGAAACTACGGAACCCTACACTGAGCGTGGCCCGACACGCTCTTGGCCGGTTTTTAATTAATATGGTTGTTTCATTATACATATCCTTTGCCTTTTTTTCGTCAGCTTCCCTCCGCGCACTCGATCGGTTTGGATGCGATCTATTTCGCTGTCGATTTTAATTACGATTTTCGTGTTCCGTGATCGATTCCCGGCTCGTGAGTTGGTCCTAGTTGTGTACTATTGTGCTAAGTGCTGGTATCGTAAGTTTTTTAGTGTTTTTACGTCGGTTTTACTGGTATTTTAGTTAATTTCGTTTACTTTCGGTGAGTACATTTACTTTTTTTTGGTGTGTGGGTACCTCGAAATAATTTTATCGTTCGTTAATTCTGTTACCTTTCTTACGTTCTAATAGTTTGTTTGAATTTCATAATTTATAATATGTTATCCATTAATGATGACCCGCCTGACCGTGGCAGAGATGCATTCCATACACCCGGGTCGCCGACGACCTCCGCTAGTTCAACAAAACGTTTGTTTCGCGAAATGTCACCTTCGTACATATCGCCCGAGGAAAGGTCAAAACGGCTTCACACATCCGACTCAATTGAGAAACCTTCGCCAATATTAAACGTCAGTACTGCGAGCAATGACAATTACTGCGATTTAGTCTCACAGGCGTCTGCATTTCTTTCTAAAATTAACGACCTTGTTAATGATCAAGGGTCCCGCATTAATGTCGCAAATAAATCCGCTATCATGGACATGACTCAGCGCGTAACGGCCATCGTTTCTTTGTTAGCCATAAAATCATCCTCCAATGAAACTAAATTAGCCAATACGAAACGCGAATTGGATATAATGAAATTAAATCGTAATACTAATAATGTCAATACTAGTGATTGTAACAAATCTTCGTATGCGGATTCTTTGAAACTTCGTCTACCTAAAGTTGCGCCAGCCGTGGAGTCCCGCGTTCCCCTTCCGTGCGTCGTCGCGTACCCTACAGCTGACCGGTTAGCCGATTACTCGTCATCGTCCGCGACTAAACAAGCGCTTATGAAAGCGATTAAGCCTAGTGACGACGGATTTCAAATTGTAGGCGTTAAGAAAACCGCGAAATCTGGCGTTGTATTACGTGTCGCTAATGACAACCAAATAAAAAAATTGCAATCGGTCGATGCTATTAGGTCCGCCGGCTTAAGACTTGAAAAACCGAAAGGCCGAAAGCCTCGTATATTAGTTAAGGACGTCCCATCCTCAATGGAAGACAATGCTTTTCTGCACGCGTTATACCGTCAAAACATTAAAGACGAGCTGCCAATAAATGAGGATGATTTTATTAAGTCAACTAAAATTATTCGTAGGCGTTCCTTAGATAACGGTCGCAAGTGGATAGGCGTTGAAATCGAGTCCACAGTTCGAAAACATTTAGTCTCCACCAAAGATAAATTATTTATTGATTGGGCGACTTGCCGTTTCATCGATGATGTCGAAGTAGTTCGTTGTTTACATTGCCAGCAGTTCGGTCACGTTAAGAAACACTGCGTTAATAAATCACCTACCTGTGCTACCTGCTCGGAAGCACATGAAACAAATAACTGCCCGCACAAGGATAATTTAAATTACATACCGACTTGCGTGGCGTGTAAACGTTTTAAAAAACCGTTTGACCATCGTTGCGGGTCCCCAGAGTGTACCACTTACAAACTTAAGCTCGAACAGTTAATCCTCAATACCAACTACTAAAATAATGGATAGTTTAACTATAGGACAATTAAATCTCCACAACGATAGGGTGGCGACCTCTGAATTAGACAAATTAATTATCGATTATAACTTAGACATAGTACTTGTTCAAGAACAATACCAGAACGCTCACTTACGTCACAAAGTAGTTCAGCTGGACAGCAAAGCACGAGCCGGAATTTACGTGGCACGTTCTTCTAACTTTACAGTAACGTCTTTGCGTAACCTCATGACGCCCCACTGTGCCGTTGCGGAAGTCTCATCAGCTTCTTTTAAAGTTTACGTTGTGAGCTGTTACTTTCAATACTCAGACCCTGTTGCACCTCATATACATAACCTCCGTCACGTCTTACAGTCACTCGCGGGCAGTAAAGTTATCGTTGGCGCTGATGTTAACGCGTCATCGTCTCTGTGGTATGGCAAGGTTAGGTCAACGGATTTCGACCGACGTTGTGCTGTTGAAGATTTTATAGCAGAAATGAACCTATCAATTCATAATACCCCTGATGCACCACCTACTTTTTGCAGCCCAATGGGCGAATCTTCTATTGACGTCACACTTTCTAGTGCAGACGTACGATTGGATAGGTGGCGTGTCCTACCAGATGCGTCTTGTAGTGATCATCGCCTGATCGTGTACGAATTTGTTCCGAGGTCTACTCAAGGTCCATCTCATATCACTGGTAATTTTAGATATAAAAGTAAAGGCGCGAATTGGGAATTCTTTGGCTTGCTTTTTGCGTGTCACGCCAAAGACTTCACTCGTGATGGGCTGTCAGCTGAAGAAAGTGCTGAAATTATGTCAGACACCTTCACTTACTGTGCTGACATCGCCATTGGTCGCGCATCTATGACCAACATCCATAGATGTGATTGGTGGTGTGACTACTTAATTGAGCAGCGTAAAAGCTATCGCCGAGCGCGCAGACATTTAAACAAGCTTAGAAAACAAAAGGTCACCGGAGACCCACTTAACTTTGCTTTAAATGCATTTAGAGTTGCCAAGTCCCGCTACAGAGCATCAGTGGAAAAGTCTAAGGGTAATTTACTGCGAAAAATAGCAGAAAAACTAGATAAAGAAGGTCCGTGGTCTCCTTTGTATCACGAGTTCAAAGCTAATCGATCAGTCGACCTGGCGTTTGTCCAGAACATTAAAGTAAATAATAGACACACGACCGGTATTGAGGAAACAACCGAAGTTCTATTAAATAGTCTGATACCTGATGATTCGCCAGTAAATGACAATGACTACCATCAGCAGATCAGAGCGTGGGCATCTGTGCCACCTGAATCACCAACGTCAGACGTTCCATCCATTGACGAATTCATTAATCTTGTCAGGAAACTGCCTCTTAACAAATCATCAGGTGAAGATAAAATATCTAATCGGATGATAATAGAAGCTTGTAAAACAGCGGGTGACGCCATTTTATCTGTTTTCAACCGATGTATTGCGGACGGCGTTTTTCCTCGTGTATGGCGACGTGGCTTTATACGAATAATTCCAAAAAGTGGTGATAAGCCACCAGACGACCCTAAGTCGTACAGGCCCTTAACCCTACTGCCATCTTTGGGAAAACTCCTGGAGCGCCTTATCGTTCCACGTTTGCTGCCAGACGGGCCAAAGTTTCATAACAACCAATTCGGTTTCACCGTGGGAAAATCTACCGTAGACGCGGCACTTTCTGTTAGAAAAATTGTTAATAACTCGGAACACAAGTACGTGGTTGGAATCTTTTTAGATATTTCCGGGGCTTTTGATAACGCATGGTGGCCGATGCTACTACTTAAAATGAAGAATCGCGGCTGCTATAAAAACATATATAATCTTGTTTATTCATATTTTTTAAATGGTTCCGCGAAACTCAAACTCGGACATCATTCTATGTCAAAGTCCCTTACCATGGGATGTCCTCAGGGCTCGGTAATCGCTCCGTATCTGTGGAATTTAGGTTTCGATGATTTTCTCGCGATTCCTCTCCCACCCGGCTGTTCATTAACCGGTTACGCGGACGACGGCCTGCTGCTCATTCAGTCGAGTACTCGGGCTGGACTCGAGAATTTAGCTGACACTTGCCTACGATTAATATCTCAGTGGGGCGATCGAAACCGTCTGACCTTTGCACCGCAAAAAACTTATCAACTAATTTTAAAAGGTAATCTTAAATCGTGGCCTAGTATTAAATTTAATAACGTTCCCGTGAAAAGAAAGCAGTCCGTGTGCTACCTTGGTTTGGTCTTAGAGAAGAATTTTTCATTCATAGATCATATAAAAACTGTCGGTGAAAAAGCTAAAAAAAACTTTTATGCCTTAACTAGAATATCCAAATCTACGTGGGGTCTGTCATTTCTAACTTTAAAGACCATTTATGGGGCTACCTATTTGGGGTGTATGTGCTACGGGGCACCTGTTTGGGCCGATAGGGCCACCATAGGAGCGGTACGACGTAAATTACTTCAAAGCCAGCGTTTGGCTTTGATATTCTTATGCAAAGCGTATAGGACGGTTAGTACTGAAGCCTTACCGGTACTTGCAGGTGTACTTCCAGTCGATCTTGAAGTGCAGCGACGGGCTGCAATGTACTATAACGCGCGTGAGACCACGGACGCAGACTTTTTAACCCTACGTGACCGTGATAAGATTTCTAGATTATTCAAACCACAGACCGACGTCTGGGAGGAACTTTTGTCTGAATGGCAATGTAGGTGGGATAATTCCATCAAGGGCCGACACCTCCACCAGTTCTTTCCATCCGTTCGTGAACGGCTGGCCAGGACATGGCTGGAGGTTGATCACTGTGTTGCTCAATTTCTCACCGGTCATGGTAACTTTAAGAGTAAATTATTTTCCTTCAAGCTTGTTGACTCGCCTCTTTGTCAATGTTCCACATCTGACTGCGAATATGAACAATCAGCACATCATATTTTATGGGAGTGCAGTCTTTGGCAGAATGAACGCAATATTATGTTGGATAGTGTACAGGTTACATCCGGAGTTATTTACTACACAGACCTTGTAGAAACTAGAACAAATTTCCGTGCGTTCAAGCGTTTTTGCCATACCTATTATTGGAATCAAATATAACTGCTCACAACTTAGGACCCATTAATGTTAATATTTTATCCGTGGTGCTAGGCAACTGGGCCTATCCCAGTTGTGAACGTCCCTTTGTGCCTATTGGCCTTGTTTCTTTGTGTCTCCTGCTGATATGGAGGGAAGTGGAAATTACAGATTTTCCTACTCCTCCGCTATACTTTTCTGATTAATTTCGTTGCGGGATCCAAGACAGTTAAATTCATTCTCTGGGACTTCGTCGAGCTTCATTGTCTCGGCGCTTTTCTGGTGGTCGCCACTGTTGATTCTGGCTTTCAGGAGCTACAGTGGTTGGGAACAGTGTGGCGGGCTTGCCTTTTTTTCGTATGGGTTTATAATTGCAGTTAGGGGGCGCGCTAGAAATCTCGCCCAGGGCGCTGGTAGTGCTAAAACCGGCACTGGGTCGGCACAACACGTTTTCTTCTTCCATTCTCCTCTGTCAACCGTCACGTTATCATTTACACCTTTTTCCTTCATATCACTCCTCACACAACCCATCCATCGTTTCCTTAGTCTTCCTCTCCCTCTACATCCATCAACATTTATATTCATCACTCTATTAGTCTTTCATTTTAGCTGTACTGTGCCTTTTTGGCACACGATATTGTCTTATTCTTTATTGCAAACAAAATAAAAAAAAAAACACATCCAATTTGCTTATGTAAGTACACCGAGACGGGTTTTCTTACAGCAAATCAAATTTCGATTGCGAGATTTGCAGAAGAGAATATATATATGTGCAGTAATAGTACATTTGATTACTTAAATTAATTAATTTTATAAAAAATATAATATTATACGTTATACATACAAAACATATAAATGTACCCATAGAAAAAACATACCCATCAAATCCTCTAAACATATTGATCAATCATGTCGACAGGAAATGTTCCTTGATTCCGTTCTATCTTTTTATTGTTTAAATTAAAGAATGAAAAAAAAAAATGTTTGATTCTGAATATTTTACAAATTGATTCTTTTTGCAACTTTTATTCCCATTAAATTTTCGGGAAAAACGGGAAAGAAAATAAAGATGAAACGGATGCTTTAATCACCCGGCCAATTTTTACCATCCGGCCGGATACCAGATAGTAACCCAATATCCGGCCGGATACCAAATATGAAAGAAATCAATTATTTCTCTTTATCACTAGATAAATCAGTCCCCAGTCTTTTAATTAAACATTTTTTTTATTAATGAAAATGAAAAAAAATATATCGGGTTGGTCAGGATATATTTCGCTAGGCTCGAGCTTATGTGGGCAGAAGTTGGGTCTCGTGGCACACTGGATGCGATACACTAACTATCAAAGTATTTTATTTCACATACCTAATCCTAATGAGCTCGTGGCTAAATAACAACAGCCGCTCGGGTCGATCGTTAGGTTAAGCCGTGCTTGCCTAGGTTGGTCTGTGGATGGGTGACCACCCATTACATACCGAGTTTCCTCCGTGCCTCGGAAAGCACGTTAAGCCGTTGGTCCCGGCTGTCATTTGTAGATCTTTGACAGTCGTTAGGTAGTCAGAGGCCCAAAAAGTCTGACAACCAGTCTTACCAAGGGATATCGTATTACCCGGTACTAACTGGGTTGTGGAGGTCAGATAGGCAGTCGCTCCATATAAAATACTGGTATTCAGCTGCATCCGGTAAAACTGGAAGCCGACCCCAACTAAGTTGGGAAAAGGCTAGGCAGATGATGATACCTAATCCTAATGGTGCACGGTTCGGGTCGATCGTTTCCATGGAGAAGAACCGCAAGAACTCCATGGTTCTCCATGGTACTTTTCAAACAGATACCATGAGTTAACTAACAAATTACTTGACATAACACTTTCACACAATAACACTATGCACAATGAATCGGTACAGTTTCAAGACGTCTTAACTCCGTTGCAATCAGACCGTTGTTCTCCTCGCTGCGAGCTGTTAACATCAGGACTCTAGAACAGCGGTCGGCAACCCGCGGCCGTCTTACTTGCGGCCCGTAAAAGTTTTGTAAATAAGTTATAATTATCAAAATAAAATAAATGCATGAACGAACCACAATCGACCGTATAGTGTGGTTCCAGCCTTAAGGTAACACTAGTCGATATTTTTTCCATAGAAATTTCGGGAGGGAATTACTCCACTGTTAGACACTGTACATCCAAACTCCAAAGTTATACATGATATCGTTTTGTTTAATTATTAATTTTGTCTGTGCGGAAACAGAATAGTAAAATAAAAAGCCATTAAATAGTTATGAGCTACCAAAAAAAGAAAGACGCGTTTTATTTTTTATTGCCAATTTTAACGCAACTTTGGGCGTAAATTAGTAATAAAAGAAGCGTCAAATTCCCAAAACATGTCGGTACTTACAAAGCACAATTATCGAAAAATTCAATCAATTTGATTTGTACTTGATATATGCGCTGGTTTTTTCATAAAAAACGATTTTCCAAAGTTCTTTTCGTATATTTTTACGCGCGTCTTTTACTATGAATCATCTTGCATCTCACTGAGCTCATTCTGTCGGGCACGATGCCAGGTGAGACAGTGTGCGTTTTGGGCACGCGTACCAGTGAGTTTGAGCCTGCGACTAATGCAACCTTAACAACGCGCTTTTTATTTTTCCTATGGGATATGACCAATTATACGTAGGTATACATTGAGCTATTACTACTACGTATAGAGAAGACAGCGCGAACAAAATCTGTGCTCCGTTCAAACTCAGCCAGCTGGCTACAACCCACTCAGTCGCTTGCTCGCTCTTGAGCGCTTTAAGTCTTGTTTGTTATATAAGCAATAAAACGTGAAAATTCAACAAATATGGTTACGTGTGTGTTACAATATTGCACTAATAATTTAAGCAACACGGCAAAGTGCAAAGGAATAACTTTCCATCGGTAAGTAACTAGATAATCATTTTTAAAATGTAATTCGAGCAAAATATTTAGCGGACGCCATTTTGCGTCATTTGTCATAGACTAAAAATTTAAGAAGTGACATTGGCTGTGTAACAAGTCGTGTAGATAGTATTACCTGACGTATATTTTATAGTGGAAAATAATAATATTACACATTTAGAAACTGTGGTTATTAATTGAAGGAAGGTAAATTCATGAAAGAAGAAAATCAATTAGCTATGTACCTAATTGTTTTTTTAGATTGTTTGGTTTCAATTAATTAATTGTTTGTACAAGTAAAGGCCTGAAATAAAATTATTATTTATTTAGGAATACAATACAATTTGTTTAAGAATGAGACTTCCCATAACCCTGACTGAACCAGTTAGTATAGGTAGGTATATATGCCAGAATATATTATTTGTTCCGCAGAGTAAAGTCAGTTTATACCTAAAATAAATATTATAAAAAAAAATGTAAGTCAAACAATGTGCACGTAAGGGGTACCCAATGAAATAGGCAGAATATAAACAAAGTGTCGCCTCTTAACGGTGATATCGCATCTATGACTCATTAGCCGCCCCCCGCGCGCCCCGCACTGCCGCGCTTGTTGCACAAATTTTGTTCGCGCTGTCTTCTCTATACGTAGTAATAATAGCTCAATGTAGGTATATTGGTATATTGGGCTTCTAGGGTTAATATCACAAGTGCGGCCCGCCTTTAGTTTATTTTGCCACCTTGTGGCCCTTGCCTGCCAAAAGATTGCCGACCGCTGCTCTAGAAGCATCGCCATGGTGGGGTAGACTTGTATGTAGGTCGCGTGATGTCACCACTGGCTCGCTTTCGATTGTAAAAAATCTACTTGATCCTATAAAATAAATGGATATAAGCAGACTTGTTCAATTAAAATTTAATTAGGGAAAAATATTTACAGGGGAGATAAAAATACAGCTAATTATAAAACACCTACCTAGCACGCACTAGGATAGTTTGAACGTAGTAGTTTTATAGTTCACGCACTTAGTTGGTGACGAATCAGTTCAGCACTGTAGGAGAGACGGGAACAGGCGTTAGGGTAGCAGGTCAGTTATCAGGGCAACTTCGAGGATCAGCTTCAGGATACCTCTGCTGGAAGGGCGTCGTGCAGTTCTCAGAGTCACGCACCAGGTCAGCGCTGTAGGAAGGCAGTGTAGATCTTAGGGCCAGACGTCAGGATAGCTTGCGAGACAAGTAGTAAGTCAGGCACGAAGACGGTTTCCGATGATGCCCCAGTAGAGGTCACAGATCACGAAGACAGCTTCCCAAGATCGGGAGTAGAGGTACCAGGTGGAATCTTAGCGTTATCCCCTGGGTAATATAGGAATGTAACAGCAAAAACCAAACTGTTTTCTGATGCTTATCATATCAGATCCAAGAGTGATCTGCTTCCAGCGGTTCATAAACTCGTTTTCAAAGTAGTCTTTCTTTTTCAATTTTCAAATATTAGTTTTCTTAGTGTGAGGAGATCGTGGCTAAATAATAACAGCCGCTCGGGTCGATCGTTAGGTTAAGCTGTGCTTGCCTAGGTTGGTCTGTGGATGTGTGACCACCCATTACATACCGAGTTTCCTCCGTGCCTCGGAAAGCACGTTAAGCCGTTGGTCCCGGCTGTGTGCATAACCCTGGCAAAATGTTGTGCATTTGAGAGATGAGACCATAAAAAATAATTAGTGTGTCATGAGGAGCAATTTGTTTAATAGTAGCAAAATTTGTGTGAATTGTAGTTTTAAAGTTATTTGAGAAAAACACATTTTGCTGGAGTAACGTTTGAAACGTTATCCTGGCAAAATCGTTTTTCAAAAATTCGTTCAGCCCGGAACTAAATACATGATTAGATAGCTTTTGTTGCGTAGTAAATGTTTGTAAATAGCAAAATTTGTGTGTGGTATGGTTCTTGAGTTATTTAAGATTTTGCTGCGGTAACGTTTGGGGATTTCCCAGATCTCGAAAACGGCTCAACGCAGAAGATTGAAAAAAATACCAATAAGATACCTTAATTTGTTTAAATTAGTTTAAACATTAGTTTTTGATTTGGTTTCCGTAAACCAATGGAATTAAATGGTTTCAAAAATAAGATAAAAACGGATTTGCAAGTAAACCAAAACACTTATAAACAAATAAACAGCTGTAAAAAATACACATGGTAGACACTTATAACTTCAAGTAAAATAGATTATGTAACTTTATACGATATGAAGATAAAAACAAAATTGATTAATTTTAGACTGGTCGTACTTTAGCGATGAAATACGCAGTTCCCAAAACATTAAGAAACGTGGCATACTTTAAACTAATTAAAATGATTCATGATGTGACGGAAAGGGTGTCCGTGGGGGTAAATAGAAGAAAACCACGGACCCAGGTCAACATAAAAATATATTAATAAAATAAACGGGTGTGGGTAGGTTTATGGCCACAAGTTTCTCCAAGCCAGCCCGGGGGTTTGCACGGTACTCTCCTCCTAATTCAGCCCGGCGTGATGATGACCGTAGCGGTGTGCCACGCTGCAGACGCCAGGTAGGGTGACGGACGGCAGATGATCGCGCCGACCCGTAGAATTTCGTCGTGGCCACGCAGGTGAAAGGTACCCGCTGCGGAGCCCGCGGCAAATTGGTTGCCGGTAATACGGTTGTCAGCCGAAATCATGAATGTCAGCCGGAATCTTGAATGTCAGCCGAAATCTTGAACCCTGGAAAATAACGTCCAGCGTGTCACGGAATGGCTAGCAGTCATCCCCACTGATTGTGACACCAAGGCAAAAGCAAAGCGAGAAATACCCGTGCGCCAATGAAGGTGATGTGTGGTAGTTACAATCAGTACGGAGTTTACGTGATGGTGGTGGTAAGCACGACATGATTTGCACATTGAGTGTCATGAGGGTTATTGTAACAATGTCAAATACACTCGGCTGAAGGCTACAAGATTATGCAAATACATATTAAGCATTTGAATGTGCATAGCAAAAACGGTGGTAGAAAGTGGCTCACATATTGAGACCACGTAGCTAGTGATACACAAAATATAAAAACGTGAATTGCTGTTCAACACTTACCCAGTATGGGGTTTACGCAGACACAAAACGGAAAGAGTTAGGTTACTAACAAAAATTAAAGCTGCCTGATTTAAGCCCGAATATTCTAGATCACGAATACTTCTAGAAATTTAATTTCCGTTGATTAAAACGCGTCTAGTCACTGGGAGCAGAATATTTCCAAAAAAGGGCTCGTCATCGCGAGTCCGTGACATTTATACTGGCGTGTTTACGCATAGACAAGTCTTCACTCATTCGATCAGATACACGTAACGCGCGCACAGCACTGGTAAAACAGCTAATTTTAGTCGTATAGTAACTGCACGGCCCAATGAGTATGTATACTCTGTGGCGTTTGTTTTGACATTTAACTTAATTAGTGTTGAATAGGTTATGTTTACAAAGTAACGGTAGAAACTATTCTGAGTTTCTACAACGTTACAATGAACATTAATTCCTGTTAATTTCAGCTTTCAATTACGGCTGTAATGGAAGTTATATCAAAAACAAGAAAATGGCAGCAATTCTCTAATAAGCCGGCCAAATCGGAAAGGTCACGAAAAAGCGGCCGCACTATACATAATCGTAACCATTTTAAATGAATGGGATAATATGGATGTTTTGTTAGTACAGTTGCGTACGTACGTTGTTGTTACTGTTGCGTAGGTTGCTGGTCATGGTGTTCATTATTTTTATTTAAGGTTGCACAAGTCAGTCATTCTTCCATACAAACGTAGTCTGGTGATTACTCGTTTGTTTGACGGTGTAGGTTCAAAATTAAAAATTGTATCAACTGGTATTTTCATTATCTAGCCCTGTATGGAAGCAGAATTGGAAAAAAATATTGGTTTGGAAGTTATGACCGTCGAATCTTTCATATTTCAACACTAATTTTAACTCATCTTTGGGCGTAAATAAATGACCTATGTAGTATGAAAATGGAAAAACTAAAACCATACAAGAATAGATAATTTATTCAAAAGTTAAAATATTTTTATTTTGAACAGATACATCCAATAGATTTTTCATGATACCCGTACTCCCAAAGGTCTGCATAAAGAATTTCGCGCGCCCGTTTTCGTTGTAAATCATATTGCATTTCGCTACAAGTTGCCACCCCTGTCAGTGGGGAAGAGGGGAAGCACGCAGCGCGTGAGTGTGCGCAGTGTCTGTGGTTGCACACATGCTCACTTGGTTAGCTGCCGCCCGGCACGTCATGCTGTCGTATTACGAGTATACTATTTTATAACATTGAACTCTGGCTTGAATTTTGGATACCGATATTTCTTTATTGATAGTTTGTGTTTATTATTTTGAATTTGTTTCAAATTTTACTGACCCTGGCATTGGACTTTGGATTCCGATTTGATAGTGATTTACGGGTGGCGTTTGAATTCGATTTTATTTATTATGAATGTTAGCAGATTTCTCCCCCATTTGTGGACCGATTCTCAAAATTATTTTTTTATTTCTTTTTTGTCCCATTTAAATTTGGCCAAGATCTGATGCTGATCTTCGGAGATATACAATAGAACTCTTAAAAAAATAGACGGAAATCTGTAGTCATTGTCGCTTGGATTTTTATTGTTTATGACGTAACATCACGCCTGTATGCTTTGAGGGAGTACGCAGATTTGTACAATACCCCCAGATTTCGAAAGTTAGGTACCTACCTATGTTTGCGGATGGATGGACAGAGATTTTGTTGGCATGTCAGATGTATTGTGAGAGCAATTTATGAATGTGTGAACCTTTACTTTGTTATTTTGTATATTTTAATGTTATCTCTTACTCTTTTAGTTCTAGTTTTTGTTACAGTAATTGGTTTAAATACAACCGTTGTAAGTAGATAAATAAATGTTATGTTTCATTTATAGTGGATAAGCCTGTTACCATAACATGTATTGTTAATAATGTAGGTATAATAAATATTTATGGCGACTTGTTTGGGAACGACTACCACCATCAGCCTTTTCCCAACTATGTTGGGGTCGGCTTCCAGTTTTACCGGATGCAGCTGAATACCAGTATACATGGAGTATTTGCCTATCTGACCACCACAACCCAGTTAGTAACGTGTAATACGATACCCCTTGGTAAGACTGGCAGTCAGACTTTTAGGGCCTCTGACTGCCTAACGACTGTCAAAGATCTACAAATGACAGCCCGAACAACGGCATAACGTGCTTTCCGAGGCACGGAGGAAACTCGGTATGTAATGGGTGGTCACCCATCCGCAGACCAACCTAGGCAAGCACGGCTTAACCTAACGATCGACCTGAGCGGCTGTTATTATTTAGCCACGAGCTCCGCTTGTTTGGGAACGACTAAAAATGGAAAAATAAATACCTAAGTAAAAATATTTTTTGCAAAAAATAAAACAGACTTAAAAAAAAACACAAACATAAAAAACACTTTGATTGATTTGGTGTTTTTGTCACCGGCTTCTGAAGCAAAAGTTATTTTTCACCTTTTTGTGTTTTTCTTTTTTTTAATTCTGTGATAATTTCTAAACTATTCAATCAAATGTTAAGCTGTAAAAGACAATTTTAATCTAAATTCAATTGTCAAGATAATGGACATACTTATTTGGATAAGGATTAATACTGCAAATAAGATAGGTACCTACGTTGTCCTCGAAGCGGCGATCGGCGGCGGCGACCTCTCGCGTCCGGCCCTGGTGCAAGCCATGGTCCGGAGCGAGACGGAATGGGACGCCGTCACCTCCTTCTGCGAAGCAGTAATGCTAGAGAAGGAGGTGGCGGAACGTGAGAGGGAGAGAACCTCTCAACGTCCCGGCCGCCGTGGGCGCGGGCCTGTGGACGGTGGGCTATGGGCTAGCCCGCCGTCCGTCCGTCTCATGACGACAGGCCGTGTCGACGGCGCGTTCGTGTTCCACGCGCGCCTCAAAGAGAGTCAGCAAAAGGGAAGGGGTCCGTAAGGACTGATGCCTGCCGGGGTTGCGGGACTGTTCGAAAGAGATACCGTGCGTGGCCCCGGAACACAAAGGGCGATGAAGGAACATGGATGGGTTTTAGTCAGTAAAAGTCTGACACTCCCTCCTGCTCCGCCCAGAGCGGGAGGAGTTATTTGATGATTTCCCATCCGAAAAAAAAAAGGTAGGTACCTACGTCATATTTTTAACCGACTTCAAAAAAGGCGGAGGTTATATGTTCGTGTGTATGTATTTTTTTTTTTTTTTTTTATGTATGTTACCTGATTTCTCTCCCATTTGTCGACCGATTTTTAAAATTCTTTTTTCATTTGATAGAGTACACTCCTGAGGTGGTCCCATTTTAATTTGGTGAAGATCTGATGCTGACCTTCGGAGATATACAATGGAACTCTTCAAAAAGAGACGGCAAATCTGTTGTGATAGCTCCAATCGGTTGGATGTTCATTGTTTATACAATATCATGACGTAACATTACACCTGTTTGCTCTGAGGGGTACATAGATGTGTACAGTACACCCAGATTTCGACAGTTATAGCATGTTATGTTCCATTTATTGGGGATAAGCCTATTACCATGACATGTATTGTTAACCATGTACAATGAATGCATAGCAAATATTTGTAAGTATAGGATATTACAACTAAAAATGGAAAAATAAAATAAAACTTTTTTGCCAAAAATAAAACCGACTTCAAAAAAAACAACAAACAAAAAAAACACAAAAAGAAAAGGACAAAAAAATACACTAAAAGAAAAACAAAAAAAAAACACTAAAACAAAACCACAAAAAAGTGAAAAATAACTTTAGCTTCAGAAGCCGGTGAGAAAAACACCAAATCAATCAAAGGTCAAGTTTCAGAAGTCGGTGACAAAAACACTAAATCAATTAAACAAGGTCACCGACTTCTGAAGCTTGACCTTTGATTGATTTGGTGTTTTTCTCACCGGCTTCTGAAGCTAAAGTTATTTTTCACTTTTTTGTGGTTTTGTTTTAGTGTTTTTTTTTTGTTTTTCTTTTAGTGTATTTTTTTGTCCTTTTCTTTTTGTGTTTTTTTTGTTTGTTGTTTTTTTTGAAGTCGGTTTTATTTTTGGCAAAAAAGTTTTTTAAATAAAATTTCAAAGATAAAAATGGTTAATTAGGTACCTACTTTACTCTGTCTGGATAGAAGGTCAACCTATTCATACACGAAATATTTTCAGAGAATCATCCAACAGCTATAACGAAGCCATACGAAATATTTTTTTTACTGAGTAGGTTGGTACCTATATTTAAAAAATCTCTACTTGACCCACACAATAAATAGGTACTGGCTCCATATTTTAACAACATCCATTACGCTAGTTTACTACAATACTACGTCAGCGGCACAATGCCTATTGTTGATAAATGTATAATAAGACACACACACCGCTTTACAGACCGCTATTGTACATAAATAAACAGCCAATAAACAATTTACAAAATAACATATTTTTTTATTTGATGAATCAACAACAAGACTCACAGTCACATCAAAGTCACGCTGTCGAAAAAGCAATTATCCTGACTCTGGCTGTACTAATCAGGAGTCGCCTGTGGTTTAATTATAGGTAACTAGCTAGGCTAAGTAATTATCTAGGTATTTAACATAAGTAGTAACATAGTTGCACAACCTATAAAAACAAGTATAGAAATAAAGTCATATCAATGAAATTATTTTTTAAACTAAATAACAATATCTACCTACATTACTACCTACCTACATTTTCGCAAGCGAACTCATTGCCACGTCTCGCAAAGTCGCGGGTCTACCTATTAGGAATATTATAGGATGTATGTAGGAGCTTGTCCTTTCATAATAACAACTAAATTGGGTGCATAATAATTACGTTTCACTGAGTGATTGTCCTATGTTGTAAATTCCAACACCTATTAGTTTGAGTTTATGTTGTCCTTCAAACATAAATCGCATATACGCCAGCACGTGCCAACGATGATACTACACAATTGCACCCGCGCCGCGCGCCACCGCTACAATGTCGTCCCGTCTTCAATGAAATTGCGCATGTATGCGTCACTCAGCGTTAGGAGTGTGTATGTGTACGCGCAGTAGCTTCCTTCTGCTCTTTACAGCGTCTATCCCTTTCGCTCGTGATGTCGGATGAAATAGCATGCATTTTAACCCCGCCCACCAACTAGTTCGTTCCGCTAACTTGTTCGTTCTTAAAAATCAGTCTCATACAAATTATTGTATATCTTTGCCTTAGCATTAACATATTGAGGAAAAAATCATCACGTACGTACTTAATTTTAAAATTTGGCATAATTTTTTTTCTGTTTGTCAAGTAACAATGCTTAAACTTAAAATACAATGTTGATTCATAGTTTGTACAATTTTCCTTAAGGGCCTATACTACCTCAAATGGCTTAGCATTATTCTCCGTTATGCCTAAAATACAGCGGCATTAATTTTGAAATAAATATATGGTAAAGTTCAGGATTAATGTTAGGTCTTATGTTTAGAGAAAACACGATTTCATAAAATTTTCTCGATAGAAAAAAATCCCAAAGTTACCTCCAAATTGAACAATAAACCGCTGGTATTCAAAAAGTTCTTCAAATTAGATCATGAAACTTTGCATACTAACTGAACTAACTATAAAGCAGGTCTTATGTTTTTTATTTTTTCCAAAAGACGAAAATTTTATTTTATAAAGAATAAAAACCACTCATTTCGCACTATTCGGCCGCAGTGACTGATGTAACAACCGCTTTGTAGTGCAAGCTGATTAGAACTTTATTCTAACAGTATTACAAACGAAGTTTGAACCACCACAAACAGAGTTGCTAATCTGAGGTAGTATAGGCTCTTAAGACGGAGATAGGCACCTACTAAACACGTAGATAGGTAGGTGGACTCCATTTCCCCTCGACTCACAGTATGGCATTTAAACATGAGCTTTGTAAGGTGTAACTTAGTGGTTATTTCAACATTACATGTGACAGTTACAGGTGATCAACGTGTGAACCACGCGTCGTCAATCAAATCACACTATAAATTATTTACTGAGATTATTACTTACCTTTTTAAAGTTACTTTGACTTTAAATAATGACTTATGATCCATTAAATTGTGAAACTACTGTGAATTAACATGATTTTCATTTATAAAATAGAAAACTTGTAGAAAATGTGTAATATGGTACCTGCACTTCGAACATTAAAAAATCGGTTACACGTAAAACGTTTTTCTGCTTAACTGTACAAAACATCGGACACCAAGTTGCTAATTTGCGAATACTACTCGTACGTATGGTGCGGCCGCTTTTACGTGACCTTTTTAATTTGGTCGGCTTATTAGAGAATTTCTGACATATTCTTGATTTTGATAAAACTTTCATTACAGCCGTAATTGAAAGCTGAAATTAACAGGAATTAATGTTCATGAATCATTTTAATTAGTTTAAAGTATGCCACGTTTCTTAATGTTTTGGGAACTACGTATTTCATCGATAAAGTACGACCAGTCTAAAATTAATCAATTTTGTTTTTATCTTCATATCGTATAAAGTTACATAGTCTATTTTACTTGACGTGATAAGTGTCTACCATGGGTATTTTTTACAGCTGTTTATTTGGTTATAAGTGTTTTGATTTACTTGCAAATCTGTTTTTATCTGATTTTTGAAACCATTTAATTCCATTGGTTTACGACAACCAAATCAAAAACTAATGTTTAAACTAATTTAAACAAATTAAGGTCTCTTATTGGTATTTTTTTCAATCTTCTGCGTTGAGCCGTTTTCGAGATCTGAGAAATCCCAAAACGTTACCGCAGCAAAATCTTGAATAACTCAAGAACCATACCACACACAAATTTTGCTATTTACAAACCTTTACTACGCAACAAAAGCTATCTAATCATGTATTTGGTTCTGGGCTGAACGAATTTTTGAAAATCGATTTTGCCAGGATAACGTTTCAAACGTTACTCCAGCAAAATGTGTTTTTTTTCAAATAACTTTAAAACTACAATTCACACAAATTTTGCTACTATTAAACAAATTGCTCCTCATGACACACTAATTATTTTTTATGGTCTCATCTCTCAAATGCACATCATTTTGCCAGGATTATGCACACGTCCCGGCTGTCATTTGTAGATCTTGTAACGTTACATTTTCCTGGATAGGATCCACAAAACTGTAAGGTCACTCTGAGCACTCACCTACCTAACTTTCAGTCTGGAGGGGAGCACTATTAAAAGAAATAGACAAGGGAACGAGTTCTAAGAATTTATTAACAAAGATCCTAACCTAAAAGCTGGAGCTACTTAAATCACTAATGCCAGTGAAGCTGGCGGAAAATACTGAAGATGAACGCAGAATGGAATAAATAACTGAAGAACGTCCGTCTTCAGACTGTGGAGGAGGACCGAGGAACCATCAACTCTCAGGCCGTAGAGAAGGGCCGAGGGCATCCGTCTTCAGACGGTGGTGGACGGCCGAGGACCGTCAATCCTCAGGCCGTAGGAGGAGGGCCGAGGACATCTGTCTTCCGACCGTGGAACAGGGCCGAGGAGCATCAAATCTTCATCATCAGGCTTGTGCAGCTCAAGCATCAAGGTTTCCAGGTGTTCTAGGTGAGGGTGCGGCACGGAGAGAGGCCGACTTAAAACAGAAGAATAAGGGTAACTGCCCTTTTAAATATACTTTTATGGAGCTTCTCAGAGGTGTTCCTGCTCTCAGCTCTGAACGTAGACTGCCCATTCCACCACCAGGCTCCTGTCAACTCCAGATAATTTACATTTTAAAATTTGAACAAATTAAAACAACAATCTAATGAGGTCGATGTGATTTACCTATACAACCTACAACTAGCTCCAGCAATAAATTAAAAATAAAACTAGGGTTGCCACTAACTGACATCACAAAAGTAAACAAAGATTTAATAAAGATAAAAACTTAAATAACATGAATTACAAGGTAAAAAGGCCAAAGCCGTTGCTAAGCCTCCAATAAATGACCATGAAGCTACCTAGGGAGGACGAATGCTTAAATTTTCAGGTTAATAATATCCAAAAATGTAAGTAAAAAACCATGTAAAAGACATACACATTACAATCTTTGACAGTCGTTTGGTAGTCAGAGGCCCAAAAAGTCTGACAACGAGTCTTACTAAGGGGTATCGTATTACCCGGTACTAACTGGGTTGTGGAGGTCAGACAAGCAGTCGCTCCATGTAAAATATTGGTATTCAGCTGCATCCGGTTAGACTGGAAGCCGACCCCAACATAGTTGGGAAAAGGCTAGGCAGATGATGATGAGTTTTCTTAGTGTGGCCATCAACTCATCTGCCAAGTGTAGTCGGCCAAGAAATATCCATGAGTGCGTAAAGAATTTTTAAAATATAATTTAAAATTAAGTTATTTAAACAATCGTAATAATTTATTAAATACGATAGCTAAACATATTGATAAAAATAATTAAAATTATATAAACCAAAAAGTAATTATCATAGACTAAGCGGAAAGAGAAATAAAAAGAAACTGACAGTTTGACAATTTAGTGTCACAACATGAAAATTATGAGTACTAATATTTTATTTCAGCTATTTTTGTGATAAAGAATCGTATATATATTGATTTGCTGAGTGTAAACATAGAAATAAATAAAAAAGGATGTTAAATAGTATTATGAATATAAAGTGTAATTAAAGTATAAATACTATACAATCCATGCGCCCGTCCGTACTCATGACCGGATCCGACATATATATTACGCGACAGAGGACCGAATATCCGGCCATCCGGCCAAATTACTATCCGTTTCATCTCTATTAGAAATACCCAATCTACCAATACTATTCCTTACCTGTTTGTTTAATTACAGGTCCGCCCGGCTCCAACACGCCGGAGCTATACGTACGACTAACAAAACTAGAAGATACAAAAACAACTCGAAAGAAGACTAAACGACCAGACTCGAAGATCACACCCGTTACTAAACTCAAGAAGCCTTACACTAATTCTAAAATTCGCGTTAATAGTATTAATAAAACTGCTACAGCCAATTCTCGTAAAGAAAAATCGAAAGATGATGTAACTGGTAAAATATGGATTGACACAGCTATTGACAATGGTAATTTAAAGAAACCTCTAATAAAAATATATCTTAATGATGAAAAACCTTACAAATGTGATTTATGTGAAAATAGATATGCTTATAATAAAAATATGAGGCAACATATGCGGCGTTTACACGGTGTTCAACAATATGATAATTTAAAGAAACCTCGAAAATTACCTTTTAATGAAGACAAACCTTACAAATGTGATGTTTGTGGAAGTAGATTTACTTATAAAAAAAGTATGACACTACATATGCGTCAATTTCACGGTGCTCAAGTATCTTACCAGTGTGATCAATGTCCACGTAGCTACAATTATAAAGCAAGTTTACTGGCTCATATTAGAGTCCACGACGGTGAAAGACCTTTCAAATGTGAAATATGTCAGAAAAATTATGCTACCAAACAAACACTTAAAAATCACAAACGAATACATACTGGTACAAATCTTTTCCAGTGTAATTTGTGCCAACAAAGTTTTACGAGCAAAAATAGTTTAATATATCATATCCAGGGTCACACCGGCGATAAGCCTTTCCAATGTGACTTATGTGGGTATAGTTTTAAAATAAAAAATTCGTTAAGAAATCATATGCTTAGGCATACCGGTGAAAAACCTCACAAATGTGAAATATGTGAGCTTACTTTCATTTTAAAATCTTCTTTAAAAAATCATCTTCGCAAACACACGGGTGAGAAACCTTTTAAATGTGAAATATGTCAGGTGAGTTTTAGTTTAAAGAGCAGCTTGAGGCGACATATTCGTACACACGATGATTTAAAAGTTCAAACATGCGGAATATGTCACCGTGGTTTTAGTCTTGCAAGTAATTTAAAACGACATATGCGTACGCACACCGGTGAAAAACCTTTCAAATGTGAAATATGTGAACGTACCTTCAACGAAAATGATAAACTAACAAATCATATACGACAACACAGTGGTGAAAAACCTTTTAAGTGTCATTTATGTGAGGAAAGTTATTGCGTGAGGAGTAGTTTAAATAGGCATATTCGATTACACGCTGGTAAAAAACCTCACAAATGTGAAATATGTCAGCGTCATTTTACTTACACCAGTGATTTAAAAAGACATATTCAAAGACACAACGATGTTAGACCTTTCAAATGCGAAATATGTCAGAAGAGTTTCACACAATCAAGTTCGTTAAATGGTCACATTCGGAAAATACATGAGACACAAATATAGTTTTATATAAACCGTTTTAAACGAAAATCCGTGGATTAAAATCCTTTTTAAAGTTTAAAATGGTTTTAAACCACGACCACTTGGGCCGTACAAGTACATTGATTAAGAATTAGGTACTTAATTTAAAAAATAAGTTTTTATGGCTAAATCATTTACCAATTTTTTTTTATATGTGAAGTCATACATTTGTTATACTTAGACTACTTTTTAGGTTAGACAGACTGAAAACAATCATGATACCTAGGCGTTTAGATTAAACATTACGGCAACGTCGCATTTTTATTTCTTTTGATGTATCCTATTATTTAAATATTTTAATAATCAGGGAGTGGGTGTGGTCTAGATCACTTCGTGTAAAGCCTCAGTGAATTCTAGTTTAAAAAAACATTTTAAACCGTTTTAAACCAAATTGCCTTTTTATTTCCTTTGATATATCCCAAATCAGGGAGTAGATGTGGTCTAGGTCACTTTGTGTAATGCCTCAGTGCATTCCAGTATAAAAAAAAAAAACGTTTTAGGTAAAACTAAATTTAAGTAAATACTTATGTGTAGCCCGTGAAATTATTTTTTTTTCTACATTTTTTGTGTCAGGTCGCATGTCGATGAAAATGTGAATAGTGACCTTAGCACGTATGTAGTTACAGAATTACAATCATTAAAATCATCAATACAACTCTCAAGTTCATTTATCTCCATTGAATGACTTTTTCATGAAAATATAGTCATTCGATGGAGTTATATGAACTTAAGGTTAAGGGTTGTGTTGATGATTTTAATGATATTATTTCAGTAAAACCATGTTTGTTACGGTCGCAAATCATATTTTAATCAACATACAACCTGACACTAACCTGCAAATTGCAAAAAAAACGTAAGAGAATTTGAATTTCGCGGGCTTAAACATTCTACACCTTTATGAACTTGGAGTGTTGTATTGATGATTATAATTCTTTAACTTTAAACGTTTTACAGCCGCGAATAATATTTTAATGATCATACAACCTATCGCAGGCCTGTAAATTGCAAAAAACCTAAGAAAATTTGAATTTCGCGGGCAGGTTGGAGCATTCACCACAAATTGTAGAAGCTCATGAGGTGTGCGTTTCGACCACGCGATCACGGCGTTTTTTTTAAAAAAAAAACTATGCCAAGATTTTGTAAAAGTTGATTCCCAAAACCATAAATTTGTCAAAAAGTTATGGTTAAAAAGTTTTAAGGGTTTGAACGTGGCCGCGCCATCGAAACGCGGCGAACCGCGCGGCCACGGAGATCTTTAAAACTAAGAATTGCAGAGACCTGAAATTTATGTTAAAAAAAAACAAGTCACAGATTATTCAGTTAGGTGCTTTTCAGCTATCAAGCAATGAAGGGGCTCCATCCAATCCATTGCTTAATAGCTGAAAATAGCATCTAAATTAAAAAAGTAATTGTTTTGAATATGTTTATAGGATTTGAAATATATAATATGTATTAGGCCAGAAATAAGTGTCATTGCATAGTATTCCCAGAATGATTTATGACGATGGTAAAACCGAAATGCACGCAAGTTCTGAACAACCTATGACAATACATAATCTAACATAATTATGGTCTAGACATACCTAGATGATTAAGATATTTTAAAAAAAACGGTAATTTTAAACAAACCATACTTCACAATCGTATTAAAAAAAATATAATATAGAAAAATTCTTAGTGTAAGTAAATAATCTGTGATTTGTGGTTTTGTCAGAAATATGTAAGTTAGCAATCTGTGATTTATGTGTTTTTTTTAAAGAAATAAACATGTTTTTGAATCTTATCATTTTAATTTAATTTATAATCCTTGAGAAATAATTTCTAATGCAATAGGTTGAAGTTTTCTGTAAGTAAGCAATAAGTCAAGGTCACCCTAACCCTAACCAAACATTCAGAACGTTTTGAAGGTTATAAGCGATGCCGTATTACAGTAGTAGATATTAGGTAATGTAAAATAAATTCATGGCGACTTGTTTGGGAACAAATAAAAACCGGCCAAGTGCGAGTCGGACTCGCGCACGAAGGGTTCCGTACCATTATCTATACATTAGACAAAACGGCAAAAAAATCACGTTTGTTGTATCGGAGCCCCCCTTAAATATTAATTTTATTCTGTTTTTAGTATTTGTTGTTATAGCGGCAACAGAAATACATCATCTGTGAAAATTTCAACTGTCTAGCTGTCACGGTTCATGAGATACAGCCTGGTGACAGACAGACGGACAGACAGCGAAGTCCTAGTAATAGGGTTCCGTTTTTACCCTTTGGGTACGGAACCCTAAAAATGGAAAAATTAATAAAAAACTTTTTTGAAAAAAAATAAAACAGACTTAAAAAAAAACACAAAAACGTCGGTGACCTTTGTTTGATTGATTTAATGTTATTTTCACCGGCTTCTGAAACTAAAGTAATTTTTCACTTTTTTGTGTGTTTTTTTCATAAGTCAGTTTTATTTTTTGTAAAAAAGTTTTAAAATATAGGCTTACAGGCGCGGACTTATACTCTCAAATTCTTGAGGATATAATTTCCACTTTGCCCCAAGATTCCCGGGCCCTTGGAAAAAAAAAGCACGATTAATCATTAAAACGGTCCAGTGGGCGATCCGGTGCTTCTATCCTTTCAAGGCGGCCGGTCCGGACGGGGTCTTTCCTGCCTTACTGCAGTGGGGTGGGACCTCTGTCGCCAACAGACTGGTACCCATAATGAGAGCGTGCCTGGCCTTCAGATACGTTCCAAAAGGATGAAGGGAAGTGAAAGTCATATTCATTCCTAAGCCAGGTAAGAGTGACTATACCAACGTCAAACACCACCGACAAATCAGCCTGACCTCCTTTCTCCTTAAAACTTTGGAGAGAATTTGCGAGAGAGGCTGAGGGACGGCGTATTGAAAACTATCCCACTCCACACTAGCCAGCACGCATACAGCTCGGGCAAGTCTACTGAATCCGCCCTCCATATAGTGGTCGGCCGGATAGAAGAGGAGATTCACCAAAAGGGCATCTGCCTGGGCACCTTCATAGACATTGAAGGAGCCTTCGATAAAACAAACTTCTCCAGCATCAACACCGCGCTCTCCTGTCACGGAATAGAACAGGTACTGACAGACTGGATCACCAATATGTTAAGCAAACGAGTGGTTCGACTTGAAGGGGAACAGCAGATGGCCTTGATAGCCAGAGGCTGCCCCCAAGGTGGAGTACTATCCCCGCTCCTCTAGACCCTGGTGATAAATGATCTCATCACAAAACTCAACGCGAACCATTTCTACACAGCTACGCGAACCATTTCAGGTAAAGTGACGGGGACAATCTGCAACCTCACTCAACAAGCACTACGCATCGTTGAGCGGTGGTGTGGTGCAGAGAGTTCGATCTCTTAGTGAACCCCACGAAAACTGAACTAGTCATGTTTACCCAAAAACGAACACTAGGCCCTAATCGCCTACCCAAACTTTTCGATACAGAACTCCAGTTAGCTGACAAGTTCAAATATCTGGGAGTCATCCTGGACAGTAATTTAAATTGGAGTAGTCACTTAGATAATAAAATAAACACGGCCTGCATCACCTTTTGGCAATGCAGGAGGATAATAATAATATGTAAGAAGTGGGGCCTATCCCCTAAAATTATACTTTGGTTATACTGCGCGGTAATCCGACCTATGATCACTTATGGGGCAGTGGTCTGGTGGCCCCGCACCAAACTAACTACAGCCTCCATCAAAGGCTTGCCTGCATGGTGATCACAGGCTGCATGAGGACTACCCCGACCGCAGCTCTCGAAGCCATGCTGGGGCTCCCACCGCTTCATCTGTTCATACAGCAGTAAGCAACGATGACGGCTGTACGCCTTAATACACTTCAACTCTGGGGTAAGAAAGAAACACAGCACATCGCGGTACTGGGGGATTCCACAACGAGTTCCCCCTGGCGAAAGCAATAAACGATCAGATACCAAAACAATTCGTATTCGATAAGAAGTACAAAATCCAGCTCCACGAGGATCACCGCTGCGAGGGATTAAACCCCGCGGAACTACGGATCTTCACGGATGGATCTAAAACAGGTACTGGCACAGGTGCTGGAGTCTTCTCGGAGGATCTCAACATCCACATAGCCAAACCTCTGGGGGCCCACAACACGGTATTTCAGGCAGAACGCATGGGCATTTGCCTGGCGGCATCTGCCATCTTAGCCAGGAAGGTTGTGGACCACTCAATTCGTATACTCTCAGACAGCATGACTGTTCTGCTAGCACTAAACAACCACACAGTCAACTCTGGGTTAATACACGAGTGTCACCAACGCCTGAACCAGGTTGGTAATCTCAATAATATAACCATCCAATAGATTAAGGGACAGCGATTCCCGTGGCAATGATGCGGCGGACAAACTCGCTAGAAGGGAATCGAGCATGGCAGCGGTGGGACCCGAACCTATCGTACCACTCCCTTTCGGATACCTACGCACACTGTTAAGGAACCGAACTAGTGAACAACGCCACAAGCTATGGCTAGACCAGACGGCGAGTGCAGGCAGGCCAAGGAAGCACTTCCTTCTATCGACGGCCACCTCACCAAACGCGCGCTTCGGTTGACCAAACCGCAGCTGCGCACAGTTACAGCCACAGAACATATAAAGGAGGTTAGAAAGGAAATAGATCCTGATTTGTATCAGAACGCGTGTCGCCGCTTGACTCCCACTCTTTAACTTCACTACAAGCAAGAGACCAATGCCTACGCGGATTACGCACACAAATAAACAACACGCACTTTGATCGTGAGTTTGCTATTGGTTGTCACACTAACGCAGTCCCTGCGTTTGACGTACACTCATACACGCGTAAAAGCTCATGTATGGTGGGCGACTAAAAGGTCGATTGTTGATATCGATAAAATTAATGTAATCTTGCTTCTAACTTTGCAAGTATTGTGGACTATGCGGACTTCTGTAATGCATGTTGTGAACATTATTCATGCGAATATAATAATAATATTCCACAACTATCACACAACGCCATCTAGTCCCAAGCTAAGCAGAGCTTGTGTTATGGGTACTAGACAACTGATAAACATACTTATATTTCTAAATACATACATATTATAGATAAATAACACCAATATAAAAACAAATGAAAAATACGTAACTGAATTTTAAAACCAATTTTATTATAAACATTAGGATTTAACATGGAATATTTACCGTGTTTATTGTTTGTTCATTAGAGAAAGTCGGTTGCCTCTCAACCTTACATTTCCGGTGCTTATCACCAGTTCAAAAAGAAAAAGATTACACTAGTTTACTTACACGATTTTTGTCCTTGAAATGAAATATATACGGTTACGTTACTTATGGTATCTACATTTCGGAAGAAATATAAATCACATATTAAATCATAATTATGTTAGTTTCAACATTGAAAAATTACATAAAACTTATAGTACTAATACAAAAAATATACAAAAACCTCACTCAAAATCTAGGTATATTAACAATCGGTCGGAATAAATAATATTATTTTAGTTATTAAGTGTACTATTGATAATAATCCATTGTATCATAGTAATTATCGACATTGTTTACAAATTGGCACAGCACTATCGATGTGCCTAGAGTTCGTGGAATTACACCTTTGGTTCGGCACTCGGGACTCTCGCAGTGAACGTAATACATTGCGCGATCACTCACGTACTGCAAAATGTATAGTCCATCTATTGCAAGCAATGTATTACTATTCGTCTGCTTGCGATTATTTCGTTTTTGTCTACAAAATTCATAATGCTAATGTTATAATTACAAATATCACAAGTATTTTAATGTTTTTGGACTTACCGGTGGAAAGAAATCCCTTCTCGTGCTACTGGCTTCTTTTCCGACACGTTGTAATAGCGCAAAACGGCATAATTTAATATTTTTGCGGAGCTTACGTACGCTGTCAAAACAAGAGAGCGATTGCTGGCCGGTAAATTAAATTTCGGTTGATATTGAGCATTTGCTCATAACCGCGGCGCGCGTGCCCCGCCCACAAGGCCTTTCTAACCTCCTTTAAATGTTCTGTGGTTACAGCCGCCATTACTGGACACGGCTCTTTTAATAAACACCTCTTTGTCATAGGAGTCACGGACAGCCCCCTGTGCCGTGCCTGCATGGAGCAAGACGAGACAGCAGCCCACGTGCTTCTGCACTGCCCAGTGGTCGCAACATACAGGGCAAAGTACTTCGGTAACAATCTCGCGGAGAGTACCTAGGTTATCTAGGTACTCTCCGCGAGATTGTCAGCAACACCAAGGCGCTGCTGGCTTTTCTCGGGGAGTTAGGGTGGATCGAATAAATTTCCCACCCGTACGCAAAATACGCGCTTTGACGTGGGAGTTGCGGACACCAGCCCGCTATACAATACAATAATTAAAACGGTGAATTTGTAAATTTTGACATAATTCTAGTGTTATGCATGTTATAGTTTGATTCTAGATATTTACGTTATCACAAATACATGAATACGATAACGTCACAAATAAAAATGTTTCGTGAATTTAAATATAATGGTAATGTAAAAATCTTTTTTTGTTGTTCTATTTTTGCACACAAATGCAAGTAGCATTTGAACGGGAAAATACTAGAGATATACCGAATCATCGACCTCTGCATAGCCTTTTCCCAATGATGTTGAGTCCAGTCATATTTAGTCATTGAGTTAAGTAAAAAAGAAGCAAACCTCATTAAAATGTGTCAAAAAAAGTGAAACCACTATCTAAACGCGACGCCGTAGCTTTGAAACCACTAAACATATAAAAGTGAACGGATATATCAACGACGGCAATATCATCTTGCAATGGCGGATGGGGTTGCCAACCCATACGAAATTGTTCCCAATTTTTTTAAGCCATAAAAAAACATTTGATACATATAGGGTTAGTTTTCAATGACCGGCCAAATTTTCAGAGATGGTTTAGAATCGATAATTTTTTTCGTTATAATGAAAAATAAAACCAGGGTGTTAAAGACCTCATCATGAAGCCGTCAACCAAGCATTCTGTACATCAAACTATGTGGCATACAAAGCACAGACAGTTGTAAGCCACATTTTCAAAATCTTCAGCTACTTACACTTCCATGTCTTTATATATATGAAGTAGCCACCTATGTCAAAGCAAATATACATCTATACAACCACCCAAAGAGCATACGGTACAAAAATACAATATGCATAACACGACACAAAAAAGCTGTGTTCAGTAAAAATTTTTTAGGTATGGCACCCAAAATCTATAATAAATTGCCTAAAGAAATTATAGATATTACCAGTAAAGATCTGTTCAAAAAATGCTTAAACGAATTTCTGGTCGAAAAATGTTATTATACAATTAATGATTATTTAAATGAAAGATACTAGACCTGCTACATCCGATTTATTATATTTGTAAAACCTTGACTGAAATTAAAATTATATAAGCTAATAAAATCAAATTGTAATACCCATTTATTTATGTGACATGTAATCTTCTTATTTTTATATTATTTTGATTCCATTTTAAGTTTGTATTATTTTGACATTGTGTACTCTTTTGTTATTATAATAAATTTTCATTTAAATTGATAATAGATTTTAAGTATGGATTTAATTTGTATGCTTCAACGCAAGGCATAGATGGACTCACTATTAATATTTATTTGGAACACCCCTGTACAACCTATGTCTACAAATAAAGATTTCATATTCATTTTCAAACTAAGTAACTTTACGCAAAAATTATTGCTGGGAAACAAACTTTTTTTTTGGGGTAAAAATTCATGTTTTGTCGTAGAACTCAATGTAACGCACTCAAAAAATCGTGCTGATGTATGGATTGTATAGTGTGGGGGTCGTGGAGGTGTTCAAAGTAAAAATCTTACATTAAAAACTTGTATTTAAAAAAAAAACTTGTCAAAAAGTTGGAACTTTGACCCCCAATATCTCCTTAACTAGAAGGGTCCCAGGTATGGCGTAGAACAAAAAAATGATTGCAATGACGAGGAGAACAAGTGCCTTTCGGCTTCGTTAAGAGGTGTTTTACACCCTTTATATATAAGTTTCATTCCTGTCCACCACCAAAAAGTGAACGTGTGGATATTGCAACAGCACAATTCAGTTCCACAACCTAGAACACACACACATAAATTTGGCGGTGCATGCACGCACACAAGTGCATTGATTCCCACTCGGTTTATGATTTAGGAATTTTTTAGGACATTTTCAAACGAATGCTATTATTTATTTTATATTTTTCGACAATAATATTTAAAATGTTTTTGGTTTGATATCTAGATCTTAGTTTTATATTTTGGCTGGTCATTAAAACTAAGCCTGCATAAATTAAATTAAATGTCAAATATTTGAATAATTTATTTCTTATGTGATGTATTAGAAGTGTTTAACTAATGCAATAATTAAAACATTTTCTTTTTGAGCATTTTTCATTCGTTTATTCATTTATATACACACATAATTATTACTTTTTAAATATTACAATAATAAACCAATATTTAAATCACAAAAAAAAAAAAAAAAAAATCACTTATTTCATTAATTAAAAACTCTCCCTTGTATGTGGGAAACTAAGTGTTTAGTGGTAACACTGAACCTAAATCTAAAAACACAGAAACAATACGTGTGGAAAGTAATTCTGGTTAGCCACACACACAGAACACTAAACTGACGTTAGCTACGCATATGCCTCTGGGCATAATTATGTCCCGTGGCAACGCCTTGGCGCGGTAATTGCTAATCTAGTGTACCATTTATCAGGGCCGAGCCGACCCCACAGAGCGCCTGTGTGCGAAACCTATGAAGCGCCTCTTTTTTTACCCACGACGGAACGGAGACGGTGTATGCGTTTGGGGTGAGAGGATGTTTGTTTATGTGTTTGTTTGTTTGTGCAAATACATGTTGCCATTTTTCTCCAAAACTACTAGTCCGATTTTGATGCAGTTTTCAGTTATGGGTTTGGGTTTGATTGGTGCTTGTTCTTAGATAGGTGTTACGGTAACAACTCACCAGGGGGCTCGGCAGCAAACATTTTTTGTGCAAATACAAGTTGCCATTTTTCTCCAGAACGATTAGTCCGATTTTGATGCAGTTTTAAGTTATGGGTTTCATTTTCATTGATGCATGTTCTTAGATAGGTGTTACAGTGATAACTCACCAGTTGTCTAGTCACGAGGGAACTCCTTAACGGTAACTAGCACGGATACGAAAATTTGTAGACGCGTTCATATTTTCTAGGTAAAGATGATTTCTATCATGTCTTGATCCTACAGCCAGGATTGACTTCTCGCGAGGGAACTGTTCATCGGTAAATAGCACGAATACGAACATTTTGTAGACGAGTTTATATTTTATAGATAATAAAAATGATTAACATCATGACCTGATTCTACAGCCAGGATTGTCTTCTCACGAGGGAACTCCTTAACGGTAAATAGCAGGGATACGAAAATTTGAAGACGCGTTCATATTTGATAGATAAACATGATTTCTATCATGACCTGATCCTACAGCCAGGATTATCTTCTCACGAGGGAACTCCTCAACAGTAAATAGCACGAATTCAGTGATTACGACAAAACTAAAAAAAATGATAAAAATGCACTGAAAGAAGAAAATAATCCTTTTAGTAAATGAAAACGAAAAGCTTTCGTAAAAGCTTGTCCCTACTTGAGGTCGGCTTCCAGTCTTCCAGTCAGGATGCAGATGAATACCAGTATTTTTACCCACGACGGAACGGAGACGGTATATGCGTTTGGGGTGAGAGGATGTTTGTTTGTGCAAATCCATGTTGCCATTTTTCTCCTAAACTCTAAAAAGTTAAAAATAAAAAGCATTTTTTTTTTTAAACCCACGACGGTTAAAAAGTAATTGAAAAAGGATAAAATAATAAAAAAAACCCAACTCAATAAAAAACCACGAATATTCGTCGGGGACAGCCATCACTATTTTAAATTTCATCGTAAATAAAATAAGTAATAAAAACAAATAAAATAACCCTAGGCACGGCCTACACATTAGTGCCTGTACTACCTCAAATGGCTTAGCATGATCCTCCGTTACGCCTAAAATACTGAAGCATTAATTTTGAAATAAATATATGGTAAAGTTAAGGATTAATGTTAAGTCTTATGTTTGGCGAAAACACGATTCCATAAACTTTTCTCGATAGAAAAAAATCCAAAGTTACCTCCAAATCGAACCTACTTCAAATTAGATTATGAAACTTTGCATACTAACTGAACTATAAAGCAGGTATTATGTTTTTTATTTTTTCCAAAAGACGAAAAATTGATTTTATAAAGAATAAAAACCACTCATTTCGCACTATTCGGCTTGCAGTGACTGACGTAACAACCACTTTGTAGTGCAAGGTGATTAGAACGTTATTCTAACTTTATTGCAAACGAAGTTTGAACCACCACAAATAGTTGCTAATTTGAGGTAGTATAGGCCCATAAGGGTGTGTAAGTATAGCGCTAAAAAATCTCCAATTATTCAAGTTACTATAAAACTGCAAAACTAGTTCATTTCATGGCAGCCCCCGACGGATATTCGTGGGTTGTTTATTAAGTTGGGTTTATTTTTTTTTTATTTTATCCTTTTTCAGTTACATTTTAACCGACGACGTGGGTTTTTAAAAAAAAAAATTTTGTTCACCAATCTTTATGTTTCATGTGTTATAATTTTGACCGAAATAAATGTTAAAACAATCATTAACACACAAGCTATATGTTTTTAGTGCTAGAACTTATACTTGTGCAGTTGCGCAGCTTGCACACACTTTCGATTGAATGATTGTGTTAGCTGATTGGCTCTCTCGTTCCTTAAAGTCGGGGAATCCCCGTGACCCTGACACTACCCTGCTTGCGTGGCACGCATCGCATCGAGATGCGTTCATAAACTCATTCAAACAAACTCACGGCGGCGGCGCACTATGGAAAATAAAGGTCTGTTTCTGGTTAAAAATCAATAACTTTTTTATTTGTGTATATTATGTTCTAAAATTTTGCACACATATAGAATAGTGTATATGGCTTCAAATGGAATGTAATTTATTATGTTTGAATTTAAAACCACACATTAAAAAATAAAACAAATTCAAAATTATCAAAAATGTCCAATATTTATTTTTTAGCAATGAATACTATTATTTTAATGTTGACAAAAACCAAATATCATATAGTACATCAAAATACAATTCAATTTAAATAATAAAAACCATTTTTTTTTCATAAAAAAAAAAAAGTTTTGATTAAAATCGAACACACATTAATTAAATAGTTGTAATGTTTACTAAATGTTATTTTATTTATACTTGATGAACTTCGGGATCTAAAATAAATAAATACCGCAAACTATGATGTAAACAGCATTATTTCAAACCGCAATAGATAGCGAGCGGTTTTCCGTTTTCTGACTCTTATCACATTTTTATTAATTACTCCGAAACTCGCAAATATCCGCAGCTGTTATTATTTGATTATGTTTATGGATAGTTAGGCTACAAATCAACATTAAATGTAAAGCAGGGGTAAAAGTGGGTAACTGTCAAAAGTCTCGTTGGACTTTAAAAAAACTTTTTTTTCACCATATTTTATTTTGCAATTATTTTGAACCTTAACATAACATTAAATACATATTAGCTGTTTCATATTCTTCAAAAGACGAGGTTTCCAGAAATATATAATACATTATACCTTTTCCTGTAACGTATAACAATAAAATCAATTTAAAAGTGATGTAGTGAACGGGCCTGACATGGACGTCCGTCAAAACTATAAAGTTTGTGGTGTTGTAAAAAAATCATTTCATTTAATATTTATAATTTTTTGATATTATAGTCTAGTTTGGTCCTTAAACTATTGAGTAAAATAAAAAAGCATGCCAGTAGCGACATTGACAAAAACCATTTTTAATCAGCAGTTGTTCTACGATTTTCCATAGTGCGGCGCTTCTTTTGATTTTAACGCTGAGCTCGTAACTAATGTAAACTAAAACCCAAAGCGTAAAATTAAACCACAAACTTGAATATTATCTTGGGAAACTTGTACAATAAACGCAATATATGTTTTGTTATTTACAAGGCATATGTTGCGCCTATTGTACCTACCTTTCGATGGCGGCGCGGCGACCCTATTGTACTGGCGCCTGTGTGCGCCGCACACTTCGCACACAGGGGCGGCTCGGCCCTGCCATTTAAATTTATTCAAATTTAGTTATTCGTAATCAATGTTCAGCCCACGTGGTCCACCACGGATTTTGGTTTAAACGGTTTATTTACAACTTTAGTTCGGTCTCATGTTTTTTACGCATGTGTCCGTTTAACGAACTTGATTGTGTGAAACTCTTCGGACATATTTCACATTTGAAAGGTCTAACATCACTGTGCGTTTGAATATGTCTTTTTAAATCACTCGTGTAAGTAAAATGACGCTGACATATTTCACATTTGTGAGGTTTTTTACCAGCGTGTAATTGAATATGTCTATTTAAACTACTCCTCACACAATAACTTTCCTCACATAAATGACACTTAAAAGGTTTTTCACCACTGTGTTGTCGCATATGATTTGCAAGTTTATGATTTTCGTTGAAGGTTTGTTCACATATTTCACATTTGAAAGGTTTTTCACCGGTGTGTGTACGCATATGTCGTCTGAAATGAGTTGAACCACCTCTAAAACTACGCTGACATATTCGGCATGTGTGAACTTTGGAGTCATCATGTGTACGAATATGTCCCCATAAACTACTCTTTAAACTAAAACTCATTTGACATATTTCACATTTAAAAGGTTTCTCACCCGTGTGTTGTCGAAGATGATTTTTTAAATGAGATTTTAAAATGAAAGTACGCTCACATAATTCACATCTATAAGGTTTTTCACCGGTATGCTTATGCATATGATATACTAACTTATGTTTTATTTTAAAACTATACCCACATATGTCACATTGGAAAGGCTTATCGCTGGTATGAACTTGGTTATGATATATTAAACTCTTTTTGGACATAAAACTTCGTTGGCACAAATGACATTGGAAAAGACTTGCAACAGTGTGTATCCGTTTGTGTTTTCTAAGTTGTTTATTGGTTGCATACACTTTCTGACATATGTTACATTTCAAAGCACCATTGTGGACTCGAATATGACTCATTAAACTTGCTTTATATTTGTAGCTACGCGGACATTGATCACACTGGTAAAGTTCTGGAACACCGTGTAGTTGACGCATATGTCGAGTCATACCTTTTTTATAAGTAAATCTACTTTCACATACATCACATTTGTAAGGTTTGTCATCATTAAGAAGTAATTTTCGAGGTTTCTTTATATTATCATATTCTTGAACACCGTGTAAACGCCGCATATGTCGTCTCATACCTTTTTTATAAGCATATCTATTTTCACATATATCGCATTTGTAAGGTTTTTCATCATTAAGATATATTTTTAGAGGTTTCTTTAAGTTATCAATGTCAATATCTGTGTCAATCCATATTTTACCAGTTACATCATCTTTCGATTTTTCTTCACGAGAATTGGCTGTAGTAGTTTTATTAATACTATTAACGCGAAGTTTAGAATTAGTGTAAGGCTTCTTGAGTTTAGTAACGGGTGTGATCTTCGAGTCTGGTCGTGTAGTATTCTTTTGAGTTGTCTTTGTATCTTCTAGTTTTGTTAGTCGTTCGTATAGCTCGGGTGTCTTCGAACCGGGCAGACCTGTAATTATAAATCTGTTAGGTAAGGAACAGCATTGGTAGATTCGGTATTTCGTCTAGAGATGAATCGGATAGTAATTTGGCCGGATATCGGATATTCGGCAAGCTTCGAGGCCGGATGGCCGGATAATCGGCCCTCTGTCGCATAATATATATATTTTTTGCCTTTTCAGTAATAAAAATTGCTTAATTAAAAGACATGGTATTAAGCTACTGGGGCATGATTTATCTTGTGGTAAAGATAAATGATTGATTTCTTTCATAATTGGTATCCGGCCGGATATTGGCTTACTATCTGGTATCCGGCCGGATAGTTAAATTGGCCGGGTAATTAATATCCGTTTCATCTCTAATTTCTTTCCTTTTTTTAATTTCTTTAAATTCCTGTTTGTCTGTTCGAAAATTGAATGGGAATAAAAGTTGCTAAGTAAACAATTAAAAGATAGAACGGAATATAGGAACATTTCCTGTCGACATGATCAATATGTTTATACGAATGTATATTTATATGTTTTGTATGTATTAAGAATAATATTATACAATAAGAATAATATTATATCGGGTCGCTTGTCCAAGGCGATGGTGAAGTAGACCGTGACGTAACGCACCGGATCAACTCAGGATGGATGAAATGGCGACAGGTCACTGGAACAACTTGCGACCCACGGATGCCTCTCAAGTTAAAGGGGAAAATATACAAGTCCGTGATTAGACCTGTGGTACTGTATGGATCGGAATGTTGGGCTGTGAAGAAGATGGATGAAAAAAGATTGCATGTAGCGGAGATGAGAATGTTGAGGTGGATGTGTGGTGTGACAAGAATGGATAAAATAAGGAATGAGTATATTAGAGGAAGTTTGAAAGTTGCGCCAGTTACAGAAAAGTTAAAAGGGAATCGACTGTCTTGGTATGGGCATGTGATGAGGAGGGAAGAATCGCATGTGACTAAAAGAGTGATGAATATAAATGTGGATGGATGGAGAGCGAGAGGAAGGCCAAGGAAAACATGGATGGATTGTGTGAGGAATTATATGAGGGAAAAAGGTGTAAATGATTGCGTTACGGTTGACAGAGGAGAATGGAAGAAGAAAACGTGTTGCGCCGACCACAAGTAACATGGGATAAGTGCAGGGAGATGATGAAGAATAATATTATATTGTACGTATGTAGTTTAGTTTGTAAATTAATTAATTAAGGTAATCAATATACTATTACTGCACAAAATATACTATTACTGCACATAGGTATATCCTCTTCTGCAAATCTCGCAATCGAAATTTGGTTTGCTATAAGAAAATCTATTACTGGGTGTACACAAGCGAATTGTATGTGTATTTTTTATTTTGTTTGCAATAAAGAATAAGATAATATCGTGTGCCAAAAAGGCACAGTACAGCTAAAATGAAAGACTAAAAGAGTGATGAATATAAATGTCGATGGATGTAGAGGGAGAGGAAGACCAAGGAAACGTTGGATGGATTTTGTGAGGAGTGATATGAAGGAAAAAGGTGTAAATGATAACGTGACGGTTGACAGGAGAGAATGGAAGAAGATAACGTGTTGCGCCGACCACGAGTAACATGAGATAAGTGCAGGGAGATGATGAACGTTGAATCACTTCCTTCTTTATCGTGTGGTTAGTACCTAACCTGGTGTCACAGTTTTAATGTCGCCCATGGGCCTCTGACTTGGCTTAACATGCCGTCGAGAAATATGTTTTCCTCTACCGAAGCACGTGATAATTATACAATACGCATATGAATCCGAAATATCAGAGGTGCATGCATGTCTTGGGTTCGAACTAGGGCTTGCAATATCCGTTCATTTTTACTATCCGGATAATACGGATATCAATATTTTACTATACAGATTATCCGAAAAATCCGGATATTGATGCAAGTAAAACGCGGATATGAACATCGGCGGATATCCGGATAATGCGGAAATCCGGATATCCGGATTGCAAGCCCTAGTTCGAACTGGAGACCTATGACACTGCTGTAACGTTAAGTCACTAATACTTACGAGTCATCGTCTCGACTCTCTGTCTTTTGTTACACACTTCTTGATCTTCTTCCTCTTCAGTTTTAAATTTCATTAAAGGTACATCGTCTTCTGAATCAGATTCGGAGGAGTGCAGTGGTACATCTTCTAATTCAAAAGATTTTGTGTCTTCCAATTCTGTAAAAAAAACATTTTTGAACAGAAATACCCAGTTATTAAATAAAAAAAATAAAATTCATTTAATTCAGATAACATGATCCATACAGTGACATTAAAAGTATTAAAAAATAAAATAAATTAACACAAATACAAAAAATTCAAAAATAAATAACCATAAATTATTAAAATCAAGATAAAATTTACAATTCATTCACAATTCAATTAAGATAAATAAAACATCAAATTTAAAATACGATTAAATAAAAATTAAAACAATCAAAATACAATAAGATAAAATAAAAATTAAAACAATCAAATTACCCGCTTAATAAGAGATACCCATATCGGAGAAGAGATCCTATCAGCAACAGTCTTCAGAATTCCGTTGCAGCTGCCACGCATTCTGCAGATCAGGGAAACAGTTTTCTTGCGAATGACGGCATGAAAGCCATCAGTTCGATACAGCGCGAACATCCCCGATGCACTACAGAAGCGAGGCAGCCCCAACATCATCCTGAAGATGTTGTTATACTGTTTATTGGGACACTAATTGACACTATGTACAAGCACAGAATAGATAATAGTACTAGCGTACAGAAGTTGCACTCCTTTGATCTTGAAGAAAACCTTGGATATTAGTCGGTTTGCTACGATGCATTAGAACAAGGGATAGAATGCATAAAAAATTAAAAACAATTGTAAATGACACCATACTAAAAATAACGTATTTGAGATACCGCAATCATTGCAATAATTTGCTCAAAAAACTCAAAAAGCAATACCAAAGAGATCAACTTAATATTTTCGAAAAGTAATTCAAAAAAGCTCTGGACTACTATAAAATCAACAACTAACAATCATAAACAAAACCAAATACCACAACAGCTACTGTCTACCGAAAAAGAACCCATATGCAATCCGTGGATGCAATCAACAAAACAAATAAGTACTTTTCAACTATAGGCAAACAATTAGCAGATATGATACCTTCACATATTCCCACGTTTAAGCGGATTAGGCTCACAATGCCACATTCGCGAAATGACATATTGAATTTTCGTAAAATGTCAAATTCTTAAATTGTCATATTCTGAAAACGCCACATCGCAAATTCGCAAAATATCATTTTCGCAAAATGCCTTATCGCAAAATACCATTTTATGGTAGAACTTTATTTCTCAAAAAGAATTACATTCACATATATGAGAAAAACTTATTTCTATAGTTGGTGCCAGTTAACATTGGAATAGAGGTCATTAACACCTACCTACCAAGTTTTTGATCACAAAGCGATAACGACACTTACTAGTTACCTAAATCGACCAATAAGCGATACTTTGCTACATCGCTAGAGTATCATAATACCAGTCGGCTAGACATACAGGGGTTGAGAATCTTGTGTTGTTCCAATTCGAATTTATTATTATTTTTGCTAGAAAACTAATTTTATGCTCATACATTTACGCGTGACGTAAACGCCCCCGCACCGTGACCATAATGTGCTGCACACCTGACGCGATGACCTCGTAAAATGAAAACGGCATAAGATTAGAATTATATGATTTTGTGATGAAATAGTTTTTGTGATGTCATAATTATAATAATATTTAGATACTTATGGTTTTTCCGTCATGGGTGTCGTTTTCATGGTTTTCGGGGTCGTTGATTACGAAAATGAGCTCAAAATGAAAATCCAAGATGGCGTCCAAGATTTTTTTGGTTTTTCCGTCATGGGTGTCGTTTTCATGGTTTTCGGGGTCGTTGATTACGAAAATGAGCTCAAAATGAAAATCCAAGATGGCGTCCAAGATTTTTTTGGTTTTTCCGTCATGGATGTCGTTTTCATGGTTTTCGGGGTCGTTGATTACGAAAATGTGCTCAAAATGAAAATCCAAGATGGCGTCCAAGATTTTTTTGGTTTTTCCGTCATGGATGTCGTTTTCATGGTTTTCGGGGTCGTTGATTACGAAAATGAGGTCAAAATGAAAATTTAAGATGGCGTCCAGGATTTTTTTGGTATTTCCGTCATGGGTGTCGTTTTCATGGTTTTAGGGGTCCCTGAATATGAAAATGAGGTCCAAACGAAAATCCTAGATGACGCCGAGGAAATTTTTTGGTTTTTTAATCATGGGTGTTGTTTTCATGATTTTCGGGGTCGTTGATAACGAAATGAGGTTAAAATGAAAAAATAAGATGGCGCCGAGAAAAAAATTGGGTTTTTCCGTTATGGCTGTCGTTTTCATGGTTAAAGGATAAAGAAAATGAGGTCAATAATTATTTATTTCAATTAGGTCATTCAAAGGCACTTTTGAATGACGAATAGTGAAATGGATTCAATGATTTACCTTGCCTTTGGTTAAATCTGATTTCAACAAATCATTTTCATTTTCATTATTAGCGACCCCGAAAACCATGAAAACGACACTCATGACGGAAAACCCAAAAAAAAAAACATATTCAAGTAATAATAGGCGTGTTGTTATGTTTACTCTACAGAGTAAACCTCAGTGGCCATTAAGTCGCACAAGAGTCCAATCGTGCAAGTGTCCATTCGCGCAAGATTCCTTACGCGCTTAAGTCCATTCGCGCAAAAGTTCGTTCGCGCAAAAGTCCATATGTCTTTTCGCGCTAGTGGGTGCGCGCAATAAGTGTTCTTTGCGCAAATGTCTTTCGCGCAAAAGTCTCAGATCCTAATTTTAAGATGTATAATAATATATTTACTTTATTAAAATTGTCTCAGTAAGTTAAAATAAAATAGTGTTAAAAACGAAAATAAAGTATTTAAATCAATTAATTTCGTAGGGTACGTTTGCTCGATTTCTTATTTTTTTGGGTTGTGCACTGCGTTAAGTATGTGGGACACTGTGGATGTATTATGAGACTCAAGCGATATCTGTTTTGCGACAGGTTTGTACGGATGGAGCGACAGTATCGCTAATATTTAGATATCGGGATGAAAGTCGGAGCAATGACCTCTATTCCGATGTTAACTGGCACCAACTATACTTAGGATACATTAATGACGCGACAGTTACACAACAAAAATAGTTTAGATTAGTACACTACCCGAAGATAGCTTAAAATTTTAAATCCGCTAAAATGTGTTTCTTTAGATATTATACATGGATTTTTGATCTTTCACATGCCGAGGCAATTTGTTGTAAAGCTGTGCTCCTTCATACCGAATAGTAGGTACTCCTGCCGTAGTTTGTTCGAGGGGCTCTCAACGCTATGTCGTTTGCTTGTCTAGTTCTGTATCTGTTTAGTATTTGTGATTGTTTTGTAAGAGTTATTTGTGTGTGTATGTTTTTGTTTAAAATTTTATGTACAAGTATACAAGTATTATACCTATATATCTGAGAAATATTCATGAGCTTTGTGTTATTATATAGTTTTAGTGTAGGTGTTCGGTAGTTGTATTTAAAAAGAACTTTGATAATTTTATTTTGAGCTGTTTGCAAGATTTGTAGGTCTTCAATGTCAATACCCTTACTGCCAGCTAACCATATACCTACTGCATGGAACTACATTTTAAATAACTCACCAGATACACCAGAAATGAAAAGGTTTCAAACCTATTACGAAAATCAGTGGTATCCATAATTACTTCCATCTGTTTTGAACTGTGCAAACTAAAGACACAGAACAACAAATGCCCTCGAAGGCTGGCATCACCGCATTAACAGACGTAGGTATCCCTAAAAAACCTTCACTATATCTATTCATACCTAAATTACAACAAGAAAGTAAATACTGGGACAATATACATAAACAATCTTTATTTCACAATTTCCGACAGAATCGGAAAAGCAAAGACTTTGATTAACAATATAAAAAAATTGTTAAAAAAGTTATGCGATAACCGTTTGTCATTAGCAGAATTTCTGCGTAAAGTTATTTTTCTACAATTATATAAATAGCCATTTTATAGGTTAAAAAATAATTATAATTATAATAATTATAATCAAACAGCGGACCCTGTGCAACTAAATAGTTGATGAATCCTTACAATTTTACAAAAAAAATAAGCTTTTTTGAAAAAAGTTAATATTTTTTTGTTAATTATGTTTATTATTCTCAGCGACATATATTATTTCAGTTTACATTTTTAATTTATTTTATGTTAAAATAAATTAAAATTAATAAATAATGTGAAAATACGTGAAATACGTAATTAAATTAGTTTTATTTTTTATTCATAAATCATCGGCTCACACACGAACACGTGGCTTTAACTTTTAAGAATGTGTCATTTTGAGAATGTGTTATTTTGAGAAATGACATTTTGCGAATGTGTCATTTTGCTAATGTGGCATTTTGCTAATGCATATTGAGAAATGACATTTTGCGAATGTGTCATTTTGCGTCAATATGTCATTTTGCGAATGTGGCATTGTGCGCCTAATCCGTATTGTTCACGAAACCTAATAATGTAACTATGTATTTTGGCGAGAAATAAAACTTTATCTTATTTTATTTTTGTATTTTAAAGTATTATTCAACATCTTTGTCTCTAGGATGCACGAAGACAGACTGGCTAAGCGCATCTTCTATTCTGAACTCCAGGAAGGAAAAAGGAAACGTGGTGGTCAGTTTTTACGTTTCAAGGATGTTCAGAATAGACACTTCAAAAGATGCGAAATTGACCCATTAGTGTAAGAGCAGGCACAAAATCGGCCCAAGTGGAGACGTCGTGTGCATCGGCAGGTCAACGCCTTTGAAGAGAGAAGAAGGTCGCAGCTGGACTTAAAGCGTGATGAACTTAAAGCTAGACCACCTACAGCTATACCCTACAATTTCGTCAATGGTGTTCTGACATGTCCGATTTGTGCTCGGAGTTTTTCGGCCAAAGTTGGATATCGTCGCTTAAGTTCTAACACCGCGGAAGTCAAAATACGCAACTTTTCAGGAGAGCAAAAAATCCGTTTTATTTAGCCTCAAACAACTGTTCATATTTAGGTTTATTCAATATAATATTTCAATATATTTTTATGAAATTATCCGGAGCACTTGTCGTAACACGTCTAACTATGGAATAAAACCGACTTACGCGCTGTTGCTGTGGCGTTCTGTACAACACTGACACACGCGGTGTTTTTCTTTTTTGAATAACGACTCACCATTGGTTCAAACTCTCGTGTTTGATTCGTCAAACGATGCGCCTTGCGATTCTCTATCGAATGACATACAATACGTATTTTGTCAAAAAAATGACTTCCGCGGTGTTAGAACTTAAGCGACGATATGCTAGCCACTTGAGAGCACATGAAAGAGCAGCACACCAAAGCTCTCTACAACCAGTGGCGTAGCTAGCATGAGTGACACCCGGTGCGGATATTGTAGGTGTCACCCCAAATATCAATCAAAACAGTTAAAATAAAAAATTACGTTTGTCTATTCGTACAAGGAGTCATTTTGTCGATTTATACAGAAAATACTATCAATTGAAAAAAATAATTAAGTGGTAAACTCAATTTATGATTGGCATTGTACGGAACCCTCTCCACGCGAGTTCAACTCTCACTTGGCATGTTTTTATAGGTGGCACTAGTGATGTTCACGGTCGGTAAAAACTTATATAATTACAATTGTTTTACTTTAATATAATGTCTCATATATTTCTTGCCTTCGCTTAATAACGATTAAGTAATAAATTTAATCTGAGTCTGTATGGTGTCGGACGTAAAGAATAGCACCATCCCATATCTTCCTGTGGGTGTCGTAAGAGGCGACTAAGGGACTTTACCAGAGAATGGGCAGCAGCGTTCTCTGTGCTTTTGTAACAACCGTACTGCGATCGCCAACCCGCCTGCCAAGCGTGGCGATTATGGCAAAAACCCCCCTTTGGGGGAGGCCCATGTCCAGCAGTGGACGTCTTGCGGCTGAAATGATGATGATGATTAAATTTAATAGCAGCATCCATACACGCAACAGTTTATCCGGCTTGTCATTTTCACTAATAATGATTATCATCAATAAATCAGTCGGTAACCAACCACGAAGTACGAGTAAGTACGCGACGCAAGCGACCAGACGAAAGAGAGCGAAAAATTAACGCGGCATACGTCCGCAGTTACGCACGGCTGGAGCGCGACAGCCCTAGAGAGCTTGCATATTCAATATGAGCGAAGCGGTAGGTAATTATCTCATGCCTACAAACGGAGTGCAAGAGCTCTGGTACAAGTCTTGGATCAATCTATACTAATAGAAAGAGGTATTTGTTTGTCAGTTTGTTGTATGTAGGGGTAATCTCCGGAACGAATGACCCTATTGTAAAAAATCCTTCACTGGTAGAAAGCTACATTATTCGTGAGTGCTATAGGCTATGAGTTATATTTATATCATGCATATTATTATCACAATTTTTGCGTCTGTGATCATTTTAAGAATTCCCACACGATACATATTATTATCCTAGTCGTCATCTGCCTAGCCTTTTCCCAACTGTGTTGGGGTCGGCTTCCCGTCTAACCGGATGCAGCTGAGTATTTTTACTTGGAGCGACTGCCTATCTGACCGCCACAGCCCGGTAAGACTGGTTGTCAGACTTTCGGGCCACTGACTACCTTTAACGACTGTCAAAGATCTACAAATGACAGCCGGAGGATACTCGGTTTGTAATAGGTTGTCACCCATCGGCGGACCAACAGGTCATTGACCCACCTACATATATTAAACTTCTTAACTTTGAAAACCAAAAATAAGCCTGTTCAAGTCTAGACTCTATCGAGATCTTCAAAATTTTTTGTAATGAAGATCGATACATAGTTTATTTGTTTTGGTTCGTACGAAGAGATATTAGAGAAAGGGAAATGACCGCTATTCTCATCTTAACTGGCACAACTATACATATTATAAAACAAAGTCCCCCGCGTCTGTCTGTCTGTCCCTATGTATGCTTAAAACTACGCAACGGATTTTGATGTGGGTTTTTTTGATAGATAGAGTGATTCAAGAGGAAGGTTTTAGTATTTAATTTGCGAGCGGGCGAAGCCGCGGGCATCAGCTAGTGATAACATAAAATGAAGTAAGTACATACCTCTTCCTTGTTCCTCCTTGATAGGTATAACAGTATCTTGTGCCACACAATCATCTGGTAACTCTTCGTGTTCATCAGTTATACTAATATGTACCGTTGGACTTATCATATACCCGTTGAAACTCTCTACCATGCCTTGTTTTAGAAGAGGTTGTGTCTGTAAAAAGATGATTACAGTCAACAGGGTGTAAAGGGACATTTCACGAAGCCGTCAACCAAGCATTCTGTACATCAAACTAAGTAACTAGACGCAAACATCATTGCTGGGAAATAACTTTTTTTGGGGTGAAAATCACGTTTTATGGTAGGTTTCATTGTATCGCACTCAGAACACTTTGCTGATAGATGCTTTGGTATGGACCTGTACAGAGATTGCAGGTATTTCCTCACATTAAGACACCGAGTCTCCAAATTTAAAAAATGTGGTGGGAACAGTCTCGGATTAAAATGGCTGTATCATACGAACTGACGGGCAGGTTCCATTTTAGCCACTGGCTATGGAACCCTAACAATATTTGAGATAGCAAATCACAATAAAGAAGTGAGTGATAGCTCCAGCCACTTCAAATGAAATTCAGACATAATATTATATTGAGAGAGTATCACATCCACAATATACTAATCTAATAATTATGAGCCCCATTGACCGTTTCCACATTGGGCGATAAATCATGGGTTTTCTTTTGTTTCATTTATCCAACAAAGGCCAATTATCCATTAACCAATAACTTGTATTATCTATGGGTCAACTACATTAAGAGATCGCTGGATGTCCTTCGCGTTCAATATAATAATGCTTTCAGGATGTTGTTGCGATTGCCTCATTTCTGTAGCGCTTCAGAAATGTTTGCTGAGACCCACACAGATGGCTTTCATGCCATAATGCGCAAAAAAACAGCTTCACTGCTGTGCAGACTGCGGAGTAATTGCAGCTATATCCTGAGAGCTGTGGCGGAGAGCTATACTCCAAATATCAGGCATTTTGTGCAGAGGTTGATTAGGTAAGACTTTCTGCCTGGTCGTCCTTTGTTTTAATAATATTATTTTTATATCAATGTTACTAACACTAGAATATAAGCTGTGTGTAATACTAACAAAATATGGATCTTTGTTGTCTGAATTAAATGAATTTTATTATTATTATGTCACCGAGCAGTCTCGAGGACCAATTCGCGGACTGCCAGCAAATTACATCCACAATTAGATATGAAATGACCTGTCCCACGATATTGTGTCATTGTCGTTATCCCCTAATGTGTCTAATCATAGTTAAATCTCACCTCATTGGCCTCATCCAACATCTGAGCGAACAGCTCCTCTGATTCCAGACATTTCCTCTGCAACTGGCAGCATTGCTTTAGTTTGGTGAAGCAGAAGGAACAAGCGAGCATCGGTCTACCGTCTTCAGTTACAAACTGCAACAAAAGTGCTCTTAACATAACATAACGCCGGTAATACCGGAAGAGTTAGACAGAGGTGTACCTAATAGTAGTACTTACACCCACGTTTCATCAGTTAAGTCCCAAGTAATAGGAAGCGACCCTATTGCCATCAACCGGGCGCAAATCTAGACTCCGTGGCCGCTACTGAGAAATTACTGATGGTAAAACCCAATAACACTGTGCCCCACCTGGGAATCGAACCCAGGATGCTGAACTCGAGGCTCAGCAGTAACTTGCAACCACAAAACCAACGAAGCAGTCTAAGAAATAAGCAGAAAAACTAAAGAAGTGCCGTTAACTAATTGTTTACACTAAATGAATATAATCAATCCTGCTTTCTATGTTTAATAAGTAAAGATTATTCTCATCTGGCTCGTGTGATACAGAAACTCCTAGGGCAACACTGCAACTTTAATTAAAACTTTTTGGTTTCGAAATGTTAACATAGGTTAGGCCTTTTTTTCTGAAGGGGACAATGAGGGATAAAAAAAAAAAAGGATAAAAAAAACAGGTTAATTACTTACTGGAATATCAGCCAGCTTCTCATAGAGTTCCTGCAGGATCTTACTAGTAACCTCATAGAAGCGAATGTTTTCCACCAAACATATCCTACACATTTTCAGTTTTACTATCTCCATAATTAAAACACTTCTCAATATTGACAACTGACTATAAATATTTTAATCTATGATCAAACTGTGTTACTGTTTACAGTGAGCATGATACCAATGATCGTGCAAACGTTGCAAGTAAATGAAATTTTGGGGGTATGAAGAACAGGGTTTAAAGCTCTTCATCCCCCGTAGAAAAGGGAGAATCCTCCGACCAGACGGATGTTATGTTATGTCTGGTGCAGTGTTGCCGGCAACAAGTTTCGATTTATTCCGATTCCTCATCTGAAAAGTTCCGATAAGTTCCGCCTGAGTAAAATAAAAAAAAATGATAATAAAACATACTAATTTTTTTTTTTTACCATGATACATTAATTCATTACAACCACATATAGTACAACGATCTGAAAAATAAAATCTATAAAACATTTGTGTTAGCATGTTGTTGTACACTACAAAATTGTACTACAGCTACATTGGCCAAAAAGTACTACAGCGCCATCTATGACAAAGATGATGAACCAACCGCGAAACACGTCAAAATCCTACATCGCGCAAGCAACTTTGTTCGCGACTTGAGAATATATACGAGAACCCGACAAAAACTGTCGGGCAGCAGCCCACCAGACATTACACACGTCTGGTCGGAAGATCTTCCCTTTTCTATGGGGGATGAAGAGCTTTACTTACTCCCTGTTCTTCATATCCCCAAATTGTTAACACCATACAAAAAAAAACAAACGAAACACCAACGAAAATATTGATTTATAGGGGTACACTCGACACTCCAACAAAGTATTTTACAATATGTACTCTGTTACATCTGTGTAGGGGTACAAAACAATACATGTCAGTGAACGAAAATAATTTATACTTTATTATTTTAGGCAAAGGAAACTTAGTCCATAAAGCCAACAACATCAACAACATCAACATCATCAGCCTATTAATGTTCCCACTGCTGGGACACAGGCCTCCTCTCTATGAGAGGGAATGGGCTATTATCCACCACGCGGGCCCAGTGCGGATTGGTAGATGTCACATGTCTTCGAATTTTTTGGTTCTAGGCCATGCCGGTTTCCTCACGATGTTTTCCTTCACCGTTTTGAGAGCAGTGATGATGAAATAAATTACACAAAGTAATTGCGCCTGCCTGGATTCGAACCCACGACTTACTGTACGTAAGTCGGGGTCGCCACCACTGGGCCACCACTGCTCCATAAAGCCAAGTCTACGATAAATATTATGATGGGTACTAATTGTAATAAAATTATGACAATGTTGGTTGGTATATGCCAAAGTTCCGAAAAGTTCCGCCATAGCTGAGGTTCCGCAAAAGTTCCGCCAAGGGCTTCAAAGTTCCGAATTCGGAACAAAAGTTCCGCGCCGGCAACGCTGGTCTGGTGAGCTACTGTCCGAAAGTTGTTGTGGGGTTCAAACAGTCGTAAGTCGCGGATAACGTTGCTTGCGCGATGTAGGATTTTGACGAGTTTCGCCACCATTCGCTGCAGGTTTTGCAGCAGGCAGCATATATCTCTCCAAGTACCTAGTCCTCAGAAATTATTAGCTTTTTGCGTTTGTAAACAGGTCTTTGGCTTGACTCTTATCTTATACTTATTTTACTCTATGGCTTGACTGTCAAATAGTGTCAATCAGTTCAATCACAGGCACAGGTGTTGCCAACTCAACTAACTATTCAAAATCTGCTAGTTTGCACGAATAGTGTAAAAAATGTGCTAATCTCTAAAAAATTACAAAAAAAAATGCAAACATATATGTCAGTATTTATTAAGAAATTAAATCAGAGGATGTAGAAGGCTGAGAACTAGAGTCGTAACTCTCTCTGGTTCCGATACAAAGTTGTACATTGTCTGGAAAGCACTTTCCTGCTCTTTTTAGGTCGAATCTGACGTACAAGATGGCATTCAGGGACTCAGGGTTTTCACCGCCAAACCACCGCGGAGTCTAGTATCGATTTCTATTTTTATTTCAAGAAACATTGTGATTTACATTCTTTTCATACTTTTTAAAATTTGTAAAAAAATATGCTCTAGCAAAAAAAAAATATGATAGAGTCTGGCCAACGAAAGCTGTCCACGACATATTTTCAGAAGTTTTGATATGGCAATAATTTAGGACTGTCAAAATTGACATATTTACGTTTCGTACTTGAGTCATCTTGTGTTTACGTGTTTCATAATTTTATTGGTTTTGTTTAAAATAATGCCGAAAACAATCAAAAGTTCGACGAGGAAGCTTCTATTTACTATGATTGACAAATTTGAAGACAAAAAGTGACATGAATCAGAAATTGCAGAGAAAATACTACGACTGGATTCAATCATTTCATTTTTAGGTTAGTTAATTGAATTGCTAATGAAATACCTTGATACTTTTCGACTATTTATAACAAATCGCAATATTTTTCACGGTCTATCCACTTTTCAGGAAGTAATATGAACGAGGAAATAAAACTTAAAATTGTGGAAGCAGTAAAGAAATTCAAAACTCAAAAAAAATGAAATGTCGACCTGTGAATCTCATTATTTTGTAAAGATATCTTCAATGACAGGTATTACTTTAGAAATTATAGATTTTTAACAGTTACTTCGAAGGGTTTAAACATTTATGATAATGTATGGATGGCTAAATTAAATAATAAACTCTACTATCTTTGTATTTTATTATGGTTTTTGACTTTATTGACTGATTATTAATAATATACTGTTACATAATTTATTGTATTTGTTCCCTTCAGATGTAAGTGTGAAGACCATATGAAGAATTTAAATTGAAGGGTTTAACAATCAAGGACAGTGGAATACTCCGGGGAAAAATCGTCCACATTCAGCAACAGTTTCCAATTTGGATAATTTGGTATTTCAGCTATAAGAAACAAAATAAACGAATTTTATTAAGTCACTACCTCACAGATGGCGTGGAAACGTCTACATAAAATTATGAACTATTTGAAAATAATAAAAAGGCAGAATTAAAAGTACTCTTTTATTTAATATTCTTCACTATACTCGAAAATTACAGCTCATAAAACATAAATAAAAAAGACTTTACTTGCTGAATAATAAATAGTATCATCAATGTCTAAGCAGTGTATAGCCAGGGTTAACAGCTCTTGATTTTTTAAAATTCCCGCCTTTTTTCTTGGACAGCTTTCGTTGGCTAGACATGAATATGATAAGCCAAATCTACCATATAATATGCTAAATTGGCAACACTGGGCACAGCTGACAATGACAGTTGTGCACAACGACCGTCACCGTGACATAATATGATTTCGTTTCGTTTCGGTGCCAACGAGGGATTTTCTTTTTAGCTCTTCCCTAGTCGCTGGATAGATGGCGCTAGGAGTTAGTATGATAATGCAAGGAACGAAACCTAAAAAAACTGATTTTAACAAAGCGCGAGAAAAATAGGTTATGTTCGGAAGGCTAAGCAAATGATAGTGTCAGTCAACGAGAGTATGTGACGTGCGTGACACAATGTTTTTTTTTTCCAAGCGTTTTGGCTTTGGCACCAACTATCATAGTAAGTTCAACGCCATCTCATCTCATCATCCAGGCGTGCAGATTCCCACCCTACGGCGTGCAATGCAAACATCTGCTCTGTAGTTTTTAAATCATTAAAAATCAACGCGAAAGTATCTTGAACTTGAAAGTAGTTGTTATCGCTTATAGTGCATAGAAGAACCAGTGTTAATGTGGACAACAGTAAATCTGCAGTGCATATCACGAAACATTAGTGAACCCAACCCAGTGAATTTCGAGTGATAACATCAACAAAACAGTGACATTTTACTATTTAAAACCCGATTAAAGTGTTCCCTTTTCAAAGTAAAAACATTAGATTACTTGATTTTAACTAAAAACAGTGAAATAGTGCAAAATCACAAAAATAAAAGTACATCTAAACCGTCACATTGCTACATTACTCAAGTGACCTTTGGACTCTAAATACTTAACGAGCTTGAGCACTCGACACGTTGTCGGCGTACGTGTCCATCAGCTGTCAAAACAAAACGTTAGCTACAAAACACTACCACTATTTCACCGGTAAATTAACTTCAGCTTGGCGTAGCGGTAGCAGCGGCGATTCTTGAGCAACACGTCGCAAGTTCGATTCTCAGAACCTGTGTCTCTTTTTGAGATTTGTCAATTTTCGGAGTGGAACAACGATTTGTAAATAAATATGAATCCCCAGCGCACACCGCCTAATTTCTGCGAAAACAAATTGTCAAAAAATATAACACCACACCATAGTTCGGACTCTGCATTAAATGACACAGAAACAAAAATGGATGAGTCGATAAATGTTGCCAGAAGAAACTACAAACGTAAGATGGACGATCATGCCGAATGCTTTGAAAAGTTTATGTCTCAAATGAAATCTATGTTTGCCGATTTCCAGGAGAAACAAAATGCAAAATTTGATATAATAAATCAATCTATCAACTGTATTAAGGAGCTGCATCTTGAATTAAAGGAATCGGTTTCTTTCATATCGCAGAAATATGATGAATCCCTGGTGATTATTGGCCAATTACAACAGAAGAACAAAAATACCAAAAAACAGGTGCAGCTCCTGGAACAAAAACTTGAATCTCACGAAAAATCGGCACGGGCATCCACACTAGAAATTCGTCATATCCCAAAACATGAAAATGAGACTAAGGAAAGCCTGGTTAACGTTGTTAAGGATCTCAGCTCAGCGGTCAATCTACCGTCTAAAATCGTAGAATCAGAAATACGCGACATTTACAGGACTAATACTAAAACCGAAGCCTTAGTCGTTGACTTCACTACCGTAGCCAGAAAAACGTCGTTTATATCCGCCGTTATAAATTTTAATAAGATACAGAAGGAACAAAAACTATTACCGCTGAACACAAACCATTTAAAGATAAAAGGGCCTCCACGAAACATTTATGTTTCAGACTCGTTAACTGGCAAGGCACGTAGACTATTTTACTTAGCCAGGCAATGTGCTAAATCCCATTCTTATGATGGCTGCTGGATTTCTTTCGGGCGAATCTTTATCCGCAAGAGGGAAGGTGAAAGACCCATCCAAATAAAAGACGAAGTAGATTTAGATTTAAATAAAATATGACTAGTATTAGCTTCTTTGATATTGTTTAAATTCACTGTTTTTTGTTTCCAAACTGATTTTTTTCTTTCTACTCTATTCACTACATGTTTACAAAATTATAATATACACCAAACACACACACACAAAGTTATAATACTATTATTTACAAAATTCTATAAATATTACAAAACTCATGTTAACATACGTAGCGCAGATATCGATAGATTAAATAGCTCTTCTTATCCAATAACTTTTTCCTTCGAACTCCATAATTTATTGTTTTCGCTGCCGTAAATGATTTGTTACACAATGTAGAACAATTTCGCGTCTCTGAACCTGTTACATGTAATCCCGAACAATGCAGCTCATACATACAGCCCCCAAAGTATTTGAAAATCTTACAACAAAACATCCGCAGCATTAATCGCAACTTTGATGAATTATTGATAATGATGGCTAGGCTGAAATTCGATTGTGATATAATTGTATTATCAGAGTGTTGGCTTTCTCAGGTATCTAGTCTCCCTAAAATAAATGGCTACAGTTCACATAAGACATCTAAAAATTACAATCAAAATGATGGTATTGTGGTCATGATAAATGATCGACATAACTTTAAAATTGAAGAACCGCTGTTTATGGAAGCAAATTGCTTGGTCATTAAGATGGGAGCAAATGATACCGTTATAATAGCTATATATCGACCACCGTCGTTTAAAAAACTTGATAACTTTTTAATATCACTTAATGATCTACTTGATAAATTATCTAACTTTAGGAATATTATTATAACGGGCGATATCAATATAAATATATTAAATTCAGATGCTAACTCTCTAGCTTATCTCGACATTACCTCTTTCCACGGTCTACTTCCAGCCATCTATTCACCGACTAGGGGTAATAATTGCCTTGATCATGTTATAGTTAAGACAAAACAAAATGCTTTTACCTTTAATTTAAAAACTACGATATCTGATCATGAAGCTATATTGTTTTGTCTAAACAGCAAAAGTTCCGGAAAGGCAAAAAAGGCTAGTACGGTTAAGAAAGTAAATTGGGAGGGAGCTGTGGTGGACTGCTCGGAGATAGATTTTGGTCAGATTTATAATGAAGTGGATCCATGTTTAGCTACTAGCATGTTTGTAACTGATTTGATTCATAAACATACTGTGATCTTAAAGATTCCCCGAAACAAAACTCTCCTAAAGCCATGGATCACTACTGGCCTTCTACGGTGTATAAGAAACAGGGACTTGATGCACTTAAAAACTAAAAATGAACCAAATAATGAAATTTTGTGTACAACATATAAACGCTACAGAAACTTCTGTAATAATCTACTGAAAAAACTGAAACGTCAGTATGAAAAAGATCAACTGCAAATGGCTAAAGATAATTCCAAAAAGTTATGGAATTCTATAAAAGCTATTACAAGTTATAATAATAGTAAAGGAAATAGCTCTTCTCAAGACTTGCTATCTGCTAACTCCTCCCCGCAGTTGTCTATCAACACTGTAAATGAATTTTTTGCTAGTGTCGGTAGTCGACTAGCACAAATTATACCTCCTACCCCACCTTTTCAAAATGTCGATGAACATAAAGAACGTTCACCCTGTAACTCTCTTGTCCTACTAAATGTGGATTGCGAGGAAGTTACAAAAATTATACTTAACCTAAAACACGATTGTCGAGCGGGTTGGGACAACGTTTCGTCTAGGTTCCTGCAAAAAGTTGTAGGCATTGTTGCTCCTGTGCTTACCGATCTCATAAATCGCTGCCTAGAGGCTGGTGTTTTCCCCAATGCACTTAAAAAATCTATACTTATTCCTATACACAAGGCAGGGGATACCGACTGTGTCAACAACTACAGACCTATATCAATCCTCACATCATTGTCAAAAGTATTTGAACGAATTATAAATGGTAGGCTTATAGATTATCTAGAATCGAATCAACTTCTTTCCTCATCACAATTTGGTTTCAGAGCAGGCAAATCTACTGATCAGGCTGTTCATAATTTCACCACCTATTTAGTTAAAAAAATGGATGCAAATAAGAAATGTATTACCATCTTCCTTGACCTTGCTAAGGCGTTTGACACAGTCTGTATCTCCAACCTTTTAAACAAGCTTAACAGCATGGGAATTCGGGGGAAACAGCTTGATCTTTTCGCTGATTATTTATCGGGAAGATCTCAGTGTGTGAATATCGGTGACTACACGAGTGATGATCTTAAAATGACGTTTGGAGTCCCGCAAGGGAGTATTCTTGGGCCCACCTTATTTTTATGTTATATAAATGAGCTCTGTCAGCTCCAAATCCAAGACTGTAATATTATCTCATATGCAGATGATACTACTTTGACATTTGTTGGTGACACCTGGGAAGAGGTTTATGCTAAAACACAGGCTGGGTTTAACACTATCTGCCACTGGCTGTCTGCAAATTCATTAACATTGAATGCGGACAAGACCAAATTCATGCAATTTTCCGTTCGTCACCTAGCAGTGACTTCACAAAGCGTATCCCAAATATTTGCCCACCAATGCTCAGTTCCTCCCGTATTACAGTGTAGTAACTGTCCGCAAATAAATTCTGTCAAATCAATACGTTACTTAGGCGTTACTACTTACTATTGACAATAGACTATCGTTTGGAGAACACATTCATAATGTCGCCCAGAAAGTGCGTAAACTTACGTACATTTTTAGACAACTGAGACACATAGCAGATAGAAAGACACTGATCATGGTTTACAAGGGCTTGATCCAATCTATTGTGACCTACTGTATTACTACATGGGGCGGCACGGACAAAACAAAATTGTTGGAGCTAGAGCGAGCTCAAAGGTTGATTTTAAAGGTTGCCTTCTTTAAGCCTAGACTCTTTTCTACCCGGAAATTATATCAAGAAACCGGTGTACTAACAGTTAGACAACTGTACATTCTTCTGAGCATCCTTCGACAACATGGAGATATATCGGCGTTTAACCAGGAGATTGCTAACACAAGAAGGCACTATGCCGTTTGCAAAACCTCTAAAACCAAAACTAGATTCGCACAAAAATTTTATAACTTTATTGCACCTAGATTATATAATCAAATTAATAAAATTAAAAATATATTTAATTCTAATTCAAAAGAATGTAAGGGAAAGGTAACTTCATGGCTGTTGGGATTGGACTATAAAGAGACTGAGGAACTACTGGAAATAAAAAAGTAAATTTATTATTTATTTAGTCTCAGGTTTTGTAGTATTTGTAACACATAACACACAATCACCACACACCTCACATAGTACACTCATAAATGAACACACGCTCATACGACAGAACTCATAAACTGACACGACATCACTACACCACACAGAACACTCATTCATGAACACACGCTCATAAAACCACTCATACACTGCCACACAAAAACACACTCATTTACTCTTCTACTCTATCTTAATTATGTAGTACTATTAATATAAGTTTGCCTATCTGGTTTAAAAACTTTGATGTGTATTGTAATAAGTATATACTACTTTTGTTAGATCTCCTAATATGCATTTTAGTGGGGACCTGGTGTCCTAAAATACAGGCCTCGGCTTAGTTTAGGCGCCAGTCTCCCACAAATAAAATACTTTTTCCTGTCTAAAGATATGTTACAACATACTTACAACTTACATAACTCTTCCACAAATAAAAAACTTACAGTAAGTACTTACTTACTGTAAGTTTTTTATTTGTGGAAGAGAAATAAACAAATTTTTATTATTTTTATTTATTATCTAAAGAGTTCTTGAAAACTAAGTTTTTTTTTTAATTTCTCAAAAAGAAAACCTCTCCTAACGAAATAAAAAAAAAATGGTATCATAGAGAAATAAGCTATAGAAATGTCACGGTATACCATTTTCGATTTAGACACACGGATGCTACCTGACTGACCAAAGAACGCATGACATTAAATAGACCGACTTGTTACAAAGTAGATTATTTTTGGGGTGTCAAAAGGTTTTTGTTTTTCGATTTTTGGCTATTTCTCTGCTTTTTTTGGTTGTATTTTACGTGTTTGTGCTCTTCCTGTGTTTATTCCGCGAAGTAACTTGCTGTGCGTGGCGCCACTCACGAGCGCGCTCTGCACTCTCAACCTCATTGCTGAGGACTTGGACATAATTATTCTGTTCATCTGTTGCGCTTTGGATGAAAGAACAGCTACTAGAATTTGCTATGTCAAAAACAGTTAAACTATAAAAATTTTAAGTGTGCTACAATATTGCATTGGGTCTAGCCTGTAAGGATATTTGTATGTCCTCTCGGGCCCCGGCCGTGCCTCGTGAGGCACGGACAATGAAGTTCCGTTGAGCCCCGCCGCGCGCCATGCCTCCGGAGGCACGGCTGGATCCAGCAAATTCAAACCTTATTTGTACTAAACATACAGTTCTTAATCGTTAGGCAATTTTTTACCTGTGATGCCTGACAGTAGTCGATTCGAACGATGCCAAACACTAGTAACATAAAACGATCAACTTAAAAAAAAATATAAAGAAGCGCGTCACTCGTCAGTCGTTGAAACACAGAGTACTTTTATATAAATGGAAAACGTCAGTGCAAGTCTCCTTAGAGTATATATGTTCTGTGGTGCAGGTAAACATTGAGTGCCACTGCACTCGAGTGATTTATTGTGTTTTTGTAATTTTGTTTAGATAAGTGCTTGAAAACTTTGTGAAGTGAATGTTTATTACCTTATTATTGTATAATACTACTTTGTAGCAAGATATTTAGGTAGAACAATAATTTATTGTGAGGGATTTATTCAATTAAATAAACACCACCAGTATACTATGACTGAAAATATAACTTAATTGACACGACTGTTATTTGTAAGTTAACTAAGGTAATTTTATCAACGACAATGCAGTGCCTATTGTATGGCCAGTACTCACACTCCTCTTCACAGCATCGTCGTGGTAATCAGGAGTTCAGGAAGCTCCTAAACCGCACCGCAATTTCAATAACCGCGGGCCGGCTAAAGCTTTGGTTAAGATATCTGCCTCCATATCTTCGGTTTGCAGATACTTGACCTGTATCACTCCGTCTGTTTCATCCCACAAGTTTCCGAACGCAGTTTTGACGTTTGACAGATGACGTTTCAGTTGTCAGTGCGATCTTTGGTTGAAAAAATGGTCGCTTCCGTTTTGTTTTTTTGATGCACGCTGTTGTCGTGTAATTATTGATTAATCCGATACAATCTTGATCGGTTTTTGATATTTTGTTGATAATTGAGTGAAAATTAAGACATTTCGCCATCTTGAGTCGTGACCGCGAATAATTTGTTGGTTAAGTAGCCGGCTTTTGTGTGGTTTGGACGCCGGTAACTTCCTGAATTTAGTGCTGAACTTGTAAATCCCCACTTGGGTTAGCTAACCGGGATAAGATTTAGTTGGACATTGACTGAAAAGTGCCACGTGTGTGATCTTGGAAGGTTTGTCCAGGCAGTCGACGGTACGCGCTGTGGGGCGTCCTTTGGAATACCGTCGAATCTTACATAACTTCACATGCACAACACAAAACACATTTACACTTACACCCCACCTAGATACGACGTGACCTGGGACTACGCCACATCACCAGTTCCAACGTGATGTAAGTGGTAAGTGTACCAAGTTGTTTTCCCCTTGTCGATCGGACAAGTATTATTTTGATTAGGGCTCCGCGTAATCGCGGACATCGTGAGTCTGCTGGTGCAGTCTCACACATCTGGTAGCAGAGCGTGGTTTAATTGTTAAATTCACCACTTATTGTCGAGTTAAAGTATTGAGAAGTCTGATTTGTTGCCTGTCAGCCTGACTCAAATTAAACATAGTTAACATTGATTGTTTGACATAATATATTATGATATGTAGTGTCCCTTGTGGCTTGTACTTTAATTTGTTGTTGTATAAACAAGGTATTGCTTGTACAGGGTCGGATTTGAACTTGTAATAATTCAAACTAAGTTTTATTATTTGGTTTAAATTGTAGTTTGGGTCCGGGATAATTATTCCTGGTTATTATTTAATTGAATTTAATTTGTTTTATTTGATATTTGTCCCAATGGCTTCATTGAAAGCTGTAAACCAAGCCATTGGTGGATTGACCTCGCAGCTAAGATGGTTTGCCTCTGCTGCTGCAACCGCTGAGCGTCTAGACCTGGAAGAGGCCACGCTTGCCCGGTATGAGCAGTTGAATGCGAGATTGAGTGCGGTTGACACTTTGTTTGCTCGCTTCAATGAATTGATTTTGGACTTGGACCTGGAAGCATTGGGTCAAGCAGCCCGTGATAAGGTTGTTGCGGATTATGACCAGATGTTGAACCTGGGTGACATAATAAGTTTGCGAGCCCGGGAAATTTTGAAGAGTCGGGACTCTGCCCAGGTCAAAACAGAGACCTCTGTTGTTGCAAGTCCTGGACTTTTGGGTAGACTGCCTACCCTGGAGCTGCCACATTTTGACGGTCACTTGGACCATTGGTTAAGCTTCAGGAACCTGTTTGAAAGTTTGGTTGATTCGCGCTCTGACCTCCGACCGGCCCAGAAGTTGGCTTATTTGTTGTCAGCCCTAGGAGGTGAGGCTCGAGCCTTGGTGCAGCACTTGCCGGTGACCGACTCGGCCTATCCCACCGCTCTGGAACTTCTATCCCGACGATACCAGAACAAACGTTGCCTGGCTGATGTCCATATTGACCAGATCTTGGGGTTGCCGGCCATCACCAGAATGTCAGCGTTGCGTGCTGACCTGTTGAATCCATTGCTGGCAGCAACCAACGCCTTAAAACGATTGGAGTTGCCGGTGGACTATTGGTCCTATCTTTTGGTGCACATAGTGTTGCAGCGGCTTCCGTCAGATTTAAGGTCCCGTTTTGAGCAGAAGTATGGGGGTGATAGTGCCACCCATCTTCCCCCTTTTGAAGACCTCGTCAAATTTTTGGAGGATGAGTGTCGTTTCCTCGACAACGCTCGTGGTGCCACGGGGTCAAGCCAACCGCCCTCTCGGCCGAGGGCCCAGGGACTGACTAGGACTGTCGGGCCTGGTGATAGCCGCCCTGCCCCCCGTTTTGGTGGCACCCAGAGTAATCCTGCTTGCGGCTATTGTAAGGCCACGGGACATGGCGTAGTCACTTGCGCGGCCTTCTTGGAGTTGCACGTGAGTGCTTTTCTTGTTTGGGGAATCATTTTCATCGGGATTGCCCCAACCCCCGCCCTTGTTCAATTTGTGGGGGTTCGCATCTTGAAGTTTTGTGCGCCAACGCGAACCGCTCTGACAGACCAGCCTCTGATGGGGGTTCGCGCAGGGGGGGTATGATGGAGATGAGCACCGGGCTCCTCGCTCGCCGGTTCAGAATCGAGGAGGGGCCTGCAACTTTGACCGCCGTACTCCACCCCCCGCGCCAGTTGATCGGGAGCCGCGCGACCGCCGATTGACTTCCCCTCGTGAAGGCGATTATGCAGCTGCTGGTAGGCGACATTGGCCAGACCAGCACCGCCTTCCCTCCCCTCCGTTGGCGGAACGTCCCCGTTTGGAGACGCGCCCCCCACCACTCAGGCGTCAAGTGGGATATGCCCTTCCAGCGATGGCGCGCGGCTCGGGACATCGCGCGGACGAAGAGTTTGATTACTATCCTCATCGGGATAGACCCCACCCAGGCATTGCTAGGAAATTGGCGCCTGTCCCGCTAACGTACCTCCCCAGATCGACACGGTTTTGTTGCCAACGGCATCGGTCAGGGTCTGGGGACCCACGGGGGACTCTGTTGTGGTCCGTGCCATTTTGGACACGGGAGCCCAGGGTTGCCTTTTGTCGTCTTGGTTAGCGGGTCGGGTGAGCCTGGATGTCCGTGCCTTTTCAGGCACGATTAATGGAATAGGCGAAACACCTATCCCGACTGTTGAGGGACAAACCTTATTTGGGCTCACTCCTGTGAGTTGTTTGGACCCTAAGTTTTTTCCTTCGGCTATTGTTCTGACGAGTATTTTGGGCTGTCATCCCCAACGTCAGCTGTCGCCTGATATTGTCCGGTTGACGTCAGGCCTGGATTTGGCTGACCGCCGGTTTGATTCCCCTAATACAACTCATTTGATATTGGGTTCCGATGTACTAGGGAGAATGTTGTTGGGTAATATGAAAGTCTTGCAGCCGAACGGTTTGGTGGCTGTCTCGACCATCTTTGGCTTTGCGGTGATGGGCCCAGTGTTGAAGGCTGCCCCTCCACCTGAGCCTGATTTTGCGTTGGCGTGTGGCTCCGCTCTCTCTGACGCTGTTCAGAGGTTTTGGGAGGTTGAGGAGCCACCGCAAGTGGCCCGCTTGAACCCGGAACATGAGGAGTGCGAGTTGTTCTATCAGAACAACACAGGTCGACTTCGTTCCGGTCGGCTCGTAACACGGTTGCCTTTTGTTGCAGTTCGACCACCTCTCGGCGAGTCCAGACCTAAGGCCGAGAAGAGATTGTTGGCGATGGAGCGCCGTATGGCCAGGGATCCGGTGCTGCGGCAGAAATATTTAGATTTCATGCGTGAGTACGCAGACTTGGGACACATGTTGGTGTCAAATTTGGATTGGCGCTCAGTTGAGCATTACTTTCTGCCGCATCACGCGGTCCTCAAGGCATCCACCGGTAAGCTGCGCACAGTGTTTGATGGGTCTGCGCGGACTTCCTCTGGTGTCTCTTTGAATGATTGCTTGCACTCCGGCCCCAAATTGTTGAGGGACCTTTGTGATGTCATCACGTCTTTTCGTCGTCATCAAGTAGTCTTTGTGGCTGACATCAAAATGATGTTCCGGCAAACGGTTATTCACCGGGATGACAGACGTTACCATCCTGTGGCGAGAGAATCCCCGGGACCCCATGGCTGTTTATGAGCTCAACACGAATACGTACGGCCTTCGATCGAGCCCTTTTGTTGCTATTCGTTCGCTTTGGGAGCTCGCGGACCAAGAACGCTTGAAGTTCCCTCGGGCGTCCGCCATCTTGAAAACGGACTTGTATGTTGATGACGTCTGCACTGGGGCTTCCACGGTTGAGGAAGCTATCCTGTTGTGTGACGAGTTGGTTCAAATTTTGGATTCCGCTGGCTATGAGTTGCGTAAGTGGGTGTCCAACTCGCCAGCACTGTTGGAAGATGTGGAAGAGGATCATAAGCAGGATCCTCATTTGTTTGAAAATGCTGACAACCCTGCTATGTTGCCGTTCTCGGCGTTCAGTACCGACCAGTCCAAGACACCTTTACGTATGATGTCGATTTGGAGTCACCACACACTTGGACTAAACGACTGGTATTGTCTACTGTCGCGAGAACCTTTGACCCGAATGGTTGGATATGCCCGGTATTGTTTTGAGCGAAATGTTTTCTCCAGCGCCTTTGGACCGCGGAACTTGGTTGGGATGAGCCACTTCGGGAAACCCTTTTGGAAGATTGGCTCCAATTTGTATCCGCACTTCCTGCGGTCAACGAGGTCGCGTTACCACGCGCTATCCTCCACCCTGGGAACTATACTGCTACCCTTCATGGGTTTTGTGACGCATCTTCGCACGGTTATGCAGCTGTTGTTTATCTGCGCACCGTCAGCGCGACAGGCCAGGTGAAGTTGTCACTGATCATGGCCAAGAGCAAGGTGGCCCCCCTCCGGACGGAATTGACCATCCCTAAGCTAGAGTTGTCAGGGGCGGCGCTTCTTGTGCGTCTCTTGAATCACGTTGCTCAAACTTTAGGTGGATCTGTGAACATTCGGAATTCTTACGCCTGGACGGACAGTCAAATTGTTTTGTGTTGGTTGAAGACGTCCGTCCACTCCTTGGAGGTCTTTGTTGCAAACCGAGTGTCACAGATACAAAATTCCGAAACGCCTTTGATTTGGAGGCACGTGCCTGGAGACTTGAACCCCGGCGACGTAGCCTCACGTGGGTGCATGGCCCTCCGCCTGATTGTGCACCCCCTTTGGTGGGGACCGGATTGGCTGACTCGCCCCGAAGATGATTGGCCTCGAACGCCAGTTTTGATGTCGGATCCTTTGCCCGGGCTTAAGGTGCTCGCTGTTGGGACGAAGGACCCTCCGTTTGATCCTGATATTTTGTTGAATCGATACAGCTCCCTCGACAAATTGTTGAACGTTACCTCGTGGATCAGGCGTTTTGGTCACAATGCTAGGAATCCAGGGGACAAGCGCCTGTCACCGGTTCTCTCTCCTCAAGAGCGACAGGAGTCACTCCTCCTGTGGGTTCGCTCTGTGCAGGCCGTACACTTTGAGAAGGAGATCGAGACCTTGAAGTCCGGTAGAGTTAAGTTGTCGGGAGCCGTTAGTAAGTTGAACCCCTTTTTGGATGAAACGGGTCTTTTGCGTGTTGGAGGACGGTTGAGGCACTCTAGCCTTCCTTATGGGGTCCGTCACCCCCTTTTGTTGCCCAAGGCGGGCCATTTGATTAAATTGTTGGTGACTGATCGTCACATTAAGAACTCGCACGCCGGTTGCAATGCGCTGTTGGCCATTCTGCAGCGAGAGTTTTTGATTTTGTCGGCTCGTCGTACCATTCGTAGCATCGTCTTCCGTTGCATACCGTGCTATCGGACTAAGGCCCCAACGATGCAGCCCCAGATGGGAGACTTGCCTGCTGATCGTGTCAATGAGGCGAGGCCCTTTGCAGGCGTAGGAACGGACTTTGCTGGTCCCTTTTCGATAAAGACGTCTACCCTTCGCAATAGTAAAATTGTCAAGGCTTATTTGTGCGTATTTGTCTGCCTGTCAACTAAGGCAGTGCACTTGGAGCTGGTATCCTCCCTCTCGACGGAGGCCTTTGTGGCAACTTTGGATAGATTTACGTCTCGCCGTGGGTTACCTTCTCTGATCAGGTCTGATTGCGGTACCAACTACAAGGGTACAAGTAACTATTTGAAAGAAGTGTATGACTTTCTTAATGAGAGCCAGGTTGACATTGGTAACAAATTGGCCCGTCGAGGGGTCACTTGGTTGTTTGACCCGCCAGCCTGCCCCCATTGGGGGGGTATTTTTGAGGCCGCGGTGAAAGCAGCAAAGGGACTCTGGCGGAGATTGTTGGGAGACACCGTTCTCACCTTTGAGGAATTAGCTACGGTATTGTGTCGCATTGAAGCGGTACTAAATTCGCGTCCATTGTGCCCGCTCTCTTCGGACCCGAACGATTTGGAGGCTCTAACCCCGGGCCATTTCTTGATTGGACAGCCACTTGTCACTCTGCCTGAGTACCCTTTTGTTGATGTGAGCCAAAATCAGCTATCGCGGTTTCAGTTGGTGCAACAGCTCACTCAGAGCTTTTGGAAGCGTTGGAGCTTAGAGTATCTGCACATCCTCCAGCAGCGCGTCAAGTGGACTTATAAAACTCATCCGCCCAAGATAGGAGACCTCGTCCTTATTAAGGATGCCAACCTTAAGCCTCTGTATTGGCGCAGGGGGCGCATTCTCAATTTGGTGGCTGGCACCGACGGGGTACCTCGTTTTGCTTTGCGTTTTGCGTACCTCGTTTTGCTGAGGTTTTGGTGGATGGATCGGTTATGAAGAGAGCGGTCGCAACCTTGTCAAGACTGCCAATTGATTAGCGGACGGGACGGCCCGTCCGGGGGGGGGTAGATGTTTCATCCCACAAGTTTCCGAACGCAGTTTTGACGTTTGACAGATGACGTTTCAGTTGTCAGTGCGATCTTTGGTTGAAAAAATGGTCGCTTCCGTTTTGTTTTTTTGATGCACGCTGTTGTCGTGTAATTATTGATTAAAACTTTGAGTTAATGTTAATCCGATACAATCTTGATCGGTTTTTGATATTTTGTTGATAATTGAGTAAAAATTAAGACATTTCGCCATCTTGAGTCGTGACCGCGAATAATTTGTTGGTTAAGTAGCCGGCTTTTGTGTCGTTTGAACGCCGGTAACTTCCTGAATTTAGTGCTGAACTTGTAAATCCCCACTTGGGTTAGCTAACCGGGATAAGATTTAGTTGGACATTGACTGAAAAGTGCCACGTGTGTGATCTTGGAAGGTTTGACCAGGCAGTCGACGGTACGCGCTGTGGGGCGTCCTTTGGAATACCGTCGAATCTTACATAACTTCACATGCACAACACAAAACACATTTACACTTACACCCCACCCAGATACGACGTGACCTGGGACTACGCCACATCACCAGTTCCAACGTGATGGGTAAGTGTACCAAGTTGTTTTCCCCTTGTCGATAGGACAAGTATTATTTTGATTAGGGCTCCGCGTAATCGCGGACATCGTGAGTCTGCTGGTGCAGTCTCACACACCGTCCGTTATGCAATTTCGTATAAAATGCATTTTTAAGTCAATGTGCTTAGACTTGGGAGTGACCATTGTGTTCTGGCAGCTTGGTTGTCGTTTAATATGACTAAGCTTTCATAGTTGGCCCCAAGATCTTTGAATAGATTTTTCAAGTGAATGGCCTCTTTTGCAGCGTCAGTCAAGGCAACATATTCCGCTTCGGCAGTCGATAGCGCCACACTCTTTTGTTTCTTCGACATCCAGCTTAAAGCCGTTCCAGCATATTTATAACAACAGCCTGAAAAAGACTGTCGGTCGAGTTTGCATGCGCCCCAATCTGCGTCAGCCATGCCATGTAATTTTTGGCCAGTTTTTCTGAACATAAGACCAACGCTTTTTGTTCCCTTTAAATATCGCAGCACTCTTTTTGCTCATTTAAATGCTCTTCTCAAACATTATATCGGGCCGAGTTGCCACTGCCAGATACATGAGTGTGCCAATCAAATTTTTGTAGGGTAGATCATTCCTTTCATCTCTTTCTCCTTTTTCTTTGGAAAAAGGAGAAAGTTCTATGGGTGTAGACGTGGACTTGCAATCTTCCATTTTGAATTTTTTAAGAGTGTCTTCTATGAATTTCTCCTGGTTCAGTTTGATCGCATCTCTCTTATAAATAACGTTTATCCCTATAAGACGCTTAGGTGTTCCTAAGTCTTTTAACTCAAATTTCGTATTTAGCAGGTCTTTTATCTCTTGGAGCTTTCTAGGACACGAACAGGCAATTAATAAATCGTCGACATAGATAATTATTATGACTTTAACTCTTTTTAGGGTTCCGTACCCAAAGGGTAAAAACGGAACCCTATTACTAACACTTCGCTGTCTGTCCGTCTGTCTGTCACCAGGCTGTATCTCATGAACCGTGACAGCTAGACAGTTGAAATTTTCACAGATGATGTATTTCTGTTGCCGCTATAACAACAAATACTAAAAACATAATAAAATTAATATTTAAGGGGGGCTCCCATACAACAAACGTGTTTTTTTTGCCGTTTTGTCTAATGTTGTATAAATAATGGTACGGAACCCTTCGTGCGCGAGTCCGACTCGCACTTGGCCGGTTTTTTTCTCTAGTAAGTATAGACATGGGTCAGCTTCTGATGCTTTGAAACCTATGTTCTTTAACTCTGTGTCGAGTTTCTTGTACCATTGCCTCCCTGCCTGTTTGAGTCCGTTTAGAGCTTTTATGAGATGACAAACTTTCCCTTTTTGATTGTTTCTTATATCATTTAGCATACTCTTTGTTTTGAGGTACAAAGTTAAATTTTCTTGTTTGCTTTCATCAACCATGATTTCAGTCAGATATTCTTCTAAATAATCAGGATATTTCATGACTATCTTTTCTTCTAGTTCGCCATTCAGGTACGCCGTTGTAACGTCCATCTGGTTCAACTTCAAACCTTCTTCCATGGCTATTTCAACAACAGATCTTATCGAACTTAGTTTAGCTACAGGAGCGTATGTTTCGTTGTAGTCAACGCCTGGTCGCTGAGTGAAACCTCGTGCTACAATAATAATAATAAAGTTTATTTCGTAATCAACAGGTTTTAACAGATACATTGTAGATGCCTTCTTTTAAGTATGGAAATACCTGTAGCAGAAGACCTCCCTCTTCCATGTTTATGTGCAAATATTACAAAGCCTGTTATTAATTAAAAACATAGTAGGTAAAAAAAATAATTAAAATACAAAAACATAATTACAGATACCGGCACGGTTCTTGAGCGCTCGGCGGAAGAGTGGGGATCGCTTTGCGCATCGTGCACCTATACGCGCCCCACTTCATACCACCAAAGGGACCCAATAACTCACTTTTGCGCAGGTGAAGGTCAGCGCTCAAGAATCGTGCCGATGATTGTACTTGTACACTAGACAATTTAGAATAAAAAATATGTGTGTGTCTGTGTTCTGTATGGGTGTGTGTGTGTGGGTATGCATGTGTGTGTAAGTATGTGTGTGTGTGAGAGAGCAAATAGGACTAGTGTGGGTGTAAGAAAGAGGAAAGCAAAAGCATATTATTATCAGTGTGAAGTAGTGCATACAGTAGACATTCGCTTATTAATAAAATAATAATAAAGTTTATTAATAAAATAATAATAAAGTTTATGACAGGTGTTTTATTATATATCCGGATGAAGAAGAGCCTCAGTTTCTTCATATGTAAGGGTATTTAGCCATGCAGTCAGGGTTTTCTTACAGTCGTGATGTGATTTTTGGTAGATAGCCAGTTTTTTGTTTATGGCATTGTAAGCAAAAGTAGTTAGGGCAACATATTGCCGTCTTGCGAATTCAGTACGAATCCTTACCCCAGTTATACAACAGTGTTTTCTTCTTTTTCTTAAAATGCTCGAATCAAATACCGTTGTTTTGTGCATTTATAAGGTAGAAATAAGAATATATAACTTTCTGACAGTTAAGAGGTCAGATAGTTTATAAAGCTCGTGTGTAGGAAAACGATACGGTTTAAATATATAGTTTTGAGAAGGGCACGCTGTGATCTTTCCACATCTAGGAATTTTGTTTTAGAGGCACCTCCCCAGATAGGAATGCAATATGTTAACACAGATTGGGCTAGAGCAGTGTACACTTGTTTAATTAAATTCGCCGATGCAACATGTCTTAACACCTTGAAAACCCAGACTAATTTTCTTAAGCGGTCACTAACCAATTCAACGTGGTTATGCCAAGAGAGTCGCTGATCAAGTATAATACCCAGGTATTTCGTTTTCTGTACCTTATCGATCGTCGGAAAAGCGCAATTTGTGGATTGGATATTGTGACACTGGTGTATCTTTACACTGAAATTAGTATGAGGCTGGGTTCTATTACCTAAAGAGAAACACATATATATAGTCTTCTGGCTATTCAGCGTAAGTAAATTCGTTCGTAGCCAGGAATCAACTCTAGATAATCCCACTTCCGTGTTCTTCCGGACGGAATCCCAATTTTCACCTATAAAGACCATCGCAGTGTCATCGGCATAAGAGAAGACCCGAGCCCCACCTGCCTCCAAACCACATAGGCCATTGATGTAAATTAAAAACAAGTTGGGCCCGAGAACACTCCCCTGTGGTACAGCGAATGTGATATTTGTGTCTCTGCTTGTATGAACACCAATTTTAACTCTTTGCGTTCGATGTGTTAGATAGCTTTTGAGTAGTTCCAGGGGTGTGCCTCTTATTCCTATGTATTCTAACTTACGTACGAGAATGGGAACAGAGACTGGGTCAAAAGCCTTCTTTAGGTCGAGAAAAACTGTGAGGCATTTATTTCCACGATCAAGGTTTTCAGTAATGAGAGATGTTAAAGCCGTTACTGGATCTTCAGTTGATTTGCCCTGCCTAAATCCGTACTGTGCATCAGATAATATTTTATATTTATTGAGGAAGTCTAGTAATCGTTTGTTTAGTAGTTTCTCCAATATTTTTGATAAAGCTGGTAATACTGATATAGGCCTGTAGTTACTAACATCATATCTGGGCCCATTCTTGTACACAGGCGTAATAATAGATTTTTTTAGGAGTTTGGGGAAGATACCTTCTTTAAAGCACAAGTTCGCTAGGTGAACAATAATTGGAAGAACTTCGTACTTAGCCAATTTGAGAAAACTTGTTGGAATATTGTCCCAGCCAGGAGCGCTCGATTAAAGATTCATTAGCAAATAGTGTACCTCGTCAAAGTCTGTATCCAAGAGAACAAATGATGTCAATTGAGTATTATCTGCTCTTATGTCAGCCGTAGCATCTGATCTAGTATCCGGTAAACTTTTCTCTGCAAGTTGTTTACCAATTCCTGCAAAGTACTCATTAACATGATTGACTGCTTCGATTGGCGACGCCATTACTTCTAAAAGTTTAGTGCTATCTGCATTAGACTGCTTCATGTGAGTTATATTTTTAATATTTGACCAAAGTCTCTTATTATTAGTGGTAGACTTTGCTAATTGTTCCCTCTCGTACCTGCGCTTCAGTTTTTTAATTAATTGATTGCAATAATTTCGATACCTTTTGTAACTAATTTTTAATATATCATCATGTGGGTCATTTTTTAACTTCTTTTGCATACGGTTTCTATTTCTGATACATCTTAAAATGCCGGGGGTTATCCAGGGTTTTATTGACTGTTGACTTTTGGGTATAGTAGTCGTAGTAGTATTTTCTCGTAATGATGCCGAAATTTTTTCGATCAGAACTTCAACTACAAGGTCAGGGTCATTTGAGAACAACAATTCACCAAGATTTTTATCCATTAAGGATTTAAGTGCCATATTAAAATCAGTCGTCATTTTTGTTTTCTGTATTTTATTTTTTAGTTTGATTTAAGATAAATTTAGAAATTATAGATAATGATCAGTAACAGTTGTATTTAAGACAGCAATGTGAGCAGATGATTTTTACTTATTAAGTTTTATCATAAAATGGTCCAGGCAATTATTTAGTCTAATAGGAAAAGTGTGACCTGCCATCAATCCATGTATAGTTAACATTGCAGTATAGTTTTGTCTATTGTTTCTCTCATGGGCCTGCTCAGATATAGTTGGTGTAAGATTTGTATTTATATCACCAGTTAAAGTAATACAGTTGTAGGATTTTATGGACTCCAAATATATGTCAAGTGAGTTTATAAACATGTCCGCGTTAGCATTAGAGGGAGATCGATATACAAATAGTATAATATTATTATTATCAAGTTTAATCTCTAAGGCAGAGGCATGAGTCAATTTAATTTCCCTGACGTTTACTGCAATGTTATTTGTGACGTAAACAACTACTCCGTCGTTTTTATTTACGTGATTTGTAGTTTGGAATGCTGAGAAGTTCGGGAAAATAGGTATAGGTTTAATAGGATTTAGTTGACATTCAGTTAGAATTAAAATATCTGGCTCGAATTTTAGTACAAGTATGGCTTTCTTTGTGATACTGTTGTCAGGTCCTATTTTGTTTCTTAGAACCATTTTGTAGTCCACTTCTTTCATGTATTTGTCCTTCTTTCCTATTTTCTAGGTTCCATTCTTAACATGTGCTCTAATCTCGGCTTTTAAAGCATCACGCCAGTATTCATCATCTTCATTTTCATCGGATATATAGGATATCTCCGAGACTAAGTGACTTTCTTCAGTCTGGTCCAGTATAAAATCTCTGGTCCACGCGGGTGGACGCCTCTCTCTTTGCGGCCTCCCATTTTCGGGTATTTCTACAACTTCTGATGCATCATCGTATGATTCTATATCTTCTACGGAAGAAACTTCATCTTCTTGCTCATTGAAATTTTGTAACATATTTTCCTTTTCATTATCTGCTATTTCAATTTCTATTTGTTGTACACAACAAAAAACAAAAGCAAAACAAAAGCAATGATAAATCATTGCTTTTGTTTTCAGGTATTTGAGAATGTTCCTTTTCTTTAATAAGTTTATCATAGTTTTGACTTTCATTTTCGAAGTACATCTTGTCTATGACTTTTATGTCCCTGCTTATCACTACATCATCGTCTTCGGGTATGTACACTCTGTAAGCCTTTGAGGTCATTGAGTACCCCATAAAAACGCCTTCTTTGGCATTCTGGGTCAGTTTGCCTCTCTTGTTCTTTTTCAAAACAAAGGTCTTTTTGCCATACACGTAAAGATGATGTCCACATGGCATTCGGCCTAGCCATTTCTTGGATGGAGTTTCGCCATTCAGTGCTTTGGAAGGGCTACGGTTAATAAGGTAGTTTGCGGTTGCTACCGCTTCCGCCCAGAGCTTTTTAGGTACTTTGGCCTCAATTAACAGACATCTGGCTTTATCTAGTAAGGATCTATTCTTCCTCTCGCTAATGCCATTTTGTTGAGGGGTGTAAACTGTGGTCAATCTCCTTTTGATGCCATGCGATTTGAGAAAGTCATCGAACTCCTTGTTGCGGTATTCTGAGCCATTGTCCGTCTGCAGGTTCTTTATTTTCTTATTATGGAACGTCTCAACTTCATTTTTGTATTCTTTGAAAACGTTGAATACGTCACTCTTTCTTTTAATGAAATAGATGTGACAATAGCGACTAAAGTCGTCTGTGAAAGTAACATAGTACTTTGATCCTGCTAGTGTATCACATTCAAAAGGTCCACAAACGTCGCTAAGGATTATTTTCAGGTTGTATATAAATCATCATGTCTTACGAACGGTAACCTGGACAATTTGCCGTTGATGCAGGTCTCACTCTTCGTTATTTAAATTTAAACCATACATAAGGTTATCTTTAGCCATTTTCTTTAAATCTTTTTCGTTTATGTGGCCAAGTTTGCGATGCCATTCCATAATGTTATTATCCTTTTTTGGTGTGTAATTTGCAGTCGCTTTACGTCCAGATTCAAAGTAGTCGAGTCCATCTCTTTTTCGAGCTGTCAGTATCGGTTTGCCGGTTTTTTCTACGACGTAGGCTTTCTCTTTTTCAAAAACAACCGTATTACCTCTGTCCGTTATCTTGGCGACGGATAAAAGGTTTACTGAAATATCAGGAACATATAGGGTGTCATTAAAATTGTAGCCATTTTTATCGGTACTGATTGTAACTCTTCCTTTGCCTTGAATTGTATGCCATTTTCAGTGGTCATGGTAGAAAACATAGATTCGTCACCGCACATGTGTGATGAGCAGCCGCTATCTAGACACCAGACATTTTTATCAGCGTCTGAATTTACGGTGCTTAGACAAACGTTAAAATTGTATTTGCTTCTGTTCCTCTTTTTCATTTGTATTTTTCTTCTTTCCCTAACATGTCTCGATAGTGTGGCCTTTCTTTTTACAACTCTTGCAGTACAATCTTTTTCTGATTTTCTTGATTTGGTATGCTTCTGAGCTTTCAGACTGATCATTTCCACTCCTTGCTTGGTATTCCTCCAGAATCTTTATTTTTAGATCTTCAGGATTAGGCAGGGTGTCTCGAGATTCGATAGCTATTCTAAAGTTTTCATATGTTGTTGGCAAACTGTAGAGAAGCATTATGCTAAGCAGTTCTGGAGGTACTTTAATATCCATATCTGCGAATTTGTTCACGATGTCCATGAAATTATTTATGTGGTCATGTATATTTTCTCCTGTGGTCATTCGCTTTAGAACCAACTGTTTTAATAATGTGGCTTTTCTTGCAGGCCCTGTGCTTTGATAAGTAGCTTTTAATTTGTCCCATACAGCTTTAGATGTCGTGCAAACTTTAATTTGTTTTTATTCAGACGGCGACAATAAAAGTAGGATTTCAGCTCTTGCCTTCAAGTCCTGTTTGTTGAACGCCGATCTCGCAACCGCATCCGTAGCTGGTGGTAACGTTTTCTCGCCGCTTACGATATCCCAATAATCATTTTTTATCAGGACCGCTTGTGCTTGCAAATACCAAGTATCATAATTTGTTTTGGTCAAAGGTTCTATACTGCGATAACTCGTAGTTGATGCCATTTTTCATATTTTCAAATAGCAACCACGCTCTGCTACCAATTTGTGAGGGATTTATTCAATTAAATATAGTATGACCATTGATTTAAATAGTAACTATGACTGAAAATATAACTTTTGTTTGACACGACTGTTATTTGTAACTAAGGTAATTTTATCAACGACAATGCAGTGCCTATTGATACTGATGGCCAGTACTCACAACAATGAACCAAAATTATTTTGTGAGCTAACAAAATATTTATCGAAAGATTTATTTCGTCAACATGGAGTGAACAATTGAAAATGTGAATTTGACTGTTCTAAAATGAAATATGGTCTTGGAAACAGCAATAACAAGGTAAGAAATAATGATAATTCATTATTTTCATGTATTCGAAGCATACATATTCATATTTATTAATGATTAGCAAGCCAGTTACAGGTAGCATTGGCACACAGACAGATGAAAGTGATTTTTTTCGATCTTAAATTATCTATTAATTCTTATGGCCTGACAAATTCATCTGATCTCGATAAATATATATCCCTTAATATTTATCATCAAAATCTATGTGGAGTTATGAACAAGAAAAATGAATTAGAAGTTTATGTGGAAACTCTTGATAAAAGACTGGATTACGTGTGTATTAGTGAACACTTCTTGAATGAGAGCACTGCAAAGGTTTTTAATCTAAATAGCTATAAGTTAGTAGCTTACAACACAAGAAAAAAGAAATTAAGAGGTGGTAGTTTAATTTTAGGGCATGTGGATAGACAGGCCGAAATTTGTGAACCAATAAATAAATTGTATAAAATGGAATGTTTTGAAGTTTGTGGTGCTAAAGATACTATCACGGGTCTCTATATCTGTTGTTGCTATCGAAATCCTGTGGATAAAAATTTTGAACAATTCTTAGAAAGATTAGAGAAGTTGTTGGACTATTTATTAAATAGGAAATGCTTAATATGCGGTGATTTTAATATTGATCTGCTAGTGGACAATAAAAAAAGTGCGGAATTCCTTAGTCTGTTAAAATGTTATAATTTTAGACATCTAATCTCTTCTCCTACTTTCATCCCTAATAATAGTACTTCATGTATCGACAACATCATAACCAATCTGCCTGATGCATGTGTTTTAGGTGATGAGGTAGATCACAATGGTCTGGCCGACGGACATGCAGGTATTTTTGCCGAGGTTCAATTGCAAAATCGATCTAGTGCATATTTGAATGAGAATCGGTTTATTTTAATAGATAAAAGAGTATTCAACACTAAAAATAGTGCAGTATTTGTAGATGGTATTCTAAAAGAATCTTGGGCTGATAAGGGTGTTAATACTTTTCTTAAATGTTTTTATAAAGTGTTTCGCAATAGTTATAGAAAGATAAAATGTAAAATTAATCTTAAAAATAAATCACAATTAACGTGGATCACTAAAGGGATACGTACCTCCAGCAAAATGAAACGCTTTTTATGTGCACGCAATGGAAATAATCTTGAACCGAGTGTTTTAAAATACAAAAACATGTACGTCAGGTTATATAGAAGGATTGTTTCTAAAGCTAAAAAGCTTGCTATAATGACTCAAATAAATACATCAAAAAATATGGGTAAGGAAATTTGGAAAGTTGTAAATAAATGCACTAATAGAGATAAAGGAATTCAGCGGGAACTTAGGTTTAAGGTGGATGGACACATTGTAGTAGATCCAGTGGAAATAACTAATTTACTAGTAAACCAATTTGACTACAAAGGTGCTATTGACGGAAATGAAGGAGTCCATGCTACGGCATTACTTTATAGATACACGGACAAGATTGGTAGTGACATGCATATTTCTCCCACCACTCCTAACGAGATCTGTTCTATAGTTAAAAGAATGGAAAACAAACATTCCTGTGGGTATGACGAAGTTCCGATTTGTCTGTTCAAAGAGAACATTGAAGTATTAGCCAAGCCTCTATCTGACTTCTTCAATAAATGTATAAAAGAGGCTATCTTCCCAGAGCAACTAAAAATGGCGAAAGTAATACCTGTGTATAAGAAGGGAAGTAAGTCTGACCCTAAAAACTATAGACCTGTCTCTCTACTACCAGTGCTATCTAAATTATTTGAAAAGATTCTTAAATTTCGACTTTTAGCACACTTGCGAGTAAATAAAGTTTTAAATAATAGACAATTTGGGTATCAAAAGGGTGTGGGCACTTCAGACGCCATATATACGTTATTGGATGATGTGATAAGCAAAATTAATAATAAAATGAGAGTTGCAGGGACTTTCCTAGATTTAAGCTCTGCATTTGACACAATTGACCACGAATTGCTTCTGGCTAAAATGAGTCATTATGGAATGAGAGGAAATGCTTTGCAACTATTCTCTTCCTACTTATGCGTATGCGTATGTACGTTGAAATTGACAAAACTCAGGATAATTATAAAAAAAGGTATACATCCAAAATTGTGCGCATATCGACGGGTGTCCCTCAGGGATCTATTTTAGGACCTATTTTATTTTTAATATTTATTAATGACTTGATTAATTATTTAAATACAATTTTACCGGACATTGAATTAGTAATTTTCGCAGATGACACAAATGCCATAGTGGCAGCTAATGACATGGTAGAGTTGACAGAAAAGGTGAATGCTACGCTACAAGCTTTTCATGTGTGGTTCACGGCAAATAAATTGTTTATTAATAATAAAAAGACTCAAATAATGATATTTAAGACTACAGCCCGAAACAAAGACAATTTAAAAGTAGCCTTAAATGAAGTTGAAATTGCGCTCGTTGCTGAAGTAAAATTTTTAGGTGTACATATTGACCAACTGTTAAACTGGAAACCTGAATTAAAAGCTATTGATGCATCCGTGTCGTCTGCATGTTACGCTCTGAGAGCCCTGAGAAATGAAATCAGCATAGAACAGCTAAAAATGGTATATTTTGCGTTGGTGGAGTCAAAAATTAGATACAGCATACTTTTTTGGGGAAACAGCTATGAATATAATAGTAGAAGAGCTTTCGTACTACAAAAACGTGCAATTCGTACTATGGTCCGCATCTCACAAAGGGAAAGTTGCCGACAACATTTTATCAGTTTAGGCATACTTACAGTACCAAGTCTCTATGTACTGGTACTTTTAAGTAATATGGCCAAATACATGCAAGACTATGAGACAGTAAAAGAACGGCAGATAAGGGAAGGCACCCGTAGACTGGACTTGAAGAACAAAAACTTCACTAATCATAATCTAAGAATTGTTAAACACAGTCCACGATACCAGTCCGTAAAATTATTCAACAGGTTGCCTTTAGACATAAAAAGTGCTGTGTACAGTAGCACCTTCAAAATAAAAATTAAGGAATTCCTATTGAATAAGTGTCTATATGCGGTAGAAGAGCTTTAATTATATTTAACTGCAATTTTTATTTTTATTGAAAAAAACGTGTTTAATTTCATTGGATTTATTGATGTTATTATTTTTAATTAATTATATCAATGTATCAAATTTATCTATTGCTAATTAATTTTATTGTTATTATTTTTAAATTTTAAGCTTTTGGCTATATGTTTTCATTTACATGCCGGACATTTGATGAACTGTGATCTGATTATTTTTTTAAATTTTATGTTAAATTGTTGTTGTAAAATGTAATATTTATCTATTGTGACTACTGGAATTGTATAATTTTTGTGTTTAAATTCAGATACAAGTTACTTGTTAATGAATAAATGACTATGACTATTGTCGAAAGTCGAAAAGAAGCACTTCTCAACACCAATAAAAGTCTGCAAAGGTCAAGGGAGTATTCTAGGTCCTCTACTCTTTATTATTTATATTAATGACCTCCCCAAATCCATCAAATCCTCCATGGTTCTGTATGCGGACGATAGTACTGCAATAGACTGGTTGTATCTGAAGACCCCACGACACATGAACATGAAATGAACTTTACGCTAGCATCTATAGTAAACTGGCTAAATTTAAATGAACTTAATATTAACCTAACTAAAACATTTATAATGACTTTCAAAAATAAAAATGCAAAATTAATTAATCTATATATAAAAGAAAGACGGGTTTGTTACATCACTTATAACTCGAGATCTGCTGGATCAATATTCATGGTTTTTGTTGCGTTGGATTTGTCTCCGCCCAGAATAGCAGAATACATTTTAAAAACAACGAAAAAAAAAAAAAAAATGGTAGGTAGTAGGTAGGTAGTAGGTAGGTAGTAGGTAGGTAGTAGGTAGGCAGTAGGTAGGCAGTAGGTAGGCAGTAGGTAGGCAGTAGGTAGGCAGTAGGTAGGCAGTAGGTAGGCAGTAGGTAGGCAGTAGGTAGGCAGTAGGTAGGCAGTAGGTAGGCAGTAGGTAGGCAGTAGGTAGGCAGTAGGTAGGCAGTAGGTAGGCAGTAGGTAGGCAGTAGGTAGGCAGTAGGTAGGCAGTAGGTAGGCAGTAGGTAGGCAGTAGGTAGGCAGTAGGTAGGCAGTAGGTAGGCAGTAGGTAGGCAGTAGGTAGGCAGTAGGTAGGCAGTAGGTAGGCAGTAGGTAGGCAGTAGGTAGGCAGTAGGTAGGCAGTAGGTAGGCAGTAGGTAGGCAGTAGGTAGGCAGTAGGTAGGCAGTAGGTAGGCAGTAGGTAGGCAGTAGGTAGGCAGTAGGTAGGCAGTAGGTAGGCAGTAGGTAGGCAGTAGGTAGGCAGTAGGTAGGCAGTAGGTAGGCAGTAGGTAGGCAGTAGGTAGGCAGTAGCTAGGCAGTAGGTAGGCAGTAGGTAGGCAGTAGGTAGGCAGTAGGTAGGCAGTAGGTAGGCAGTAGGTAGGCAGTAGGTAGGCAGTAGGTAGGCAGTAGGTAGGCAGTAGGTAGGCAGTAGGTAGGCAGTAGGTAGGCAGTAGGTAGGCAGTAGGTAGGCAGTAGGTAGGCAGTAGGTAGGCAGTAGGTAGGCAGTAGGTAGGCAGTAGCTAGGCAGTAGGTAGGCAGTAGCTAGGCAGTAGCTAGGCAGTAGGTAGGCAGTAGGTAGGCAGTAGGTAGGCAGTAGGTAGGCAGTAGGTAGGCAGTAGGTAGGCAGTAGGTAGGCAGTAGGTAGGCAGTAGGTAGGCAGTAGGTAGGCAGTAGGTAGGCAGTAGGTAGGCAGTAGGTAGGCAGTAGGTAGGCAGTAGGTAGGCAGTAGGTAGGCAGTAGGTAGGCAGTAGGTAGGCAGTAGGTAGGCAGTAGGTAGGCAGTAGGTAGGCAGTAGGTAGGCAGTAGGTAGGCAGTAGGTAGGTAGTAGGTAGGTAGGTAGCTCATGTGACGCAGACGAAGTTGTGCGGGTCAGCTAGTTTCAATATAAATTATGACCAAATAAACATAGAAAACATAAACACAACAAAATTTCTTGGACTACACATAGACTCGGACATGTCATGGAGGACACATATTGAACAATTATGTACTAAACTAAGTCGGTATTCATATGCCATCTATATGCTTCGTAAAGTGGTAAATCAAAGTGCACTTCTATCTGCTTACCACGCCTACGTTGGTTCGACACTAAGATATGGTATAATGTTCTGGGGGAATGCCACTGAGAGAGAGACTGTCTTCAAAGCCCAAAAGAAATGTATCCGGGCAATATGTGGATTAAAACCAACTGATACTTGTAAACCACATTTTATAAATTTAAAAATATTAACATTCCCTTCACTGTATATCTATGAACTAGCATTAGACATTAGAAAAAATTTAAACAAATATGAGACTTTAAAAAGTACCAGGCTTGCCAATACACTTCGTGCAATACGCCATAGAACGGTTATGTTTGACAAGAGTGCATTTTGTATGGGCCCTAAAATCTATAATAAATTACCTAATAAAATAAAGGAAGAAAATAATTTTATATCATTTAAGAATAGATTAAAGACTTACTTGATCAATAAAGCCTATTATAATGTTAATGATTATTTAAATGATAAATGTAATTAATTTTTTAAGTTAATTATGTATATAATAGTAATAAAATAATATAATTAATGAATGTCATAAATATCATAGTATAATAATATTTGTTATGGTTAAATAATATGTAACGTGTATTAATGTCAGATTTACTCTTTTTTATTGTAAAGATATTTGCACACCTGTTAAGGTAGGATATGGCATAAGAGCTTCTGTTGTATGTTTCACCTCATGTACCTACCCATATTGACGCAAATAAATGATTTGATTTGATTATTTATATAGATTTCAAGTGTTTTCAAGTCAAGTCGAGTCTTTACTAAGGGAAAACGTTTCAGTCTGTGAATCCGAATTTAATTTTCAATATGTCACCTGTAAAGATATAATTAAAAGTTTTCACACCTTATATGTTAAAAAAAACCTCCGATCTATGGGATCATTCTGTAGACGTTGCTAAATCCATTATAAACATTGTAGCTCCTTCATTAGCTGTAATATTTAACGATTGTATTGACCGTGGTGAGTTTCCTGATCTAATGAAATATATTAAAATAATACCATTGTTTAAATCGGGTAGTACATCAGACCCCACTAATTATAGACCCATTTCAGTACTACCCACCTTTAGTAAAATTTTTGAAAAATTAATTTTGGCACAAATGCAAAGTTTTTTCAATAAACATAAGTTATTGCATAAAAAACAGTTCGGTTTCACAAGGGGTCGTTCAACTACTGATGCCGGTGTTGAACTTTTAGGACACATTTATAATGCCTGGGAGGACAAATGCGATGCTTTGGGCATTTTTTGCGATTTATCTAAAGCTTACGATTGCGTTCTTCATGAAACATTAATCAGGAAACTACACCACTACGGAATCCGTAACGCCTCTCTGGATCTTCTTATTTCATATTTGAGTAATAGGATTCAGAGAGTTGATGTTAACGGGAAGAGATCTCCCGGATCCGTAGTAAGAATGGGGGTACCACAGAGCTCAATTCTTGGTCCATTTTTGTTTCTTATTTACATAAATGACTTGCCTCACTTCATAAAAGATAATCATGACATAGTATTGTTTGCAGACGACACTTCTCTTTTATTTAAACTCAAACGTCAGCAGTTAGTTACGGATGATGTTAATAGCGCCCTGGCAAAAGTCGTTAATTGGTTTAATGTTAATAACCTACTCCTAAATGAGAAAAAAACCATGTAAGACAAGTGGAAACTACTGTACTAATTAAGGATGAAGAGTTGAAACCGGAAGATAGCACAGTGTTCCTAGGCATAACTTTGGATGCCAAGCTTCAGTGGGGCCCGCATATAGGGAACGTGCAGGAACTATAGGTGGCAGCACTAATCGACAAAAGAGACACTATGCGGACAGAAAAGGAAACTTATCACTTCTCATCGTGCTTTCAATTTTTCACAAAATTCACAAAATTGTCTCTTCAATTATATTATTTTTGAATATGCTAAAAGGTATAAAATATGAGTTCCGGTCTATCAATAACGATCGTCAGCGTAATATAAATGTTTAATAATATGAATTTGTGGTGTATGAAGACATGGTGGCTGGCTTAGCTAAGATAGCTTTCTTATTTTCAACACATGTTATAATGGAAGGGAATCCTTTATCAGCGAGAACAGTATCTCCAGGCTCTAATAAATCAATTAGTTCACAATCATTTGATGAAGCAATCATTATAATGCAGTCCGTAGCATTTAGATACAAAACTTAAAAAACCAAAGGAGTGCAGCCAACTAAAAATATTATTGTGGGTATAACCATGTTTATATTCTGAGTACATGTGGAGTCTTTGATTAACTGTTGAGGGATATTCGGTGTGAACTTTCGTGCGGTCTAGTAGAATACGTGTATGGTGAAGTATAAATGGTTCTGGTATGTTTGCATGGACGGTAGATTTTGAGGGCCTTTTCAATACAGAGTGTAACAAAAACAAGTTGTTTTTAAATATTTTTCTTTAAGTACTGCGTTTATCCATTTTTTGCGTTTTTCACCAAAACATGGTATGATAGTAGTATTCTTTGGAAAGTAATAGAATTTTACGCTAATTGATTTATTTTCATTTTTGTGGATGTATTGGTACCTACATCCAGAAATGCAACAATACATTATGATTAGTTAATTAATTTTCACTATAAAATTAATTCTGTTTACTTGTTAGAAAAGTCTATGTCAAGCATTAATAGAGCACAAGATTCGGATTGGCGACGCCAGTTGGCAGCACCGTCGTTGTGCACGTTCCCTATAGACAAATTGTCAAAAAAAAACTTAGAGTTTGGCCAACGAAAGCTGTCCACGACATATTTTCAGAAGTTTTGATATGGCAATAATTTAGGACTGTCAAAATTGACATATTTACGTTTCATACTTGAGTCATCTTGTGTTTACGTGTTTCATAATTTTATTGGTTTTGTTTAAAATAATGCCGAAAACAATCAAAAGTTCAACGAGGAAGCTTCTATTTACTATGATTGACTAATTTAAAGTCATAAAAAGTGATATGAATCAGAAATTGCAGAGAAAATACTACGACTGGATTCAATCATTTCATTTTTAGGTTCGTTTATTGAATTTCTAATGATATACCTTGATACTTTTCGACTATTTATAACAAATCGCAATATTTTTCACGGTCTATCTACTTTTCAGGAAGTATTAACAACGAGGAGGCAAAACTTAAAACTGTGGAAGCAGTGAAGAAATTGAAAACTCGAAAAAAATGAAATGTCGACCTGTGAATCTCATTGTTTTGTAAAGATATCTTCAATGACAGGTATTACTTTAGAAATTATAGATTTTTAACAGTTACTTCGAAGGGTTTAAACATTCATGATAATGTATGAATGGCTAAATTAAATAATAAACTCTAATAACTGTATTTTATTATGGTTTTTTACTATAATGACTGATTATTAATAATATACTGTTACATAATTTATTGTATTTGTTCCCTTCTTTAAGTGTGAAGACCATAATTATGAAGAATTTAAATTGAAGGGTCTAACAATCAAGGACAGTTGAATACTCCGGGGTAAAATCGTCCACATTCAGCAACAGTTTCCAATTTGGATAATTTTGATATTTCAGCTTTAAGAAACAAAATAAACGAATTATAAGGACACTAACTACCTCACAGGTAGCGTGGAAACGTGAACATAAAATTATGAACTATTTGAAAATAATAAAAAGGCAGAATTAAAAGTACTTATTCTTTTATTTAATATCCTTCATTACACTCGAAAATTACAGCTCATAAAACATAAATAAAATAACTTTACTTGCTGAATAATAAATAGTATCAACAACGTTTAAGCAGTGTATAGCCAGGGTTAACAGCTCTTGATTTTTTAAAATTCCCGCCTTTTTTCTTGGACAGCTTTCGTTGGCCAGACTCTAGCTCTGCAGCATACGCCGTTAGAAGGATTCGTGAGTTAACTGATTTAGAGAGAGCCCGTTTAGTTTACTTTAGTTATTTCCATAGCGTGATGTCGTACGGAATACCGTACGACATCACGCTATGGAAATAACTAAACTAATGAATATCGGTGGCATTGCCCCACAAGAGAATACTCTTGTGGGGCAATGCCACCGATATTCAGACAATATTTGTTTTGCAAAAAAGGGCAATTCGTTCAATTTATAAATAAAGTCCCAGATACTCCCTCAGAGAAAAATTTAAAGAGATTAATGTTCTTACTGTCCCTTCTCAGTTTATTTATGAAAACCTTTTGTACGCACACAAAAATATTAATTTGTTTAAAAAATACAGTGATATCCACAACATAAATACGAGGAACAAACACAAATTTGTTGTTCCTGCAACGAGGCTCAAAAAAATAGGGTGTACGTTCAGATGCCAATGTATACGTTTTTACAATAAACTTCCGAGCCAAATTCAAGCACTAAGCCTAAATTCAAATCGTTTATAAAACGGAAGCTGTGCCTGAAACCCTACTATCATGTTAATCACTATCTCGAAGATAAAAAGGCTTGGGATTAAGCTGCTCCAATGAAATTTGCTATGTGAATGTCGAAGCTTCGGACTTCGCTTGTTTGTTATTTATTCCTTTCTTTTCCTTTTTTTTATTTTTTCTTTTCCTTTTTTTATACACTCTGACATTTAATGTTTTGACATGTATTTTATTATTTTTTATACACTCTGACATTTAATGTTTTGACATGTATTTTATTATTTTTTACTTTATTATTATTTTATTTGACATTTACTGATTTGACATGAATACTTATTTTGTTAAGTATTTTACTTTTTTTTATCATCATTGTGCCTTTTAATGATTTTTGTGATTTTTATTTACATTCTTTTTGAATAGAACTTGTTATGAATTTTATATGATTATTATTGTGAATGTGGGGACCATGTGGGTCACATTTATATTTTTTGTTTATTTTTTCCCACAACTATCTGACAGTTTGAGTACTCTAAGCGACCTACCCAAATGTCCTTTCTTTGGTATTGTTCGTCGTTTCGTTGAGCTCCTTGAGTTATAAGTCGAGCTACACGTTAACTGACAAATGCTTGCACTGACTGGACAGGTCCACTCAAAACTGTATGGTTCTTTCTTCAAAAGACCATATCAGACACTAATCTGCATAGTCCTCATGTGAATTGAGCAAGATTGTCTGGACTTTAAAAGAGACTATGACCTCTGAGTTTGTTTCGGCTGTTTCTTCTCAGAGTAGGCAGGTACGAAACACCAGCCCCATCTAGTTTTAAAAAATGACGTGTAAAAGTGTTTGTAAAAACCTACTTGCAAAATAACATCATTTATCAAGGTCAATGACAATAAAATGACAGTTCGCCGTATACGAACTTTTTGTTAGAATCTAGTTGAAATCTGATTAGAATGTATCAGTAAGACTCTTATATGAATGATGTATTTGGTTACTTGTGTATTTGTTACATTAGTTCTAAAGTTTCGTGTAAATTGAATCAGTAGTTTTACAAAAAAAAAAAAGATACGGCCACAGTTCTTAGCGTGGCAAATTCTCATAATTATGTCATCTATCTCATATCTTATGTTTATATTACTGAAGTGGTTTTACAAGTGCTGTTTATATAATAAAACACGGTCTGGTTCTTAACGAATCCGACAATGTTTACGGTTTGAGATAAGAATGAATAGAACTCGAGCGATAAGTGTTTACCGTTTTACTCAGCGAGGTCAGATGACTCATGCGATGACGTAACTGCGGCTGCGACGGCGGGGCGGGAGGGAGTTTCCCATTATTGCGCGCGGCGCCTGAGAGGTAGTAAATAAATAAATAAAAATTTTTGTTTGTATACGTGATCTTGCATTTGGTAAGTTTTTATTCTATCTATTTAATTTTCTACTGGCCTATGCTGACTGACAATGGCGGATAACGAACGGCCTCCGTCGCCCGCCAGATCTTGCGATTGAAACAGCGGGATGAGGGGGGGGGGCATCCCGCTGTTTCAATCGCAAGATTTATTTTCACATGCGCCTATTCTGACGGCTCCACTATCTCAATTTGAAACAATGGAAGTTGAATTAGCTTCTCAAAAGAGGGAACTCACTGAAAATCATCTCCACAACGACTCTACGAATGTCATGGATAGGGTTGTCACCTTTATTTTGAACAAATATAGCATTTTTCCAAAAAAAACTGCAAAAATATAGTACTTTTAGGAAATTCAGGAAAAAAAACAGTACATATTTATTTTTAAACATTATGTAATTTTCCATATTATATAGCTATTTTTTCTTGCTCTTCGCTTTGGCCATCAATGATCTAAACATCTTCTTTCCACAATTGATAGTCGATTCGCTCTTATACTTTTGAAGCCTTTTATCTTCTTTTTGGGTTTCGTGCAAAAACCATCATCACTTTCCATGTGTTTTTTAGGGTTCCGTACCCAAAGGGTAAAAACGGAACCCTATTACTAAGACTTCGCTGTCTGTCCGTCTGTCTGTCACCAGGCTGTATCTCATGAACCGTGACAGCTAGACAGTTGAAATTTTCACAGATGATGTATTTCTGTTGCCGCTATAACAACAAATACTAAAAACCGAATAAAATTAATATTTAAGGGGGGCTCCCATACAACAAACATGTTTTTTTTTATAATAATTGGTACTGAACCCTTCGTGCGCGAGTCCGACTCGCACTTGGCCGGTTTTTTTTAGTGTTCCGTACCCAACGGGTAAAAACGGAACCCTGTTACTAAGACTTCGCTGTCTGTACGTCTGTCTGTCACCAGGCTGTATCTCATGAACCTTGACAGCTAGACAGTTGAAATTTTCACAGATGATGTATTTCTGTTGCCGCTATAACAACAAATACTAAATATAGTCAATGGTACGGAACCCTTCGTGTGCGAGTCCGACTCGCACTTGGCCGGTTTTTTTTATTATACAGCAGAGAATAAACACATAGGTTTATAAAAATCGGGCGGCATTCATCGACAAATTATTGATAGTTTGACGTTTTGTTGCCGCGAATGCGTTTCGTTCTGAAATTCCCCGTGCAGCGCTGTGGATACGTTCCAGACTTCCAGAAAAGCGCAACAGTTGAATTAGGGATAAAAATATAGTATTTTTCGTACTATATTATTTTTCTTTAATATTTAAGCCAATTGACTGAAATATAGTACAATACTATATATTATAATACGGGTGGCAACCCTAAACACGGACGAGAACGCTTCAGCGGCTAACTAAACGTGACCGGGTCACGGCTCCGTCGCCGTCGTTGATCTCACGCACCAAGTACTCGCATTTAGATAGTCATCCATTTTTAGTCTACGCATCTCTTTTCGAAACCGATCCAGCCTCTGGCACTACCCTCCACCCTATAAAATTCGGTCAATTATTACAGAAACTGAATGTTATGAATATTGTAGGTAGGGTTTTAAAAAGAATAGGAAGAAACAGGGTATCAGTAGAGTTCAAGGGTCCGGAAGATGCCAATGCATTTAGCGACAATGAGTCAATCAAACAAAAAGACTTCACACTAATGATACCCACATTCAACATCACCAGGATGGGTGTTGTGAGGGGTGTCCCTACTGATTGGACTGACATTGAAGTCTTGGATGCCCTGAAGTCCCCACTTGGCAAGGTGTTGAAGGTGAGGAGATTGAACCGCAGAGTTACTAATGATGTGAAACCGGAATGGATTGCTACATCGACCGTAGTAACCACATTTGATAGTCAGAGCATCCCGGATCGTGTTTTTTGCTGTTTCAATTCCCTCCCAGTGGAGTTCTATAATTTTCCCACTGTCCAGTGTTTCGGGTGCTGCAAATACGGACACACCAGGCCTCAATGCCGGTCAAAGCCACGGTGCTACCGCTGTGGTGGTGACCACTTTAGGGACGGGTGTACCTAGCAGTGAAGGGCCTAAGTGCTTTCATTATACGGGTGCCCACCATGCGAACAGTCGTCAATGCCTGGAATACCTGCGTCAGCGGAACATCAAGTCCACCATGGCTTGGGACAATGTATCTGTGCACATATATCTATCTCGCTTCCACAAGTCGCAAGAACAATACCGTTGCTTTGATTAGACAGACGGCAATATCAACTTGCAATGGCGGGATAGGGCTACCTAGCCATGCGAAATTTTGCCCATCTTTTTTAAACCACATAAAACATTTGATACATATAAATTAAATCAACTTTAAAATATTTAAATCATGTATTTATTATGTAGCCGTGTGGTATCCGGAAGAGTAGAATATAACCAACCCATAACACTCACGGGTGTCGTATAAGGCGACTAATGTCCGAGGCAGAACACCTTGCGCCTCCGTAGACCAGAGAATGGGCAGCAGCGTTTTCTGTTAGTCTTTCATCACTGCGATCTCCAATGCCGGCCAAGCGTGGAGATTACGGCAAATTCCTCCCATCTTGGGAGAGGCTTATGTTCAGCAGTGGACGTTATGGGCTATTGTTGTTGTTCTATTTATATTGGGTGCATTATAAGTTTATAACTAATGACGTAAGTAATTAAAACATTTTCTTTTAAAATATTTTTTAATTCGTTTATTCATTTACATACACATATTATTATTATTTCCTAAATATTCCAATATTAAAACAATATAAAAATCATTAAAAAAAAATTAAAATCAAATCAAATTAAAAACTCCCACAAATGTGGGAAACTAAAACTAAGTTTTTAGTGGTAACACTGAACATAATTGCCAAAATTCAAAATTTGATTTAATTAATTACGTTTTACGTTGTTATAGACCAATATATAAACTCAGAAACAATAAATTTACGTGTGGAAAGTTATTCCCGTTAATTTATTGTGTTTGTGATCCTGAATCGCACTCTTGCACTACGCATTTACCTATTTTTTGTCGCGTGACACTTCGGTAGGTAGTCACACTGAACTGACGTTAGCTACGCATATGCCTCTGGGCATATGTCACGTGGCAACGCCTTGGCGAGGTAATTGCTAATCTAATGCAACATAACTTCGTTGCGACTTTAAGACCTCTCATGTGTATGTAGTGTCTGTGAGTGAAAGAGAGGGAAGCATTGTGTCGTCTCTCGTCGCGTACAGACGGTCACTTAGTTTTGTGCTTCGAAAGTGAACGGACGTGCGCGGGTCTGAGAGCCGATAATATAGAGGGAAATACCACATTTTGGCGACGAGGATTAACAGGACTACTGTGTGCAATTATTATTAAATTACAAAAAAAAAAAAAAAAAACAAAGACGGTGTACGGTGTTTTAAGATTGAAGTTATGATTGCTCAAAATAATTAAAATCACAGTAAAAAATTACGGTGAGGCCCCGTGAAGTACAATAATACAATTTCTTTATTTTCTCTATTCACAAAGGATCACATAGTTATAATAAACATAATTGTAAGAATAACTCTCACCTCGATTGAAATGTAGCTTACATACAATGCAATGGCTAATTCGAAAACTTGATAAATAATTTATTGCAAAAAAAAAAAAAAAAAAAAAGTGTAGTGTAATGGATGTGAAGTAAACTGTCCAGTGAAATGTGCAAATGAGGTGAATAGTTAATGTGTGCAACTGAAATGAATGTGTGTGAGGAAAGGTAGGATGATGACCACCTTGTTACTGTAAGTCACTTATTTGATCTCTTTAATGTACTAAGAATGCTGTGTACACATATTGATACATACATTAGAACTGTAATATGTGTACTCTTATCGGTAAATGTAATAGTATTGTACCTACTGATGGTGCACCTATTTTAAATTAATAAATGTGAGACTACCCACTGACCAAAATAAATAATAAATAAAGTGGGGGTGGATGTGTTGGGTGACACAGTCACAAACTATTAAATGTGTACGCGTTGTAGTAATTTACCCCGTATACCGATTTGTCGTGAAGGTTTATATGTTTAGAGAAACACATTCCACTAAGATGCACTAAGTAGATAAGTTTGTTTAAAGTATGAGTAAGTTACAGTACTAGAGTAGAAGTGATTATTTCTCGCAGTTGTTGATGGCTACCCACTTGTAAGTTCACCATATTTTAATTCGTTACGCATGTTGTACAAATAAATACATATGCTAAATTATGACGCGCATCGTTGGCCTATAAAGGGTTACCGAGTAAACAGAAAAATGAACGGTGATGAGTCCGTACAAAATGATTATCAAGGATATGAGAAGTAACTGCTCTAAAGTCTTGTTTTTGCAACTTTGAGACTTAAATCTTGCAATGATTATTTGGTAATGAAGAAATTGACAAACTTTTATTAATTTTAGTTGTACAAATAGTTGGCAAAGAAAACCTAAAATGCCGATGGGAGAAAGCAGTGTGGAAATGAGTAGTAGGACAAACTGCTTGTTTGCGTCGCTTTCCATCAATATTAGATTATTGTATCAAGTAATGATGGAGGAGCTCGTGGCTAAATAATAACAGCCGCACGGGTCGACCAAGGTTAAGCTATGCTTGCCGAGGTTGGTCCGTGGATGGGTGACCATCATTACATACCGAGTTTCCTCCATGCCTCGGAAAGCACGTTAAGCCGTTGGTCCCGGCTGTCATTTCTGGATCTTTGACACTCGTTATATGTAGTCAGAAGCCAAGGGGTTTGACATCCAGTCTTACCAATGGGTATAGTATTGCCCAGGTACTGGGTTGTGGAAGACAGATAGGCGGCCGCTTCATGTGAAGTGCTGGTGCTCGGCTGCATCCGGTTGGACTGGAAGCCGACCCAACATAGTTTGGGAAAAGACTAGGATTGTATCAAGTAATGATGTTCGTATAAAAGAGAACATGAGTCTCCTTCTGTATGGACTAAATAACAGATGATGCCTGTTAGTACATGATGTTAACAGATGATGCTGGTAGTCCGGAAACAGGTGACGCCTGTTAGGACTTCGTAATTTAATTTACTACAGGTGATACCTGTATGCACATGAGATAACAGATAATACCTGTTAGTACATGATGTTACCAGATGATGCTGGTAGTCCGGAAACAGGTGACGCCTGTTAGGACTTCGTAATTTAATTTACTACAGGCGATGCCTGTATGCACATGATGATAACAGATAATACCTGTTAGTACATGATGTTACCAGATGATGCCTGGTAGTCCGAAAACAGATGACGCCTGTTAGGACTTCGTAATTAAATTTACAACAGGTGATGCCTGTATGCACATGAGATAACAGATAATACCTGTTAGTACATGATGTTACCAGATGATGCCTGGTAGTCCGAAAACAGATGATGCCTGTTAGGACTTCGTAATTAAATTTACAACAGGTGATGCCTGTATGCACATGAGATAACAGATAACACCTGTTAGAACATGATGTTACCAGATGATGCTGGTAGTCCGGAAACAGGTGACGCCTGTTAGGACTTCGTAATTTAATTTACTACAGGTGATGCCTGTATGCACATGATGATAACAGATAATACCTGTTAGTACATGATGTTACCAGATGATGCCTGGTAGTCCGAAAACAGATGACGCCTGTTAGGACTTCGTAATTAAATTTACAACAGGTGATGCCTGTATGCACATGACATAACAGATAATACCTGTTAGTACATGATGTTACCAGATGATGCCTGGTAGTCCGAAAACAGATGACGCCTGTTAGGACTTCGTAATTAAATTTACAACAAGTGATGCCTGTATGCACATGAGATAACAGATAATACCTGTTAGTACATGATGTTACCAGATGATGCCTGGTAGTCCGAAAACAGATGACGCCTGTTAGGACTTCGTAATTAAATTTACAACAGGTGATGCCTGTATGCACATGAGATAACCGATAATACCTGTTAGTACATGATGTTACCAGATGATGCTGGTAGTCCGGAAACAGGTGACGCCTGTTAGGACTTTGTAATTTAATTTACTACAGGTGATGCCTGTATGCACATGATGATAACAGATGATACCTGTTAGTACATGATGTTACCAGATGATGCCTGGTAGTCCGGGAACAGGTGACGCCTGTATGCACATGATGATAACAGATGATACCTGTTAGTACATGATGTTACCAGATGATGCCTGGTAGTCCGGGAACAGGTGACGCCTGTATGGACTTACTAATGTAATTTAGTACAGGTGATGCCTGTAAATACATACTGACGTAGGTATGTAAGAGTGTAAGTGGAAGAAAACTGAAGTAAAGAGAAGTAAAGTGAAATAAAGTAAAGCGAAGTAAAGGAAAGTGAAGTAAAGCGAAGTAAAGGAAAGTGAAGTAAAGGAAAGTGAAGTAAAGTGAAATAAAGTGAAGTAAAGCGAAATGAAGCAAGGGAAGTGAAGTAAAGTAAAGTGAAGTGAAGAAAAGTAAAATAAAGTGAAGTAAGGTAAAGTAAAGTGAAGTAAAGTAAGTAAAGTGAAATAAAGTAAAGTGAAGTAAAACGAAGTAAAGTGAAGTGAAGTAAAATTTATTTGCATAGATTGCAGGTACATAAAATAAGATGTTGGAATAAGATGGGTGAGTCTTGTACAATATACTTTATGTTAGACATGCAAAAATTAATGGAATTGTTGAGTAACGAATATTGAAAATAAAATAAAATTATGGTTTACAGTTAAAAACAAAGTCAGACAATAGTTTGCATAGTACATTCAAAATACAAACGGGGTGATGCCCGTAATATGAAGTTTTGTGTACGGATAACGCCCGTTTATTGAATTATGAAGACAATTCATACAAGATTGTTAGTTTAATTTGAACAATGGTATGAATAAATACTGTATGAAATAAATAATGAATTTGTCAGGTTGATAAAAGGATGATGCCCATTTGGTGACCAAAATTAGACATTCTTTATTTGTTTCAATGTCCATAAATTTAAATATGATGTCAAGTTTTACTTTAGAAAAATTGAGTACGATGGTGAAGCAGGATATATTGGAGCTAGATGGGAACGTTGGAAAAGAGGATATTGATATTGTTTAAGATACAATAAGTTCTCAGCAATATAGAATTTGCATGATGTACACTGTACACATTGATATTTCATGAGAACGTAAACAATGACTTGTCAGTTTATAAAAAAATAAAAACAGAATATTTAATTTTTATCTTCGGCTTTCCAAATACCCGCGTTATCACTTATATACTAGAATTTCGTTTAATAGATCCAAACGAGACGGTACGAAGACGGCCTTATCTTTGCCCGCCGGTAGAAAGAAAAGCAATGCGCGAACGAGTGAATGAATTATTAAGATGCCAAAATAACAAGACATAGCAATTTACATTATGCAAGTTATTTGTTGAAAAATCTGACTGTTGGGAACGTATGTGTTATAAATTATCGTGAGTTAAACAAAACCGGATAGATACCCGTTACAGTTGATTTCGCATCAGATTTCGTGACTTAATTGAGCTAATTACACTAGTTACAGCGTTTTGTGCTCGAGATGAAGGCCATGTGTTTGTATAGAATATTTGATACTTGATTTGATTCAGAGAGGGAATGAGACATCCAGCTTTCGGAATATTACATTAGAATTTTAAAGTTTCAACGTGTCCATGCATTAACGGTGTTACAGGTTGCAAAGGTTAGGCTGGTTTTAGCTGTGATTTGTGTCAATGTGCTTTGGGTGGACCAACGGTAGTCGGATGACATGTTTTGTCCCAGATGCTGATCAAGGCCCTTCGAATTTTGTTGAAGGCGAACATCGTGTCCATTGTTTTCAGGGAAAAGGTTCGGGTGTGATTGTGGAAAGTGATTTGTTTATGTTGGAGAATAACATGCTAGCGCGCATCCGTTCGCCATCCTTCAATTCGGGTCGAATCGAGGCATCACTCATATGAGCTGGAGATGTTGGGCGTAGTAAATGGTGTAAAACAATTTCGTTTATAATTACATGGAAGAAAGTTTGTTGTGGTAAGCAACTGCAACTCTTTAAAGTCTTCTAGTAACAATATCATGTTACATATTTTCGTTTATATTTACATGGAAGGAAGTTTGTTGTGGTAAGCGACTGCAACTCTTTTAAGTCTTCTAGTAACAATATCATGTTACATATTTTCGTTTATATTTACATGGAAGGAAGTTTGTTGTGGTAAGCGACGACAACTCTTTTAAGTCTTCTCGTAACAAGATTGCGTTACATGTAAAGAAGCAAAGTGTCATTCATGCAAGGTACAGGCAGAGTTGCACCCTATTGCGTGTATTGTATTGTTGCAGTACCTTGGCACACGGTACACATCGATGCGACTAGTAAGCTGAGTGGAAAACGAGCTAACAAGAAGTATGTGTTCGTACTCATTGATACGTTTACAGTTTGTCCTTTTACATCATACGATGCGTATTAAAATACAATATACATTACAATAAAGTAATAAAATAAAAGCTGTGACAAGGAACGTATCATTGTTGGAGCACCGGTACGGATTATTGCCGGTCAAGGTCGTCGTTTCACATGTCAAGAGTTTAGGGAATTTTGTGAGAGTAAAGCATTAGGCTTCATTTAATAGCCACGGGATCATCGCGAGTTAACGGTCAAGTTGAGCGCACAATGAGTACGTTAAAATCTCTGCTTATCGCAGTTGAAATAAATGAAGATAGGTCGTGTCAGGATGCGTTAGGAGATGTGCAGAGGGCACTAAACTGTACGGTCAATAGGGTGGCAAAAGTAAGCCTGCTCAAATTACTAGTCGGTAGTCGCGCGCCTTCTTAGTCTTATAGCTTACGACGATGATACTGACGCAGACCTCGAACAAGTTAGGAAAAACTCAGATCGGTTAATCGGAAAGTTGGCGCAATATATTAAAAAAAAAGGGGTGGAGAGCACTAAGGCACGACTGTAAATACTAAATTGGACCCCAAATATAAAGGACCTTTCACAGTGGTAAAAGTGTTAGAGGGGATCGCTACACATTGAGAGCATTAACCTCTAAGCGTACTTACAAGTACGCGAATCATAGGTAAAGGAGAATGCCCGAGGGCCAAATACCGTATGAAGTAGAGAAATTTAGAGTCGGAGATAGTGGGGAAACTTAGTTTAGTTGGTAGGGCCGTACCAGTAACCATTTCATAGCCGTAGTCCGGTAGAAGTCGGTGTCTGCTTGTAGCAGTCTAAGGAAGCGCGGTGCGTGGGTGGCTCTGGTGGAGGTCGGGTCTGGTAGAGACTATGGAGTCAGATGGGACTCTGCGTTCTTAAGGAACGTAGTAAAACAAACAGGGGTTTATTGGATGGCCTAAATGTTGGCCGTAGGCCACGAATGAGATTCCGGCTTTGGGTGAGGATTAGATGGATGAAGTGAAAATTATCTCATCAAACAAAAATATTAAAATAAGGAAGGGATGTAGTGTCTGTGAGTGAAAGAGAGGGAAGCATTGTGTCGTCTCTCGTCGCGTACAGACGGTCACTTAGTTTTGTGCTTCGAAAGTGAACGGACGTGCGCGGGTCTGAGAGCCGATAATATAGAGGGAAATACCACAGTGTAAAAATCAATTTTATGAGAAAATCGATAAAAACAGTCTACTGAAAAAAAAAAAATGAAACCAACTATAACAAAAAAAATAGGTATCAGCCACAAGAATTTCATGATTTTTACTTTGCCACTGTTAGTTGAAATGAAAAGTAGTATCATAGCAAAAAAATAAAAACAATTTCAGTTTTCATTGACACATATAAAGATATTTTAGCACCAACTTTTGATTAGCAAGCACATTGGAGATCTTGAAGTTGGTAAATAAATTACGATTTAAACGTCGTTAAACATGAGAGTTTCTGCGTTGGATAGAGCTTCAAAATGTAGAATCGGCTGGCGTAAAAAAGTGATTTTGCCAAAAGTGACACATTAGAGGTTAAGTCGCAACGACGATATACAGGTTGTTTGGCGTATGGACCGACACAATTTTTCCAGGGGTTTGGGAGGTCACTAACTAGGTCTACCCCTATATCCTATGTCCCAAATGTCGCGGCTGGTTACATACATATGTTTTTTTTTTTTAAATTGAATAAAATACCCGAAATGTTTCCTTTAATTCGAAATAACTTTTTCGTTTGTGTGTACGTTATCCCAGCAGGAAAGTGTCTCCTAGAGTTATATGAGTGAAGCGTACAATTAGTGCCTTATCTGCTGTCAATGTCACAAAAAAAAATGTGTGCCCCCTGTCGTTTTGAAAAAAAAAACGGAAACAACGATTCCTGCTGGGGTAACGTTTTTCCAGCAGGAAAATTATAAACGAATGATCGGAGAGAGAAACATTGTGCATGGCCTTGTAGCTTATGTTAGTGCCACAATGTGCCCCCAAAAATAAAATGTGTGCCCCTTCAGGTTTTCGAGATATTGCATTTCCTGCTGGAGTAACGTTTTGCAGAATCGCATATCACTAAAACCATTTTTGCATTGTATGTGCCCCTGTAGAATAAACATACACGAGTAGCTCTTAATGTGTGCCCCTTAGTGCCCCAATTTTTATTTATTTATTAATTTAAGAAAATATTTTTAATTTCCAAGTTATCGCGGTTTTATGAAAACTCGAAAAAACATCGCAGCGCCTAAATGAGACAAGGTATAAGCTCGCCGAAAACTGTATTCGGTCCGTCTTGACTCTAATGATAACCATACAAAGTTTCAAAACTGTTCACGCATGCGTTTTTGAATAATCTTGCTAGAAGTAAAAACGATGGTGTCATAACTTTGACGGCAAAATACAAGGAACCAGCTCAATCCCAGATGTGTAGGTGTAAACCAATAATGTGTGCCTTTAGTCAAAAATATATGGTGAAAATATTCAGCTTGGAATGTTTCGCAATAAGTAAATATAAACAAAAAACTAAACATGTAAACAACGGCTGGTTATCCGACCAAATTCGAATGACTACTAAAAAGCGACGGATTCATACATAACGATGACCTTCCCCTATGTCTTATTACATATTATGTAATAGGACATAGGGTGTATGGGTAGAAACTAGCTAATGACCTCCCAAATCCCTGGACAAATTTTGTCGGTCCATACGCCAAACACCCTGTCCCTGTATATCTATGTATTCAGTCATTCATAATCGATGTTCAGCCCACGTGGTCCTGGTTTTAAACCACGGATTTTGGTTTAAACGGTTTATTTACGACTTTAGATGGGACTCATGTTTTTTCCGCATGTGACCGTTTAACGAACTTGATTGTGTGAAACTCTTCGGACATATTTCACATTTGAAAGGTCTAACATCACTGTGCGTTTGAATATGTCTTTTTAAATCACTCGTGTGAGTAAAATGGCGCTGACATATTTCACATTTGTGAGGTTTTATACCAGCGTGTAATTGAATATGTCTATCTAAACTACTTTTCGCACAATAACTTTCCTCACATAAATGACATTTAAAAGGTTTTTCACCACTGTGTTGTCGTATATGATTTACTAGTTTATGATTTTCGTTGAAGGTACGTTCACATATTTCACATTTGAAAGGTTTTTCACCGGTGTGTGTACGCATATGTCGTCTCAAATTAAATGAACTACCTCTAAAACCACGCTGACATATTCCGCATGTGTGAACTTTAGAGTCATCGTGTGTACGAATATGTCCCCATAGGGTAGAACTTGAACTAAAACTCACCTGACATATTTCACATTTAAAAGGTTTCTCACCCGTGTGTTTGCGAAGATGATCTTTTAAAGAAGATTTTAAAGTGAAACTAAGCTCACATATTTCACATTTATGAGGTTTTTCACCGGTATGCCTAAGCATATGATTTATTAACAATTTTTTTATTTTAAAACTATACCCACATAAGTCACATTGGAAAGGCTTATCGCCGGTGTGACCCTGGATATGATATATTAAACTATTTTTGGACATAAAACTTCGTTGGCACATATCGCATTGGAAAAGACTTGTAACATTGTGTTTTTGTTTGTGTTTTCTAAGTTGTTTATAGGTAGCATACATTTTCTGACATGTTTTACATTTGAAAGCACCATTGTGGACTCGAATATGACTCATCAAACTTGCTTTGTAATTGTAGCTACGCGGACATTGATCACACCTGTAAAGATCTGGAACACTGTGTACTAGACGCATATGTTGTGTCATACCTCTTTTATGAGTAAATCTACTTTTACATACATTACATTTGTAAGGTTTTTCATCATTAAGAAGTAATTTTCTTCGAGGTTTCATGTTATCATATTTTTGACCAACGTGTATACGCCGCATATGTAGTCTCATACCTCTTTTATAAGCATATCTATTATCACATACATCACATTTGTAAGGTTTTTCATTATCAAGATATATTTTTCGAGGTTTCTGTAAATTATCATTGTCAATCCATGTTTTCCCAGTTACATCATCTTTGAATTTTTCTTTACGAGAATTGGCTGTAGCAGTTTTATTAATACTATTAACGCGAAGTTTGGAATTTGTGTAAGGCTTCTTGAGTTTAGTAACGGGTGTGATCTTCGAGTCTGGTCGTTTAGTCTTCTTTCGAGTTGTCCTTGTATCTGCTAGTTTTGTTAGTCGTACGTATAGCTCAGGTGTCGTCGAGCCGGGCGGACCTGTATTAATAAATCTGTTAGGTAAGGAACAGCATTGGTAGATTGGGCATTTCTTCTAGAGATGAACCGGATAGTAATTTGGCCGAATACCGGATATTCGGCAAGCTTCGAGGCCGGATGGCCGGATAATCGGCCCTCTGTCGCATAATATATATATTTTTTGCCTTTTCAGTAATAAAAGTTGCTTAATTAAAAGACATGGTGTTAAGCTACTGGGGCATGATTTATCTTGTGGTGAAGATAAATTATTGATTTCTTTCATAATTGGTATCCGGCCGGATAGTAAAAATTGGCCGGGTAATTAATATCCGATTCATCTCTAATTTCTTCCCTTTTTTTTTAATTTCTTTAAATTCCTGTTTGCCTGTTTGAAAATTGAATGGGAATAAAAGTTACTAAGTAAACAATAAAAAGATAGAACAGAATAAAGAAACATTTCCTGTCGACATGATCAATATGTTTATAGGAATGTATATTTATATGTTTTAAACGAATAACGAACGTTTTATTTTACGAATAATATTATATTGTACGTATGTAGTTTAGTTTAGAAAATTAATTAATTTAAGTTATCAAATGTACTATTACTGCACATAGGTATATCCTCTTCTGCAAATCTCGCAATCGAAATTTGGTTTGCTGTAAGAAAACCCAATTCTGGGTGTACTTTGGGGGTCTTTTCCGCCTGACCATTTTAAAATTTTATCGCTTAAATCATGCGGAGGCGCCGAGCCACGTCCCCTTAAAGTTTGGGCCTATTAGGAAAGCGTCAACTTTGGCGCGCAAAATAACAATAACTCTCGTTTGGCGTGCGTCGTCAGTGCGCTCGGCCGATTCGGTATCTTTTCATTCATTTTTTCTACACCAAGTCAACGGGGCGGGGCTAGAGAGCGTTTTTATGTTGCGAGTGCAAGCAAAAGCGAGCTTAGTGGTGGTCAGGCGGGAGTGTCCTCGATAGTACATAAGCGAATTGTATTGTGTATTTTTTTTATTTTGTTTGCAACAAAGAATAAGATAATATCGTGTGCCAAAAAAGCACAGTACAGCTAAAATGAAAGACTAAAAGAGTGATTGGGGGGGCTTGAATTTATGCTTTTGCGGTTGCACAACGACATGCTTTGCTTGCGCTTTGCTTGGTAGTATAGATGCAGGCCTACCTTACTGCCTCTCTCAGAGGCGGTAAGGTGGCGGGGTCTTGAGGGGGAGCGCTACAGTCGTGTAGATCCTCAAGGCAAGTCTGGTGTGTTCTCCTTCACGTGGTTGCCACCCTGTTCTTGGTCTAATTCCTTAAGAAATAGACGTAACAAAAACCACAGGGCGCTTTTTAACCTAACCATGACCCTCTATGACCGAGTGGGCGTGGGCTCGGCCGCCACTAAACCCAGCTGGCGCTGAGTAGATAAAACAGGTCACCTGCGCTAGGACCTGCGCAGTTGAGCGCCGTAAGCGGGGATGAAGGAGTCCTGGAGGGTTGAGCCGAGCGGCGCTGCCGCTAATGCGTCCGTGACGCAGCACGCCCTCTTTGGTCTGGATTTCAAGCGAAACGGGGGCCCTACCCAATAGCCAAGGGTAGGGAAATGGTCACAGTGTCCCGTCAGAGGGTCACGACGAGGGGTGGGAGGTCCGCGGAGGTCGTTCTCGGATGGCCGAAGCGGTTGGTGAAGGCCATGCTGAAGGTGCAAGTGAAGGATGATTAGTCGTCAACCAGATCAAGCACCCGATGTCGCACTGTAAGCCAGCCTCACGCCCCTATATCTCGAAGGTACTCCTGACGGCTGAGCTATAGTTTGTAGCAAGACGTTCCCAGGTGCGGGCTCCAAGGAGGGTGGGAAGCCGGAGAGATGAAGATGTGACACTAAACTATGGATACCCAAAACCCAAACGACACCATACACACACCACACACACACACAACAACCACACAAACTCACACACCTAATACACACTCACACGCACATACTGCACACATACACACCGGAGAGGAGGCAAAAGCCAATGATTCTCCCAAATGGGGTGCTTGCAGTACCTCTCTAGCCCCCGGACGCTCCACTGCTACCTCCAGTGCGGGTACAGGTCCGGCCGTGGCGAGAACCTGGCAGCGGCCAGGACCGAATCTAAGTCCCGTAATAAACGGAGGAAGAAGGCGCTGGTCGGGACCAGAACCGCTCCTCCATCTCTTTCAGGTGTGGAGCCCGCCATGAAGGTTAATTCCTCTGGCCGGGCTCCCCCGCCTACTGCTCCGCCCCCGGTGGCCATCACACTGGTCAACCGGCGGAGACCAGCACCACAAGCGACGCGTTCGCGCTAACCTGGCAGGTGCAGAGGAGCAGGCACAAAGGCAGGAAGGAGGATACGAAACAACGCCACTGCGCTGCACCTTCAGTGCAGAATGCCCTTCGGTTGGAGTTAGGGAGTGGGTGATGCTGGGCGCCTATAAACAGGCCAACGCATGGTATGTGGTGGTCGGGGTCCCAGAGGACCAAATTCCGACCCTGATGAAGGCCGAGCGCGTCTCTCATTTGGTGTAGGGACGGTGTACGTGAAATTCCAGGGTCCGAACGGCAGATTTGTCGACGTCCCTCAGGGATATCCGACCGCTGAAGCCAGCGCCGACACACAGGTGGTGGAGGCAACTCCACCCTCAACAAACACCGCGGTAACACCTGCGGTTGAGCCTGCAGTAGCAGCGCCAGCCGCCCCTACAGCCTCTAGCGTGGGCTACGTCCTCTCGGGGGAGGAGCTCGAGGACATCATCTTATCCTCGGCCTCTGACCTGGAGGGGGACGGCTTTAACTCGGGCGACCTGTTTGCCGGGCTGCGGCTAGCAGGAGACGAGGAAGGAACGTCCAGCGATGGCGTCCCCTTCGTCGACCTGTAAAGTCCTGCAGGCCAACCTCCACCACAGCCAGACCGCGACGGCTCAGCTTCGGAAGTGGCTGGAGGTTCAGCACACGGCCATTGCCTTGATCCAGGAGCCGTGGATCAGGGCGGGCCAAATACAAGGACTATCCAACCTCGGTGGTAAGCTCCTAGTAAGTACAGTCATGACAAGTCCACATCACGATGTGGGCTATCTATGTGACACGTAACATTAAAACACAGCCACTAACAGATTTCTGTTGCAGGGATCTCTGTGCAGCTAGGCTACTGATACAGCGGGGGGACACAGTAGCATCTGTGGTCTTCGCCTCCGCTTACATGCCCGAGGAAGAGGAGCCGCCGCCGCATGACCTCGCCCGCCTCGTGACTTATTGCGAGAGTACAGGGCTTGAAGTTGTCATAGGCGCTGACGCGAACGCTCATCATCCTCTGTGGGGCATGGACACGCAAAATGCTCGGGGTAAGGCTTTAGTAGGTTACTTATTTACAACAAACCCAACCCTACTGAACACAGGTTCTGAACAGGGACCGTACAACCCCGCTTAAGGGTTAAGCCTTTTGACAGGGTAACTCGTACATGGGGTAGCTCATATCGCAGTGTTACCTATTGTTCGAGTTACATGCTCGAAACCCAGCGAAATGGTTAACAGTTTCATTATGGTAACCACTTGAAGGGGTTAACCCCTTCAATGACTTAAGCCTGTGAAGAGGTTACCTTCACGAAAAGCTTTTTATCGTGTTACCCTGACTTACCTTATAAACTTAAGCTGCATGTAGGTAAGTATCCCCCACTTGCACCCGAGCGGCGCGCGGGGCCTCATATTATTACGAATTTGACAACAAGTGACGACAAAATAAAGATAAGCGCGAGGTTACATTGTTAATATTTAGGATGAATAAGTAAGTAGTAGTATTAGTACTTACCTACGATAAGCAACTTAACAAGTATAAACCCTTACCTTCATGGCATTGCCACATAAATTGCATTTGAGTGAATATCAAAGCAGTACATTTTACGTGTCCACGTTGAGAATCTCGGTGTATAATGATAGTATGTTTCTAAATTATTTTTTTAGTAAACGTTATTTGGTGCAACTAGGGCCACAATTTTTAGGGTTCCGTAGTCAACAAGGAACCCTTATAGTTTCGCCATGTCTGTCCGTCCGTCCGTCTGTCCGTCCTCGCTTAATCTCTGTGACCGTTAGCACTAGAAAGCTGAAATTTGGTACCAATATGTATATCAATCACGCCGACAAAGTGGTAAAATAAAAATTGGAAAAAAATGTTTTATTAGGGTAGCCCCCCTATATGTAAAGTGGGAAGTGTTTTTTTTTTTTAATTTTAACCCTAACGTGTGATATATTGTTGGAAAGGTATTTCAAAATGAATAGGGGTTTTCTAAAATCATTTTTTGATAATGTCAATAATTTCGGAAATAATCGCTCCAAAAGTAAAAAACAATGTGTCCCCCCCCCCTCTAACTTAGAAAATATGAAAAAAATCTGGAAAGTAGAACTTTATAAGGACTTTGTAGGAAAATCATTTTGAACTTGATGGAAACAACAGTTTTTGTACAGAAAGACAAAAAGTTGTACAAAATAATTTCTGGACTAAGTTTGTAGTATATTCGTATATGCAAGCTTTTTTTTTAACTCCGTTTACATATTTTATTATCCTGAACGTATCTACGGAACCCTACACTGAGCGTGGCCCGACACGCTCTTGGCCGGTTTTTATTGTTATAAGTGTTTATAAACAATCAAGAAAAAAAAATCGCCGTAAAATTCAAGTTTGGTGGCTTGTCCTAGTTCATCGATCACTAATAGTGATTGATGTCCTAGTTCCATATTTTAATAAAATTGCGTTCACCAAAGTAACATTTTAAGGTACAATAAAAAATAAACCATTTCCTTAGTTTATGCATACGACACAATCATTATCTAAAAACAATTAAACCATATTAGAAAAACTAATTTAAAAGCACAGGACACTCGATCAAAGTTTGTCCATGCCAAACTCAAAATTTTGGTGGCACTTTTTAACTTACTATAACATGAAGTTTCGTGCGTGTGCGACGTCGTGTTTTTTTTTATTTCGCACCTCTCGGTCATGCGCTGGACTTGCACGTAACAGGTGTGTGATTAGTGCTGCGATTACCCGATAAAAACGTAAGTATTCATCTTGGGTGGCACGGGGGACAAGAATTGTTTAATTTTGGTGGATTTGTTTTGCTGTTGATTATAACGTGTTTTAATAGTAAGCTACACGTTATAGCTAGTGATTTAGGTAACGCATAAATCATTGATATTAATTTAAATGTAACTTAAAACCCCTGTTTTTAAAGATGTTTTTATGCCTGGTTCCAATTTTGGTGGCTTTGGTGGCGTTTTCAAGTACTGTTTGTACATATATAGCCAGTTTTTACGTTGCCAGGCAGTTTCATTAGCAAATAAATAAATGTTATGTAGGTACTTGGCAGTAAGTAAGACCTATTATTCGAAGGGTAGCATGCTAAAGATGAAGTTTCTTACTTTTATTTTGTTGCTTTTTAGACAGCCAATACAGACTAATTAAAAGAGGCTGCTTAAAAAGAGAATGGATGAAAAAAGAAGAAAAACAAGAATAATGTTTCATCATCAGCCTACACGGCACGCCACTCAACTCGATTCTCAGCAACTCTCATCCAGTTGCTACCAGACACCCTGTGAAAATTGTCACTCCAGTCACTCGAGTTAGAGGGCATCCCACCTTACGTTTGCCTATTCACGGTCTCTACTCTAGAACACGTCTACCCCAACGGTCATCGGTTCTACGGCTAAATGACCGATCCATTGTCAATTTGTCACTTCAGCTTACTTATTCTGTGAGCTATGTTTACAACTCTGGTTCTCTGTCGGGTCACCTCGTTCGAGAGACCCACCCCACCTTTTTTTTTTCGAATTGGAAATCATCAAATGACTCCTCCCGCTCTGGGCGGAGCAGGAGGGAGGGTCAGACTTTTACTGATTAAAACCCATCCATGTTCGTTCATCGCCCTTTGTGTTCCGGCCTTCCGGGGCCACGGTATCTCTTTCGAACAGTCCCGCAACCCCGGCAGGTATCGGTCCTTGTGGACCCCTTCCTTTTGCTGACTCTCTTCGAGGCGCGCGTGGAACACGAACGCGTCGTCGACACGGCCTGTCGTCATGAGACGGACGGACTGCGAGCTAGCCCATAGCCCACCGTCCACAGGCCCGAGACCGCCCCATCTCAGAGAGACTTACACAGCCCGTTCCATAGCTTGCTGAGCGACCTTGAATTTATGGACCAGCCGTACCGTGAGTGTCCACGTTTTGACCCCGTAAGTCATGACAGGCAGGAGAATATCTCGAAAAATTTTTGAGATAGTTTAAAGTGTAGTGTGGCACCCAAAATTGAAAATCGCCCACCAAAATCGAAAATGCCCACCAAAATTGAAAATCAGTGGCACCAAAATTGAATATGCATCGCATGTACTGTATATCTCGACCTGATCCCGAAAATGAGGATTCCAGAACCACCTTAACCCGTCCTTTCACAGAAGACCTGTGTGAAGATTCAGCCTAGATGAAATCGAGGCAACTCTTACAGAGCTTAAAATTGGAAAAGCCCCTGGATGGGATAACGACAGAGCTTTTGCAAGCGGGAGGAAGGCCTGCATTAAGAGAGCTTCAGGAGCTTTTCAAATCGGTCCTGTTTTTCTGGTAGAACTCCAGAAACGTGCAGAAGGGGCGTGGTCGTTCATTTCTTTAAGAAGGGGAACAAGACCCTATTAAAGAATTACAGACCCATATCGCTCCTTAGCCACGTGTATAAGCTGTTTTCAAGAGTCGTCACGAATCGTCTAGCGACGACTTCCAGCCACCGAAGCATACCTGGTTTTGAGCAGGATGCAGCAAGACCACATCCACACTATGCGGCAGAACTTACACAAATCCAAAGAGTATAATCGGCCGCTGTCTTGCATTTGTGGACTATTAGAAGGCTTCGTTTGACTATCAAGACGATCAGTTCTGAAGTCTTCCCAGAACTTTTTTTGACAATGGTGGTCCTCTCGAGGTTGTGCGAGAATATTTATATCTCGGGCAAAATCTGAAGTTTGGTAAGAACAATTTTGAGACTTACAGAAGAATTCAGCTGGGCTGGGCAGCATTTGGAAAACTTCGTCTGGTGTTCTCGTCGCGTTTCCACAGTGCCTAAAGACGGAAAGTCTTCTACTAGCCCGTCCTGCCTGTCATGACCTACGGGGTCGAAACGTGGACACTCACGGTACGGCTGGTCCATAAATTCAAGGTCGCTCAGCAAGCTATGGAACGCGCTGTGTTAAAGTCTCTCTGAGGTGGGGTGGGTCTCGGGCCTGTGGACGGTGGGCTATGGGCTAGCTCGCAGTCCGTCCGTCTTATGACGACAGGCCGTGTCGACGCGACGGCGCGTTCGTGTTCCACGCGCGCCTCAAAGAGAGTCAGCAAAAGGAAGGGGTCAACAAGGACCGATACCTGCCGGGGTTGCCGGACTGTTCGAAAGAGATACTGTGGCCCCGGAACACAAAGGGCGATGGAGGAAAATGCATGGGTTTTAGTCAGTAAAAGTCTGACACTCCCTCCTGCTCCGCCCAGAGCGGGAGGAGTCATTTGATGATTTCCCATTCGAAAAAAAAAAGGTGGGGTGGGTCTCCAAAACGAGGTGACCCGACAGAGAACCAGACTTGTAAACATAGCTCACAGAATAAGTAAGCTGAAGTGACAATGGATCGGTCATTTAGCCGTAGAACCGATGACCGTTGGGGTAGACGTGTTCTAGAGTAGAGACCGTGAATAGGCAAACGTAAGGTGGGATGCCCTCTAACTCGAGTGACTGGAGTGACAATTTTCACAGGGTGTCTGGTAGCAACTGGATGAGAGTTGCTGAGAATCGAGTTGAATGGCGTGCCGTGTAGGCTGATGATGAAACATTATTTTTGTTTTTCTTCTTTCATCCATTCTCTTTTTAAGCAGCCTCTTTTAATTAGTCTGTATTGGCTGTCTAAAAAGCAACAAAATAAAAGTAAGAAACTTCATCTTTAGCATGCTACCCTTCGAATAATAGGTCTTACTTACTGCCAAGTACCTACATAACATTTATTTGTTTGCTAATGAAACTGCCTGGCAACGTAAAAACTGGCTATGTACAAACAATACGTGAAAACGCCACCAAAGCCACCAAAATTGGAACCAGGCATAAAAAAATCTTTAAAAACAGGCGTTTTAAGTTACATTTAGATTAATATAAATGATTTATGCGTTACCCAAATCGCTAGCTATAACGTGTAGCTTACTATTAAAACACGTTATAATCAACAGCAAAACAAATCCACCAAAATTAAACAATTCTTGTGCCCCGTGCCACCCAAGATGAATACTTACGTTTTTATCGGGTAATCGCAGCACTAATCACACACCTGTTACGGGCAAGTCCAGCGCACGACAGAGAAGTGCGAAATAAAAAATAAACACGTCGCACACGCACGAAACTTCATGTTATAGTAAGTTAAAAAGTGCCACCAAAATTTTGAGTTTGGCATGGACAAACTTTAATCGAGTGTCCTGTGCTCTTAAATTGGTTTTTCTAATATGGTTAATTGTTTTTAGATAATGATTGTGTCGTATGCATAAACTAAGGAAATTGTTTATTTACGCAATTTTATCAAAATATGGAACTAGGACAAGCCACCAAACTTGAATTTTATATCGGTGTATTAATATCGGTGTACAGCATCTCGCCTCGGCTGTGGCATTTTATTTAAAACAAAAAACTGTTCCTAGATTTTGTAAAAATTTGTAAAAGTTTATTCCTAAAACCATAAATTTGTCGGATAACTTTGATGAACGCAATCTTCACATATTTAAAAAAAAAAAAAAACGCCGCCGCTGTGGCCGCGCGGTCGAAACGCACACTATTACTAGAACACGCAAACAAAATACTGCATATCTTCTTTTAATTATACTTCCGATTTCCGTAGTTCCGTCTGAGTTCAGAATCAAATGACGAATTAAGGGAATAAACAAGTATGGACACGAAAAAAGAAATATTATTACAATATTTAGCGCGTGCGACAAGCAAAACTGCACTGTAAAATCATAACAACAATAATCATTATTCCATGTTTACAAGTCGCTCGGTACACGCCACAAAGGCGCCGCCGGGCGGTGAGATGTCACGTGCGGTCGTGGTTAGGCAATTTTCAAACTAATGTCGATTAAAACGAGTGCTTATTACAATGTCTTGGGTTGGAATGACTTACCTTGTTACAGTGTTACAGGGTATTGAAAGGGTAACCCGTTCGGAAGGGCTAACATTGCACCCGTTCGAGGGTGTAACATGTATCATAGGGTTTATTTTTTAAGCGCTTAAAAAAACCCCTTCAAAAACCCTTTCAACGAGTATCCGGACGGTCCCTGGTTCTGAACCAACCTTCGTAAACAGACGTAGCCAAACAATCATAGACATCACTCTGGCATCGGAGGGTGCAGCGACCATCACCACTGGCTGGCAGGTCTCGCAAAGAGGCTTCCTGCTCGGACCACAGGTGGATCCGCTTTGACATTCAGGTCTGTGTAACACCAATACTGCCACGGCGAAACCCGCGTAACACTGACCGCGCTGCATACACACGCTTCCTCGAAACTAAACTTGCGTCAATAAACTACGGGATGACCTACGAGGACACAATAGGAATGAATATGACTTTCACTTCCCTCCATCCTTTTGGAACGTATCTGAATGTCAGACACGCTCTCATTATGGGTACCAGTCTATTGGCGACAGAGATCCCACCCCACAGCAGCCTGCACTGCAGTTCCTGCAGCAGGCAGGAAAGATTCCGTAAGTTCGATATTAATCCCTAAGCCAGGTAAGAGTGACTATACCAACGCCAAATACCACCGAGCAATCAGCCTTTCCTCCTTTCTCCTTAAAACCATGGAGAGAATGTGCGAGAGAGAGCTGAGGGACAGCGTTTTAGAAACTATCCCACTCCATACTAACCAACACGCATACAGCTCCGGTAAGTCCACGGAATCCGCCTTCCATCTAGTGGTCGGCCGGATAGAAGAGGCGATTCATCAGAAGGGCACTTGCCTGGGCACTTTCATAGACATCGAGGGAGCATTCGATAAAACAAACTTCTCCAGCATAAACACCGCGCTCTCTCATCACGGAGTAGAACAGGTACTGATAGACTGGATTACTAACATGCTAAGTAATCGAGTGGTTCGACTTCAAGTGGAGCAGCAGATGGCCTTGATAGCCAGAGGCGGCCCCCCAAGGTGGCGTACTATCCCCGCTCCTTTGGAATCTGGTTATAAATGATCTCATCACGAAACTCAACGCGGACCATTTCTACACAATAGGGTATGCCGACGACCTCGCTATCCTCATTTCGGGGAAAGTGACGGGGACAATCTGCGAGCTCACTCAACAGGCACTACGCATTGTTGAACGATGGTGCAGAGAGTTCGATCTCTCAGTGAACCCCACGAAAACTGAACTAGTCGTTTACCCAAAAACGAACACTAGGCCCTTATCGCCTACCCAAACTCTTAGATACAGAACTCCAGTTAGCCAATGAGGTCAAGTATCTGGGAGTCATCCTAGACAGCAAGTTAAACTGGAGTAGTCACTTAGACAATAAAATAAACAGGGCCTGCATTACTTTCTGGCAATGCAGGAGGATGATAGGTAAGAAGTGGGGCCTATCCCCTGAAATTATACTTTGGTTATACTGCGCGGTGATCCAACCTATGATCACGTATGGGGCAGTGGTCTGGTGGCCCCGCACCAAACTAACTACAGCCTCCATCAAACTGCAACGCTTGCAAAGGCTTGCCTGCATGGCGATCACAGGCTGCATGAGGACTGCTCCGACTGTGGCTCTCGAGGCCATGTTGGGGCTGCCACCGCTACATTTGTTCCTACAGCAGGAAGCGACAATGACGGCTGTTCGCCTTAATACATTTCAACTCTGGGGTAAGAGAGAAACACAGCACACCGCGGTACTGGACGGATTCTACAACGAGTTCCCCCTGGCGAAAGCAACAAACGATCGGATACCAAAACAATTCGTATTCGATAAGAAATATAAAATCCAGCTCCATGAGGATCACCGCTGCCAGGGATTAAACCCAGCGGAACTGCGGATCTTCACGGATGGATCTAAAACAGATACTGGTACTGGTGCTGGAGTCTCCTCGGAGGATGTCAACATCCACATAGCCAAACCTCTGGGGGCCCACAACACGGTATTTCAGGCAGAATGCATGGGCATTTCCCTGGCGGCATCTGCCATCTTAGCCAGGAAGGTTGTGGACCATTCAATTCGTATACTCTCAGACAGCATGGCTGTTCTGCTAGCACTGAACAACAACACTGACCTCTGGGTTAATACACGAGTGTCACTAACGCCTGAACGAGGTTGGTAATCTCAATAATATAACTATCCAATGGATCAAAGGACACAGCGATTCCCGTGGCAATGATGCGGCGGACGAACTCGCTAGAAGGGGATCGAGCATGGCAGCGGTGGGACCCGAACCTATCGTAATAATAATAATAATAAGACAAGTTTGTCTCTGCAGCCCTAACCACCGGTGGCTTGGACCCTGCTCCCGACACCGGCGGACTACTATTTTTTTTATATTTTTAAGTGTTTTTTTTTGTATCGTTTTATTTTGAGAAATACTTAAAAATGTAAATAGATAAGAATGTAAATAAATAAACGGAATAATAATAATAATAACGTTTATTGTGTCCAAAAATAATACACAAACAATTTGGGTTTGGAGTCTTCAATTAAGCAGATTATGCCTGTATTAGAGGACTCCACTCCTTCACAACAGTAGGTACTTACTTAAAACACAATAAAAACAGTACATGGGTGCAGTAAAACAAGCTAACAAAATATAATTATGTGAACATGAGTGAGTGTGTGCATGAGTGTGTGTGTGTGTGTTGTTGAGTGTAATGAGTGTTAAGGATGTGTAGATGTATGAATATGTGTGTGTGAGTGAACGTGAAGGTATGGGAGAGTCTACGTATGTGTGTATGTGAGCGTGAGCGGGTCGTGTACATGTATTAAGTTACGTTTTGTAGGAGGGCTTCAGTATTTTCATATGTCAGTGGTTTTATCCAGTCAATTAACATTTCCTTACATATATGATAAGGTTTTGCATATACGAAAATTTCCTTATTTATTTTGTTATACAATTGAGCTGATCGTTTACTGAATTGCATAGATCCGAATTTGGTCTTGGTTATAGGTATTTGAATTATATTGTGTTTCCTTCTCCTAGAGAGTATATCCGAGTTGTAAGGTAAGGTTTTGTGCTTTTTTAAAGTTGTTTGAGTAATGTATAATTTCCTAACTGACAATACATCACTTAGTTTGTAAAGGTTCTCTGTAGAATATCTCCTTTTTTTAAAGTACATTATTTTGAGCAGGGCTCGTAGTGCTCGCTCTAATTGAATGAATTTAGATTTTGCTGCCCCACCCCAGACAGGAATACAGTATATCAATATTGATTGCGCAAGAGAAATATAAATTTTAGTGAGCACATTTCCACCCGGCTTTCCGCTACTCTGTATAGACCTAGGCAGCACGTGACGCAAGGTCTTAAAAATCCAGTTTAGCTTGCGGACTCTATTTGCAACTTGCTCAAGATGGGGGTACCAGCTCAGTCTCTGATCCAGCATTACCCCCAAATATTTTGTGCTAGAGACTCTGCCAATACTAGAACAGTTACAATTATCAACATTAGTACCATCACAAGTGTGTATAGTGATACGAAAATCGCCGGTTGGTTGATGCAGAAACTTATAAAGTTTGTTTTGGAGGTATTTAATGTGAGAACATTAGCATTGAGCCAATTCGCAACCAGGGACATTCCTGTTTCAGCACTTAGCTGCACATCATGCCATGTCCTGCCACAGAAGATGACAGCTGTATCATCGGCGTACGACAGGACTTTGGCATTAGGAATTTTCATGTTACACAGGTCGTTTATGTATAACAAGAAGAGCGTTGGACCTAATACACTTCCTTGGGGGACGCCGTATGATACATCCGTGACATCACTTATATGTTGACCCACTTTGACACTCTGCTTCCTATTTGAGAGATAGCTCTTAAACAGATCAAGCGCGATATCTCTAATACCCACTTTTTACAGCTTGCTTACAAGGATAGGCGCAGAGACGGTATCTAAAAAGACAGTTAGGCACTTATCTCCATTGTCTAGATGATTAGTTACTAATGAAGTTAGTGATATGACGGCGTCCTCAGTAGAAATACCTTGACGAAAACCAAACTGTGAGTCAGAGATGATATTGAATTTGTTTAAGTAATTAAGTAGCCTAACATTAATTAATTTTTCAATAATTTTGGATATACTAGTAAGAACAGAAATTGGTCTATAATTATTAATATCGTCACTACCCCCACCCTTGTGCACAGGAGTAATAATAGCTATTTTTAACGGGGCAGGGAAGATGCCAGTTTTAAAGCAGAGGTTCGCAAGATGGGCTATGATAGGGACGGCTTCCATGCCTACAAACTTTAAAAATTTCGTAGAGATATTGTCCCAGCCTGGGGCACTGTCAGCTTTTAGGTTAATTAATATTCTGTACACCTCTTCGGGGTCAGTTTCAAGAAGCACAAAATAATTTAATAGACTTGATGGGTTACTGCTCTGACCGCAGGCATAATTACCGGTAGTAGGTAGGATTTGTTTAGCCAGGTCATGACCAATTTTAGAAAAATAGTTGTTGATAAAATTTACTGAATAAGACGGGGTTGGCTGAAGTTTTAGCAATTCTGCATCACAGTTATTTGTTTTCTGTGAGTAGGTAATAGCTTTTATATTTTTCCACAGTAGTTTATTGTTATGAACTGATTTAGATAGCAGATTCCTTTCATATTGTCTTTTTAATTTTTTAATCAAATTGTTACAATGGTTTCTGTAACGTCTGTATGTTATTTTTAGAATTTCATTGGTTTGATCCTGTCGAAGTTTATTTTGGAGTTTATTCCGATTTTGTATACAGCGCAAAATACCATTGGTAATTCATGGTTTTAGGATGCGTTTATTGCTGGGGATCTTTAATGTTATTGTATTTAATTTGATGGAGTCAGATAGAGTTTGTATCAACAGAGTACACAGGGAATCAGGATCATCACAGAAAAGTAACTCACTCAGGTTCTTTTCTTTTAAATAATGTAGGGCCTGATCAAAGTCAACAAATGTCTTGGTTTTACGAATATTTTGTAAACATTTTTGTTTAGACAAAACTAGAAGGGTTGTGTAATGGTCAGTTACTGTGGTATTAAGGATAGCAATAGTGGGTGAAAACTTTTTCTTATTTACCTTAAGCATGAAGTGGTCCAGGCATGATTTGTCTCTCGTTGGCAACAGGTGCCCTGGAAGGATACCGTGTAAAGACAACATGTTGAGGTAGTTCGTTCTGTTTGTCAGTTCATGGGACTGCTCAATTAGTTTAGGTATAATATTAATATTTATGTCGCCTGCCACAATAATGTTTTTATTCGGTGTTATAGTCTCCAAATGATTGTTGAGCGAACTGACAAAACTGTCGGTGTTTGAGTTTGATGGTGATCGGTAAATACACAGGATGACGTTATTCAATATTTCCAGGCTTAGACAAGAGGCCTGAGATACTTCACTGTTACACAAGGTTACTTCTGTAACCCGATGTTCGAGTGCACTCTTCACGTAAACGACCACCCCATCATTTTGGTTTAACTGACTTGAAGTCATATATGAACTATAGTTGTTAAGTAGAGGAATGGGTTTATTAGAATTTAACCTACATTCTGTAAATATTATGATATCTGTTTCGAAGTTAAATGTAGACAATGTCAATAAAAAATCATCAAAGTTACAATAAATGCTTCTAATGTTCTGTGTGAAAATAGTTAGGTCACTTTTCTTTACAAAAATGTGTTTAGACAGCTCATTACTGTCGCATTCAATGGAGCGCGCAATCTCAAAATTATCTATATCAGTAACTGTTTGAAGCGTATCACTCATTTATTTGGAATTTTGAAAGAATGAATGTCACAACACGGAACAAATACCATAAAGTAATGGTAATTATTGTACTCTCATAGTTAACGGTTACAAGAGAAGATAATGTAGAATTTATATAGTAATTAACGATATCTCTTTTTGTATTACTAATGTACCGTACTACATAACGCAGTGTGAGGTATATGAAAATTTCGACTGAATGTATTGTAAGTGTAAGGAAGAATGTGTTTATGTGTAAATGAGTTTTGGTTGGAGATGCGTAGTATAAGTCTATGAGAAATAATAATGTTTTGGTTAAATCATTGTTGTGTAAGTGTATAATGCATGTATATGAGTTTTGTGTAAGCTTAAGTGATATAAGGTTACGACATGTTATATGGCAACTATTTATAACTATGGTGATTAGCACCGCGCAGAAAGTGTGAACAATACACGGAACGAAGCAGTAATGCAGTATACAATATTTATATTATAAAACATAAAGTGGCATAAATACCGAAAGCAACATGTATGTAGTCATTTCTGCATGGTCAGACTGTGAATCTGGTCTTCACTTTTAATAACAATGGTCTGCGATTGTTCGTCCTTTTTACCCGACTGCGGCGAAGCCCAAAAGGAGGGTTATGTGTTTGCCCTGTATGTATGTTTGTATGTATGTCCGTTTCTTTGTTCCCTCCGGTAACTCCTCAACGGATGGAGGGATTTGGTTATTTTATATGTCGGTAGATTCGTCTTGATAGCGCAAATGTCACTGGTTACATTAATATCAATAAACAAAGAAAATTGCGGATTTGGGGAACCAGATTGTGGAGGTCGAATATTTTTTTTCTTCTAATACCATCGAGTGGGGTATCAAAATGAAGGCTTTTTAAAGGCGATTACAAAAATATATGCAACTTATATGTTCGAATGTAATTCGAAATGACAAATAGTATAAAAGTAAATAAAATTCTAATTTTTGGCACGTTATGCAGCCTGAACGGCTAGATGGATTTTAGCTTGAGAGGTGTCATTAGATTCGTATTTACTGTGAAAGTGACTTTGGGTATAGAAAAATAATAAAAAAATAAAATGCCATATTTTTAGCGCCAAATTCAAATGTTTGACACGCTCTACAGCCTGAACGGCTCAATAAAGGGGGTGCGTACCATTTGATATAATAACCAAAGTTCTAACGATCACATGACCTAATATTTAGTTGGTATAATATAAAAAATCTATAGTAACATTTAATATAATTTTGAAACGTCAAATTTGTTTTGTATGTGTCGCAGCCAACTAGTTTAATTAACCGTTCAATCAACTCTTAAATCTCGTCTAAACAGCTTTAAGTTCGGGACTTGGGGCACCCCGATGTTAGGTTAGTTAGGTTCCTTTAAGCCCTGCAAGAGAGAAATAGGAGCCCCGCACAGCGGGGCTTCGTCGACTACACTTTGGCCAATATAAAGTGTTTTGAGGTTAGGGCACCCCGAGTTAATTGAACGGCTAATTAAAACTAGTTGGCTGCGACATATACTTATGCAAAAATTGATTTGATTATAGACGCCTGAGATTTTCGTGCTCCCCCACGATCCCCTCTATTGTTGGTGAATCATTTGGGTTAAAGATGAAATTATAACAGTATGAAGTTTCCTGATATTTACTTATTCATTACAGAATTTAGGCTGAAAATGAGTAAATTTGAAAATTATATCAAATGAAAATAGGTCAAATAAATGTTATATAAATTATATGAAATGAATGTAATTAATGTTAATTAATTAATAAATGTAATTAAAGCAAAAGAAGTATAAATGAAATGTAACATTAGATGTCATGAAATTTGGTTATTTGTTTTTATAGCAAATGAGAATTATAACATATTAATGTTATTTCAAGTGATAATGTACTATTTGTTATTATACCCTAATATTACACACCCCAATAAAGGGCTCATCTTGAGGATTTTAAAAGGTATATCTGAGTAACTAAAAAGTGTAAAATAAAAAAATAATTAAAAAAATTAAAAAACCCGACTGCGTAAAAAAACTAATTACTTAAAATAAAATAAAATAAAAACTGAAAAGAATAAAACAAGTTCAGGAAGGAGATAGGACATATTGACTGCAACAGTCGGGCGGGACCCATTAAATAATCTAGACTAAAATCATTACATCCAATATGGGTCCCAATCCCAACTGTTGCAGTCAATATGTCCTATCTCCTTCCTGAACTTGTTTTATTCTTTTCAGTTTTTATTTTATTTTATTTTAAGTAATTAGTTTTTTTACGCAGTCGGGTTTTTTAATTTTTTTAATTATTTTTTTTTACATACACTTTACCGTAGGCTGTCCAACAGTATTTATAGGCGCCTGATTTTACTAAGTCTCGGGCGAGGAAATGCAGGCGAGATCCTTTTGTTGTTAAATGCTCCGTAATAAATATGGGGGTATCTTCCTGCGTTTTAAAGCCAAGATGTTTACAACATAGTTTAGTTTTGTGTTTAATATTAAACGCTTTTACCATCTTCAATATTTCGTTTTTCAAAAGAGTGGAACTCGTTTCAACAATAATAGGTGACTGATTGTTGTCTCTGTTGGTACCTCGCAGTCTGTAAATATATCCTTAATGTCATATTTATTAATTTTACAATCAATGCTTTGCGCCAGGATTGTGGTCAGATCTATAAGATCGTCCTTAGTCTCGTTATTTTTTTTTGGAAAGTTTTTTATTACAAAGTTTGATTTTCTACTGCCAATTTGCATGTCCTCAAATTTGTTCTCCAATGTAACTATGTACTCCTTATCTTTCTTCGCCTCGATTTCTAAATGGTGAATTTTTTTCTTGGGTTCATCGTTTTGTGCGGTAAGAAAAGCTATTGAGTTCTCAATATTGGCATTTGATAGCTGAATTTCCTTCAGAGTAGCAGAAATTTTTGACATCTCATTACCTTGATTAACAGAAAAAAGAGACATCATCTTCATCATCTCTTCTTTAAATTCATGCAGTTGTCTCGAGAGACAGACATCCATATCCTCTCTGGTCCTCTTGACTCGTTCAAAAACATAATTAGGTGGGGTCTTATTTGGATTTCCCAATTGGTTTACATCAGTATCTGACAGTGATTTATTCAACAAAGGGTCCGTAGTAGTCAATGTAGGTACTTGTAGTAGAAGTGCGGCTGTGTTAGATCGTAGAAATATTCTTCGGCGAATGTTCGTGGAATGTTTGTTTACGCTTTACGCTGTCACCGGCGCCGCTGTGTAGCAAGCAGCTAGGTACTCGACCGTCGAGCGCGCAAGACAAAGACGACAATAACTGACACAGTATGTTCTACTCGCACAGGCACACCGCGTTTGTCAAGGTCGGGCTTGCCCTTCACTTTACCACACAGATGTCACTTGATTTAGAGATTTATGGCCAAAGCATAAGTAATATTTCCGATTGCCAAAACATTAAAATGCAAAAATTCTTTAAGGGCAGGTAGTCCCAATTTTCCCAATTTTACATAACTTTGATTCAATAGTAAACAAAGAAATTGTGATTTTTTAAAGCCAAAAAAAATAGATATTATAGTTGACTATATTTACTAAGATAATTTGTGGTTCAAAACATGATATCAAAAACTTCACTCGATGAAAAAAAAATCCGAACAGGAGCCTAATTCGAATATTTTTTCATGTTTTTCTTATTTTACTTGGAGAATATGAAAGTTTTACTTCCAAAAAAAATATCTAAGCAAAGTTAATAACATATAGAACAATTATTTGTGGTTAAATTTTTCAAAACAATTTAATCCTTTTAATAATAAATTATTATATAAGAAAACGGCTTGCGCACGTGGATTCAGTCGCCCGCCAGGCCTTGACGAGGTAGGACCTATGTCCCTTTTGCTGGCGCACGGCTGTCCCGTCGATTTATTGAACGATTTATTTAAAGAACGTAGTGTAATTCTAACAGTACAGTCTTTTTTAACCGACTTAAAAAAAGGAGGAGGTTTCACGATTTGACCGTAGGATAACATCGTCGTTTATGAACCGATTTAGATGATTCTTTTTTTGTTAGAAAGAAGATATTCCAAGAGTAGTACCATGACCATGAAACTGGGATCTGATGATGGCATCTCAGAGAAATCGAGGGGAACCTTTGAACATCGTAGTGCGACTAGTGCGTTTGTTTTTTTGTTCATTGAGTATTTTAGAGCACTACTATTTAAAGAAAGTCTGGACTCGATCTGATGATGGAACCCGAAGACAGTCGAGGGCACTCCTCAACGATTCACAATAATTACCTGGTGTTTGGGCTTGATTAATTTGTATTGATGAGAACTTTACACCTAAATGGGTTGTGGTCATCTTTAGGGGTCTGATGATAAAGACGAAGGACAGTCAAAGGAACTCCTCAACGTTTTACAGTAGCTACCTTGTGTTTGGATTTAATTCATTTCTATTGATGAGAACTTTGCACCCATATGGGTTGTAAGTGCCATTGGTCTGATGATGGAGACCATAGACAGTCGAGGGAATTCCTCAACGAACGAGTTTACAATCTCACGAGATAGATTATAATCTAACGGTATTTACAATTTTACGGTGACACATACAACAAATAAAGCATGTGTCTCTTCGTGATATAAAAACAATGTAAGAAACCTAGTCAAATTGTTCGCGACAAGTGTCTCAAACAGTGTTTTTATATAGTCTATAGAAAGAACGTTCGAGAAAGCACGCTATTGCCGTGTTTGTGATTCTTTGTCGAGTACTTTCTGTTATTATTAGTTTTAAAAGTAAGTAGGTACAAATACCCTCGAGAATAGTCTCATCACAGGTGCGCGTACGCAAACTACTTATAAAAAACATCGAGAAATGTTAATTTAATTTCGACCGTACGCCGAGAGCGTAAAGTACCTACTTCCTTCTTCCGTTCGAGTTATTTATTATCCTTTTGCTTATAGTTTCCTTTGTATTTTTTTGTTAATGTTTTTTGTTCATGCTTTTTGTATGAATTAAAAGATGGTCTAGCGAACAAATACTACACACCGCTAGAGGATTCGCGAATAGTTTTTGTGTGTCTGCTAATAGTATGAAAGCACAGCGCAGGCACCGCATAGTAAGTTTTGTTTTCGACATTGGAACAGTCAGTTTTGTTTACGATATTCAAGCAGTCAGTTTCGTTTCGATATCCGAATAGTTAACAGTTCTTTCCGATTATAGTTTCAGCTCAGTTTTTCCAGTATTGTCTGCTTGTAGTGTCTTACCATAGTCAAATAGTGTTTTATTTCTTCTCCATCTACAATAATAGTGCAGTATTTTCCAAACCCACCTCTCCGTTCCACGAAGCTAACGTTTACACCCGGAACTTTCGGTACAGGGCGGTTAGTGGCTCAGATTTGGTTCCGTTATAGTTTTTGAATTTCCAAACACGAGTCCACCCGTCTGGTACACAAATAATTGAATAAATTACGACTTGCAGCAATTTGCATTTACAATATCTATTCAAATTAATTTATTACATTTAAATGTTAGGTTTTCGCAATTACTACCTATTATAATAAATCAAGCTGACAATTTAATAAAATAAGTTGACCTACTGCCTACACGACACGCTTACCTATACTGTGACACTTCGCTCAGCTTTGGGTTCAAGTCGGCGACGCGTGTGCACGACTCGTTTCGCGTAAAGGGTGGTAGCGTTAAATACCTACTTTGCTTGGCGTAGACGGCCTTAAGTAAAAAATAGTTAACACGTCCGATTATGAAGACGGCACGGACGAAAGAGGAAATCGTACCACTCCCTTTCGGATAGGTACCTACGCACACTGGTAAGGAAACGAACTAGCGAACAACACCACAAGCTGTGGCTAGACCACGGCGAGTGTAGGCAGGCCAAGGAAGCACTTCCTGCTATCGGTGGCCGCTTCACCAAACGCGCGCTGCGGTTGATCAAACAACAGCTGCGCACAGTTACAGCCGCCATTACCGGACACGGCTCCTTTAACAAACACCTCTTTGTCTTAGGAGTCACAGACAGCCCCCTGTGCCGTGCCTGCATGGAGGAAGACGAGACAGCACCCCACGTGCTTCTGCACTGCCCAGTGGTTGCAACATACAGGGTAAATAAAGTACTTTGGTAACCCAACTACTCTCCGCGAGATAGTCAGCATTGGGGCGCTACTGGCTTTTCTCGGGGAATTGGGATGTGTAGCAGATACATTTCATAACCTGCTACTTGTTTCTCAACAATTCAATTAATGTTAGACGACAACATTTTGAGGTTATTTTACAATGAAACCCATGAACATGAATTACAATTGGAAAAGAATAACCTTCATCGTGTTTAGGACATTAATGTATTAAGTGATCAGAAACAGCATGTGCTTTGAAATGGGATGCTGTATTTATCTCTTAATAGCGTAGGAACACTTTACAAAACCGGCAATATTGGCATGCAAATTACTGAGTAACTACTGTACGGATTTGGGACATACCTATAGCCACTTTAGAATGCTCGTAAAACGATCTTTTCAAATATGACAATAGTTTTTGGATTTATTAAAACTTTTGTTTTATTATAACCATAATATTTATTAGGCATAGTGCGTTTCGTTTCATGCAGCTGTCAAAGTTATAGGTCATGCATGACGTTAGTGATTATGTAGTCGCACATAATCATCAGTCTCTTTTACGAAAATTATACTAACGCGAACAATTAAATCATGTTCGTTTATGGGATGCTGTAACGTAATAAGTATTATGTACTTACTGTTCTAAATCTAGAGATAGAAAAAATAAAAAATATATTTCATAAGTAATGATTCTACGTGGAACGAATTTTAATGAATAGATTTTATCGATTTTGGGTTGTCAGTCTGAGTCAAACAGCGGAGCACGCCGCCCGCGTTCCTCAGGCTCACGTTTTTTGACAGTTCAAAAGAACACATGTGAAAAGGTTAAGGCCGTCTACGCCAAGCAAAGTAGGTATTTAACGCTACCACCCTTTACGCGAAACGAGTCGTGCACACGCGTCGCCGACTTGAACCCAAAGCTGAGCGAAGTGTCACAGTATAGGTAAGCGTGTCGTGTAGGCAGTAGCTCAACTTATTTTATTAAATTGTCAGCTTGATTTATTATAATAGGTAGTAATTGCGAAAAGCTAACATTTAAATGTAATAAATTAATTTGAATAGATATTGTAAATGCAAATTGCTGCAAGTCGTAATTTATTCAATTATTTGTGTACCAGACAGGTGGACTCGTGTTTGGAAATTCAAAAACTATAACGGAACCAAATCTGAGCCACTAACCGCCCCGTACCGAAAGTTCCGGGTGTAAACGTTAGCTTCGTGGAACGGAGAGGTGGGTTTGGAAAATACTGCACTATTATTGTAGATGGAGAAGAAAGGAAACACTATTTGACTATGGTAAGACACTACAAGCAGACAATACTGGAAAAACTGAGCTGAAACTATAATCGGAAAGAACTGTTAACTATTCGGATATCGAAACGAAACTGACTGCTTGAATATCGTAAACAAAACTGACTGTTCCAATGTCGAAAACAAAACTTACTATGCGGTGCCTGCGCTGTGCTTTCATACTATTAGCAGACACACAAAAAATATTCGCGAATCCTCTAGCGGTGTGTTGTGTAGTATTTGTTCGCTAGACAATCTTTTAATTCATACAAAAAGCATGAACAAAAAACATTAACAAAAAAATACAAAGGAAACTATAAACAAAAGGATAATAAATAACTCGAACGGAAGAAGGAAGTAGGTACTTTACGCTCTCGGCGTACGGTCGAAATTAAATTAACATTTCTCGATGTTTTTACCTGTGACGAGACTATTCTCGAGGGAATTTGTACCTACTTACTTTTAAAACTAATAATAACAGAAAGTACTCGACAAAGAATCACAAACACGGCAATAGCGTGCTTTCTCGAACGTTCTTTCTATAGACTATATAAAAACACTGTTTGAGACACTTGTCGCGAACAATTTGACTAGGTTTCTTACATTGTTTTTATATCACGAAGAGACACATGCTTTATTTGTTGTATGTGTCACCGTAAAATTGTAAATACCGTTAGATTATAATCTATCTCGTGAGATTGTAAACTCGTTCGTTGAGGAATTCCCTCGACTGTCTATGGTCTCCATCATCAGACCAATGGCACTTACAACCCATATGGGTGCAAAGTTCTCATCAATAGAAATGAATTAAATCCAAACACAAGGTAGCTACTGTAAAACGTTGAGGAGTTCCTTTGACTGTCCTTCGTCTTTATCATCAGACCCCTAAAGATGACCACAACCCATTTAGGTGTAAAGTTCTCATCAATACAAATTAATCAAGCCCAAACACCAGGTAATTATTGTGAATCGTTGAGGAGTGCCCTCGACTGTCTTCGGGTTCCATCATCAGATCGAGTCCAGACTTTCTTTAAATAGTAGTGCTCTAAAATACTCAATGAACAAAAAAACAAACGCACTAGTCGCACTACGATGTTCAAAGGTTCCCCTCGATTTCTCTGAGATGCCATCATCAGATCCCAGTTTCATGGTCATGGTACTACTTTTGAAATATCTTCTTTCCAACAAAAAAAGAATTATCTAAATTGGTTCATAAACGACGAAGTTATCCTACGGTCAAATTGTGAAACCTCCTCCTTTTTTTAAGTCGGTTAAAAAAGACTGTACTGTTATAATTACACTACGTTCTTTAAATAAATCGTTCGATAAATCGACGGGACAGCCGTGCGCCAGCAAAAGGGACATAGGTCCTACCTCGTCAAGGCCTGGCGGGCGACTGAATCCACGTGCGCAAGCCGTTTTCTTATATAATAATTTATTATTAAAAGGATTAAATTGTTTTGAAAAAATTAACCACAAATAATCGTTCTATATGTTATTAACTTTGCTTAGATATTTTTTTTGGAAGTAAAACTTTCATATTCTCCAAGTAAAATAAGAAAAACATAAAAAAATATTCGAATTAGGCTCCTGTTCGGATTTTTTTTTCATCGAGTGAAGTTTTTGATATCATGTTTTGAACCACAAATTATCTTAGTAAATATAGTCAACTATAATATCTATTTTTTTTGGCTTTAAAAAATCACTATTTCTTTGTTTACTATTGAATCAAAGTTATGTAAAATTGGGAAAATTGGGACTACCTGCCCTTAACCTAGTACGCGCCACGTGCGCGAGGTTCTCTTTTCTTTCATTTTCGCGCTGGACTTCGGTCCAGGCCATTGTAATAACTTAGAATCAGTGTTAGCAACATGAATCTGTAAAGCTAGGTATTTGTGTGCCAGTGATTCCTCGTAGGACAGTCAACGGCGGTCTGTGTTCACTGTAGTTCCGTAAGCAATGAACGATTCCGAGAGGACTTCAACGCCGTTATATCATTATTTGTTTACGTGCGCATCTCCGATGATGTATTTTTAACTGCACCATCGCCTCAAGGACAAACTGAAGAGTCTATGATCATCTTCGGCTCATCGTGTCATCTGACCAGCTTCATGGGGAAGTACTACGTCCGTAGGGCTTCGCACCAGCGCTAGTGTCTGTCACCAACCCTGTGTGGTAGACGATCCCAAGGACTACTCACCGTGTTTCCTGCTTCACTTCGCCTCCGGCATCCCGTGACAACTTCCGCGCACCTTCGTTAGGTGTTTTGGCGGGGTCTTCCAGTATCCTCTACGTGCCCGAGCTCCAAGGGACACTGTTGAGCAGTGCCCAGGTGAACGTCTGGTTTACCATCTTCGTGGAGAACCAACTATTGCTTCGGTAGCAATACGTGATGGGAAGTGTGCGTTCATGGTACCATGAGTAAGTCATATTATTTCTTTATTATCTGGCCAGTAGTTTAGAGTCAGTGCGCAACATATTCCATAGGCACCGTTGCCTCGTTCCTACTTGGACTGTCTAATTTTAAGATGCTAGATTCTACCCAATCCTTTATGTTTTAGTTTGTTATTTTTGAAAAACAATATAGTGTTTGCACTTTCAATTTAAACTTAGTTTTATTCCAAATAAACCTCCCATAGGTTTCTAAAGCAAGAGGTCCTTGAACTAATAGTTGGATGCTGAAAACCGAGAGCTTGAAGAACCTTTTACTTGATAATTGCATTTTATACATACATAAACTAATCGTGTGTTTCACTCCCAATCTACTTATTAACCAAAAAAATATAACTTATAATTACTCAATTTTATTCCTCATTCTTTTTCCACACACGTCAGATGGATCGAATAGTTTCCCACCCGCATGCAAAGTACGCGCTTTGAGAGGAAGACCAAGGAAACGATGGATCCCTTGTGTGAGGAGTGATATGAAGGACAAAGGTGTAAATGATACCGTGACGGTTGACAGGAGAGAATAGAAGAAGAAAACGTGTTGCGCCGACCACAAGTAACATGAGATAAGTGCAGGGAGATGATGAACGTTGAATCACTTCCTTCTTCATCGTGTGGTTAGTACCTAGCCTGGTGTCACAGTTTTAATGCCGCTCATGGGCCTCTGACTTGGCTTAACATGCCGTCGAGAAATATCTCTCAGGCATGCTAGTTTCCTCACGATGTTTTCCTCCACCGAAGCACGTGATAATTATACAATACGCATATGAATCTGAAAAATCCGAGGTGCGTGTCTTGGGTTCGAACTGGAGACCTATGACACTGCTGTAACGTTAAGTCACTAATACTTACGAGTCATCGTCTCGACTCTCTGTCTTTTGTTAGACACTTCTTGATCTTCTTCCTCTTCAGTTTTAAACTTCATTAAAGGTACATCGTCTTCTGAATCAGATTCGGAGGAGTGCAGTGGTATATCTTCTAATTCAAAAGAGTTTGTGTCTTCCAATTCTATAAAAAAAACATTTATGAACACAAATTTCCAGTTATTGGGACACTAATTGACACTATGTATAAGTCTTGGATCAATCTATACTAATAATAGAAAGAGGTATTTGTTTGTTGTATGTAAGGCGAAGAGTTTCCTATAGAAAGAGGCGTAAAGCAGGGAGATCCGCTTTCGCCAAAGTTATTCATAGCGGTCCTTCAAGATATCTTCCAAAATATAGATTGGTCAAACAAGGGGGTGTGGATACTAAATAGACATCTTACCCATTTAAGATTTGCTGACGACATAGCCCTTTTTAGTGAAACTGCCACAGACCTAGAAAAAATGCTTCAAAACCTCGACAAAGAAAGCAAGAAAGTAGGATTAGAAATGAATACCAGCAAAACAAAAATAATGACCAATAATATTCAAACCCCAATAAAGATAGATGGAAGGATGATAGAATATGTCAACGAATATATATACCTCGGAAAACTTATGTCATTTGACACCAATCGAAACGAGAATTAAGTAGACAGAAGAATAAACACAACATGGAAAAAATATTGGGCACAGAAAGAAATCCTCAAAGGAAACTATAGTCTGAAGTTAAAGAAGATCATAATGGATTCATGTATCTTGCCCTCATTAACATATGCAAGTCAGACTTGGACTTTCACTAACAAGACTAAAAACAAAATCCTCTCATGCCAGCACGCCATGGAAAGAAGCATCCTGAAACTAAGGAGAATAGATAAAAAACGAAATTCTGACATCCGCAAAAAAACAAAGCTCACGGATGCATTGCAACAAGCCATGACACTAAAGTGGAAGTGGGCAGGCCATATTGCTAGGTACCAGGAAAACAGATGGACATTACAAACAACAAAGTGGCTCGGTCCTACTGGAAAAAGACAAAGAGGACGGCAAAAGAAACGATGAGTTGACGACATCGTAAAAACGGCTGGGAAAAACTGGATGTACACCGCCCAAGAAAAACTAAAATGGAAAAAGTTGGAGGAGGCTTTTTACCCTACAGGGGCCATACAATAATATAATAATATGTATTTTTTTTTTAGTAACTAAGAATGTAAATAGTATGGATAAATAAAGCTTAAATAAATAAATAAAATGTAGGGGTAATCTCCAGAACTAATGATCCTATTGTAAAAATTTCTTCATTAGCAGAAAGCTACATTATTCGTGAGTGCTATAGGCTATGAATTATATTTATATCATGCATATTATTATCACAATTTTTGCGTCTGTGACCATTTTAAGAATTTCCACATGATATATTTTATTATCATAGTCTTTATCTGCCTAGCCTTTTCCCAACTATATTGGAGTCGGCTTAACCGTCTAACCGGATGCAGCTGAACACCAGTATTTTACGTGGAGCGACTGCCTATCTGACCTCCACAACCCAGTTAGTACTGGGTAATACGATACCTCTTGGTAAGTCAGACTTTCGGGCCACTGACTGCCTTTAACGACTGTCAAAGATCTACAAATGACCGGGAAACGAAGCACAGAGGATACTCGGTATGTAATAGGTGGTCACCCATCGGCGGACCAACCTAGGAAAGCACGGCTGAACCTAAAGATCAAACCGAACGGCTGTTATTATTTAACCACGAGTTCTTCTATTAATATCTTAGTATGATTCTGCTACAGTGGCCATGTTAGACCCCCAAGAGTGATGTTACGTTATGCTTACATAAAATGAAGTACATACCTCTTCGTTCCTCCTCCTTGATAGGTATAACAGTATCTTGTGCCACACAATCATCTGGTAACTCTTCGTGTTCATCAGTTATACTAATATGTACTGTTGGACTTATCATATACCCGTTGAAACTCTCTAACATGCCTTGTTTTAGAAGAGGTTGTGTCTGTAAAAAGATGATTAAAGTCAACAGGGTGTAAACACACCCTTCACGAAGCCGTCAACCAAGCATTCTGTACATCAAACTAAGTAACTCGACACAAACATCATTGCTGGGAAATAACTTTTTTTGGGGTGAAAATCACGTTTTGTGGTAGGTTTCATTGTATCGCACTCAGAACACTGTGCTGATAGATGCTTTCGTATGGAACCGTACAGAGATTGCGAAGGTATTTCCTCACATTAAGACATCAAGTCTCCAAATTTAAAAAATGTGGTGGGAACAGTCTCGGATTAAAATGGCTGTATCATACAAACTGACGGGCAGGTTCCATTTTAGCCACTGGCTATGGAACCCTAAAATATTTGTGATAGTAAATCACAATAAAGAAGTGAGTGATAGCTCCAGCCACTTCAAATGAAATTCAGACATAACATTATATTGAGAGAGCATCACATACACAATATACTAATCTAATAATTATGAGCCCCATTGACCGTTTCCACATTGGGCGATAAATCATGGGTTTTTTTTTGTTTTGTTTATCCAACAATAGCCAATTATTCATTAACCAATAGCTTGTATTATGTCACCGAGCAGTCTCGAGGACCTATTCGCGGTCTGCCAGCAAATTACATCCACAATAGATATGAAACGATCTGTCCCACGATATTGTGTCATTATCGTAATCCCCTAATGTGTCTAACCATAGTTAAATCTCACCTCATTGACCTCATCCAACATCTGAGTGAACAGCTCCTCAGCTTCCAGACATTTCCTCTGCAACTGGCAGCATTGCTTTAGTTTGGTGTAGCAGAAGGAACAAGCGAGCATCGGTCTACCGTCTTCAGTTACAAACTGCAACAAAAGTGCTCTTAACATAACATAACGCCTGTAATACCCAAAGTGTTAGGCAGAGATGTACCTAATAGTAGTAGTACTTACACCCACGTTTCATCAGTTAAGTCCCAAGTAATAGGTTGTGAGCCTATTGAATCAACTGGGCGCAAATCTAGACTCCGTGGCTGCTACTGAGAAATTACTGATGGTAAACCCCAATAACACTGTGCCCCACCTGGGAATCGACCTAGGATCTCAAGCTCAGCAGTTGCTTGCGACCACGAAACCAAGGAAGCAGTCTAAGAAATAAGCAGAAAAACTAAAGAAGTTCCACTAATTGTTTAGACTAAATGAAATACTTCACATTCAATCAAAGTTTGGCTTTTAATAAATCCTGCTTTCCTTGGTTAATAAGCAAAGATTATTCTCATCTGGCTCTTGTGGTACAGAAACTCTAGTACAATAGCCAGGGCTGCACTCTGCAACTTTAATTAAAACTTCAAAGGGTTCGAAATGTTAACATAGGTTAGGCCTTTTTTTCTGAAGTTGGATAATGAGGGATAAAAATAAAAAAAAACACAGGTTATTTGCTTACTGGAATATCAGCCAGCTTCTCATAGAGTTCCTGCAGGATCTTACTAGTAACCTCATACATGCGAATGTTTTCCACCAAACATATCCTACACATTTTCAGTTTTACTATCTCCATAATTAAAACACTTCTCAATATTGACAACTGACTATAAATATTTTAATCTATGATCAAACTGTGTTACTGTTTACAGTGAGCATGATACCAATGATCGTGCAAACGTTGCAAGTAAATGAAATTTTGGGGGTATGAAGAACAGGGTTTAAAGCTCTTCATCCCCCGTAGAAAAGGGAGAATCCTCCGACCAGACGGATGTTATGTTATGTCTGGTGAGCTACTGTCCGAAAGTTGTTGTGGGGTTCAAACAGTCGTAAGTCGCGGATAACGTTGCTTGCGCGATGTAGGATTTTGACGAGTTTCGCCACCATTCGCAGCAGGTTTTGCAGCAGGCAGCATATATCTCTCCAAGTACCTAGTCCTCAGAAATTATTAGCTTTTTGCGTTTGTAAACAGGTCTTTGGCTTGACTCTTATACTTATTTTACTCTATGGCTTGACTGTCAAATCAGTCAAATAGTGTCAATCAGTTCAATCACAGGCACAGGTGTTGCCAACTCAACTAACTATTCAAAATCTGCTAGTTTGCACGAATAGTGTAAAAAATGTGCTAATCTCTAAAAAATTACAAAAAAAAATGCAAACTTATATGTCAGTATTTATTAAGAAATTAAATCAGAGGATGTAGAAGGCTGAGAACTAGAGTCGTAACTCTCTCTGGTTCCGATACAAAGTTGTACATTGTCTGGAAAGCACTTTCCTGCTCTTTTTAGGTCGAATCTGACGTACAAGATGGCATTCAGGGACTCAGGGTTTTCACCGCCAAACCACCGCGGAGTCTAGTATCGATTTCTATTTTTATTTCAAGAAACATTGTGATTTACATTCTTTTCATACTTTTTAAAATTTGTAAGAAAAATATGCTCTAGCAAAAAAAAATATGATAGAGTCTGGCCAACGAAAGCTGTCCACGACATATTTTCAGAAGTTTTGATATGGCAATAATTTAGGACTGTCAAAATTGACATATTTACGTTTCGTACTTGAGTCATCTTGTGTTTACGTGTTTCATAATTTTATTGGTTTTGTTTAAAATAATGCCGAAAACAATCAAAAGTTCGACGAGGAAGCTTCTATTTACTATGATTGACAAATTTGAAGACAAAAAGTGACATGAATCAGAAATTGCAGAGAAAATACTACGACTGGATTCAATCATTTCATTTTTAGGTTAGTTAATTGAATTGCTAATGAAATACCTTGATACTTTTCGACTATTTATAACAAATCGCAATATTTTTCACGGTCTATCCACTTTTCAGGAAGTAATATGAACGAGGAAATAAAACTTAAAATTGTGGAAGCAGTAAAGAAATTCAAAACTCAAAAAAAATGAAATGTCGACCTGTGAATCTCATTATTTTGTAAAGATATCTTCAATGACAGGTATTACTTTAGAAATTATAGATTTTTAACAGTTACTTCGAAGGGTTTAAACATTTATGATAATGTATGGATGGCTAAATTAAATAATAAACTCTACTATCTTTGTATTTTATTATGGTTTTTGACTTTATTGACTGATTATTAATAATATACTGTTACATAATTTATTGTATTTGTTCCCTTCAGATGTAAGTGTGAAGACCATATGAAGAATTTAAATTGAAGGGTTTAACAATCAAGGACAGTGGAATACTCCGGGGAAAAATCGTCCACATTCAGCAACAGTTTCCAATTTGGATAATTTGGTATTTCAGCTATAAGAAACAAAATAAACGAATTTTATTAAGTCACTACCTCACAGATGGCGTGGAAACGTCTACATAAAATTATGAACTATTTGAAAATAATAAAAAGGCAGAATTAAAAGTACTCTTTTATTTAATATTCTTCACTATACTCGAAAATTACAGCTCATAAAACATAAATAAAAAAGACTTTACTTGCTGAATAATAAATAGTATCAACAATGTCTAAGCAGTGTATAGCCAGGGTTAACAGCTCTTGATTTTTTAAAATTCCCGCCTTTTTTCTTGGACAGCTTTCGTTGGCTAGACATGAATATGATAAGCCAAATCTACCATATAATATGCTAAATTGGCAACACTGGGCACAGCTGACAATGACAGTTGTGCACAACGACCGTCACCGTGACATAATATGATTTCGTTTCGTTTCGGTGCCAACGAGGGATTTTCTTTTTAGCTCTTCCCTAGTCGCTGGATAGATGGCGCTAGGAGTTAGTATGATAATGCAAGGAACGAAACCTAAAAAAACTGATTTTAACAAAGCGCGAGAAAAATAGGTTATGTTCGGAAGGCTAAGCAAATGATAGTGTCAGTCAACGAGAGTATGTGACGTGCGTGACACAATGTTTTTTTTTCCAAGCGTTTTGGCTTTGGCACCAACTATCATAGTAAGTTCAACGCCATCTCATCTCATCATCCAGGCGTGCAGATTCCCACCCTACGGCGTGCAATGCAAACATCTGCTCTGTAGTTTTTAAATCATTAAAAATCAACGCGAAAGTATCTTGAACTTGAAAGTAGTTGTTATCGCTTATAGTGCATAGAAGAACCAGTGTTAATGTGGACAACAGTAAATCTGCAGTGCATATCACGAAACATTAGTGAACCCAACCCAGTGAATTTCGAGTGATAACATCAACAAAACAGTGACATTTTACTATTTAAAACCCGATTAAAGTGTTCCCTTTTCAAAGTAAAAACATTAGATTACTTGATTTTAACTAAAAACAGTGAAATAGTGCAAAATCACAAAAATAAAAGTACATCTAAACCGTCACATTGCTACATTACTCAAGTGACCTTTGGACTCTAAATACTTAACGAGCTTGAGCACTCGACACGTTGTCGGCGTACGTGTCCATCAGCTGTCAAAACAAAACGTTAGCTACAAAACACTACCACTATTTCACCGGTAAATTAACTTCAGCTTGGCGTAGCGGTAGCAGCGGCGATTCTTGAGCAACACGTCGCAAGTTCGATTCTCAGAACCTGTGTCTCTTTTTGAGATTTGTCAATTTTCGGAGTGGAACAACGATTTGTAAATAAATATGAATCCCCAGCGCACACCGCCTAATTTCTGCGAAAACAAATTGTCAAAAAATATAACACCACACCATAGTTCGGACTCTGCATTAAATGACACAGAAACAAAAATGGATGAGTCGATAAATGTTGCCAGAAGAAACTACAAACGTAAGATGGACGATCATGCCGAATGCTTTGAAAAGTTTATGTCTCAAATGAAATCTATGTTTGCCGATTTCCAGGAGAAACAAAATGCAAAATTTGATATAATAAATCAATCTATCAACTGTATTAAGGAGCTGCATCTTGAATTAAAGGAATCGGTTTCTTTCATATCGCAGAAATATGATGAATCCCTGGTGATTATTGGCCAATTATAACAGGAGAACAAAAATACCAAAAAACAGGTGCAGCTCCTGGAACAAAAACTTGAATCTCACGAAAAATCGGCACGGGCATCCACACTAGAAATTCGTCATATCCCAAAACATGAAAATGAGACTAAGGAAAGCCTGGTTAACGTTGTTAAGGATCTCAGCTCAGCGGTCAATCTACCGTCTAAAATCGTAGAATCAGAAATACGCGACATTTACAGGACTAATACTAAAACCGAAGCCTTAGTCGTTGACTTCACTACCGTAGCCAGAAAAACGTCGTTTATATCCGCCGTTATAAATTTTAATAAGATACAGAAGGAACAAAAACTATTACCGCTGAACACAAACCATTTAAAGATAAAAGGGCCTCCACGAAACATTTATGTTTCAGACTCGTTAACTGGCAAAGCACGTAGACTATTTTACTTAGCCAGGCAATGTGCTAAATCCCATTCTTATGATGGCTGCTGGATTTCTTTCGGGCGAATCTTTATCCGCAAGAGGGAAGGTGAAAGACCCATCCAAATAAAAGACGAAGTAGATTTAGATTTAAATAAAATATGACTAGTATTAGCTTCTTTGATATTGTTTAAATTCACTGTTTTTTGTTTCCAAACTGATTTTTTTCTTTCTACTCTATTCACTACATGTTTACAAAATTATAATATACACCAAACACACACACACAAAGTTATAATACTATTATTTACAAAATTCTATAAATATTACAAAACTCATGTTAACATACGTAGCGCAGATATCGATAGATTAAATAGCTCTTCTTATCCAATAACTTTTTCCTTCGAACTCCATAATTTATTGTTTTCGCTGCCGTAAATGATTTGTTACACAATGTAGAACAATTTCGCGTCTCTGAACCTGTTACATGTAATCCCGAACAATGCAGCTCATACATACAGCCCCCAAAGTATTTGAAAATCTTACAACAAAACATCCGCAGCATTAATCGCAACTTTGATGAATTATTGATAATGATGGCTAGGCTGAAATTCGATTGTGATATAATTGTATTATCAGAGTGTTGGCTTTCTCAGGTATCTAGTCTCCCTAAAATAAATGGCTACAGTTCACATAAGACATCTAAAAATTACAATCAAAATGATGGTATTGTGGTCATGATAAATGATCGACATAACTTTAAAATTGAAGAACCGCTGTTTATGGAAGCAAATTGCTTGGTCATTAAGATGGGAGCAAATGATACCGTTATAATAGCTATATATCGACCACCGTCGTTTAAAAAACTTGATAACTTTTTAATATCACTTAATGATCTACTTGATAAATTATCTAACTTTAGGAATATTATTATAACGGGCGATATCAATATAAATATATTAAATTCAGATGCTAACTCTCTAGCTTATCTCGACATTACCTCTTTCCACGGTCTACTTCCAGCCATCTATTCACCGACTAGGGGTAATAATTGCCTTGATCATGTTATAGTTAAGACAAAACAAAATGCTTTTACCTTTAATTTAAAAACTACGATATCTGATCATGAAGCTATATTGTTTTGTCTAAACAGCAAAAGTTCCGGAAAGGCAAAAAAGGCTAGTACGGTTAAGAAAGTAAATTGGGAGGGAGCTGTGGTGGACTGCTCGGAGATAGATTTTGGTCAGATTTATAATGAAGTGGATCCATGTTTAGCTACTAGCATGTTTGTAAATGTTTTAACTGATTTGATTCATAAACATACTGTGATCTTAAAGATTCCCCGAAACAAAACTCTCCTAAAGCCATGGATCACTACTGGCCTTCTACGGTGTATAAGAAACAGGGACTTGATGCACTTAAAAACTAAAAATGAACCAAATAATGAAATTTTGTGTACAACATATAAACGCTACAGAAACTTCTGTAATAATCTACTGAAAAAACTGAAACGTCAGTATGAAAAAGATCAACTGCAAATGGCTAAAGATAATTCCAAAAAGTTATGGAATTCTATAAAAGCTATTACAAGTTATAATAATAGTAAAGGAAATAGCTCTTCTCAAGACTTGCTATCTGCTAACTCCTCCCCGCAGTTGTCTATCAACACTGTAAATGAATTTTTTGCTAGTGTCGGTAGTCGACTAGCACAAATTATACCTCCTACCCCACCTTTTCAAAATGTCGATGAACATAAAGAACGTTCACCCTGTAACTCTCTTGTCCTACTAAATGTGGATTGCGAGGAAGTTACAAAAATTATACTTAACCTAAAACACGATTGTCGAGCGGGTTGGGACAACGTTTCGTCTAGGTTCCTGCAAAAAGTTGTAGGCATTGTTGCTCCTGTGCTTACCGATCTCATAAATCGCTGCCTAGAGGCTGGTGTTTTCCCCAATGCACTTAAAAAATCTATACTTATTCCTATACACAAGGCAGGGGATACCGACTGTGTCAACAACTACAGACCTATATCAATCCTCACATCATTGTCAAAAGTATTTGAACGAATTATAAATGGTAGGCTTATAGATTATCTAGAATCGAATCAACTTCTTTCCTCATCACAATTTGGTTTCAGAGCAGGCAAATCTACTGATCAGGCTGTTCATAATTTCACCACCTATTTAGTTAAAAAAATGGATGCAAATAAGAAATGTATTACCATCTTCCTTGACCTTGCTAAGGCGTTTGACACAGTCTGTATCTCCAACCTTTTAAACAAGCTTAACAGCATGGGAATTCGGGGGAAACAGCTTGATCTTTTCGCTGATTATTTATCGGGAAGATCTCAGTGTGTGAATATCGGTGACTACGCGAGTGATGATCTTAAAATGACGTTTGGAGTCCCGCAAGGGAGTATTCTTGGGCCCACCTTATTTTTATGTTATATAAATGAGCTCTGTCAGCTCCAAATCCAAGACTGTAATATTATCTCATATGCAGATGATACTACTTTGACATTTGTTGGTGACACCTGGGAAGAGGTTTATGCTAAAACACAGGCTGGGTTTAACACTATCTGCCACTGGCTGTCTGCAAATTCATTAACATTGAATGCGGACAAGACCAAATTCATGCAATTTTCCGTTCGTCACCTAGCAGTGACTTCACAAAGCGTATCCCAAATATTTGCCCACCAATGCTCAGTTCCTCCCGTATTACAGTGTAGTAACTGTCCGCAAATAAATTCTGTCAAATCAATACGTTACTTAGGCGTTACTATTGACAATAGACTATCGTTTGGAGAACACATTCATAATGTCGCCCAGAAAGTGCGTAAACTTACGTACATTTTTAGACAACTGAGACACATAGCAGATAGAAAGACACTGATCATGGTTTACAAGGGCTTGATCCAATCTATTGTGACCTACTGTATTACTACATGGGGCGGCACGGACAAAACAAAATTGTTGGAGCTAGAGCGAGCTCAAAGGTTGATTTTAAAGGTTGCCTTCTTTAAGCCTAGACTCTTTTCTACCCGGAAATTATATCAAGAAACCGGTGTACTAACAGTTAGACAACTGTACATTCTTCTGAGCATCCTTCGACAACATGGAGATATATCGGCGTTTAACCAGGAGATTGCTAACACAAGAAGGCACTATGCCGTTTGCAAAACCTCTTAAACCAAAACTAGATTCGCACAAAAATTTTATAACTTTATTGCACCTAGATTATATAATCAAATTAATAAAATTAAAAATATATTTAATTCTAATTCAAAAGAATGTAAGGGAAAGGTAACTTCATGGCTGTTGGGATTGGACTATAAAGAGACTGAGGAACTACTGGAAATAAAAAAGTAAATTTATTATTTATTTAGTCTCAGGTTTTGTAGTATTTGTAACACATAACACACAATCACCACACACCTCACATAGTACACTCATAAATGAACACACGCTCATACGACAGAACTCATAAACTGACACGACATCACTACACCACACAGAACACTCATTCATGAACACACGCTCATAAAACCACTCATACACTGCCACACAAAAACACACTCATTTACTCTTCTACTCTATCTTAATTATGTAGTACTATTAATATAAGTTTGCCTATCTGGTTTAAAAACTTTGATGTGTATTGTAATAAGTATATACTACTTTTGTTAGATCTGCTAATATGCATTTTAGTGGGGACCTGGTGTCCTAAAATACAGGCCTCGGCTTAGTTTAGGCGCCAGTCTCCCACAAATAAAATACTTTTTCCTGTTTAGAGATATGTTACAACATAAGTACTTACTGTAAGTTTTTTATTTGTGGAAGAGAAATAAACAAATTTTTATTATTTTTATTTATTATCTATAGAGTTCTTGAAAACTAAGTTTTTTTTTAATTTCTCAAAAAGAAAACCTCTCCTAACGAAATAAAAAAAAAATGGTATCATAGAGGAATAAGCTATAGAAATGTCACGGTAAACCATTTTCGATTTAGACACACGGATGCTACCTGACTGACCAAAGAACGCATGACATTAAATAGACCGACTTGTTACAAAGTAGATTATTTTTGGGGTGTCAAAAGGTTTTTGTTTTACGATTTTTGGCTATTTCTCTGCTTTTTTTGGTTGTATTTTACGTGTTTGTGCTCTTCCTGTGTTTATTCCGCGAAGTAACTTGCTGTGCGTGGCGCCACTCACGAGCGCGCTCTGCACTCTCAACCTCATTGCTGAGGACTTGGACATAATTATTCTGTTCATCTGTTGCGCTTTGGATGAAAGAACAGCTACTAGAATTTGCTATGTCAAAAACAGTTAAACTATAAAAATTTTAAGTGTGCTACAATATCGCATTGGGTCTAGCCTGTAAGGATATTTGTATGTCCTCTCGGGCCCCGGCCGTGCCTCGTGAGGCACGGACAATGAAGTTCCGTTGAGCCCCGCCGCGCGCCATGCCTCCGGAGGCACGGCTGGATCCAGCAAATTCAAACCTTATTTGTACTAAACATACAGTTCTTAATCGTTAGGCAATTTTTTACCTGTGATGCCTGACAGTAGTCGATTCGAACGATGCCAAACACTAGTAACATAAAACGATCAACTTAAAAAAAAATATAAAGAAGCGCGTCACTCGTCAGTCGTTGAAACACAGAGTACTTTTATATAAATGGAAAACGTCAGTGCAAGTCTCCTTAGAGTATATATGTTCTGTGCTATATATATTAGTCTATGGTTCTGTGGTGCAGGTAAACATTGAGTGCCACTGCACTCGAGTGATTTATTGTGTTTTTGTAATTTTGTTTAGATAAGTGCTTGAAAACTTTGTGAAGTGAATGTTTATTACCTTATTATTGTATAATACTACTTTGTAGCAAGATATTTAGGTAGAACAATAATTTATTGTGAGGGATTTATTCAATTAAATAAACACCACCAGTATACTATGACTGAAAATATAACTTATTTGACACGACTGTTATTTGTAAGTTAACTAAGGTAATTTTATCAACGACAATGCAGTGCCTATTGTATGGCCAGTACTCACACTCCTCTTCACAGCATCGTCGTGGTAATCAGGAGTATAGGATAGTAGCTTAAAAACAAACCAATTCTTAGATCTCATGTTAGAATTTAATTTTGTACAGCATATAAAAGTACCAACGCGAGTGACCCAAACCACCTCAACGTGTCTTGATCTAATTTTTACAAATTGCAATATAAAATCACACACCACAGTGAAAGAGTTGGGTTTCTCTGACCATAGTAGTACAATAATAAAATTGGCTGTACCCCGGCAAACTAGACATATAGTCTGGTGGGTTGAAAAGAGGCTGTTCAATAGCAAAAACACACAATGTTTCAAATCTAAACTAAAAGAAATAAAATGGAACGATATAATCAAGCCCGGTAGGGATATTGATGAAAACTATAAATCATTTAACAATACGCTTACTGACATACTTAATCAATACATACCAAAAACAAAATTAAAGCTAAAAACAAACTATAAAAAACATTGGTTAACTAAAGGCATCAAAATTTCTTGTAAAAATAAAAGGCTTGAAAAAATACTCTCTATTAAAACAAATAACCTTTTAATCAAACAACATTACAAAATATATGAAAAAACTTTAAAACAAATTGTAAAAAAAGCTAAAAAACTGCAGTATATAAATAAATTAATGAAATCTAATAATAAAGTAAAGACTATGTGGAAAATTATAAACGAACGAACTAATAAAAACGTGAAAAAGGAAAAAAAAAACATAACGCTACATGTAAATGACAATGCTATCTCGGACCCGAAGCAAACAGCAAATATATTTAATAACTTCTTTGCGTCTATCGGAGAAGGATATGCGCAAACCGGCAAAGAACCGCGAAACATCTCTGTGGTCCACCGCACTGAAAATACCATGTTCCTAAGTACAGTAGGTCCCAGTGAAATAAATTTAATATTGAAAAGCCTTAAAAACAAAAACAGTTATGGAATAGACGAAATACCACCAACCCTAGTCAAACAGTGTGCAGATGAGCTGACCCTTCCATTCTACTTGCTAGTCAATCAGTCTTTTGAGGAAGGAAGATTTCCGAACTACCTAAAAAAAGCCATTATAAAGCCAATTCACAAAAAAGACTCAAAAACCGACCCCTCAAATTACCGCCCTATTGCTCTTTTACCTACAGCCTCGAAAGTATTCGAGAAAGCGATGTGTAATCGCGTCTATTCGTTTTGCGAAAAATATAAAATTTTTAATGAATCCCAGAATGGTTTCCGAAAAAACCACTCTACAGTTCTAGCAGTATATAATTTTATTCAGGAAGCCATAAATATAATTGATAAGAAAAAATATGCCGTAGGTATACTATTAGACATGACAAAAGCATACGATAAAGTGCAATTCGACATTCTACTTAACAAACTACAAGGAATAGGGATCCGCGGAAAATCTTACGAATGGTTCAAATCATATTTGGAAAATAGAGAACACCAAGTCGAAGTAGAATACTACAACGAACATGAAAAACGAATCCAATACATTCGGTCGGATAGCAAGCAAATTAACGCCTCAATCCCCCAAGGGAGTGTTATTGGATGCCTCCTATTTATCATCTATATAAATGACCTCCCCACAATAATAAATGAATCCTGTGTTCTGTTCGCCGACGATATCTCAGTACTAACTTCTTGCTACGACAATACCAACTTAACCGAAATACTTACAAGCATAATTAACAAAATAATAACTTGGATGACAGAACACAACCTTGAATTAAATTTCAATAAAACTAAAATCATGTGCTTCCATCCACGTCAGAAAACCCCTTTAGACTTAACATTTATTTACAACGACGAAAAAATTGAAACAGTAAAAGAATTCAACCTACTCGGCTTATCCATAGATACACATTTAAATTGGAAATCACATATTAAAAAAATCAGGTCAAAGCTATCTAAATTTGCCTATGCCCTCCGTGAAATAAAAAAATCCACCAATCTCTCCACTGCTCTTGTTACGTATTATGCCTATGCATATGCATGGTTAAACTACGGCGTAATACTATGGGGAAATAGTACAGACGCATCAACACTATTCATACTACAAAAACGACTGATTAGAATACTAGTTAACATAGATAACACAGACAGCTGCAAACCCCATTTCCAAGAACATAAACTTCTAACCCTACCTTGCATATATATCTTGGAAATGTGCAAATTTGTTAGAAATAATCATAAACTCTTTACTACACGCGAAAACATACAGACTCGCTACACACTACGACACAAAAACAGACTAAACCAACCAGGTTCTAAGCTAAAAATTCACTCCACAAGCACTTTAGTAATGTCAGTTAAAATATACAATAAACTACCTGATGAAATTAAAAATGAACAAAAATTTAATATCTTTATAAATAAATTAAAACAATTTCTAATCTGCAAATGTTATTATAATGTACATGAATATTTAAATGATAAATTTAATAACTAAACAATAATATCAAAAAAAAAAAAAAACGCAATAATAATTTATTTATAATTACCAATGATAATAATAATATATATGTATAATTTAAATAAATATTATTGTATAAATCCAATATATGAGTGGTAAAAATTATATGTACACAACTAGTTATAAGTTATAAAATTGTTAACAAATATCTATAATAGCCCCCTCCTCCAAATTTTTATGTTGTTATGCCCGACAGGGCCCACAATGCTCCAAAACAAATGTATGTCTTTATGTACCTACCACCTAAGTTCACATTGTGGAATGCAATAAATGTATTGAGTATTGAGTATTGAGTATTGAGTTCAGGAAGCTCCTAAACCGCACCGCAATTTCAATAACCGCGGGCCGGCTAAAGCTTTGGTTAAGATATCTGCCTCCATATCTTCGGTTTGCAGATACTTGACCTGTATCACTCCGTCTGTTTCATCCCACAAGTTTCCGAACGCAGTTTTGACGTTTGACAGATGACGTTTCAGTTGTCAGTGCGATCTTTGGTTGAAAAAATGGTCGCTTCCGTTTTGTTTTTTTGATGCACGCTGTTGTCGTGTAATTATTGATTAATCCGATACAATCTTGATCGGTTTTTGATATTTTGTTGATAATTGAGTGAAAATTAAGACATTTCGCCATCTTGAGTCGTGACCGCGAATAATTTGTTGGTTAAGTAGCCGGCTTTTGTGTGGTTTGGACGCCGGTAACTTCCTGAATTTAGTGCTGAACTTGTAAATCCCCACTTGGGTTAGCTAACCGGGATAAGATTTAGTTGGACATTGACTGAAAAGTGCCACGTGTGTGATCTTGGAAGGTTTGTCCAGGCAGTCGACGGTACGCGCTGTGGGGCGTCCTTTGGAATACCGTCGAATCTTACATAACTTCACATGCACAACACAAAACACATTTACACTTACACCCCACCTAGATACGACGTGACCTGGGACTACGCCACATCACCAGTTCCAACGTGATGTAAGTGGTAAGTGTACCAAGTTGTTTTCCCCTTGTCGATCGGACAAGTATTATTTTGATTAGGGCTCCGCGTAATCGCGGACATCGTGAGTCTGCTGGTGCAGTCTCACACATCTGGTAGCAGAGCGTGGTTTAATTGTTAAATTCACCACTTATTGTCGAGTTAAAGTATTGAGAAGTCTGATTTGTTGCCTGTCAGCCTGACTCAAATTAAACATAGTTAACATTGATTGTTTGACATAATATATTATGATATGTAGTGCCCCTTGTGGCTTGTACTTTAATTTGTTGTTGTATAAACAAGGTATTGCTTGTACAGGGTCGGATTTGAACTTGTAATAATTCAAACTAAGTTTTATTATTTGGTTTAAATTGTAGTTTGGGTCCGGGATAATTATTCCTGGTTATTATTTAATTGAATTTAATTTGTTTTATTTGATATTTGTCCCAATGGCTTCATTGAAAGCTGTAAACCAAGCCATTGGTGGATTGACCTCGCAGCTAAGATGGTTTGCCTCTGCTGCTGCAACCGCTGAGCGTCTAGACCTGGAAGAGGCCACGCTTGCCCGGTATGAGCAGTTGAATGCGAGATTGAGTGCGGTTGACACTTTGTTTGCTCGCTTCAATGAATTGATTTTGGACTTGGACCTGGAAGCATTGGGTCAAGCAGCCCGTGATAAGGTTGTTGCGGATTATGACCAGATGTTGAACCTGGGAGACATAATAAGTATGCGAGCCCGGGAAATTTTGAAGAGTCGGGACTCTGCCCAGGTCAAAACAGAGACCTCTGTTGTTGCAAGTCCTGGACTTTTGGGTAGACTGCCTACCCTGGAGCTGCCACATTTTGACGGTCACTTGGACCATTGGTTAAGCTTCAGGAACCTGTTTGAAAGTTTGGTTGATTCGCGCTCTGACCTCCGACCGGCCCAGAAGTTGGCTTATTTGTTGTCAGCCCTAGGAGGTGAGGCTAGAGCCTTGGTGCAGCACTTGCCGGTGACCGACTCGGCCTATCCCACCGCTCTGGAACTTCTATCCCGACGATACCAGAACAAACGTTGCCTGGCTGATGTCCATATTGACCAGATCTTGGGGTTGCCGGCCATCACCAGAATGTCAGCGTTGCGTGCTGACCTGTTGAATCCATTGCTGGCAGCAACCAACGCCTTAAAACGATTGGAGTTGCCGGTGGACTATTGGTCCTATCTTTTGGTGCACATAGTGTTGCAGCGGCTTCCGTCAGATTTAAGGTCCCGTTTTGAGCAGAAGTATGGGGGTGATAGTGCCACCCATCTTCCCCCTTTTGAAGACCTCGTCAAATTTTTGGAGGATGAGTGTCGTTTCCTCGACAACGCTCGTGGTGCCACGGGGTCAAGCCAACCGCCCTCTCGGCCGAGGGCCCAGGGACTGACTAGGACTGTCGGGCCTGGTGATAGCCGCCCTGCCCCCCGTTTTGGTGGCACCCAGAGTAATCCTGCTTGCGGCTATTGTAAGGCCACGGGACATGGCGTAGTCACTTGCGCGGCCTTCTTGGAGTTGCACGTGAGTGCCCGCCGCCGAGTTGCCAATGCACGCCGTCTGTGCTTTTCTTGTTTGGGGAATCATTTTCATCGGGATTGCCCCAACCCCCGCCCTTGTTCAATTTGTGGGGGTTCGCATCTTGAAGTTTTGTGCGCCAACGCGAACCGCTCTGACAGACCAGCCTCTGATGGGGGTTCGCGCAGGGGGGGGTATGATGGAGATGAGCACCGGGCTCCTCGCTCGCCGGTTCAGAATCGAGGAGGGGCCTGCAACTTTGACCGCCGTACTCCACCCCCCGCGCCAGTTGATCGGGAGCCGCGCGACCGCCGATTGACCTCCCCTCGTGAAGGCGATTATGCAGCTGCTGGTAGGCGACATTGGCCAGACCAGCACCGCCTTCCCTGCCCTCCGTTGGCGGAACGTCCCCGTTTGGAGACGTGCCCCCCGCCACTCAGGCGTCAAGTGGGATATGCCCTTCCAGCGATGGCGCGCGGCTCGGGACATCGCGCGGACGAAGAGTTTGATTACTATCCTCATCGGGATAGACCCCACCCAGGCATTGCTAGGAAATTGGCGCCTGTCCCGCTAACGTACCTCCCCAGATCGACACGGTTTTGTTGCCAACGGCATCGGTCAGGGTCTGGGGACCCACGGGGGACTCTGTTGTGGTCCGTGCCATTTTGGACACGGGAGCCCAGGGTTGCCTTTTGTCGTCTTGGTTAGCGGGTCGGGTGAGCCTGGATGTCCGTGCCTTTTCAGGCACGATTAATGGAATAGGCGAAACACCTATCCCGACTGTTGAGGGACAAACCTTATTTGGGCTCACTCCTGTGAGTTGTTTGGACCCTAAGTTTTTTCCTTCGGCTATTGTTCTGACGAGTATTTTGGGCTGTCATCCCCAACGTCAGCTGTCGCCTGATATTGTCCGGTTGACGTCAGGCCTGGATTTGGCTGACCGCCGGTTTGATTCCCCTAATACAACTCATTTGATATTGGGTTCCGATGTACTAGGGAGAATGTTGTTGGGTAATATGAAAGTCTTGCAGCCGAACGGTTTGGTGGCTGTCTCGACCATCTTTGGCTTTGCGGTGATGGGCCCAGTGTTGAAGGCTGCCCCTCCACCTGAGCCTGATTTTGCGTTGGCGTGTGGCTCCGCTCTCTCTGACGCTGTTCAGAGGTTTTGGGAGGTTGAGGAGCCACCGCAAGTGGCCCGCTTGAACCCGGAACATGAGGAGTGCGAGTTGTTCTATCAGAACAACACAGGTCGACTTCGTTCCGGTCGGCTCGTAACACGGTTGCCTTTTGTTGCAGTTCGACCACCTCTCGGCGAGTCCAGACCTAAGGCCGAGAAGAGATTGTTGGCGATGGAGCGCCGTATGGCCAGGGATCCGGTGCTGCGGCAGAAATATTTAGATTTCATGCGTGAGTACGCAGACTTGGGACACATGTTGGTGTCAAATTTGGATTGGCGCTCAGTTGACAGTTGTCAGTTGTTGGTTACTTTCTGCCGCATCACGCGGTCCTCAAGGCATCCACCGGTAAGCTGCGCACAGTGTTTGATGGGTCTGCGCGGACTTCCTCTGGTGTCTCTTTGAATGATTGCTTGCACTCCGGCCCCAAATTGTTGAGGGACCTTTGTGATGTCATCACGTCTTTTCGTCGTCACCAAGTAGTCTTTGTGGCTGACATCAAAATGATGTTCCGGCAAACGGTTATTCACCGGGATGACAGACGTTACCATCCTGTGGCGAGAGAATCCCCGGGACCCCATGGTTGTTTATGAGCTCAACACGAATACGTACGGCCTTCGATCGAGCCCTTTTGTTGCTATTCGTTCGCTTTGGGAGCTCGCGGACCAAGAACGCTTGAAGTTCCCTCGGGCGTCCGCCATCTTGAAAACGGACTTGTATGTTGATGACGTCTGCACTGGGGCTTCCACGGTTGAGGAAGCTATCCTGTTGTGTGACGAGTTGGTTCAAATTTTGGATTCCGCTGGCTATGAGTTGCGTAAGTGGGTGTCCAACTCGCCAGCACTGTTGGAAGATGTGGAAGAGGATCATAAGCAGGATCCTCATTTGTTTGAAAATGCTGACAACCCTGCTATGTTGGCCGTTCTCGGCGTTCAGTACCGACCAGTCCAAGACACCTTTACGTATGATGTCGATTTGGAGTCACCACACACTTGGACTAAACGACTGGTATTGTCTACTGTCGCGAGAACCTTTGACCCGAATGGTTGGATATGCCCGGTATTGTTTTGGGCGAAATGTTTTCTCCAGCGCCTTTGGACCGCGGAACTTGGTTGGGATGAGCCACTTCGGGAAACCCTTTTGGAAGATTGGCTCCAATTTGTATCCGCACTTCCTGCGGTCAACGAGGTCGCGTTACCACGCGCTATCCTCCCCCCTGGGAACTATACTGCTACCCTTCATGGGTTTTGTGACGCATCTTCGCACGGTTATGCAGCTGTTGTTTATCTGCGCACCGTCAGCGCGACAGGCCAGGTGAAGTTGTCACTGATCATGGCCAATAGCAAGGTGGCCCCCCTCCGGACGGCATTGACCATCCCTAAGCTAGAGTTGTCAGGGGCGGCGCTTCTTGTGCGTCTCTTGAATCACGTTGCTCAAACTTTAGGTGGATCTGTGAACATTCGGAATTCTTACGCCTGGACGGACAGTCAAATTGTTTTGTGTTGGTTGAAGACGTCCGTCCACTCCTTGGAGGTCTTTGTTGCGAACCGAGTGTCACAGATACAAAATTCCGAAACGCCTTTGATTTGGAGGCACGTGCCTGGAGACTTGAACCCCGGCGACGTAGCCTCACGTGGGTGCATGGCCCTCCGCCTGATTGTGCACCCCCTTTGGTGGGGACCGGATTGGCTGACTCGCCCCGAGGATGATTGGCCTCGAACGCCAGTTTTGATGTCGGATCCTTTGCCCGGGCTTAAGGTGCTCGCTGTTGGGACGAAGGACCCTCCGTTTGATCCTGATATTTTGTTGAATCGATACAGCTCCCTCGACAAATTGTTGAACGTTACCTCGTGGATCAGGCGTTTTGGTCACAATGCTAGGAATCCAGGGGACAAGCGCCTGTCACCGGTTCTCTCTCCTCAAGAGCGACAGGAGTCACTCCTCCTGTGGGTTCGCTCTGTGCAGGCCGTACACTTTGAGAAGGAGATCGAGACCTTGAAGTCCGGTAGAGTTAAGTTGTCGGGAGCCGTTAGTAAGTTGAACCCCTTTTTGGATGAAACGGGTCTTTTGCGTGTTGGAGGACGGTTGAGGCACTCTAGCCTTCCTTATGGGGTCCGTCACCCCCTTTTGTTGCCCAAGGCGGGCCATTTGATTAAATTGTTGGTGACTGATCGTCACATTAAGAACTCGCACGCCGGTTGCAATGCGCTGTTGGCCATTCTGCAGCGAGAGTTTTTGATTTTGTCGGCTCGTCGTACCATTCGTAGCATCGTCTTCCGTTGCATACCGTGCTATCGGACTAAGGCCCCAACGATGCAGCCCCAGATGGGAGACTTGCCTGCTGATCGTGTCCATGAGGCGAGGCCCTTTGCAGGCGTAGGAACGGACTTTGCTGGTCCCTTTTCGATAAAGACGTCTACCCTTCGCAATAGTAAAATTGTCAAGGCTTATTTGTGCGTATTTGTCTGCCTGTCAACTAAGGCAGTGCACTTGGAGCTGGTATCCTCCCTCTCGACGGAGGCCTTTGTGGCAACTTTGGATAGATTTACGTCTCGCCGTGGCTTCTCTGATCAGGTCTGATTGCGGTACCAACTACAAGGGTACAAGTAACTATTTGAAAGAAGTGTATGACTTTCTTAATGAGAGCCAGGTTGACATTGGTAACAAATTGGCCCGTCGAGGGGTCACTTGGTTGTTTGACCCGCCAGCCTGCCCCCATTGGGGGGGTATTTTTGAGGCCGCGGTGAAAGCAGCAAAGGGACTCTGGCGGAGATTGTTGGGAGACACCGTTCTCACCTTTGAGGAATTAGCTACGGTATTGTGTCGCATTGAAGCGGTACTAAATTCGCGTCCATTGTGCCCGCTCTCTTCGGACCCGAACGATTTGGAGGCTCTAACCCCGGGCCATTTCTTGATTGGACAGCCACTTGTCACTCTGCCTGAGTACCCTTTTGTTGATGTGAGCCAAAATCGGCTATCGCGGTTTCAGTTGGTGCAACAGCTCACTCAGAGCTTTTGGAAGCGTTGGAGCTTAGAGTATCTGCACATCCTCCAGCAGCGCGTCAAGTGGACTTATAAAACTCATCCGCCCAAGATAGGAGACCTCGTCCTTATTAAGGATGCCAACCTTAAGCCTCTGTATTGGCGCAGGGGGCGCATTCTCAATTTGGTGGCTGGCACCGACGGGGTACCTCGTTTTGCTTTGCGTTTTGCGTACCTCGTTTTGCTGAGGTTTTGGTGGATGGATCGGTTATGAAGAGAGCGGTCGCAACCTTGTCAAGACTGCCAATTGATTAGCGGACGGGACGGCCCGTCCGGGGGGGGTAGATGTTTCATCCCACAAGTTTCCGAACGCAGTTTTGACGTTTGACAGATGACGTTTCAGTTGTCAGTGCGATCTTTGGTTGAAAAAATGGTCGCTTCCGTTTTGTTTTTTTGATGCACGCTGTTGTCGTGTAATTATTGATTAAAACTTTGAGTTAATGTTAATCCGATACAATCTTGATCGGTTTTTGATATTTTGTTGATAATTGAGTAAAAATTAAGACATTTCGCCATCTTGAGTCGTGACCGCGAATAATTTGTTGGTTAAGTAGCCGGCTTTTGTGTCGTTTGGACGCCGGTAACTTCCTGAATTTAGTGCTGAACTTGTAAATCCCCACTTGGGTTAGCTAACCGGGATAAGATTTAGTTGGACATTGACTGAAAAGTGCCACGTGTGTGATCTTGGAAGGTTTGACCAGGCAGTCGACGGTACGCGCTGTGGGGCGTCCTTTGGAATACCGTCGAATCTTACATAACTTCACATGCACAACACAAAACACATTTACACTTACACCCCACCCAGATACGACGTGACCTGGGACTACGCCACATCACCAGTTCCAACGTGATGGGTAAGTGTACCAAGTTGTTTTCCCCTTGTCGATAGGACAAGTATTATTTTGATTAGGGCTCCGCGTAATCGCGGACATCGTGAGTCTGCTGGTGCAGTCTCACACACCGTCCGTTATGCAATTTCGTATAAAATGCATTTTTAAGTCAATGTGCTTAGACTTGGGAGTGACCATTGTGTTCTGGCAGCTTGGTTGTCGTTTAATATGACTAAGCTTTCATAGTTGGCCCCAAGATCTTTGAATAGATTTTTCAAGTGAATGGCCTCTTTTGCAGCGTCAGTCAAGGCAACATATTCCGCTTCGGCAGTCGATAGCGCCACACTCTTTTGTTTCTTCGACATCCAGCTTAAAGCCGTTCCAGCATATTTATAACAACAGCCTGAAAAAGACTGTCGGTCGAGTTTGCATGCGCCCCAATCTGCGTCAGCCATGCCATGTAATTTTTGGCCAGTTTTTCTGAACATAAGACCAACGCTTTTTGTTCCCTTTAAATATCGCAGCACTCTTTTTGCTCATTTAAATGCTCTTCTCAAACATTATATCGGGCCGAGTTGCCACTGCCAGATACATGAGTGTGCCAATCAAATTTTTGTAGGGTAGATCATTCCTTTCATCTCTTTCTTTTTCCAAAGAAAAAGGAGAAAGTTCTATGGGTGTAGACGTGGACTTGCAATCTTCCATTTTGAATTTTTTAAGAGTGTCTTCTATGAACTTCTCCTGGTTCAGTTTGATCGCATCTCTCTTATAAATAACGTTTATCCCTATAAGACGCTTAGGTGTTCCTAAGTCTTTTAACTCAAATTTCGTATTTAGCAGGTCTTTTATCTCTTGGAGCTTTCTAGGACACGAACAGGCAATTAATAAATCGTCGACATAGATAATTATTATGACTTTAACTCTTTTTAGGGTTCCGTACCCAAAGGGTAAAAACGGAACCCTATTACTAAGACTTCGCTGTCTGTCCGTCTGTCTGTCACCAGGCTGTATCTCATGAACCGTGACAGCTAGACAGTTGAAATTTTCACAGATGATGTATTTCTGTTGCCGCTATAACAACAAATACTAAAAACATAATAAAATTAATATTTAAGGGGGGCTCCCATACAACAAACGTGTTTTTTTTGCCGTTTTGTCTAATGTTGTATAAATAATGGTACGGAACCCTTCGTGCGCGAGTCCGACTCGCACTTGGCCGGTTTTTTTCTCTAGTAAGTATAGACATGGGTCAGCTTCTGATGCTTTGAAACCTATGTTCTTTAACTCTGTGTCGAGTTTCTTGTACCATTGCCTCCCTGCCTGTTTGAGTCCGTTTAGAGCTTTTATGAGATGACAAACTTTCCCTTTTTGATTGTTTCTTATATCATTTAGCATACTCTTTGTTTTGAGGTACAAAGTTAAATTTTCTTGTTTGCTTTCATCAACCATGATTTCAGTCAGATATTCTTCTAAATAATCAGGATATTTCATGACTATCTTTTCTTCTAGTTCGCCATTCAGGTACGCCGTTGTAACGTCCATCTGGTTCAACTTCAAACCTTCTTCCATGGCTATTCCAACAACAGATCTTATCGAACTTAGTTTAGCTACAGGAGCGTATGTTTCGTTGTAGTCAACGCCTGGTCGCTGAGTGAAACCTCGTGCTACAATAATAATAATAAAGTTTATTTCGTAATCAACAGGTTTTAACAGATACATTGTAGATGCCTTCTTTTAAGTATGGAAATACCTGTAGCAGAAGACCTCCCTCTTCCATGTTTATGTGCAAATATTACAAAGCCTGTTATTAATTAAAAACATAGTAGGTAAAAAAAATAATTAAAATACAAAAACATAATTACAGATACCGGCACGGTTCGTGAGCGCTCGGCGGAAGAGTGGGGATCGCTTTGCGCATCGTGCACCTATACGCGCCCCACTTCATACCACCAAAGGGACCCAATAACTCACTTTTGCGCAGGTGAAGGTCAGCGCTCAAGAATCGTGCCGATGATTGTACTTATACACTAGACAATTTAGAATAAAAAATATGTGTGTGTCTGTGTTCTGTATGGGTGTGTGTGTGTGGGTATGCATGTGTGTGTAAGTATGTGTGTGTGTGTGAGAGAGCAAATAGGACTAGTGTGGGTGTAAGAAAGAGGAAAGCAAAAGCATATTATTATCAGTGTGAAGTAGTGCATACAGTAGACATTCGCTTATTAATAAAATAATAATAAAGTTTATTAATAAAATAATAATAAAGTTTATGACAGGTGTTTTATTATATATCCGGATGAAGAAGAGCCTCAGTTTCTTCATATGTAAGGGTATTTAGCCATGCAGTCAGGGTTTTCTTACAGTCGTGATGTGATTTTTGGTAGATAGCCAGTTTTTTGTTTATGGCAAAAGTAGTTAGGGCAACATATTGCCGTCTTGCGAATTCAGTACGAATCCTTACCCCAGTTATACAACAGTGTTTTCTTCTTTTTCTTAAAATGCTCGAATCAAATACCGTTGTTTTGTGCATTTATAAGGTAGAAATAAGAATATATAACTTTCTGACAGTTAAGAGGTCAGATAGTTTATAAAGCTCGTGTGTAGGAAAACGATACGGTTTAAATATATAGTTTTGAGAAGGGCACGCTGTGATCTTTCCACATCTAGGAATTTTGTTTTAGAGGCACCTCCCCAGATAGGAATGCAATATGTTAAGACAGATTGGGCTAGAGCAGTGTACACTTGTTTAATTAAATTCGCCGATGCAACATGTCTTAACACCTTGAAAACCCAGACTAATTTTCTTAAGCGGTCACTAACCAATTCAACGTGGTTATGCCAAGAGAGTCGCTGATCAAGTATAATACCCAGGTATTTCGTTTTCTGTACCTTATCGATCGTCGGAAAAGCGCAATTTGTGGATTGGATATTGTGACACTGGTGTATCTTTACACTGAAATTAGTATGAGGCTGGGTTCTATTACCTAAAGAGAAACACATATATATAGTCTTCTGGCTATTCAGCGTAAGTAAATTCGTTCGTAGCCAGGAATCAACTCTAGATAATCCCACTTCCGTGTTCTTCCGGACGGAATCCCAATTTTCACCTATAAAGACCATCGCAGTGTCATCGGCATAAGAGAAGACCCGAGCCCCACCTGCCTCCAAACCACATAGGCCATTGATGTAAATTAAAAACAAGTTGGGCCCGAGAACACTCCCCTGTGGTACAGCGAATGTGATATTTGTGTCTCTGCTTGTATGAACACCAATTTTAACTCTTTGCGTTCGATGTGTTAGATAGCTTTTGAGTAGTTCCAGGGGTGTGCCTCTTATTCCTATGTATTCTAACTTACGTACGAGAATGGGAACAGAGACTGGGTCAAAAGCCTTCTTTAGGTCGAGAAAAACTGTGAGGCATTTATTTCCACGATCAAGGTTTTCAGTAATGAGAGATGTTAAAGCCGTTACTGCATCTTCAGTTGATTTGCCCTGCCTAAATCCGTACTGTGCATCAGATAATATTTTATATTTATTGAGGAAGTCTAGTAATCGTTTGTTTAGTAGTTTCTCCAATATTTTTGATAAAGCTGGTAATACTGATATAGGCCTGTAGTAACTAACATCATATCTGGGCCCATTCTTGTACACAGGCGTAATAATAGATTTTTTTAGGAGTTTGGGGAAGATACCTTCTTTAAAGCACAAGTTCGCTAGGTGAACAATAATTGGAAGAACTTCGTACTTAGCCAATTTGAGAAAACTTGTTGGAATATTGTCCCAGCCAGGAGCGCTCGATTAAAGATTCATTAGCAAATAGTGTACCTCGTCAAAGTCTGTATCCAAGAGAACAAATGATGTCAATTGAGTATTATCTGCTCTTATGTCAGCCGTAGCATCTGATCTAGTATCCGGTAAACTTTTCTCTGCAAGTTGTTTACCAATTCCTGCAAAGTACTCATTAACATGATTGACTGCTTCGATTGGCGACGCCATTACTTCTAAAAGTTTAGTGCTATCTGCATTAGACTGCTTCATGTGAGTTATATTTTTAATATTTGACCAAAGTCTCTTATTATTAGTGGTAGACTTTGCTAATTGTTCCCTCTCGTACCTGCGCTTCAGTTTTTTAATTAATTGATTGCAATAATTTCGATACCTTTTGTAACTAATTTTTAATATATCATCATGTGGGTCATTTTTTAACTTCTTTTGCATACGGTTTCTATTTCTGATACATCTTAAAATGCCGTGGGTTATCCAGGGTTTTATTGACTGTTGACTTTTGGGTATAGTAGTCGTAGTAGTATTTTCTCGTAATGATGCCGAAATTTTTTCGATCAGAACTTCAACTACAAGGTCAGGGTCATTTGAGAACAACAATTCACCAAGATTTTTATCCATTAAGGATTTAAGTGCCATATTAAAATCAGTCGTCATTTTTGTTTTCTGTATTTTATTTTTTAGTTTGATTTAAGATAAATTTAGAAATTATAGATAATGATCAGTAACAGTTGTATTTAAGACAGCAATGTGAGCAGATGATTTTTACTTATTAAGTTTTATCATAAAATGGTCCAGGCAATTATTTAGTCTAATAGGAAAAGTGTGACCTGCCATCAATCCATGTATAGTTAACATTGCAGTATAGTTTTGTCTATTGTTTCTCTCATGGGCCTGCTCAGATATAGTTGGTGTAAGATTTGTATTTATATCACCAGTTAAAGTAATACAGTTGTAGGATTTTATGGACTCCAAATATATGTCAAGTGAGTTTATAAACATGTCCGCGTTAGCATTAGAGGGAGATCGATATACAAATAGTATAATATTATTATTATCAAGTTTAATCTCTAAGGCAGAGGCATGAGTCAATTTAATTTCCCTGACGTTTACTGCAATGTTATTTGTGACGTAAACAACTACTCCGTCGTTTTTATTTACGTGATTTGTAGTTTGGAATGCTGAGAAGTTCGGGAAAATAGGTATAGGTTTAATAGGATTTAGTTGACATTCAGTTAGAATCAAAATATCTGGCTCGAATTTTAGTACAAGTATGGCTTTCTTTGTGATACTGTTGTCAGGTCCTATTTTGTTTCTTAGAACCATTTTGTAGTCCACTTCTTTCATGTCTTTGTCCTTCTTTCCTATTTTCTAGGTTCCATTCTTAACATGTGCTCTAATCTCGGCTTTTAAAGCATCACGCCAGTATTCATCATCTTCATTTTCATCGGATATATAGGATATCTCCGAGACTAAGTGACTTTCTTCAGTCTGGTCCAGTATAAAATCTCTGGTCCACGCGGGTGGACGCCTCTCTCTTTGCGGCCTCCCATTTTCGGGTATTTCTACAACTTCTGATGCATCATCGTATGATTCTATGTCTTCTACGGAAGAAACTTCATCTTCTTGCTCATTGAAATTTTGTAACATATTTTCCTTTTCATTATCTGCTATTTCAATTTATATTTGTTGTACACAACAAAAAACAAAAGCAAAACAAAAGCAATGATAAATCATTGCTTTTGTTTTCGGGTATTTGAGAATGTTCCTTTTCTTTAATAAGTTTATCATAGTTTTGACTTTCATTTTCGAAGTACATCTTGTCTATGACTTTTATGTCCCTGCTTATCACTACATCATCGTCTTCGGGTATGTACACTCTGTAAGCCTTTGAGGTCATTGAGTACCCCATAAAAACGCCTTCTTTGGCATTCTGGGTCAGTTTGCCTCTCTTGTTCTTTTTCAAAACAAAGGTCTTTTTGCCATACACGTAAAGATGATGTCCACATGGCATTCGGCCTAGCCATTTCTTGGATGGAGTTTCGCCATTCAGTGCTTTGGAAGGGCTACGGTTAATAAGGTAGTTTGCGGTTGCTACCGCTTCCGCCCAGAGCTTTTTAGGTACTTTGGCCTCAATTAACAGACATCTGGCTTTATCTAGTAAGGATCTATTCTTCCTCTCGCTAATGCCATTTTGTTGAGGGGTGTAAACTGTGGTCAATCTCCTTTTGATGCCATGCGATTTGAGAAAGTCATCGAACTCCTTGTTGCGGTATTCTGAGCCATTGTCCGTCTGCAGGTTCTTTATTTTCTTATTATGGAACGTCTCAACTTCATTTTTGTATTCTTTGAAAACGTTGAATACGTCACTCTTTCTTTTAATGAAATAGATGTGACAATAGCGACTAAAGTCGTCTGTGAAAGTAACATAGTACTTTGATCCTGCTAGTGTATCACATTCAAAAGGTCCACAAACGTCGCTAAGGATTATTTTCAGGTTGTATATAAATCATCATGTCTTACGAACGGTAACCTGGACAATTTGCCGTTGATGCAGGTCTCACTCTTCGTTATTTAAATTTAAACCATACATAAGGTTATCTTTAGCCATTTTCTTTAAATCTTTTTCGTTTATGTGGCCAAGTTTGCGATGCCATTCCATAATGTTATTATCCTTTTTTGGTGTGTAATTTGCAGTCGCTTTACGTCCAGATTCAAAGTAGTCGAGTCCATCTCTTTTTCGAGCTGTCAGTATCGGTTTGCCGGTTTTTTCTACGACGTAGGCTTTCTCTTTTTCAAAAACAACCGTATTACCTCTGTCCGTTATCTTGGCGACGGATAAAAGGTTTACTGAAATATCAGGAACATATAGGGTGTCATTAAAATTGTAGCCATTTTTATCGGTACTGATTGTAACTCTTCCTTTGCCTTGAATTGTATGCCATTTTCAGTGGTCATGGTAGAAAACATAGATTCGTCACCGCACATGTGTGATGAGCAGCCGCTATCTAGACACCAGACATTTTTATCAGCGTCTGAATTTACGGTGCTTAGACAAACGTTAAAATTGTATTTGCTTCTGTTCCTCTTTTTCATTTGTATTTTTCTTCTTTCCCTAACATGTCTCGATAGTGTGGCCTTTCTTTTTACAACTCTTGCAGTACAATCTTTTTCTGATTTTCTTGATTTGGTATGCTTCTGAGCTTTCAGACTGATCATTTCCACTCCTTGCTTGGTATTCCTCCAGAATCTTTATTTTTAGATCTTCAGGATTAGGCAGGGTGTCTCGAGATTCGATAGCTATTCTAAAGTTTTCATATGTTGTTGGCAAACTGTAGAGAAGCATTATGCTAAGCAGTTCTGGAGGTACTTTAATATCCATATCTGCGAATTTGTTCACGATGTCCATGAAATTATTTATGTGGTCATGTATATTTTCTCCTGTGGTCATTCGCTTTAGAACCAACTGTTTTAATAATGTGGCTTTTCTTGCAGGCCCTGTGCTTTGATAAGTAGCTTTTAATTTGTCCCATACAGCTTTAGATGTCGTGCAAACTTTAATTTGTTTTTATTCAGACGGCGACAATAAAAGTAGGATTTCAGCTCTTGCCTTCAAGTCCTGTTTGTTGAACGCCGATCTCGCAACCGCATCCGTAGCTGGTGGTAACGTTTTCTCGCCGCTTACGATATCCCAATAATCATTTTTTATCAGGACCGCTTGTGCTTGCAAATACCAAGTATCATAATTTGTTTTGGTCAAAGGTTCTATACTGCGATAACTCGTAGTTGATGCCATTTTTCATATTTTCAAATAGCAACCACGCTCTGCTACCAATTTGTGAGGGATTTATTCAATTAAATATAGTATGACCATTGATTTAAATAGTAACTATGACTGAAAATATAACTTTTGTTTGACACGACTGTTATTTGTAACTAAGGTAATTTTATCAACGACAATGCAGTGCCTATTGATACTGATGGCCAGTACTCACAACAATGAACCAAAATTATTTTGTGAGCTAACAAAATATTTATCGAAAGATTTATTTCGTCAACATGGAGTGAACAATTGAAAATGTGAATTTGACTGTTCTAAAATGAAATATGGTCTTGGAAACAGCAATAACAAGGTAAGAAATAATGATAATTCATTATTTTCATGTATTCGAAGCATACATATTCATATTTATTAATGCTTAGCAAGCCAGTTACAGGTAGCATTGGCACACAGACAGATGAAAGTGATTTTTTTCGATCTTAAATTATCTATTAATTCTTATGGCCTGACAAATTCATCTGATCTCGATAAATATATATCCCTTAATATTTATCATCAAAATCTATGTAGAGTTATGAACAAGAAAAATGAATTAGAAGTTTATGTGGAAACTCTTGATAAAAGACTGGATTACGTGTGTATTAGTGAACACTTCTTGAATGAGAGCACTGCAAAGGTTTTTAATCTAAATAGCTATAAGTTAGTAGCTTACAACACAAGAAAAAAGAAATTAAGAGGTGGTAGTTTAATTTTAGGGCATGTGGATAGACAGGCCGAAATTTGTGAACCAATAAATAAATTGTATAAAATGGAATGTTTTGAAGTTTGTGGTGCTAAAGATACTATCACGGGTCTCTATATCTGTTGTTGCTATCGAAATCCTGTGGATAAAAATTTTGAACAATTCTTAGAAAGATTAGAGAAGTTGTTGGACTATTTATTAAATAGGAAATGCTTAATATGCGGTGATTTTAATATTGATCTGCTAGTGGACAATAAAAAAAGTGCGGAATTCCTTAGTCTGTTAAAATGTTATAATTTTAGACATCTAATCTCTTCTCCTACTTTCATCCCTAATAATAGTACTTCATGTATCGACAACATCATAACCAATCTGCCTGATGCATGTGTTTTAGGTGATGAGGTAGATCACAATGGTCTGGCCGACGGACATGCAGGTATTTTTGCCGAGGTTCAATTGCAAAATCGATCTAGTGCATATTTGAATGAGAATCGGTTTATTTTAATAGATAAAAGAGTATTCAACACTAAAAATAGTGCAGTATTTGTAGATGGTATTCTAAAAGAATCTTGGGCTGATAAGGGTGTTAATACTTTTCTTAAATGTTTTTATAAAGTGTTTCGCAATAGTTATAGAAAGATAAAATGTAAAATTAATCTTAAAAATAAATCACAATTAACGTGGATCACTAAAGGGATACGTACCTCCAGCAAAATGAAACGCTTTTTATGTGCACGCAATGGAAATAATCTTGAACCGAGTGTTTTAAAATACAAAAACATGTACGTCAGGTTATATAGAAGGATTGTTTCTAAAGCTAAAAAGCTTGCTATAATGACTCAAATAAATACATCAAAAAATATGGGTAAGGAAATTTGGAAAGTTGTAAATAAATGCACTAATAGAGATAAAGGAATTCAGCGGGAACTTAGGTTTAAGGTGGATGGACACATTGTAGTAGATCCAGTGGAAATAACTAATTTACTAGTAAACCAATTTGACTACAAAGGTGCTATTGACGGAAATGAAGGAGTCCATGCTACGGCATTACTTTATAGATACACGGACAAGATTGGTAGTGACATGCATATTTCTCCCACCACTCCTAACGAGATCTGTTCTATAGTTAAAAGAATGGGAAACAAACATTCCTGTGGGTATGACGAAGTTCCGATTTGTCTGTTCAAAGAGAACATTGAAGTATTAGCCAAGCCTCTATCTGACTTCTTCAATAAATGTATAAAAGAGGCTATCTTCCCAGAGCAACTAAAAATGGCGAAAGTAATACCTGTGTATAAGAAGGGAAGTAAGTCTGACCCTAAAAACTATAGACCTGTCTCTCTACTACCAGTGCTATCTAAATTATTTGAAAAGATTCTTAAATTTCGACTTTTAGCACACTTGCGAGTAAATAAAGTTTTAAATAATAGACAATTTGGGTATCAAAAGGGTGTGGGCACTTCAGACGCCATATATACGTTATTGGATGATGTGATAAGCAAAATTAATAATAAAATGAGTGTTGCAGGGACTTTCCTAGATTTAAGCTCTGCATTTGACACAATTGACCACGAATTGCTTCTGGCTAAAATGAGTCATTATGGAATGAGAGGAAATGCTTTGCAACTATTCTCTTCCTACTTAAAAAACAGGCGTATGTACGTTGAAATTGACAAAACTCAGGATAATTATAAAAAAAGGTATACATCCAAAATTGTGCGCATATCGACGGGTGTCCCTCAGGGATCTATTTTAGGACCTATTTTATTTTTAATATTTATTAATGACTTGATTAATTATTTAAATACAATTTTACCGGACATTGAATTAGTAATTTTCGCAGATGACACAAATGCCATAGTGGCAGCTAATGACATGGTAGAGTTGACAGAAAAGGTGAATGCTACGCTACAAGCTTTTCATGTGTGGTTCACGGCAAATAAATTGTTTATTAATAATAAAAAGACTCAAATAATGTTATTTAAGACTACAGCCCGAAACAAAGACAATTTAAAAGTAGCCTTAAATGAAGTTGAAATTGCGCTCGTTGCTGAAGTAAAATTTTTAGGTGTACATATTGACCAACTGTTAAACTGGAAACCTGAATTAAAAGCTATTGATGCATCCGTGTCGTCTGCATGTTACGCTCTGAGAGCCCTGAGAAATGAAATCAGCATAGAACAGCTAAAAATGGTATATTTTGCGTTGGTGGAGTCAAAAATTAGATACAGCATACTTTTTTGGGGAAACAGCTATGAATATAATAGTAGAAGAGCTTTCGTACTACAAAAACGTGCAATTCGTACTATGGTCCGCATCTCACAAAGGGAAAGTTGCCGACAACATTTTATCAGTTTAGGCATACTTACAGTACCAAGTCTCTATGTACTGGTACTTTTAAGTAATATGGCCAAATACATGCAAGACTATGAGACAGTAAAAGAACGGCAGATAAGGGAAGGCACCCGTAGACTGGACTTGAAGAACAAAAACTTCACTAATCATAATCTAAGAATTGTTAAACACAGTCCACGATACCAGTCCGTAAAATTATTCAACAGGTTGCCTTTAGACATAAAAAGTGCTGTGTACAGTAGCACCTTCAAAATAAAAATTAAGGAATTCCTATTGAATAAGTGTCTATATGCGGTAGAAGAGCTTTAATTATATTTAACTGCAATTTTTATTTTTATTGAAAAAAACGTGTTTAATTTCATTGGATTTATTGATGTTATTATTTTTAATTAATTATATCAATGTATCAAATTTATCTATTGCTAATTAATTTTATTGTTATTATTTTTAAATTTTAAGCTTTTGGCTATATGTTTTCATTTACATGCCGGACATTTGATGAACTGTGATCTGATTATTTTTTTAAATTTTATGTTAAATTGTTGTTGTAAAATGTAATATTTATCTATTGTGACTACTGGAATTGTATAATTTTTGTGTTTAAATTCAGATACAAGTTACTTGTTAATGAATAAATGACTATGACTATGACTATTGTCGAAAGTCGAAAAGAAGCACTTCTCAACACCAATAAAAGTCTGCAAAGGTCAAGGGAGTATTCTAGGTCCTCTACTCTTTATTATTTATATTAATGACCTCCCCAAATCCATCAAATCCTCCATGGTTCTGTATGCGGACGATAGTACTGCAATAGACTGGTTGTATCTGAAGACCCCACGACACATGAACATGAAATGAACTTTACGCTAGCATCTATAGTAAACTGGCTAAATTTAAATGAACTTAATATTAACCTAACTAAAACATTTATAATGACTTTCAAAAATAAAAATGCAAAATTAATTAATCTATATATATAAAAGAAAGACGGGTTTGTTACATCACTTATAACTCGAGATCTGCTGGATCAATATTCATGGTTTTTGTTGCGTTGGATTTGTCTCCGCCCAGAATAGCAGAATACATTTTAAAAACAACGAAAAAAAAAAAAAAATGGTAGGCAGTAGGTAGGTAGTAGGTAGGCAGTAGGTAGGCAGTAGGTAGGCAGTAGGTAGGCAGTAGGTAGGCAGTAGGTAGGCAGTAGGTAGGCAGTAGGTAGGCAGTAGGTAGGCAGTAGGTAGGCAGTAGGTAGGCAGTAGGTAGGCAGTAGGTAGGCAGTAGGTAGGCAGTAGGTAGGCAGTAGGTAGGCAGTAGGTAGGCAGTAGGTAGGCAGTAGGTAGGCAGTAGGTAGGCAGTAGGTAGGCAGTAGGTAGGCAGTAGGTAGGCAGTAGGTAGGCAGTAGGTAGGCAGTAGGTAGGCAGTAGGTAGGCAGTAGGTAGGCAGTAGGTAGGCAGTAGGTAGGCAGTAGGTAGGCAGTAGGTAGGCAGTAGGTAGGCAGTAGGTAGGCAGTAGGTAGGCAGTAGGTAGGCAGTAGGTAGGCAGTAGGTAGGCAGTAGGTAGGCAGTAGGTAGGCAGTAGGTAGGCAGTAGGTAGGCAGTAGGTAGGCAGTAGGTAGGCAGTAGGTAGGCAGTAGGTAGGCAGTAGGTAGGCAGTAGGTAGGTAGTAGGTAGGTAGGTAGCTCATGTGACGCAGACAAAGTTGTGCGGGTCAGCTGGTTTCAATATAAATTATGACCAAATAAACATAGAAAACATAAACACAACAAAATTTCTTGGACTACACATAGACTCGGACATGTCATGGAGGACACATATTGAACAATTATGTACTAAACTAAGTCGGTATTCATATGCCATCTATATGCTTCGTAAAGTGGTAAATCAAAGTGCACTTCTATCTGCTTACCACGCCTACGTTGGTTCGACACTAAGATATGGTATAATGTTCTGGGGGAATGCCACTGAGAGAGAGACTGTCTTCAAAGCCCAAAAGAAATGTATCCGGGCAATATGTGGATTAAAACCAACTGATACTTGTAAACCACATTTTATAAATTTAAAAATATTGACATTCCCTTCACTGTATATCTATGAACTAGCATTAGACATTAGAAAAAATTTAAACAAATATGAGACTTTAAAAAGTACCAGGCTTGCCAATACACTTCGTGCAATACGCCATAGAACGGTTATGTTTGACAAGAGTGCATTTTGTATGGGCCCTAAAATCTATAATAAATTACCTAATAAAATAAAGGAAGAAAATAATTTTATATCATTTAAGAATAGATTAAAGACTTACTTGATCAATAAAGCCTATTATAATGTTAATGATTATTTAAATGATAAATGTAATTAATTTTTTAAGTTAATTATGTATATAATAGTAATAAAATAATATAATTAATGAATGTCATAAATATCATAGTATAATAATATTTGTTATGGTTAAATAATATGTAACGTGTATTAATGTCAGATTTACTCTTTTTTATTGTAAAGATATTTGCACACCTGTTAAGGTAGGATATGGCATAAGAGCTTCTGTTGTATGTTTCACCTCATGTACCTACCCATATTGACGCAAATAAATGATTTGATTTGATTATTTATATAGATTTCAAGTGTTTTCAAGTCAAGTCGAGTCTTTACTAAGGGAAAACGTTTCAGTCTGTGAATCCGAATTTAATTTTCAATATGTCACCTGTAAAGATATAATTAAAAGTTTTCACACCTTATATGTTAAAAAAAACCTCCGATCTATGGGATCATTCTGTAGACGTTGCTAAATCCATTATAAACATTGTAGCTCCTTCATTAGCTGTAATATTTAACGATTGTATTGACCGTGGTGAGTTTCCTGATCTAATGAAATATATTAAAATAATACCATTGTTTAAATCGGGTAGTACATCAGACCCCACTAAATAGACCCATTTCAGTACTACCCACCTTTAGTAAAATTTTTGAAAAATTAATTTTGGCACAAATGCAAAGTTTTTTCAATAAACATAAGTTATTGCATAAAAAACAGTTCGGTTTCACAAGGGGTCGTTCAACTACTGATGCCGGTGTTGAACTTTTAGGACACATTTATAATGCCTGGGAGGACAAATGCGATGCTTTGGGCATTTTTTGCGATTTATCTAAAGCTTACGATTGCGTTCTTCATGAAACATTAATCAGGAAACTACACCACTACGGAATCCGTAACGCCTCTCTGGATCTTCTTATTTCATATTTGAGTAATAGGATTCAGAGAGTTGATGTTAACGGGAAGAGATCTCCCGGATCCGTAGTAAGAATGGGGGTACCACAGAGCTCAATTCTTGGTCCATTTTTGTTTCTTATTTACATAAATGACTTGCCTCACTTCAAAAAAGATAATCATGACATAGTATTGTTTGCAGACGACACTTCTCTTTTATTTAAACTCAAACGTCAGCAGTTAGTTACGGATGATGTTAATAGCGCCCTGGCAAAAGTCGTTAATTGGTTTAATGTTAATAACCTACTCCTAAATGAGAAAAAAACCATGTAAGACAAGTGGAAACTACTGTACTAATTAAGGATGAAGAGTTGAAACCGGAAGATAGCACAGTGTTCCTAGGCATAACTTTGGATGCCAAGCTTCAGTGGGGCCCGCATATAGGGAACGTGCAGGAACTATAGGTGGCAGCACTAATCGACAAAAGAGACACTATGCGGACAGAAAAGGAAACTTATCACTTCTCATCGTGCTTTCAATTTTTCACAAAATTCACAAAATTGTCTCTTCAATTATATTATTTTTGAATATGCTAAAAGGTATAAAATATGAGTTCCGGTCTATCAATAACGATCGTCAGCGTAATATAAATGTTTAATAATATGAATTTGTGGTGTATGAAGACATGGTGGCTGGCTTAGCTAAGATAGCTTTCTTATTTTCAACACATGTTATAATGGAAGGGAATCCTTTATCAGCGAGAACAGTATCTCCAGGCTCTAATAAATCAATTAGTTCACAATCATTTGATGAAGCAATCATTATAATGCAGTCCGTAGCATTTAGATACAAAACTTAAAAAACCAAAGGAGTGCAGCCAACTAAAAATATTATTGTGGGTATAACCATGTTTATATTCTGAGTACATGTGGAGTCTTTGATTAACTGTTGAGGGATATTCGGTGTGAACTTTCGTGCGGTCTAGTAGAATACGTGTATGGTGAAGTATAAATGGTTCTGGTATGTTTGCATGGACGGTTGATTTTGAGGGCCTTTTCAATACAGAGTGTAACAAAAACAAGTTGTTTTTAAATATTTTTCTTTAAGTACTGCGTTTATCCATTTTTTGCGTTTTTCACCAAAACATGGTATGATAGTAGTATTCTTTGGAAAGTAATAGAATTTTACGCTAATTGATTTATTTTCATTTTTGTGGATGTATTGGTACCTACATCCAGAAATGCAACAATACATTATGATTAGTTAATTAATTTTCACTATAAAATTAATTCTGTTTACTTGTTAGAAAAGTCTATGTCAAGCATTAATAGAGCACAAGATTCGGATTGGCGACGCCAGTTGGCAGCACCGTCGTTGTGCACGTTCCCTATAGACAAATTGTCAAAAAAAAACTTAGAGTTTGGCCAACGAAAGCTGTCCACGACATATTTTCAGAAGTTTTGATATGGCAATAATTTAGGACTGTCAAAATTGACATATTTACGTTTCATACTTGAGTCATCTTGTGTTTACGTGTTTCATAATTTTATTGGTTTTGTTTAAAATAATGCCGAAAACAATCAAAAGTTCAACGAGGAAGCTTCTATTTACTATGATTGACTAATTTAAAGTCATAAAAAGTGATATGAATCAGAAATTGCAGAGAAAATACTACGACTGGATTCAATCATTTCATTTTTAGGTTCGTTTATTGAATTTCTAATGATATACCTTGATACTTTTCGACTATTTATAACAAATCGCAATATTTTTCACGGTCTATCTACTTTTCAGGAAGTATTAACAACGAGGAGGCAAAACTTAAAACTCTGGAAGCAGTGAAGAAATTGAAAACTCGAAAAAAATGAAATGTCGACCTGTGAATCTCATTGTTTTGTAAAGATATCTTCAATGACAGGTATTACTTTAGAAATTATAGATTTTTAACAGTTACTTCGAAGGGTTTAAACATTCATGATAATGTATGAATGGCTAAATTAAATAATAAACTCTAATAACTGTATTTTATTATGGTTTTTTACTATAATGACTGATTATTAATAATATACTGTTACATAATTTATTGTATTTGTTCCTTTCTTTAAGTGTGAAGACCATAATTATGAAGAATTTAAATTGAAGGGTCTAACAATCAAGGACAGTTGAATACTCCGGGGTAAAATCGTCCACATTCAGCAACAGTTTCCAATTTGGATAATTTTGATATTTCAGCTTTAAGAAACAAAATAAACGAATTATAAGGACACTAACTACCTCACAGGTAGCGTGGAAACGTGAACATAAAATTATGAACTATTTGAAAATAATAAAAAGGCAGAATTAAAAGTACCTACTCTTTTATTTAATATCCTTCATTACACTCGAAAATTACAGCTCATAAAACATAAATAAAATAACTTTACTTGCTGAATAATAAATAGTATCAACAACGTTTAAGCAGTGTATAGCCAGGGTTAACAGCTCTTGATTTTTTAAAATTCCCGCCTTTTTTCTTGGACAGCTTTGGTTGGCCAGACTCTAGCTCTGCAGCATACGCCGTTAGAAGGATTCGTGAGTTAACTGATTTAGAGAGAGCCCGTTTAGTTTACTTTAGTTATTTCCATAGCGTGATGTCGTACGGAATACCGTACGACATCACGCTATGGAAATAACTAAACTAATGAATATCGGTGGCATTGCCCCACAAGAGAATACTCTTGTGGGGCAATGCCACCGATATTCAGACAATATTTGTTTTGCAAAAAAGGGCAATTCGTTCAATTTATAAATAAAGTCCCAGATACTCCCTCAGAGAAAAATTTAAAGAGATTAATGTTCTTACTGTCCCTTCTCAGTTTATTTATGAAAACCTTTTCTACGCACACAAAAATATTAATTTGTTTAAAAAATACAGTGATATCCACAACATAAATACGAGGAACAAACACAAATTTGTTGTTCCTGCAACGAGGCTCAAAAAAATAGGGTGTACGTTCAGATGCCAATGTATACGTTTTTACAATAAACTTCCGAGCCAAATTCAAGCACTAAGCCTAAATTCAAATCGTTTATAAAACGGAAGCTGTGCCTGAAACCCTACTATCATCCCAAGTAACACAGGAAGCATTATAACAAACGAATAGTAAACTTATTTAGAACTTAAGGTCCATATAAACTCTTATTTGAGTTCACCGAGCATCTTGACGCTTTATATTGGTATTTCAAAAGCATTCTGATGCTTTACGATGCATAACAGTTGCATAACGGCATATGAAAATGCTTTTGTAAAGCCTTTAGTTTGAGTGCAGCAAACCACAAGGCAGCTGTATAGCTTTCAGCTGTTTTTAGTGTGTTTGGATCTACAATAGCATTTTTAAGTAGTACGATAATGCCTATTGCCGCTTAATAGCATAAACTTGTACCATTATAATGCACCGTAAATCCGTTATACAGCTTTGAGCTGTTTTTAGTGCCCTTTGTTGTGTAATAGCACTATTAAGCGGTAAGTAAAAGCCTAGTACCGCTGAACAGCATCAACGTGAATCAATGTAATGCTTGCATTTATAGAGTTCAACTGAGTTCTGTTGTACAGCTATCAGGTATTTAATCAAATACACGTGAGTTATTGTAATGCGTAAAGCTGTATATACATTCATTTCACTGTATTCGTAAAACCATTTGTCGGCCATATTGGGGAAAAGCACATATTATATGATCAACAAAACAACAGCCATTTTTAGGGTGGATTTTTTTTATTTTTATTTCTTCTTGATTTTGAACTACGGTCGTCCGGGGTCCAACCATGCCTATGTCATTCGAATCTGCGCCTGATTTTTCTCCATTATGGATAATTCAAGTCTACTGGTATACCGGTGAACCCATATAGAGCTACTTTATAGACAATGGTATTACAGTGGCACATCAAAAGTCTTTTCTCTGGCCTCTAGCTCAATAATTGTTCACGTGTGAGTATTGATACTACCGGTGGCATTAATTAGCCTTTTTAAGGGCTCACCTGGCTGCTATAGGTCGACACCATTTTGTAAATATTTTATAACCAAAAAATATTATCATTTGGACCTATTTATAAAAGCAATAGACCTATATCATAATAATATAAATTTATTTAATACTGCTCAACCAATACTATTATGTTAATTATGCAAAATTCGTTCTATACTAGGAATACACAATTGTTTTGGGCATTTCACACATATTTTTATGTCACATTTTATATGAAAACCACAAAATAACGAAGGCGCGTGAAAATTTTCAATGAAATTTATATAGACATTTACAGTAAACTACATTGCGAATAATATGTACAGGCATAAAATAAGAAAAGAGTCAAAAACGTATCCAGGATTATAATTTTTGTTTTGATGCAAACAAATATGGTGTCATTCAATCAGTTTTGACCGTCTTCATCCATAATATTATATTGCTTGACATAGTTAATTGTATTATAACATTTGTACCGTAGTATTAGAGATGTTTTTGCAATGATGTAGGGTTTATTTAAGTTCTAACTGTGAACACTTAGAAAGCCTCAATCATTCTTTTAGAACAATCTAATGCTAGTCTAATGCTTTTGTAATGCAATTAACATCTTCATTATCAATAATATTGCTAATATAATGTTTCTGTAATGCGATTGGCAACTTCATTGTCCGTAATAATGTTTCTGTAATGCGATTGGCAACTTCATTGACCGTAATAATGTTTCTATAATGCGATTCGCCACTTATTTGGTCACACTAATGCTAATGTAATGCGCCTGTAATGCAATTAAACAACTAATTGTGAACTTATTTATGATCTAAAGCCGTATAATTTGTGCCCAAATAAGCATTACAGTAGCCGTATAAACGTTTGTAATGCTATCATAGAACTAATTCAAAATGCGAAAACGATCACGTTAATCACTATCTCGAAGATAAAAAGGCTTGGGATTAAGCTGCTCCAATGAAATTTGCTCTGTGAATGTCGAAGCTTCGGACTTCGCTTGTTTGTTATTTATTCCTTTCTTTTCCTTTTTTTTATTTTTTCTTTTCCTTTTTTTATACACTCTGACATTTAATGTTTTGACATGTATTTTATTATTTTTTATACACTCTGACATTTAATGTTTTGACATGTATTTTATTATTTTTTACTTTATTATTATTTTATTTGACATTTACTGATTTGACATGAATACTTATTTTGTTAAGTATTTTACTTTTTTTTATCATCATTGTGCCTTTTAATGATTTTTGTGATTTTTATTTACATTCTTTTTGAATAGAACTTGTTATGAATTTTATATGATTATTATTGTGAATGTGGGGACCATGTGGGTCACATTTATATTTTTTGTTTATTTTTTCCCACAACTATCTGACAGTTTGAGTACTCTAAGCGACCTACCCAAATGTCCTTTCTTTGGTATTGTTCGTCGTTTCGTTGAGCTCCTTGAGTTATAAGTCGAGCTACACGTTAACTGACAAATGCTTGCACTGACTGGACAGGTCCACTCAAAACTGTATGGTTCTTTCTTCAAAAGACCATATCAGACACTAATCTGCATAGTCCTCATGTGAATTGAGCAAGATTGTCTGGACTTTAAAAGAGACTATGACCTCTGAGTTTGTTTCGGCTGTTTCTTCTCAGAGTAGGCAGGTACGAAACACCAGCCCCATCTAGTTTTAAAAAATGACGTGTAAAAGTGTTTGTAAAAACCTACTTGCAAAATAACATCATTTATCAAGGTCAATGACAATAAAATGACAGTTCGCCGTATACGAACTTTTTGTTAGAATCTAGTTGAAATCTGATTAGAATGTATCAGTAAGACTCTTATATGAATGATGTATTTGGTTACTTGTGTATTTGTTACATTAGTTCTAAAGTTTCGTGTAAATTGAATCAGTAGTTTTACAAAAAAAAAAAAGATACGGCCACAGGTCTTAGCGTGGCAAATTCTCATAATTATGTCATCTATCTCATATCTTATGTTTATATTACTGAAGTGGTTTTACAAGTGCTGTTTATATAATAAAACACGGTCTGGTTCTTAACGAATCCGACAATGTTTACGGTTTGAGATAAGAATGAATAGAACTCGAGCGATAAGTGTTTACCGTTTTACTCAGCGAGGTCAGATGACTCATGCGATGACGTAACTGCGGCTGCGACGGCGGGGCGGGAGGGAGTTTCCCATTATTGCGCGCGGCGCCTGAGAGGTAGTAAATAAATAAATAAAAATTTTTGTTTGTATACGTGATCTTGCATTTGGTAAGTTTTTATTCTATCTATTTAATTTTCTACTGGCCTATGCTGACTGACAATGGCGGATAACGAACGGCCTCCGTCGCCCGCCAGATCTTGCGATTGAAACAGCGGGATGAGGGGGGGGGGGCATCCCGCTGTTTCAATCGCAAGATTTATTTTCACATGCGCCTATTCTGACGGCTCCACTATCTCAATTTGAAACAATGGAAGTTGAATTAGCTTCTCAAAAGAGGGAACTCACTGAAAATCATCTCCACAACGACTCTACGAATGTCATGGATAGGGTTGTCACCTTTATTTTGAACAAATATAGCATTTTTCCAAAAAAAACTGCAAAAATATAGTACTTTTAGGAAATTCAGGAAAAAAAACAGTACATATTTATTTTTAAACATTATGTAATTTTCCATATTATATAGCTATTTGTTCTCGCTCTTCGCTTTGGCCATCAATGATCTAAACATCTTCTTTCCACAATTGATAGTCGATTCGCTCTTATACTTTTGAAGCCTTTTTTTTATCTTCTTTTTGGGTTTCGTGCAAAAACCATCATCACTTTCCATGTGTTTTTTAGGGTTCCGTACCCAAAGGGTAAAAACGGAACCCTATTACTAAGACTTCGCTGTCTGTCCGTCTGTCTGTCACCAGGCTGTATCTCATGAACCGTGACAGCTAGACAGTTGAAATTTTCACAGATGATGTATTTCTGTTGCCGCTATAACAACAAATACTAAAAACCGAATAAAATTAATATTTAAGGGGGGCTCCCATACAACAAACATGTTTTTTTTTATAATAATTGGTACTGAACCCTTCGTGCGCGAGTCCGACTCGCACTTGGCCGGTTTTTTTTAGTGTTCCGTACCCAACGGGTAAAAACGGAACCCTGTTACTAAGACTTCGCTGTCTGTACGTCTGTCTGTCACCAGGCTGTATCTCATGAACCTTGACAGCTAGACAGTTGAAATTTTCACAGATGATGTATTTCTGTTGCCGCTATAACAACAAATACTAAATATAGTCAATGGTACGGAACCCTTCGTGTGCGAGTCCGACTCGCACTTGGCCGGTTTTTTTGATTTTAACAGCAGAGAATAAACACATAGGTTTATAAAAATCGGGCGGCATTCATCGACAAATTATTGATAGTTTGACGTTTTGTTGCCGCGAATGCGTTTCGTTCTGAAATTCCCCGTGCAGCGCTGTGGATACGTTCCAGACTTCCAGAAAAGCGCAACAGTTGAATTAGGGATAAAAATATAGTATTTTTCGTACTATATTATTTTTCTTTAATATTTAAGCCAATTGACTGAAATATAGTACAATACTATATATTATAATACGGGTGGCAACCCTAAACACGGACGAGAACGCTTCAGCGGCTAACTAAACGTGACCGGGTCACGGCTCCGTCGCCGTCGTTGATCTCACGCACCAAGTACTCGCATTTAGATAGTCATCCATTTTTAGTCTACGCATCTCTTTTCGAAACCGATCCAGCCTCTGGCACTACCCTCCACCCTATAAAATTCGGTCAATTATTACAGAAACTGAATGTTATGAATATTGTAGGTAGGGTTTTAAAAAGAATAGGAAGAAACAGGGTATCAGTAGAGTTCAAGGGTCCGGAAGATGCCAATGCATTTAGCGACAATGAGTCAATCAAACAAAAAGACTTCACCCTAATGATACCCACATTCAACATCACCAGGATGGGTGTTGTGAGGGGTGTCCCTACTAATTGGACTGACATTGAAGTCTTGGATGCCCTGAAGTCCCCACTTGGCAAGGTGTTGAAGGTGAGGAGATTGAACCGCAGAGTTACTAATGATGTGAAACCGGAATGGATTGCTACATCGACCGTAGTAATCACATTTGATAGTCAGAGCATCCCGGATCGTGTTTTTTGCTGTTTCAATTCCCTCCCAGTGGAGTTCTATAATTTTCCCACTGTCCAGTGTTTCGGGTGCTGCAAATACGGACACACCAGGCCTCAATGCCGGTCAAAGCCACGGTGCTACCGCTGTGGTGGTGACCACTTTAGGGACGGGTGTACCTAGCAGTAAAGGGTCTAAGTGCTTTCATTATACGGGTGCCCACCCTGCGAACAGTCTTCAATGCCTGGAATACCTGCGTCAGCGGAACATCAAGTCCACCATGGCTTGGGACAATGTATCTGTGCACATATATCTATCTCGCTTCCACAAGTCGCAAGAACAATAGCCGTTGCTTTGATTAGACAGACGGCAATATCAACTTGCAATGGCGGGATAGGGTTACCTAGCCATGCGAAATTTTGTCCAACTTTTTTAAGCCATATAAAACATTTGATACATACATAGATTAAATCAACTTTAAAATATTTAAATTATGTATTTATTATGTAGCCGTGTGGTATCCGGAAGAGTAGAATAGAACCAACCCATAACACTCACGGGTGTCGTATAAGGCGACTAATGTCCGAGGCAGAACACCTTGCGCCTCCGTAGACCAGAGAATGGGCAGCAGCGTGGAGATTACGGCAAATTCCTCCCATCTTGGGAGAGGCTTATGTTCAGCAGTGGACGTTATGGGCTGTTGTTGTTGTTCTATTTATATTGGGTGCATTAGAAGTTTATAACTAATGACGTAATTAAAACATTTTCTTTTTAAATATTTTTAAATTCGTTTATTCATTTACATACACATATTATTATTATTATTTCCTAAATATTCCAATGTTAAAACAATATAAAAATCATAAAAAAAAACAAATCAAATTAAAAACTCCCACAAATGTGAGAAACTAAAACTAAGTTTTTAGTGGTAACACTGAACATAATTGCCAAAATTCAAAATTTGATTTAATTAATTGCGTTTTACGTTGTTATAGACCAATATATAAACTCGCAGAAACAATAAAATTACGTGTGGAAAGTTATTCCGGTTAATTTATTGTGTTTGTGATCCTGAATCGCACTCTTGCACTACGCATTTACCTATTTTTTGTCGCGTGACACTTCGGTAGGTAGTCACACTGAACTGACGTTAGCTACGCATATGCCTCTGGGCATATGTCACGTGGCAACGCCTTGGCGAGGTAATTGCTAATCTAATGTAACATAACTTCGTTGCGACTTTAAGACCTCTCATGTGTAAAAATCAATTTTATGAGAAAATCGATAAAAACAGTCTACTGAAAAAAAAAATTATGAAACCAACTATAACAAAAAAAATAAGTATCAACCACAAGAATTTCGTGATTTTTACTTTGCCACTGTTAGTTGAAATGGAAAGTAGTATCATAGCAAAAAAATAAAAACAATTTCAGTTTTCATTGACACATAAGATATTTTAGCACCAACTTTTGATTAGCAAGCACATTGGAGATCTTGAAGTTGGTAAATAAATTACGATTTAAACGTCGTATACACATGAGAGTTTCTGCGTTGGATAGAGCTTCAAAATGTAGAATCGGCTGGCGTAAAAAAGTGATTTTGCCAAAAGTGACACATCAGAGGTCAAGTCGCAACGACGATATACAGGTTGTTTGGCGTATGGACCGACACAATTTTTCCAGGGGTTTGGGAGGTCACTAACTAGGTCTACCCCTATATCCTATGTCCCAAATGTCGCGGTTGGTTACATACATATGTTATTTTTTTTAATTGAATAAAATACCCGAAATGTTTCCTTTAATTCGAAATAACTTTTTCGTTTGTGTGTACGTTATCCCAGCAGGAAAGTGTCTCCTAGAGTTATATGAGTGAAGCGTACAATTAGTGCCTTATCTGCTGTCAATGTCACAAAAAAAAATGTGTGCCCCCTGTCGTTTTGAAAAAAAAAACGGAAACAACGATTCCTGCTGGGGTAACGTTTTTCCAGCAGGAAAATTATAAACGAATGATCGGAGAGAGAAACATTGTGCATGGCCTTGTAGCTTATGTTAGTGCCACAATGTGCCCCCAAAAATAAAATGTGTGCCCCTTCAGGTTTTCGAGATATTGCATTTCCTGTTGGAGTAACGTTTTGCAGAATCGCATATCACTAAAACCATTTTTGCATTGTATGTGCCCCTGTAGAATAAACATACACGAGTAGCTCTTAATGTGTGCCCCTTAGTGCCCCAATTAGATTTAAGAAAATATTTATAATTTCCAAGTTATCGCGGTTTTATGAAAACTCGAAAAAACATCGCAGCGCCTAAATGAGACAAGGTATAAGCTCGCTGAAAACTGTATTCGGTCCGTCTTGACTCTAATGATAACCATACAAAGTTTCAAAACTGTTCACGCATGCGTTTTTGAATAATCTTGCTAGAAGTAAAAACGATGGTGTCATAACTTTGACGGCAAAATAAAAGGAACCAGCTCAATCCCAGATGTGTAGGTGTAAACCAATAAAGTGTGCCTTTAGTCAAAAATATATGGTGAAAATATTCAGCTTGGAATGTTTCGCAATAAGTAAATATAAACAAAAAACTAAACATGTAAACAACGGCTGGTTATCCGACCAAATTCGAATGACTACTAAAAAGCGACGGATTCATACATAACGATGACCTTCCCCTATGTCCTATTACATATTATGTAATAGGACATAGGGTATGGGGTGTATGGGTAGAAACTAGCTAATGACCTCCCAAATCCCTGGAAAAATGTTGTCGGTCCATACGCCAAACACCCTGTATATCTATGTATTCAGTCATTCATAATCAATGTTCAGCCCACGTGGTCCTGGTTTTAAACCACGGATTTTGGTTTAAACGGTTTATTTACAACTTTAGTTGGGACTCATGTTTTTTCCGCATGTGACCGTTTAACGAACTTGATTGTGTGAAACTCTTCGGACATATTTCACATTTGAAAGGTCTAACATCACTGTGCGTTTGAATATGTCTTTTTAAATCACTCGTGTGAGTAAAATGACGCTGACATATTTCACATTTGTGAGGTTTTATACCAGCGTGTAATTGAATATGTCTATCTAGACTACTTTTCGCACAAAAACTCTCCTCACATAAATGACACTTAAAAGGTTTTTCACCACTGTGTTGTCGTATATGATTTACTAGTTTATGATTTTCGTTGAAGGTACGTTCACATATTTCACATTTGAAAGGTTTTTCACCGGTGTGTGTACGCATATGTCGTCTCAAATTAAATGAACTACCTCTAAAACCACGCTGACATATTCCGCATGTGTGAACTTTAGAGTCATCGTGTGTACGAATATGTCCCCATAGGGTAGAACTTGAACTAAAACTCACCTGACATATTTCACATTTAAAAGGTTTCTCACCCGTGTGTTTGCGAAGATGATCTTTTAAAGAAGATTTTAAAGTGAAACTAAGCTCACATATTTCACATTTATGAGGTTTTTCACCGGTATGCCTAAGCATATGATTTATTAACAATTTTTTTATTTTAAAACTATACCCACATAAGTCACATTGGAAAGGCTTATCGCCGGTGTGACCCTGGATATGATATATTAAACTATTTTTGGACATAAAACTTCGTTGGCACATATCGCATTGGAAAAGACTTGTAACATTGTGTTTTTGTTTGTGTTTTCTAAGTTGTTTATAGGTAGCATACATTTTCTGACATGTTTTACATTTGAAAGCGCCATTGTGGACTCGAATATGACTCATCAAACTTGCTTTGTAATTGTAGCTACGCGGACATTGATCACACCTGTAAAGATCTGGAACACTGTGTACTAGACGCATATGTTGTGTCATACCTCTTTTATGAGTAAATCTACTTTTACATACATTACATTTGTAAGGTTTTTCATCATTAAGAAGTAATTTTCTTCGAGGTTTCATGTTATCATATTTTTGACCAACGTGTATACGCCGCATATGTAGTCTCATACCTCTTTTATAAGCATATCTATTATCACATACATCACATTTGTAAGGTTTTTCATTATCAAGATATATTTTTCGAGGTTTCTGTAAATTATCATTGTCAATCCATGTTTTCCCAGTTACATCATCTTTGAATTTTTCTTTACGAGAATTGGCTGTAGCAGTTTTATTAATACTATTAACGCGAAGTTTGGAATTTGTGTAAGGCTTCTTGAGTTTAGTAACGGGTGTGATCTTCGAGTCTGGTCGTTTAGTCTTCTTTCGAGTTGTCCTTGTATCTGCTAGTTTTGTTAGTCGTACGTATAGCTCAGGTGTCGTCGAGCCGGGCGGACCTGTATTAATAAATCTGTTAGGTAAGGAACAGCATTGGTAGATTGGGTATATTATTTCTTCTAGAGATGAACCGGATAGTAATTTGGCCGAATACCGGATATTCGGCAAGCTTCGAGGCCGGATGGCCGGATAATCGGCCCTCTGTCGCATAATATATATATTTTTTGCCTTTTCAGTAATAAAACATTCTTAATTAAAAGACATGGTGTTAAGCTACTGGGGCATGCATGATTTATCTTGTGGTAAAGCTAAATTATTAATTTCTTTCATAATTGGTATCCGGCCGGATATTGGCTTACTATCTGGTATCCGGCTGGATAGTAATAATTGGCTGGGTAATTAATATCCGATTCATCTCTAATTTCTTCCCTTTTTTTAATTTCTTTAAATTCCTGTTTTTCTGTTTGAAAATTGAATGGGAATAAAAGTTGCTAAGTAAACAATAAAAAGATAGAACGGAATAAAGAAACATTTCCTGTCGACATGATCAATATGTTTATAGGAATGTATATTTATATGTTTTGAACGAATAACGAACGTTTTATTTTACGAATAATATTATATTGTACGTATGTAGTTTAGTTTATAAAATTAATTAATTTAAGTTATCAAATGTACTATTACTGCACATAGGTATATCCTCTTCTGCAAATCTCGCAATCGAAATTTGGTTTGCTGTAAGAAAACCCAATTCTGGGTGTACTATGGGGGTCTTTTCCGCCTGACCATTTTAAAATTTTATCGCTTAAATCATGCGGAGGCGCCGAGCCACGTCCCCTTAAAGTTTGGGCCTATTAGGAAAGCGTCAAATTTGGCGCGCAAAATAACAATAACTCTCGTTTGGCGTGCTTCGTCAGTGCGCTCAGCCGATTCGGTATCTTTTCATTCATTTTTTCTACACAAAGTCAACGGGGCGGGGCTAGAGAGCGTTTTTATGTTGCGAGTGCAAGCAAAAATGAGCTTAGTGGTGGTCAGGCGGGAGTGTCCTCGATAGTACATAAGCGAATTGTATTGTGTATTTTTTTATTTTGTTTGCAATAAAGAATAAGATAATATCGTGTGCCAAAAAAGCACGGTACAGCTAAAATGAAAGACTAAAAGAGTGATTGGGGGGGCTTGAATTTATGCTTTTGCGGTTGCACAACGACATGCTTTGCTTGCGCTTTGCTTGGTAGTATAGATGCAGGCCTACCTTACTGCCTCTCTCAGAGGCGGTAAGGTGGCGGGGTCTTGAGGGGGAGCGCTACAGTCGTGTAGATCCTCAAGGCAAGTCTGGTGTGTTCTCCTTCACGTGGTTGCCACCCTGTTCTTGGTCTAATTCCTTAAGAAATAGACGTAACAAAAACCACAGGGCGCTTTTTAACCTAACCATGACCCTCGATGACCGAGTGGGCGTGGGCTCGGCCGCCACTAAACCCAGCTGGCGCTGAGTAGATAAAACAGGTCACCTGCGCTAGGACCTGCGCAGTTGAGCGCCGTAAGCGGGGATGAAGGAGTCCTGGAGGGTTGAGCCGAGCGGCGCTGGCGGTAATGCGTCCGTGACGCAGCACGCCCTCTTTGGTCTGGATTTCAAGCGAAACGGGGGCCCTACCCAATAGCCAAGGGTAGGGAAATGGTCACAGTGTCCCGTCAGAGGGTCACGACGAGGGGTGGGAGGTCCGCGGAGGTCGTTCTCGGATGGCCGAAGCGGTTGGTGAAGGTCATGCTGAAGGTGCAAGTGAAGGATGATTAGTCGTCAACCAGATCAAGCACCCGATGTCGCACTGTAAGCCAGCCTCACGCCCCTATATCTCGAAGGTACTCCTGACGGCTGAGCTATAGTTTGTAGCAAGACGTTCCCAGGTGCGGGCTCCAAGGAGGGTGGGAAGCCGGAGAGATGAAGATGTTACACTAAACTATGGATACCCAAAACCCAAACGACACCATACACACACCACACACACACACAACAACCACACACACACACACAACAACCACACAAACTCACACAATTAATACACACTCACACGCACATACTGCACACATACACACCGGAGAGGAGGCAAAAGCCAATGATTCTCCCAAATGGGGTGTTTGCAGTACCTCTCTAGCCCCCGGACGCTCCGCTGCTACCTCCAGTGCGGGTACAGGTCCGGCCGTGGCGAGAACCTGGCAGCGGCCAGGACCGAATCTAAGTCCCGTAATAAACGGAGGAAGAAGGCGCTGGTCGGGACCAGAACCGCTCCTCCATCTCTTTCAGGTGTGGAGCCCGCCACGAAGGTTAATTCCTCTGGCCGGGCTCCCCCGCCTACTGCTCCGCCCCCGGTGGCCATCACACTGGTCAACCGGCGGAGACCAGCACCACAAGCGACGCGGTCGCGCTAACCTGGCAGGTGCAGAGGAGCAGGCACAAAGGCAGGAAGGAGGATACGAAACAACGCCACTGCGCTGCACCTTCAGTGCAGAATGCCCTTCGGTTGGAGTTAGGGAGTGGGTGATGCTGGGCGCCTATAAACAGGCCAACGCATGGTATGTGGTGGTCGGGGTCCCAGAGGACCAAATTCCGACCCTGATGAAGGCCGAGCGCGTCTCTCATTTGGTGTAGGGACGGTGTACGTGAAATTCCAGGGTCCGAACGGCAGATTTGTCGACGTCCCACAGGGATATCCGACCGCTGAAGCCAGCGCCGACACACAGGTGGTGGAGGCAACTCCACCCTCAACAAACACCGCGGTAACACCTGCGGTTGAGCCTGCAGTAGCAGCGCCAGCCGCCCCTACAGCCTCTAGCGTGGGCTACGTCCTCTCGGGGGAGGAGCTCGAGGACATCATCTTATCCTCGGCCTCTGACCTGGAGGGGGACGGCTTCAACTCGGGCGACCTGTTTGCCGGGCTGCGGCTAGCAGGAGACCCTTCGTCGACCTGTAAAGTCCTGCAGGCCAACCTCCACCACAGCCAGACCGCGACGGCTCAGCTTCGGAAGTGGCTGGAGGTTCAGCACACGGCCATTGCCTTGATCCAGGAGCCGTGGATCAGGGCGGGCCAAATACAAGGACTATCCAACCTCGGTGGTAAGCTCCTAGTAAGTACAGTCATGACAAGTCCACATCACGATGTGGGCTATCTATGTGACACGTAACATTAAAACACAGCCACTAACAGATTTCTGTTGCAGGGATCTCTGTGCAGCTAGGCTACTGATACAGCGGGGGGACACAGTAGCATCTGTGGTCTTCGCCTCCGCTTACATGCCCGAGGAAGAGGAGCCGCCGCCGCATGACCTCGCCCGCCTCGTGACTTATTGCGAGAGTACAGGGCTAGAAGTTGTCATAGGCGCTGACGCGAACGCTCATCATCCTCTGTGGGGCATGGACACGCAAAATGCTCGGGGCAAGGCTTTAGTAGGTTACTTATTTACAACAAACCCAACCCTACTGAACACAGGTTCTGAACCAACCTTCGTAAACAGACGTAGCCAAACAATCATAGACATCACTCTGGCATCGGAGGGTGCAGCGACCATCACCACTGGCTGGCAAAGAGGCTTCCTGCTCGGACCACAGGTGGATCCGCTTTGACATTCAGGTCTGTGTAACACCAATACTGCCACGGCGAAACCCGCGTAACACTGACCGCGCTGCATACACACGCTTCCTCGAAACTAAACTTGCGTCAATAAACTACGGGATGACCTACGAGGACACAACAGGAATGAATATGACTTTCACTTCCCTCCATCCTTTTGGAACGTATCTGAATGCCAGACACGCTGTCATTATGGGTACCAGTCTATTGGCCCCACAGCAGCCTGCACTGCAGTTCCTGCAGCAGGCAGGAAAGATTCCGTAAGTTCGATATTAATCCCTAAGCCAGGTAAGAGTGACTATACCAACGCCAAATACCACCGAGCAATCAGCCTTTCCTCCTTTCTCCTTAAAACCATGGAGAGAATGTGCGAGAGAGAGCTGAGGGACGGCGTTTTAGAAACTATCCCACTCCATACTAACCAACACGCATACAGCTCCGGTAAGTCCACGGAATCCGCCTTCCATCTAGTGGTCGGCCGGATAGAAGAGGCGATTCATCAGAAGGGCACTTGCCTGGGCACTTTCATAGACATCGAGGGAGCATTCGATAAAACAAACTTCTCCAGCATAAACACCGCGCTCTCTCGTCACGGAGTAGAACAGGTACTGATAGACTGGATTACTAACATGCTAAGTAATCGAGTGGTTCGACTTCAAGTGGAGCAGCAGATGGCCTTGATAGCCAGAGGCGGCCCCCAAGGTGGCGTACTATCCCCGCTCCTTTGGAATCTGGTTATAAATGATCTCATCACGAAACTCAACGCGGACCATTTCTACACAATAGGGTATGCCGACGACCTCGCTATCCTCATTTCGGGGAAAGTGACGGGGACAATCTGCGAGCTCATTCAACAGGCACTACGCATTGTTGAACGATGGTGCAGAGAGTTCGATCTCTCAGTGAACCCCACGAAAACTGAACTAGTCGTTTACCCAAAAACGAACACTAGGCCCTTATCGCCTACCCAAACTCTTAGATACAGAACTCCAGTTAGCCAATGAGGTCAAGTATCTGGGAGTCATCCTAGACAGCAAGTTAAACTGGAGTAGTCACTTAGACAATAAAATAAACAGGGCCTGCATTACTTTCTGGCAATGCAGGAGGATGATAGGTAAGAAGTGGGGCCTATCCCCTGAAATTATACTTTGGTTATACTGCGCGGTGATCCAACCTATGATCACGTATGGGGCAGTGGTCTGGTGGCCCCGCACCAAACTAACTACAGCCTCCATCAAACTGCAACGCTTGCAAAGGCTTGCCTGCATGGCGATCACAGGCTGCATGAGGACTGCTCCGACTGTGGCTCTCGAGGCCATGTTGGGGCTGCCACCGCTACATTTGTTCCTACAGCAGGAAGCGACAATGACGGCTGTACGCCTTAATACATTTCAACTCTGGGGTAAGAGAAAAACACAGCACACCGCGGTACTGGACGGATTCTACAACGAGTTCCCCCTGGCGAAAGCAACAAACGATCGGATACCAAAACAATTCGTATTCGATAAGAAATATAAAATCCAGCTCCATGAGGATCACCGCTGCCAGGGATTAAACCCAGCGGAACTGCGGATCTTCACGGATGGATCTAAAACAGGTACTGGTACTGGTGCTGGAGTCTCCTCGGAGGATGTCAACATCCACATAGCCAAACCTCTGGGGGCCCACAACACGGTATTTCAGGCAGAATGCATGGGCATTTCCCTGGCGGCATCTGCCATCTTAGCCAGGAAGGTTGTGGACCATTCAATTCGTATACTCTCAGACAGCATGGCTGTTCTGCTAGCACTGAACAACAACACTGACCTCTGGGTTAATACACGAGTGTCACTAACGCCTGAACGAGGTTGGTAATCTCAATAATATAACTATCCAATGGATCAAAGGACACAGCGATTCCCGTGGCAATGATGCGGCGGACGAACTCGCTAGAAGGGGATCGAGCATGGCAGCGGTGGGACCCGAACCTATCGTACCACTCCCTTTCGGATACCTACGCACACTGGTAAGGAAACGAACTAGCGAACAACACCACAAGCTGTGGCTAGACCACGGCGAGTGTAGGCAGGCCAAGGAAGCACTTCCTGCTATCGATGGCCGCTTCACCAAACGCGCGCTGCGGTTGATCAAACAACAGCTGCGCACAGTTACAGCCGCCATTACCGGACACGGCTCCTTTAACAAACACCTCTTTGTCTTAGGAGTCACAGACAGCCCCCTGTGCCGTGCCTGCATGGAGGAAGACGAGACAGCACCCCACGTGCTTCTGCACTGCCCAGTGGCTGCAACATACAGGGTAAATAAAGTACTTTGGTAACCCAACTACTCTCCGCGAGATAGTCAGCATTGGGGCGCTACTGGCTTTTCTCGGGGAATTGGGATGTGTAGCAGATACATTTCATAACCTGCTACTTGTTTCTCAACAATTCAATTAATGTTAGACGACAACATTTTGAGGTTATTTTACAATGAAACCCATGAACATGAATTACAATTGGAAAAGAATAACCATCATCGTGTTTAGGACATTAATGTATTAAGTGATCAGAAACAGCATGTGCTTTGAAATAGGATGCTGTATTTATTTCTTAATAGCGTAGGAACACTTTACAAAACCGGCAATATTGGCATGCAAATTACTGAGTAACTACTGTACGGATTTGGGACATACTTATAGCCACTTTTTAGAATGCTCGTAAAACGATCTTTTCAAATATGACAATAGTTTTTGGATTTATTAAAACTTTTGTTTTATTATAACCATAACATTTATTAGGCATAGTGCGTTTCGTTTCATGCAGCTGTCAAAGTTTTATGTCATGACGTTAGTGATTATGTAGTAGCACATAATCATCAGTCTCTTTTACGAAAATTATACTTTCGCGAACAATTAAATCATGTTCGTTTATGGGATGCTGTAACGTAATAAGTATTATGTTAATCTAGAGATAGAAAAAATAATAAATATATTTCATAAGTAATCATTCTACGTGGAACGAATTTTAATGTATAGATTTTATCGATTTTGGGTTGTCAGTCTGAGTCAAACAGCGGAGCACGCCGCCCGCGTTCCTCAGGCTCACGTTTTTTGACAGTTCAAAAGAACACATGTGAAAAGGTTAACCTATAGTACGCGACACGTGCGCGAGGTTCTCTTTTCTTTCATTTTCGCGCTGGACTTCGGTCCAGGCCATTGTAATAACTTAGAATCAGTGTTAGCAACATGAATCTGTAACGCTAGGTATTTGTGTGCCAGTGATTCCTCGTAGGACAGTCAACGGCGGTCTGTGTTCACTGTAGTTCCGTAAGCAATGAACGATTCCGAGAGGACTTCAACGCCGTTATATCATTATTTGTTTACGTGCGCATCTCCGATGATCTATTTTTCGTTCCTTGCCCGTGGTACAGTTGGCTAGTACAGTTGACCGGACAGCGGGTAAATTTTTTTTTCCTTGGTACTGTTGACTGGACTACAAAAAAACATATTTTCCTTGGTACAGTTGACCGGACTACGGAAGTTTTTTATTGTTCCTTGGTACCATTCCTTGCCCGTGGTACAGTTGGCTAGGTCCGGTTGACTGGACCATGGTAAAAAAATTTAACAGTGTTACAGTTGACTCGACCATTTTTTTTTCTGTGAACCGTGGTACAGTTGACCGGACCAGGGTTAATTTTTTTTTAACAATAGTACTTTAATAAAATTGTGGACGGAATGTACAGTTAAAATGAAAAGTGTTAAAGACTACATACAAAGAATACAAGCCTTTTATAATTTCAATAAGTATAAGCGGCGGGTGAACCGATACACCCAGAATCGCACATTCCAAAAGATGAAAGGTGGGTTTATAGGGCTTGGGAGCGACCGGACCAAGGTGTGGCTGACACGCACATTAGATGATGATGCAATGTGTTCGTTCTGGTGCAGCATCTGGTCGGTGCCTGTCAGCCATGCCGAGGGTGAATGGACTCGGGTGATTGAGCGGGCGTGCGATCCAGTATCAGAAATAGGGGCCATTACTATAATCCCCCAAGACGTAGCTCGTGCAGTCCGTCCGTTGCCTAACTGGAAATCTCCAGGGCCGGATGGGCTGCACAACTTCTGGATAAAATGGTTCACAAGGTCGCACGCTCGCCTGGCGACCCTGTTCCAGTCAGCCTTAGAGTATGGGTCGCTGCCAGAGTTCCTGACAACAGGTATGACCCACCTGTCTCCCGACAGTCTATGAAGTTCTTACATCCATTTTGAGAACTAAAATTAGCAAACATATAGATGACAATTCTGTCATGTCCGCTTCACAGAATGGAAGTAGAAACGGGTCCCATGGTACTAAGGAGCTACTCCTCACTGATATGGCCATTAGTCACCAGGTTCGCCGTTCCCGAAAGGATCTGTCGACATGTTGGATAGACTATAAGAAGGCCTATGACTCGGTGCCACATACATGGCTCATAAGGGTGCTAGAGTTGTATAAAGGTGATGCAACTCTGCGCACCTTCCTGATGTCGTGTATGGGGCAATGGAGGACAGTCCTTCGCTATCCAGGATGTCGGCAAATTCAGAGGAATAGCGACCCGATAAGGATAGAGTGAGGTATATTTCAGGGCGATAGTTTGAATCCACTTTGGTTCTGCTTAGTCTTGAATCCTCTTAGGATTCAGGTCTAGGCTATCGGTTGTAGAAAGATGGTCAGGTTATATCTCACCTCTTTTACATGGATGACCTAAAACTCTTTGCCCCAACGATTTGCGACTGATGGAGTTACTGAAGGTAACTGAAACTTTCTGTACCTAGCGCCATCAGGATGTAATTTGGTGTGGACAAATGTGCGGTCATGCATGTAAAACGAGGGGAGATTGTGGAATCTGTGGGAACCCAGCTCTCGGATTCCATAATTCTTCGATCCCTCTCAGCAACCGATACCTATAATCGGGTATGTCGGAAGCGCTGGGCGTCAATGTTGCTGACATGAAGCAATCGTTGAAGGAGCGCTTCTTTGCCCGTCTAAAAAAAGTAGGTATTTAATAGTGCTCGGCCAGAGTGGAAACGTGGGTGCGGTGCGGGCGCGGTGGGACGAGCTCAAACATATGAACTTCATTGGAGTGTCCATAGTGGGCACGCGGGCACGGGCTCCGGCGCGAGCTAGTTGGCGCGGGCCGCACGCGAATCGCGTGCGGTTCAGAACAGTTCAAACCATAGCTCGTTCATACAAGTGGCCGCAGTGAGGGCGCGGGCGGCAAGTGCGGGCGCCAGGGTTACCAACTCCCAAAAATATTTACCCCTCAAGCTACTCGTAAGTCAAAATTCCCAAAATTACTTGAAAAGCCTCTTTTTAAGTATATATTTTAATTCACAACAATAATATATTTAGCCATAGTAACAATATTTTTGCGGGCCCCGCGCCCGCTCCGTCAGTCTAGCCCAGCACTAAAAGTACCCCTAAAAATAGAACGCCCCTAAAAAAATCACATCCCTCTTATTTACCCCTAAATTTGGGGGGAAAACCCTTATGTTAGTAACCCTGGCGGGAGCGGGGATCTCCGAACCCGCGCCGCTCGCCGCACCGCGCGGCCAGTCTGGCCAGGCAAACCGCGCGCGTTGCCGCACCCGCACCGCACCACGCACCGCGCTCCCACTCTGGTAGTCTTTTATCAGATGGCAATAAGGTGCGTGCCTTCAACGGTTGGGTCATGCCGGTTTTGATGTACTCTTTCGGCATACTCAAATGGACTCAAACAGAACTAGACGCCTTGGATACGAAGGTCGTAAATTGTTGACGGCATATCGAATGCATCACCCACGTTCTTCGGTTATGAGACTGTATACCCTCGGAAGTGTGGGGGTCGAGAGTCACCCCGCTCTCCATAATAATAATAGCACCTATAGTTATATCTGGATATAATTTAGTAATTAATTAATTAGTTATTAATTATTCTTTTATTAATTATGACTGTACCAGCGAAAAAATACTTTTCGATAGTTCGGTTAATTGTACCAGAGAAATTTTTTTTCTTCCATAGTCCAGTCAACCGTAAACTGTACATTCCGTCCACAATTTTATTAAAGTACTATTGTTAAAAAAAAATTAACCCTGGTCCGGTCAACTGTACCACGGTTCACAGAAAAAAAAATGGTCCAGTCAACTGTAACACTGTTAAATTTTTTTACCATGGTCCAGTCAACCGGACCTAGCCAACTGTACCACGGGCAAGGAATGCTATTTTTAACTGCACCATCGCCTCAAGGACAAACTGAAGAGTCTATGATCATCTTCGGCTCATCGTGTCATCTGACCAGCTTCATGGGGAAGTACTACGTCCGTAGGGCTTCGCACCAGCGCTAGTGTCTGCCACCAACCCTGTGTGGTAGACGATCCCAAGGACTACTCACCGTGTTTCCTGCTTCACTTCGCCTCCGGCATCCCGTGCCAACTTCCGCGCACCTTCGTTAGGTGTTTTGGCGGGGTCCTCCAGTATCCTCTACGTGCCCGAGCTCCAAGGGACACTGTTGAGCAGTGCCCAGGTGAACGTCTGGTTTACCATCTTCATGGGGAACCAACTATTGCTTCGGTAGCAATACGTGATGGGAAGTGTGCGTTCATGGTACCATGAGTAAGTCATTTTATTTCTTTATACTACACCTGCTTGGAAAGTACCTTGATACTTTATCAAATTTACGGTAGAGAGTACGTCATTGCATATCGAACAAATATGCGGGGAGAAAACGCATCTGAGCGGGAGAGAAAAGTGTATGAAAATCCATTTCTTACGTGGTTTTTCTTTTTTAATTTTGGGTAAGACTATGCGCCGGTAACCTAAATATCAAAAGCCAAAAAGTTTTTACAGTGAGTTTTTATCTCCAAGTTCGCAAAATGACACTGGCCACTAGCTGTGTGTTGGATGGTGTCGGGCTGGCAGTGCGACCCTGCGGCGGCAGGATAAACAATTTGAAAAAAGAACATTAATGGAAAAAGTGTTACATTAAGCTTCACTAACTGCAACAATTTCAATATAAATTTCAATTAGTAAAGATTTCGTTTTTTATTTTCCTCGTAGGTGTAGTATAAAGCACTATGTATCACTCGAGAGAAAGTGCGATTCCCGATCTCGGGTGTTTTAAAGCCCTCGCCTACGGCTCGGGCTTCAAACGACACCCTCGACGGTAATCGGTCACTTTCTCCTCTCGGTGAACAATGTACTATTATTATCTGGCCAGTAGTTTAGAGTCAGTGCGCGACATATTCCATAGGCACCGTTGCCTCGTTCCTACTTGGACTGTCTAATTTTAAGATGCTAGATTCTACCCAATCCTTTATGTTTTAGTTTGTTATTTTTGAAAAACAATATAGTGTTTGCACTTTCAAGTTAAACTTAGTTTTAATTCAAATAAACCTCCCATAGGTTTCTAAAGCAAGAGGTTCTTGAACTAATAGTTGGATGCTGAAAACCGAGAGCTTGAAGAACCTTTTACTTGATAATTGCATTTCATACATACATAAACTAATCGTGTGTTTCACTCCCAATCTACTTATTAACCAAAAAAATATAACTTATAATTACTAAATTTTATTCCTCATTCTTTTTCCACACACGACAGATGGATCGAATAGTTTCCCACCCGCACGCAAAATACGCGCTTTGAGAGGAAGACCAAGGAAACGATGGATCCCTTGTGTGAGGAGTGATATGAAGGACAAAGGTGTAAATGATAGCGTGACGGTGGACAGAGGAGAATGGAAGAAGAAAACGTGTTCCGCCGACCACAAGTAACATGAGATAAGTGCAGGGAGATGATGAACGTTGAATCACTTCCTTCTTTATCGTGTGGTTAGTGTATAACCTGGTGTCACAGTTTTAATGTCGCCCATGGGCCTCTGACTTGGCTTAACATGCCGTCGAGAAATATTTCTCAGGCATGCTAGTTTCCTCACGATGTTTTCCTCCACCGAAACACGTGATAATTATACAATACGCATATGAATCTGAAAAATCCGAGGTGCGTGTCTTGGGTTCGAACTGGAGACCTATGACACTGCTGTAACGTTAAGTCACTAATACTTACGAGTCATCGTCTCGACTCTCTGTCTTTTGTTAGACACTTCTTGATCTTCTTCCTCTTCAGTTTTAAACTTCATTAAAGGTACATCGTCTTCTGAATCAGATTCGGAGGAGTGCAGTGGTATATCTTCTAATTCAAAAGAGTTTGTGTCTTCCAATTCTATAAAAAAAACATTTATGAACACAAATTTCCAGTTATTGGGACACTAATTGACACTATACATAGTGTGAGTCTTGGATCAATCTATACTAATAATAGAAAGAGGTATTTGTTTGTTGTATGTAAGGCGAAGAGTTTCCTATAGAAAGAGGCGTAAAGCAGGGAGATCCGCTTTCGCCATAGTTATTCATAGCGGTCCTTCAAGATATCTTCCAAAATATAGATTGGTCAAACAAGGGGGTGTGGATACTAAATAGACATCTTACCCATTTAAGATTTGCTGACGACATAGCCCTTTTTAGTGAAACTGCCACAGACCTAGAAAAAATGCTTCAAAACCTCGACAAAGAAAGCAAGAAAGTAGGATTAGAAATGAATACCAGCAAAACAAAAATAATGACCAATAATATTCAAACCCCAATAAAGATAGATGGAAGGATGATAGAATATGTCAACGAATATATATACCTCGGAAAACTTATGTCATTTGACACCAATCGAAACGAGAATTAAGTAGACAGAAGAATAAACACAACATGGAAAAAATATTGGGCACAGAAAGAAATCCTCAAAGGAAACTATAGTCTGAAGTTAAAGAAGATCATAATGGATTCATGTATCTTGCCCTCATTAACATATGCAAGTCAGACTTGGACTTTCACTAACAAGACTAAAAACAAAATCCTCTCATGCCAGCACGCCATGGAAAGAAGCATCCTGAAACTAAGGAGAATAGATAAAAAACGAAATTCTGACATCCGCAAAAAAACAAAGCTCACGGATGCATTGCAACCAGCCATGACACTAAAGTGGAAGTGGGCAGGCCATATTGCTAGGTACCAGGAAAACAGATGGACATTACAAACAACAAAGTGGCTCGGTCCTACTGGAAAAAGACAAAGAGGACGGCAAAAGAAACTATGAGTTGACGACATCGTAAAAACGGCTGGGAAAAACTGGATGTACACCGCCCAAGAAAAACTAAAATGGAAAAAGTTGGAGGAGGCTTTTTACCCTACAGGGGCCATACAATAATATAATAATATGTATTTTTTTTTTAGTAACTAAGAATGTAAATAGTATGGATAAATAAAGCTTAAATAAATAAATAAAATGTAGGGGTAATCTCCAGAACTAATGATCCTATTGTAAAAATTCCTTCATTAGCAGAAAGCTACATTATTCGTGAGTGCTATAGGCTATGAATTATATTTATATCATGCATATTATTATCACAATTTTTGCGTCTGTGACCATTTTAAGAATTTCCACATGATATATTTTATTATCATAGTCTTTATCTGCCTAGCCTTTTCCCAACTATATTGGAGTCGGCTTAACCGTCTAACCGGATGCAGCTGAACACCAGTATTTTACATGGAGCGACTGCCTATCTGACCTCCACAACCCAGTTAGTACTGGGTAATACGATACCTCTTGGTAAGTCAGACTTTCGGGCCACTGACTGCCTTTAACGACTGTCAAAGATCTACAAATGACCGGGAAACGAATCACAGAGGATACTCGGTATGTAATAGGTGGTCACCCATCGGCGGACCAACCTAGGAAAGCACGGCTGAACCTAAAGATCAAACCGAACGGCTGTTATTATTTAACCACGAGTTCTTCTATTAATATCTTAGTATGATTCTGCTACAGTGGCCATGTTAGACCCCCAAGAGTGATGTTACGTTATGCTTACATAAAATGAAGTACATACCTCTTCGTTCCTCCTCCTTGATAGGTATAACAGTATCTTGTGCCACACAATCATCTGGTAACTCTTCGTGTTCATCAGTTATACTAATATGTACCGTTGGACTTATCATATACCCGTTGAAACTCTCTAACATGCCTTGTTTTAGAAGAGGTTGTGTCTGTAAAAAGATGATTACAGTCAACAGGCTGTAAACACACCCTTCACGAAGCCGTCAACCAAGCATTCTGTACATCAAACTAAGTAACTCGACGCAAACATCATTGCTGGGAAATAACTTTTTTTGGGGTGACAATCACGTTTTATGGTAGGTTTCATTGTATCGCACTCAGAACACTGTGCTGATAGATGCTTTCGTATGGAACAGTACAGAGATTGCGAAGGTATTTCCTCACATTACGACACCAAGTCTCCAAATTTAAAAAATGTGGTGGGAACAGTCTGGGATTAAAATGGCTGTATCATACGAACTGACGGGCAGGTTCCATTTTAGCCACTGGCCATGGAACCCTAAAATATTTGTGATAGTAAATCACAATAAAGAAGTGAGTGATAGCTCCAGCCACTTCAAATGAAATTCAGACATAACATTATATTGAGAGAGCATCACATCCACAATATACTAATCTAATAATTATGAGCCCCATTGACCGTTTCCACATTGGGTGATAAATCATGGGTTTTTTTTTGTTTAGTTTATCCAACAATAGCCAATTATTCATTAACCAATAGCTTGTATTATGTCACCGAGCAGTCTCGAGGACCTATTCGCGGTCTGCCAGCAAATTACATCCACAATAGATATGAAACGACCTGTCCCACGATATTGTGTCATTGTCGTTATCCCCTAACATGTCTAATCATAGTTAAATCTCACCTCATTGGCCTCATCCAACATCTGAGTGAACAGCTCCTCAGCTTCCAGACATTTCCTCTGCAACTGGCAGCATTGCTTTAGTTTGGTGTAGCAGAAGGAACAAGCGAGCATCGGTCTACCGTCTTCAGTTACAAACTGCAACAAAAGTGCTCTTAACATAACATAACGCCTGTAATACCGAAAGAGTTAGGCAGAGGTGTACCTAATAGTAGTAGTACACCCACATTTCGCCAGATAAGTCCCAAGTAATAGGACGCGACCCTATTGCCATCAACTGGGCATAAATCCAGACTCCATGGCTGCTACTGAGAAATTACTGATGGTAAAACCCAATAACACGAAGAAACGAATCATGCTACTAAACCATAACACGGTAACACTACAATGGATCAAAGGTCACAGTGGATCACTTGGGAACGATGCGGCTGATAAACTTGCCAGAAGAGGATCCAGCACAAAACCCTGTGGACCCAAGCCCATTGTGCCTATTCCTTTCAAGCAACTAAGAAGCTGGTTAAAGGAACACACTCGAATACAAGCGGAGAAATGGTGGACCTCGGCACCAGGGTGTAGGCAATCCAAGGAAGCTATGCCATCCCTGGATACAAAGCTGACCAGGCGCCTTCTGTGCCTGGACAGAGATAGCCTACGACTGGTGGCGGGGACCATCACTGGACACTGTTCACTGAATAAACACTTCCACACCCTAGGAATCACTGATAGTCCCCTGTGCAGAGCATGCATGGAGGCGGAGGAAACGGTGGCGCATGTGCTCCTCGAGTGCACTGGCGTTACCAAGATTCGCGAGGAGACCTTGGGAACACCAAGATCCCTTGCGGACGCCCTGAGAAGACCGGGAAGTTTGATCTGCTTCTGGAGGGAGGTGGGCTGGTTGGAGTAAACGGCCACCACGGCTCACGCACAATGGTCCACTTTAAGGACTAAGTGCGGAAACCAAAACCCCATGATAGAACCCAATAACACTGTGCCCCACCTGGGAATCGAACCTAGGATCTCAAGCTCAGCAGTTGCTTGCGACCACGAAACCAACGAAGCAGTCTAAGAAATAAGCAGAAAAACTAAAGAAGTGCCACTAATTGTTTAGACTAAATGAAATACTTCACATTCAATCAAAGTTTGGCTTTTAATAAATCCTGCTTTCCATGGTTAATAAGTAAAGATTATTCTCATCTGGCTCTTGTGGTACAGAAACTCTAGTACAATAGCCAGGGCTGCACTCTGCAACTTTAATTAAAACTTCAAAGGGTTCGAAATGTTAACATAGGTTAGGCCTTTTTTTCTGAAGTTGGCTAATGAGGGATAAAAATAAAAAAAAACACAGGTTATTTGCTTACTGGAATATCAGCCAGCTTCTCATACAGTTCCTGCAGGATCTTACTAGTAACCTCATACATGCGAACGTTTTCCACCAAACATATCCTACACATTTGCAGTTTTACTATCTCCATATTTAAAAACACTTCTTTATTTAAACGACTATACTCTCAAAATATTTAATCTATGAAACTGTGATAACAGAGAGCAGGAATGTACTACTTATTTTGATACCATTGAACGTGCAAAAGATGCAAGCTATCTGCGTGAGTAAGACTGATTGAACCACCCGCAGCAGGTTTTGCAGCAGGCAGCAGATAATCTCTCCAGGTTTTATATTAGGAATGATTAGCTTTTTGTGGTAATTGCTATAAAAGATTAATAAACAAACAAACAGGTGAAACAGGTCTTTCGCTTGACTGACTGCTGACATAACAGTGTTGCCGGCAACAAGTTTCGATTTATTCCGATTCCTCATCTGAAAAGTTCCGATAAGTTCCGCCAGAGTAAAAAAAAACGAAAATAAAACATACAGTTTTTTTTTTTTTTTTACCATGGTACATTAATTCATTACAACCACAGTACAGACGATTTGAATAAAATTGGTTGCCTGTAAAGTCGGTATACGGGCGAAAGTTTTACGTGACAACGACTTTGAGTGGTAAAATAAACTTTTTATGTCTGTCTCTCTCGCTCTTAGGCGGGCTCTCACTCGCTCTCATTGTGAGCGCATAACGTGAGCGGGAGCGTAACGCAGTTTCTTGAAGTGTCACCCGGCAAACCAATTTTTAAGACGTTGTCACGTCAAAAAAAAACTATAAAACATTTGTGTTAGCATGTTTTTGTAGCGGCACTACAAAAAGTACTACAGCGCCATCTGACAAAGCAGATGAACCAACCGTCAAAATCCTACATCGCGCAAGCAACTTTATCCGCGACTTGAGACTATAATATATACGAGAACCCGACAACAACTGTCGGGCAGTGGCCCACCAGACATAACATCCGTCTGGTCGGAGGATCCTCCCTTTTCTATGGGGGATGAAGAGCTTTACTTACACCCTGTTCTTCATATCCCCAAATTGTCAACACCAAATCATAAACGAAATACCAACGAAAATATTGATTTCTAGGGGTACACTCCAACAAAGTATTTTAAGTACTCTGTGGTATTTTACATCTGTGTAGGGGTACAATACATGTCAGTGAACTAAAATAATTTATACTTTATTATTTTAGGCAAAGGAAACTATAGTCCATAACGCCAAGTCTACGATAAATGATGATGGGTAATATTATGACAATGTCATTCCAATGTCGCTTGTGTGTTGGTTGGTGTATGCCAAAGTTCCAAAAAGTTCCGCCAAAGCTGAGGTTCCGCAAAAGTTCCGCCAAGGGCTTCAAAGTTCCGAATTCGGAACAAAAGTTCCGCGCCGGCAACGCTGTGACATAATGATGTGATGTACTCTGTGGACTGTGCTGCTGGCTGCTGACAACTCATAGAGTACAGTGACAACTCAACTCCTTTAGATTTTTTTTTAATCTTTATTCATGACCATGGATACATGTCCTTCAGTCGTAATCATTAAGGTGAATGCTTCGACCAGCCCGCGAAATTCAAATTTTCTTACGTTTTTGGCAAATTGCAAGCCAGTGCAAGGTTGTATGTTGATTAAAATATTGGACGCGATTGTAAGACGTATGTAGTTACAGAATTATAATCATCAAAACCATCAATACAACCCTCCAAGTTCATAAAGGTCTAGCAATGAATTTGACCTTGAAAAAACCGTTTCTCGACCTTTAGGAACTTGTAACTACATACGTCTTACAATCGCGTCCAATATTTTAATCAACATACAACCTAGCACTGGCCTGCAATTTGCCAAAAACGTAAGAAAATTTGAATTTCGCGGGCTACCCTGGAGCATCAGCCTTAAACATACTACTCTTATCTCACTTAAACTAATATTTATCTTCTGTCCTTTTCATAATGAAATAGAAAGAAAAAGATACATTCAACTTAAATTTAGTTTAGTTTGTGAACAAGGGAATCGGCACCAATACTGGTAAAAAATTTTAGATGCAATTTGATATTTTTATGTCTAAAAAGACTTTGTAAATCAAAGATCGAATCAATCGCAACTCGAAGAAAAAAAAAACTGATCTAGTTCTTGCAGAAGTATTCCGACCCGTACGGTTTTGCTAGAATTTTGAAAAATATACATGCATAGACATATTATAGTCTACTCATATTACTTGAACATAAACTACTACTACTCCTAATTATATAAATAAGAAAGGGAATGTAACCCAAACAGCCAAGACTTATTTGCTTGGGAGAAAAAAGTTTTTTAAACGCATTTCACACACAAACAATTCAGAATGTTGAGAAAAGCAGAAGGCGATTTTTTTTTATTACCCTTTGTAGTGAAAAATAAATCACTAGTATAGAAAAGGTACGGTATACACTGAGGAACGGTTGTCTACGACAGTGTATAATTTCGCCTCAAAAGCGGACATGCTCGTTTTATATGCTATTTAGAAAGGTATTAATCGAACAAATCTACTAGTAAAACTCCGGTGTCGTTATCTATCATAGTAGTCGAGAAATTTTGAAAATCGAAAAAAGTCCATAAAAACCATAGAAACATTTTATTTCCGTATGTAATCGTTTTTTCCATTGGGTGTTTTTGGTTATGATTTAAACATATTTTAGGCACCTATTAATATTAAAAAAGTTAAAAAATCTCGTCTGGTTTGGGCGAAAACATTTTTTTTCTGTTATTTAGTTCATATTTTTTTTCTGACATGTCCTGCATTATTAGCATTTTTTTTAATGCCAAATTATTAGTTGATGTAACTATTACTTCGACAAAAAAAACTAAATGTTTTAAACATAGGACTTCGGAGATATTAAATTTTAAAATTTTAAGTTGTCACTCAAGTCGATGGTTTTCAGTGATGGTCGTTTTTTTTTTTTTAAGGTTTTGTAGATGATAGAAGTCAAAGAAAAGATCTCTTAAAACTCCTAAAATATTATTTCTATATCTATATCTTATTTTTATAATATAAAAACTTATCATTAGGTTATTTACCTATTTCTTGGAATAAGGGGATTGATAATGGATAGAAATGATTCGGTGAGTCCTTTGCATCTGTGGCCAGGAACCTCCTGATGGTTTCCTTTTATTTGTTTCCGTCCGACTTCTTTTCAATTTCAATAAAAAATACTTAAGGCTTCTTATATTTATTTATGTGGTATAAATCAAAGTAATAGTGATCTGTCAGCTACCGAATGAAACCACCGTTGCGATTCGATGCTAGTTTATTACTGGCGTAGCAACACAACATCATAATGGTGCAGGCACGCACACATACATACGTGTACATACACATCAAATAGTCTCTCGATAATGTGTGTGATTGCAGCATTGCGCGTCGGCTGATGTGTCAAGTTCGCGCGCTTTTTTATTATTGGACTATTGTGTATTTGTAGGACTGTTGCAAGGGCAAAACATACCTTTTCTCGAAGCGCTTCGTCGTATTTTTTTCATTATTTCAGACTCTGAAGATAACCCGTAAACTCTAATTTCAATTTTTTTTTTGTTTATGTCATACCAAATAAGTCCAGTTTATTTCTCCCTTTTCTTTCAAAAACTCAAAAATTATCTTGAGGAGGTTCAATATTAAAAACGTGTTTAGAAAATTTATTACTTAGTAGATATTGTGTGATTTTTCAATAACATACATTTTCCATGACTTTACTTATTTATAGTAAACTCATGCTTGACAACCATATTTCCATAGAAATTGATGAAAAACTTAGAAACGTTATAACTCTGAAGTCCTGTACGTAAAATGTTCCATTTTTTTTACTATAAGAAGCTACCTAGAGTGTTTTTCGTTGGTAAAAAAAAATGCTAATGTCATATAGAAAATTTTATATAATTTATTTCCTAATATTTCAAAATAAATTTTTAACTCGCGTTCCAGGGAAAGTAAAGACTTGTAATTTTATACACGACAATAGATATACAATTTTCAATTCATGGTTAATTTTAAATAAGGTGAGCGTTTGTTATTTTAGGAAATATCTACAAAAAAAGATTTTGACAAAGTTCATTGACCTTTCAAAAAAACTATTGTAACTTTAAAATTAAGTAATATATTTAAATTGGTATTTCATATTATACTGTATAACAGTTATATCCATCGGAATCCGCTATAAAAAGAGGATGTCCGCTTTTGAGGCGAAATTACACACTGTGGCGACTGCGACTGTGTGATGAATAGTACGGAAAACCGTACTTTTTGGTACGGTCTGGCAACGCTGAAACAATCACAGCTGACAATGACAGTTGTGCACAACGTCACGTCACTGTCAATTTTGTCATACTATTGTCAAACCGTAGTGTTGAGCTGAAGGCGAGCCAAAGACCTGTTTGTTTACACACAAAAAGCTAATAATTCCTAAAATAAAACCTGGAGATATATCTGCTGCCTGCTGTGGATGGTTCAATCAGTCTTACTTACGCAGATAGTGAACACGTTTCATTTCATATCATTGCATCTTTTGCACGTTCAATGGTATCAAAGTACATTCCTACTCACTGGTAACACAGTTTTATTCATAGATTAAAATGAGCTATAAATAGTATATTATAATATTTTTAGAGTATAGACGTTTAAATAAAGAAGTGTTTTAAGTATGGAGATAGTAAAACTGCAAATGTGTAGGATATGTTTGGTGGAAAAGGTTCGCATGTATGAGGTTACTAGTAAGATCCTGCAGGAACTGTATGAGAAGCTGGCTGATATTCAAGTAAGTAAATAACTTAAGTTAACATTAAACGAATCCAAAAAGTGTTAATTAAGTTGCAGATAGTAAATAGCTAAATCTTAGCTAATAGTAAAATCTTTATTGACGAGTGATTACTGGTGTAGCACTGCCTGGCTCCTGTAGGAATTCCTGTACCACAAAAGCCAGATGAGAATAATCTTTACTTACCATACACGGAAATCAGGATTTATTAAAAAACTAAAATTTTATTGAATGTGAATGAGAGGTTTTCTTTTTGATGTATTAAAAAAAACTTAGTTTCCAAGAACTCTATAGATGGCGTTGAACTTACTATGATAGTTGGTGCCAAAGCAAAAACACTTGAAAAAATAAACATTGTGTCACGTCACAATATACTCTCGTTGACTGACACTTTCATTTGCTTAACCTTCTGAATATAACCTAGTTTTCTCGCGCTTTGTTAAAATCAGTTTTTTTAGGTTCCGTTCCTTGCATTATCATACTAACTCTTAGCTCCATCTATCCAGCGACTAGGGAAGAGCTAAAAAGAAAATCCCTCATTGTGAGGTAAACAAGTAAGTGTAAACAATTAGTTAACGGCACTTGTTTAGTTTTTCTTGTTATTTCTTAGACTGCTTCGTTGGTTTCGTGGTCGCAAGCAACTGCTGAGCTTGAGATTCTGGGTTCGATTCCCAGGTGGGGCAGTGTTATTGGGTTTTTCCATCAGTAATTTCTCAGTAGCAGCCACGGAGTCTAAATTTGCGCCCGATTGATTTCAATAGGCTCGCGTCCTGTCACTTGGGACCTAACTGGTGAAATGTGGGTGTACTACTACTATTAGGTACACCTCTGCCTAACGCTTTCGGTATTACAGGCGTTATGTTATGTTAAGAGCACTTTTGTTGCAGTTTGTAACTGAAGACGGTAGACCGATGCTCGCTTGTTCCTTCTGCTACACCAAACTAAAGCAATGCTGCCAGTTGCAGAGGAAATGTCTGGAAGCTGAGGAGCTGTTCACTCAGATGTTGGATGAGGCCAATGAGGTGAGATTTAACTATGATTAGACCCATTAGGGGGGGGGGGATGTAATTTGCTGGCAGGCCGCGAATGGGTCCTCTAGACTGCTCGGTGGCATAATACAAGCTATTGGTTAATGGAAAATTGGCAATTGTTGGATAAATGAAACAGAAAAAAAAACCTATGATTTATCACCTAATGTGAAAACGGTCATTGGGACTCATAATTATTAGATTAGTATATTGTGGATGATGCTCTCTCAATATAATATTATGTCTGAATTTCATTTGAAGTTGCTGGAGCTATCACTCACTTCATTATTAGGGTTCCGTACCCAAAGGGTAAAAACGACACCCTATTACTAAGACTTCGCTGTCTGTCCGTCTGTCTGTCACCAGGCTGTATCTCAGGAACCGTGACAGCTAGACAGTTGAAATTTTCACAGATGATGTGTTTCTGTTGCCGCTATAACAACAAATACTAAAAACAGAATAAAATTAATATTTAAGGGGGGCTCCCATACAACAAACGTGATTTTTTTGCCGTTTTGTCTAATGTATAGATAATGGTACGGAACCCTTCGTGCGCGAGTCCGACTCGCACTTGGCCGGTTTTGTGATTTGCTATCACAAATATTTTTAGGGTTCCATAGCCAGTGGCTAAAATGGAACCTGCCCGTCCGTCCGTATGATACAGCCATTTTAATCCGAGACTGTTCCCAGCACATTTTTTAAATTTGGGGAGTTGGTGTCTTGGTGTTAGGAAATAACTTCGCAATCTCCGTACCATTAATACATACAAAAGCATCTATCAGCAGTGTTCTGAGTGCGATACAATGAAAGCTACCACAAAACGTGATTTTCACTGCAAACAGCCACTTCCCAGCAATAATTTTTTTGTTAAGTTACATAGTTTGATGTAAGTACAGAATGCTTGGTTGACGGCTTCATAAAAATATTTGGGGGTAATGCTGGATCAGATACTGAGCTGGTACCCCCATCTTGAGCAAGTTGCAAATAGAGTCCGCAAGCTAAATTGGATTTTTAAGACTCTGCGTTACGTGCTGCCTAGGTCTATACTCTATACAGAGCAGCGGTCAGCCAGGTGGAAATGTGCTCACTCAAATTTATATTTGTCTTGCGCAATCAATATTGATATACTGTATTCCTGTCTGGGGTGGGGCAGCAAAATCTAAATTCATCCAATTGGAGCGAGCACAACAAACCCTGCTCAAAATAATGCACTTTAAAAAAAGGAGATATTCTACAGAGCACCATAACAAACTTAGTGATGTATAGTCTGTTAGGAAACTATACATTACTCAAACAACTTTAAAAAGCACAAAACCTTACTGTTAGGCACCAAATTAAAGTCTTTATAGATGAGGCGCAATTGGGTATAATAAATTAATATTAAATCACAATATTTAGAAAATAAAATATAGGTAAACCGCCCCGTTGCTAGCCAACTACCACACAACAAGACCTAGCAACGGGGTTGCCAGATCTGTCGCCAACACTTACCTTATAACTCGGATAAACACTCTAGAATAAGGAAACACGATATAGTTCAAATACCTATAACCAAGACCAAATTCTGATCTATGCAATTCAGTAAACGATCAGCTCAATTGTATAACAAAATAAATAAGGAAATTTTCGTATATGCAAAATCTTATCATATATGTAAAGAAATGTTAATCGACTGGATAAAACCACTGACATATGAAAATACTGAAGCTCTCCTACAAAACGTAACTTAATACATACAAGACCCGCTCACACACACAGAGACTCTCCCATACCTACACGTACACTCACACACACATACTCATACAACCACACCTTAACACTCAACAACACACACACACTCATGCACACACTCACTCATGTTCACATAATTATATTATGTATTACTACACCCATGTACTGTTTTTAGTGTGCTTTACCTACTAGGGCATCGAAAACTGGCCATTTTTTAGAACCGGTTTTTCGGTTTCGGGTTTTATGTTCCAAAACCGGGTACCCGGGTTTTTCGGGCATTTTCAGGTTTTTTCATTTGTACAAAATGCTTTTGCTCTATGTATTAATAAACAATTACAAAGGTTATAATATTGACCAGGCGCTCGACTAAATGGCGTAAATCTTCAGGGAGGAACACGGAACAGAAAAAACAGTGGAAGTGCAATGCACCAAAATTACTATGGGAACCGCTGTCGCCAAACTCACACAAATAAACCGATAATCATATATTGCACTACAAAGAAATAATTCGTTTGATTTGTGGTTTTAAGTATAGTCAAAATTAGCCTACATCACAGATTTGGAAATAAACCCTGACGTTCTACAAATAAGATTTATTTTGCTTTAGCGGCAAAACGTATTTACGGTCTATAGTCACAGTAAGATTCGATTAACGAGTCAATTCCGCTACTTGACCATAGATGGCTCTATTCTCAGGGGTTGCCATTATCAACTTAATTACGTTAGACATACGGTTGACATTTGCGTGATCGATCGAATTCTGCTGCTATTCGGCCAAGGCCGCACCACGTAGCACCTTGAAATTCTTTATCGATGTCGATGCTGGTATGTATGCATGAGTACTTGTATATTCAAAGGAGAAAACTGAATTAGTATGAAGCTTGGTACTTTATTCAAATTGAACGCAACCACAGATTTTACTGTATTTATCGGAAGAGGATAAAATATAGTTTAACTTAATTATATCTTTATCACGTAAATATCCTGCAAAATAAAGATATTCATTTTTGAAGTTTTTTATTTGTAGTTCACTATGCAACACAGGTAGATTTTGGTAACACCATGTTTTACATTCCTTTACAAATCGCAGCGCTAATTATTAATTATGAGGATGGTCGTACTGAAACGTAATTTTAGTTATCAGAGTCATAAGAATGGTTACGCTTTGGTTACGCAAAAGAAAAAATTAAAAACAAGGTGTACCTAAGTACCGACATGTTTGTGCTTTGAGCAAATATACTTGAGAATGCATTCAGCGTAATTCGGAACTCGCTGCGTTGAATGACATTTGAAAAAAGCTAGATGTCAATGTCACGATAGATAAGTCCGTCAGACAGTTGTGACAGTTAGTCATTTGACTGCGTGCATTCTTTTCAGTGTGTTATTCGGTGCAAAAATACAGCGCATCATCGATATTAGAGAGTTAACAATACCACAAGTACATTTTTGTATTAATAAATTATAATTAAGCCCAAACTCAGCGCAGCGCCATCTATTGACATTATTTAAACTTCTCTACATCTACAATAAACACATCATACATCATCATCATCATACATCTTTGAACATAATTTTCTCGAAAATGCAGGCAATTTTCAGCTTGAAACTTGAGATTAGGCAGGCTATTGTGCAGTATTATCTGTGATAATTTTCTTTACAGTGGTTAGATTATCTCAGAATAAAGTACTAAAAAAAATCACGTCCTTTTACATAAAGACTGCAACATAATGAAAATAGTAAAAATTATTTATTGCCCTTGAAATAAAACATATTTGTTAAGAAACTGGCGTTTGGAAAATCTTATTTTAATTTTATTAAATGGTGTATGCGAACATTTATATATTTTTCAACTATTGCCTTCATCAAATCGGTAACGTGATTGGACGTAGGAAATTCGCCAATTTGATGGGAGGCAATATCGTTAAATAAACAAAATTGTTTAGGTATTCCTTGTATCGATATCAATCGACAAATTCAATATTCGACTTGACCACATCACTACTTGAGTAGCGAAGTGCTTTCGAGAATGTTCTATTGAAAAAATCAATCCAAAATAAACTTTCTCTTAATTGTTTAAGGTTGATTTTGACTAACTGTTCTATTAAATATTAGTAAATTGAAACAAAACAAGATTTTTATTAGAAATCAATGAAAATCGTTCTTCCCGATGATACGAGATACCTCCATTTTTAAGATTTCTTCTCCTACTATCATTTTTGCACTCTAAAACGGAACAATACGGCAAAGCTAGGGAGATATGAATTTGTCGCGAGACTAGCAACTCGACGCGATGTCAGAACGCGACTGAGATCGGTTAAGCGTAACAACGCATAATTGTGGCACGCGTGCCACGCCTTCTTAGCACTTTGACTGTTTTTTCTGTTCCGAGGGGAGGAAGCTCTAGACGCGTTTTTGCAAAATGCGGCGTACGGGTAGGAGGTCCAAACTTTCGGAGTAGACTCTGAAGCTTATGAAAGAAAGGGTAGAACGACGTGAAAACCCGCTCATCACTGCAGGCACTCAACAAAATAATTAGAAAATTGGTAAGACGCGATCTTCGATGCTCCAGCACACGCTCAATAGAAAAAGCAATTGAGCAAAACTGGGGGTCGAATGTGTCCGTCTAATTACTTGGGAGAAGCCTCCGACGAAGTTGACTAAATCTAGTGGGGAATAGGGATATCGTCGTTTCTAAGCCAGAGATTCTTTTGGAAGTCAAAAACTTATACGGCCAGTTGTACGCATCGTATGCATCTGAACCTGATCTCGAAAAGGAGAATTCCAGAGCAACATTAACCCGCCATTTCACAGAAGACCTGCCGGGAGTCAGCCAAAATGAAATTGAGGCAGCTCTTAGACAGCTGAAGAATCGAAAAGCCCCTGATGAGGATGGGATAACGACTGAGCTTCTGAAAGTGGGAGGAAATCCTCTTATTAAAGAGCTTTTCAACTCAGTCCTGTTCTCTGGGAAAACTGCAGAAGCGTGAAGAAGAAGCGTGGTCGTTCTTTTATTTAAAAAGGGGAACAAGACCGTTTAAAGAATTATATATCCATTTCGCTCCTTAGCCACGTTTTCAAGCTGGTTTCAAGAGACGTCAAGAATCGTCTAGAGCGAATACTCGTCGACTTTCAGCCAACGGAGCAAGCCGTGTTTCGAGCAGGACCCTAGACCACATGCATACAGTGCGGTAGATTATACAGTTCGAAGAGTATAATTGGCCTCTGTGTCTTGCATTTTTGGGCTATGAGAAGGCTATTGATTCTATCGAAACCTGGTCAGTCCTGGATTCTCTGCAGCGGTGCCAAGTAGACTAGCGATACGTCTAAGTGCTGAGAACCAGTAAATATAGCGCATCCCGTTGCGTCGGGGGCTGAGGCAAGGGTACGTAATTCTCCGAAATTGTCCACCAACACACTGGAGGATGTATTTAAGACGCTTAACTTGGAAGGACGTGGCATTAACATCAACGGCGCCTACATCTCACACTTGAAATTTGTAGATGATATCGCCATACTGGCTGTATCGCTGCACTACTTGAAGCAAATGCTGGATGGCCTAGTAGATTCTTCAATAAGCATTGGTCTCAGGGTGAACTTAAACAAAACCCAGATTATATTCTACGAACACGTCACCCCAGAATTTGTTGTTGTGGTCCTTTTGAGGTTGTTCGAGAACATATTTACCTCGGGCAAACTGTACAGTTGGTAAGAACAACTTCGAGAGGTAGGCTACCAGAAGAATCCAGCTGGGCTGGATGGATAGCATTTGGAAATTTCTTCGGATCTTATTGCATACGTATTCTACAGAGCCTAAAGACTAAGGTCTTCAACGAGTGCGATCTGTCTGTTATGACTTACGGGGCCGAAACGTGGACACTCACGGTACGGCTGGTCCATAAATTCAAAGTCGCTTAGCGAGCTATTGAGCAGACTATGAAAGAAAAGAAAGAAAGAAAACATGTTTATTCGGCACATGCCGTAAATGCACACAACAAAAAAATAAAAAAGTAAAAAACAAAAGAATAAAAGACGAAAGAGTAAAAGACTATGCTTGAAGTCTTCCTGAGGGAACGCATCGAGAACGAGGTGATCAGATACATATTTTGTTTAAAAAAAAATACAAATGTAAAATTAAGTATCTCAGAAGAATAAATGCACAATAAATTTAAGACAAAAGATATACAACGGGAAAGTACCCGTTGTATATTTTTTGTCTTAAATTTACTAATTAAAAAAAAAAATACCATTTCCGAATAAGAATTTTACTAATTCCAAAACCCAATCAACCCTGTAGCGTATTTTTGAGAATAAATTATAAATTAAATGAATAACTCGGGGGATATCAAATTTAACTTATTCATATTTCTACATTTTAAACGACCTACGACGTGTTGCGTGTCTGATCTGCGAAGTTCACAGATCAATAATGATCGATTACGAAAAAGACCGAATAACCCGAAAACCCGGGTTTTTTCACGACAAAACCGGTTTTTTTTACAAACTAAAAACCCGGGAATTCCCGAGTTTTTGAGAACCGGGAAAAACTGGTTCGTATGCCCTAGTACCTACCTACTGTTGTGAAGAAGCGGAGTCCTCTAATATAGACATTATCTGCTTAATTGAAGACTCCAAACCCAAATTGTTTGTGTATAACTTTTGGACACAATAAACGTTATTATTATTTATTATATTATTATTATTCGTGGTGAGGTTCTTTACACCCTGTGGACTGTAATCATCTTTTTACAGACACAACCTCTTCTAAAACAAGGCATGTTAGAGAGTTTCAACGGGTATATGATAAGTCCAACGGTACATATTAGTATAACTGATGAATACGAAGAGTTACCAGATGATTGTGTGGCACAAGATACTGTTATACCTATCAAGGAGGAACAACGAACAGGTATGTACTTCATTTTATGTAAGCATAACGTAATGTCACTCCTGGGGGTCTAACATGGCCACTTTAGCAGAATAAAACTAGGATAAAAATAGAAGAGCTCGTGGCTAAATAATAACAGCCGTTCGGGTCGATCTTTAGGTTCAGCCGTGCTTTCCTAGGTTGGTCCGCCGATGGGTGACCACCTATTACAGACCGAGTATCTTCCGCGCTCCGGCTGTCATTTGTAGATTTTTGACAGTCGTTAAGGGCCTATACTACCTCAAATGGCTTAGCATGATCCTCCGTTACGTCTAAAATGCTGCAGAATTAATTTTGAAATAAATTTACGGTAAAGTTGAGGATTAATGTTAGGTCTTATGTTTGGCGAACACACGATTTCATAAAATTTTCTCGATAGAAAAAAATCCCAAAGTTACTTCCAAATCGAACAATAAACCGCTGGTATTCAAAAAGTACTTCAAATTAGATCATGAAACTTTGCATACTAACTGAACTAACTATAAAGCAGGTCTTATGTTTTTATTTTTTCCAAAAGATGATAATTTGATTTTATAAAGAATAAAAACCACTCATTTCGCACTATTCGTCCGCAGTGACTGACATAACAACCGCTTTGTAGTGCAAGCTGATTAGAACGTTATTCTATCAGTATTACAAACGAAGTTTGAACCACCACAAATGGAGTTGCTAATCTGAGGTAGTATAGGCTCTTAAAGGTAGTCAGTGGCCCGAAAGTCTGACAACCGCAAGCTTACCAAGGGGTATCGTATTATCCAGGACTAGTTAGTCCTGGGTAATACAATACCCCGGGTTGTGGAGGTCAGATAGGCAGTCGCTCCAAGTAAAAATACTGGTACTCAGCTGCATCGGGTTAGACGGGAAGCCGACCCCAACATAGTTGGGAAAAGGCTAGGCAGATGACGACTAGGATAATAATGGTCACAGACGCAAATATTGTGATGGATGATAATATGCATGATATAAATATAACTCATAGCCTAAAGCACTCACGAATAATGTAGCTTTCTACCAGTGAAGGATTTTTTACAATAGGATCATTAGTTCTGGAGATTACCCCTACATACAAACTTAGAAACAAATCATCATCATCATCATCATTTCAGCCGAAAGACGTCCACTGCTGGACATAGGCCTCCCCCAAGTGTCGCCACATTGAACGGTCACGTGCGACTCGCATCCAGCGGATTCCTGCAGCCTTCACCAGGTCATCGGTCCACCTAGTGGGAGGCCTTCCAACGCAACGTCTTCCGTAAAAAACAAACAAATCCCCGTTATCCCGTTAGAAACAAATACCTCTTTCTATTAGTATAGATTGATCCAAGAGTTATACATAGTGTCAATTAGTGTCCCAATAACTGGATATTTGTGTTCAAAAAGTTTTTTTTTTACAGAATTGGAAGACACAAACTCTTTTGAATTACAAGATGTACCACTGCACTCCTCCGAATCTGATTCAGAAGACGATGTACCTTTAATGAAGTTTAAAACTGAAGAGGAAGAAGATCAAGAAGTGTCTAACAAAAGACAGAGAGTCGAGACGATGACTCGTAAGTATTAGTGACTTAACGTTACAGCAGTGATAGCCTACTGGTGTGACCGTCGCGTCGGACTGACAAGGTTATAGGTCTCCAGTTCGAACCCAAGACACGCACCTCTGATTTTTACCCGACTGCGGCGAAGCCCAAAAGGAGGGTTATGTGTTTGCCCTGTATGTATGTATGTTTGTATGTATGTATGTCCGTTTCTTTGTTCCCTCGTAACTCCTCAACGGATGGAGGGATTTGGATAGTTTATATGTCGTTAGATTCGTCTTGATGGCGCGAGTGTCACTGGCTACATTAAAATCAATAAACAAAGAAAATCGCGGATTTGGGGAGCCAGATTGTGGAGGTCGAATTTTATTTTTCTTCTAATACCATCGAGTGGGGTATCAAAATGAAGGGTTTTTAAAGGTGATTACAAAAATATATGCAACTTATATGTTTGAATGTAATTCGAAATGACAAATAGTATAAAAGTAAATAAAATTCTAAGTTTTGGCTCGTTCTGCAGCCTAAACAGCTATATGGATTTTAGCTTGAGAGGTGTCATTAGATTCGTATTTACTGTGAGAGTGACTCTGGGTATAGAAAATGGCGGATTTTTAGCGGCAAATTCAAATGTTTGGCACGCTCTGCAGCCTGAACGGCTCAATAAAGGGGGTGCGTACCATTCGATATAGGTAATAACAAAAGTTCTAACGACCACATGACCTAATATTTAGTTGGTATAATATAAAAAAATCTATAGTAACCTTTAATATAATTTTAAAACGTCTACTTTGTTTTGTATGTGTCGCAGCCAACTAGTTTAATTAGCCGTTCAATCAACTCTTAAATTTCGTCTAAACAGCTTTAAGTTCGGGACTTAGGGCACCCCGATGTTAGGTTAGTTAGGTTCCTTCAAACCCTGCAAGACAGAAATAGGAGCTCCGCACAGCGGGGCTCCGTCGATTACGCTTTTTAAGCGAATAGAAAGTGGTTCGGGACTTGGGGCACTCCGATGTTAGGTTAGTTAGGTTCCTTTAAACCCTGCAAGACAGAAATAAGAGCCCCGCGTAGCGGGGCACCGTCGACTACGCTTTTTAAGCGAATAGAAAGTTGTTCGGGACTTGGGGCACCCCGATGTTAGGTTAGTTAGGTTCCTTTACACCCTGCAAGACAGAAATAGGAGCCCCGCATAACGTTGTCTCCGTTGATTACACTTTTTGGCCAATATAAAGTGTTTTGAGGTTAGGGCACCCCGAGTTAGTTGAACGAACTAAACTAATTAATTAAGTTAATTAAACTAGTTGGCTGCGACATATACTTATGCAAAAACTGATTCGATTATAGACGCCTGAGATTTTCGTGCTTCCCCCCGATCCCCTCTATTCTTGGTGAATCATTTGGGTTAGATGAAGTTATAACCGTATGAAGTTTCCTGATATTTACTGATTAATTACAGAATTTAGGCTGAAAATGAGTAAATTTGAAAACTATTTCAGATGAAAATAGGTCAACTAAATGTAATAAAAAAAGCATTATACAAATTGAAAGTTATATGAAATGAATGTTATACTAAATGTAATTAGAGCAAAAGAAGTTTATATGAAATGTTACATTAGATGTCATGAAATTTGGTTATTTGTTTTTATAGCATATGAAAATTATATCATGTGAAGGTTATTTAAAGTGATAATGTGCTATTTGTTATTATACCATAATATTACACACCCCAATAAAGGGCTCATCATGAGGATTTTAAAAGGTTTTAATATCTCAGTAGGTAACTAAAAAGTGTCAAATAACAAAATAAATAAAAAAATTAAAAAAAACCCGACTGCGTAAAAAAAACACTAATTACTTTAAATAGTATATATAAATAATCTAGACTTAAATCATTACATTCAATATGGGTCCCGACTGTTGCAGTCAATATGTCCTGTCTCATGAGATTGTTTTATTCTTTTCAGTTTTTATTTTTTTATTTAAAGTAATTAGTGTTTTTTTTTACGCAGTCGGGTTTTTTAATTTTTTTAATTATTTTTTCAGCTTCATATGCGTATTGTATAATTATCACGTGCTTCGGTGGAAGAAAACATCGTGAGGAAACATGATATGTAGAGAGCAGCGGTGGCGGCCCCGACTTACGGACCGTAAATCGTGGTTTCAAACCCAGATAGTCACATTACTTTGTGTAGTTTATTTTCATCACCACTGCTCCCAAACGGTGAAGGAAAACATTGTGAGGAAAGCGGCATGTCCTAGAACCAAAAATTCGAAGACATGTGATATCTACCAATCCCGCGTGGTGGATGGTGGCTAGTGTTGCCAGGTCCGATTGGATTAAAATCACGTGGTAAAAGAAATCGGGATTTAGGGTTTTAAATCGGGACACATTTTTTTTTTTTTTCAAATTACTGCCATAATTTATGGCTTTTCTGCTACTAACTTAGTCAATCTTATTCCAATTGTACAATAACTTGCTGGACGAAATCGTAGAACTATGTGTTATTTTGACGCTGTTTTATATGTTTAAATAACTAATTTTTTATCAGAATTACCTATATTTTTTGTTACATTTTGCTGCCTTTAGGATTGCCTTGTTTTTTATAATGTAGTTACAAAATTCACTGCACGTCATGCTAAAGATAGTTTTAATTTGAATTTCATTTTTGACATGTTCGAGTGTCGATTTCGGTTCGGTGTCGGTTCTGAGCGAGAAAGAGAGAGAGAACAAGCTATTGATGCGATGCGCACGATTTTAAACGCAATGTCGCTCTCGACATGGTGATTCGAATGCGACTGATGTAATACATAAAATTACATATATTTTTTTGGTAATCATTATTTATTAAAGTTATTGATTTATCGGGACATTTAACGTCCCAATCAGGTGCAAATCGAGACGCATCCTCAGGCCCCTAAAAATGCAAATCGGGACACCTGCAACACTAATGGTGGCCCATACGCAAAATACGCGCTTTGACATGGAGTTGTGGACACCAGCCCGTTATACAATACACAACATGACATGTGAAGCCAAGTCAGGGGCCCATGGGTCGCGGGCCTGTGGACGGTGGGTTATGGGCTAGCTCGCCGTCCATCCGTCTCATGACAACAGGCCGTGTCGACGGCGCAGGAGTGTTCCACGCGCGCCTCAAAGAGAGTCAGCAAAAACGAAGGGATCCGTAAGGACCGATGCCTGCCGGGGTTGCGGGACTGTTCGAAAAAGATACCGTGCGTGGCCCCGGAACACAAAGAGCGATAAAGGAACATGGATGGGTTTTAGTCAGTAAAAGTCTGACACTCCCTCCTACTCCGCCCAGAGCGGGAGGAGTCATTTGATGATTTCCCAGGTGACATAAAAATTCTGTCACCAGGTTATACACTAACCACACGATAAAGAAGGAAGTGATTCAACGTTCATCATCTCCCTGCACTTATCTCATGTTACTTGTGGTCGGCGCAACACGTTTTCCTCTTCCATTCTCTCCTGTCAACCGTCACGCTATCATTTACACCTTTTTCCTTCATATCACTCCTCACACAACCCATCCATCGTTTCCTTGGTCTTCCTCTGCCTCTACATCTATCAACATTTATATTCATCACTCTTTTAGTCTAGCATTTTAGATGTACTGTGCCTTTTTGGCACAGCCGCGAGGCACACGATGTTATTCTTTATTGCAAACCAGTAGCGAAGGGTCAATTTTTATAAGAGGTAATTTAAGCCGGAGTACATAAATCTTTAATGTGATTATATTATTTGTCTATGGAATACTGGCTGTGTGATTTTTCAGAGGTAATCTGGTAGGAATCGAGTTGTATGGAATCATCGCCACTGTTGCAAACAAAATATTATATACATATAATTTGCTTATGTACACCCAGAATTGGGTTTTCTTACAGCAAACCAAATTTCGATTGCGAGATTTGCAGCAGAGGATATACATAATTGCAGTAATAATACATTTAATTACTTAAATTAATTATTTAATTTATAATATATAAATACATACAAAACGTATAAATATACATACCTATAAAATCTACATTGATCATGTCGACAGGAAATGTTCCTTTATTCCGTTCTATCTAACGATAAAATCGTGTTTAAATTTTAGAAAAAAAATATATATATATTGCTGGACATTACACACAGCGCCACCTAGTGCCACATTAAGCAACGAGGCTTGTGTCGTGGACACCAGATAGTTGATATACTACATAGATACTTTTTGTTTGTAAATACATACTTATTATACATATAAACATCCATGACTCTGAAACAAATGTCCATGCCCATCACACAAACATTTGCTCCTACCGGGATTCGAACCCCCGGGACCCTAAGAACGTAAGGCAGCCTCACTACCGCTGCGCCATTCGGGTCGTCAAAATGACTTGTTTGATTCTGAATATTTTTATTCCCTTTCAGTTTTCAAACAGACAAACAGGAAGTTCAAGAAATTAAAAAAAGGAAAGAAGTTAGAGATGAAACGGATATTAAGTACTTACCCGGCCAATTTTTACTATCCGGCCGGATACCAGATAGTAACGCAATATGCGGCCGGATACCAAATATATATATAAAAAAAAAACAATTTTCAATTTCAATTTCTCTTTAACACAAGATAAATCATGCCTACTGGGGCATGATTTATCTTGTGTCCTTTAAACACCATCTCTTTTAAATATGCAAATTTTTATTACTGAATAGAAAAAATATATATATAATGCGACAGAGGGCCGAATATCCGGCCATCCGGCCAAATTACTACCCGTTTCATCTCTAGAAGAAATAGCCAATCTTCCAATACTGTTCTTACCTAACAGACTTATAATTACAGGTCCGCCTGGCTCGAAGACACCCGAGCTATACGAACGACTAACAAAACTAGAAGATACAAAGATAACTCAAAAGAAGACTAAACGACCAGACTCGAAGATCACACCCGTTACTAAACTCAAGAAGACTTACACTAATTCTAAACTTCGCGTTCATAATACTGCTAAAGCCAATTCTCGTAAAGAAAAATTCAAAGATGATGTAACTGGTAAAATAAGGATTGACACAGATATTGAAAATGATAATTTAAAGAAACCTAAAAAAATATATCTTAATGATGAAAAACCTTACAAATGTGATGTATGTGAAAATAGATATGCTTATAATAAAAATATGAGACAACATATGCGGCGAGTACACGGTGGTCAAGAATGTGATAATATAAAGAAACCTCGAAAATTCCTCCTTAATGATGAAAAACCTTACAAATGTGATGTATGTGAAAGTAGATTTAGTTATAAAAGAGGTATGACACAACATATGCGTCAACACGGTGTTCCAGAACTTTACCAGTGTGATCAATGTCCGCGTAGCTACAATTTTAGAGCAAGTTTAATGAGTCATATTCGAGTCCACACTGGTGCTTTCAAATGTAAAATATGTCAGAAAATTGTTGCAACCAATGAACAACTTAGAAAACACAAACGAATACACAGTAGTGCAAGACTTTTCCAATGTGATTTGTGCCAACGAAGTTTTATGCATAAAAATAATTTAATATATCATATACAAGGTCACACCGGCGATAAGCCTTTCCAATGTGACATATGTGGGTATAGTTTTAAAATAAAATATCAGTTAATATATCATATGCATAAGCATACCGGTGAAAAACCTTATACATGTGAAATATGTGAGCGTACTTTCATGTTCAACTGTTATTTAAAAAATCATCTTCTACAACACACGGGTGAGAAACCTTTTAAATGTGAAATATGTCAGGTGAGTTTTAGTTCAAAGAATAGCCTAGGGGGACATATTCGTCATACACACAATGACTCCAAAGTTCATACATGCGAAATATGTCAGCGTAGTTTTAGAGGTGGTCTAACTAATTTCAGACGACATATGCGTACACACACCGGTGAAAAACCTTTCAGATGTGAAATATGTGAACAAACCTTCAACGAAAATCATAAACTTGCAAATCATATACGGCAACACAGTGGTGAAAAACCTTTTAAGTGTCATTTATGTGAGGAAAGTTATTGTGTGAGGAGTAGTTTAAATAGACATATTCAATTACACGCTGGTAAAAAACCTCACAAATGTGAAATATGTCAGCGTCATTTTACTTACACGAGTGATTTAAAAAGACATATTCAAACGCACAGTGATATTAGACCTTTCAAATGTGAAATATGTCCGAAGAGTTTCACACAATCAAGTTCGTTAAACGGTCACATGCGGAAGAAACATGAGACTCAAATATAGATGTAAATAACTGTCCAACTTTCTCAGGAGTCTAACTTTTGTAACATCCATAAAAGTCTTCGCATAAGTCCAACTTTTATTTTTGATGTAATTTTTTTAGCAATATTCCAACAGGTAGTTAGACAGAAAATCATTGTAGTTTTTAAAGATTGAAATTAAACAAGAATTTTAATTTTTATAATTAATTTATGACCATAATTCCCACGTATTTACACACAAAAAAAAATATATTTACAGACCAACTCTATATTTAATAGAAATAAAAATATTTACAAGTATCAAAAAGGGTTACAGGGCGTCGAAAAATTCGTCCACATCGCTGTCAACAGGAAAAGTGCCCAGAAGGCTGGCAGCATTGCCACGTTGGATGGCGATGCTTATTCTTTGGCCAAAAAATAGGCCCGCCCTCTGGCCATGTGAAGAGTCGACTAAGTGTACGAACACAGTGGCCGCTCGAATCGAGCGTGCGGCGGGGCGGCGCGTGCAGCGTTCACGTCAAACATATTATTATGCATTTATACGTGAGTGGCCACAGTAGACGCCCGCCGCGTTGGTCGGCAGCTCGACGCCCCGCAGAACGCGCCGCCCGACGCTATAGCGTCGAGCGGCCACTGTGTTCGTACAGTAATCGTATGGCGATTTCCCAAAATACTAAGTGGGCACTCGGACCCCATGGCCCTAGTGTTTCAACCCCAAACGGCTCAAACACAAAATTACCAATTAAAATATTGTATTTGCGCCGTTTGAGGTTTTCAGCACCTGCAGCAGCCGCTTCAGCGCAGCACACTGTGCTAGGAAGATGGGATGGCGCAAGGGTGTCGACGCAAGTTGCGTCCCACACCAAAGGCCTACCCAACTTCCATGGCATTATAGTCATACCATCTGGTCTCTTGCCATCGACGCGTGCCAAGCCAGTGACGGGGTGGCACGGCATGGCACGGCAGGTTGTGCAGTGGCATCCCGCGGCGTGCAGTGGCATGAAATCGCGCGCCAGTGCGTTTTCTCCCTCCCTTGCCCCCCGCACCGACCGGAACGCGCCCCACCGAAATGCTGCACAAGTTTCACCCTTATTTCAACTAGCTAGCAATCATAATTCCTCGACCCCAAAGTGACCCATACGTCTCGCGGGATGCCATGGCGCGCCGTGGCATCCCGTGGAATGAAAAAGCATGACACGTCATGCCGCCGCATCCTGCGGCGTGTCGCGTCATGCCGCAGCATCCTGCGGCACGTCGCGGCATCGTGGTATCAAAATAAAGTAACATAAATTCTAAACTCATTGAAATAAGATTCAAAATAACTTAATTAGTATTAAAATCCTTTGCCATGACACACCGTGCCGTGCCGGCAGTGGGCGCCGGCCCCGAGCACAAATAATAATAATACATTAATTTATTAATACATTAATTAATTTATGACCATTTTGATAATTTATGTATGATAATATGCTGCGTCCGGCGATACCAACGACACAGCTCTATGTGTCCCGGCTACATCACACCACGAAGGTTGAGGAGATTGTGGAGTATGTCCGAGCGAAGACCAGCTGGATCTTGAGGGTCGAGAATTTGGAGTCGCGCCACAACACGAATTTTAAGGGTCCGTGCACAAAATTAAGACATTTTGAACATTTTTGATCACTACTTGTGGGAAAGGCAAGAAGAATTTGAACCTTATTTATTTTTATTATAAGAGACAGGTTCTTATTCTTGTCGACTGCTTGAACAATTTTTTTAAATAATGTATATATTAAGGCAATCACCCATATTCAAAACCCCTTTTCCGCAAAAGTAACGAGCGAGTGATGTTTGTGGTTCGCTGAACAAAGAACTACAAAATATTCTGAACATTAATATATATGAATAGCATCATTATATGGTCTACTCGTAAGATAGCAGAAGACATTATTGATTTCAATACGAAATATAGCAGAAAAAAAAGATGAAAAAACGTAATTTATAGAAAACGTTGGGACAAATAAGTATTTTTTTCTAAACCTTAGAAACACTTTAAAGAAAATTTAAAAATTACTCATTAATCTCAAGGTAGCCCTTTAACAGAATCTAATTTTAATTTTTAAATAAACAATAACTTCATTTTGTAAAGTAAAGGCAAAGTGAACTATATAATCGACCGCGCTAACTCGATCCCGTCAGTAACTATAGTGTATTATCTATGTCAGTAACGACCGGGCTCTCCCAGCGTGAGCACGTATCACTTTGTTTCGCAAGCGCTCGCGAGTTCTTACGTAAATATATTTCCGAGATATACGCAGACTACCACATTTTGATCCAGTGAGTATTTAGATGAGAGTATTTTTTGACGTTGGTTGTTTTTATGATTTATTTCGTCTGCATATTATTTAAAGTTAAGTTTCTTTGTTTGTACTTAATATGTTGTATGTAATGGTAATAATCTGCGGAACTACTGACCCGAATCCGAAAATTCTTTCATTTAGGGGATTTCACTACTTCATATTGATCACTACATATATATTCCTAATTTATTTCAGGCTTTGTCTATTGTGTAGATCGATCATGCAAAAATCCAATATGAGTGTCAATCCAGAGATAGGAAAAAGGAGCCTTTTTGACAATTTTTTTGCCGCAGGGTTAAACAATATCTTAATTTAAATGATTCAATTTTATGCTACAAAAGACCGAGAGTATATAACCATATTGGAAGAAAGAATGGAAGATCTACAAAGATGCTCGCAGAAAACCTGTATTGAACTCAAGAACGTCCCGAGAAAACCTCAAGAAACTAGAGGTGACCTCATAAACATGGTTTTATCCCTCTCAAAGAGCATTAGCGGAAATTTGGACGTGAAAGATGTAAAGGACATTCATAGAATCCAGGGCAAGAAAGTTGAGGTTAAAAACACCCCCATTATTGTTGAGCTTGGTTCATCGATAATAAAAACAGATTTTCTACAGAAAGCTAAAACATATAATATAAAGAATAAAATAAAGCTGCAGGCTAAGCATCTGGGCTTCACCAGCAATGAGGATACCCCAGATTTTATATCGGAACATCTTACTGCTAAGGGAAACCGTCTATACTTCTTGGCGCGGGACTTAGCCAAATCAAAACAATATAAATTCTGCTGGACCACTTTCGGGCGTGTCTTCGTAAAACGTGATGAAAACTCTCGGGCTATTAAAACTGAAACTCAAGTACATCACTTAATGCAAGAACTGTGACTAAGTTATGTAAAGGTCTATACTATTGTGCCACTATTCATTATTTTCTTATGTATTAGTAAACTATTTTTTTATCTTTATATCTCGTTAAATGTGTCAAGAATCAGGATAATTTCTAAAATCAACACATTCAAGCATGTTCAATACCAGCATATTGTTATAAAATGCAATACTCATAAAACTTACGCATTACACTCAAAAACACTCACACTAACAATCTATCAAACTCTAACCACTCACCCACCTTTACACAGGTCACACACACTCGCAATCATACTTAAACCGCCTTTCACAAATACTTTAAGTGTCGAATTAGAATATTTACAATTCGTTTATCAATGCTTCTTCACTAACGCAAATTGCACGTTGCACCACTTGTATTATCAACACGATAATGGATAGTAATCTTAATACTATACGGGAATTAGATGACAGTGAAATTTCGAAGTCGGCTACTATCAACATTGAAGAATTGCATAACTACTTTCAGCGTGATAACTACAATTTGACAGTAGTAACCCAAAATATCAGGAGCGTCTATTCAAACTTCGAAGACTTACAGCTAAACTTATCACAAATAAAACATAGCATAGACGTGTTGATGTTAACGGAGTGCAGGCTTAACTATCACAGACAGTTACCATTGCTTGATAACTACACTTCGTACTATACTAAAAATCAACTTAATCAAAATGACGGTGTGGTAGCATACGTTCGAAACGGCCACCTGGCCCATGTTACTGAAATCAATATTTCACATGCGTCAGCTATTCAGGTATCAATTTCTAACTATACCATCATAGGCATCTACCGTTCACCCTCTAACCTTTGTGCTGATAACTTTATAAATTCATTGAATCTTCACCTTGACTCTATAATGACACATAAAAATATTATAATTGTAGGTGACATCAATATTAATCTAATAATCAAGAATTCCGAAACATCTCAACAACGCAGTAACAGATTAAACTATTTAAATATGTTAGCGTCACATGGCCTGTTACCAGGGCACTGTTTACCTACTAGAGAACAAAGTTGTTTGGACCATGCACTTATAAAAATTGACAAAGCTTTGAGCTCAGCATTTGTGGGTGTTATTAATACCTCAATCACAGACCACGCAATGGTATTAATAAACATAACCCGATCGCTAAAAATTAAAAAGTCCGCCAAAACCAAAACTGTAATTAATTTTGATAGTGCCTACACTTACTTGATAGGTACTGACACGTCATTTTTTAATACATGTAATGACCCTGAGATCATAGCTTATAAATTTATAGAGATAATAAAAACTTCACTACTATCTAACACTACAACTAAGTCAGTCCCGAGTGGAAGACGGGTTATCAAGCCTTGGATGACTGCTGGTATACTTCGATGTATTGACAACCTCCGTAATAAAATGCAAGTGCAAACTAAGAAAGATTCCTACAATATAATACTACAAATTACTTTCAGACGTTTTCGTAATTTTTGTACAAACTTAATAAAAAAACTAAAAAGAAAATCACAAAGAGAACAAATAACTATGTCAATAAAAAATCCTAAACAGCTCTGGCTAAAAATCAACGAAATTACACAATTTAAAACCCCTAAATCAGACAATTCTAATCTACTTAAAATCACACCACACCCTCTCGATTCTCTCAACAGTGTTAATCAGTTCTTTGTTACAATTGGTAAAACATTGGCGGAAGATATAATTAAAAAATTTAACCTCTCTAATCCCAGCTCTTCTTACCTAAGGAGGGAACAGCATACTATGTCATTCGTACTACTTGACACTGACCCGCAGGAAGTGGATGACATACTCATGAGTCTCGATTCTGAAAGCTCACCAGGCTGGGACGGTATACCCACTAAATTTTTAAAAATATCTAGGGACTTCATGGTACCTCTAATAAGCCAACTAGCTAACCTGTGCTTTAAAACCGGGATATTTCCTGAGGCTTTAAAGCGATCTTTGGTTACGCCTGTGCACAAGGGGGGGGGGACCAGAACGATGTCAACAACTATCGACCTATATCAGATAAATCATGCATCGCAAAAATTTTAGAAAAATTACTAATTAACAGATTAATTAGTTACCTTAATAAACATAATATTTTATCTTCCTCGCAATATGGGTTCAGAAGGGGTCTATCTACACAAGACGCTGCGAAGGCACTAACGGGCGATATAGTCAATAATGTAGACAAAGGACTGAAATGCCTTACAGTATTCTTAGACCTAAAAAAGGCATTTGACACCGTCTCTGTCCCCATCCTTCTGCACAGGCTTGAAACAATCGGCATTAGAGGTACGGCTCTTTCTCTTTTCGGTAGTTACCTATCAAACCGAAAACAGCAGGTTAGGGTTGGAAATCTAACTAGTGGTGAAAAAATGGTATGTTTTGGAGTATCCCAGGGAAGTGTGCTCGCCCCGACGCTTTTCCTGATTTATATAAATGAGTTGTGTAATATCAGGAACAGTGGCGGACGAGATTTTTCATATGCAGATGACACAGCAGTAGTTTTCGCCGGGGACTCTTGGGCTTCCGTGCGTGCTGCTGCTGAACGTGGATTAGCGGTAATAGCAAAATGGTTAAATACCAATCTCTTAACCCTCAACGTATCCAAAACTAACTTTATCTGCTTCACTCCAAATCAGAGGACACAGCCAGGTGCTGATTTTGGAATCGTGATCCATGAGTGTGCAACCTCTCATTATCCTTGTAATTGTCAAAGCATACAGAGAGTTAGTTTCACTAAATACCTTGGAATAACAGTTGACCAAAGACTATCATGGCATACCCACATTGAAAATACCATGGCCAGGGTCAGAAAATTTATATGGATTTTTAAAACGCTACGACATGTGATGCCACCGTTGCTACTCAATAAAATCTATACAGCTCTGGCACAATCGGTTATCACATACTGTATACCGATCTGGGGAGGGGCCACCAAGACCAAATTTCTAGACCTAGAAAGGGCTCAAAGGTCACTCATCAAAATTATGTCCTTTAAGCCCTTTTGTTACTCTACGGACAACCTTTATAAGGTTAGTAAGCTACTGTCTGTAAGGAAATTATACGTATTGAACATAACCATACATCTTCACAAGACCCTTTCATTTGACCCATCTAAGCTAGATAAAAGACGTAAAGACATTGTGGCTCACTCCCCTCGGGTCCGTACGGTTTTTGCCAGGCGTCAGTTTAATACTCAATCTACTTATATCTAAAACAAATTGAACCTCAAATTGAATATTTACCCCATGTTGTGGTATGAATGCAAAAATACTTTATCGGAATGGTTAAAATCACAAACGTACGATGAAATTGAATTTTTATTAACCAGAATTTGCTAAAGTAATACCTGTAAACAATTTTAACATACATAAAACAATCAATCATTAAGACACCTAGGTACTCATACCCACACTCTGCAAATCCACCTTTCACACACGCACACATCTCACAAACCACACAAACACACACACCCACAAACACTACACATACCTGAACTTGCTAAGGAGACAGTTTTTTTTAGGCCCTCTTCGATGTTGCATAAATATTATTCATATTACACCAAAAAAAAGTAACCATTTTATTATAGTAATAAACGAAAGATTACACAGAAACGAAACCGGAATCTTAAAATCCTAATAAATAAGTTATATTATGATATTTTTTTGCGAGTCAAATCATTCCTGTTGTGATCAATGTTATTTGACAGAAAATACTTACGTAAATAGGGGCGTTTTTTTCTGTTTACAAAAAAAAAATACGGTATCCATTGGTAATAATATCTGCTTTAATTATAATAGAAATAGAATATGACATAAAAATAAATAATATTAAACTGTGAGCTTTTTAATGCTATTTTTAAAGGTTTCCGCTAAAATCTTGTATATTGTATAGAAAATCATCATGGCACGGAACGTTGTAAATCCGTCTTTTTTGTGGTTGACACTTGACAGACAACTTCATTTGACATTGGTTGCATTCCGCATTCCGTATTACAAAATAATCGCTCACAGCGCTCACATCAATATTTTACGTTCCGAATTAGATATTATCACGATTATGACAGCTAAGAAATGTCATCAATTCGGAACGCTCGTGAACGCGTTGCCAGTGATCATAACGTGTCCGTTTCGACCGCGCGGCCACGGCGTTTTTTTTAAAAAAAAACTATGCCATGTTTTTGTAAAAGTTTGTAAAAGTTGATTCCCAAAACCATAAATTTGTCAAAGTTATGGTTATAAAGTTATAAGGGTTTGAACGTGGCCGCGCCATCGAAACGCGGAGAACCGCGCGGCCACGGAGATCTTTAAAACTAAGCGTTGCAGACACCTGAAATTTAGGTAAATAACAGATTGAATTTGTAAAAAAATTGTAAAATTATACAAAAAAATCCTAGGTTTATATTTTAGGAGCTGTAAGACTAAAACCTCATGGCCGCGCCATCGAAACGGTGAATAACACGTTATCGCCGATATCTCGCTGAAAAAGCATCGTAGAGGTCTGAAGTTTTTTGTAAAACACAGATTTGAATTTGTCAAAACTGGTAAAAATACTTCAAAAAGTCCTAGGGTTATATATTAGGAGCTGTAAAACTACAAACCCATGGCCGCGCCATTGAAACGGTGAAAAATACGTTATCGCCGATATCTCGCTGAAGAAGCATCGCAGAGGTCTGAAGTTTTTTGTAAAACCTAGATTTGAATTTGTCAAAACTCGTAAAAATACACAAAAATATCCTAGGTTTATATTTCAGGAGCTGTAGTACGGTATCGCTTATAACCTTCAAAACGTTCTAAATGTTTGGTTAGGGTGACCATGACTTATTGCTTACAAAAAACTTCCACCTATTACCTACATTAAAAAATATTTTTCAAGGATTATAAATTAAATTAAAATGGTAAGATACAAAAACATGTTTATTTCTTAAAAAATCACATAAATCACAGATTGTTAACTTACATATTTCTGACAAAACCACAAATCACAGATTATTTACTTACACTATTTTTTTTTTTTTTTAATACGACTGTGAAGTATGGTGTGGTGTGGTGTGTGGTGTGCTGTGAATTACTGTTTTTTTTTTTAAATATCTTAATCATCTATGTATAGACCATAATTATGTTAGATTATGTATTGTCATAGGTTGTTCGGAACTTGCGTGCATTTCGGTTTTACCATCGTCATAACAAATCATTCTGGAAATACTATGCAATGACACTTAATTCTGTAATAAAAAAAATAAACTAAAATGTAACGATAAGATCATCGCATCATCATCATCAGCCTATTTATGTTCCCACTGCTGGGACACAGGCCTCCTCTGAGAGGGAATGGGCGTATAATCCACCACGCTGGCCCAGTGCGGATTGGTAGATGATCATCATCATCAATCAATATTTTACAAAAACATAATTATGTTTATAGGAAATAAACATACGACTCTTCATTTTTATTTAATTTAGGATCCTTGAGAAATAATTTCTAATACAATAGGTGGAAAGTTTTCTGTGAACAATAAGTCATGGTCACCCTATCGAAACATTGAAAACGTTATTACAGGGTTTATATTATTTTTAAAAAAAACTTTTTTGCCTACTATCGTTAGTTCTACATAATTAGGTTTTGTTTACAAAAAAAAATCAAGCTAATACTTACTTTCTTCGATAAATAATCACGTCTTATTTCTAAGCAATACCGTACTACAGCTCCTGAAATATAAACCTAGGATTTTTTGTGTATTTTTACAAGTTTTGACAAATTCAAATCTGTGTTTTACAAAAAACTTCAGACCTCTGCGATGCTTTTTCAGTGAGATATCGGCGATGACGTATTTTTCACCGTTTCGATGGCGCGGCCATAGGTTTGTAGTCTTACAGCTCCTAAAATATAACCCTTGGATTTTTTGAAGTATTTTTACCAGTTTTGACAAATTCAAATCTGTGTTTTACAAAAAACTTCAGACCTCTACGATGCTTTTTCAGCGAGATATCGCCGATAACGTGTTACTAACCGTTTCGATGGCGCGGCCATGGGGTTTTAAGTCTTACAGCTCTTATGATATAAACCTAGGAATTTTTTGTATATTTTTACAATTTTTTTACAAATTCAATCTGTTATTTACCTAAATTTCAGGTCTCTACAACGCTTAGTTTTAAAGATCTCCGTGGCCGCGCGGTTCTCCGCGTTTCGATGGCGCGGCCACGTTCAAACCCTTATAACTTTTTAACCATAACTTTGACAAATTTATGGTTTTGGGAATCAACTTTTACAAACTTTTACAAAATCTTGGCATAGTTTTTTTAAAAAAAAAACGCCGTGGCCGCGCGGTCGAAACGGACATATCATAACATATAGAGATACCTACTATTAAACTGAACGATGTTCCTCTACAGAGAGTAAACCAATTTAAATATTTAGGGCACAATCTGACTGCCGACCTCAGGGATGATAATGACATCGAACGGGAGCGAAGGGCGCTGTCTGTACGTGCTAACATGATAGCTCGCAGGTTCGCACGCTGTTCGAGTGAAGTCAAAGTCGAGTTATTCCGTGCTTATTGTACTTCATTCTACGCGTGTAGCCTGTGGGCTCATTTTACACTAAAGGCGTACAGCGCCCTTCGTGTCCAGTATAACAACGCATTTAGGGTGCTGATGGGGTTGCCGCGCTTCTGTAGTGCTTCAGGGATGTTTGCAGAAGCCCGCGTAGATTGCTTCTATACAGTAATGCGTAAGAGATGCGCATCCCTGGTACGCAGGGTGCGGGGCAGCGCCAACAGCATCCTAAAAATGATCTCTGGCCGACTGGACTGCGCGATCGTTAACCGGTGCTGCAAAATTTCTGCTGGACCTGCAGCATTGTAACGATGTGCCCCTTTTTAATTTTAGGTTAATTTTCATGATTTGAATATACTTTAGTTTACTAACATAGTTATAAGTGAAATTGTTACTAACACTATGAGTTATGTTGCTCGAATAAATAATTGAATTATTATTATTATAACCCCAATCACAAGACCTATTTTTGAAAATGGAAGATAAGTCGGTTGACTCTATCGAATCTGATAACTCAGATTGTGAGATAGAGAACGACGATTCGTCCAGTGATGAAAAGGATGACGGAAGTGTTTATATAGCGTATTTTGCACCCGGCAAGGATTTACCCCTTAAAAAAATACCACGAATTACAAATAACATAGATGCAACGATAATTAAATATAATGTATAGTTAGATGCGAGTCATAAGTTCATAACAAAACAACACAACCTGGCATCACAACTGTCATTTTTGACAGCGCTCACGGTGATATTTATTTGGAGCATGGTCGGTGTAATCGCAAGATGACGCATGTCATGACGTCATCTATGACGATTCAAGGGACATCGTTATTGCGCTCACGGTAATTCGGAACGGGTTTATGGACGCTCAAATCGATTACAGCCTAATTCGGAACGCAGCTATTTTTACTCAGTTTATTTCGATTTTTTTGAAAGTGTTTCTGCGATTTATTCGCATATAATGAAAAACTATTTTATGAAAATGGCATCTGCTGGTCGTTGTGTCAATTGTGCAGTAAGATTTCAACGCAATGTGTGAATACAATTACTTTCTGACTGCTACAGACGTGCAGCAACTTGTATGGTTATTGTTAGATACACGTTTTCATTTTCGAATTTCTCATCATTCCGGTTAGACATGGCTTAGCTAATATTACCACTGTAATCTAGAAATTATAAGGAAGAAATCTATATACGTTTCATTAATATCTGCTACAATTTATGGGGTGGCCTGTTCTCCAAACAAATAAAATTGACTCCTTTGTAACATACTTGAACCTAAAAATAGCCTTTATTAATTATGTCTCAACATTGCAAACTGTAACCCAATGGGAAGTTGCGAGGTAACCCCAACACAAGTATCCTTATAACTTAAAGGGGCTGCCTCAATTTTGTGCTGTAGAACAATTGTATGAGAAACAATAAAAACTTTTTTTTATTTACAATTTCGTCGTCGTTCGGTTCAGAGGGGGGGCAATCGCACCCATCCCCCCCCCCCCCTGTATCCGCGCCTGTATGAAGCCGTTAAGGCTGATGCTCCAGGGTAGCCCGCGAAATTCAAATTTTCTTACGTTTTTGGCAAATTGCAGGCCAGTGCTAGGTTGTATGTTGATTAAAATATTGGACGCGATTGTAAGACGTATGTAGTTACAGAATTATAATCATCAAAACCATCAATACAACCCTCCAAGTTCATAAAGGTCGAGAAACGATTTTTTCAAGGTCAAAGTCATTGCTAGACCTAGATAAAACATTTTTCGGTTTTTCCGTCATGGGTGTCGTTTTCATGGTTTTTGGGGTTGCTGGTTACGAAAATGAGGTCAAAATGAAAATCCAAGATAACGCCGAGGAAAATTTCTGTTTTTTCCATCATGGGTGTCAATTTCGTTATCAGCGACTCCTTAACCATGAAAATGACATCCATGACAGAAAAACCAGAAGAAAAAAACACCTTCAAGTATAAATAACAGGGGTATGTTATGTTTACTCTACAGAGTGAACCTCAGTGGCCATTAAGTCGCGCTAAAGTCCAGTCGCGCAAGTTTCCATTCGCGCAAGTGTCCATTCGCGCAAGGGTCTTGGCGCGCTAATGTCCGTTCGCGCATAAGTCTAATCGCGCAAAAGTCCCAGATCCAGAAAAATTAAGTTTGTCCTTTAAAAAGTTTGTACGGAAAACTCAGTGCGCGAGTCCAACTCGCACTTTTATTTATCATTTTGTAAAACGTTTATATGTATCTAAATTCTTCTAATACAAAATTAAACCATTTTTATTTTGATTGTGATAAATATACAGTAGACACACATTCCAGACTTTTATTTCTAAACCGTACTGACTTTATAATTATGTATCATAAAATTATATCGTCTACAGGATTAAAATGGTTTAAGTATCATAATATTACCGTGGTTTAAGCGATCGCTACGCTCGATCTTCACCCGTGTGTGCGTGTATCTGCATGAACAATGCACACTAACATAGGATCGCAACGAATTTGACTAAACTCTAGCGAGTGAATTTTGTGCACGGACTCAGTCGTTCGTGGTGAGAGTTCCGACTCATCATATTGAGACCTTCCTCAAGGAAGAGTTTTGGCCGAAGTGTGTCATGTATCGGCGATTCCGTGAAAGGCTCCGCGACACCACGCAGCGCAACATGAAGCTGTCTCTTCATGTTCAATAGTTTAATTAGGTTTTTGTGGTTTATATAAATATGTATGTTAGTTTGTAAGGTATACAACAGGGTGTAAAAGACCTCATCACGAAGCCGTCAACCAAGCATTCTGTAATCAAACTAAGTAACTTTACGCAAAAATTATTGCTGGGAAACAACTTTTTTTTTTTGGAGTGAAAAATCATGTTTTGTGGTAGAACTCAACATTGTGCTGCTGATGGATGGATTGAATAGTGCGGGGGTCCTGGAGGTGTTTAAAGTAAAAAAAATACATTGAAAACTTGTATTAAAAAAAAAAAACTTGTCAAAAAGTTATAACTTTGACCCCCAATATATCCGTAACTAGAAGGTTCCCAGGTATGGGGTAGACTGTAGAACAAAAAAATGATCGCAATGACGAGGAGAACAAGTGCCTTCTAGCTTCGTGAAGAGGTGTTTTACACCTTTATGATAATTATGGGTATTTTGTTACCTGAATTAAATGATATATTATTATTATTATATCTCTAGTATTTTCCCTTTCGAATGCTACTTGCATTTGTGTGCAAAAATAAAACAAAAACAGATTTTTACATTACCATTATATTTAAATTCACTAAACATTTTTATTTGTATAGTATCGTATTCATGTATTTGTGATAACGTAAATATCTAGCATCAAACTATAACATGCATAACACTAGAATTATGTCAAAATTTACAATTAATTTACAAATTCACCATTTTAATTATTAATCGTGCTTTATTACTAAACGCCCGGCGCTTGGACATAATTATACTTCAGTACATTGTCCAAGTCCGGCGGTAGATTTCAGTAATATATCTTGAGGACTTGTATAGTTCGGTTCAAACTTAATAGCGGCTCGGAAGTTAGCAGCAAGTGACGGTCTGCGCATTATACAGACAAAACAATGCGTCATCTGCACCCCATTGATACCTAAAATTGTTGTCTGCGCAGCTTTACATTAGATGTTTCAAATCGCCATAAAGATTAAACTGTATTTACTGCGCAGACCGTCACTCGCAGCTAACTTCCGAGCCGCCATTAAGTTTGAACCGAACTATACGTTAAAAATCTAAAGAATAATAAGCCTTAAATGACTTATACAGTAAGGCTTATATTTGAACTATCTTCAGATACGTCAAGGACCACTACATGTGCAAAAACAATTCAAGGAATTATCTTGTGGAACTATCTTCCCCGCGTCAGTCATTGCATTTTACACCTTAAAACAATGACATACACAAGTAATTTGTAAGATCTGTTCTATAAAAACACGATTAATAATAAAAACAGTACTTAAAATAGATTATGCTATAACGACGATGAGAATTTGATATGTCGTAACATTGAGAACGCTGGATTTGCAACGTACCGATCAGGGCGTAAAGTTGAAAATCGAGCCGCAGAATCAATGTCGCATAACGAAATTTCAAATTTTCATCAATGTTTTTTTTTATCTTAAATCGGAGCATACCTTTCGTTTTTAGGCACTTACGGATTTAATGCAAAAAGCGGGTTTTTTCATCGCTACCCAAACATTGGCAGTGATAGAAACAAGTTTTTATTCACACTTGTAAGTCTGCGCAGACGGGCGACCTAGCGATTAGTCGTACGATAATTTGTGACGTCACCATTTGGGAAGACTGTTTTTTTTATGTAAAGGGGCTTATATAAATTCTTTTTATACAAATAAAAGCCCTGTATGAGAGATTCAAATTCCTCTAAAACGAAAAATGTTTTTTTTTAATGAATCAACAGCAAAAAAAATTGCCGTCGCAAAATCGACCGTCTGCTTCACACAATTAAAACTATTGCTATACAATACCCGAAACGGAACTTAAAAACTGCTGTATCAATTTTGATAAAAATTTACCACTACTTATGACATAATTTTTCATTGCTTCCGTCGGGGTTTACTTATATTATCACGCTATACTATATCAAGGGGGACAAGTAGTAACTCAAGTCAAACAAAGCCACAGAATTGAAAGAACAATAATGTCAACCGTTTACCAAAAGATAGATGTTTGAAATAGTACTAAAATTGAATTTTCAAAACTGTAGCTGTACAAATGTCTCCGTAATTAAAAAGAGCGCTTTGCAAAAAATAAGCGTTAGAAAGTAATTTAAGATACACAGGGGCGTAGCCACCGCCGTATCAATTATACGGGGCCCCCAGGCCACGGGGGCCCCCAATGTGCGTAAGCAAAAATTAATAAGAACTTCCCAAATTATTTTTTATTTCAGAAATAAATCAGTTTTCCGAAAAAAAGGCTAGGAGAGTGTGTATATATAACTTGAATTGTTTGTAACATTTTGGAAAAACTGACAGATACATAATTATGATGAATAAAAAATATTTATTTTAATTTTATTAAAACTTTTTTTTTTCTTTTGTAAGAAATCTTTACCCTTCCTAATGACCCTCAAACAAATTTTTATACGGGGCCCCGCCAAGGCACGCTACGCTACTGAAGATACAATAAGAAAATATCAATAGAATTGTCATGTTGAACTGGGATGGCGGGGTTTAAATTCACGCGCTTCGCTCGCTCACAAGACCCCGCCATCCACTTCGAATGTACCAGCAAAGTGTGACCAAACTGAACAACTATCTCCATCATCACCTAGCCTTTTCCCAACTATGTTGAGGTCGGCTTCCAGTCTAATGCAGCTGAATACAAGTATTTTACATGGAGCGACTGCCTATCTGACCTCCACAACCCAGTTAGTACTGGATAATACGATACCTCTTAGTAAGACTGGTCTCAGACTTTTTGGGCCACTGACTATCTATAACGACTGTCAAAGATCTACAAATGACGGCCGGGACTAACTGCTTAATGTGCTTTCCGAGGCACGGAGGAAACTCGGTATGTAATTGGTGGTCAGGTCACCCATCTACAGAGCAACCTAGGCAAGCACGGCTTAACCTAAAGAGCGACCCGAGCGGCTGTTATTATTTAGCCACGAGCTCCTCCAACAACTATCTCCATATGACCAACATTATTATCATAAAAATAAACAGTCCCATACATTATATCGAATAGGTAATGATACGCCATGATCGCAGGTTGACGAGACTCAGTCATTCCGCGATCATGGCGCTTGCTACAGCGTCGAAATATCGGGAGCTCAAAATAATGAATAATCATGGGACATATTAAATGTAAGTGACAATATAAGTTTAGTTTAAAACTTATGAAAGCTTAAAAATGTATTATATTGAATAGGGATGATGACCGACTAAAAAAAATATGATTCTGCTTAGTCCGTCAGTTAGATAATCGAAAGATATTGGATGCGTGTTTTTTGTTTTGTCAAATTAATAAAAAATTAAAATGTGACGTCACACGAGTTTTTGACACACTGTATCGTCTTCATTTTTTGTTTACGTGAAATTAAAAATATGGCCAATATTTTTTGGAAATCTATCTGACGGACTAATTAATTTTTTTGCATACGGTTATTTTCAACAGACTTCCAAAAAGAGGAGGTTCTCAATTCGACTGTATTTTTTTTTTCTTCGGCTGATGCGCCCTTTCTACTAACGGAGACAGACAAATTGACATTAAACACACATGTATACTAATTTTATATTTATTTTATTATTTTTTTACAATTTATCTTATGGCCTTTTGCTCCAAAATTATATTTTGCGTGTCGATGGTAGATTTTGTCGCTTAAATTCATTTTGATTACGGTCTCTAGATTTTTTATTCCCAGATATATTAGATTTATCCGAAATTAACTGTCTGTTTCTCATCTTATTACCTTTGCAAGCCTTAACGGCTAAAAGGATCTGAAAGACCATAGACTAATCATACACAATTCAGTTTTTCAAAATCTACCACAGACTTTTTGAAATAAAACTAACAATTTATTAAATAAAAATACTTAATAATTATAGTGTTGGACTAATAAAAAAAAACATTCAGTAATTTAAAATTAAAGTTTTTTGTTTTAATTATGTTAAATTGAAATGGCTGCGAAAAATAAGTATGCATAAAAAGACTTGTGTTTTCAAAAGAAAAACTTTTTTTAAGGGTGTTGAACGAATGAATTAATAGTTCAAATATTTTGTTGCTTATAATCTGTGGATAATGTTTAGACCAGGGGGTCTAAAATGGCCGCTTTTGCAGAATCCACGCAGAATCTTAGTATGAATCACGTTAAAAATTTAAAATTCTTAAAATTGACATTATGATTGCATAAGGTCCATTTTAAGAATTTTAAATTTTTAACGTGATTCATATTACGATTCTGCTAAAGCGGCCATTTTAGATTCGCAGGGACTATCTTTGGTACTAAGTAGTCCTTTGTTGGTCTACGATTTGTAAAACGAATGATAGAACTAACGTTACTACCGTAATAATCCAAGACCTTTTAGTTCTGGTTTAAACCTGGTACAAGGAAGTTTTTATAACAAGACTGAGATCCATTTTATTATAAAAACTATTCATTCATTCGTCCAGCATTCTATGCGCCGTTCCTTTTTACAAAATGTTGTTACGTAATTTAAAGAAAAAATATTTATTTCGACATTTGCCATATAATTTTTCGCAGCCATTCCAATAACGAAGATTTAAACATTCTGTCTACTAATCATTCCTGTGCCCTTACTTAATTATTTATACCTTACTTGGGGACAAACGCGTACATCATATTTTTTTAAACAAATAATAAATTTAATGCACTTAAAATATTTGAGTAATGTAATCTTAAACACACGATTGGATAGAGACATTGCTGATAAATCACCCTTTTTTCGGGGTATATTCACGGGTATTAATATGTATACACTGAGCAAAATTCAAAAGTAATTTTCTCAATGAAAAATAATTGTAACTTTGAGCTATAGTGTGTACACTGCAAACAACGGACACGCTAGGCATCAATTGACGTCATTTGTATGCCATGCACGCTGTGCATACGGTACACACACTAAACGAAAATATTAACCCACGACTATGTATGTATAGTTTGGCAAAATAGAGTATGGAAAAAATTAGTGCGTCGTCTCTGGCAACCCTGAGCAGTGACAAGCCAATGACATACCGAGTTTGACAGAAAAAGCGGCATTGCCAGGAAGAAAAAAAAGTGTAATTCCGCGTTTTGCCACCATTTAACTTTTTTGTCGGGCTGTACATATTTTTGGTAAAAACAAAACGTAGACGCGTAGCCTCTACTTGCGCCGCGGTGGGCCACGCACGCTGCAGAGTACTCTCTAACGTCCGTCCGTCTCTCTCGCGCACGTCTGCAAATGAGCTCAGTGAGAGAGACAGATAGAGATGGATGGACGGACGGACGTTAGAGAGTAGGGCCCCTGTAGTACATAGTTGTGAACGTGTACTGCAGTGGAAACGTAGACCCACATTTTCAAACAAATTAATCCACGCAGCTAAAATGCGCCGCGTGCCCGACTTAATGTAAACGCGACATAATAGTGAATTTAAGTTTACATTCTCAAAAATCTTATCAAATTTTCTATAACATAACGAAAAAAACACTTCCCTGAACAAATAAAAAGAAAACATTTAAAACTCTTATTAGTAAAAACTAATTAGTGTTTACATTAGAACTTGAGGCTTCAGTAAGTCCTAGAATTTACTCCCATGGCGGACAAAGTGAGGTTTCCATCAGGTATATCTCCCTTAAAAATAATTTGTGAAATGTGAGTGTAGCATTAGGTACAGATCTGCCTATCTGTTTCAGGATTACAGGCATAGTTTTTTGCCAAATTATCTCAATAGGAAACGGTCGATTCGAACCATGAACATGTTTCATAGGCGCATGTAAGTAATCTACACTAATGTTATAAAGAGGAAAGATTTGTATGTTTGTAATGAATAAACTCAAAAACTACTGCGCCGATTTAAAAACTTCTTTCACCATTAGAAAGCTACATTCACCCTGAGTAACATAGGCTATATTTTATCCCTGTACTCCCACGGGAACGGGAACTACGCGGGTGAAACCGTGTGACGTCCGCTAGTGTGAAATAAAATACAAGGACTAATTGTTTTTCGACTTGATATGTGCCTAAATCCAACTGAAACACCAAGTTCAAAAACAAACCCTGTAAACGATTATAATTTTATTATTTTCTACCTCTTTTCAACACTATTTGGGGAATTTACGATCTAATAGCAACATTATAATAAACGAAATTCGTGCACTGTTCCAAGATTGTTGTCAACAAAAGTTGCACAACATGTTTTTGTGTTTTGGAAATAAGTTTGAAAATTTTTTTTAGAAAATGTTACTATTTTCAAGGATTTACTACAAATATTTCCTTCAAGTCAATCTTTTTGACAATTTATTATTAAATTTGTTGTTTGGTATAGCGGTAAGACTCACAGACAACACTTTGTCAGTTCTTTAGCAAGTAAAGTAAGCTTCTTTTGCAAATGTGAACTTTACCCATAAAATTTGCCTTTATCTTTCCCATTAGTGGGAATAAAACCTCGTCGTAAAGAGAGGTGCTGAGTTGTACCATACTATCCCCCACGCGGGCCCATTACGGGTTGGTAGATGTCACATGTCTTCGAATATTTGGTTCCGTCAAATGTGGCAACTTGACCACATTTTTTTAATTTTTCTTAGCTAACTCAGAGGAGTAAATGTAAAAAAAATAAAGTGTAAATGTTAATAAAAGTTTAACATCTTTATGTTAAACATATTATGATTAGTTCATGACATGAATGATTTCATCATTCACTTTTACTATTTTAGGTATTTCTTTAAAATATATTGAACCAGACATTATATACAAATAAACGTATTACAGGTCAAGTTTACACTATTGTGGTCATTCCTGTTTTAGGTCAAGTTGCTATTCTTTTTTAAGTCTTGCGATCACACTTTGATACGTCAAATTGCGAGAACCAACAGTGTTACCACTTTAAAATTAAAATATGTTGCCAGTGAATATTTTAAAAATCTACCAACATCGATACGATAAGTCAATTTGCTTTCAATGCTACGAGATTTGATATTTTGTTGTTAAACGAAACGTATGGTCAAGTTGACAAGTAAAGGTCAAGTAGCCACATTTCCTGCCGGGGTTGCGGACTGTTCGAAAGAGATACCGTGGCCCCGGAACACAAAGGGCGATGAAGGAACATGGATGGGTTTTAGTCAGTAAAAGTCTGACACTCCCTCCTGCTCCGCCCAGAGCGGGAAGTCATTTGTTGATTTCCCATCCGAAAAAAAAAAAAAAAAAAAAAAGTATCCACATTTGACCGGTTCTAGGACATGCTGGTTTCCTCACGATGTTTTCCTTCACCGTTTTGAGAGCAGTGGTGATGAAATAAATTACACAAAGTAATGCGCCTGTCTGGGTCACAACCCACAAAATAAAACTGATTACCACTGGGCCAATTTTACTTCAATGTTTATAATCTTATTTATAGTGTGGTTAGTACCTAACCTGGTGTCAGAGTTGTTATGTCGCCCATGGGTCTCTGACTTGCCTTTACATGTCGTCGAGAAATATCTCTCAGGCATGCTGGTTTCCTCACGATGTTTTCCTTCACCGAAGCAAGTGATAATTATACAATACGCGCATGAATCTGAAAAATCAGAGGTGCGTGTCTTGGGTTCGAACTTGAGACTTATGACTTGGCAGTTCGACGATCACACCACTAAGGTATCACTGCTTAAGAGGGCTATTACAAATTTTCTTGTTTTTGAGTGTTTTAAGAGTCTAGCACTCAAATATAAGAAAATTTTTGATTTTTATTTTGAGCACTCCCTAGAGAATTAATCAAACTTTCTCGGGCATATATCTTTTTTAATTTTGTGGCCATATCTAAACCATAATCACACTTCTAAAATCTCAGTTTAGAAGTGTGATTATGGTTTAGATATGGCCTATATGGCGATATATAGAATAGGTTTCGTACTATACCAAACAAACTAATAAGTAAACTTTAGTTTTTTTTTTTTTGTCAAATTCTTGTAAATTTCATTAAAACACTATTTAATTTTACTTAGAAAAAACGCGTGTAAAATCACGAACACCAATATGTATAATATGTCACAGTTGAAACTGTTTTTCGGTAAAAAATATTTGAAAAAAACGAGACAAAACTAGTTTAGACTGGTAACATTTTAACAATTGCTAACATTTACTTAGAAACTTATTAAATCGTTAGGTTTTTTTTTGTAAGCCCTTAAAAAAACATGTAATTCTAGGACTAAGTAATTACAACTGAGACGTTCTAAAACAACATATTTTTAATGCAGAAAACGCATTTTAACTTCATAAGACCCCGCGCACACCGCTGGAGGCGCAGCGGAGCGCATTTGAAGACAACAATTTAATATAAACCTTAACTACCTTGATATACGGTTATATAAGAATAAATTCGCACGCAGTGCTCGAAGCGCCCTCAAGCTACTTACAAGAGCATGCGCGCGACCGTATATCAAGGTAGTTAAAGTTTATATATTAAATTGTTGTATTCAAATGCGCTCCGCTGCGCCTCCAGCGGTGTGCGCTAGGCCTAAAGGTTTTGGCTTAAACCAGTCCGAAGTGGTTTTCACCGATTCAGTTTTGACTGTGACTGTGACATATACACTTTCCTAAATTTAAAAGCAATTTTCGCGAGAAATAACGATCTAAACTTGTAGATAGGATGTTTTAAATAACAAAACAAGAGTTCCTAAATACTATGTTTGTAACAAAATGAAATTTTAATCAGAACGGTAGGAGAAAAACAATTTTAAAAGTTGTTGTGTTTTACATATTGATGCTTGTGACTGCTTATTCAACTGATCCCTTTGGTTAGAACACGGGGTCACAATTTATTCGAATTATATTTTAACTATATCGAAATTCGCGATTTCAAAACTGAAGATTTTTTTCAAAAAAAAAAAGATTCATAAAAACCATTTCTAAACTAAGTCTAGTAAATATCCTAAACATAAAACAAATATAATGTGCAAGTTTTTTTTTTCATATACATGTATTTTTTTTTTCAATATATTTAATTATTATCTATACAAGACGAATTTTTCATCAACTACTTTAAATATTCAATGGACCGCCTTATTTAGGGTTTTTTTTTTTTTCAAAATTTGAGACTGAACTACAGTTCTTTCACAATAAGGATGAAATCACATTAACATGCAAAGGGGTCTAAAATGGCCGCTAGCAGAATCATAATATAAATCAAAGTAAAATTCTAAAATTGGTCACAGATGCAATTAATATTATGTAGATGACAAAAAAATCTAATTAGTCCGTTAGATAAATTTCCAAAAAATATTGGTCACATATTTTTTTCTTTTTTCACGTAAACAAAAAATGAAGACGATACAGTGCGTCGAAAACTCGTGTGACGTCACATTTGAGTACAATTTTAACTCAAATACGACGTCAAAAGACCCCACTCATGATCTTTGACACGTTTTAACTTCGTCAACTTTTATTAATTTGATAAAATAAAAAACACGTATCCAATATTTTTCGATAATCTAACTGACGGACTAAACAGAATCATATTTTTTTAGTCAGTCATCATCCATATTGTCAATTTGTGACCATTTCACTAACTGTAAAGTAATTCATATTAAAATGACACCCGCACACATTTATTCAAATTGTACTTCAACCAAATCTAAAATTCAAATTTGCACACAATAAATTCATGTAAATTTTGGCATAAGATTATTAAAATGGTCACAGATGCAGTTAATATTATGAATTGTTAATCTGTGACCATTTCACTAATTGTAACGGAATTCTGCTAAATCGGCCATTTTAGATCCCTGATCAACATTTTCTTGAATTTTATCCCTTTTCAACTAACTAAAGTCAGAAATCCAATCCCACGTTAAAGTGCTTCCAATGCGAATGAACACGGATGCTTGCGACAGGACCTCTCGCTCTACCATATGACGCCTTTACCAGATAGAATGAGATGGAGACACACGAAATCGCTGATCCGTGCGTGTAAATGTGATTTCACCCAGTATTTGACATAATTGCGAAAGAAAACTGTGAATGAATTTACGGGGACAGTGGTTATAATGTCCGTATAAACAAAAACAAAATAAAAGTCTGACCATAGATTAAAAAAAAAAACAAAATTTGACACTTTTTGGTCAAGAATTCTTAGATCCGAATTCAGATTATGTGAACAAATTGGATCAGGAAGTGACTGAACTTTCCGACGTGGAATCTACTTGATCCGATTTGTCGCGTTTAGCTGAACAGAAACGACGCGAAAGATATTTTTTTTCTCTTTTTATTGCGTGGACATAATGCGTTTTCCTATCGGGTTAAACAAATTCCGCGTCGCTAAGTGTGGTGACTCCCGATGAGTAACTTAAAATTCTTTTTTTATAAACTACGCCGCCAACGTTAACTAGTCCCAAATTTAAAAATAAAAATAGTTAAAAACTAATATCTAATATTTTATGACCTAATTATTCACAAAATACATTATTTTTTTATAATACACTATCATTATTTTTTTTTTATTAATTTTTATTATTTCCAAAAAAAAAAAATGCAAATTTACTTCAAAGTGGAAAATATCACAAATCTATTTTTCAAACATTCAAACTATACACAATTCTGTACAAGGCCGTAAGACAAAATACCTTTGCCTGCCTGGTGTCGCCAGTAAATTTGTACACATCTTTATTTATTGTTTAATTACCAAAAAGGTTTTTTTAATCCAAATAACACCTACTTTGCCGAGTTCTTTCTTTGTATGTTCATTTTTTCCGTCTTCACTTTGTCTTTTTTGTTGTCTAATTTTTCAGACAGTTTTTTTTCCAGTTTGGGCTGTGTCAGTGGTTTGGTGTCTATGGTCGGTGTTGCCAGTTTCTTGGGCTTGTTGGCTTTCGCTGCGGCTGCATAATTGATGGGCTTGAACCCGGAAGTCGGTTGCGTTTCTTGGGGCTCTACCGGTGTCGGTTGTGGCTGAAAGGTAATAAATCACATGTTAGTTTTTAATTTTTAATATAATAGTCTTTTAGCTCGTTTTTCGGTCAAAAGGGCCTATCTCAGCAGAGAGAGGCCATTGGCGCGGGAGATATTTTGGTGAATGCGGCAGGGAAGCCCGCGAAATTAAATTTTTCAAGATTTTTTGCAATTTGCAGTTTAATGCACCATCTCAGGCACACACGCACGAGCAAGATAATGTCTGGACTTCAAAAGAGACTACGACCTCTGAGTTTGTTTCGGCTGTTTCTTCTCAGAGTAGTCAGGTACGAAACACCGGCCCCATCTAGTTTTAAAAAATGACGTGTAAAAGTGTTTGTAAAAACCTACTTGCAAAATAAACATCATTTATCATTTAATGACAGGTTTTATGTAGATGAAAACATGAATCGCGCAAGTAACACCTAAGTAGTTCCAGAATACGGTATTACACCCATTTTTGAAAAGTGTCTCAATTAGATTCTACAGGGTGTAAAAGACCTCATCACGAAGCCGTCAACCAGGCATTCTGTACATCAAATTATGTAACTTTACGCAAACATTATTGTTGAGAAACGACTTTTTTTTGGGGTTTAAAATCATGTTTTGTGGTAGAACTCAATGTAACGCACTCAAAACATTGGCGAAGTCGTTGGCAGAAGCTAGTCTACACTAATATTATAGAGAGGAAAGATTTGTATTTTTGTTTGTGTGTATATTTGTAATGAATGAACTCAAAAACTTCTGCGCCGATTTCAAAAATTCTTTCACCATTAGAAAGCTACATTCGCCCTGAGCAACATAGGCTATATTTTATCCCCGTACTCCCACGGGAACGGGAACTACGCGGGTGAAACCGTGTGACGTGCGCTAGTAAACAATAAAGATAAGAAGAAAAACAATCCCTCACCTTCAATTCAGGAACAACAACGACTTCATCAGTCTTCTCAATCTTCGTTTCACTCTTGACCGTTTTAACGCCAACCTCCTTCCTCTTCGGCGTAACTTTCGTTTCTGACTTGACCGTTTGTGGTTTACCCTTACTTTTTATTTCTTGTTGCTGTTTTATTGCTTGTTTTTTAACTTCTATTTTCGTTTTGGAATCGCGTTTGTCTTTGGGCCTTTTGTCTTGCTTGTCTATGGTTTCGGCAGCGCTCACTTCCGGTGGATCTGTTTGTGGTGGTACTGGTTCTAGAATATAAGAAACAATAAATAAATAAACATCGCTGGATTTACACACACCGCCACCTCCACATTAAGCAACGAGGCTTGTGTCGTGGACACCAGATAGTTGATATACTACATAGATACTGGTGCCGATTCCCTTGTTCACAAACTAAACTAAATTTAAGTTGAATGCATCTTTTTCTTTCTATTTCATTATGAAAAGGACAGAAGATAAATATTAGTTTAATCCTGTCAAATTAGTCAGCACCTGACGTAATTTGATGTAATTTTAGTAGTAAACTTTTTAATCGCGTCTAAAACTTGTATGCCGCTGATTAATTTGACAGAACGTAACTAAAATTTATCTTCTGTACTTTTCTTAATGAAATAGAAAGAAAAAGATGCACTGAACTTAAATTTGGTTTAGTTTGTAAACAAGGGAATCGGCACCATTATATTTTGTTGTAAATACATACTTATCTATACTTCTTTCTATACTAATATTATAAAGAGGAAAGATTTTTTTGTTTGTTTGTGTGTTTGTTACCATTTAACTCGTAAAACTACTAGAACGATTTCAAAAATTCTTTCACCATTAGAAAGCTACATTCACCCTGAGTAACATAAGCTATATTTTATCCCCGTACTCCCACGGGAACGGGAACTACGCGGGTGAAACCGCGTGATGTCCGCTGGTATATTATGAGGAGGTAAAAAACACGCTGTCTCACCTGGCATCGTGCCCGACAGAGAGTTCAGTGAGATGCACGATAATTCACAATAAAAAGCGCGCGTACAAAAAAAAAACGAAAAGGCCTTTGGAAAATCGAGTTTTATGAAAAAACCTCTGCATAAAACAATAGGGATGATGACTGACTAAAAAAAATATGATTCTGTTTAGTCCGTCAGGTAGGTTATTGGAAAAAATTGGATACGTTTTTTTTGTTTTATCAAATTATCATGGTATACAGTCTACTTATTAATTCACTGGAGTAATCTGACGTTTACGGTGTTACCATTTTTTTATGAAAAGAAAATAGTGTGGTGACAAGAAGATTGACATCAATCACTCGCTCATTCATTCTTTACGTTCTAAATCAAATCACATTATTTTATTTATTTTAATAAGAAATTTCCCAGCTTAGTTTTGTTTAACCTATATAGTCCTAAAGGTTAGAAGCCGAATGAAAGACAAGCAAAACAAGATGGCCACGCGGGTGGCGTCCCGCGTCCGTCACGTAGGGAGGCAATAATGCCCGACCCAATAATGTCCAGCCCAATAATTCGTGTACATCGTCTCTGATAGAATTTATGATTACAATTAATTACTTTTTATAATAAAAATGTTCCTTTTGACTTTGTGTGAATGAGCTGAATCACAACGAACGGAACGCATCACTTCACTATTACAATAAATGTGGCAACATTATTTTACAAAGTGACATTAGCATCTGTCAGTTTACTCCAGTGAATTAATAATTTAACTTTACACACACGTTCGGCCTGGTCAATGTAGCATGGAATCCATTGTGTTTGGATAGAAGCTGCGACTGGCATGCCGCACGATTCTTGCCACAATGTGCAACATTTTTAATCTGAGGTTTTCTTTTTGAGGTATTAAAAAAAACTTAGTTTCCAAGAACTCTATAGATGGCGTTGAACTTACTATGATAGTTGGTCCCAAAGCCAAAACGCTTGAAAGAAAAAACATTGTGTCATGTCACATACTCTCGTTGACTGACACTTTCATTTGCATAGCCTTCCGAATATAACTAGTTTTCTCGCGCTTTGTTAAAATCAGTTTTTTTAGGTTCCGTTCCTTGCATTAGCATACTAACTCCTAGTGCCATCTATCCAGCGACTAGGAAAGAGCTAAAAAGAAAATCTCTCATTATTGTAACATGCGACCTTGTGGCATGCCGCAATGCCGCACAGTGTTGCCCCGGCGTAAAACAGAATTAAGACGTTATCACGTCAAAAATGTCAACTAGTGTCACCTTTAATAAAATGGCAGAACTTATACAAGCCAAATAATTCAAAGCCCTCTTTACCTTCTGTTTTATCTGTGTGTTCAACTTCGGTGCTCTGTTCTGAAGGTGCGAGCTCTGTGGCGGGGGCGGAGGTTGGGGCTTCGGGCGGCTCTTGTCTTTCGTCTGCAACGCAACAATTTGTTTTCAAGTTACTTTGTCATACTTAGGATCGTAGAAGGTACTGCTGTCGTTTCTACCGACGCTGAAGGGAAAAAGATTTATTATGTATACAGGGTGTAAACAGAGCCTTCACGGAGCCGTTAAGGGCGTGCTCACATATTTTGGGCGTTTGACCAAAAATACGTACTTTTCCAAGTCCACGATATTTGTTATATAAAGATAATGGCATAATATTTCAATGAAGAATCATAAATCTGGCTTTGTTTTAGTTCGTAGATTTATTAGAATTTTGTTATAATAGTTAATATTACGATAAATTGCAATTTTCCGACAGCCAATTTCAAGCAAACGTTAAACATTAGGGTTTCTCCTGCCATTTGCATCAAACTGGTAACACGAAAAAATCTAAAAAAAAAAAAAAATGTACTGGTCATATAGTCCTCAAGGTTGTAGATTGATTAGAATATTGAAATAAAAATTGAATCGACGCAAAAAAAAAAGATATTCAAAAGCAATATTGATCTAAAATGTATGCATTTTCAGCGTCCATTATATTCCAAATAAACTCAATTTTATCAAATAAATTAATATGATATAAAACTTCGATCTACAACGAATACGTTTTATTAGTTTTCGTTTGTCAATATAATAAGACAAAATTACAATAAATAAAATTGGAGAACTATAATTCTGCGTCAATTCAGCTCGCACCTCAGTCTCATGTCAGTCTCGTCTCTAATTTTCGTCAATAACAATCGACAATCGTCCGGAGATCAATATTATTATCGAGTCGTGTAGGCCGGTCGAAAAATATTTGATCCAGGAACATTGATTTAAATAGTAAAGATACGGTCATCCGAACGTTCGCCGAACGCGGTCGCCATACAGAAACACTAACGCCATCTATTAGAACTACTATGAACTACGATGTCAATCGGCGTGGTCTGCCCCTAGACGTAACCTTGTAAGAGCGGGTATTTTTAACCGACTTGAAGAAGAAGAAGAAGTGTGCGGAACAAACACGTAAATAGCTATTTGACTTAAAATATGGTTCACCACGTTCCTGTCTTATAACACGACTCCAAGCTTCATTTCGCACCGAATCAGTAGGAAATCTGCAAATTAAATACGTATTTTCACTGTACTTATAGATTTTTACCAGTAAGTACATAAAAACACATTTTAATTTGCTTGTAATAAACAATAAAAATTATTTTATACATATAAAATTAATTTTATGATATGAATTATTAAATCTTTTCATTTCATCGGCTAAAACGCGCGCCGCTGCAAAGTTATGTCTAACTTTTACGCGGCTTCGAGTCGTCTTTGCCAAACGTTGAGACAAATACGAAAGAAAATTGTTTTAAATAATGTTAGAAGTTGATATAATATTTTTTTTTAACTTACCGGTGATAAGAAATGTTATTATTTATTTTATTGTGCTTTTTGTCGTAGTTCACGCATCCCTTCACGACACAACTTGGCATTTTTGCTTGTAAAATTTACGACCGCTCCCGAAGACAGCCGAACGCGTTCTAGTTTAGTTCGCTATAGGGAAGACCATTTTGGGACCACGTTCGAGGCGTCATTGTAACATGCGGTCCACCCAGTCCGTACGCAGTAATATATATGTCAATGTCCAGGAAGTAAAAATCAAAAATTTGCGAAAAAAAATTAACAGCCCTCTTAACCAAGCATTAATCAGTGATTTTCAACCGTTTTCATAACACGACCCCCATAGTATGAAAAAATATTTGGCGACGCCCGACCCTTAGCTTTTTTTTTTTTCATTTATCTTATTATAATATATTACAAATATTAAATCCATACAATTTTTTTACGCATTTGCATCATTAGGATTCGGATAAATACATGTATTTAATTAACTCATTTTTTTTTTTAAATTTGGAATTCGATTTAATTCTCAATGTAGCAAAAACGGATCCGATCCACTATGGGAGAATTTAGTTAATGACAAACAAGCGAAACCAATAAGATGGATGAGTACTAGGTAATAGGTTTTTATTTTGTTAATTTGTATGAACATGATACAAATGTTTTTATCCTTTGATACAAATGTTTTTATCCTTTGGTTAACATTTTCTTATTAAATATATCTTTCTAGGCTTCATTGTTTTGTTTATTGAGGTAGTTTTCGCGACCTCTTGCGACAAAAAAAAGGCTTCGCGACCCCGGGGTCGCGACCGGCAGGTTGAAAAACACTGCTGTACATCAAACTAACTAACTCTGAGCAAACATTATTGCTGGGAAACAATTTTTTTTCAGGTGAAACTCAATGCGTCATCATCATACGTCGGACACGATCGGCTGTCGCCGCATCCGATCGGATGCGATGCGAGCTGTTTGGTGTAAATGATCGTTAAGATGTACCTGTGGCAGCGGGCAGCGGTCTCGTGGGTACAAACTCAGCGGCCAGCGGGTTGAGTGTGGAGCGGGACACTGTCTCCTCCAGGGAGAGCGATGTGCTACCGTTGCTTGTCCTGCAAATATAACAAGCAGCATTTCATTAAAAGTATCTAAAAACCTCACTACAATAGTAGATTGTACGTCAAGTCAATTTTTAAAATGCATAGGTCGATGCTGCATCGGCCAGACCGAAGTGGGTCGTGTCAATAAACTGTGTTTCGTTTTCGGATAAGTACTTATTTATTTAGCAGGTTTCTTCGCGTCTATTATTACTAATATAATTATGTTATCCTCTGTGACAAAAATATTCATTGTATATTATTTATTTATTACACACTTAGAAATGCCCATTTAATAGTATAACACTATTTATTTACTACCTACTACCCTCATCCGTGTGTCACTGCGGGGGGCCTACTGAAAACCAGCGCTGAGTGTTTTACACCCAGCATATGCTGAGTTGGTTACCCTTTCGTTATGGACATGCTCAGCGCAGTTGAGCTGTTTAATTAATTGTTAAGCTGTTTGTTGTTATATGTATATCAGTAGCGAAGGGTCAATTTTTGTAAGAGGTAAGCCTGAGTACATATCTTTAATGTGATTATATTATTTGTCTATAGAATACTAACTGTGCCATTTCTCAAAGGGAAGCCGATAGGAATCGAGTTGTATGGAACCTTCGCCACTGATGTATATGTATGTGCTGCTCTATAGTGTTGCTGCTGTCCATTAACGAATAAATGAATATTCTATTCTATTCTATTATTAAGTGCATAAAACGCACCATTTTACGCGAGACGTTTAATACTAACGATACGAATTAAAATAAAGAGGTTATTCTATGAAGTTGGAGTTGTTTGTGTGGCTGTTGGACCGATTGCCTTGGTGATGCATATCTGCCGACCTCCTACCCCCAAGTTCTAATTATTAATATTGTCAGTTGACTACGTATGTACCAACAGTAATAAACTAGCCTTTGTACCATACACTCGTTCGTTTGTTTCGTGCTTCCCTACTAAGATACATATCACTTGGTCTTCGACGAAGATTTTACTTTATGCTCTAAAGCATAAAAATCGACTTTAGGAACTTTTAGAGCATGAGAAGAAAAAATTGTATTATAAAATAAAATAAAATCTTACCTTATAATCTACTAACAATCTCTAATCAAAATCAATCTCAATCTTAATTGATCTTAATTCTTAGTCTTGTTGCTCGAAATAAATAAATTATTATTATTAATTAATCTCAATCTTATAATCTATCTATCTTTATATCTTACCATTCCTTTCTTCTTTTATGAACCTATATTAATCTCCTTAAAAAAAAAATAACTCATAATTTAGCGCCAAAAATACACCATTTTGATTTTTTTCTTTAAACTCCGGACACCTGGGTTTTTGGGACAAATTTAATGACACCTTAATCGTCGAAATCTATTCAGCCATTTGGAACATACGAGGTTCTAAAGAAACATACAAGACACGCGCGAAAAACATAATTAATTCCTTGACAGTCGGGTAAACAACAGAAATTCTAACAACACCGTTGCGTTAGCTTCCAACCATACACCTAGACAATACATTTTGTTATTTTAACTTCGAAAATTAAGGATTTCCATAGACCTCCGAAAAATTAAGGACTTTCCATACACAACTTTATCCCCTGTTTTTAACTCTTTGGGGGTGGTTTTATCAAAAACGCTGAGAGACGTATAAATTAATTTTCAATCGTCAACCTAAATACAAAATTTTAAGATCCTAACTTTAAAACTGACGGACTTTCATCCCCTATTTAACTCCCTTAGGGGTTGAACTTCGAAAAATCCTTCCTTATTCCTTGTCTACATTATAAAGGGAACCACTGTGCAAAATGTCAGTTTTCTAGGTCCAAGGGTTTGTGCTGGGCGTTGATCGCGGCGCGCGTAACGGTGTAACACTTTTTCGTGCGTGGAGCCAATGTTCATCGATTTATAAGACGTTATCACGTCAAAAAAAAAACCGGCCAAGAGCGTGTCGGGCCACGCTCAGTGTAAGGGTTCCGGTTCAGAAATTATTTTGTACAACTTTTTTGTACAAAAACTGTTGTTTCCATCAAGTTCAAAATGATTTTCCTAGAAAGTCCTTATAAAGTTCTACTTTTCAGATTTTTTTCATATTTTCTAAACTTATGGTTCAAAAGTTAGAGGGGGGGGGACACATTGTTTTTACTTTTGGAGCGATTATTTCCGAAATTGTTGACATTATCAAAAAATGGTTTTAGGAAACCCCTATTCATTTTTAAATACCTTTCCAAATATATCACACGTTAGGGTTGAAATTAAAAAAAAAATCACTTCCCACTTTACATATAGGTGGGCTACCCTAATAAAACATTTTTTTCCAATTTTTATTTTACCACTTTGTCGGCGTTATTGATATACATATTGGTACCAAATTTCAGCTTTCTAGTGCTAACGGTCACAGAGATTAAGCGAGGACGGACGGACGGACAGACATGGCGAAACTATAAGGGTTCCTAGTTGACTACGGAACCCTAAAAAGTCACAGACGGTCCAGAGATAATGTAATAAGGTTGTAGTTTGATGTACAGAATATTTGATTGACAGCTTCGAGAAAGGGTCGTTTACAACCTATATCAGACTTACGTAGGATAATGTTGATGGTTGTGTCCATTATGTGTGTGTCGGTGACTCCTGCTGTGCCTCTCCCGTTGCTCATCTTCCAGCATAGCTTCTATACACTGTTCCATTAAAGCTTCCTCTTCGAGTTGCTGCATCACCTGGAATTAACACGAGACAAGTTAATAACTAGAAATCCCATCACTCCGCTTTACCCGCCATTGCGTAGAACTGTCCTGGGTTGCTAACTCACCAATACCGCGAATGTGTAAAATCCTAAACAGTTGCAGTGACCTCGCATAGGATAGCAATTTTGGAAAGTAATTATTGAATACTATTCACACAACAATAAAACTAGAATTGCCAATTTTATAATGAACTAGCGGACGTCCCACGGTTTCACCCGCGTAGTTCCCGTTCCCGTGGGAGTACGGGGATAAAATATAGCCTATGTTACTCAGGGTGAATGTAGCTTTCTAATGGTGAAAGAATTTTGAAATCGGTTCATTACTTCCGGAGATTACCCCCTACATACAAACTTACAAACAAATGTTACCTCTTTATAATATTAGTATAGATTTATCTGTATAACGTTAATTAATTTATTGACCATATCGTGGGCTTAGTTCAAATACCAACTAACTCGAAAATAATGAAAATGAGCAATGATGTTTTGAAAGTTTGGTTCCTAAAATTAAATACATTACTTTAGAAAATGGATTATTGAGAAATGGTATCTCATTGATAATTTAATAAAGTATGCTTTGATTTATATCTTTTTAAAGAAAAGTCACAGTGTTTCATAGTAAATTACACTTTGTGCCCCGAACCCCCCTATTTAGTTGCTTTTACCTCTCTATCAAGAAAACGCTGTATTTTGGAAACTAAACGTTATTGCTGAGTGCTACTAGATCTATATATAGTAATTTAAATGTTCATAAAAATTAAACATACGTAGATTTCAATAATCCTTTTAATTTTCTATAAAAACGCAAATATGTAAAATATTAGTTGGTTTTACTACTCAAGTTTAGTTTTTTTTTTTTATTAACCGTAACTTTCTGTCTAGAAATACTGATTCACTAAGAAAAACTTTTAGAAGCTATCAATAATAATGTATTTTTATATAATATAAACAATATTTAAAAGTAGGTAATCATTTTAATATCAAATAAAACATTTGAAAGGAACTTGAAATTGTAAAAAAAAACATTACTCTTTATCAAAAGACATATCAGACTGCGTAACACCTTGGGTACGGTCTATTTTAGTACGGTCTATCAGTCGCTAAATATTCAAACTACGCGTGATATTCTTCTGGAATTACTTCTTTCGTACACAATTTCAGTAAATTATTTTTTTTTGCTTCGGCTTCGTTGTAGTTTGTAGTTATAACTGTCGAAATTACCATGGTCTTTTTTTGTCTGGTTCCTTAACGATGAGCCCGACATCAGGAGCAGCGTTGGGAAGAACAGACTCCATGTTTATTTCCTGATCTTTAGCGAAGAATTTATCGGACATGTCATAGTTATAAAAGATCTTCATCTTTTATAACTAAGTATGACATGTCGTATCGACATTCGTCGATAGAGAAGACCTAGTCCGTCGGAAAATGTTAAGCCATTCCGACATAGAACAAATCTTTGAGTGTTTCTGAGCCGACTCTATGCTACTATGCATCGAATCAACCTCCATGTAAAAGTGGCCCGATTCCAAAAATGTATGTTCAATTATTGTTAAATTTACAATGGTTTGCACTGCCCGTAGCAAGACAGATGCCACAATAATGGAAGGAAGTCGTTCAGCAACTCGTCCCACAAGCCTATGGCCCATGGTTGCGATTCTGGCCTTCGCATGTGTCGGAAAAAAAGCCTCTTCGTTGACATGTCTCGGTACATACTGAGACAAATAAAAATATAAATAATATAGATATCCGAGTTCCGCGCTGCCTTTTTTACCGTGTGCCTCTGACCAAAGCAATAAGCTTCATAAGGCGAGGCAATTTTATAAATGGTGAGGTTGTAGACCGTCAATTTACGACAATTTTGCAGATCAAAAGTTGCCGAAATAAAGTTCCCGTCTTTAGTCGCTCTTTCTTTATGCCGACACCAAAAATGACACGAGGTGTTCTCGCGGCGCGAGAGCAGAAACGACTAACGCATGCGTTGCGCCTGCCCGCCCCTCGGTAACTCTAGAATTTATATCAACTACCCTGGGTTAGCCGGTATTTTACCTTTAGATATTGCGCGTGGAATATGAGCAAAATTATAGAAGTAAAACCTATTACACCAATTTACTCGCAATGACTTCGTTACATTGTGTCCAGTTAGATAATACGCGATCAATAGGAAAACCAACTAACCTCTAGTAATTGTTATTGAAATTATAAAACTGTGTGTTTTCTCTAATATCTTAGTACTTAATAAAACCAACTAAACAGAATAAGATCGTTTCACTTTTTAAATGTTCCGTATTTTAGTCGCAAAGTTTTATTTTGAAAACTGATAAGTCAAGGTATTTTGTTTGACTTCGATAAAAATATATATTTTCACTGACTATCAAGGAATATTAGGTTTTCATACAGTTAAAAGCTTAATTTAGTTGGTTTTAAGATTCAGTATCTCCGAAACGAAGCATCGCAAGGGTTAGTCGGTTTTACCTGTAGAAAAAGGAAAAAAATTGGAATCGATTTGTATATTAAACTCAATTTGCCAAAATTTCGAGTTAGTTGGTATTTGAACTAAGCCCACGATATATTTAATCTTAGTTTAATTCAATTTATTTATCTGTTATTTTGTTTTTATTACTATCAATTTAATACATTTAATTTGATCTTGATTTGTTTGTTATTAAGTTTCTAGATCTACTTTGTTGTACACTAATTTTATCATTCTTAATTCACAATTAATTGCAATAATATTTAATGTATAATCTATAATTTAAATATAATAGTGCATGTGGTGTTAGCCTGTAAGTAATTATTGCACTTATAAATGTTTATCGTGTACCTTTAGATGAAATGTTACGTGTAAACAATGAGAGGTTTTCCTTTTGAGGAATTAAAAAACACAAAAAAACTTAGTTTCCAGGACTCTATAGATGGCGTTGAACTGACTACGATAGTTGGTGCCAAAGCCAAAACGCTTAGAAAAAAAAACATTGTTATGTCACGTCACATACTCTCGTTGACTGACACTTTCGTTTGCTTAACCTTCCGAATATAACCTAGTTTTCTCGCGCTTTGTTAATATCAGTTTTTTTAAGTTCAGCGGGCCTAAAATGGCCGCTTTAGAAGAATCCACGCAGAATCTTAGTATGGATCACGTTAAAAATGTTAATTTCTTTAAAAAATAAGGATAAAGTCCATTTTAAGAATTTTAAATTTTTAACGTGATTCATATTACGATTCTGCTAAAGCGGCCATTTTAGATCCCCTGTTGCTTGCATTATCATACTTAGTTCAGCGCCATCTATCCAGCGACTAGGGAAGAGATAAAAAGAAAATCCCTCATTTACACGGGACAAGTTTTTAACATAATCCCGAAAGAGGCAAAAGTGAACATAATAAGTACAGTTGTGGTCTTTCCCGCCAGATCAGTTAATTTTTTTTCGCTTAAATCATGCCCTATTGGCATCACAGCCTATTAGGAAAGCGTCAATTTGGCGCGCAAATCGTTTGGCGTGCGTCGTCAGTGCGCTCGGCCGATAGGTATCTTTCCATTCATTATTTCTACGACCTGGTAATCGAACCCAGGACCTCATGTTCAGAAGTCGCGCTTGCAGCGCAACCACAGACCATCGAAGCAGGAAAGTTTATAAGATAACAATCAAGATCAAAGCATTCAATCATTCCCAGTCACCCTCGCGGGGATTGCCACCGGAGGCAAAAGGGAATTTAAAAAATTCCCAGTCGCCACTGGCGGTGACTGGGAAGTCATTGCCCCCACTTTAATTTCGCTGTACATTGCTTTCTCCATTGTAGAGAACAAAAGGATGAGGTAACTTATCCTAAACCTGCCTCTAATCTAAAAAAAAAACGAAGTGCATTTAAATATATTTTTTATTTTGGTTTTGATATGAATAAACTTGTTAAAATTAAACATTTAAACTGGTATTTTGTATCACAGATAATCAGGCATAAATCGAAACAAAGCAATGTATATCCTATATATTGCTTTGTTTCGATTTGTGCCTGCACTGAAGTGGGGGCAATGACTTCCCAGTCACCGCCGGTGGCGACTAGGAATTTTTATTCCCATTTGCCTCCGGTGGCAATCCCCGCGGGGGCGACTGGGAATGAATGAAAGCATTTACTTCTCTCCCTCCCGAGGCACGGTAAAATCTCGGCTTGTAATACCGATACACTCATGTCGCACTGTATCTCACTTGTATCTAACCGTGTCTAACTGTATCTCACTTGTACGATACAAGGAGTGTCAACTGGGTCCGACTGTATCTCACTCGTATCTCATTGTCCCTAGCTATATATCACTTGTATCTCATTACGCCTAGCTGTATCTCAATTGTATCTCACTGGGCCTAGCTGTATCTAACTGGGTCTAACTGTATCTCACTATCACCAACTATATCTCACGGTGTCTAACTGTATCTCACCTGTTTATCAAACTCCTCTTCGTTCTCCATCCACATGTAGTCCGCGAAGTCGTCGGGCTGCGGCTGTGTCGGCACGGGCGGGTACCCCGCGGGGGGGTAGTATGCGCCGGCCATTACATAGCCTGGAGTCATAATAAGGGTTCATTAGAAAAATGTTTTTATTATTTTATTTAGTTGGAAACGATAATTTGAGAAATTCCTTCTACGCTTTTAAAGACTCATCTACGGAGAAAGTTAAGAGGCTTAAATCGGTCCCGTTTGTCCATAACATGTGAATCTCTTTTTAAAAAGAGGTATGTTTGATTATTTTTTCTCTGTTACAAAAGTTACCTAATCTAATCATGTATTGAAAACTAACAAAATAAGGTTTTTATCATGAATTATCAGGTCACCAACTTATATTTTCATCTGGTTTAGTTGAAGGTAGTCCAACCCGAAGCTTAAGTCTTAGCCCACATAAACGACTTCACTTTCATCCAACAAAAAGAATGTAATTCAAATATGGACTTTATGTATCAGTGGCGAAGGTTGCATACAACTCGATTCCTTTGAAAAATGGCAGTCAGTATTCTTCAGTTAGAGGTTTCAATGCCAATGTAAAGTATCATCATCATCATCAGCCTATTAATGTTCCTACTGCTGGGACACAGGCCTCCTCCCTATGAGAGGGAATGGGCTAAAATCCACCACGCAGGCCCAGTGCGGGTTGGTAGATGTCACATGTCATCGAATTTTTTGGTTCACGATGTTTTCCTTCACCGTTTTGAGAGCAACGGTGATGACCTGGGCCACCCCTGCTCTCAATGTAAAGTATATCTTAAGAGAAATACTTAAAGCCCATATTTGCCGGTTGGGAGCGGAGTTGTTTAACTGGGCTAAGACTTTAAGGCGGACACTAACAAATGCTGTCGAATCGAATGTGCCGAGTTGACGACCCGAAAACGGTGTGTGTGTGTGTCTTACCGGGCATATGTGCGCGTGGGATGTGCACGGGATACACGGGCGGCCGGTGTATGCCGGCGTCACCACTGCCGACCACGCCGCCTCCAACGCCGCTGTCTATAATCACGCCGTTTGGCTGGAGAGATGGAAAACATATATATCAAATCTGTATGGTTCTTTCTTCAAAAGACCATCTCAGGCACTAATTTGCATAGTCCTCGTGTGAATTGAGCAGGATTATGTCTGGACTTTAAAAGAGACTACGACCTCTGAGTTTGTTTCGGCTGTTTCTTCTCAGAGTAGTCCGGTACGAAACACCGGCCCCATCTAGTTTTAAAAAATGACGTGTAAAAGTGTTTGTAAAAACCAACTTGCAAAATAAACATAAGTTATCATTTATAATACCTTTTATCATCAGCTGCAAAGCCTTTTCCGAACCATATTTGGGTCGGCTTCCAGTCTTACCGAATGCAGCTGAATACCAGTATTTTACATGGAGCGACTGTCTATCTGACTTCCACAACTAAGTTAGTACCGGGTAATACGATACCACTTGGTAAGACTGGTTGTCAGACTTTCGGGCCACTGACTACCTGTAACGACTGCCAAAGATCTACAAATGACAGCCGAGACCAACGGCTTCACGTGCTTTCCGTGGCAACCGTGCCACGCTAGTTCAAAAACTTAAAAAAAAAAAAAAAAACCGACTTCAAAAACACAAAAACGTTATAATAACTTTAGCTTCACAAGTTTGTTTGATTCAGTTTTTTTTTTGCAAAAAGTTTTTTATTTTTCAATTTTTAGTAGTAATAACCTATACAAATATTTGCGCACTGCTCCAATGAGACAGCAAGGTTTCAGAGTAAACGAAAATATCATCGATGTATACAATTTTAAACTGTAATTAAATTTTTGAAAAACCGTTCGACCGAGTTCGATAATATTTAAATGAAATGAATGGGGGAGGTCCATTTAAATTTTCTTGATATCAGTCCTCCTCTTTGAAACAACAAAAAAAATCAAATAATCGGAGAAAAAAAGATTCGGACGAATTGAAAACCTCCTTTTTTTAAGTCGGTTAAAAACAAAAATGTTCCACAAACCTGCCACTGGCCATTTTCTTCATTTCCGTAGTATGCCCCAACATTAGCTGATGTCTCTGGTATCTTCATATTAAACTAAAATATACTCTCTATCCTCTTAAAAATCTAATTTAAAAAAAAAATCTTAAACTTTGCTAGTCTATGCTTAACCGTGAGTTGGACTTAAGGCGGATAGTTTAGAATTTGAGCGCGTTAAAGTAGAGTTTTGCAAGGGTAAATACAACTGTTTCAACTGGTCTCGTGTGTGTGGTTAGAATTTGAGCGCGTTAAAGTAGAGTTTTGCAAGGGTAAATACAACTGTTTCAACTGGTCTCGTGTGTGTGGTTGCTATCTTCATTTCTGGTTTTCTCGGCAACTGGAATTAAAGACAAAAAGAAAATTAGTAACCAAAAATTTGTGGTATACAGCAGTGGCGGACTAACAGGGGGGCGAAGGGGCGACCCGCCCCGGGCCTCCAGTCTTTGGCCTCAAATTCCTTCGCGTTCCCCTGATCAAATCCTGAACCAGACTTTAAAAATGTGCTTAGTACCTACATAATTTCATCAAGATCAAAACAAGCCATCTCGACTTTTTACGCGGTACTAATATTCTTTTAACTTTGCTGAACGCGTCCAGTACGTTGGGGGAATTCCCGTTTTTGTAGCAGGTACTTCCCCAGGAATCCCTGAATGAATGAAGTGCAAATAATTCACTCTTGTACGCCTACATTACCATTCACTACATTCTATTTATGTAGAAAAATAAAGCTTGTAAAACTACATTTTTTTTAAAGTTGGGGGGCCTCATTCAGCTTTGCCGCCCCGGGTGTCTGACGGGCTTATTCCGCCACTGGTATAAAGTATTTGTGATACATGCGTCATGTGAACGAGCGCTGTCAGTTGGGACTGGTCAGCTCTTGGTTGCCACGGCTTATTTGAATTAATATTTTATTTTTGAATTATTATTTTTTTCGTTTTTACTATGGACACTTTTAACGTGCACATCTTGCTACATTGTTCTCACATAATGTACCATCTCAACATGAATGATGTAACCAAGGTTTTGTAAAAATATTCTGATTTAGAAGTCCATGGAGTTTCTTGCCCTCCTTCTCCATAGAGATCTACTCTAGGGAATGGGCAACTACAGTACTTTCACAGATTTTATGTCTTGTGACTGAGACTGTAGCTACATTTAATTTTCATCTTTGTTTCGACAATTCAAAAGTGCCTGTTACTGGCTTACTTGAAATAAATGCTTTGACCACAAATTACACACAGTAATACTGCAACTAAAAAACCCGACTATTAAAAAATCACGCTCTAATTTAAATCGGAGTTTACAAGGTAAAATCGACTCCTCCTATTGTTGAAGTCGGTTAAAATGTAGCCTATGTTACCCGGGTCATAGTAACGAATTGATTGATACCTTATTAATCAAAATGGGATGAACAGTTTAGGCGCGACCGTGGAATATATGTAAATACAAACATACATACTGCTAAAATCATAACCCTTCCTTTTGGTTTTGCCTTGGTCGGGTAAAAATAAACTATTTATTAATACACACATCGGCACATTTAGAGGAACATAAAACAATCGGGGCAGTCTTCGGGGACTGCCGATAGAAGTAAAAACAAAAAGTACACAGGCCCCGCCCCAATCATAGCACTGGTTGTGCCCCGAGCATTCCTATGTGGTGCTACGCCGTAGCGGATCGCCTACGAGTGCTACGAAGCGTGACCGCACGTTACGTCAAGTGACGATGAGTTCAATATTTTTCCTTCACCCAAAAAGTGTTCAACGCGCCTAAACAAGTTTTCACTTCAAAAAAGCAGCCAAGGGTGAGTCGGACTCGCGTATGAAGGGTTTCGCTTTCGTACCATCGTAGTAGAGGAGCCCCCTTTAATTTATTGTTGTTATAGTGGCAACAGAAATACACATTCTGTGAAAATTACAATTGTCTCATTACGGATCATGAGATACAGTCCACTGACAGACGGACGCCTGACGACGATGCTTAAAAAAGTCAATATAAAAAACATAAAACAAAATAATAAAAAATGACTCGATTCACGAAAAGAAAATCCTTTGCTGGGATCGAACTCGGTCACGAGATGGTAAATTTGTAACCCAGCGCTGTGCCCCGAGACCAGCTGGCTTGTTGTAAACCGTGGCGAATATGTAGATCTTATGCTGCTTCAACAGGTCGGTAATGTTCGGGATTGTTGGGGCCCGGTTGACAACTTGACAGTTGGCGACCCATTTTTTGGTTTTACCCGCGCTTATAGATGTTTCACATCAAAAATCATAAACCTTCCTTTCCTTTTGGCTTCGCCGTACTTCGGTAAAAATTGAAAATGAATGCAGACAAAATGACGCATATTTAGGACCAGCGCACACCGCTGGAGGCGCACAAAAAATTGAATATAAACCTTAACTACCTTGATATACTGTCGCGCGCATGCTCTTGTAGTAGCTTGAGGGCGCTCCGAGTACCGCGTGCGAATTTATTCTTATATTGACCGTAATCAAGGTAGTTAAGGTTTATATTAAATTGTTGTCTTCAAATGCGCTCCGCTGCGCCTCCAGCGGTGTGCGCTGGGCCTTAGATCAACCTTTTATCATTCAATTGATAGTGACAGTGAAAGCGATGCGAGTCATGTGAGTGACTCAGAAGATGAATTGTTGTGGCAATCAGCAGATGGCTCGGGAACATAGATTACGACCGGAAATACTTCAGTATGGCCGCTCGAACTTAGAGATCTCTTGCCCTTATCTCAATAGACTAGTTTCCACCATCAATGAATTACAAATCTATTTAGTCCGTCAGTTAGAGTATTAAAAATTAATGGACACGTATTTTTTGTTTTTGTAAATCAATAAATATTGAGAAAGATAAAACGCAGCAAAACTCGGGAGTGGGGGTTCGTGACGTCAGAACCAGCTAAAAATTATACCAAGGCGTGACGTATTGAGAATTTTAAAAGCGTCATATCTTCGTCAATTTTGGTTTACGTAACAAAAGAAAAAATATGTATGTGTCAAATATTTTTTGGAAATCTATCTGACGGACTAATTAGATTTTTTTTGTCGTCTCACCTATTTCTTTCATAAGCTCTTTCATGGACCAGCAGCTCTTCCAGGTGTCGAAAGATTTAGAGGTCACGGGGGAAGGCCTTTGCTCATAAGTGGGATGACACAGACAAACAGTCATCATCTGCCTAGCCTTTTCCCAACCATGTTGGGGTCGGCTTCCAGTCTGACCAGATGCAGCTGAGTACCAGTATTTAACATGGAGCGACTGCTTATTTGACCTCCACAACCCAGTTAGTACTGGGTAATACTATACCCCAAGGTCAGACTGGTTGTCAGACTTTTTGGCCACTGACTGTAACAACAGTTAAAGATCGACAAATGACAGTCAGGGCCAATGGTTTAACGTGCTTTGCGAGGCACGGTGGAAACTCGGTATGTTTGTGGTCACCCATCCACAGACCAACCTAGGCAAGCACGGCTTAACCTAAAGATTGACCCCAGCAGCTGTTATTATTTAGCCACGAGCTCCTCAAGCAAGGTTAAACCTATATTTACATAAAATTGACTTTGATAACAACAAGATCAATAAATATATTGTTTACTTTTAAAGTCTATTCTTATCTTTACATTGGCTCTAGCAAAGTGCATAATATTATTATGTAATTATCTGAAATGAGATTTGATTTTTTATTTTAGACAAAAAAAGAAGTAGTTTCCCAGCAATAATTTTGGCGTAGAGTTACTTAGTTTGATATACAGAATGCTTGGTTGACTGCTTCATGAAGGCTGTGTACTATCGGGGTCTTTTCCGCCTGACCATTTTTTTTTTTTCGCTTAAATCATGTGGAGGCGCCGAGCCACACCCCCTTCAAGTTTGGGCCTATTAGGAAAGCGTCATCTTTGGCGCGCAAAGTAACAACTCTCGTTTGGCGTGCGTCGTCAATGCGCTCGGCCGATTCAGTATCTTTTCATTCATTTTTTCTACACAAAGTCAACGGGGCGGGGCTAGAGAGCGTTTTTATGTTGCGAGTGCAAGCAAAAATGAGCTTAGTGGTGGTCAGGCGGGAGTGTCCTCGATAGTACCTGAAAATATTTTTTTTTGTTTGGTGTTTTTTTTGTGTGAATGTCTTTGGAAGTACCAGTTGATTTTGTTTTAGTAATGGGCCAGGCCCATCCAAAATATGCCCCCCAGGACACCTACTGGCCTGCATAGGTATTTCATCCGGCCCACAACCAATTTAACATTTTAGAACATCATTAAAAATTCCATGAACATAGTATAAAAAATATCCCTAAGTCAGTTATTCTAGTGCCATATTTACACCCCACCTCACCTATAGACCGCATCATTGCAGTCTAATCCGGCAAGGCTTGTTTTATTTCAATTTAGAGGTCACTTCTTTTGGCCAACTACGGTTACAAAAATACTAAACTTGGCCCTCCATAAAACTATGTTGGGCATTCCTGGCGGGTGTAACCGCAGGTGATATATTTTGACAATGATGTTATTTGTAATGAATTAGATTTTTGAATCATTGATCAATTTCAAGTAACGGCTTGAGAATCAAGGTTTTCTGATTTAAAATAATGAATGCTAATTTTCTCATGACAGTATAAGCCATAACATTAGGGGAAATCTGGACAATTAAAATACAAAAGCATAATAATTTTCTAACTATAAAGATAAACAGACAAAAAGTTAGGAAAATATTGCAAAGTTTGTAAATTTGTAATAAAGATTATGAGAAGTAGACACAAAAGCTCGCTTAAACAATCCAATTCTAAATTTAAAATAAGTAGTTAAAATGAGTCAAGTATAAGCTATAGAGGTTTGTAATGAATGCAAAAAACAAATAACACTGATAGTGATGTATTAATTTAGTTTAGAAGCTGTTTATTATTCATTTCTTTTAATTTATATTCAGCATCATGCTTGAGTGCCAATGTATGTTGAATTGTTGAGGAAAAAAAGTTCATGAACTGGCTGTAAAAAATATTGAAGTAGGTACAACCTCTGCAGAGTTTCAATAGAATTAAAAAGTTATAAAAACAATATGTCGTGTCTATGTTTGGCAGTCGTATAACATTTTGTAGAGGCAACCAATGATAATATTATGAAATTAAATGTCAACAAATGAAAGGTTGTCCTGAAATAAATGTTATAATGTTAAATATTCAACTTTCTACTTTTGGCGGAAGTTTCCACGTACGCTATTCACAACGCAGATGCCGCGCAGATGTAAATAAAAATTTAAACTAGAAACAACAGTGCACAAGACAGGCCAAAAATAGATCAACCTAGAAACTAAAATAATTAATTGACCGACTTTCATTAAAATCGATTTGATATCGGAATCGCTTGCCGACACATTCGTGAACAAATACAATTACAGATTCAACGTCGACACCGTGTAAATGCAATTTAAATCGGAAAATATTGCGACTGTCTGCACGTGTGCGAACGAATAGCTACGTAATCTCGATGTAAGATACTCACTCATTTGACGCACTTGTAGCGTTTCAACTACGGATATGCGTTCAACGTCCTCAAAATTAGTTTTTGACAAAACAGATGCACAAATAACTATAAAATATGCACTATAACCTCCAATATCACTATTCCACACACAAGATCACCAGCCAGTATTCGTGGCGGAAATGGCGACCGCTGTGAAGTCTGCGCGCTCCAACGTGAACGATCTATGCCCAACTTCGTTATAAAATATTAACCGGCGTTTTTTTTTGTGAATTCTGTAATATTGCGTCGTCTGAAATAAATGGAAATATGGATAATATTACCTTTCTACTAGACAATCATACTCTTGTAAATTTAGCTGAGCCAAAAGAGTTGTCAAAATGACGAGTGAGTTCTTCGTTCAAATTTAAGAATGACAGTTTTTTTTCGATCGAGGTTTTTTATAACAAATCAAAGCGTAAAAGATAGACAAACTTATTTTAAATCATAAACTAATATAAACAATGGCAAAATAACTGTTTTTAATTTTATTGGATTATTCAGCGTAAATCGGTGTAAATACCCGCCGCGGATAGGCCACGCACGTGTGTTAAGGCGTATACCCACAGCGGCGCATGGATGAGCTTCGCACGTGTGTCAAGCTTCGCTTTGCAAGAGACAAGAGAATGTATGTGATTGTGTTCATCGCATGCATCAATGGGGAAGGCTGGTCAAAGCTGATTCTAGATGGCGCGTCTATAGCTTAGACCCAATCTGACCAATGAGGTCAAACTATTTTGAAATATAAAATGACATTGACAGATTTTCAACCAATAACGATGTTTGGTTCATGCGATGCTAGCGCCATTAGTTCCGCAAGTTGCCCGTCCCATTGACGGATGGATGTGTGGCTTGCTCGAATAAGGCGCTCACATAGCTCAACGCTGTCAACGCCATGCATTAGGGAGTACCTTCGCGAGTAAATAAAATAAAATATCGCAATTTTCGTTTTTCGCGGGCTACCCTGGAGCATCCACCATCATCATCATTTGCCTAGCCTTTTCCCAACTATTTTGGGGCCGGCTTCTAGTCTAACCGGATGCAGCTGAGTACCAGAATTTTACATGGAGCCACTGCCTATCTGACCTCCACAACCCAGTTCATACTGGGTAATACGATACTATTTTGGCAAGACTGGTTGTCAGACTTTTTGGGCCACTGACTAATGTAACGACTATCAAAGATGGACAAATGACAGCCTGGACCAACAGCTTACCCATCCACAGACCAACCTAGGCAAGCACGGCTTAACCTAAAGATCGACCCGAGCGGCTGTTTATTATTTAGCCACGAGCTCCTCCCTGGAGCATCCACCATAATCAAAATATTAGTATTTAAATCTGATGGATGCTACCGAAAGCGCCAAACTAGTAGCTCAGTTCTCAAAACTCTATCGACACGTAAGAATTAAATGTCTCTTCCTAAACCGATACAGACTGAAAAAGTAAGATTAAAAAATGAAAATTCTAACTTAAAACCATTCTTAAAACGGAGTACAATCATCAATGAAAGATCGATGTTTTTTGACGTTTTGACTTTTGAGAGATTTGTTTGACTGACAGTGACAGGTTGACACTGTTGACAGCGGCGTAATATTTGTTTTTGTTTTTCATTTGGATTTGGACCAAAATGTCGGCTTCGTATACTAAACTAGTAGCTCCAATGTCTAAACTATCCGTTATGTGTCGCGGCTGCTTGGCGGACAAGGGTGAAATGAAAAACATGTATGAATGGAATCTAAGTGAAGATTACTATCGTATAACTGCAATCGAGGTGTGCTGTTTTTTTTTTACTATTCCGGTTCTTCCAGGTGCTTACGATGACATACAGATGTATGAACGTGGACGAGGTAAGGCGTGTTTACAAATCGTAGCAGGGGGCGCGAGTGTGTGAATGTACACACATCAAAAAAAGTTTGTCATCACTAGCTTATCTGATATAAGTTTTTAAATTGAACTTTATCAAGAAAACGTCTTGCTGAACTGTTCCAGTGGCAGTTCTTTGCCTTTCACGGTCTCCTGGTCTTCTCCAGACACGGACACGTCGGTTATCTGGACGAGTACTGTAATCTACCGTAACAAAAAAGATTTGGATTTTTCAAAGTGATCGCAAACTTTTTTTGATGTGTGTATGTTTTCAGTTTAATTTTTTCACTTTATCATGCCTGAGAGAAATTTCTCGACGGCATGTAAAGCCAAGTCAGAGGCCCATAAGAGGCATAGACACTCTGACCCTAGTATAGATAAAAAAAAAATGTTCATAACAGCCTATGGTTTTTTTTATTTAAAATCATTATCATCAGCCTATTAGTGTCCCCACTGCTGTGACACAGGCCTCCTCTCTGTGAGAGGGCATGGGCTATTTTCCACCACGCGGGCCCAGTGGGGGTTGGTAGATGTCACATGTCTTCGAATTTTTGGTTCCAGGACATGCCGGTTACCTCACGATGTTTTCCTTCACCATTTTTAGAGTAGTAGTGATGAAATAAATTACACAAAATAATGTGCCTGCCTGGGTCGACCCCACGACTTACTGTTCGTAAGTCGGGGCCGCCACCACTGGACCACCGCTGGACCACAGCTGTTCTCTTTATTAGATAATAAATAATAATTTAAAAAAATATAATAAATAATAAAATTAGAAAATTTAATAGATAATATGCTGTAATTCCAGACAACAAGAAGGAAGGGCCTATCTGAGCTACTTTGTGCGTCCTGTGAGGGAGCCATGATGAGTTGCAAGCAGTTCCGCAACCAATGCCAGCTCTCCGACAAGATACTCAAGACATCCTTAACACTTAGAGTGAGTACACCATGCTTTCACTTTTGTTTACCTCTGTAGGTGCCCCCCTCACCAAGAGCATGTACAGTGGGGGTCTTTTCCGCCTGACCATTTTAATTTTTTTTCGCTTAAAACATGTGGAGGCGCCGAGCCACGCCCTCTTAAAGTTTGGGCCTATTAAGAAAACCTCAACTTTGGCGCGCAAAATAACAATAACTCTCGATTGGCGAGCGTCGTCAGTGCGCTCGGGAGATTCAGTATCTTTTCATTCATTATTTCTATACAAAGTCAACGGGGCTGGGCTAGAGAACGTTTCTATGTTGCGAGTGCAAGCAAAAATAAGCTTAGTGGTGGTCAGGCGGGAGTGTCCTCGATAGTACAGTCGTCAGCACATCAAGTGATCAAGCCACACGAAACTGTCAAATTTTCCCTTCAATCAACAATTAATCGTTGATAGAAGAATTTTCCTATTCAAAATCTAAATATTTTATTACACGTATAGGCTTGGATGGGCACTTATAAAAACAGGTCGGTCGTTTCCATGGAGAAGAATTAGCAAGAAACTCCTTGGTTACTCTTTACAAATTATTTGGTATTACAATAATTATTATCATGTTATAGCGTACTTAAGTATGGGGGGACAGCGTAGGCCTGACAATTGGTTGTTGCTTTCTACACAAAAAACGTAAAACAAGATAAATAGTTAACAAGCATCTGGGAAACTACAAAGCCTACAATGTTCACACATTCACAAATAATCGTTAAAAAAAACGGAATTTATACATACAAAGGTAAGAAAATATTATTAAAAAAGAAAATTCAATTAACCTTGAACTTAATGCTTTAGCAGTCAAGTTGAAAATCTAATAAAGAAATTTGGCAGATTTTAGTTGCTCAATGTATGCTCAATACATGTGCGTCTGTACATAATTATGTAACAATCACTTGTTTCTATAAAAATTATTTATTTATTTATTTATTCCAACAAAAAGTTACATAGGAGTATTTTACAAAAATCTTCTGCCAAACTGCAGGACAGTTTGTCGGCAAATATAATCTTAGGGCCGGCCGGCCTACATATGGCGGAGCGCAGCGCAGAGCATTTTTTACTGTCAAACTATTACAGACCTTGTCCTCATTGAAATAATTTCTAAAATCAATTAACACGACAATTGACATAATGTGCGCCGGCCAGGCATTAATTGTCGTGTTATTTGATTTCAGATATTATTTCAAAGAGGATAACGTCGATAATAGTTTGACAGTGAAAAATGTTATGCTGCGCTCCGCCATACATATGTGCGCCAGCCTTTAGATTGATACATTACAGGCGAATATTCCAATGACGACCCGAACAGTGCAGCGGTACTGAGGCTGCCTTACGTTCTTAGGGTCCCGGGTTCGAATCCCGGTAAGAGCAAATGTTTGTGTGATGAACACTGCATACAGTGTTCGCGCGTGTTGTGTCAGATGTCATAACATCTGACATTTCGCAAGACCTTACTCTACACGAACGCCTCTAGCGGCGAATTTATGCGCGATAGCCTCTATTGGTGCGACCTACAAAGTGAAAGCATGCCACACTGATCTAAGTAGGTAATTAGGTGCACTAACATACTGTAGTGCCCTAAATCACTTTGGTTCCAACGTCGTAAGTTAGTATCTATTCAATGATGGCGCCATTGGTATGCTCAGTTTCTTCATCCTGTTTCGCCAAAGTTCGTTGCAGCCCGACTTAAGAGTCCTATTACATTTTTTACGCAAATTCATGATTTTTGACGCAGTAATTTTCAGCAGCAGTAAGATATTTTAATTATTTCCTTATGAATAACGATAGTGCCATTCTCTTTCTTGTAAGTTGGAGTTACACATTTTCATTTTTCTTTTCGTGTAAATTACTATAAATATTTTACGAACTCAGTTTGCAGGAAAAACTGTCGGTGATGGAACTTTGACGCTCAATTTCACATTGTTACATTAAATTCTTTTAAAAGCTAAAATTACTAAAAGATAAGTTGAATGTTTTACTTGTTTATTGGAGTTCTAGAATTCCTTGGAATTTCTTGAGTTTTCACGGAAAAAAACGTAAAGAAAGCGTAATTTGTCTTGATTCAACGTCCATTATATTCCAAATACTTTTTGTTTTTTTTTTTTTTTTCCTTTTTGGCAACTGAGCCGGTTCCGACTATTTTCCAAATACTTAAACCAAATTTTAACAAAAAAATTAATATGATATAAAACTTCGATCTACAATGAAAACGTTTCATTAGTTTTCGTTTGTCAATATAATAAGACAAAATTACAATAAATAAAATTAAAGTACTATAATTCTGCGTCAATTCAGCTCGCTCCACAGTCTCATGACAGTCTGGTCTCTAATTTTCGTAAATAACAATCGACAATCGTCCGGAGGTCGCGGTTATTATCTACTCGTGTACGCCGATCGAAATAATTTGATCCAAGAAGTAAAAATCAAAAAATTTCGAAAAAAATGTAATAGGACTCTTAACCCACTGCTGGGAATAGGCTTCACTATTATATTCCCACGACGGCAACAATGACGTCTGCCTTTCTAGCCGTTAGACGACCAAACTTCTCTTTCCAGTCCTTGGACGACACTTCGGCACAGTTAGGGCCTGCGCAGACAAGGGACTTTTGTCCATAGACCACGCCAAAAATGTTCATGTTTCTTTCTATTTCGCTGACAATGAGATGTCGGACAAAAGTCCCTTCACTTCAACACGCATGTGGGATTACCCCGCATGCAGAAAATTTCACGCAGCGTGAAACATGCTAGCCTATCGATCGATGGGCTGCTGCCCAGGATCATGCCCCGTGCCTCGCGTGCGTATTCCACGCATTACAATAAATACTTGTGTTTAGTAATATCAACGTCATGTCAGTTGTCAATACTAAATACGAACCTGGCAACACTGGCTTGCTTCTATCATCACGATGAACAGAGCGCACACGTCTCTTGTGATATTTAATATTATAAAATGCTTATAAAGTGCTTAATAACTCCTAACAATGTACAAAAGTGTAACAGAACAGTCAATAAACCATAACAAGTACAGTGCATAGTGGTTTCCATCAAGATTCCCAACATTTTGGTCCTTCGAGCCTGCCGACGTTATACGGATCGCCACATAGGATCGCCATATTTTTTTCTTCGCGTCGTTTGGTGTGGAGGCGGAGAGAACGAAGCAAACATCGCTCGTATGCATTACAGTATGCACCACGCAAACGCAGGAGTTTTGGCGGCGAACCAGCGACGGGCAGCGACAACAGTCGAAAATCGATAATTAATTCAAGATTTCAAGAAGTAATCAATCAAATCAATCGGACATTGCTTTACCGACACAGCGACATCTACATTCGGACATAGGCAACAGCCACATACTTCGTACATCGGCAATTCGGCATCTCTAATTGGCCAATCAGCGAACACGCAAAACTGTCATCTACAAGACGTACGTCAACTGACAGTGACAACTGACATATCGAGCGGACAGAACAATCCAGAATATTCGGAACTTCCGCTCGGCTCCACGCGGTCAGCAAGCAGACACGCGGTTTTTTCTACGGCTACAACGCACCGCACCCATTCTATTCAACTCAATATACGCAACAGCGAAACAACACATGAAAATATTCTATAATGTCTCACAATGGAGAAGAAAATATCGATATCAATCTACAAACCCTCAAACAGAAGAGAAGCGCAATCAAAGGCAAGCTTACTAGGATAGAAAGATACTTGCAGAACTTCGACGCAGAACGACAATCCGTGAGCGAAATAAAAGTCCGACAAGGCGACTTAGAACAACTGATTCAGCGGTTCGAGGAGCTGCAGCTACGAATCGAATCAATCGACGACGCCGCGGACAGACAAGACACACACGAAGAGGAGCGGGGCGCCTTCGAGGACAGATTCTACGGACTAAAGGCATCTATGATGGACGCCTTGACGGCAAGATCGCCTATACCCGCGGCGACGGCATCACCTTCACGCCACAATGATCAATTATTGAACTGTACGCACTACGACCACGCCAAGCCACGTGTCAAGTTGCCTCAACTCGAACTCCCTAAGTTCGATGGGGACATCCGGCAATGGCCAGCATTTAAGAACATCTTCTTCGCATCCGTGGACAGCACCGACCTGCCCGTGGTGAACAAGCTGCAGTACCTGAAGACGGCGCTGACGGGGGAGGCTGCGGGCCTTATAGCCTCACTGCTCATCATCGAAGAAAACTATCCCAGAGCCCTCGAAATCTTAGCTAAGAGGTATGAAAACCAAACCATAATTGTAAACTTCCACTTAAAAAGTATCACTAGCTTTAGTACTATCACTAGAAATAACCTCAAAGAGTACTTGGTTCTGCTACAACAAAGTTTAGATTCCCTAAGAGCCATCCAGCTCCCTGTGGAGCACTGGGATGCATTGTTGGTTTTTATAATAACACAAAAATTAGACAATTCACTCCGAGGCGCTTGGGAAATCAACCGCAAAGAAAATTCTATTGCTTCCCTGAGCGAGCTACTTGATTTCTTAAACCAACGCAGAACAGCCTTCGAGTTAATGTATGATGCTAAATCTAATACTGATAAAAATCAAAATGTTAAAGTCTCTCATGTAGCATCTGCATCAAACAGTGAAACCTGTATTCTATGCAATAGCGGTCATGCTTTGCATAAATGCCCTACATATCTCGAGCTTACAACTCAGAAACGTATTGAACTGATCAAATCTAAATCATTGTGTTATAACTGTTTACAGCCCTACAAATTCAGGCATAAGTGCTCCAAAGTTCACTGCCTAAAATGCAAAGGTAAACATCACACATCCATACATGAAGACAGGCCTCAACCACAGGTTAATCTCATTACAACTACTCACAGCCAACAGGCAAACAATTCAACTTATAGCCAACAGGCAAACAATCCAACTCAAAGTCAAGAGACAAACCATCTTACACAAAGCCAACAGGTGGTAGATTCTACACAAGTACACATTCAACAAGGTTCCTTACAGCCAACTAACACTCAATCTTCAAACACATCAGTCACTACACCTTCTACAGTACTAGTAACAAACCCAAACAGATATCAAATGTTGCTTTCCACAGCTCTGGTACGGGTTCAACATGCTTCAGGCCGGTGGATCACTGCCCGAGCACTTCTGGACACAGGAAGTGAAGTCAACGTTGTTGCCCACAGACTTGCAACTCAACTGAAACTACAGGTCAAGCAGCAATCATGCCTTATAATTGGTGTAGGCAATAGCAAAGAGCATACTCAAGTAAGTGTAAACATGAATGTTGCATCTCGGTATAACACCTATCAAAGCAATCAAACTTTCTTGGTCATGGACAGTATTTCAGTGCCACTACCGCACACACATGTACATACACAAGCATGGCATATACCAGAAAAACAAGCTCAATCACTCGCTGACCCCACATTCTTCATGCCGGGTTCTATTGACTTACTGCTTAACGCTGAAGTGTTCTATGCTACACTGCAAACTGGGCGCATACAGCTTGGTTCGCGCCTACCATTCCTAATTGAAACACTATTTGGATGGGTTGTTTCTGGTTCCTACTTACCTGATACTCACCTAAATACACCTAAATGCGCCATGCATGCTAGCACGATTTCTACATCTACATCAACAGATGACATACTACAATCCTTTTGGGAGCAAGAGGAGCTGCTTCCAAAAAAGCTGCTCTCACCTGAGGACAAACACTGCGAAGAGTTATACATGTCTACAACTACACAGGACAGCTCTGGCAGATACACAGTGGATCTACCACTACAGGTTGATAGAATTGAGGATCTAGGGAATTCCTTCAACACAGCTTATAGATGCTTATTAAAGCTTGAATCTAAAATGCAAAGAGATACAAATCTCTACACACAGTATAAAGCGTTCATACATGAGTTCATACAGTTAGGACATGCTCACTACATTGAGGACTACTCACCCACAGATACACATGCTTACTACATGCCACATCTAGCGGTCATAAAGCCTGACAGTATCACCACAAAATTACGTACAGTCTTCAATGCTAGTGCCAAGACATCTACTGGTATATCACTCAATGATATAATGTATGAAGGTCCAAACATATACAATGATCTTTTAGAAATTATCCTCAGATTTAGACTTTACAAATATGCTTTCTCTTGTGACATAGTCAAAATGTTTAGAGCTATAAAAATAAATTCACAACATACATCTTTACAAAGAGTTCTATGGAGAGACTCGATCTGAACCGCTCAAGTGTTTAGAGATCAACAGAGTCTGCTATGGTACAAAGTGTGCACCATACTTAGCTTGTCGCACTATGATACATTTAGCTGACACACACTCAGATACTCACCCACAGGCAGCTGACTGTATTAAAAGCTCTGGGTACATGGATGATTATTTGTATGGCTGTCAAACTCTAGAACAATGTAAACAAGTATGCTCTGAGCTTATAGACTTATTGAGCAAAGCAGGTTTTCAACTGCACAAGTGGTCATCTAACCACACTGACATTTTATCACATGTAGGCACAAGTTCTACAGAAAAAACAAAACATATACAGTCTGTACATAACAATGTAGACTCAAATAATACATACAATTTTACATCAACTTCTGTCAAAACCCTTGGCTTACAATGGCTACCCACACAAGACACAATTCAGGTTAACATACCGGATTACAGTGCTTCTCCTTGCACTAAAAGGAATATACTCTCACAAATAGCTCAATTATTTGATCCTATAGGTATCCTAGCACCTACAACTATTCTAGCTAAGATATTAATGCAAGACATATGGAAACAAAATATTGATTGGGATTCTTTGATCTCAAAGGACTCTCTAGTCATCTGGCAGAACTATGTTCAGCAACTACACTGCTTGAAAGCTATACACATACCTAGATATTGTTTTACAGATATACCTACAGAAATAATATTATTAGGGTTCTGTGATGCTTCTCACAAAGCTTATGGTGCTTGCCTGTATCTAAGAGCAACCTACCTTAACAAACCTACAAATTGCACACTAATCACAGCTAAATCTAAGGTTGCACCTATCAAAAAACAACAATCTATACCACGCTTAGAACTGTGTGGATCACTCTTGCTAGCCCAATTATCAAAAAGATTCATAAACACTACATATAACAAAATTAACATTGACAAAACTTATTTATTCACAGACTCATCTATTGTACTACACTGGATCAAAGCTCCATACAAGCACAAACACGACACATATGTCACACACCGCCTCATGCAGGTCATTGATACCACCAGCGGTGATGACTGGTACTACATAAACACAAAACAAAATCCAGCTGATCTGATCACCCGGGGAGTCATGCCTAAAGACCTTCAATCTTGTACACTATGGTGGCAAGGCCCTTCATGGTTGACTCGAGATCATTCACAATGGCCATCTTCAATGACACAAACGCCTAATGTAGACACATTTAATACATCACACAATCAAACCCCACAAGTAGTCAATTTATGCACAGACTCACTCATCAATCATTCATTCTTCTTTGATAAATTCACAAAACACTCCAGTTTCTCTAAGCTTATCAGAATTGTCGCATACATACTAAGATTTGTACATAATATAAAAAACAAACATAACAAACATACAACACATTTAACAGTGACAGAAATAAAACATGCTCACAATTTTATAGTTTTCACAACACAGAGTCATTCTTTCTCAAAGGAAATGCATGAACTACAATCTATAAAAAATATCACTAACTCACAGACTTCACATAAACAAAAGTCTTACACATTCACATCCAGCCCACTAAGGAAACTGAATCCATTCTTAGATGGAGATGGCATACTAAGAGTTGGTGGTCGCATAAAACACTCAGACATTCCATACAATCAAGCACATCCTATCATACTTCCTGCCAAAAATCACATCACACAGATTTTGGTACAGCATTATCACCTCAAACTACTACACTCAGGTGTTCAGAACACACTCTGTAACATAAGACTGAAATACTGGCCTATCAATGGTAGAGGTGAAGTAAAGAAATGCATATATTCCTGTGTTAGATGCACTAGGTTTAGAGGCAAGGTTTGTGGGCAGCAGATGTCAGATCTTCCTGCTCCCAGAGTCACGTTGACCCGTGCATTTACTCATGCAGGGATTGATTTTAGTGGTGCTATTGCTATAAGAAGTTCAATGACCCGAAACTGTAAATACTCTAAGGGTTATATATGCCTATTTGTTTGCCTAGCTACTCGAGCTATTCATTTGGAATTAGTGTCTGATCTATCCGCACAAGCCTTTATTTGTGCTCTTAAAAGATTTATTTCTAGGAGAGGAATACCTACTTGCTTATATACAGATAATGCAACAAATTTTAAAGGTTCCAAAACTGAGTTACATGAACTCTATAAAATGTTCAAAAATGATACTAGTTACAGTGAAATTATTGATTTATGTACCACGAATTGCATAGAATACAAGTTTACCTGTCCTCTTGCAAGCCACATGGGAGGGATATATGAAGCAGGGATTAAAGCTGTGAAATCTCTCCTCAAGAGACACCTATATAACACAAAATTAACTTATGAATTGTTGTATACTATTCTGGTTCAAATTGAGGGAATACTTAATTCCAGACCATTGTATCCTATTACTGATTTACCTAATGACTTAACTTGCCTAACACCTGCTCATTTCATTATAGGTACTGCTATGACTGACCTACCTGAACCTAATGTACTAGATGTTAGCGAATCTAGACTGCATGTATACCAAAAAATAATACAATTTAAACAAAGATTTTGGAAACAATTCTATTTTAGCTATTTATCTGAATTACAAACTAGAAATAAGTGGTTACAAGTGCAAAATAACTTAAATATAGGAGACTTAGTTTTAATTAAAGATGAAGCTTGTCCACCCACTTCATGGGCTTTAGGTCGAATTACTTCTGTATACAATAACAAGACAGACGGCCTATGTAGATCTGTAAAGATTCGAACTAGTAAAGGAGAATTTACTAGACCTGTAAATAAAGTAATATTGCTACCACGCAAAGATTGAATCTAGATGTGTTAATATTGTGTATTTTTTACTTGTATTAACATATACCCATATACCTATAATATGTAATGTAACTTACTATACTTTAGACATAGGTGTGTGTGTACTAATTATTCATAAGACCTAGATTTAACCTAGATTAAGATTTACCTAGCTATGTTTGTTTATCTAACTTTTATGTTCTCAGGATTGCTAGACTCATTAGATTTACTTTCCTTACTTATATAACTAAACTAATAAGTTTCCTAAACTTATCTAGTACCTAATTAATAATACTTAAACAGTAACTTATCTGATAAGTAAATACTTATGTACATAATGTAAGAGACAAGACTACTACCTAGCTAATGCTATACTATAATATATTATAGAAACTATGTTCCTTACACATATCTTATTATCATATAACTGTTCTCTACTCATATTAAGGCTCTAAACTACGTAAATGAAACTCAATGTTCTATTTAATTCCAATAATTTTATTTATTATTGTATAAACTTAGATGTACTTATGTACCGAGGCTTTCCTTTCTTTGGAGGCCCGAGAATGTTTAGTAATATCAACGTCATGTCAGTTGTCAATACTAAATACGAACCTGGCAACACTGGCTTGCTTCTATCATCACGATGAACAGAGCGCACACGTCTCTTGTGATATTTAATATTATAAAATGCTTATAAAGTGCTTAATAACTCCTAACAATGTACAAAAGTGTAACAGAACAGTCAATAAACCATAACAAGTACAGTGCATAGTGGTTTCCATCAAGATTCCCAACAACTTGTATGATAAGGACATTTGCGGGGGTTACGCGTGCGGGGTAATCCCACATGCGTGATAAAATCCGCAACACCCTTAGGGGCCGCCTCCACGAGCGTGAGAATCGCGGCGATATTATCGTCCTTGCCAAGTTTTTCTATACACTCTCTTTTGGGACGTCTCCACGAGCGAAAGAATCGCGGCGATATTTTCGTATAGAAATACGTTGAATCGCCGCGATTCGCTCGCTCATGGAGGCGGCCCCTTAGTTAGTCACCAAAGTTACTTTCATTAATTTCTGTCTTACAGGCAAAGAAAAAAGTTCAGCAAATGAGAAGAAATCACGTCTCGTGCATTCTCACGGATCAGAAGTTATCAATATTGGTAACAGCCCCTATAGCAGGAGCCAAAATCAATCTTCCATGCCCTTTTCACTGCAAAGACGAATTCTTAAAAAAAACTGACTTACAGTACCATTTAAAGAAAACCCACAGCGTTTCCGAAAAATTCGAAATTGAACTTCAATATTACTGCTCAGAGCTCAAATGCGCATACCACATCGCTTCGGATAAAAACAAATGGTTCTCCGGCAGGAAGTTTCTAAATCAACACATGAATAAAGTGCATAAAATCAAAACCTATTTCTGTAACGACTGCAGTAAATGTTTTCCGACGGAAACCGATTTGCAGAGACACCTGAAATCTTGCAACTTCGCCTTTATTTGTCAAATATGCGACACGAAGTACAATACCAACGAAAAACTCATGGTTCACTTAAAAAGGAAGCATCCTAACCTGCATCAGATGTACAAAAATGAAAAGTCTGAAAAACGGAAAAGCGAAAACAGTAGTGCCACCAAGAAAAGGAAAACTGCAGATGCTGAAACAAAAGCAGCAGCAGAAACAGTTGTGATGGAAAAAGTAGCATTTGGTGCTGTCACTGAAACCTACTTTTTCAATGAAACGGAGAAAAATGTCGAGACAGCAACTAAAAATCAAGCTGAAGACGTATGTGACAGTCCCAAGAAATCTTTCGCGACACAGATCCCTGAAGACATACGCAATGATGTGACTCTGCTGTCTTGGCAATCGAAAAACGAATTTGAGACTAAAACTGATGAGATTTCCACACAGGTTGCATTTGAAGATCTCCTATCCTTAAAATCTCAAAACAGCGAGGATGAGATATTCTTCTCAGACCCTGTCTCCCTTTCTGACATCCAAACCCAAACGTTTCCGGTGGAATTTGGATTAAGTCGTTCGAATAAGGAGACCCAATCTTGTATAAACTCCGAAACACAATCCCCAGATTTGAGCATAAAGGAGACGCAGACTTGTTTCTGTCATCAAGATTCTCCCAGGCTCAATTTCAGGCTTTTTGATAGCCTATCTTCAAGTCCTGCTAGTATAAATCATACGTCGGCTGAAACTCAGACGGCTGACCCGAGGCATTCCGTGAGATCTGATGTCCTGCTAAGCTTCAGTTCGGCTGAAACCCAGACCTGTTTTGATGAATCCAGCAATGAGAGCATTTGACAAAATAATTTGGGCGAAATAGAGGACTTGCTTTAACTAAAATATATGAATACTAGCGAATGCCACGCGGTTTCATCCACGAATTTCCCGTTCCCGTGGAATTACGGGGATAAAATATAGCCTATGTTATTGAGGGTGAATGTAGCTTTCTAATTTTAATTTAATTTAATTTAATTCAGACACAATGATCCATAATTTTGTTAGTAGGTACACTAAAAAACAAAATGTTGGTAATAAGAAATCAGAGACACATAAATACACACTACATACTACTATGAATACTAATTTTACCAACAAAAACAAAATAATATAAAATTAACACAATAATTTGATATGTCAAATAAAATTTAAAATGTCAAAAATTTAAAATAAAATAAAAATAAGTTAAAATTAAATAATAAATAAGGTCATTCAAAAACTATTATACTATAATTAAAATTACATGATAAGAATAAAACTTGGGGCGTGGGGCGAACTATTACAGTACAAAAAATATTAAAAACACAGTTATTTTATCTTAGTATAAACTTCGGTTTGGATCCGGAATGCTCAACATGCAGCCTGGTCCAGTACCGCATTATTGGGCAATCCAGGTCCATGTCCATTCTCCATGCGAACAGCTGAAGGTAGCTGTTGGAACTGCCTCGCATGCGGCGCATCAGGGATACAACTCTCTTGCGAATAATCGCCGCTAATCCATCCATATTTGCCCCCGCAAACATACCTGATGCGCTACAGTAGCGAGGCAGCTTCATCAGCGCCCTGAAGGCATTATTGTATAGAACACGCAGGCTGTCGTAAGATTTTATCGTATGCTTGACCCATAGGCTGCACGTGTAAAACGATTGGCAAAATGCCTTAAACAACGTAGCTTTTACTTCAGTCGATGTAAGAATAATAATAATAATGGTGTAAGAATTTTTGAAATCGGCGCAGTACAAAAATACAAATCTTTCCTCTTTATAATATTAGTGTAGATAGGCAAATGTAAATGTGGGTGTACTATTCGGTACTCCTCTGCCTACGCTACGGAGATTACAGGCGTCATGTTATGTCTGTATGTATACGAATATAATATCACGCCTATAATTCCCGGAAAGTTCGGCAGAGGAGTATCTAATAGTACCACCACATTTATGTTTAAGTCCCATGTGACCCGTTGCCATCAATCGGGCACATATCCATACTCGACTCAGCGAGAAATTCTTGGTTCAAAAGCCCAAAAAGGCAATCAAACGCCAAAACCTCGTATTTAGCAGTCGACTAACGAGGCAGTCAAATAAGACTCACTTTGAACGGCAGAGCATAAACGCACGCACGTGCCCTCCACGCTAAGTCACAATCTCACCTACCATTTTGTCACATATTTGTGTCGTTTGGCGTACAGGGCACGCGCTTGCTTATAACCTCTGTATATGTGACATTGGTGCCGATTCCCTTGTTCACAAACTAAACTAAATTTAAGTTGAATGCATCTTTTTCTTTCTATTTCATTATGAAAAGGACAGAAGATAAATATTAGTTTAACCCTGTCAAATTAGTCAGCACCTGACGTAATTTGATGTAATTTTAGAAGTCAACTTTTTAATCGCGTCTAAAACTTGTATGGCGCTGATTAATTTGACAGAACATAACTAAAATTGATCTTCTGTCCTTTTCTTAATGAAATAGAAAGAAAAAGATGCACTGAACTTAAATTTGGTTTAGTTTGTAAACAAGGGAATCGGCACCATTAGCAATGCAATTTGCATTGTGCAATTATATTGAACTTTTTTATTAAATACGGTCACGCAAAATTCAATATACTACTTATGGCTAAAGTTGATAATTCACTGGTAATGTAAGTAATAAAAAAAAAATCAGACATAAAAGTCGATAGGCGAAGCAAGGTATAGGCATAGGTGTAGGATTTTATATTCAAGTTTAGCAGACTAAGATAAAATAATATTCCGCCACAAAAGGCAGCTATATGTATAAGTGTATAAACGACAGTTGACCTTATTTCTTTACCACGGTAGTTGAATTTCCCTTGCACAACATATTCATGTTATGTTCCCACTGCTGGGACACAGGCCTCCTCTCTATGATAGGGAATGGGTTATAATCCACCACGCGGGCCCAGTGTGCGGGTTGGTAGATGTCACGTCTTGACGGTAAGGCTTGGTTTAAGGTTTTGAACTCCAGAACACAATCGCACGCGCGTGCCCTACGCGCCAAGCCACAATTTCACCGCAAATACCTACAAAAAGAATAGGGATTCCAAAACGATTTAATTAGTGCACCCCACGTTTTTCGTCACATATTTGTGTCGTTGGCGTACAGGGCACGCGCTTGCTTGTCACGTATATGTGGCAGTTGCGTTCAAAGGGTTTAATGTGGTAAAGCAATTGGTTGAATAGACCTTAAGTGAAAAATGTTATAATAAGTTTTAAGGCGGCTACAAGAGCTAAACGCGAGTTTTATAATGCAAAAAAGCACATGATTCACTGCAATAAACAAACCCAGAAAAATACATATTCTTCAGGATATATGCTAGAATGATAGTGTATTGAAAACATAATACAACTAATAAAATAAACCATACTAATATACATGCAATCATTCTGATTTTTTGGCAAATAATTCTACAAGCAACATATTAGCATCAGTGTTTTACTTTTTTAGTCCAATCAATAGATTTTCTGTAAATCGCAAAAAAACACTCATTTCGCACTATTTCGCCCGCAGTGACTGACGTAACAACCACTTCAAGCGGATTAGAACTTTATTCTAACAGTATTTCAAACGAAGTTTGAATCACCACAAATAGAGTTGCTAATTTAGCTCCTGTAATCGCCTTAATGATAATGATAAATGATGTTTATTTTGCAAGTAGGTTTTTACAAACACTTTTACACGTCATTTTTTAAAACTAGATGGGGCCGGTGTTTCGTACCTGACTACTCTGAGAAGAAACAGCCGAAACAAACTCAGAGGTCATAGTCTCTTTTAAAGTCCAGACATAATCTTGCTCAATTCACATGAGGACTATGCAGATTAGTGCCTGAGATGGTCTTTTGAAGAAAGAACCATACAGATTTGAGTGGACCTGTCCAGTCAGTGCAAGCATTTGTCAGTTAACGTGTAGCTCGACTTATAACTCAAGGAGCTCAACGAAACGACGAACAATACCAAAGAAAGGACATTTGGGTAGGTCGCTTATAGTACTCAAACTGCCAGACAGTTGTGGGAAAAAAACAAAAAAAATTAAAAATGTGACCCACATGGTCCCCACATTCACAATAATCAAATAAAATTAATAACAAGTTCTTTCCAAATGAGTGTAAGTAAAAAAAATCACAAAAATCATTAAGTGTCGCAATGATAATAAAAAAAAAGTAAAAAAGTACTTAATAAAATAAGTATTCATGTCAAATCAGTAAATGTCACAAAAAATAAAAAAAATAAAAGTAAAATAATAAAATACATGTCAAAAAAAATTCAATGTCAGAGTGTATAAAAGAAAGGAATCAATAATAAACAAGCGAAGTCCAAAATTTCAACATTCACAGAGCAAATTTCATTGGAGCAGCTTAATCCCAAGCTTTTTTATCTTCAAGATAGTGATTAACATGATAGTAGGCTTTCAAGCACAGCTTCCGTTTTATAAACGATTTGAATTTATTTAGGCTTAGTGCTTGAATTTGGCTCGGAAGTTTATTGTAAAAGCGTATACATTGGCATCTGAACGTACCCCCTATTTTTTTAAGCCTCGTTGCAGGAACAACAAATTTGTGTTTGTTCCTCGTGTTTATGTTGTGAATATCACTGTATTTTTTAAATAAATTAATATTTTTGTGTGCATACAAAAGGTTTTTATAAATAAACTGAGAGGGCACAGTAAGAATACTAGTCTCTTTAAATTTTTCTCTGAGGGAGTATCTGGGACTTCATTTATAAATTGAACGTATTGCCCTTTTTTGCAAAACAAATATTGTCTGAATAACGGCGGCATTGCCCCACAAGAGAATACCGTACGACATCACGCTATGGAAATAACTAAAGTAAACTAAACGGGCTGTCTCTAAATCAGTTAAATCACGAATTCTTCTAACGGCGAATGCTGCAGAGCTAAGTTTCTTCGACAATTTGTCTATATGCGGGCCCCACTGAAGCTTGGCATCCAAAGTTATGCCTAAGAAGACTGTGCTATCTTCCGGTTTTAACTCTTCATCCTTAATTAGTACAGTAGTTTCCGCTTGTCTTACATGGGGTATCGTAAACTTAATACACTTAGTTTTTTTCTCATTTAGGAGTAGATTATTAACATTAAACCAATTAACGACTTTCGCCAGGGCGCTATTAACATCATCCGTAACTAACTGCTGACGTTTGAGTTTAAATAAAAGAGAAGTGTCGTCTGCAAACAATACTATGTCATGATTATCCTTTATGAGGTAAGGCAAGTCATTTATATAAATAAGAAACAAAAATGGACCAAGAATTGAGCCCTGGGGTACCCCCATTCTTACTACGGATCCGGGAGATCTTTTCCCTTTAACATCAACTCTCTGAATCCTGTCACTCAAATATGAAATAAGAAGATCCAGGGAGGCGTTACGGATTCCGTAGTGGTGTAGTTTCCTGATTAATGTTTCATGAAGAACACAATCGAAAGCTTTAGATAAATCGCAAAAAATGCCCAAAGCATCGCATTTGTCCTCCCAGGCATTATAAATGTGTCCTAAAAGTTCAACACGTTTAAAAGTTCATCAGTAGTTGAACGACCCCTTGTAAAGCCAAACTGTTTTTTATGTAATAACTTATATTTATTGAAAAAACTTTGCATTTGTGCCAAAATTAATTTTTCAAAAATTTTACTAAAGGTGGGTAGTACTGAAATGGGTATATAATTAGTGGGGTCTGATGTACTACCCGATTTAAACAATGGTATTATTTTACTATATTTCATTAGATCAGGAAACTCACCACGGTCAATACAATCGTTAAATATTACAGCTAATGAAGGAGCTACAATGTTTATAATGGATTTAGCAACTTCCACAGAATGACCCCATAGATCGGCGGTCTTTTTAACATTTAAGGTGTGAAAAGTTTTAATTATATCTTTACAGGTGACATATTCAAAATTAAATTCGGAATCACAGACTGAAACGTTTTCCCTTAGTAAAGACTCGGCAGCAGCAGGTGACGAGTTTAGTGATTTAGTAGTCGATACGGGAATATCCGCAAAGAAATTTTCAAAGGCTGTGGCAACTTGAGTGTCTGAATTTAAAATTTTATCGCCAATAGCAAGGCTGTAGTCACTGTTTCGGTTGCAAGACTTTCCCGTTTCGCTATTAATAATATTCCATGTCATTCTAATTACATTACTACTATTTTTAATTTTTGAACTCAAGTAACGTGACTTTGCTATAAAACAAACTTTTTTAAATATTTTTGAATAATTTTTAACATACAACTTAAATTCTCCAGTGTTTATATAGGTCCGCTCTGCATACAGCTCATAAAGTCGTTTTCGACTCTTATGAATACCAATAGTGGCCCAGTCGTTGAAGGAAGCGTTACTATTAACCGAGATTGTCTTAGGAATAAATGTGGTATTAAATTGTGTGCAATACATACTGAAAAAATCGTTATAATGTTGATTGGGATCATCATTAGTTGACAGTAGTGGTAATTTAGACAAAAGTTTAGTTTTAAAGGTTTCCAGGCGAGTTTTAGTTTTTGGATTAACAATGATATCCTTTTTAGTGACTTTCTTGCTTACATTAGGAATTGTGATCAATTGCCCACAATGATCAGAATCTAATAAGTTAATAATTTCTTTGTGGGTAGGTATAACATCTGTGTAAATATTATCTAGGCAAGTGGCACTAGTTGGTGTTATTCTAGTGGGCTCCAGAAATTTATTTTCAAGATTGTATGAATGAAACAGGCTTAAAATTTTAGTACTTAACCCAGAACTTTCTAACAAATTAATATTAAAATCACCGCTTAAACTATTGTTGCCACGTTTTTGTGTAATTAATGGGGAAGGCTGGTCAAAGCTAATTGTAGATGGCGCATCCATAGCTTAGACCTAATCTGACCAATGAGGTCAAACTATTTTGAAATATAAAATGACATTGGTGCAGATTTCTGTGGAATATCGATGCAAATCCAAAGACAGTTCATGCGAGACTGATTTATTGTTCTTGTACCCACATCACAATATATTACATTTCCTCCCTCACAAGAAATAGATACTTAATTAAGTTACAACATTTTAATTTCAATTTTAACTTATCCGAACTAAAAAAATAAGTGTTACAATTAAAGTTTTAATACCTTCAAAATGCTTAAACATAATACCTACCTACCTACCTCTTCCTTTTTATTTTAGTTTGACATGTTGCTACAGAATAACATATATTATGCACTATACTCTATTACGATAATTATGACTTAATCCTAAGGTTAACTAATAAAAAAAAAAAAAACGGTTGTACTTATTAGTAATTATTCAAACATCTACCTATACGTATATTATTACCAACACGGCTTTTATACCCACTACAGGTTAATACACCCATGATTAAACTGCTTTAATCAATATTTGTAATGTTTTTGTTTCTATGTCTATTATTGACCCAATCCCCGGAAGTGGACGGTTCAGCCGCGTAATCGCTTTGAGTCTCATGTATGACGGGCGAGTCATGTGAAGTCTGACGTGATGCTGATGACGTCAGCGGTGAATTAGGTGCAGACTCCCATGTTTCGTTTTCAGTGTTTACCGGTTGATTATCAGTATCTGTCATAATAGGATTAGAGTACCGTGTGTGTCTTCGTAATGGCATTATTTGATCAATATGTTTTCGGTGTTCCCCCTGATCCGATCTTACCTTATATGTCACTGCTCCGGTGCGCTCAGAGACCTCTCCTTCCATCCACTTGGGATTGTTTCTCGAGTAATCTCGAAACAGCACTCTGTCTCCAAGCTGGACCTCTCTGTCTGTACCTTGAGCATGTTCAACCTGCTTGGTTTGCGCCGTTTCGACCGCATCCGCAGTGTTTTTGCGCAGCAAGTCCAGGCGCATGCGCAGTCTCCGTCCCAGCAACGCCACAGCTGGCTCGCGCTGTGTGCTTGTGTGTGTACTGTTTCTATACACTATAAGAAAGTTGTTTATTGCTCGCTCTATATTCTCACCTTCAGAAGCTGCTTTTTTAATTACTTTCTTGACTGTTTTGACGGCGTTCTCGGCGGCGCCGTTGCTCGATGGATGGTAAGGGGCTATTATATATGTTTAATTCCGTTGCGGGTTAAAAATAACTCAAATTCCTGGGATCGAAATGGCGGACCGCCGTCACTCACCAAGCACTTTGGCAGCCCAAATCGGCTGAAGCATTCTCTTAGTCTGTTTGTTACTAAATTAGCCGATGTGCCGGTCCCCATCAGAAAAACTTCAATCCATTTTGAGTGCGAGTCTAGTATCAAAAAGTAGTATTTACCTTGGTACTGTAGAAAATCTATATGAAGTCTCGTCCAAGGTTCCGAGGGCCATACGTACGGTACGGGAGTGTGTCGCGGAGGTGCGTCCATCTGAGCCCGGCAGGCGGCGCAGGAGGCGCCGCGCGCCTCGATGTCGGCGTCCAGACGCGGCCACCACACGTAGCTGCGCGCGATGCTCTTCATGCGCACGACGCCTACGTGCCCCGCGTGCACTTCCTCCAAGATCTGCGCCCGTAGTTGCTCCGGCACTACTATCCTGTATCCCCAAACTATGCACCCGTGATCTATATGTAGATTTTCACGTCGATGAAAATATGCCTTCTCTTCTTCTGAATCGCCTATGAGAGGCCATCCACTCATTATGTAACCGTACACTTTACACAAAATTTTATCTTTTGTAGTCGCATGTGCTACGTCTTTGTGACATAAAGGGAAGCTGTTCTCAACAAAATGTAGATATGTCGCGTCGTCTTGGTCCTCCACCTTGGTTTTCGGTAAAGGTAATCGTGATAACCCATCTGCATTACTGTTCATTTGTGACTTTACAAACACGATGTTAAAATCATAAGCCGCCAGGCGCACAGCGTATCTCTGTAGGCGGCTGGCTGCAGTTTGCGGTATACCCTTTTTAGGCCCGAATATATAGCTTAAAGCTTTATGATCGCTCCGTAATGTGAAATGCCTACCAAAGAGAAATTGATGGTGCCTCGTGACTCCGTATACAATGGCCAACGCCTCCTTGTCTACCTGGCTGTAGCGGCGCTCGGCGTCGTTGAGCGTGCGCGAGGCGCAGCACACGAGTCGCTCACCGCCGTCGGGGTGGCGCTGCGCCAGCACGGCGCCCAGACCGTACGCGCTGCTGTCTACGGCCAGCACCAGGGGCAGCGCCGGTGAGTAGTGAGCCAGCACCGGGTCACTCGTCAATCTTACCTTGATCTCCTCAAAAGCGGCATTACAGTTCTCCGACCACGCCCATTTTACTCCCTTTTTTAAAAGTGCGTGTAGTGGATGTAAAATCATACTAAGATTGGGTATAAAACGTGCATAATAATTAATGAAACCCAATAAAGCTCTTAACTGAGACACATTTTCGGGGATGGGCATTTTCGTTATGGCATTAACTTTTGATGTATCTGTATAAAGACCGTGTTTGTTAATTCTATATCCCAGGTAACAAACCTCATCTTTTAGAAACTCACATTTAGAAAACTTTATTGTTAATCCAGCTTCTCTTAATCTAGTGAGTACCGCCCGTAAATTTTCCAAGTGATGAGATTTATTCCTGCCACTCACACAAATGTCATCAATAAAAGCTACCACATATTGTAGACCATTTAAAGTATCGAAAACTATTTTTTGAAATTTTTCAGGTAGGCACTTAAGTCCGAAAGGGGCCCTGCGGTATACAAATGTCCGTGTGCATAACCCTGGCAAAATGTTGTGCATTTGAGAGATGAAACCATAAAAAATAATTAGTGTATCATGAGGAGCAATTTGTTTAATAGTAGCAAAATTTGTGTGAATTGTAGTTATAAAGTTATTTGAGAAAAACACATTTTGCTGGAGTAACGTTTGAAACGTTATCCTGGCAAAATCGATTTTCAAAAATTCGTTCAGCCCGGAACCAAATACATGATTAGATAGCTTTTGTTGCGTAGTAAATGTTTGTAAATAGCAAAATTTGTGTGTGGTATGGTTCTTGAGTTATTTAAGATTTTGCTGCGGTAACGTTTTGGGATTTCCCAGATCTCGAAAACGGCTCAACGCAGAAGATTGAAAAAAATACCAATAAGAGACCTTAATTTGTTTAAATTAGTTTAAACATTAGTTTTTGATTTGGTTGTCGTAAACCAATGGAATTAAATGGTTTCAAAAATCAGATAAAAACGGATTTGCAAGTAAACCAAAACATTTATAACCAAATAAACAGCTGTAAAAAATACCCATGTTAGACACCTATCACGTCAAGTAAAATAGGATACGTAACTTTATACGATATGAAGATAAAAACAAAATTGATTAATTTTAGACTGGTCGTACTTTAGCGATGAAATACGCAGTTCCCAAAACATTAAGAAACGTTATATACTTTAAAGAAATTAAAATGATTCATGAACATTAATTCCTGTTAATTTCAGCTTTCAATTACTGCTGTAATGAAAGTTATATCAAAAACAAGAAAATGTCAGCAATTCTCTAATAAGCCGACCAAATCGGAAAGGTCACGAAAAAGCGGCCGCACTATACATAATCGTAACCAACTTAAATGAATGGGATAATATGGATGTTTTGTTTGTACAGTTGCGTACGTACGTTGTTGTTACTGTTGCGTAGGTTGCTGGTCATGGTGTTCATTATTTTTATTTAAAAATCAGTCTCAAACAAATTATTGTATATCTTTGCCTTAGCATTAACATAATGAGGAAAAAATCTCAGATAAGTTACGTACGTACTTAATTTTAATATTTAGCATAAATGTTTTTCTGTTTGTCAAGTACCAATGCTTAAACTTAGAAGACAATGTTGATTCATAGTTTGTACAATTTTCCTTAAGACGGAGATAGGCACCTACTAAACACGTAGGTGGTAGGTGGACTCCATTTCCCCTCGACTTACAGTATGGCATTTAAACATGAGCTTTGTAACGTGTAACTTAGTGGTTATTTCAACATTACATGTGACTGTTACAGGTGATCAACGTGTAAACCACGCGTCGTCAATCAAAATCACACTATAAATTATTTACTGAGATTATTACTTACCTTTTCAAAGTTACTTTGACTTTAAATAATTACTTATGATCCATTAAATTGTTAAACTACTGTTAATTAACATGATTTTCATTAATAAAATAGAAAACTAGTAGGAAATGTGTAATATGGTACCTGCACTTCGAACATTAAAAAATCGGTTACACGTAAAACGTTTTTCTGCTTAACTGTACAAAACATCGGACACTAAGTTGCTAATTTGCGAAGACTACTCGTACGTATGGTGCGGCCGCTTTTTCGTGACCTTTCCGATTTGGTCGGCTTATTAGAGTATTGCTGACATTTTCTTGTTTTTGATATAACTTTCATTACAGCAGTAATTGAAAGCTGAAATTAACAGGAATTAATGTTCATGAATCATTTTAATTTCTTTAAAGTATGCCACGTTTCTTAATGTTTTGGGAACTGCGTATTTCATCGCTAAAGTACGACCAGTCTAAAATTAATCAATTTTGTTTTTATCTTCATATCGTATAAAGTTACGTATCCTATTTTACTTGACGTGATAAGTGTCTACCATGGGTATTTTTTACAGCTGTTTATTTGGTTATAAGTGTTTTGGTTTACTTGCAAATCCGCTTTTATCTGATTTTTGAAACCATTTAATTCTATTGGTTTACGACAACCAAATCAAAAACTAATGTTTAAACTAATTTAAACAAATTAAGGTCTCTTATTGGTACTTTTTACAATCTTCTGCGTTGAGCCGTTTTCGAGATCTGGGAAATCCCAAAACGTTACCGCAGCAAAATCTTAAATAACTCAAGAACCATACCACACACAAATTTTGCTATTTACAAACATTTACTACGCAACAAAAGCTATCTAATCATGTATTTGGTTCCGGGCTGAACGAATTTTTGAAAATCGATTTTGCCAGGATAACGTTTCAAACGTTACTCCAGCAAAATGTGTTTTTCTCAAATAACTTTAAAACTACAATTCACACAAATTTTGCTACTATTAAACAAATTGCTCCTCATGATACACTAATTATTTTTTATGGTCTCATCTCTCAAATGCACAACATTTTGCCAGGGTTTTGCACACCAAATGTCCCTACATGCGTAGTTATCGCTGTAAGCGGTTGCGAACTGTCTGACAATTCAAGTTGCATAAATGCGTTTTTGAAATCTAATTTACTATATTGCTCCCCTCCACTTAACGTTGCAAATAACTCTTCAATTTTCGGTAATGGAAAATGAAAATCTTTCAATAACTTATTCACGGTCACTTTATAATCACCGCATAAACGAATAGACCCGTCCGGCTTAATAATTGGCACAATAGGAGTTCCATAATCGGATCTGTCTACCTTGTAAATTATACCTTCGTCTTGTAAGCGTTTAAGTTCATTTTCCACTGGCACGCGCAGCGCAAGTGGGAGGGGGCGAGACTTACAAAATACCGGCGTGTTATCAGTCAAGTACAGTGATAACTTATGTTTATAAGTACCAATTCTTTCTGTAAATACTTCTGGGAATTCTTGTTTCAATACTAAAACCACAGGATCTACATTTTCTTTTAAATGAAATAAATTTAAAGACTTTAATTTAAGTTCACGCATCCAGGTGCGTCCAATAAGCGGGGGTCCGCCGTGCTCAATAATAAACAAAGGCAATAATATGGCGTCCTCTGCGCCTGCACAACTTACTTGCACCGAGACCCGGCCTAACGGTATTATTGCGTCACCTGTATATGATTGTAATTTAATATTATCTTTTTCAATCGGTAAATTAGAAAGATGTTGGTTATAGAATAATTTAGATACTGCCGATATCTTGCTGCCCGTGTCGATTTCAAATAGTACAGTTTGATTCTCAAGAATGAGTTCACAATAATAGGGACCGTCTTTTACATTTTGAACTGACCGACCTTTAATAGTATACAGTCCTTCGAACTCCTCACCTCCTGACTCCGACGAATCTGCTTCAATGAAGTTTTGATATTTAGAACCAGACTTGCCCGCACTCACATCATTTTTATCACATACGGACCCCAAATGGCCCTTCACTTTGCACTTGTCACACACATACGACTTGTATCGGCACCTGTGCGGCGCGTGACCGTCCCGGCCACAGCGCCAGCACCCTTTGCGTCGCGGAGCCACGCCGTCACGACCGGCGGCGCTGGACTGCTTGTCCACGCTCACCCGGTGCACCCGCTCGCCCGCGTCTGCCTGGAGTCCCGCCGGCCCGGCTGCTGCCCACGGCGCGGCCGGCGAGCGCGCCACGGCCTTAGCCGCGTGCTGCTCGGCCGCCTCCAGCGCCAGCGCCAGCCCCACTGCCTTCTTGTAATCGAGAGTGGTCTCCGCAAACAAGCGAGACCGAATCTCTTCGCTACGAAGACCCGACACGAATTGATCTCGAATGTTCACTTCCAACTGGTTCTCAAAATTGCAATAGGTAGCCAAGTGTTTCAAATTTTGTAAAAACACTTTGATATTTTCGCCTTCACCTTGCCGCCGCTGACGAAACACGTGGCGCTCTGCTATTTCTGATCTTCTGGGTTCCAGATGATTTTTCACAAGCTCGACTAACGTGGTAAAGGTTTTATGCTCCGGATTGTCTGGAGCACACAGATCACACATCAATCGGTAGGTCGGCGCTCCAACATGCGTCACCAGCGTGGCCACGCGCAGGTTATCTTTTATGTCGTTTAACAATACGAATTGTTCCACTAAACGCACATAATATGCTGGCCAGTTTTCACCTCCATCCAGATCAAATACGTGGATTTTTCCGATCGGCATCTTGATATTTTAATGATTTCTAAAATTACTCGTCGCCACTGTGGAATATCGATGCAAATCCAAAGACAGTTCATGCGAGACTGATTTATTGTTCTTGTACCCACATCACAATATATTACAATTTCCTTGTTTACAAACTAAACCAAATTTAAGTTCAGTGCATCTTTTTCTTTCTATTTCATTAAGAAAAGGACAGAAGATAAATTTTAGTTTTGTTCTGTCAAATTAATCAGCGCCATACAAGTTTTAGACGCGATTAAAAAGTTGACTACTAAAATTACATCAAATTACGTCAGGTGCTGACTAATTTGACAGGATTAAACTAATATTTATCTTCTGTCCTTTTTATAATGAAATAGAAAGAAAAAGATGCATTCAACTTAAATTTAGTTTAGTTTGTGAACAAGGGAATCGGCACCATTGACAGATTTTCCACCAATGACGATGTTTGGTTCAAGCGATGCTAGCGCCATTAGTTCCACAGTCCCCATCCCCATTGAGCAGTAAGTCACGAGTATTAAGGGGTTTTTGTTTATAGATTAATAGAAAGATAAATAAAAGAAATAATTAAATAATGAAAACAATTTTTATTAATATACATAATCGTGTAAAAACAAATCGAAACCTAGAATGGGGTAGATGACACAGAAATCAATTGAGATACTTTTTACGAGCTGTCAATACGCGGTTCTCATAGATTTTGTATGACAATAGCAAACTGTAACGTCAAAGTGATTCAACTCAATGACTCAACTATTTATTGATTTCAAAGCAACCAAAAATAAAATTTGGCAATTAAGTGAAAATAAATCGGGTTTTCAGGCCCAAAATAAAGTGTTTTTTTTTAGAGATTAGTGTCTTGGACCAGTTTTCGAGGAAGTTTTTCAATACACACTTCCTCGAAAACTGGTCCTTAACGCACTACGATTAGGTACAACATGCAATGTATTTCACACACGTGCGATTTTTTCCACAAATGAATGAAAATGAAATGAATGAATGAAAATGAAATGAATGAATGAAAATTGCCACAGATAACTATACCTATACTTAGTCCAAATTGGTTCAATGCCTATAGTCTGAGGTGATAGTTTTTTTTAATTTTTTTAAGGCATAAATATTTTTTGAAAATTCAAATGATTATTTAAAACTAATAGTTACTTTTATACACAAATTAACATATTTGTGTTCTGAATTCAAAAATATAAAATAAATCTATTTTTTATATTAGGCTGTTTAACGGCTTCATACCATTGCCTCTCCTTCAACCTGGCGAAACCAAAGCGCGAAAAAAAAAGAAAATTAAAATCATAGTTTCATATTTCGTGACAAAAATATTATTCGTTATTTTATTTTATTTTTGCAAAAGTGTATTGAAAAACGTCGTTTGATACACGTGGACATTTGTTATTGCAATTCTCGGTTCAAAAACACCCTCGCCTACGGCTCGGGTTTTATAATTCCGCCTCGAGTGCAACTTTCTCCACTTGTATCAAAATGTACTATTATGGTGTCATCTACCCTATTGTTTCCCATACCTTATGTACAGCTACCCGAAACTCAAATTTTCCCAAACAACGTTGAAGCTTATGCTTTAGTTGATAAAGTTGAAAATCTATTAAACCTTTTGACCGCCAGAGAATAAACGCACGCGCGTGCCCTTCACGCAAGGCCCCAATTTCACCTACTATAAACAGGGTGTAAAAGACCTCATCACGAAGCCATCAACCAAGCATTCTGTACATCAAACTAAGTAACTTTGCAAACATTATTGCTGGGAAACGACTTTTTTTGGGGGGTGAAAAATCATGTTTTGTGGTAGAACTCAATGTAACGCACTCAAAACATTGTGCTGATGGATGGATTGAATAGTACGGGGGTCGTGGAGGTGTTTAAAGTAAAAAACTTGTATTTAAAAAATAGTTTGTCAAAAAGTTGGAACTTTGACCTCCCCAATATCTCCGTAACTAGAAGGTTCCCAGGTATGGTGTAGAACACAAAAATGATCTCAATGACGAGGAGAACAAGTGACTTTCGTTTTCGTTAAGAGGTGTTTTACACCTTATATGTCGTTTGGCATACAGGGCACGGGCTTGCTTGTCACGTATATGTGACAATGGCAGTCAAAGGTTAAAATATGCATTATCTTAAACTAAAAGTCATAATACGAAAATATGCATTTACATAATAATCCGGCGTCTATTTATAACTATCTTAGGGGCACAGACTTGGCAAAACGCAGTTTACACTAACAACCAAATACCAACTTTGTTCTGCTTGAAATAAAGTTCAAAATAAGTTGTTTAATATTTTAGACTTTATTTTAAGAGGGTCTTTAGGAACAACCAAATACCAACTTTGTTCTGCTTGAAATAAAGTTCAAAATAAGTTGTTTAATATTTTAGACTTTATTTTAAGAGGGTCTATAGGCCCTAATATAAAGTTTTAAAAGTTAATAATTAATATAATTTGGCAAAAGTATGTTACATAAATACTATTTACAAATTTTGTACAAAATAACCTTTTGATCTCACTAAAACTGTACTTGTCAGGGTGTTACAAACTGAGTGCAATGCCTCTTAAGCGATTCAGACCGTCAATCTGGTGGCCTACTATGACGTCTTAAGGCGCTGTACTTAGTCAAAATAGGCTTCACAAAACAGTTTTTTAGCCAAATGTATACATTTTAGAGCAGCTAAAAAATATATGTTAATCTTGATAATATTTATGGGTGGACCATTGTGTTCAAAACACGTTTTCGGTAAATTTTCTCGATAAAAAAAATCCATAAAATAACCATTTAAATTGAAATTGTAGCAATTGTAACTGTATTATTTATAAACAAATCTTGATAATATTAATAACAGTGATGTAATATATAATATCAAAGGGAACTGTTGTTATTATTTATTCTTTTTATTTATCACTTTTGTTTATTTCAATATTTATTCATTATTTTCTTCTAAAACCTGGCCGCCCAGTAATAGTGACGTCTCATTTACTCCCATACAAATAGACAGTGTGCGCGATTTTGGTGTTGACAGCGCCTTAAAGCAGGATTGTTTTAATTTTATTCCAGTGTGGGAAAGAGATGGCGCTAGACGTCTTCTATAGCTCCGTCTCTTACCCACACTGGAACAAGATTAAAACGACATCCTGGACAAATTTCTCCAAGGAACACAGAAAAAGAAAAATTGGACTTCCAATCCTAACTATCCTAATCCTTCCTAACTAATATTATAAATGCTAAACCGACCGTTAGATTGTAGTCTATCTAGCGAGATTGTAAACTCTCGAAAGATTGTCAACCGAACATACTGCTTACAATTTAACGCATTATTTTTCGGTATATTATAAAAAATTATAGGTAAATAGATTTGAAAAATAACGCGTTAAATTGTAAGCAGTATGTTCGGTTGACAATCTTTCGAGAGTTTACAATCTCGCAAGATAGATTAGTAACTAATCGTTTTTACAATCTTACGGTGATATATCCACCTCATCAGACCATCTCATTTCAGTCTACCTCTTCTACACTTTACAGCAAGGCTTCACATCATCTCTGTGCTGTGCCGTCTCTTTCTGGCAGCACCTCTTCTCTGTCATGTCCTCAACCCTCCTTCCCTTCCCCGCTAGAGGGCGGTCCCTCTCGTCCCACACCACTACGCCGTCGCACGCGCAGATACGTTTAGGGTTCTGAAATATGCCGGCTGAACGGGCTATGATGCCGCAAGCTATGCTGGAAAACAAAATATACAAGAATAAGAATAATTTATTTACCTAAAAAGTAAAGTGTACATTTAGGTACAGTTTACACTTCACGAAGCCGTCAACCAAGCATTCTGTACATCAAACTAAGTAACTCTACGTGAAATTATTGCTGGGAAACAGCTTTTTTTTTGAGGATGAAAAATCACATTTAGCTGTAAAACTCAATGTAGCACACTCAAAACATGGTGCTGTCGGATGCTTTGAATAGATAAACGGGTAATGGAGCTAACTCAAGTGAAGTTATTAATATAACAACTTTGACTCTCAATGGTTTCGATTCTGTTGTGCACAAACTAAACTTAATTTAGGCTATTGCTATCTTTTTCTCTCTAATAAAACGAGAAAGAGACGGACGTATTTTAGAGCTGTCAAATATAATAGTTGGAACTAATATTTCCATACAAATGAAGGGTGCACGTAAAAGCATGTCGACTAAAAACACGGTGAAGCGCAAGACATAAACTAGTTTGACATCTCTAACTCAATGCATATCTATAGCCGTCCTTTTCTCGCACTGCCATTTAGTAAAAAATAGTAATAGCCTAAATTAAGTTTAGTTTGTGCACAACAAAATCGACACCATTATCTCCGAAGAACTAGAAGGTTCCCAGGTATAGTGTAAAACAAAAAAATGATCGCAATGACGGGGAGAACAAGTCCCTTTAGGCTTCGTTAAGGGTATTTTTTACACCAGTTATTTTTGGTATTACTTTGTTTCTTTTTATCGAACTGCTCCATTAGGTCATCCTTTCAGCCAAAAGACGTCCACTGCTGGACATAGGCCATCCCCAAGTGTCACCACATTGCCCGGTCCTGTGTGACTCTCATCCAGCGGATCCCCGCAACCTTCACCAGGTCATCGGTCCATTTAGTGGGAGGCCTTAGGTATCTGTACATATTATTGGCAATACTTACGGTGTCCCACTGTCGCCGTCTATTTTAGAAGTGGGTGAACATCCCCTCCCGAGGTCATCCCTCCCCTCCGTCACAGCGACCGACCGGCCGACTATGTCCCACACCTGCAAACACAATGTTACATTATCAGTCTGGGCCGTCTTTACCTAGTGTGCAGGGTGTGGGTTGAACACGGGCGCAGCAGTTCTAGGGGGCGCCGAGCGTTGCTCGCTACGGAGCCCCACTCGGCGCGCGGCACTTTCAATGACCAACGTAAAAAGAGCTCCGCTTTGCATACATTTTGTGTAGCATCTGGAACTCTTCTTATAATTGTCGAATATCACCAAAGCAAGCCGCGCCACGAGCGCGCGAGCAGCTTGGACAATATTAACTTTTTTTTCAACATGAAATAAACCTTATTACACATTGAAATATTTGGTGTAGTTGTGAGTGTCGCATTGCTCGGCGGCACCTGAGATCCTACTCCTAACGCTTCGCCCGTAATTAGGATCTATCCGTCTCTCTCACTCGCACTTATCTGCAGACGTGCGCGAGATAGACGTGTAGCGGCACTACAAAAAAGTACTTCGCTACATGGAACAAAAAGTACTACAGCGCCATCTATGACACAGATGATGAACTAACTGCGAAACACGTCAAATCCTACATCGCGCAAGCAACTTTATCCGCGACTTGAGAGTATATACGAGAACCCGACAACAACTGTTGGGCAGTGGCCCACCAGATATAACACCCGTCTGATCGGAGGATCCTCCCTTTTCTACGGGGGATGAAGAGCTTTACACCCTGTTCTTCATACCCCCAAAGACAGATAGATCCGAATTACGGACGAAGTGTCAGAGAGTAGGGCAATGGTTAATGTTTGCACACGGGCGCTACATGGGCTAGAGACGCCTCTGTCATCAGTGCCCACGGCTGTGATGCTTACCGGGTCTCTATGGGAGGTAGTGGGCTGTAAGCCACCACGCGGGCCCATTGCGGGTTGGTAGATGTCACATGTCTTCGAATATTTCGGTTCTAGGCCATGCCGGTTTCCTTACGATGTTTTCCATCACCGTTTTGAGAGCACATACATCACGCCTGTAATCCCGGAAGGATTAGGCAGAGGTAGGTGTACCTAATAGTACACACACATTTCGACAGTTATGTTTAAGTCCCATGTAATAGGGGGTGAGCCTATTGCCATCAACCAGTCGCAAATACAGACTCCTTAGCAGCTACTGAGAAATTCCTGATGGAAAAACCCAATACCACTTTACCCGACCTGGGAATCGTTCCCAGGACCTCATGCTAGGCAGTCACACTTGCGACCACTCACCAACGAGGCAGTTTTGACTTTGGTGAAGAAATCATCATATACTGTCTAGCCTTTTCCCAACTTTATTGGGGTACTAACTGGGTTGTGGAGGTCAGATATGCAGTCGTCAGATATGCAGTCGCTCCATGTAAAATACTGGTATTCATCTGCATCCGGTTGGACTGGAAGCTGACCCCAACATAGTTGGGAAAACAAAACTACAAAACACATCAAACACAACAAAACACATCAAACACAACAAAACACACCAAACACAAAACAAAACACACCAAACACTATTAAACACAAAAAAACACACCAAACACAACAAGACACACCAAACACACCAAACGCACAACAAATCACACCAAAGACACAACCAAACTCACCAAACAGACAACAAAACACACCAAACACACAACAATACACACCAAACACACAACACAACAAAACACACCAAACACAGCATCAAACCAAACAAACCTTGATGACAAAACATACCTTCAATACATTGTCAACTATCCTGAAGGTAGCACGTCCAGTCTCATCAGCGACTATGTTCCCCAAGTCCCCCGCGTGCCGGCTGTCTGTGGGGTCGTTTGGACCCCCGTGCGGGGTCCCGCTGGGGTTGTAGTGGCCTCCTATTGAACTGCACCCCTGAAGACACAAGGAGAAATTTAAAACTTATGATAAAGACGTACACGACAGTCGCTTCATGTAAAATGCTGGTATTCAGCTGAATTCAATTAGACTGAAAAAGCCGTCTCCAACATAGTTGGGAAAAGGTTAGGCAAATAATGATGATATGTATGTTAGTTTGAGTCCCTTCACGAAACCGTATGGCCGCGTTTCCACTTTTTCGTGACGACATATTATTATAATGTCGTGGCTTGTGTATTTAAATGGATGTGTTTATATAAAGGACTAGCGGACGTCCCACGGTTTCACCCGCGTAGTTCCCGTTCCCGTGGGAGTATGGGGATAAAATATAGCCTATGTTACTCAGGGTGAATGTAGCTTTCTAATAGTGAAAGAATTTTTGAAATCGGTCCAGTAGTTTTTGAGCCTATTCATTACAAACAAACAAACAAAGTTTTCCTCTTTATAATATTAGTATAGATTAGTATAGACGACGCTAGTACTGTAGTCCATGACGTTTGCCAACTAAAAATCAACGATAAATTAATCGTCACGACATAGTGGAAACGCAGTGGCACTGTATGTAAGAAATATTGCTGGGAAAAGACTTTATTTTTTGGGAAAAATGTGTATTTAAATGTACGTGTTTATATGTATATAGGTCGACGCGATTACTGTCGTCCACGAATTTTGCCAACTAAAAATCAACGATAAATTAATCGTCACGACATAGTGGAAACTATGTAAAAATTAATGCTGGGAAAAGACTATTTTTTGGGAAAAATCATGTATTACGGTAGGACTTATTGTGACTCACTCAAAACATTGTGCTGATGGTGACGGGGTCGTGGAGGTATTTAAGTACAGTTAGAACATATAAACTTGTATTATAAAAAAAATCCTTTGAAAAAGTTAGAACTTTGACCCCCCAATATCTCCGTAACTAGAAGGTTCCCAGGTATGCTCTAGTCTAGAGCAAAAAAAATGATCGCAATGACGAGGAGAACTAGTGCCTTTTTGCTTTGTTAAAGGGCCGCCTCCACAAGCGAGAGAATCGCGGTGATATTATCGTCCTTGCCACGTTTTTCTATACACTCTCTTTTGGGCCGTCTCCACGAGCGAGCGAATCGCGGCGATATTTTCGTATAGAAATGTTGAATTTCGTACGCTATCTATCTAGGGTTATATACCCCTACGACCCCTATACTTTTCAATGCATCCAACAGCACAATCTTTGACTGCGATACATTGGTGCCGATTCTCTTGTCACAAATATCTCTAAACTAGACTAAAAATCACTAAAATTTAGTTTGTTCCTGTCAAACGACGTTTCCCATTCTGAAATTGATTAAAGTGACATGACCTAAACAGATTATAGTTTGACAGCACTAAGTTATTCAATTTGGTGTAAATGGCTATTTTGCTATTCTGAAATTGACGTTTTTCACCTAAAATTAAGATTGTCAAACTAAATCAGACTATTTTTAATCGCGATTAAAAAGGTGTGGAATAAAATTAGTTGTCATAAACTAAAATTTTCAAAGTACATTTCTCTCGTATTTGTTGAGAGTTTGGATAATTTTGAGGTCAATAAGGAAGCATAACGTGATTGCAGTTGTTGTCGATTCGGTAGAAAGGTAAATTTGTTATTTGTTATTTTATTATATAGGATACAAACAAAATTTATGAAAATTTACCAAGGGATTTTTGTACTGAACATGTATTGCACTTGTTATTAGTTGGAAAAGAAGTAGTAAATTCATTTCTCATACTTAAAGCCACTTCCAGGTTCTGTGTAATATGAAATAACTATTTTTTAGAAACTTTCAAGAAAGAATAAAAATATTTTAGGTTAGATTATTTTGTGTTCTTTGGCTAATTAACTTGTTTTAATTTATAGATTAGAAGCGTATGATCGAAACCAGAACTTTGGTGCCGACTGCATGGGCCAAGACGACATCGTATACCAGTGTCCACCCTGTGATACATTCATTGATATAAATGCGGATTCTCCACTTCCCATCACCAGACAGGCAATCCAAGAATATGTTCATAGGTGAATGAATACCATTGTTGGTCAAATTTTTAGAAAGCTCTCCATACTAACAGTGATTATAAAGAAAATACTATTTCATCTGATCACAGTATAATAAATAAAGCTTCTGAATATAATTTTTTGTTATTTGTTTTCAGCTGTAACACTCAGCGTAAAGGACAGCATTTATATGAATATCGCCATCTTTTGACCACCCGCTTTACCTCTGATGGCATTTACACTTATTTACGAGACCAGTGTAAAGCAATCAATCAAGGACAGCTATTTACTCCCGCTAACAATACTGTAATTTTGTCATTTACGCTTCTAAGGAAAGAACATATAGGAAAAATTACAAAAGGACATGAAGGCGAGATGATTCATATTTTAATGAAATGTTAACTCATTTAATAAACTTTTATGTACATCATTTAGAACCTGCAATTCTAAATAAATATATGTATAAACACTATTTGAAAATAGTAAAAAAGCAGAATTAAAAGTACTCTTTTATTTAATATTTTTCATAATACACTCTCCACAATTAGATTCTTCATTACACTTAGAGTTGAGTAAACTAACTGAATTTTTTTATAGGATTCGAAACCTGTGTAAAACTTTATGGATTTATCATCCTCTTTGTATCTAGTAATAGACCCGTAGACATACTCGTGATCAATTTGAATACTTTTAGATAAACACTTGGGTGCACTGTATACATTCGTCTTCACTGTTGTTTAATGTGTTAACTTCTTCTTCGACACCTTTTCTAATGCTGTTGTATACATGGAAGTAAAACTACTGGTTGAAGGTTGCGGTTCTATTTCAAAATTTCCTGAAATAGTTTTTTCTGCCTTCTTTTCTAATAACGATGCTGTCGTTCGAGGGATGGAGTGGATTTTCTGGTTTAGCTTCAGTGAAACAGAATACCGATGGTACCGCTGTCTTTCTGAAATGATTAAGAAACCACCTAGGTTAACTTATTGTTACTTACCTACCAAGAATGACACAAATTAGTAAGTAATACAAAGTATGCTATGTTACTGTATTAACTCACCTGTATACTATGAAATACACTCCACACAAACGTGCGGTAAAAACTTTACTTGAATTTTTTTATTGCGTAAGGCAGACTCCCATTGTTTTTTGAGTTTGCTTTCCTTATTAAACTAATGAACTCCCCTATTTTTACAATTTAACTCGCTACATTAAGGCATTATTACAATAATTGCGGCAATTAAAACGATAAACAAAAACGATTGAAGAGATCCATACGATTTGACAGCTCATAATTCAAAGTAACAAGGTATGGTCGTATTAAGTCCCCATGGCAAAGGAGTTTAATTTTTTATTATTTTTAAAAACCTATCGGTTGGTTGATTATTATTTATAAATTTGGGTTGATTTTTGTTTGTTTGAGATTTCAAGCAAACAAAAATTCAATCATATGGACATGATGTCCAAAAATGGTTATTTATAATCAAACATTTTAACCAGGATAATATAATTATGTGGATAGACAAAAACGAACTGTACTAATTATAAAATACATTTTTGAAGACCTCCAATTTTGAGAAAAGTCGTTTTTTATTTATGTGTGAATTTACACTTATTACTAGTTAAAACGAACAAACCTTTTCCAAACATCATGGTTAATAAAGCGAACACACCGAAAAAAGTAACTTGACAATGTCACTGTCAGATATTGACTGAAAGTGTCAGTCATTAGTGTCATTACTCAGGTTTTTTTTTGCAATTCAGATCATTTTCGTTCACTTTCATTCATTTTCGTTTAAGCTCTAGTGCAATCTTAGTCTATGGTTTACTCAACTTGGTGCCTGTCAAACTCGAATTTAAGTGTGTCAAAACTTTATTTAAGTTTAGAGAATCTTGTTTTCAGAATAACTTAACAAAACCAACTAACTAAAAATAAGAAATTTTAGTTTTAGTTTAGGTTAGTTCGGTGTACAAGAGAATCGGCACCATTGACTCCTACCGTAAAACGTGTTTTTTCACCCTAATAAAATAGTTGTTTTCCAGCAATAATTTTTGCGTAGAGTTACCTAGTTTGATGTACTTACAGAATAAATTAATAAATATCACTGAACATTACACAGCGTCATCTAGTGCTAAACTAAGCAACGAGGCTTGCTTGTTAAGGTTGCGGTTCCACTGAGCCGGAGCGAAGTGCGATTCACCAATCACATGGCTTTAAATCCACATCTCTTCTCCACTACTGCCATTTTTTTTTGTTTTTATTCTTTGAAAACTTAAAGGGGTTTTTATCCATACGGATATACCAACCCCATCGTACCTTATTTTTTATTTACTTATATAGAATATTTACTTACTATGTACCTATTGTGCCTATTAGAAAGAGAATCATTGATTAAGGGCCTATACTACCTCAAATGGCTTAGCATGATCCTCCGTTACGCCTAAAATACTGCACCATTCATTTTGAAATAAATATATGGTAAAGTTGAGGATTAATGTTAGGTCTTATGTTTGGCGAAAACACGATTTCATAAAATTTTCTCTATAGAAAAAAATCCCAAAGTTACCTCCAAATCGAACAATAAACCGCTGGTATTCAAAAAGTACTTCAAATTTGATCATGAAACTTTGCATACTAACTGAACTAACTATAAAGCAGGTCTTATGTTTTTTATTTTTTCCAAAAGACGAAAATTTGATTTTATAAAGATTAAAAACCACTCATTTCGCACTATTCGGCCGCAGTGACTGACGTAACAACCGCTTTGTAGTGCAAGCTGATTAGAATTTTATTCTAACAGTATTACAAACGAAGTTTGAACCACCACAAATAGAGTTGCTAATCTGAGGTAGCATAGGTTCTTAGATATCTTCGCCAAGCCATACAATCTCTTTGCAATCGTTGATTTAGGCTTTGCTAAAATGATTTGGATCAGCCCAACGTCCAGAATGTTTAATTCGAATTCCCTAAAATCAATGATTCCCTTTCATTCTTATTCTTAACGCACTCCATCAGCAAATGTTGCACATCTTCAATTTTGTTGCATATTTCACAATAGGGTAGATGCATGATTTTTTTTACCACTCTTAACAAAGCGTATTAACATCAGAAAAAGCTAAGTAAAATTATTTTTTAAATATCTATTAAAATACTAAGTTATAAGCATTTGAAACTGCTGATTAGACAGAGAGATCCGATAACACGAATGACGTCATTCTCTGCATCGACGTAAAAAATCCATACTAAATTCCGTTTATCTAGAAAGAGATAGAAACAAAAGTTTAAATGGTTATAACTTTTGTGTTGTTTGGCCGATTTATGTCTTGTTTCCGCTTTTTGTCATTATTTTTATAGTACTTTAACATTCCGTATCGAAATAAACAAAAGAAAATTTACGCATCTTCCTTATTTGGGGCTGTGACGTGATTGGTGAATCGCGCTCTGCTCCACCTCAGTGGAACCGCAGCCTTTACCTCTTCGTGAAGGCTATGCTTACACCTTGTAGGACTCCTGTCAACCTTGATATCTCACCTGACTCAAATCTCCAGCGTCGTGCACATGGACGCCGTGGAGGCCTGTAGGCAGACCATCGATGCTTCCATCTGCTACAAGCGGTCCCTCAGCCGTCTGCTGGAATCTGATGACGCCCATCACCTGGTTTTTGCAGCAGGACTGACTGGATACCATCGCCACAGCTGATTGTGTGTCTGTGGAGAAGGCATAAGATATTAAATAGCATAGCAAGTATACAAATAACATTGCTATTGGTGTCGATTCTGTTGTGCACAAACTAAACTTAATTTAGGCTATTGCTATATTTTTCTCTCTAATAAAACGAGAAAGAGACGAATGTAATTTAGAGCTGTCAAATTTAGTTGGAATGGAACTAATATTTCAATACAAGTGAAGGGTGCACGTAAAAACATGTCGACTAAAAAAACTTTTTGCAAAAAAAAAAAAACCGACTTCAAAACACAAAAAATTTAAAAATAACTTTAGCTTCAGAAGTCGGTGACCTTTATTGATTCATTTAGTTTTTTTTTGTCACCGACTTCTGAAGCTAAAGTTATTTTTAATTTTTTTGTGTTTTGAAGTCGGTTTTATTTTTTTTGCAAAAAGTTTTTTTATTTTTCCATTTTTAGTCGTAATAGCCTATACAAATATATGCTATGCATTTATTCTACATTGTTAACAATACATGTCATGGTAATAGGCTTATCCCCAATAAATGGAACTTAACATATCTAAACTGTAGAAATTTACGTGTATTGTACACATCTGCGTACCCCTCAGAGCATACAGGCGTGATGTTACGTCATGATGTTGTATATACAATAAACATCCAAGCGATTGCAAAAATCACGACCGATTTACCGTCTAGTTTTGAAGAGTTCCATTGTATATCTCCGAAGACCAGCATCAGATCTTCACCAAATTTAAATGCGACCATCTCAGGAGTATACTCTTTCAAATAAAAAAAGAATTTTGAAAATCACTCCACAAATGGAGGAGAAATCGGTGAACATACATGAAATTATACCACACGACTGAAGTAAAAATATTCATAAAATGAAAACTACAGGGCCAAACTGTGTAAAATTTTTATGGGACCAAATGGCAACTATTCCGCATCAAACTAAAAAAGAATCACGTAAATCGGATCATAAATCTCAGCGTAATCGGTGTACATACATTAAAAAAAAAATATATATAAAAATCGGATTGAGAACCTCCTCCTTTTTGGAAGTCGGTTAAAAAACACGGTGAAGCGCAAGGCATAAACTAGTTTGACATCTCTAACTTAGTTCATAGCTATAGCCGTACTTTTCTCGCACTGTCTTTTAGTAAAAGATAGCAATGGCCTAAATTAAGTTTAGTTTGTGCACAACAGAATCTAGAGCCTAGTGCTTCGTTGTAAACCGCCACGCAGGCGCAATTCGGGTTGGTAGATGTCATGTCTTCGAATTTTAGGTTCTAGCTAGGGCATTCCAGTATTCCTCATAATGTGAAAACGTTTACTCAAACTTCACCGCCGGTTTCCTCACAAAAAAAGAAAACATCGAGCAGTGAACATGAGAGTGAGAGCAGTGGTCTGGATCTGGAATTTGGACCCTAAGAACACCTAACTCGGCACGAATTGGCATTCGTGCCGAGTTAGGTGTTCTGGCACACTGTTGTGCTGGCACACTGCCGCTAGAGTTAAGTATAAAGCAGCGTTTCCACGAGGACACTATTGGAACACCAAAATCCCTTGCAGATGCCCTGAGACGACCGGGAAGTTTGATCTGCTTTTGGAGGGAGGTGGGCCGTTACTCCAACCATGGAGTAACGGCCACCATGGCTCACGCACAATGGTCCACTTTAGGGACTACGTGCGGAAACCAAAACCCTTAAGAGGGCCCTTCCCGGCCGTCTACTTATCGTCAACGCGAGCATGATCGAAAAGCTTGTTGTTTCCTCCAGAGCCACAGCGGCGGTACCGGCGGTATTCTTTCAACTACAGGGGAGTTGAAAGAATACCGCCGCTGTGGCTTTTCTTACCTAGCCCCGACCCCGCACTACTCGACTCCCGCGTACCTCATACCGCCTAACGCGAGGACATTGAACGAAAAATAGTGTTCGAAATTTTATAAAACTTGTTCCAGGAAATATGTGTGTTTGACTAAATCTTACAAGTAGGTACCTATGTGAAATAAATATTTGTCATTAAGAATCTCCACTACATTTGCAAGGCTTCTATCAGGATGCTTTGTTTACAATTTATGAGTACATTATATTTATGGTCAAAGTTGAGATAAAATTTGTGGCTTAGACTGAATTTTTTTTCTACAAATTTTAATTTTCTGCTTTGATAGAAGCTTAGATATAGTGCACAAGATACCTATCAGTGCATAAAATGTAAAGATATATGTGTAACAACGGCATAATCACGCACAAGCGTTTGTCAAAATTCTCGTGAAAAGTATGGCAGGTTCGCCGCTCTTAACACTGAGACGTGATCAGCATGCGGCGAGCAGTGACATAAAGAGTAGACCCCTGCATCTTATTTCTTTTAAGTACCTCCAAATCCCTGAAGCACAGCCCTCTTGCCTGAAGTTTTTAGATAGAGCGGCCAGCTCTTAAGAGTCCGTGCACAAAGTTCAGTCGCTAGAGTTTAGGCAAATTCGTTGCGATCCTATGTTAGTGTGCATTGTTCATGCAGATACACGCACACACGGGTGAAGATCGAGCGTAGTGATCGCTTAAACCATTTTGATCCTGTAGACGATATTATTTTATGATACATAATTATAAAGTCAGTACGGTTTAGAAATAAAAGTCAGTAGACATATACAGTAGACACACATTCCAAATGTGTGTCTACTGTATATTTATCACAATCAAAATAAAAATGGTTTAATTTTGTATTAGAAGAATTTAGATACATATAAACATTTTACAAAATGATAAATAAAAGTGCAAGTTGGACTCGCGCACTGAGGGTTCCGTACAAACTTTTTATAGGACAAGTTAATTTTTCTGGATCTGGGACTATTGCGCGAAAGACACTTGCGCGAAAAGACAAATGCGCGCATGGACTTTTGCGCGATTGGACTTATGCGCGAACGGACTTTTGCGCGCCTGGACACTTGCGCGAATGGATTTTTGCTCGATTAGACTTATGCGCGAACGGACATTTGCGCGCCAAGACACTTGCGCGAATGGACTTTAGCGCGACTTAATGGCCACTGAGGTTCACTCTGTAGGGTAAACATAACATACCCCTGTTATTACTTGAAGGTGGTTTTTTCTTTTGGTTTTTCTGTCATGGATGTCATTTTCATGGTTAAGGAGTAGCTGATAACGAAATGAGATCAAAATGAAAATCCAAGATGGCGCCGAGGAAAACTTCTGTTTTTTCCATCATGGGTGTCATTTTTATGGTTTTCGGGGTCGCTGATTACGAAAATGAGGTCAAAATGAAAATCCCAAGATGGCGCACAGGATTTTTTTTGTTTTTTCCGTCATCGGTGTCGTTTTCATGGTTTATGTGGTCACTGATAACGAAAATGAGGTCAAAATGAAAATCCAAGATGGCGCCAGGGAAAATTTTTGGTTATTAAGTCATTGGTGTCGTTTTCATGGTTTTTGGGGTTGCTGATTACAAAAATCAGGTCAAAATAAAAATCCAAGATGGCGCCGAGGAAAATTTTTGATTTTCCGTCATGGGTGTCGTTTTTATGGTTTTTGGGGTTGCTGGTTACGAAAATGAGGTCAAAATGTAAATCCAAGATGGTGGCGAGGAAAATTTTTGGTTTTTCCGTCATGGGTGTCGTTTTTATGGTTTTTGGGGTTGCTGGTTACGAAAATGAGGTCAAAATGAAAATCCAAGATGGCGCCGAGGAAAATTTTTGATTTTCCGTCATGGGTGTCGTTTTCATGGGTTTTGGGGTTGCTGGTTACGAAAATGAAGTCGAAATGAAAATCCAAGATGGCGCCGAGGAAAATTTTTTGTTTTCCGTCATGGGTGTCGTTTTCGTGGTTTTTGGGGTTGCTGGTTATGAAAATGAAGTCGAAATGCAAATCCAAGATGGCGCCGAGGAAAATTTTTGATTTTCTGTCATGGGTGTCGTTTTCATGGTTTATAGGGGTGCTGGTTACGAAAATGAAGTCAAAATGCAAATCCAAGATGGCGCCGAGGAAAATTTTTAATTTTCCGTCATGGGTGTCGTTTTTATGGTTTTTGGGGTTGCTGGTTACGAAAATGAGGTCAAAATGTAAATCCAAGATGGTGCCGAGGAAAATTTTTGGTTTTTCCGTCATGGATGTCGTTTTCATGGTTTTCGAGGTCGCTAATTACGAAAATGAGGTCAAAATGAAAATCTAAGATGGCACCCAGGAAGCAAAAAAATTAAAATAATCAGCGACCTCAAAAACCATGAAAATGACACCTACGTTGGAAAAACCGAAGTTTTTTCTCGACGCCATGTTGGATTTGCATTCGACCTCATTTTCGTAACCAGCAACCCCCAAAACCATGAAAACGACACCCATGACAATAAAACCGAAATTTTTTTTGGGCGCCTTCTTGGATTTTTAGTTTCACCTCATTTTCGTAATCAGCAACCCTAAAAACCATGAAAAGTACACCCATGACGGAAAGTCAAAAATTTTCCTCGGCGCCATCTTGGATTTTCATTTTGATCTCATTTTCGTAACCAGGAACCCCAAAAACCATGAAAACAACACCCATGACGGAAAATCAAAAAAATTTCCTCGGTGCCATCTTGGATTTTCATTTTGACCTCATTTTCGTAACCAGCAACCCCAAAAACCATGAAAACGACACCCATGACGAAAAGTCAAAAATTTTCCTCGGCGCCATCTTGGATTTTCATTTTGATCTCATTTTCGTAACCAGGAACCCCAAAAACCATGAAAACGACACCCATGACGGAAAATCAAAAATTTTCCTCGGCGCCATCTTGGATTTTCATTTTAACCTCATTTTCGTAACCAGCAACCTCAAAAACCATGAAAACGACACCCATGACGGAAAATCAAAAATTTTCCTCGGCGCCATCTTGGATTTTCATTTTGACCTCATTTTTGTAACCAGCAACCCCAAAAACCATGAAAACGACACCCCTCGGCGCCATCTTGGATTTTCATTTCGACCTCATTTTCGTAACCCGCAACCCCAAAAACCATAAAAACGACACCCATGACGGAAAAACAACAATTTTCTCGGTGACATCTTGGATTTTCATTTTGACCTCATTTTCGTAACCAGCAACCCCAAAAACCATAAAAACGACACCCATGACGGAAAATCAAAAATTTTCCACGGCGCCATCTTGGATTTTCATTTTGATCTCATTTTCGTAACCAGGAACCCCAAAAACCATGAAAACGACACCCATGACGGAAAATCAAAAATTTTCCTCGGCGCCATCTTGGATTTTCATTTCGACCTCATTTTCGTAACCCGCAACCCCAAAAACCATAAAAACGACACCCATGACGGAAAAACAACAATTTTCTCGGTGACATCTTGGATTTTCATTTTGACCTCATTTTCGTAACCAGCAACCCCAAAAACCATAAAAACGACACCCATGACGGAAAATCAAAAATTTTCCACGGCGCCATCTTGGATTTTCATTTTGATCTCATTTTCGTAACCAGGAACCCCAAAAACCATGAAAACGACACCCATGACGGAAAATCAAAAATTTTCCTCGGCGCCATCTTGGATTTTCATTTTGACCTCATTTTCGTAACCAGCAACCTCAAAAACCATGAAAACGACACCCATGACGGAAAATCAAAAATTTTCCTCGGCGCCATCTTGGATTTTCATTTTGACCTCATTTTTGTAACCAGCAACCCCAAAAACCATGATACGACACCCATGACGGAAAATCAAAAATTTTCCTCGGCGCCATCTTGGATTTTCATTTCGACCTCATTTTCGTAACCCGCAACCCCAAAAACCATAAAAACGACACCCATGACGGAAAAACAACAATTTTCTCGGTGACATCTTGGATTTTCATTTTGACCTCATTTTCGTAACCAGCAACCCCAAAAACCATAAAAACGACACCCATGACGGAAAATCAATAATTTTCCATGGCGCCGTCTTGGATTTGCATTTTGACCTCATTTTCGTAACCAGCAACCCCAAAAACCATAAAAACGACACCCATGACGGAAAATCAAAAATTTTCCATGGCGCCATCTTGGATTTGCATTTTGACCTCATTTTCGTAACCAGCAACCCCAAAAACCATGAAAACGACACCCATGACGGAAAATCAAAAATTTTCCTCGGTGCCATCTTGGATTTTCATTTTGACCTCATTTTCGTTATCACCAAGCCCAAAACCCACGAAATCGACACCTATGAAGAAAAATATCGCTCGCTCACTCGACCCCGCCATACCCTTCTTGTATACCTCCTACTATACACACACACACACACACACAACAACATACGGCATTTTCTTACGTGACGATTTCTACCAAATCCCACTTCCAAAATAGAAAATTATCTTTATTTTAAAATCAAATTGTAGGTAGGTACCATAGGTTACCATGAAAACCAATAATAATATGAAGTAGTGAAATCCCCTAGATGAAAGAATTTTCGGAATCGGATCAGTAGTTCCGCAGATTATTACCCTTACATACAACATTAAGTACAAACAAAGAAACTTAACTTTAATATAATATGAAGACGAAATAAATCTTAATAAACAACCAACGTCAAAAAAAACTCATACAATCAAAAAGTTTAATAATTTTAATATAAATACTGGATCGAAATGTGGTAGTCTGCGTATATCTCGGAAATATATTCACGTAATAACTCGGGAGCGCTTGCGAAGCAAAGTGATACGTGCTCACGCTGGGAGAGCCCTTTCGTTACTGACGGGATCGAGTTTGCGCGGTCGATTATATAGTTCACTTTGCATTTAATTTACGAAATGAAGTTATTGTTTATTTATAAATTAAAATTCAGATTCTATTAAAAAACTACCTTGAGATTAAGAATTATTTTTTTAATTTTCTTTAAAGTGTCTCTAAGGTATAGAAAAAAATACTTATTTGTCCCGACGTTTTCCACAAATTACGTTTTTTCAACATTTTTTTTCTGCTATTTTTCGTATTGAAATCAATAATGTTTCTTGCTATGTTACGAGTAGACCATATAATGATGTTATTCATATTTTTTAATGTTCAGAATATTTTGTAGTTCTTTGTTCAGCGAACCACAAACATCACTCGCTCGTTACTTTTGCGGAAAAGGGGTTTTGAATATGGGTGATTGCCATTAATATATACATTATTTTAAAAAATTGTTCAAGCAGTCGACAAGATGAAGAACCTGTCTCTTATAATAAAAATAAATAAGGTTCAAATTCTTCTTGCCTTTCCCACAAGTAGTGATCAAAAATGTTCAAAATGCCTTAATTTTGTGCACGGGCCCTTAACATTGAGACATAATCAGCATGCGGCGAGCAGTGACTTACAAGAGTAGACCCCTGGATCTTATTTCCTTTACCTCCAAATCCCTGAAGCACGGCCCTCTTGCCTGAAGTTTTTGTGACCATGTCAAGCACCTGTGTACTCGGCAAAGAGGTTTCAACCAAGATTGCCCCATCTTTATACACGGCCTCCCTTACTCCTTCATGGGACTTTAACTCTTTCAAGGTCTTGGTTAGCGCCTCTGTGTCCACCTTAGACCCGAAGTCCACCAGTACTTCTAGCTGTAACAGAGAAAGAAAGAAAGAAAATTTTATACATTAATTTGATAAGAACAGAAGGCTATCTAACACTAAAATATTTTTTTAATTCCAGCCAGTAGTTTCTTGCGATTTGTATGTTCAACCAAACAAAATCTTCAGCTCTAAAATATTAGTATACTTAGATTAATTTTATTTTAAAAGATAATAAGTGACACTGAAATCTTAGAATTTCAGCTTTGCTCCCTTAATAAAAAGTAAAATATTAAATAGTGTTATAGTGCAGGCAAAAATACTCATATAGAAGAAAGATACAATTGAAACGGATAAAATAGTAAAGAAAATTATGGCCAAGGTACTCTATCATACACTAGTTTCATAGCGTACACAAACTAATATTATCTACGCTTCCACCTTCAATTAAGTGGACATATACATTCGCATTAGACGGTAAAAACCAAGACTTTTGCCTCACATGTTTTAATTTAAATTAAAATATAGAAAAGTAAAAATCTATTAGTTTGTGTTAGTGGGGCAACTCACGTCCCACTAAGGTGCACAGCGAGTAGCCAGTACGAATTTGGAAATAAACGGTATTTGAATAAAATAAAAGTTTAGATGAAAACTATAGATGGTTTTTATTCACGCTGACACATTTGAGTGACAAGAAAATAAAACAAAACACAAGTAGAAAAATAAACTTACAAAGAACAAAAAGATCATTATAAAAAGTAAATACTCTTTTCATTCTAACACTCCTCCTTAAGTTCATTTATCTACTTTCATCCATCACACAATTACACAACACCCATATTAAGAGCACACCACTTAAACTTCCCTTTCAACAAAGGTTTCGTCAAAGCATCTGCAATCATATGAGCTGTCTCTAGATAGTCAAGAACAATATGTCCATTCTCGACAGCCTCCCTTATAAAATGGTGTCGCACATCTATGTGTTTTGTGCGTTGGTGGTGTACAGGGTTCTCCGCAATGGCCACAGCAGATTGGCTATCACTGAGAATTTTCATTGGCGTCTCAGCTTGACCAGTGACTTCTGAGTACAATCTTTTTAGGAATATTGCCTCCCTAGCAGCTTCAGATATTGCAACATATTCCGCTTCCGCTGTGGATAGAGCAACCGTCCTTTGTTTTCTGCTTTCCCAAGAGATTGCAGCTCCCATATGCAGAAAAACCATACCCGAGTATGACCTCCTATCATAACAAGTGGCATGACTTGCATCTGCGTAACCCTGCACTTTATATTTTCCTCCTCTCTTGTACTGTAGCCCAAGGCTTTTAGTACCCTTCAGATATCTTAGTACTCGTTTAGCAGCTATCCAGTGTTCCTCAGCATAGCAGGTATTAAATTGGCTAAGATAATTAACTGAATGTGCAATATCTGGTCTCGTGCACACAGATAAGTACATCAGCGAACCAATTAAATTCTGATATGGAATCGCTGGATCAGGTTTGTGTTCAGATCCAGGTTTCTCTAGCTTTTGACCAGGAACTGATGGTGTTGATGCAACTTTGCAGTCAGTCATCCCAAAAACTTTCAACATTTTGTTGACATACTTCTCTTGATCAACTTTGATTCCAATATCGTTCTGTGTTATGTGCATTCCCAGAATATCCTCTGCCTTCCCAAGATCCTTCATTTCAAATTTTGTCATGAGATCTCTTTTGACTTTGCTCAGCTCTTCATGATCATTCCAAAATATCAGCATGTCATCCACATACACTGCTAAAATGATGATCTTTTCACCCTGGGATCTCGTGTATATGCACGGTTCATTTTTACATCGTTTAAATTTTAACTGTAACAACTCATTGTTCAGCTTATTGTTCCATGCTCTAGGGGCTTGTTTTAATCCGTAAAGTGAACGTTTAAGTAGACACACATAGTCTTCTTTTCCTTTTTCATGAAAACCTTCTGGTTGTTTCATGTAGACATTTTCCTTTAAAACTCCATTTAGGAACGCAGTTTTTACGTCCATTTGGTCTATATAAGCCTTTTTGTGCTGCTATTCCCAGGAGGACTCTTAATGAGCTATGTCTCACCACGGGGGAGAATGTCTCGTCGTAATCGATGCCACATCTCTGGCTAAAACCTCTGGCAACAAGTCGAGCTTTGTATCTTTGTTTATTTCCCGGCTCTTGTTTGATTCTAAATAACCATTTTGAATCTACTATGTTGCTCGCTTGTTCAGGCTTTACCAAAAACCAGGTATTATTCTTCTTTAAAGCATCAATCTCCTCCTGAATTGCTGCTTTCCATTCTTTACTATCAGGTCTTGCTAGTGCTTCTTGAACTGTTGTAGGATCCAGTTCTGATTCTGCAGCTTGATACAGCAAATAATCCGGGAACTTTTTGGGTTTTCTAGCTCTAAGTGGATACCTCCGTTCCACTTCTTGAGGTTGATCATTGACAGATAAGTCAGGCTCACAGTCTAGAAACTCTATGTCCTCTTGAGTTTCATTAATGACAGTTGACTCAGGTTCAGGGACTGGACTGTGTACTCCACACATGTCTTCATGAGTATCCGATTGGTCCACCTCTTGAGGCTGATCATCCATAGTTATATCAGGCTCAATACCTTGAGGAACACAGACTTCTTCAGGAATATAAGTTTGTTCCACCTCTGGAATCAATATTTCATGTTCAGTCTATTTCTCCACTTGTTTATCTCTCTCTGTTTCTTGGGCTTCTATAAACACAACATCCCTAGCCTTATAAATTCGATGCGTTTTTGTATCAACTAGTCGATAGCCTTTGGAATCTTCACAGTATCCAACTAGAGTTAACTCCATGCTTTTTGCATCCAGCTTCTTTCTCTTTTGGTTAGGTATGTGCATATATGCCTTGCTCCCAAAAACTCTAACAAAACTGAGATCAACTTTCTTGCCTGACCACGCTTCCTCAGGAGTTTTTCCTTTGACGGCAATGGTCGGTGATCCATTTTTCAGAAAAACAGATGTATGCACTGCTTCCGCCCAATAAGCCTTCGATAAATTTCCTTCCTCGAGCATACTTCTCGCCTTCTCGATGATAGTCCTGTTAGCTCTTTCGGCTACTCCATTTTGTTGCGGTGTATAGTCTATCGTGACTTGATGTTGGATTCCATTTTTCCTCAGAAAATCATCCATCTGTTTATTGACGAACTCGGTTCCATTATCAGTGCGCAGGATTTTAATCTTTCTGCCGCATTGATTCTCAGCAAATGCTTTAAAATTTGCAAATTTTTCAATAACTTCACTCTTTTGTTTCAAAAAATTTACAAATGTTTTCCGTGTAAAATCGTCAATAAATGTCAAAAAATATTTATACCCGCTAATAGAAGGTATATGCATAGGTCCGCATAAATCTGAATGCACTAGACCTAATGCTTCCTTAGCTCTCGTCGCAACACCCTTGCGAAACGGTTGTTTTGTTTGTTTTCCCATAATGCAGGATACGCACTCCAGTTTAGAAGAAGTATTAGGAAAACTCACCCCTATCGCCATCTTATCTCTAAGAAGTTTGAGATTGTGCACACCAAGATGTCCCATCCTGCGATGCCATAGCCTCTGCTTGTCACAATCCGTTGTTGCCAGTGCGAAGCCCTGTGAACAGCACTTAATTTTATAGATGCCTCGTTCTTCCACACCTTTCACAACAGCCTTGCCTTGCACCTCACACTCATTTTTCTTATAGATGTCGCATCCTTTCTCTGTAAATACTATCACGTGACCCTTTCTCGCAATCGCATTCACACTTAACAAATTAGAAGCTAACTTAGGTACATACGTCACATTGTTGATTGTTAATTTTGCTGACTCACATACTACCGTACCTTCACCTTCACCATATACTTCATTACCATCTGCACAGATCACTCTCAAAGACTTAGAAGTATCCTTCAAGCTTCCTCTAAACCAACCCTTGTGATTCGTCATGTGCGTCGACGCGCCAGAATCAATGATCCAGTCTCCTGCTTGCGGTGACGGCGCCGGCGGCAGCGTACCCAATGCGTAGGCTTGTAAAGCTTCTTTTTTCCCTTTTGGGTTATCAGGACAATCCTTAACTTTGTGTGGTCCATCACAAATATAGCATTTAATTTTATATTTGATCTTCTTGGGTTTGGTGTTACCCTTATACTTATTTGAAAGTAATGCTGATGTTGGTTGGCTCGCACTTGAGCTTGCCGAATAGTTATCTTCCATTTGATAGAGCTTCGTCTTTACATAGTCCGTAGTCAGTACCACATTACTATTTTCTATGGCTAATCTCATTGGTTGGAATTCTGCCGTGAGACCTTGTAGAAGTAAAGCAGCCAACAGTTCATCATCTACTTCTTTTCCTAAGTCTTGCAGTTCCTGAGATACCATCATCACCGATGTCACATACTCCCTCACAGTTGGGAATTGTTCCAGCTTCATGCTTACTAATTTTGATAGTAATCGCCAACGATTATTGAGACCTTTGTCTTCGAACGCATTTCTTAATGCTTCCCAAGCACCTTTAGCCGTTGTAGATTTACGTACATGCACCAAACAATGAGGTTTCACCATCAAGCAAATCTTGGCTCTAGCTCTTTGGTCCTTTTTTGTACCGTGCGTGTCGGCTATTACTGGCGTGACACTTGTATACTCCCACAAGTCGTCGTGTACCAGATGCATCTCCATAAGAAATTTCCATGTTGTATAGTTACTACTGCCTTCTAATTTCTCCATAGAAAAGGTACCACTACCAGACCCACCTTCTAAATGTGCCATTGTCGAGTTCTGCTCTCTTTGCATACTCCCGTTACCAACCGACATTTCCTTGTAAGTCCTGGGCATGTCCTGGGCCTGGGCCCATAACCTGTTAGTGGGGCAACTCACGTCCCACTAAGGTGCACAGCGCGTAGCCAGTACGAATTTGGAAATAAACGGTATTTGAATAAAATAAAAGTTTAGATGAAAACTATAGATGGTTTTTATTCACGCTGACACATTTGAGTGACAAGAAAATAAAACAAAACACAAGTAGAAAAATAAACTTACAAAGAACAAAAAGATCATTATAAAAAGTAAATACTCTTTTCATTCTAACAGTTTGACAAGTATTTTGGTTTGTAACATCGCTTTGCACTTTTTTTAAATCAAAATTATGCTGTTACTTGACTGTAGATAGCAACCAAGGTTATTACAAGTACTTAAATTGTAAAGTCATGAATAATACGCACTATAGAAGAAAAATGAATAACTACCTATAATAATATTATTGTGGCTTTTTCTAACTTTGACTTATGTTTGTGCGTTAAGTAAATTACCTTAGACGTCAGCATTATCGATTTTTATAGCACAGAACACGAGAAAATTATATTCTTCTAGAAGAGGCGTTATCGGTATTTTTCACAAATGAAAACAAAATACAAATCGACTTGCTTAGTTTGACGAGTTTGACACAGGGTAGAAGACAAATTTGGAGAATGACATTCACGTTCCATGGCTTGACTTATTTGTATGTGAAACATTACGTTTGTAAATAGTGCCATATTTTTTTCTCTTTTGCACAACAACTTCTATAACGGGTAGCCCCGTAGGTAAAGAGGACCTCTCTACCTCATTGGATATTTTTGAGACGTCGCGTCGTATCGTACCTTTGAGAGAGGTACACCCCAACCGCGTCCGATAAGCAGGCGCGGATACAGGATTTCCTTTAGGGGGGGGCAATTTTTGGAAAATTCATAAAAAAAATGATAAACTTTTGGTAGTAAATGGGCGTTACTTTACAGAAATCCATGATATGCAAGATACAAGGAGGCCGCCAGCTTTTGGGCCAGGGGGGGGGGGGGGGGAGAGCGTAGCGAGAAATTCTTACGACCCCTTGCCTTGGACAGGTTAGAATGGTTGCGAACGTTCCGAAAGGAGTTACTTGGTCGAATTCTAAATAAATTCAAGGGAAAGTAGTCCGTAGAGCGAGCTAAGCGAGCTTGAAAATTTTAATAGTTTTCCTACCGACCTACTGGAGTTACCTGGGTCTCTTATAGACAAAGTTAAGACTCATGAAAAACTAGGCTTCAAGAGCGAGCGTAGCAAGCTCGAAATTTTTTACAACATTGCCTCAGATAATTAGGCTATAACTGCATACGTATTATAACTTTTAAGTATATAAATAAGGCTTCGGGGCAAGGGGCCATAGTATAATACCATTCTAAGGCATCAGGCAGAAAAAGCTATAACTTTTAAAAATCCTGAGCCTCTAGGGGCAGGGGCAGCTGCCTCCTCCTGGCGACGTTACGCCCATGACAAGATATACAACTAGAATATTTAGTTTCAATTCCGTCAAACTAGTTCAAGCTTGCCTAATGACGTATTTGGTTGGGTTCAGGGGGGGGCAATTGCACCCATTGCCCCGCCCCCCTTGTATCCGCGCCTGCCGATAAGCGACAGACCCGCGCCCGCGTTGTGTATGAAAGCCATGTACAGTGCGTCTCACTCGATAGGGCCACCCGAAACGCGCACGCTTTCTGTTTGAAATGGGCTGACATGTCAGTTAAGAGCGCGCTCACATATTTTGGGCGTTTGACCAAAAATACGTACTTTTCCAAGTCCTCGATATTTGTTATATATAGATAATGGCATAATATTTCAATGAAGAATCATAAATCTGGCTTTGTTTTAGTTCGTAGATTGATTAGATTGATTAGATTTTGTTATACTAATTAATATTACGAGAAATAGCAATTTTCCGACAGCCAATTTCAAGCAAACGTTAAACATTAGGTTTTCTCCTGCCATTTGTATCAAACTGGTAACACGAAAAAATCTAAAAAAAATATATGTACTGGTCGTATAGTCCTCAAGGTTGTAGATTGATTAGAATATTGAAATAAAAATTGAATCGACGCAAATAAAAACGATATTCAAAGCAATATTGATCTAAAATGTATGCATTTTCAGCGTCCATTAAATTCCAAATAAACTCAATTTTATCAAATAAATTAATATGATAAACAGAGGCGTCTTTACCTATAGGGAACGTGCACAACGACGGTGCTGCCAACTGGCGTCGCCAATCCGAATCTTGTGCTTGACATTGACTTTTCTAACAAGTAAACAGAATTAATTTTATAGTGAAAATTAATTAACTAATCATAATGCATTGTTGCATTTCTGGATGTAGGTACCAATACATCCACAAAAATGAAAATAAATCAATTAGCGTAAAATTCTATTACTTTCCAAAGAATACTACTATCATACCATGTTTTGGTGAAAAACGCAAAAAATGGATAAACGCAGTAAAGAAAAATATTTGAAAACAACTTGTTTTTGTTACACTCTGTATTGAAAAAGCCCTCAAAATCAACCGTCCATGCAAACATACCAGAACCATTTATACTTCACCATACACGTATTCTACTAGACCGCACTAAAGTTCACACCGAATATCCCTCAACAGTTAATCAAAGACTCCACATGTACTCAGAATATAAACATGGTTATACCCACAATAATGTTTTTAGTTGGCTGCACTCCTTTGGTTTTTTAAGTTTTGTATCGAAATGCTACGGACTGCATTTTATTGATTGCTTCATCAAATGATTGTGAACTAATTGATTTATTAGAGCCTGGAGATACTGTTCTCGCTGATAAAGGATTCCCTTCCATTATAACATGTGTTGAAAATAAGAAACCTATCTTATTAAGCCAGCCACCATGTCTTCATACTCCACAATTTTTATCAGAAAGTAAACGAAAGATATAAAATTCATATTATTAAACATTTATATTACGCTGACGATCGTTATTGATAGACCGGAACTCATATTTTATACCTTTTAGCATATTCAAAAATAATATAATTGAAGAGACAATTTCGTGAATTTTGTGAAAAATTGAAAGCACGATGAGAAGTGATAAGTTTCCTTTTCTGTCCGCATAGTGTCTCTTTTGTCGATTAGTGCTGCCACCTATAGTTCCTGCACGTTCCCTCGGGCGCCCGCCGGGTCTAAGGGGGCGCCGAGCGCCCTGCGCCCTCTAATGCGACACCTCCAAAGATGCGTCGATGCCGGCGCTCTATTAAAGACGCAATAATTGTGCAAGCAAATAACCAAATCTTACCTTTTATATATTTTTTATCAAAAGAAAAGCCGATTTACTCCATATTTACATGTTTATTCAAAGATAATATACTTAAAATCCAATGAGGGATTTTCTTTTTAGCTCTTCCCTAGTCGCTGGATAGATGGCGCTAGGAGTAAGTATGATAATGCAAGGAACGGATCCTAAAAAAACTGATTTGAACAAAGCGCGAGAAATGTAGGTAGGTTATACACGGAAGGTTAAGCAAATGAAAGTGTCAGTCAACGAGAGTATGTGACGTGCCACAATGTTTTTTTTTCAAGCGTTTTGGCTTTGGCACCAACTATCATAGTAAGTTCAACGCCACTACTTTTTTAATACTAAATTTTTGGTGTCAGACTTTCGAACTACTGATTGCCTGAAACGACTGCCAAAAATCTACAAATGACAGTCGAGACCACTGGCTTAACGTGCTTTGAGAGGCACGAGAGTTCTTGGAAACTAAGTTTTTTTTTTTTTTTTTTTATAGCCTCAAAAGGAAAACCTCTCGGCAGCCTATTTTACGTCGAGGCAACATCGTGCCTAGATAATTTTCACAGCATCGTAAAACATAACCAATAAACTGTATGACGCACGAAAACTGTAGCATGGAATCGATTGTGTTTGGAAGCTGCGACTGGCTGAGCCTGCGACAGTCTTCCTTCCACATGACGTACGGTGTTGCCATGCCGCTAAATTCTTGCCACAATGAGGGATTTTCTTTTTAGCTCTTCCCTAGTCGCTGGATAGATGGCGCTAGGAGTAAGTATGATAATGCAAGGAACGGAACTTAAAAAAACTGATTTTAACAAAGCGCGAGAAATGTTGGTTATATTCGGAAGGTTAAGCAAATGAAAGAGTCAGTCAACAAGAGTATGTGACGTGACACAATGTTTTTTTTTTCAAGCGTTTTGGCTTTGGCATAGTAAGTTCAACGCCATCTACACAGGTTTTGGAAACTAAGTTTTTTTTTAAAACCTCAAAAGGAAAACCTCTCATTTCATTATTATTACATATCATTGCCTAGCGCCATTTATTCAGCGACTAGGGAAGAGCTAAAAAGAAAATCCCTCATTTTCGTCAATAACAATCGACAATCGTCCGGAGATCAATACTATTAACGAGTCGTGTAGGCCGGTCGAAAAAATTTGATCCAGGAAGTAAAAATCAAAAATTTGCGAAAAAAATGTAACAGCACTCGTAACAACTTGCTGATTAATTTTTTATTAAACAAAAAATCGAGTTATGTAACATAGTTACGCGATATCTGAATCGGAACGAACGAACGCCTTTTGGGGCTATAATCGCTAACTGAATATTGTTGCACTCGGAACGCACTCTAAATGTTAAAGTTCTTCAACTCAATAGGGAACGTGCACAACGACGGTGGTGCCAACTGGCGTCACCAATCCGAATCATGTACCAAATTAATACTTGACATTGACATGTAAAACAAGTAAACAGAATTAATTTTATTATTGAAAATGATTATTCTAGCTAATCATAATCCATTGTTGCATTTCTGGATGTACCAATACATCCACAAAAATGAAAATTAATCAAATAGCGTAAAATAATAAAATTCTATTACTTTCCAAAGAATAGTACTCTCATACCATGTAGTGAAAAACGCAAAAAATGGATAAATGCAGTAAGAAACATATTTGAAAACAATTTGTTTTTGTTACACTCTGCATTGAAAAAGTTCAATGGCCTTCAAAATCAACCGTCCAAGCAAACATGCCAAGTACAATTTAAACTTCAGCGAACACACACATTAGACTGCATTGAAGTTCACATCGAATATTCCTCAACAGTTACACAAAGAGTCCACATGTACTCAGATTATAAACATGGTTATACAATAAAGTTTTTAGTTGGCGGCACTCCTTGTGGTTTCATAAGTTTTGTATCTAAATGCTACGGAGGGCGTTCTAGTGATTGCTAATAACAAAATATGGGTGTGGATTAGACTGCACTGAAGTTCACACCGAATATTCCTCAACAGTTAAACAAAGAGTCCACATGTGTTCGGATTATAAACATTGGTATACAAATAAGTTTTTACTTAGCCGCACTCCTTGTGGTTTCACAAGTTTTGTATCTAAATGCTACGGAGGGCGTTCCAGACTGCACTGAAGTTCACACCGAATATTCCCCAACAGTCTCCACATGAACTCAGATTATAAACATGGATATACAATAAAGTTTTTAGTTGGCTGCACTCCTTGAGGTTTCCTAAGTTTTGTATCTAAATGCTACGGAGGGCGTTATAGTGATTGCATAACAAATGATTGTGGATTGATTTGTTATAGCCTGGAGATACTGTTCTTGCTGATAAAGGATTCCCTTCCATTAAAACATGTGTTGAAAATAAGAAAGTTGTTTTAACCACCATTTTTTCATGAACCACAATTTTCATCAGAGAAAGTAAACGAAACATACAAAATTCATATTGGTCAACATTCATGTTACGCTGACGATCACTATTGATAGACCGAAACCCATGTTTTATACCTTAAAACATAATCAAAAATAATACTTTTGAAGAGATTTGCGTGACAGGTGACAGCATAAGTTTCCTTTACTGTCCGCATAGTGTCTCTTTTGTCGTTTAGTGCTGCCACCTATAGTTCCTGCACGTTCCCTCGCAAACGTACTCACACAAACAGTGACACAAGGACAAATGACAGTGACAGTGACACTAGCTGCCAACAAATAACTAACTATTGAATTGATTGATTTTGTGAGCAAACGTACGATAAAATATATTAGAATACTTATTAAATCGACAAAACATCTTGACATGGAGAGATCCGTCTAGCTATCTAAGTTTTCTCCAAGTGATATTTACTCTGACCCTGCTCCTGCTACCGCTGTCTGAATCATCATCATCTTGCTGTTCCATGTTACTTGGGGTCAGCGCAACACCTATATTCCTTCCATTCTCTTTTGTAATCTGTCACGCTATCATTTACTCCATTTTCTTTCATATCCATCGTTTCCTTGGTCTTCCTCTCCCTCTACCATTACTTTACTCTTTGCCCTCTACATCCATCACCGCTGTCTAAATCCACAAAAAAAAAGTGTACGCTACCGATGTTCAATTATTTCTAGTTTCTATAGTGCCTAGGTGTTAATTATTTCAACTCTGCTGTTTTTTTAAACATAAAGATGGCAAAACTGCAAATGTGTAGGATATGTTTATTTGAAAACGTTAGTTTATACGTGGTTGCCAACAAGAGCCTACATGAGACATATATGAAGCTGACTGATGCTCCAGTAAGTGAATTATTTTACAGACAGTTGATTCATGGGGCCCAAGTCTCTTTTTTAAGAAAATTTCTCGCTAAGTGGTTGACACTTTGAGTGACTTTGAGTGATTTTTGTTAGTTACTGCAAGCAACAGAACATCACATCATTTCACTTGGATGTAATGGTTATATTCGGAAGCATAAGCAAATAAAAGTGTATCTGACGCGTCGCAATGTTTTTTTTTGGCTTTGCCACCTAGTAACGTAGTCAGTTCAATACCATCTACAGAGTTCTTGGAAACCATGTTTTTTTTTAAATACTCAAAAAGAAAACCTCTCATTACACCTTTATTTTTGTAAATATTTATTTTTAATCATTCTATCGTTGGAAGTATTTTATTCATTCTTATTCCTTATTCAAAATATTTAGTAAAATTGTTTTGTTGCAGTTTGTAACTGAAGACGGTAGACCGATGCTCGCTTGTTCCTTCTGCTACACCAAACTAAAGCAATGCTGCCAGTTGCAGAGGAAATGTCTGGAAGCTGAGGAGCTGTTCACTCAGATGTTAAATAATTGTGAGGTGAATTGTCGAGTTGTCTGTCTTTTATAAATTGCTTCAGTAGTTTAGGAGTAAAAGGTCCTAACTAATAATAAATGCAAAAATAAGTTTACAAACAACGATAACATGACAAGAACGACAATATGACAACAACAACATACATGACAACAACACAACAACAACGTACATGACAACAACTACAACGTGAGTTGTTGTTGTGTTTCCAACATTTTTGATTTGAGATTTTGTTACAGCCTAAACCATTAAAAAGCCGAGACCACTTAGAATGTTCCAGTGGATTCATCAGGACTTCAATTGAGATTATAAGTATAGTCGACAATGGACAAAAAGATGCAAATACAATTGAAATAGAGCTGCCGCCAGCCGCAAGTGAAATGCAACATGATGTTCTGGAGATCAAAGTGGAACGCCAGAGTCATGGTATGCTTTGCATTTTATTTTATTCCCCATAGGCGCAGTGGTGGTGTTGGTGTCTTATTTCCGGCATGTCCTAGAACCAAAAATTCTAAGACATGTGACATCTACCAATCCGCACTAGGCCGCGTGGTGGATTATAGCCCATTCCCTCTCATAGAGAGGAGGCCTGTGTCCTAGCAGTGGGAAGATTAATAGTATGATGATGATGATGGCTCGTGATTTTCAAAGTTAAGCCGCGCTTGCCAAGGTTGGTCTGTGGATGGGTGACCATCATTACGTACCGAGTTTACTCCGTGCCTCGGAATGCACGTTGAGTTTGTTTGTCCCGGCTGTCATTTGTAAATCTTTGACAGTTGTAACAGGGTGTGAAAAGTAAGTACTTAATCATGTCTCTGTACTGATCAACGTTGACTGTAATGTTTTGACCATCATTATAATTTTTAGGGTTCCGTACCCAAAGGGTACAAACGGGACGCTATTACTAAGACTCCACTGTTTTAAGCTTTCACGGTTCATAACTATACTTAAAATGTCACTTATGGGATATCTTCCGTGATTATTGATTAATTTTGAGCTCCCGATATTTCGACGTTGTTGCAAGCGCCATGATCGCGGGTTAACTGGAGAATGCGGGTGGATGGAAAAAAATGTTAGGAGCAGACAAATCTGTCTACCCTCTTTCTTTGTCTTTTGCTACGCTCGCGTATTACTGAAACTCGACGCGCGCAATAGCGTCGAAATATCGGGAGCTCAAAATTAATCAATAATCACGGAAGATATCCCGTAAGTGACATTTTAAGTAAGACTCCACTGTCCTTCTGTCGAAAAACAGAATAAAGTACATATTTAGGGGGGCTCCCATACAAAAAACGGGTTTTTTTGTCGTTTTTTCCTCGATATTAATAGGTAGACGCTTGAAATATTCACAGAATATTTAGTTGTATATTCACTAAAAATAAAATTAAAATAAAATAAATATTTAAGAGGGGGGGCTCCCATACAACAAACTTGATGTTTTTACCGTATTGTCTAATGTTGTATAGATAACCCTTCATGCGGCAACCTGGCAGGTTATTAGGGTTTCGTAGCCAAATGGCAAAAAAACCGGCCAAGTGCGAATCGGACTCGCGCACGAAGGGTTCCGTACTATTATCTATACATTAGACAAAACGGCAAAAAAATCACGTTTGTTGTATGGGAGCCCCCCTTAAATATTAATTTTATTCTGTTTTTAGTATTTGTTGTTATAGCGGCAACAGAAATACATCATCTGTGAAAATTTCAACTGTCTAGCTGTCACGGTTCATGAGATACAGCCTGGTGACAGACAGACGGACAGACAGCGAAGTCTTAGTAATAGGGTTCCGTTTTTACCCTTTGGGTACGGAACCCTAAAAACGGACCCTTATGGATTCGTCATGTCTGTCTGTCCGTCCGTATGTCACAGCCACTTTTTTTCGAAATTGTAAGAACTATGCTGTTGAAACTTGGTAAGTAGACGTATTCTGTGAACCGCATTAAGATTTTCACACAAAAATAGAAAAAAAAAAACCGGCCAAGTGCGAGTCGGACTCGCGCACGAAGGGTTCCGTACCATTATTTAAAAACATTAGACAAAACTGCAAAAAATCACGTTTGTTGTATGGGAGCCCCCCTTAAATATTGATTTAATTCTGTTTTTAGTATTTGTTGTTATAGCGGCAACAGAAATACATCATCTGTGAAAATTTCAACTGTCTAGCTGTCACGGTTCATGAGATACAGCCTGGTGACAGACAGACGGACAGACGGACAGACAGCGAAGTCTTAGTAATAGGGTGCCGTTTTTACCCTTTGGGTACGGAACCCTAAAAACAACAAATTTTGGGGGTTCCCCCTACTTAGAACTGAAACTCGATTTTTTTTTCGTCAAAGTTATACGTGTGGTCCCGGGATATCTATGGATAGGTCTTCAAAAATAATATTGATGTTTCTAATATCATTTTTTTCTAAACTGCACTGCAAGTACGTAGCAATCGATAACGATCGAATCGATACGATTCGATAAATCCGACTTTTCGATTGGTTAAAAACTCATTTATCGAGAATAACTGTCAGATTTATCGAATCGTATCGAATCGAGTGCTACGTACTTGCACTGCTGAATAGTTTGCGCAAAAGACAGTAACTTCTAATAAAAGAGAATGATAAAACTGAAAAAAAAATATGATGTACATTGCCATGTAAACTTCCACCGAAAATTGGTTTAAACGAGATCTAGTAAGTAGTTTTTTTTAATACGTCATAAATCGTAAACGCAATTTACCTTTCATTTTACTTATCAATAACTTAATTTGAAAAAAATACACTATTATTGAAACATCGATCGAAGTTACAACGAACTATAAGAACTTTTATATTATGTTACTTGCTGCTACGGAACCCTTCATGGGCGAGTCCGACTCGCACTTGGCCGCTTTTTTTAGTTGTAGTATACCACACACATTCTTGTGTTGCAACTTGCAAGTCAACGTTTACGTTTTAATTACAGATTTTGAATCGGAAAATAACTATGCAGAAGACATTAGCAGTATATATGTTGAAGGTAGACCACCACACCATCCTGCATCAGATTCAGAAGACGACGTGCCTCTAGTACAAATCAAATCAGAAGTTATAACGGTTAAAGAAGAAATAGAAGACTTATCTAAGAAGCAACGTAGAGGCAAGTATCATCATTTCAGCCAAAAGACGTCCACTGCTGGACATAGGCCTCCCCTACATGTCTCGGTCCCGTGCGAGTCGCATCCAGCGGATTCCCGCAACCTTCACCAGGTCATCGCTCCACCTAGTAGGAGGCCTTCCAACGCAACGTCTTCCGGTTCGCGGTCGCCACTCCAGAACTTTTCGGCCCCATCGACCATCCGTTCTGCGAGCAATGTGCTCTGGACACTAGGCAAGTATACTAAACTAAAAATAAAACCGACTCCCAAAACACACAAAAAAAAACAAAAATAACTTTAGCTTCTGAAGTCGGTGACTTTTGTTTGTTTGATTTAGTGTTTTTGCCACCGACTTCTGAAGCTAAAGTTATTTTTCACTTTCTTTTTTAAGTTTTTTTTTTTTTGCAATACTTTTATTTTTTGCATTTTAGTTATCATATTGTTACGTCGTACCCATACCTACAATACAAGTAGCTTCTAATAGTAGGTACCTACAACTAAGTAGGTAGGTAGTAGTAGGTATGTATCGAATGATGTAGGTACAAATTCGCAAACTACCTATAAAATACATCAGGAAGTTGTCATTGTAATTTCGACCGTACGCCCAGGGCATAAAGTACCTATTTCTTTCCTTTGTACAAAAGTTGTGGAAGTTTCTCGTAGGACAATGACCTAGTATGAATTGACTAGAAGATTCTGGATCTTTCTCAAACGTTCGGTCGTCATATAAATAGTCGACGTGTTTGCGGGAGCAGGCAGTATTATTTTGGCTACAGTACGGAGCGAATCAAAGTGATCTAGTAAGTGCGATATCTAAGTGAATAGTGATCAGTGGTGTACTTGTGATTGAGTTTGAAGTGTTTTGTGATTATTAAAGTTATTCAGTTGTTTCATCGGTAGTAATTAATTTATCCCATACCCAGCTCGTAACAATATCCTATACAAATATTTGCTATGCATTTATTTTACATTGTTAACAATACATTTCATGTTAATAGACTTATCTACACTTCTACACTAATATTTTAAAGAGGAAAGATTTGTATTTTTGTATGTTTGTAATGAATAAACTCAAAAACTACTGCGCCGACTTCAAAAATTCTTTCACCATTAGAAAGCTACATTCACCCTGAGTAACATAGGCTATATTTTATCCCCGTACTCCCACGGGAACGGGAACTACGCGGGTGAAACCGCGTGACGTCCGCTAGTCCCCAATAAAATGGAACTTAACATAAGTACTGTCGTAATCTGGAGATCTGAACACATCTGCGAACACCCTTAAAGCATACAGGCGTGATATTGTGTCATGATTATTACGTTTTTTCTCGCGTCTTTCTGCGTCTCCCGGCTCTAAAGCTGGCTACTCCCTTGCCTGCTGAACTCTTGAAAGACTATTGATGTCATGACATCTGATATTTTTGTTCATCAACAGATATGGTACCGGAACATCCAAAAACAAGCATGCCAGAAGTAGTACATATCCCACCATACCGTCCTATATCACATTCAGATAATAATGTACCATTGATAGAGATAAAGGCTGAAGTAGAAGAACTCGTAGAACAGCGCCAAGAACTACCTGAAAAAAAACCAAAAGCCAAGAAGACCAAAAGTAAGTACTTAGTTTACATACATGGTGTAAAAATAAGCAGTTGGTCCCGGCTGTCATTTGTAGATCTTTGACAGTCGTTACAGGTAGTCAGTGGCCCGAAAAGTCTGACAACCAGTCTTACCAAGTGGTATCGTATTACCCAGTACTAACTGGGTTGTGGAGGTCAGATAGGCAGTCGCTCCATGTAAAATACTGGTATTCAGCTGCATCCGGATAGACTGGAAGCCGACCCCAACGTAGTTTTGTGATGATGATATGGTGTAAAATATCCTTAAAAAGGCATAATTATATTCTCCTAGCCATTGCGTTCATTTTTAAGAGTTCCGTACCTCAAAAGGAAAAAACGGGACCCTTATGGGATCACTTTGTTGTTCGCCTGTTTGTCAAGACCCTTTATCTCGGGAATGCGTGGAGGTATCGAGTTTAAATTAAAACTATACAGGGTGTAAAAGACCTCATCACGAAGCCGTCAACCAAGCATTCTGTACATCAAACTAAGTAACTTAATTATTGCTGGGAAACTACTTTTTTTTTGGGTGAAAAATTATGTTTTGTGGTAGAACTCAATGTAACGCACTCAAAACATTGTGCTGGTGGATGGATTGAATAGTACGGGGGTCGTGGAGGTGTTTAAAGTAAAAATCTTACATTAAAAACTTGTATTAAAAAAAAAACTTCTCAAAAAGTTGGAACTTTGACCCCCAATATCTCCGTAACTAGAAGGTTCCCAGGTATGGCGTAGAACAAAAAAATAATCGTAATGACGGGGAGAACTAGTGCCTTTCGGCTTTGTTAAGAGGTGTTTTACACCCTTTATACACAGGTTTAAAATCCCTTGAAGCTGTGAAAAAATCAGACTTCGCAGTTTTCCTGGTTTCAGGAGGATTATTTATTACACCAACCAAATCACATTCATAAAAAATAACAGAAATAAACATTAGGCTAAGCAAAGATTGAGGTTGCAATATAACCATTATAATTACTTTAAAAAAAAAACTTGTTTATTATCACAGGGGATTCCAATTCATTTGTGGTCGGCGCAGCGTATATTCTTCTTCCTCACTTCTCTATAACTCGTCATCTCATCAGACACCTCCTTCCTAACCATATCATCCTTCACACAGTCCATCCATCGTTTGTTTGGTCTTCCTCTACTCTTATACCCATCCACATTCATACTCAAAACTTGCCTCACGACATTTTCCTCATCCCTCCGCATCACATGCCCATACCACGACATCCAATTTTTAAACCACACAACTTTTCAGAAAGTTGGCAATCTCGCAAATATCTGTCAAATATTTACCTGTTTTAATTAATTTCGCAATATAATTGTATGGAAATAAGAAATATGGCTAACTCACTATCTAGAATATTGATTATGAAATGCAATAATTAAATCGAACATCGAATAATCAGTTTAAGATGAGAAAAACTATTTGGAAACTTTTCAAATGCCTTTTCTACACCTAAAACGGTTACAACATCAAATTCAGTGTTTTAATGGGGGCTATCGCGTGTGAATTTGCCGCTAGAGGCGCTTGTGTAGACTAAGGTCCTCCAAAATGTCAGATGTCATACAGTGTTGGCGCCTTGCGTGATTTTTTATCACGTATTTATTTATACTAATACTCATGATTGTGTTCTAGATTGAGCCATTCCTGATTAATTATGACTTGAAGATTTTAAGTAGCAACTTAGGACCATAATATTGTTAGTATTTGGAGGTAGAATGATTTTTAAATGTTTCATGCTTACTAATTTTAGGAAGAATATTGTAAATATATATCTAAAGCTTACACTGTGTCGTTATACGAAATAAAATAAACTTTTCTATGAAGTTATTGGTGCTTTAAAATATAAAATAGAATTATTGACAGGACCTTACTCGACAGTGCGACATCTGGTGAGCTCTAAAACGATAGCCCCCATTGCAATTCACTATTAAATATTCTAGATATAGTCTGTGCCAGATAAGTAGGAAATAAAGGTCATTTCCTCGCATACATTTATTCAAATACATAATTCTGAAAACAGAAATAATGACATAAACTTGTCCCGAAACGACCTTTATCGTGATCCTTGACTTTTTCTAGTAATAAAAAACGATTCATAATGTATTGTCGGGGTACCTACGCAGAGAAATTAAGGAAAGAGCAATGACCTTTAATTCCTACTTATCTGGCCTAGACTATAGTTAGTTAGCCATATTTCTAATTTCCATAGAGTAATATTACCAAATTAATTAAAATAGGTAAATATTTGACAGTATTTGCGACGTTGCCAACTTTTTGGATACGCGCTCTTCAGTCACCGGCGCCATTTTCAGACTTCCTCATACACGCGTACTAATTTCTTATTTTATCCATTCATAATTTTGTCAATCACAGGGGCACCCGTCACGAAGAAATCAAAACTGAAAGACGACCTATCCACAGGGAATCAAATTAAAAAAGGAAAATCAACCTTGAAAACTAACCAGAAAACACAGATTCGTACGTCAACATCTTTTCGTAAATCCAGGGATCCTATCTTTAATACTAAACTACTACAAACGGGTACTGATAGTGTTTTCAGCTTATCCGATTTAATAAACAATGCTATAGATACCAATTTCGGTAATAAAAGTAATAGTGGAAAAATATTAAATAGCCAAAATATCAAAAGTGATGGAAGTAGTACATTTTGATATAAGTGGGGAAACTTTGTTATTGCATGCGAGGCGAAATACACACCCGAGCTGCAGGTGAGGGTGTTATTGAGCCGAGAACTGCAGTAACAAATCCCCACGCGTATCAAATGATGTTTGTCAATACACTTTCGAAGAAATAAAATCAAAGAACAAAAAGTATTTTTGTCATGACTAATTATAAAACTATGATTTAATTTGCTTTTTTTCCGTGCTTCGCTTTCGCCAGGCGAAAAGTTGAAGTAGAAGCAAAGATATGAAGCCACTTTCTATTTTTCATAAGGCTGTTTAGCGGCTTTATACCTTTAACCTGCGAAGGTAAAGGGAAAAAATGCAAATTCAGTCGTATTAATTTGTGTTATTTACGAAAAAAAATTGAATTTAAGTTTTGAAGATAATAATTCTTTAGATGCTACGGCGCCAGATATTATGATTGAGGCACAAAATGCTTGCGATAGCTTATTTCCATCTAAATCAAAGCTGAAATATATGGCAACATTGAAAAAATTTCTTCAGTGGAAAATCAATAAAAATGCGTCGTCATTTTCGGAGCAAGTGTTTTTAGCATATTTCAATGAACTGGCCAGCAAATATAAGCCTAACACGCTATGGAGTATACATTCCATGTTAAAAAGCGCGGTTCTGCAAAAACACGGTGTCGATATAAAATTATATTCCAAACTGACTGCGTTTCTAAAAAGACGCTCTGTCGGTTATATTGGACAAAAATCAAAGGTATTGTCACCAAACGACGTTGAAAGATTTTTGAAAGAAGCTCCGGATAGTCAGTATTTGGCAACAAAGGTCAGTAATTGAACAATCTAGCCTACATCCGTATGCTAAACGACATGTACTTATCTAAGAAGTGTTTTATATCTTTCCAGGTTGCGTTAATATTCGGGATAAATGGGGCATGTAGACGTCAGGAACTTTGTAATATCACAACAAAAGATATCGAAAATCATGACAAATTGTTTTTAGTCAATATCACCCGTACTGAAAACAATATTCCACGATCATTTACAATTCACGGCCCATTTTATGACATAGTTAAGAAATACGAAGCTCTACGTTCCACAAAAACAACAAGTGATCGCTTTTTTCAAAATTATCAAAAGGGTAAATGCATGGCTCAACCTATTGGTGTGAACAAATTTGGTGCTATGCCAAAGGAAATCGCTAAATTTTTAGGATTACAAGATGCCGATTCTTATACCGGACATATCTTTAGAAGGTCAGCTACATTGCTGGCTGATGCTGGAGCCGATATATTGGCTTTAAAGCGTCATGGTGGATGCCGGTCTAACACAGAACTTACAGAATCTTTTATCGAAGACTCGATACACAACGAGACAAATGGTGCCAAGATAACACAAGCAATAAATTTGGAGCCAGCCCCTAAGAAGTTTTGCCTTGAACCGCAGCCCTCTACTTCATGCCAATAACGATTTAGCGCCTTGACGCTTCCACCACGCGTTCACTTATACACAGAACAGTTAAGTTAACGAAATTTTAACAATAACATTTCACAAACCGTGAAAATGCTAACAATGCTGTGTATAATTTTCATACATACAATAATTAAATATTTTAATGACATAAATATTTTTCGTTCTTTTATTTTATTTCCTCAAAAGTGTATAGAAAAACGTCGTTTGATACACGTGATAGCCGTGGGACGCCCTTTATGATAGATACATTGAATAGTGCGGGCTTCGTGGAGGTATTTGAACTAAAGTTGTAACATTAAAACTTGTGAAAAAGTTGGAAATTTGACCCCAAATATCTCCGTAACTAGAAAGTTCCCTGGTGTGATCTAGAACAAAAAAAAATGATCGCAAAGACGGGGAGAACAAAGGCCTTTCGGCTTTGTTAAGGGTATTGTTACACCCATTATTATAACCATTATAAAGTAATGAAAAAATAGATATTTTGTTTATAATCACAGGGGCACCCGTCATGAAGAAATCAAAACTTAAAGACGACACATTCACAGGCGAGCAAAAGAAAAAAGGAAGATCAAGCTTGAAAACGAACCGGCAAATACAGATTCATACGTCAGCATCTCATACTAAATCTAGGGATCTTATCTTTAATGCAAAACTAGTACAAACAGGTACTAATAGTATTTTTAATTTGTCCGATTTAATAAACAATGCTATAGATACCAATTTCGGTAGTAAAAGTGATGGTGGAAAAGTATTAAATAGCCAAAATATCAAAAGTGATGAAAAAATATGCCAAAATATCAAAAGTGATGAAAAAATATTGAAAAGCCAAAATATCAAAAGTGATGGACAAATATTAAATAGCCAAAATATCAAAAGTGATGGACCAATATCGAATAGCCAAAATATCAAAAGTGATGGAAAAATATTAAATAGCCAAATCAAAAGTGATGATTTAAATACAATAAGAGAAAACAGTTTCAAATGTGATGTATGTGATCGTAGTTTTAATGACAAGGGAAATTTAAGAAGACATGTTATTGGGCACGGGGAAGCACCTTTCAAATGTAATATTTGTGATCGTGGCTTTCACGCTAAATCTCACCTAGCTAAACATAACCGTACACACACTGGTGAAAGACCTTTCGAGTGTGATCAATGCCATCGTTGCTTCAGCGAAAGAAGTAATTTAATAAAACATCTGCGCAGACACACTGGTGATAAACCTTACAGGTGTGACTTCTGTCAGCGTAGTTTTAATCAAAAATACCACTTGCAATCACACATCCTTGTACACACTGGCGAAAAACCTTTCAAATGTGACGTCTGTCAGCAAGGTTTTAACCGTTTATACAATTTTAAACAGCATTATCGAACACACACAGGTGAAAAACCTCATGAGTGTATTATGTGTCAGAAAACTTTCACACACAAAACTTCTCTGACCAATCATATGAGGAATCACACTGGTGAAAAACCTTTTAAATGCTTTGTGTGTCAGCGTAGTTTTACACATAAGCAATCTTTGGACATGCACTTCCGGAAACACACCGGTGAAAAGCCTTACAAGTGCGATGTGTGTCAAAAGTGTTTTACCCAAGGGTCTCATTTAAAACAACATCTTGCTAGAAATCACATTGGGGATAAACCGTAGTGAGATATATTACATCGTTGTGGTTTTCGGGAAGGCAATAATTAAAAAAAAAAAACTGGTGAAAAACTTAACAAATGTGTGCGTTCATGTCTCGGCAACGTGTGGCTGCAAATAAATGACCAAGCTATATTTAAGTACACACGGCTCGATTAAGTGGTTACCCCCCAAAAGACAAGTACGTTCAAATCCGTGATAAGCCCAAGTTGGTTTTTGTATTTTGCAAAAATATTTTATAATGACTAGGTACTGTAGGTGTTGTTTTAGTGAATAAATAAGTTTAAGTTAGTATTTTTTTTTAAAGTTTGTTTTAGTTTTTTTCTTTTTCAACAACCCGTTACTATTTTTATTAATGCGTATTAGGACAAGCAATGCAGATTGATAATAATTCAATGAATTGTTAACTACTTAACTGGCTTACGGCCGTTTTCTGTAACTTACTTACCTACGTATAACGGTTAGTTAATATGGCTACGTCTCGTAGCTATCGGTGTTTCTATAATCAAAGTTAGCTTGGAATATCCTATCCGCATTACCTACCTGTCACTCGTAGGAATGTGATTCATAAAAAAAAACGAAAAAATCTTATCTGTGACGTTTTGTTTCTGACGGTCCGTAAGCTAAATGTCAAACCGATAGAGATAGCAACCTTTTGTTACCTGTAAGTAAGTTATTGTAAATGGCCATTAGTTAGTAAGAGCTCGCGGTTATCAAAGGTTTAACTTCAAAAAGAGTTTACTCTTTAATATATTTTTTTACTTTTCTGTCTGTCTGTTAGTTGTGGCTAATCTCCGAAATGGTTTGACGGAACTTTTACTATAATCTCCGCCAGATAAGTAAGAATTAAAGGTCATTGCTCTTTCCTTAATTTCTCTTCTTAGGTACCCCGAAAATACATATTACTAGAAAAAGTAAAGGATCACGATAAAGGTCGTTTCAGGACAAGTTTATGTCATTATTTCTGTTTTCGGATTTATGTATTTGAATAAATGTATGCGGGTTAATGACCTTTAATTCTTACTTATCTAGCGGAGACTATAGTGGATAACTGATGTGTAGTTTTGTTGCTTTTTATTTTTTATTTTTCGAATTAATAAAAAAAAGATTCAATATTTCCATATTTGTTTTATTTAACAGTAAGTACCTATCCTTATTCAGAAAAACCAGTATAAATAATAAGTGTCAAAGAAACAAACAACAACAGCCCATAACGTCCACTGCTGGACATAAGCCTCTCCCATGATGGGAGGAATTTGCCGTAATCTCGACGCTTGGCTTGGCGGATTGGAGATCGCAGTGACGAAAGACTAACAGAAAACGCTGCTGCCCATTCTCTGGTCCACGGAGGCGCAAGGTGTTCTGCCTCAGACATTAGTCGCCTTATACGACACCCGTCAGTGTAATGGGTTAGTTCTATTCTACTCTGCCGGATACCACACGGCTAAGAAACAAATGCATACCTAACTCAATGAGAGCTAGCAAACGGCTTAACGTACTTTCCGAGGCACTGAGGAAACTCGGTATGTAATGGGTGGTTACCCATCCACGGACCAACCTAGGCAAGCGCGGCTTAACCTAAAGATTGACCTGTGCGGCTGTTATTATTTAGCCACGAGCTCCTCGTTCACGTCCATACAGCGCGTTACTTAGACTTTTTATCATAATTCTTTGGCCTTGCAGATTTCAATTTTCTTAATTTCACACTAGAATGATTTTTGTATGACAGAAATGTGATCATAAAAATAACAATCAAGTAAAACTACTTCCGTTTCCAAGTTTTAAACCAATAATTATTTTGTCTTGAATGTTTGTACTTAAAAAATATAAATGAAAATCTGTGTATTCGTTATTTTCATCGGTACGTTTTTTTACAAGCTTTTATTTAACTTGCAATGTTTTGTCGAAGGGTGTGCCCTTACGGAAAATGTAACGTTACTAAAAAAACGATATACTTAGCTTATTATCGCGGATTTTATAATTAGGATACCTAATCATCGATAATATGCTACCTATATCGTTACTAGGGTTAAGCCGTTTGTCCCGGCTGTCAATGGGGGCTATCGTTTTTGAGCTCACCAGATGGCGCACTGTCGAGTAAGGTCCTGTCAATAATTCTATTTTATATTTTAAAGCACCAATAACTTCATAGAAAAGTTTATTTTATTACGTATTACGACTCAGTGTTAGCTTTAGATATATATTTACAATATTCTTCCTAAAGTTAGTAAGCATGAAACATTTAAAAATCATTCTACCTCCAAGTACTAACACTATTATGGTCCTAAGTTGCTACTTAAAATCTTCAAGTCATAATTAATCAGGAATGGCTCAATCTAGAACACAATCATGAGTATTAGTATAAATACGTGATAAAAAATCACGCAACGCGCCAACACTGTATGACATCTGACATTTTGGAGGACCTTAGTCTACACAAGCGCCTCTAGCGGCAAATTCACACGCGATAGCCCCTATTGTGGATCTTTGACAGTCGTTAGGTAGTGGTCCGAAAGTCTGAGAACCAGTCTTACCAAGGGGTATCGAAGTCAGATGAGCAGTCACTCCATGTAGAATTATGATACCCGATTAGACTGGAAGCCGACCCCAACATAGTTGGGCAAAGGCTAGGCAGATGATGATGACGGGGTGGAAGTGAACAAACAAATACCAAGTTTTCAGTACTTAAATCACTCATCATTTTTTAAGATTCCTTACCATAAAAGGTAGGTACAGTAAGACGTGGTTTCGAACCCAGACAGGCGCATTACTTTGTGTAATTTATTTCATCACCACTGCTCTCAAAACGGTGAAGGAAAACATCGTGAGGAAACCGACATGTCCTAAAACCAAAAAATTCCATCTACCAACCCGCACTGGGCCCGCGTGGTGGATTATAGCCCATTCCCTCTCATAGAGAGGAGGCCTGTGTCCCAGCAGTGGGAACATTATAGGCTGATGATGATGACCTCAAAAGGTAAAAAAGGAACCCTTTTATGATCACTCTCTTGTCCGTCTGTCTGTCCGTGTGTCACCACCGATTTTCTCAGGAACGCGTGGACCTAGCAAGTTGAAATTAATACCAGATACTGAGGTCTATAGTTCCTATTAGGTGTATAAAAATCAAGGTCCTGAGTCAACACGATACAAAGATATGGGCAAATTTAGATTGTCTTTTTTAAACTTCCACGATCAAAACACATTATAAAACACATATAAACAGGTATTTTCGCGAATTTTTACCTTTTAATATTTGCCCGACGTTTCGACCGGATTGCACCAGCCGTGGTCGCGGGAAGACTGAAGTATTGGAGGTACCGCCACAGCAAAGCGAAGGTGTTTATTCAACTACCCTCACTTGATCTTCATAAATGTTAATTAGGGCCGGTTCACACTAGGACAGCACACTACACTAACAGTGTCCGCATACTGAGATGATTTCACTTGACGAGTACACTTAGTGATCACTGGATTCCAAGCGGGAGAGAGTCTGAAGCCGTCTTCGCGATTGAAATTAGGATACTTCTTGATCTCAATCGCTTCCCGAACCATTCTCTTATAGTAGTGCTTCTCATTTGCAAGGATTACCGATTAGGATACCCGTTTATATGTGTTTTATAATGTCAAATTTAGATTTTCGCGAAAACTTGTAAGTACCAAAATATACCTTAATTTTAACCTTTTTTTTGGAATTTGCCCTTTACTTGTGCTATAAGACCTTGATTTTAACCAAAATTGACAATTCTAGGTCAACCAGAAGTACCGAGGTTTTGGGTCGAAAACTAGGTATAATTTGGTAGTTCCCGTTGACCTAGAATCATGAAATTTGGCGAGCGATTATTTTTAGTCACGAGCTCCTCCAACTAATTTATTAAGACCCGTAATTCGTAATTTTTCAGTATTACAAGCAATAACATGCGAAAAAGCCGTTTCAAAATTAAGAAAAAAGTTGATTGTGCCAAAAATGAATTCGGAATGTAAAAAAATAAAATGTGCTTCCGTCGAAGAGCCCTTGTGTGTAAAGATGAGGAGACTAGACTTGGGTCTGAGTCTGCATATCATGGCGGCAAATAAGTGCGAATTGGATTACTTGAAATGTCATGATGGTAAGCATAAGAATTTATATCTAAATGCTTCAACTGCTGGGACACACGGCCTCCTCTCCATGAGAGGGAATGGCGTATATATAGATTCTCAGTGGGGAATGGGCTATAATCCACCATGCGGGCCCAGTGCGGGTTGGTAGATTCCTTGAACCGAAACATTCAAAGACATTTGTGACATCTACCACGTAATTTTACGTTTTTTTTGACGTACCTACACAAGATAATTTTAGAAAGTTTTTAGCCAGTGGCTGTTTTATAATATATTATGCTCATAAAATGTCTTCCATTTCGTTTTAAGGTGAACGCAGACTTAGCCGCATCGCAGTCTCCGCATTCCAATTCTTCGTATAAAGTTCTATGCAATCTGTGTCTGTGTGCAATCTGTGTCTATGTCTGTGTGCGAGATTGCATAGAAGAATTCGAATGCGGTGACTGCGGTGCGGCTAGGTCTGCGTTCACCTTTATCTGGCGGCGTTACTGATTTCTTTTATTTTATAGATGTGGAAGCCAAAGTAGTCTCCATGAAGTATTGCGGCCACAATGCTGCGCAGAGACTCGGGGAAAAGAAAAACAAGATGGGTAAGTTCCACAGACCATTTACGTCTGACTGCAGCAAGAACGTCCTGACTATACTGTCATATATGACAGACTTGTCAAATCCGCTTCACCGGCCGACCGCGCGGACAAAACGGGGTCGGGGGTCGTGTGAGTTGCGTCCAAGGGCGTAGCTAGGATTAAAGGGGGAAGGGGGCGGGGGCAGGCGTAGGCAAACCAAGAATATGTATATTTAAAGGGCCGCCTCCGCGAGCGAGAGAAGCGCGGGAAAAAAAATACTGAATATAATGCTAAAAAGGTGAAATGTATGTATGTGTCACACGTGATGTTTTATCAAAATGATAAAGATATTGTTAAATTTAAGGTTTAATGAAATGCTAAATGAATATTTTAGTAAGAAATGCGATTGAAAAAATAAATAAATATATCTTCTACTAAAAGGCAGTGCGAGAAAAGGACGGCTATAGCTATGAACTAAGTTAGAGATGTCAAACTAGTTTGTGCCTTGCGCTTCACCGTGTTTTTAGTCGACATGTTTTTACGTGCACCTTTCATTTGTATGGAAATATTAGTCTTATCTAAATTTGACAGCTCTAAATTACGTCAGTCTCTTTCTCGTTTTATTAGAGAGAAAAAGATAGCAATAACCTAAATTAAGTTTAGTTTGTGTACAAAGGAATCGACACCATTACTTGATGTCTGGTACCAAATAGTACAAAATAGGTACTAACACTTGGTATTGCTCAAACTTCCAAAATCCATCTTGGTCCAGCCATCCTGACTCTGACAATCAATTTAGTAATCCAATTAATAGGTAAACATATTCGTGTCAAGAGAAGAGCGGGCGCCAGGGCCAAGGTCGCGCGCAACGCAACGTCCGCGCCCGGCCCTACAAAGCCTGAGCAAAAACGTAAGTATTGGTAAACGTAGGTACCCTTCACGAAGCCGTCAACCAAGCAATCGGTACTTCAAAAAAAATAAAACCGACTTCAAAAAAAAAAAAAAACAAACAAAAAAGCGTCAGAAGTCGGTGACAAGAACACTAAATCAATCAAACAAAGGTCACCGACTTCTGAAGCTTGACCTTTGTTTGATTGATTTGGTGTTGGTGTTTATTTTTCACTTTTTTGATTTATTTTTGTGTTGTTTTTGTTTGTGTTGTTTTTTTTTTTTAAATCGGTTTTACTTTTTGCAAAAAAGTTTTTTATTTATTTTTAAATTTTTATTTGTTCCCAAACAAGTCGCCATGAATTTATTATACATTATTAACAACACATGTCATGGTAATAGGCTTATCCCCAATGAATAGATTTTAACATTTATTTAATTACTATGCATACCATAGTAATTAAATAAATGTTAAGTTTTTTATTTAATTTTTTTTCATAAATTCCTCTCACAATAGTCAATCAATCTTTTAAACCTATGGTAATTTGCAGCGACAATGAAACGTAAGTATTCTTTATTTAAGTAATTAATAATAGATATGTATGGAAGAAGAAAACATGCTACACTAAAGGTGAACGCATATTTAGTCGCACCGCAGTCACCGCAATCGCCGCATTCGATTTTTTCTATGCAATCTCGCACACAGACATAGACACAGATTGCACATAGACACAGATTGCATAGAACTTTATACGAAGAATTGGAATGCGGCGACTGCGGTGCGGCTAAGTCTGCGATCACCTTAACTTTAAATAAGTTGGAATACCCTTTAAAAAGAAAAGAATCATAGAGCATGCAAAAATCCATCCTCGTGCTCCAACCGCTTGTCCAAGTAAGGAGTTTTTGAAAATATATTAAACCTATGTCCTAATTTGCAGCGACAACGAAACGTAAGTATTGTTTATTTAGACAATCAATAATAGAAAAACTATGGAAGAAGAAAACATGCTGCACTAGCTCTAAATAAGTTGTGATACGCTTTTATAAGAAACTAGCGGACGTCACGCAGCTTCACCCGCGTAGTTCCCGTTCCCGTGGGAGTACGGAGATAAAATATAGCCCATGTTACTCAGGGTGAATGTAGCTTTCTAATGGTGAAATATTTTTGAAATCGGCGCAGTAGTTCTTGAGTTTATTCATTACTAACAAACACACACAAAAATACAAATCTTTCCTCTTTATAATATTATTGTAGAAGAATGATACAGCATAGAGGCTTGTGGATGTCCCGAAAATATTAGTGCCTTGTGCCGCAAATTCGGAGGGCATTTGTTGGAGCTGGCAGCGAGGCGTTTCATGCAACGGCCCATGTCAGGAACGGTTACACGCGGCTAAAAACTCCCCACCGAATTTGCGGCCTAAGTGTTTCATATATCGAGAAAGTAAGTTAAATATAAATCATCATCAACCTTTAGTGTTTCCACTGCTGGAACACAGGCCTCCTCTCTATGAGAGGATTCCCTCTCTGGGCCCGCGTGGTGGATTATAGCCCTATCCACCACGCGGGCCCAGTGCGCGTTGGTAGATGTTACATGTCTTCGAATTTTTGGTTCTAGGACATGCCGGTTTCCTCACGATGTTTTCCTTCACCGTTTTGAGAGCAGTGGTGATGAAATAAATTACACAAAGTAATGCGCTTGCTTGGGTTCGAACCCACGACTTATTGCTCGTAAGTCGGGGCCGCCACCACTGGGCCACCACTGTTCCCAAGTTAAATATGATTTGTGTGATTCGTAAAAAAAATGTGGCTGGCATTATATAGACACATTAGACAAGTGTCGGGTGCTAGAAATATCGATCTATCTATGTAGTATCCTAAATTTGAAGCTTCATAGTGAACAGAAAGCTTCTCTATCTAAGTATATGAATAATTCAAAATAAAATGTAAGCTGTTTGAGATGCTCAAGGTTTTTGAGCTCGCTTCGCTCGCTGTTTTTTTTGTCAATTTCCGCGACGGCAAACTTTTTCGACCAAACCCGTACAATATGGCATTTGATATTCTACGGGTTTGCTCGAAAAAGTTTTCCGTGCTCCATTTTATGCTGGTATCGACACGCAGCGAATGAATAAAACATACAATTTTAAATCAACAATCAGTAGTCGCATAGCATTATTTGGGATAACCGCGAGTCTGTACTTTCAATACACAAATTCAATCATTCTATCAGCCTATCATTTAAATGTACCTTATCCGTACATTTTTGGTCCTTCGAGCCGGATACCGCGTGTTTGTAATAATCAAGTACTGTAAAGCTCTCACTAGGGAAATCAAGCAAACTATCTGTGAAGGTATTTGTACTGCCAGCAATAGTGCAGTACATAGTAGCAGCAGCAACAACACTCAGAGTCAGCAACGATCAACAGGGATCCGCTTTTGTGTTATTTTTTTTAAGTTAGCCTGTTTTAAAAGTGGTTTGATCTTTAATGGTGCCGATTCCCTTGTTCACAAACTAAACTAAATTTAAGTTGAATGCATCTTTTTCTTTCTATTTCATTATGAAAAGGACAGAAGATAAATATTAGTTTAATCCTGTCAAATTAGTCAGCACCTGACGTAATTTGATGTAATTTTAGTAGTCAACTTATTAATCGCGTCTAAAACTTGTATGGCGCTGATTAATTTGACAGAACATAACTAAAATTTATCTTCTGTCCTTTTCTTAATGAAATAGAAATAAAAAGATGCACTGAACTTAAATTTGGTTTAGTTTGTAAACAAGGGAATCGGCACCATTGACTTTCTAACTTCCACCATTTTTTATTTATTTCAAAGTTTCGCCCACGCATGTCAATCTATACTAATATTATAAAGAGGTAACATTTGTTTGTAAGTTTGTATGTAGGGGGTAATCTCCGGAAGTGATGAACCAATTTTTAAAATTTGTTTCACTGGTAGAAAGCTACATTATTAGTGAGTGCTATAGGCTATATTTTATTCCCATACTCCCATGGGAACGGGAACTACTCGGGTGAAACCGCGGGACGTCAGCTAGTCCGACAATAATTGATTACCTAGGTACTGGCATCAATACAAACAAGTTTTGTATGAGACAAAATTTTCTAAACCGTCACGTTCCGAGATATTATAAGCTATCAAAGTTGTGCTGAAGATGATATCAGTGAATGAACTTTATCATTTAACCACTGTATACAAAACTTGTTTGTATGGATACTAGCCAAAGCCAATACTAGCCATCGATTAATGTAGCTGTATGGGTGGCCGCTGAAAAATAATAAAATGGCGGAAGTTAGGCTGGCCAGACTTCATACTGTTACGAGCTGGCTGGGTACGGGATAAATTAATTACTACCGATTAAACAACTGAATACTTAACTTGAATAATCACAAAACACTTCAAACTCAATCACAAATACACTACTGGTCACTATTCGCTTAGATATCGCACTTACTAGTTCGCTTCGATTCGCTTCGTTGCGTATTCAAAATCAGACTGCCGCTCCCGTAAACATGTCCGCTATTTATATGGTGACCAACCCTTCTAGAAAGATCCACGACTTACTCGAATTATTCTAGACAATTACATAGTCGGTCATTGTCCTTTCATAACTTGTACAAAAGAAAGAAGTAGATCCCTTATGCCCTCGGCGTACGGTCGAAATTACAAAGACAATTCTTATACCTACATCATTCGAGACTCTTCCTACGTACCTACCTACCTACTTGTAATTGTAGGTACGAGTACGACGTAACAATACAAAAATCTTCGAATGTTTATTTGATTGGCATTTTGTTTCTCAGAACCAGACAAGATGCCGCTTGGACATCCGCCTCATCCCATACAGGATCCCTGGATTCGTGATATGTGGGACAAAGTTCCTCCTGAGCTTTACATTTACCTAGTTATGTAATAAAATGGGATGATTCAAGAGTATTTTTTATTACGACTTCATTCCATTTTAAGTAGTGAGAGCGCAAGTTGAATAGGTAGAATAGGCCACAAATGTCTTGTGAACCGACAATAGCACAGACGCCATTCGCCAGCACATCAATCTGACAAATTTCTCTAATAGATTTTAAACTTTATTGCTAAAGCATTAAGAATTAACAAGTCTTATGTTGATATTATTTCATATATTATTATATGAATCGCACAAGTAACACGTATGTAGTTACCGGATTATAGGTGTCGATTCTGTTTGTGCACAAACTAAACTTAATTTAGGCTATTGCTATCTTTTTCTCTCGAATAAAACGAGAAAGAGACGGACGTAATGTAGAGCTGTTAAATTTAATTGGACCTAATATTTCCATACAAATTAAGGGTGCATTTAAAAACAAGTCGATTAAAAACACGGTGAAGCGCAAGGCATAAACTAGTTTGACATCTCTAACTTAGTTCATAGCTATAGCCGTCCTTTTGTCGCACTGCCTTTTTAGTAAAAGATAGCAATAGCCTAAGTTTAGTTTGTGCACAACAGAATCGACACCATAATCATTGAAAATTTAAATCATCAATCCCTCTAAGTTCATTTAACCCCATTGAATGAGTTTTTCATGAAATAGTTATTGAATGGGGTAAAAATAATAATGAGAGTTGTATTGATGATTTTAATACTTGTAATTCTGACTTCACACGTGTTACTTGCGCGATTCATATTTTCATCAATACAACTTGACACTGACGTGACTGACCTACAATTTTTTTTGCAATTTGAATTTCGCGGGCTACCCTGCCGCTTCCACCTTAACATTACTATAATGTTGGAAAGAGATGGCGCTCTATATGACGTGTTCCGTCTCTTTCTCACACTAAAGTAATTGTAAAAGGTAGGCCCCTAGCTCCTAAGACCTTTTTTTAATAAACTGACGCGTAAAAAATATTTTTTAATGATCTAATGACAAGTACGGCATGGTAGGTTAGGAGACATTAATGTTTCATGTAAAACAAAATGATTTTTTATGTTTCAGATGGAGTTAAAGGCAAGTATTTATTACTTTTTAGGTCATCTAGATACCTATACATCATCATCATTTCAGCCGACAGACGTCCACTGCTGGACATAGGCCTCCCCCAAGTGTCGCCACATTGAGTGGTCCCGTGCGTCTCTCGAACCGGAAGACGTTGCGTTGAGGCGTCCCACTGGTTTGACCGATGACCTGGTGAAGGCTGCGGGGGACCTAACAAGGTCCCTTTAAAATAGATGGATAAATTTTAACACAGCGTTCAGTACGTCTTACCATAGATATCCAAGCAAAAAAACACAGATTTTTGTCCTCCAAATTTTTTTTTTTTCAATTTACTTAATTTGGATTTCTTTCAATCTTTTACATTAAAAGCGATTCGCTGATATAGATGTTTCGCGTTAAAACTTTTTAACAGTTATTGGTTATTTTTTATTTAATTAAATTGGTCTAAACGAACTCTGTAAATACCCTAAAGAATTACCGCGCTATCACGTGTGAGTCGTGAGTTATACTAAATAGAATCCAGCGAGAGAGAGCGCACTGCCCCTCCCCCGCCGCCCCACCCAGCCCCGATGCAAACACAAAGTCTTAGCAGCGAGCCGACTATATAGGCTAAATAATGGTGTCGATTCTGTTGTGCACAAACTAAACTTAATTTAGGCTATTGCTATCTTTTTTTTGTCTGTTAAAACGAGAAAGAGACGGACGTAATTTAGAGCTGTCAAATTTAGTTGGAACTAATATTTCCATACAAATGAAGGGTGCACGTAAAAACATGTCGACTAAAAACATGGTGAAGCGCAAGGCATAAACTAGTTTGACATCTCTAACTTAGTTCATAGCTATAGCCGTCCTTTTCTCGCACTGCCTTTTAGTAAAAGGTAGCAATAGCCTAAATTAAGTTTAGTTTGTGCACAACAGAATCGACACCATTGATTTTTTTTTTTAATGCATTGGTCTAAACGAACTCTGTAAATACACGAAAGAATCACCACGCTATCACGTCTGAGTCGTGAGTTATACTGAATACGTGAATAGAATCCAGCGAGAGCGCATTGCCCCTTCCCTGCCGCCCCGCCCAGCCCCAATGCAAACTCAAAATCTTAGCAGTGAGCTGACTATATAAATAAATAAATTCATTTAATTCAGATGTCACAAGATCCATATAAGTAGCTACATTCATAATTTATCCACGTTCACAAAATTAATTCACAATTGTTAGTACAAAAACAGAACTTACTTATTTATGTTAGTATTTAAACTTAAATATAGGCTAAATAATGACACTAAATTCATTTTTCCTTTTTTTTGTCCAGTTTTCTGACATGGTACCCCGTGTATGGTACTAATTTTAAAGACGTTTCACGTCAAAAAGAACCGTGTTTATAATTATTTTTTCATCTATACCCCACAGGCGACAACCGAAACAAATTTTATGAAACGAACAAAGCAAGATTGATCAGAAAGAAGTTAGCACGGATGCAAAGAAACAACTTTATTTCGAACGTCATCTCTAAAACTTCCGTGCTTAATGACATTAATCGTTTGAAAAAGAAGCATGGCGCCGATCAGCACGGCAGACAGAATAATATGAAGCATGGCGCCGATCAGCACGACAGACAGAATATGAAGCATGGCGCTGACCAGCACGGCACACAGAATATGAAGCATGGCGCCGATCAGCATGGCAGCCAGAATATAAAGCATGGCGCCGATCAGCACGGCAAACAGAATATGAAACATGGCGCCGATCAGCACGGCAAACAGAATAAGAAACATGGCGCCGATCACCACGGCAAACAGAATATGAAGCATGGCGCCGATCAGCACGGCAAACAGAATATGAAACATGGCGCCGATCAGCATGGCAGCCAGAATATAAAGCTTGGCACCGATCAGCACGACAGACAGAATATGAAGCATGGCGCCGATCAGCACGGCACACAGAATATGAAGCATGGCGCCGATCAGCACGACAGACAGAATATGAAGCATGGCGCCGATCAGCACGGCACACAGAATATGAAGCATGGCGCCGATCAGCACGGCACACAGAATATGAAGCATGGCGCCGATCAGCACGACAGACAGAATTATGGGTCCTTCTTCAGTTCAGAAACTGACAGTGACATACAATACGAGAGGTTGAAGTTTAAAGGTAAAACAAGCTTACACTGTTCTAAGCTTTCACGGTTTAAAACTAAACTTATACTGGTCTCGATTCTGTTGTGCACAAACTACACTTAATTTAGACCATTGCTATCTTTTACTAAAAGGCAGTGCGAGAAAAGGTCGACTATAGCTATGAACTAAGTTAGAGATGTCAAACTAGTTTATGCCTTGCGCTTCCCCGTGTTTTTAGTCGGCATGTTTTTACGTGCACCCTTCATTTGTATAGAAATATTATTTCCAACTAAATTTGACAGCTCTAAATTACGTCCGTCTCTTTCTCGTTTTACTAGAGCGAAAAAGATAGCAATAGCCTAAATTAAGTTTAGTTTGTGCGCAACAGAATCGCACCATTGTCACTTCGGGATATCTTCCGTGATTATTAATGAATACTTTGTGGGCGACACCGCGGGCATAAGCTAGTAATGACTAGCTTATGCCCGCGGTGTCGCCCGCATAGTATTTGATAATTTTCCTTTTGTTAATTTCACTTTATTCCGGTAGCCGGTAGTATGATCCCGTAGATCATATACTACCAATATATATATTTGATTATACTACCAATATAAGGAATCAAGCATCCCATGTGTTAATCCAGGTCATAAAATATGTGTGCTTAATTTTATCCAAATCCGCTAAGTAGTTTTTGCGTGAAAAAGCGTAGGTAACAAAGACACACACACATACAAACGTTAGCTTTTATATAGTGTGATTGTGAGCTCCCGATATTTCGACGCTGTTGCAAGCGCCATGATCGCGGGATGACTAGAGAAAGCGGGTGGATGGAAAATAAATTCTTAGGTGCAGACAAATCTGTCTACCCTCTTTCTTGGTCTTTTGTTACGCGTACTACTGGAATTCTACAGTAAGAAAGAGGGTAGACCAATGATATTCTAATAAGCAGATGTGTCATGCCCGATCCAGACTCTCGCGAGCAATGATATTATAAGTAAAAAGGTGTAGATGCGTTATAAGCGCTCAGCAAGCGGTACGTTAAAATGTGGCTAATTAGCAAACCTTGACCTCAGTGTGACGTTGCCGGCGACGCACTTCACGTAAACACAGTGCATTAAAAGTGAAAGTGACCCAAAACTACCGAAAATGCCGTCGTGTGTCATGACTCATGAGATATTGTACAAATTATACTAGCAAAACTTCTATAAAAGTCAAGGAATCACATATCATTCGTAAGTATACTATTTATCTTAATATTTTCACAAAACAAACATTACGTTTTTAAAATAATGGCGTCCGAAAAGAAAGAGTGCAACAACAATTTCTCTATCAACAAGTGCGATAGAGATAGACGTCATTACCGATCATAGAGTAAAATTATATGTACGAAACAGACAAGTCAGTTGACTTACAGTGCAAATGGTGCCACATTATTTATTGTTAAATGTAGATTTTTATTTTATTTTGATTTGATACCAACTATTTGTTTTTACCTTTACTTATCATTTTTAAAAACTAATTAAACATTTTTATTTACCTACTTTCAATGCATTTTTATTACATTACTTTTACTACATGAACTCTTGAGTGAATCGCATTTTTAGGCATAAATCACGGTGTAAGGTAATGTCATATCTGATTTATTAATTCTACATCGTTTCTAGTACACTTGACGACGCACTGTCGCGAATTATATTTGTCTCTTTTTCACTCGCGATACTTGAATCATGCCATCCTATTTTGACGACTAATTGTAATGTAGTGTGTTATTGCAATATTTTTAGTTATTCATGTGTGCGGTGTGCCGTTTTTGAAGATAGAATGTCGTTTAGGTAACGTATCTACACCTTTTTACTTATAATATCATTGCTCGCGAGGCGCCTCCTAGAGGCCCTCGGCGCGAGTCTTGGCGAGTGGAGGCTGCACGAGTGCTAGCAATCCACACTCTCGATTTATTCACTTGCCCGCTACGTCTACTACAAGACGGATGTGATTGAAGTGACTGCGTTAGCTACTTTATGTGCCTACCAATATATATATATTTTAATATATATTATTTATTTTTTTGCTAACGTGTAAAACACTGATTATTAGGCATGCATTAAAATTGCATGACACAGTATTAAGACATGCTCACCCTGTAAGGGTACTGCAAATGTTTTATATATCAAATTGCTAGATTACATAATATAATATTGATTCTAATTATTGCAATTATATTGCATTAAAAATTGTTTACATTACAAATATTATATTAAAATTATTTACATTACAAATATTACAGGATCGATCGATCCACAATTTGTCAGTTTTTAAACAAAGATTTCAACTGTTTAGAGGAAATTAAGTCAATTGGCCTTACTCTGCAGCAGTTACAACAAAGTGAGCGAGCGCGAGAGTGTGGATGATTCCCTCGCCTCACCCCTCGCGTCCTTTGACTCGCGTCCGAAAAACCGACACAAAACTGAGCGACAGCGAGGCGAGGCGAGGGAAGACGAGACGACACGAGCGCACCGTCCACACTCTCGTACTCGCGTTCCCTCGTGTAGCCTCGTGGAGAGTCTGGATCGGGCATTAGACACCTACAAATCAACCGAGAAAAGTGTTCCACGCTGCAGCGGTAGCTCACAAACACGCAGTGACGCAGAATAAAGGCAATACGTTATACGACCCAATTGGGCCGTTTTAGAGTCTTCACGATGGATATCTGACGCAGAATGTCTCATTCGCAAAATGTCACCGTGAAAACAAATGTCCTATTCGCGAAACGTCCTATTCGCACAATGGTGCCGATTCCCTTGTTCACAAACTAAACTAAATATAAGTTGAATGCATCTTTTTCTTTCTATTTCATGAAAAGGACAGAAGATAAATATTGGTTTAATCCTGTCAAATTAGTCAGCACCTGATGTAATTTGATGTAATTTTAGTAGTCAACTTTTTAATCGCATTTAAAACTTGTATGGCGCTGATTAATTTGACAGAACATAACTAAAATTTATCTTCTGTCCTTTTCTTAATGAAATAGAAAGAAAAAGATGCACTGAACTTAAATTTGGTTTAGTTTGTAAACAAGGGAATCGGCACCAATGTCCCATTCTCAAAAAGTCATATTATCAAAATATTGCGCGCTCACAACATATGTTTACTAGAACGTACGATTTTTCAAGGGTGACCACTGAAAACCAGCGCTGTGCTGTGGGCTCCCCATAGCACAGCATCATGCTGAGTGGTTTTACCTGTTTGTCGCACTGACGACGTGCTAGCTGTCAACTTCTTTCTTTTTTGACGTGACAACGTCTTATAAATTGGTTTGCCGGGTGACACTTCAAGAAACTGGGTAACGCTCCGCTCACGTTATGCGCTCACAATGAGAGCGAGTGAGAGGCACGCGTCCCGCCTAAGAGCGAGAGAGACAGACATAAAAAGTTTATTTTACCACTCAAAGTCGTTGTCACGTAAAACTTTCGCCCGTATACCGACTTTACAGGCAACCAATTTTTTTTGCTTGTTTCTGTTACGTTCTGTTATATATAAGCTTTGTACCTATGTTTTGCATGTCGTGTGCCTGCGGCAAATAAATATTTTTTCTTTCTTTCTTTCTAGAATATCATTGCGGTAGACAGATTTTTCAGCACCTAGCAATTTAGTTACCATCCACCTGCATTCTCCTGTCGCCCATCACGCGACCATAGCGCTTGCACGAGCATCGAATTATTGGGAACTTAAAATAATGAATAATAACGGAAAATATATCTACAAGTTTTAAACAAACTAGATTAACACATTGACATAATTCCAACACAGTTTGGGATCTCGCGGTGACGACCATCACGACTTTTGACAGCATTAGCTTCGACCAAGAAGCATGTTTGGTGCACGACTGGGCGTCCGACCAGTCTTGTTTAAGATAGCGGCCGGTCAAATGACTAGTCGTAGTCGTGGCCGTATTGTCCCTGACCTAAATCTTGTCGCACTGACGGTCGATCGCGTACGATACATTGTATTCTATATAGCACCATACTGCGACGAGCTGACTTCAGCGGCGACCGACTGCCGTACGACCGACCGTACGCGACCGACCGTCAGCGCGACAAGAATTCAAGCCTTACAATCATGCATATGTCAACGAAAGATTTTGAACACCAGTGGCGAAGAGTTCATACAACCGGATTCCCTCTGAAAAATCGCAGTCAGTATTCTATAGACAAATAATATGATCACATTAAAGATATTTACGGCTTACCTCTTACAAAAATTGACCTTTCGCTACTGTGAAAACAGTTTAAAATCTATTTACTTTTGACCGCGGCTTTGCCGGCGTGCAGTACTGCTGGGATAAAAGTATGATATGTGTTAATCCAGGTTATAAACTGTATGTGTGCCAAATTTCATCCAAATCTGTTCAGTAGTTTTCGCGTAAAAAAGTAAGAAACATCCTCCCACGCTATCGCATTTATGTAGTTGTTAGATTTAGCGAGATTATTATAAATAGTCGAAAAATCGTGAACTGTTGCAACATCTAATTCATGTAATAAACACGAAATATTTTCAGAGAATTATCTAACGGCTATAACGAAGCCATAGCGACGAAAAAAATCATCTAAATGTTTTCGTTTTACGAAATTATTAAAATAATACAATAGTTTTTTGACACATTTTGCATATTTTTTTCCCTATTCAATGAGACGCGCCCCGCACCCGCACCGCACCGGCGCGGCAACGCGCGACGCTGCGACGGGCGATGAAATTCGAATACCTGTCAGCTGTTTGACGGGTGCGATCAAAACAAATCGTATTCTACAGCATCTACCTACTTATACATCTGTAAACGAATAAACAGCAGATGTACGCAACTCCAATTTGAAAAAAAAATGTTTATAAACTAGAAAAACATTGTAACTTATGTCGAATTGACTATGACGAGCGAGCGTGTGACTGACACTGGCTTGACCACCATCAGGGATTTTAATTTGGTAAACATTAAAAATTTGTCGCTAATTAGTCGAAATTTGTCGCCAAATAACAGTATTTGTCGGTCACTGGTTGAAAAGATATTAAGGGTTTATAGGTGGCCAATCTGGAGAGACTCTCCAGCTCCAGCTTGGCCACAGTTATATCTCAAAACTAGCACAGCTAGCGAAGATTTGTTTTCTCCAATATTTTGTCGCCAATTAGTAGCAATTTGTCGCCAAGCCACAGATTTAATCGGGTATTAGTTTACTTATATAGAAGATATAATATAATGAGTTTAATTAGTATGGTATAGTCTAAGAGCTAGATCAAAAGAATTTAGAGAGTTCAGTCGATCTAGCTCTTGAACTATACCTGACTAAATGAACTCATTATATCTTCTAAACTAAGACCCGATTAAATCTGTAGTTCGGCGACAAGTTGCGACTAATTGGCGACAAAATATGGGAGAAAACAGATCTTCGCTAGGTGCCCAAGTTTTTGAGATATAAATGTGGCCAAGCTGGGGAGACTCTCTCCAGATCGACCACCACCATCCCCCCATCCACCTATAACCCTTATATCTTTTGAACCAGTGACCGACAAATTCTGATATTTGGCGACAAATTCCGACTAATTAGCGAAATTTTTTTTGTGTTTTATAAATTTAAATCCCTGACAGTGGCTAAGCCAGTGTCAGTCACACCGAGCGAGCGTTGAAATTTTAAGTCGAACTGAAATGGGTATTAATAATTCCTATCGTTGTCAGCAGGCCACTGGTGCCACACACCTTATATAAAAACCAAATTGAATGCTCAGGAAATTCAGGAAGAGCATCCACCGTTGTCATATCGCCTGGACGATTTCGACATGTTTTCAGGAGAAAACACCAACATCAGCATGGGTATGTAAGTATAGTTGGTGCCAGTTAAGATGAGAATAGCGGTCATTGACCCACCTGCATTTGTTAAACTTCTTAACTTTGAAAACCAAAAATAAGCCTGTTCAAGCCTGGAATCGTCATCTATCTTCAAAATGTTTTTTAAACTGACTTCCATAAAAGAGGAGGTTCTCTATTCGACTGCTTTTTTTGTGTTTGCTTCAGAACTTTCGACTGGGTATTTGATGATTTTCCATCCGAAAAAAAGGTATGTTAAGTTCCATATATTGGGGATAACAATGTCAAATAAATTCGTGGCAAATATTTGTTTGGGAACAACTAAAAATGAAAAAATAAAAAACTTTTTGCAAAAAATAAAACCGACTTCAAACAACACAAAAAAGTGAAAAATAACTTTAGCTTCAGAAATCGGATACCTTTGTTTGATTGATTTAGTTTTTTTGTCACCGACTTTTGAAGCTGAAGTTATTTTTCACTTTTTTGTGTATTAAGAAGTTGGTTTAATTTTTTTGTTATTAAAAAAAAAAAATATTAAAAACGATACATGGTTTTGTTTTGGTTCGTATGAAGAGATATTATGGAAGGGCAATGACCGCTATTCTCATCTTAACTGGCACCAACTATAGACGCCAGGACATTAAGCTACTACAATAGATATGTCTTTCTTTATTAGATTTTCAACGTCATCGCTAAAGCATTATAAGGTTCAAGATTGATTGGGATAATTTGTCAGTTTCGGGTATATAGCTTGATCAAGTATCTATTCTGTTCTGCATTTAAAACTCGGCAAACTAGGACTTTTGTGTCGTCATCGTCATCTCTTAACACCGGAATGGGATATGCAATAACAATAGGGATGATGACTGATTTAAAAAAATATGATTCTGTTTAGTCCGTCAGTTAGATTATCGAAACATATTGGATACGTGTTTTTTGTTTTATCAAATTAATAAAAATTAACGAAGATATAACATGTCAAAGACTTGGGGGCTTATGACATCACATTTGAGTAAATATTGTACTCAAATGTGACGTCTCAAGAGTTTTTGACGCACGTCGTCTTCATTTTTGCTTTACGTGAAAAAAGAAAAAATATGTGTCCAATATTATTTGGAAATCCCTATTTTCGGCAAAGGCTTAGACCATGTAACGATAGTGTCTGGACAAAAAATCAATCTACATACATTTTACACCGATTCCTGCTCATAACATCACGCCTGTAATCCCCGAAGGGTTCGGCTGAGGTGTACCTAATAGTACACCCAAATTACGCCACTTATGTGTTAGTCCCATTTATAGAAAGATCCTATATTGCCATCAACCGACTCACAGACTCCTACTGCCACTGAGAAATTCCTGCTGTAAAAACCCAATAACATTTTGCGCGACCTGGGAATCAAACTCAGGAGCTCACACTCACCAGTCTCTACCAATAGAGCTTTGTTTATTATTTTCGTTGAGCTCCTTGAGTCATAAGTCGAGCTACACGTTAACTGACAAATGCTTGCACTGACTGGACAAGTCCACTCAAATCTGTGTGGTTCTTTCTTCAAAAGACCATCTCAGGCACTAATCTGCATAGTCCTCATGTGAATTGAGCAAGATTATGTCTGGACTTCAAAAGAGACCTCTGAGTTTGTTTCGGCTGTTTCTTCTCAGAGTAGTCAGGTACGAAACACCGGCCCCATCTAGTTTAAAAAATGACGTGTAAAAGTGTTTGTAAAAACCTACTTGCAAAATAAACATCATTTATCATTTATTACAGAAACGTTGGACAGCGCAGGTAAGTGCAGTTTTAATAGCTTATGTTGTGACTTTCTAGAGTTCCGTACCCGAGAAGTAACCAACGGGACCCTATTACTAAGCCTCCGCTGTCTGTTCGTCTGTCTGTCTGACAGCGGGCTGTATACCCTTAATAGGGCATAACGATCTGGGAATCGGAAAATAATGCCAAGTAGACATAGGTATTATTGGCAGTTTTTTTTTTTTTTTTTTACAATTTTTTATGTTCATTGAATATTTATTCAATTAACATAAAAAACAAACATCAATCACCATCATCATCTCATTCATTTTTTTGTATTATATTTATATTTTTTTTATATAGGTTATCTAAAGACTTATAAATCACTCATTAAATAATGAGTGATTTATAAGTCTTTAAATAACCTTATAAATAAAATAACTACCAGCAACAAGTTATTTAAATAATGAGCTGAAAATTAATATGCCCTTTGCAGTAGCGAATGGTTAGTTTTTGTAAAAAGTAATCCGATCCGGAGTACATATCTTTAATGTGATTATATGATTTGCCTTTATAATATTAGCTGTGCCATTTTTTAAAGGGAATCCGTTAGGAATCGAGTTACATGGGACCCTTCGCCACTGGCCCTTTGCCTTATTAAGGAATAAAAATAAATTAAAAATTGAAGGGGACTCCCCTACTAAGATGGTACGAAACCCTTCATGCGCTAGTCTGACTCGGACTAGGCCGGTTGTTTGTTAAAAGGGCTCGTGTTTACATAATAACAGCTACAAGGGTCGAACTTCAAGGTTAAGCTGTGCTTGCCTAGGTTGGTCCGTGGATGAGTGACCACTCTTTACATACCGAGTTCCCTTCGTGCCTCGGAAAGCACGTTAAACAGTTTGTCCAGGCTGTCATTTGTAGATCTTTGACAGTCGTTACAGGTAGTCAGTGGCCCAAAAGTCCGACAACTTCTCGTTCTTCTCCATAGAGATCTTCGTTTTGGAATTGGCAAGTCAACTACAGTACTTTCACAGTCTTTATAGAGACGGTAGCTACATTTCATTGTAGTCTTTGTTTCAACCACTGATTTAAGAAAGAAGGAGATATGCTACGCAAGACGAAAATGTATCGGAACCCTGTGTCTTCACTTTGCCCCTACCACACGGCAACTACTACACATGCAGTTCACGAAAAGTAATAGATACGCAGTCGCGCACACACCCGCATTTCTTAAAACTGAACGTACTACACAATCCATTATAAACCTTATGACATCAAACACAGCGTGTATTTACCATGCACCGTACAACTTACCCACACAAAAACATCACTCGCTATCGTTGTGTTTTGCAAAAGCATAAGTACGCTAGTGATTGACTAAATCGGAAAGTTATCGAATCTTTCATTTATTATTGTGTAATTTTTTTTTTTGGGTCCTGAAAATAATTAAATAAAAATAATGTCCAGAATATAATATTAGAATAAAAATGAACAATATGTAGTTAAAAATATATTATGAAGTAAATTAAAACAATAAAATATCCGGTTACGTTGGTTTAGGCTGTCGTGGCTTATTGAAACAGTAGTTAGTAGCACGAGGATAAGGCATAATATACAATAATTCAAAGCCAAAAACACTCCACCGATTAAACCTGAAATTTAATTAACTTACTTTACGAAAGTTGGTTACGCATTTCTCTACTATGCTGTAAAATAATCTAAATACATAAAAAACATTATTTGACATCGATCTTCCAACCGGGTTAAAAAGGTTGACGGATTGAAAAATAAAACTAAAATAGTTTTATTTAATTCGTCAATCGACATTGTCGATAGCCTACATTAGTGGATCTGCACAAGCACATCCCTAACTCGTCGCAAGAAGCAGCGGCCGTACTACGTGATTCATCCGCTCAATGAAATATCGTTTTGTGATTTTTACATTGCTTGTTCAGTCACTTAGCGACAAACTTAGGTAGTGGTTAAGGAGTAATGTATTTATTGCAAAAATAGTACACTCGCTGTGATATTTGAAAACAAACATAACATAGTAAAAGCAACAAATATTTTACGATTTGTTGTTTTTCATGATTTTAAAGACAAATATAGTAAAATACTTGTACTTACACATGATAAGTAATTCCGTGATCAACAAAGTTTAGGTTTATGCTTCGGTTTTTACAAAAAACCCCTGAACAACACGGAATTGCTATAATTTGTCACGATCGCGGTCGAAAGTACACTAGTTCGCCGAGACGGCCATTTGCCTATGACATGGCCGACTGGACATGTCGCGCGGACACCGACACGCCCCCTTACCATTTCTCCTCTTTTTTAGATTTCTGTGGTTTCAACAATAGGCTTGTCAACTTAAAAAATCTGTGATGCGTGAGTTAGATTATCAAAAAATATTCGACCCGTATTTTTAGGGTTCCGTACCCAAAGGGTAAAAACGGAACCCTATTACTAAGACTTCGCTGTCTGTCCGTCTGTCCGTCTGTCCGTCTGTCCGTCTGTCTGTCACCAGGCTGTATCTCATGAACCGTGACAGCTAGACAGTTGAAATTTTCACAGATGATGTATTTCTGTTGCCGCTATAACAACAAATACTAAAAACAGAATAAAATTAATATTTAAGGGGGGCTCCCATACAACAAACGTGATTTTTTTATAATAATTGGTACGGAACCCTTCGTGCGCGAGTCCGACTCGCACTTGGCCGGTTTTTTTCTTTTGTTACGTAAACCAAAATATTGACGAAGATACGACGCTTTTAAAATTCTCAATACATCACGCCGTGGTCATTTTTAATGATCATTTTTAATGCGTTCTGACGCCAAGAGCCCCCACTCCACAGTCTTGATGCGTTTTATCTTTGTCAATATTCATTGATTTACAAAAACAAAAAATACGTGTCCATTATTTTCCAATACTCTAACTGACGGACTAAATAGATTTGCAATTTATAAATGGTGCCAACTAGCCTATTCAAAAGTGCCTGTAACTGGCCTACTTGAATTAAGTGCTTTGATTTTGATGTTATGTCCCCACAGACATGAAAGAGTTCGACAAGTTATGCCCAACTGTTTGTCCCTCGAGAGACGTCATGGTGTGCGGGAGGTGCCAGCATGGGATATACAAGACCTTTCTCAGCGTCTGTCACATGAAAATGTTTCTTTGCAACCATAGAGATGAAGGTAAGCTAAGCTGGCTAAGCTATATATACGGAGGGAAGGGACACTGACGTATGAAAGAAGGAAAACGTATTTATTGGTCTAGCTCTTGCACAGGACAAAACCAAAAAAAAATCGTTACATCTATATCTATACATATAATAAAACAGTAACGAAAGAAAAACTGTACATTGAGAATTTTAGAGAAAAAATAAATAGCTTTTGCTAGAAAAACGTAGGTAACTGATGGCAAAAAGTAGAAACGCAACGGATAGTTGTTTGGCCGGATATAGAATAACGGATATTCGGCGAACTGCGAGGCCGGATGGCCGGATATCCGGCCGCCAGAGCTCCAGTGGAGAGTAAGTAGTTCTCTGAGGCAAGTAGTGACATGTTCAGCGTCGTACAGCTGCAGGCAACGCGATTAGATCATTTTGGGCGGTTTCGGATCTCATCGGGAGTGATCGTGCTACTTGTTGATTATAAATATTAATTTTTAACTTGTTAAAAAAACTTGTTTTAGTGCGGTGCGATGTGTTAGAGACGTTAGAGTACATACATATAGCTTCTAATAGAACTTATCATAATTGCTAGCTGTTGTCTTATTTTGTGTGAGACTGCACAAACAGACTCACGATGTCCGCGATTACGCGGAGCCCTAATCAAAATAATATTTGTCCAATCGACAAGGAGAACAACTATTAGATACACTTACCATCACGCTGGTACTGGTGACGTGACGTAGTCCCTGGTCACGTCGTATCTGGGTGGGGTGTAAGTGTAAATGTGTTTTGAGTTGTGTATGTGAAGTTATGTAGATTCGACGGTAACCAAAGGACGCCCCACAGCGCGTACCATCGACTCCCTGGTCAAACCTTCCAAGATCACACACGTGGCACTTTTCAGTCAATGTCCAAATAAATCTTATCCCGGTTTGCTAACCCAATTGGGGATTTACCATAGTCCAGCACTCAATTTAGGAAGTTACCGGCGTCCAAATGACACAAAGCCGGCTAGGTACTTAACCAACAAATTACTCGCGGTCACGACCCAATATGGCGAGATTTCTCAATTTTCACTCAATTATCAACAAAATATCAAACACCGATCAAGATTGTATCGGATTAAGATTAACTCAAAGTTTCAATTAATAATTACACGACCACAACGTGCATCAAAAAAACAAGACGGGAGCGACCATTTTTCCAACCAAAATGGCACAGACAACCAAACGTCATCTCACTGACAACTGAAACGTAATCTGTCAAACGTCAAAAAGGTGCAATCAGAAACTTGGTGGATGAAACATATTTCATGTCCGTTTTAAAGGATTTTTAGCATATTTATGAATATCCGGTATCCGCCGGATAATGAGTTACTATCCGGTATCTGGCCGGATAGTAAAATTTGGGCCGGATAGGCCGGATACTGAATAGTTACCGGATATCCGTTGCATCTCTAACAAAAAGTGACTTTTTAGAATTTTTGTCTGTGTGTATGGTACGGCTTCACGCCGAAACTACTGGATAGATTGAATAAAATTCACCAGAAATGTTCTCTGTAAACCAAGGAAGGCTTTAAGCTACAAACTATCACGCCGTATGTTATGGGAGGTAAGCAATATTGATTTTAAAAGGTTTTTGTTCGTAATTGGATGCACAAAATAATTGAATGCACAAAATGACATGTTTTAAGCTATAGTTAGCTAGTTAACAATAAAATAAAATTATAAACGGTTAATTTTAGGTCGATCTGGAACCGAAAGCTAGTAACCTCGATCATCGAACTCAAAACGATTGGATGATTTTTTTTTCAAAAAATAGCATTTGTTTTTTTCTTTCTAATTTAAGTAATAGAGGTCAATAGGCAGTCGATCCATGTAAAATACCGGTATTCAGCTGCACCCGATTAGACTGGAAGCCGGCCCCAACATAGTTGGGAAAAGGCTAGGCAGATGACGAGCCCAAAAGGCGGCCTTTATCTCAGCATGTTGATATTCTGATCTCAGATCTATTGTTTGCTTCCGATTGTTCCAGAACTGCAGTTGATCTCTCGATACCCTTGCGTGCTGTCAGCCCCGTACCTGTCAGATGAAGGGATGAAGCCGAAGGGTGTGATCCGGGAAGAGGGCGACGAAGACAAAGTACTCAGGTTCCTGATGTACAAACAATTCCCAAATGGAAATTCATGTATGTATTTGGAAAAAATAATTAAAATCAAAGCATTTATTTCAAGTAGGCTAGTTACATGCACTTCTGTCGAATTGGACAACAATATAAAATGAAGCTACAGTCCCAGACTTCCAGTCCCCCCTTGTGACGCTTTGGAGAAAAACGGCAAGAAACGCCATAGACACTCTTTTAAATCAGAATATTGTTACAAAACCTTGGTTACATTATTCCTGTTGAGAAGGTTATGTGAGAATGATGTAGCAATATGTGGTTAGACGTAAACTTATAAGCCATAATGTTTGATTAACCTTTATACGGGTCAGAGGCCCTACTCTTTAACGTCCGTCCGTCCGTCCGTCTCTATCCGTCTCTCTCGCGCACGTCTACAGATGAGTGCGAGTGAGAGAGATGGATAGAGACGGACGGACGGGCGGACGTTAGAGAGTAGGGCCCCAGTGGCGGCGGTCGTAGTTACAGAATATTATAATCATCAAAAACCGGCCAAGTGCGAGTCGGACTCGCGCACGAAGGGTTCCGTACCAATTATTATAAAAAAATCACGTTTGTTGTATGGGAGCCCCCCTTAAATATTAATTTGATTCTGTTTTTAGTATTTGTTGTTATAGCGGCAACAGAAATACATCATCTGTGAAAATTTCAACTGTCTAGCTGTCACGGTTCATGAGATACAGCCTGGTGACAGACAGACGGACAGACGGACAGACGGACAGGACGGACAGACGGACAGACGGACAGACAGCGAAGTCTTAGTAATAGGGTTCCGTTTTTACCCTTTGGGTACGGAACCCTAAAAATCACGTTTGTTGTATGGGAGCCCCCCTAAATATTAATTTGATTCTGTTTTTAGTATTTGTTGTTATAGCGGCAACAGAAATACATCATCTGTGAAAATTTCAACTGTCTAGCTGTCACGGTTCATGAGATACAGCCTGGTGACAGACAGACGGACAGACGGACAGACAGCGAAGTCTTAGTAATAGGGTTCCGTTTTTACCCTTTGGGTACGGAACCCTAAAAAATGCCTGGGTGTGACATTGAGCCATGTTCCCACAGCCGTTCCTACGAGTACATGGCCGTCTCCGTCACGATCAACCATCTCGTAGCCAACCCAAGAACTGCATTATAAATTTTCACATAAGGCCCACTGCGTTCCTGTGGACGGTGGGCTATGGGCTACCTCGCCGTCCGTCCGTCTCATGACGACAGGCCGTGTCGACAAGCAGGAGTGTTCCACGCGCGCCTCAAAGAGAGTCGGCAAAAGGGAAGGGGTCTGTAAAGGACCGATGCCTGCCGGGGTTGCGGGACTGTTCGAAAGAGATACCGTGGCCCCGGAACACTAAGGGCGAGGAAGGAACATGGATGGGTTTTAGTCAGTAAAAGTCTGACACTCCCTCCTGCTCCGCCCAGAGCGGGAGGAGTCATTTGATGATTTCCCATCCGAAAAAAAAAAAGAAAAGGCTCACTGCGTTAATCTAAGCGTTTATACAAACTTATTATAGTTCACCTATGGGCTGCAACAGCTGTTTAGAAAAGAAGGAGGCTCACTTTAATGCTTTCTTCTGTACTGTAAATCTAGTAAACACCACAAACACGCCAAAGATATCACTGTTATTCAGCGTTTAATAGTGCAGTGTCCTATCAGCAGTGCAAGTACGTAGCACTCGATTCGATACGATTCGATAAATCTGACAGTTATTCTCGATAAAATGAGTTTTTAACCAATCGAAAAGTCGGATTTATCGAATCGTATCGATTCGATCGGTATCGATTGCTACGTACTTGCAGTGCAGCTGCGAGAGCGCTTGTTTGTGAACACAAATAATGCAGTTTCCTGAATAAAAACCTAAGCGTGTACTTTAAAACAGTTGCATTTAAAGAGAGAACACATGAACTACTATAACGTCAGCAGATACTTTGTAAAGTTATTTAACAAAGAATTAATGCTATAAGCTGCATACAGATAAACTTTTACTTTATTAGTCAGGTGTTACTATACACTCGAATAACAGCATTTATCTAGGCCAACTCAGAACTTAGTGGACTTTTATGCAGTTACGTAGCAGCAAACCTGGCAGCCATTTTGTCTACGGCTGAATTATTGAACTTGCGTAGACATTTTTAATCTAAAAATCTGGAACAGGCCAATTTAAAAATCAACTTAGGCACGCGTGCTTTCAACTACGGCGAATACCCAATAAACAGTGACATAAATAAATCGCTAGGGTAAGAATTCAGTGATCACTGCTTCATTTAATCAGTTTAGTTTGTACGAGCTTTTGCTCGCGTTTTGTTCGGAAATTATCCCACGAGAACGTTTTAAATATGCCTATGAAACTCACAAATAACATGGCTTTCTATTGGTAAAAGAATTTTCAAAATCGGTTCAGTAGATCCAGAGATTACCTTTACCCCCGCTACCTCGCAAACTTTACCTCTCTAGAATATTATTATAGTAATGTAGTGTGTGTTTTGGGATTCGAAATAAAACGGCAAGCAAACTTTACGTCTTTAATATTATAGGAATCAATTAACCGTCTGAAAGTTATAGGACTTACCGGATACCTACCTACTTTTAAAAAAATGTTATGGACTGACACGAAATGTTTTAAAATGATTGTTTTTTTTTTTTACAGAACTCATAAACCTATATTCCGAGTGGACACAACTACACAATGGCCATACACAAGGATAGTTTATCCTTATTAAGAATGAAGTTAATTAGTTTCTAAGAGCAGCAATACAATAATAAAATGGTTATGATTATTCATATGTAGTTGTCTGCTTTTATTTTGTATCCAAACAAACCCCTCTATTTCTCTTGAACATATTTATTAAAATTATGAGCATTTTTAGAATTTACGATAGATGTCTGAAAATTAAACCTTAAGGTATCCTTCAATAGGGAATATGCACGTAATTTTTTCTTCACCTAATTAAATCAATAAAACACAGTACTATCAACCCAAGAAAAGTTTTAAAAGTTAAGTTCAACTACTGCTTATCGCTTAAAAATAATATTAAACTCCTGTAATTTTCTACGACAGTTCAAACGTAGCTGTCGCGCCCATGATGTGACGTCATTTACCACAATCTGCCTTGTTTACATCTAATTTTTGCCCTTAATAGAATAATTTTATCAATTGTATGTGTATAGTCAAGTAAAAATTGCAATAACAATATTATAATAAAATCTTAGTAAAGGTTTTCAAATAAAAGTGTTTTTTTTTGACACATAGACTTTGATGTCACTAACGGTGTTATCGAGGACGACGCGTTTGGTGGGTGCGTTCCGTTTCACCAAAAACATGCTGCATAAAACAGTAAATTGTAAAATAAGTGATGTATTAGCTACTTAAACAAGTGTACCACAATGTTTTTATGGGCCAATACAAGGCATTTTTAATCAATAAAAAGAGTTTTTTCATGCATATTCCCTATTCAATAATAATAATAATAATCGATCAGAGCGGCGCGCAATGATTGTTGACATAACGGTCCCACATGATGAGAACCTCGTGAAAGCCGAGAAAGATAAACAAATCAAGTATCTTGACTTGGCTCGCGAGGTTGTTGACATGTGGGAAGTGGACTCAGCAATCATTGTGCCGATAGTCGTATCAGCCCATGGCTTAATTGCCAAGAGCCTCGATCAATACCTGAGGAGGCTCTCGTTAGGCAGCTGGATCAAGGGCTTGATTCAGAAAGCGGTACTCCTGGACACGGCTCGTATTGTTAGGAGGTTCCTCTCTCTGGAGCCCTGACCGCCGGTAGCTTGGACCCTGTTCCCGATACCGGTGGGCTACAATTTTTTATATTTTTAAATGTTTTTTATATATTTTTTAATTAATATTTAAAAATGTAACAAATTTGTTTGTAAATGAATAAAGGAAATAATAATAAATCATAGTAGTAAGTAGAAGAGGCCGAGTAAAAGTAGGTACTATTGGCGACACTCCCGCCTGACCACCACTAAGCTTATTTTTGCTTGCACTCGCAACATAGAAACGCTCCCTAGCCCCGTCTCGTTGACTTTGTATAGAAATTATGAATGAAAAGATACCGAATCGGCCGAGCACACTGACGACGTACGCCAAACGAGAGTTATTGTTATTTTGCGCGCCAAAGTTGAGGCTTTCCTAATAGGCCCAAACTTTAAGGGGGCGTGGCTCGGCACCTCCGCATGTTTTAAGCGAAAAAATTATAAAATGGTCAGGCGGAAAAGACCCCGACTGTACCTATCCTTAGTATAACGTGGGTGGACCATGGAAGACCACACTAACGAATAAACACTATTTATTCGTTAATTTACTGGATAAATGAAGGAAACATTGCTTGTCGCCAAATTTGGTGATTCTAGGTCAACGGGAACTACCATATAGGTTTTCAACTCAAAATCTATAGAGTATATAGTTCCGGTTGACCTAGAACTGGCAATTTTGGTTAAAAGCAAGGTCTTACAACACAAGTAAAGGGAAAATTCCAAAACAATTAAAAAAGTTGAACTTAAGGTAAATTTTGGTACCTACTTACAAGTTTTCGCGAAAATCTAAATTTGCCCATATCTTTTTATCATGTTAAATTTTATACACCTAATAGGGACTATAGACCTCAGTATCTGTTATAAATTTCAACTTGCTAGGTCCACCCGTTCCTGAGAATATTGGTAGTGACAGACGGACAAAAAAGTGATCCTATAAGGCAGCGGTCGGCAACCCTTGACGTCTTGCTTGCGGCCCGTGAATGTTTTGTAAACAAGTTATAATTATCAAAATAAATGCATGAACGAACCGCAATCGACTGTATAGTGTGGATCCAGCCATAAGGCGACTTTAGTCAACATTTCTTCCATAGAAATTTCGGGAGGGAATTACTTCACTCTCACACTCTACATCCAAAGTTAAACATGATATCGTTTTGTCTCATTATTAATTTTGTCTGTGCAGAAACAGAATAGTAAAAAAAGCCATTAGCCATAGCCATAGCCACGAGCTACCGAAGATTCGTTTTTATTTCCAATTTTAACGCAACTTTGGGCGTAAATTAGTAATAAAAGAAGTGTCAAATTTCCAAAACAAAGTCGGTACCGACAAAACACAATTATCAAAGAATTCAATTTTTTTTTTTTGTAATTGATGTTTGCGGTGGTTTTTTCATAAAACTCGATTTTCCGAACGCCTTTTACTATGAATTAATCGTGCATCTCACTGAAATCACTCTGTCGGACACGATGTCAGGTGAGAGCGTGCTTTTTGGCCACGCCCACCAGTGAGTACGAGCCCGCGACTAGTGCAACCTTAAGAACGCGCTTTTAATTTTTTCTATGGGATATCACCAATTATACGTAGCTATATTGGGCTTCTAGGGTAAATATCACAAGTGCGGCCGGCCTTTACTTCATTTTGCCACCTTGTGGCCCTTGCCTGCCAAAAGGTTGCCGACCGCTGCTATAAGGGTTCCTTTTTTACCTTTTGAGGTACGGAACCCTAAATCCTTAGAAAAATTCCGGTGAAATATGATTCAAAATAAGGAGCTAAATGAATCCTATCAGTTTGCGGATGGCTACCTTGCACCAAATTGCACCCTGTATACTACCTTATATTATTTGAAGGTACTTACGTATCGTGTGGCATAGCCGTGAGATGCCCTTTTTATGAACACAAATGTTACAAAACTTGTTTGTATTGATACCAGCTATCGATTAATATAGGTCTTATGCGTGGCCGTTACTTTGAAAAAAAAAAACAAAATGGCGGAAGTTAATCCGGGCCCGCTTTAACAAAAATCTTTCAAGCCCTTTGACAGATTGTAGTGGCTTGATATACGGTGTCAGTACACAGTGTACACGCCCAATGACAACATCGCGGCCGTTTAAAGGTGAACGCAGTCGCCGCATTCCATTCTTCGTATAAAGTTCTATGCAATCTGTGTCTGTGTGCAATCTGTGTCTATGTCTGTGTGCGAGACATATTACTATACTCTATGGTGCGAGATTGCATAGAAAAATTAGAATGCGGCGACTGCGGTGCGGCTAAGTCTGCGTTCACTTTTAAGAACGCTACAAATATTCGCGGTGAGAGAGTGCCTTAAGTCGAGTAAATCGATTAGTTCTTACAACTCATTAGCATCTCAACCGACGATTTTAGTTAATTAGCTAGAATTTTAATCAGAGTAATCTAGTTTTACACGCTTTAATTAATATTTGTACTTGCCACAGACTGTTGTAACAGAAATGTTTTTTTTTTGAGGTAAAAAATGTTTGTTTGAAACAAAAATTGTGGGGTATGATACATAGTACCACTACAAAAAAATAAAAATGTATACTACCACTAAATAACTACTGAAAAAAAATATCACGCTCTAATTTAATTCGGGGTTTACAAGGTAAAATCGATACCTCCTATTGTTGAAGTCAGTTAAAATGTAGCCTATGTTACTTGGGTATAATAACGAACATTAACGTAAATTTTGGTACAAGTTTTCGCGAAAACTGGAGCCGTGTGGTATCCGGCAGAGTAGAATAGATCCAACCCATTACACTCACGGGTGTCGTACAAGGCGACTAATGTCTGAGGCAGAAAACCTTGCGCCTCCGTAGACCAGAGAATGGGCAGCAGCGTTTTCTGTTAGTCTTTCGTCACTGCGATCTCCAATCCGCCTGCCAAGCGTGGAGATTACGGCAAATTCCTCCCATCATGGGAGAGGCTTATGTCCAGCTGGACGTTATGGGCTGTTTTTGTTGTTTGTTTGTTGTATGTTATAATGTAAACCAACATCAAACTAAGTAACTCTACGTAAACATTATTGCTGGGAAACGACTTTTTTTTTTTGGGGTGAAGCCGCGAAAATATACACACATCAAAAGTGTCTAGGGATCAAGCATTTTTATGCGGATTTCTTGAGATTGAGATGTGGCTTTGTAATAAATTTATGATTTTATAAATTTATATGGATCCTTTTTGGTGCATTTCATAATTTGAATCAGGAACTCTCAATCAAATTCGAGTAAAAGATGAAAATAAGCTGTCAATATTTTCCCTATAAAAACATACAACGCATTGAAGACATTATTAGTGCTACTGTTTCCCTACTACTGATTAAAACCAACGTTATTATGGAGCGGCGACGTCATTTAAGCAGGGAAGAAATGCTCAGAGCCGTGGGAATGATAGAAGCTGGTTCCCGGCAACGTACTGTAGCTTTAGCTCTGAATACAAGTCAGAGTGTTATCAGTCGACTTTGGACACGTTACCGAAGCACTGGTACCGTGGCTGAGCGCCATGGAGGACGGTATCGCTGCACCACACGGAGACAAGACCGATACATTCAAATCTTAACTCGAAGAGCTCCAACAATAACCGCCATGATGTTAGCCGTGAGGCTTCATCACTCTTCAGGGAACTTAATTAGCGACCAAACAGTCACAAACCGCTTGCATGAAGTGAACCTTCATTCCCGAAGACCGCTACGGGTACCACCTATAGCAATGCACAATCGTAGGATTCGATATCAATGGGCTCTTGAACACAGAAATTGGGCAGAAGAACAATGGCGTTTCGTGTGCTTTTCTGATGAGTCTCGTTTTGGTATGAGACCGGATACAAGACGTATACGACACTGGAGAACCCCTGGACGCCAACAGCGATTAAAATCCTGCCAGGAAGTCCATCCTTATAGTGGTGGAACCATCATGGTATGGGCGGGTATTTGGATCGGCGGAAGAACTGAGTTGATTTGGATCAGAGGCAACCTCAACGCTCAAATTTATGCTGAGACGATTGTATCAGACGTCATCGTTCCTCTACAAGTGCAAATCGGTCCCTTATTTCAGTTAATGCATGATAATGCACGACCGCACACCGCAAGAGTTGTAAGACAGACTCTCGCCGCAGCTAACATCAATGTCCTGCCCTGGCCTGCTCAGTCGCCAGACTTGAACCCGATTGAGCATGCATGGGATATGCTACAGAGAAGAGCTCTGCCGAATATGGAGGGTATCCAGTCGCAAGAAGACCTTTTTTTGTTGTTGCAACGAACATGGGCGGCCATTCCACAGCGTGATTTGGATGAACTCATTTTGAGTATGCCAAACCGATGTTCTTGTGTTGTTAGTGTTCGCGGTAGAAACACGGATTATTAATTGTTTAAGTTACCCAATAAAATTTTAAAGAAAACTGTGTTTTCAGTAATTTTTTCGAACTTTAATGTTAGTGGTTCAAATGTCAAAAATCCCTTTATTAGGAAAATGGCAAATTTCTTTATTAATGCAAAGGTGACTTGGTTTATCGTTACTGTGACAAACGAAAACACTTTATTTGATGAATCCTTAAAGAAAATTTTAATTAATATCAATCAGGAGAAAAGTTATTGCAAAAATATATGTTGATCCCTAGATACTTTTGATGTGTGTATCTTATTTATTCAGTTCCAACGAACAAAAACTAAACTAACTAAATTCCAACGAACAGAATGTCGCATCTATATTATGTACTTCTTATTCTATGCTAACTTGACTAATTTCGTACGCAAGTTAATTATTTGCTTTCCTTACATTGTATTTTAGTTTGTATTTGTCTCGTAAACGGGCTACGTGGAAACTTTTCAAATACAACATGAGGCTGGGTAAGATACCAATACTTTTTTAAACCGACGAAGAAAAGACGTCGATCTTGCCCGCGTATAGCATGACCACCCGTAGGGTGCTTACATAAAGAAGCAGGTTTCCGGTACGGGCGAGTCGGTACCGATCGGTACAGGCAGTGGCGTAGCGTGGGTTTTCGCCGCTTGGGGCCGATCGGTAATACCAAGTTATCGGAGTCAAAATTGTGGCAATTAAGGTGTTTAATAGTATCACCCATTTGAAGGCCTGCACCCAATTACCAATCACCCTGTATATCAACATTTATATCGTTTTCTATGGCAAGAATGGCATGACATTGCGCGCGCGATTTAATTATTTTTTTTGTACAATTTCCTAATTAATAAATTGGCGCTACCTGCCGCCCGCTTTCATATGCCGCCTGGGGCCATGGCCCCCACCGCCCCCCCGTAGCTACGCCACTGGGTACAGGGTTCACTTGCTTATAGTTTAAACCTGCTTCTTTATATAAGCGAGCACATAAGATAACATAGAAATGAATACCTGCACCGATCGGTACCGACTCGCCCGTACGTGTAACCTGCTTTTCTATGTAAGCACCCGTAGCGACGAAAGAGGAATCGACAAATCCTTTGTTTATCTGTAATTTTGTCGATTCAATGCCAGATGAACAAAAGATTTGTCGATTCTCTTTCGTCTCTATGGTGGTCACGCTACGCGAGTTGGTCGCAAGCGCGATTGCTGAGGATGAGGTCCTGCATGGGTTCGATTCCAAGATGGGCAGTGTTTTTGGGTTTTTGCATCAGGAACTTCTCAGTATTAGCCACGTTATGCTCGTTTGATGGGAATTGAATAGTCCATTCCTTGTCACAGAGAGGAGGTCTGTGTCCCAGCTGTGGGAACATTATATAGGCTGATTATGCTATTATCAAGAGCAGTGTTGGCCCAGTGGTGGCGGCCCCGACTTACAAACAGTAAGTCGTGGGTTCGAACCCAGACAGGCGCATTACTTTGTGTAATTTATTTCATCATGTGTTTAATTAATTACTTTTATTTTTCAGTCATACTTTTACTATTGATCCAATTGGGATATATAATAGCGAAGGCAGTAGAAACCCCGAATTCATGTAACGATTCACCTGAAAACGACCCCCGAATAAAAAGAAGCGATGAAATTGACATCGATGCCGAAATAACAGAAAAATCTACAAAAGGTCCCAAAGATACCGCGACTAGTAAAAAGTTTTCCGAACAAAACAGTGTAAATGACGATGATCTAGGTAAATCTGACAATGACAATGAAAAAACTAATGAATTTGCATTGAATCCTAATACTCTGCCCCAAAAATTACCTCTAATCAGCAACGTTACGAAATTTCCAGCCAATATTGAGAAAGGAGGTAATGTTACAAATAAATTACCTACTAAAGCTACACCGCCAAAAGAGACTGTGTATTACCAAGCTATTGATCCGAAATATCTCATCATTTCTGGACTAAAGCCTATGCCCAACAAAAATGGTACTAATATTATTAAAACTGGAGGACCAGTTCCTTCTCTCGACGAATCAAAAACAGCACTTTTAGATGACGTGAATACGACCGAAGTAATGAACGTTACAAATGAAGGTGAATCAAATGATAATGTAGGAAAAGGAAAAGAAATAGCAATTGATGCCAAATACACAGACGTAACTAATATACGTGAACTCAGAGAACACCTACTTGACCATCTGTTGGATTATTTCATAAACATCATAAAAGAAGAAAACATAATTCGTAATGATACTAGAAAGAACAACGGCAAAGATAGGATGAAAGTTGAAGAGAAACTCAGAAATTACTACGATCCTCACCATTTAGACATGTTTGTTGTAGATGATGATGATGATTACGATGATAATAACCTAGATTACCATGCCAATGACAGTGAAGACGATTTATTAGACAATATTGAAGAACTAAACAGAGGAAACGTTACTAATATTTATGCATTTAAATATGCAGATGAAATATATAAAAATGCAGGTGAAACACACAAATCTTCCAAAGATTCACAAGAATTACAGCTGAATTTAGAAGAGAACCTTAACAGTAGTAGTCCTGATGGAGAATATTTTAATGTCACCAGCTTACCAGAACCTGTCACTACAGAACACATCGATTTAAAAGAAGAAGAAAATGATTTGAGCATCACCTTGTTAAATACAACGGAAGAATCTGCAGATGTTTATGGCAGCAATATTAATGTGACAACTACAAAAAGTTATTTTTCGAATGAAGCTTTAAATGATGGAACAGCTGAAATTGACACGGAACCTTTAAACTATTTAGAAGAAGTAGTAACAGATAAAATAGAAAATGTCTACGACAACGGTGCACTAGTAATAGATGATTATACATCATACGAAGATAATACCGACTCAGATGAATTTCAAGTAACCAAAAGTATAACTGTACATGAAAACGAAAGATACCCAAATGTTGATACGAAAGAAAATGGACGAAGAAAGAATGGCTTTGTTAAAGAAGTACCCACTGAACACGCTATTTTGGGTGGGATTAAAAATGAAACAAATGATGAAATTTTGACAGACAACACGGCGAATACATCTTCTAAACATGACAAGGATGATATAATTAAGGATTTAGCTAATTTAGATGTACTAAACAAAAATATAGACGACGATGCGCCGTGCAATGAGAATAATGTGTCTGAAAATAAAACCAAGAACTCTTCAAAGAAATCCAAGCGCCGCGGTAACAGAGGGAAACTTATAAGAAACAAGAACTGTGGTTTTTATAAAAAATCTAAACGACATGATTGTAGAAAGAGTATCGTATTAAATTTAAAAATAAATCTTATTTAGTTTGCTATAAAGAATTTTATTTTATAAATACGTACTTGGGTTTCAGTGGCTGTGGGCACATTGGACCAATGTGTCCAAAACGGATGGCCGATGGGCCAAAAAGTTCTGAAGTGGTTACCGCGAATCGGAAGACGTGAACGGCCATCCCTATAGGTGGACCGATGACCTGGTGAAGGTTGCAGGGATCCGCTGGATGCGAGTCGCACGGGACCGGGACATGTGGCCACACGTAGGGGAGGCCGGCGTCCAGCTGTGGACGTCTGATCCGCTGGATGCGAGTCGCACGGGACCGGGACATGTGGCCACTCGTAGGGGAGGCCGGCGTCCAGCTGTGGACGTCTGATCCGCTGGATGCGAGTCGCACGGGACCGGGACATGTGGCCACACGTAGGGGAGGCCGGCATTCAGCTGTGGACGTCTGATCTGCTGGATGCGAGTCGCACGGGACCGGGACATGTGGCCACACGTAGGGGAGGCCGGCATCCAGCTGTGGACGTCTGATCCGCTGGATGCGAGTCGCACGGGACCGGGACATGTGGCCACTCGTAGGGGAGGCCGGCGTCCAGCTGTGGACGTCTGATCCGCTGGATGCGAGTCGCACGGGACCGGGACATGTGGCCACACGTAGGGGAGGCCGGCATCCAGCTGTGGACGTCTGATCTGCTTGATGAGAGTCGCACGGGACCGGGACATGTGGCCACACGTAGGGGAGGCCGGCGTCCATCTGTGGACGTCTGATCCGCTGGATGCGAGTCGCACGGGACCGGGACATGTGGCCACACGTAGGGGAGGCCGGCGTCCAGCTGTGGACGTCTGATCCGCTGGATGCGAGTCGCACGGGACCGGGACATGTGGCCACACGTAGGGGAGGCTGGCATCCAGCTGTGGACGTCTGATCCGCTTGATGAGAGTCGCACGGGACCGGGACATGTGGCCACACGTAGGGGAGGCCGGCGTCCATCTGTGGACGTCTGATCCGCTGGATGCGAGTCGCACGGGACCGGGACATGTGGCCACACGTAGGGGAGGCCGGCGTCCAGCTGTGGACGTCTGATCCGCTGGATGCGAATAGCACGGGACATGTGGCGACACTTGGGGGCGGCGAACGTCCAGCAGTGGACGTCTTTCGGCTTAAATGATGATGATGATGAATGCAAGACACCCGAAAGACTCGTATTTTATGTACACCTACAACACCACCTATCCTACCTACCAACAGTTGGGAGGGCTTGCTACACTTAATAATACGTGAGATAGTACTAACATAGTGGTCGCAAACATGACTACTGAACATTAGAGACTAGCTTTATGCCCGCGGCGAGATAATTGTCCCACGGGATCATACTGCTGTGATGGTAAGTATCCTATACATGTGATAAACTATCTGTGTGCTAAATTTCATCCAAATCCGTTCAGTAATTTTGGTGTGAAAGAGTAACAAATATACACACATGCGAACTTTCACATCTACAATATTAGTATGATTCCTATGTCGGGCAAAGCGTAGGGTTTTCTATCAGAAATTCCTCAGTAGAGCCTGGATTTGGATTGGAGTCTGGATTTGCGCCCAGTTGAACGCAATAGGCTCACCCCCTATTACTTTGGACTTGGACATAACCATAACTATAACATAACATGTGGGTGTAGTATTAGGTAACTACACCTCCGCCTAACCCATCGGGGATTAAGTTGTGATGTTATGTGTGTAAGAAATCTCTAACACAACTCATAAAGAAAACTGAAACGAAAAATAGAAAAACCTTTTTATGACAAGTTTATGATTTTAACATAATAAAAAGTTAACAGATTTTCAATAAAAATGGTTTCAATAAAATGGACAGTCGAACGCTGCTACAATTGTTCAGTAAGTGGTTTTTCCCTACGTTTCTTGCAGAAGACCAAGAACTATCGTGTCACTAACTGAGTAGTGGGTATCAGATAGGCAGTCACTCCATGTAAAATACTAGTATCTAGCTGCGTCTGCAGCAGTGGCCCAGTGGTACCGACTTACAAAAATAGTGATTCATGGGTTCAGGCGCGGGCCTGTGGACGGTGGGCTATGGGCTAGCTCGCCGTCCGTCCGTCTCATGACGACAGGCCGTGTCGACGGCGCAGGCGTGTTCCACGCGCGCCTCAAAGAGAGTCAGCAATAGGAAGGGGTCCGCAAGGGCCGATGCCTGCCGGGGTTGCGGGACTGTTCGAAAGAGATACCGCGGCCCTGGAACACAAATGGCGATGAAGGAACATGGATGGGTTTTAGTCAGTAAAAGTCTGACACTCCCTCCTGCTCCGCCCAGAGCGGGAGGAGTCATTTGATGATTTCCCATCCGAAAAAAAAAATTGGTTCGACCCAGGCAGGCGCATTACTTTCAAGTGTAATTTATTTCATCACCACTGCTCTCAAAACGGTGAAGGAAAACATCGTGTGGAAATCGGCATGTCCTAGAACCAAACATTTGAAGACATGTGATATCTACCAACCCGCACTGGGCCCGCGTGGTGGATTATAGCTCATTCCCTCTCATAGAGAGGAGGCCGTGTTTCCCAGCAGTGGGAACATTATGGGCTGGTTATGTATCTGGTAAGACTAGAAGCCAGAAATAAATTTGGGAAAAGGCAGGTAGTTCACGAGGTTAACCGCCATGACCGAAAACAGCCTAGGTACCTAAAATAAATAAAAAATAAAATAAATATTGCTGGACATTACACACAGCGCCATCTAGTGCCACGCTAAGCAACGAGGCTTATGTCGTGGACACCAGATAGTTGATATACTACATAATGTACTTTTTGTTTGTAAATAGGTACATACTTATTATACATATAATGACTCGGAAACAAACGTCCATGCTGATCACACAAAAATTTGCTCCGACCGGGATTCGAACCCGGGACCCTAAGAACGTAAGGCAGCCTTACTACCGCTGCGCCATTCGGGTCGTCGAAAATCACATGTTATAGCAGTATTCTTCTTCAGTTCGAGTATGCAAACCATGACCATGTGCCATGACCATGTGTGTGCGATGATGCTAGCTTTCATCTACTTCCCACTATCATCATCATCAGCCTATTAATGTTCCCACTGCTGGGGCTCAGGCCTCTTCTCTATGAGAGGGAATGAGCTATAAATTAATCCACCACGCGGGCCCAGTGCGGATTGGTAGATGTCACATGTCTTCGAATTTTTCGCACACTACGAAGCCATCAAAACAATCCTAATCCTAACATTATTATAAATGCGAAAGTAAGTTTGTTTGTTACCTTTTTACGCCTAAACCTAGTGGTTTAGGCGTAAAAAGGTAACAAACAAACTTACTTTCGCATTTATAAACTAAACAGATCATTCTGAAATATTGCTTAAACGTTGTCAGATGTACAGAAACGGACATAGTGAAGCTTTCATAACGAAATAACACTTCCTTGGCAGTCGGCTAAAAAGTGCTGTTCCCGAGAAAAACAACAATTATAACATTCTAATGATAATTAATGGCGCCACGTGTCTTTTGAACCATGATTGAAATATATATTACAAGCAGAGTACACAACCCGAATTGATTGTCGAATTCTAAATTAACGCGAGCGTAGCCGCCTGCGAAAGCTAATAATGTTATAAGACGTCGCATGATAGGCCACTAGGGGAACGATTACCAACCTGCTAACCTGCCCATGTTTTTTTTGACAGCTCTATCAATAATTTTCACAAAACAAAGCGAAACCAGAACTTTGAATGAGACGAGTAGTTTTGCGAAGAACCAGACATATAGTGTTGATAACACGTTAGTCGATAAACACTTTAAGCCAACTGATGTAAGTGACACAAACGGTACAGTACCAATGAAAGATATATATTATGCTCAGCAAAGAGTATATACAAATCCTGAATCAAAACATTTTATTGGAAATAGACACATCACTGCACAGATACTAAACGAAGAAAATGACGCTGAAAATTTAAAGACAGAGCAACCAAGCCGTCTCCAGTCAAATTCAACATTATTATCAAATGAACTAACGTCTTTGGATAACAGCAACCATTTTTCAAACAAAGAGAAGTACACTGAAAAAGATAGCCGAATAAATTTGGTAAATAATGACTTTCTAGAAGTATTGGCAATAAGGACAGCCATCGAAAAAGTCAAACAAGAATTAAGTGAGACAAAAAACAAACTTAAAGACGAATCTTTACTTAACGCTGCGAAAGAACACCTAACACACACCAAACCACGACATAAATATTCGACAAGGAGACATATTCGTACAACACAATCAATGACAGAAAACTCATTAATAACTGAAGTCGACAACGGAATTCATAAAACAGAACATGAAGAAAAAAGAAATCACAAAACTCCAGATAAACGAGAAAATGGTATCTATGGATTACAACGCCCTCCAAAACATGATAACAAACTGAAACATATTGCTAATAAAAGTCATGACGCATTATCACTAGAAAACGAACAGTATGAAATTAAACATGTTGATGAAATGGCAAAAGTGTGGGCTTTAAAACAAATCAATTTCGAATACACACCTAAATACAAACAAAAGAAAAAACACCCAACTGACAAACCAATTCAACGACTAAAACATTTGACAACGAGACATCATAACACAAATACTCGTACAGCACAATCAATTACAGAAAACTCATTAATATCTGAAGTCAATAACGTTATAAGTAAAAAAGAACATAGAGAAAATAGAAATCACAAAACTCTAAAAAAACGAAAAAATGATATCTTTAAATTACAATACGCTAATGAATCTAAAATAGCGTCAAAACATGATAATGAATTAAAATATATTGATAATAAGAGTCATGACGCATCACTAGAGAACGAACAGCATGAATTAAAGCATGTTGATGACAAGGCAGAAGTGTGGGCTTCAAAACAAATCAATTTGAAACACACACCTAAATACAAACGTTATGTCCAAAAAAGGAAACATCATGACGACAAAGATAAACATAGCGATAAAACAAAACAGAATTCAAAAATCAAACATGATTTAGAAATTTACCAAGATAAATACAAACTAGCAGTCAAAAAAAGAGACGAAGGTGAAATAATACACGATTCTGGAGACTCCTTGAACCCTGATGAAGTAGGTACCCAAACATTAGAAAAACATGATGATGAAAGCCATAAAACTGTAAAACGAGAAAACAAGGGCAGCAAATTAAAACATCGTCACAATAAAAAATCCAACACAAAGTCATTGGAAAATGAAATCTACACATTAAACAATCATATAAACGATTTTCAAAAAGATGAAGTACAAGTTCCAAAACAAGTGCATAAATTAAACAAACCGGAATTCAGTCAGCATTTATATCAAAAAAAGAAATATGATAAAATTGCTAACACAAATAAGCATATAGGCAAACCAAAAAACAAATCAGAGAAAGTGATTTCGAACAAGCGAAATCATAAAAATAAATTATACTTTATTACTAAAAAACATAATAATATAAAAAGAGAAGATGACAGAATGTTCGATTCTAGAGATAAAAAAAGAGACAACTTAAAAGTTGATGAAGAAGATACCCCAACAGTAAATAAACAAATTGGCAGGCAAGCAGACAGGGAGATTGACGAGGAAGCCTCGCTAGAATCATGCGAAGAACCGTTCAAACAAAACAAAAGTTTTCATCTACCATTTTACATTTCAACTACAACGAGAGCTACAAAAGACAAAGATTTGAAGCACACTAAAAGTATAAGAGAAACAAAAACACTATTAGACGATCTAAACACAGTACTAAATGAAAATAAAAATCTAAATAATAATGCATTAAACCAAACAATAAATCGGTTTGTTTCATCAAAGATATTTGATTTAATAACTGATACTGTGGCTGGAAAAATGCTGAAGAAATTGCAAAAGTTGAGAGAAGAAAGAAATCTTATAACTACGCATCAGTTTAAGGCTAAGACAGAAGTGAAACCAAACAAAGTCGAACAAATCGATATTTTGTTTAAGAAAAACGGTGACATGCAGGTGATGATGAGCCGGGAAAACCTAACGGACATAGAAACCAACAAAAATTGGGACATCGATACATTTTATTCATTGTACCTGTAATAAAACACTTACTGCTTAACTACTTAAATAAATTATTTCAAGAACCAAAAAACAAGAACGAGTCGGACTCGCTCACCGAGGGTTCCATACAAGCTTTTTAAAGGACAAACTTAACTTTGCTGCTCGATCCAGTGAAACGGCTATCGCACCAACCGCAAATTATAAGTGTGTAATAGTATAATCGTTTTTGTTTTTGTTACTATACTACAAATTTACGGTTTTCTGATTTTTCCCTTTACATGTGCTGTAAGACATTGCTTCTCACCAAATTTCGTGATTAAGATTAGGTCAACGGGAACTACCATACTTATAGGTTTTCGACCCAAAACCTATAGGCACTTCCGGTTGACCTAGAACTGTCAATTTTGGTTAAAAGCAAGGTTTTACAGCACAAGTAAAGGGAAAATTCCCAAAATAAAAAAACAATTTGGGACTTACATGTTTTCGTGAAAATCTAAATTTGCCCATATCTTTTTATAGTGTAATAGTGTGTATAGTAAGGACCTTGATTTTTATGCACATAATAGGGAGTAGGTATAGACCTCAGTATCTGGTATAAATTTCACGGTCCACCCGTTCCTGAGAAAATCGGTGGTGACAGATGGACGGACAGACGGACAAGAAAGTGATTTTATGGGTTACTTTTTTACCATTTGAGGTACGGAACCCTAAAAACATGAAACTTCCATTTTTTTACATACAAAAAATCGATTTTTTTCATAGCATTTGATCTTGTACCATTTGAACGTAACTCACAGCAACAATGAAACGTACCTATTACTCAAACCTCAGATAAAATACATAAACTCAAACATAGTCTTTTTTAAGGGTTCCGTAGTCAACTAGGAACCCTTATAGTTTCGCCATGGGAAAGATGTGGTTTGTTTTGTAATTTTTTTTGGTTCTTTTAGAAAAGTTATACTGACGCTGACAGCAAAAAAATGTCGTCATGCTTGATAGACTTTTGTCGATGAAGAATAGAAACATTTCTTTTCTACATTTTTAACATCGCCATGCTTAGGATAGAAATATTTCTACAATCTGTCATTTTGTCTATTGTTCCGTCGACAAAACCCATTTCCACGGTGGTCATATGTACACACAGCAAATTAGTTCGGTTTGTAGAGCACACCAACATAATGTTGGTGTGCGTAAAATCAACTGGTATATATTACTTCGCCTCACGTCTCACAATATGTCAGCAGCACGTGTGTGTGTGTGTGTGTGTGGCTAATCTTCGCTAATAGACTAAGCTCCCGTTGCACGAAACCCTACCTCACAAGGTGGCAGATCAGAAATGTAATGTAGTGATAGATACTACTTAGGAACACTGGATTTTAGTAGGTTGCCATCGCATATCCTGGAAGAACTTTTATTTTTTTTCGTTTTCGTAACGCTATTTTGATCGAAAATTACATCATAAGGTGGCAGATCGAAACGTTTACCTATCGAAAGAGACACATTTGGAGATAACAACCCGCATTGGTTGCCAGCCCAAACCCTGGCAGGTTTCAAGGTCAGCCATGTTTTATGAGCCCCAAAAATGGGGTAAATTACCTCATCAGGTGGCACCATGAAACCGATGCAGATCGATTGCCCTAGACGTGCCGTTCATGAATATATAGGGTTGCCTGCTGCTTGGCAGTTTTTCTGGTCAGCCACCTCGAGCAATATATCTCAAAATCTTGTAATAACGAGAAATTCTTGTATAGATGCTATGATTCAGGGTTTAATTTAATAAAAATTGGGATATTAAATTAAAGTCGACGTACTAACAGACTTGCGTCTCACGGTGTTGAAATAATAGGGTAAATGTACCAGTTTTGGTCATTTCTTCAAATATTGAAAAAAGTGATGTTGCCTTTTACGTTCAACGTGGTATAGTCTAACGGTCATTTTTGTGCTGCATAACAATATTTATCATGTAGAAATAATGAATCATTAATCACCTGTGATTTTATGAGTTTAGTCACCTTCAATCAGCTTATAGCTGTACCGAATTAGCGCACAAGCTGGGACCTGCGATGTGCAGAGCCTTACCAGCTGCACACGCCTACACAGGTTGTGATTACACATCCTAATTCAAGGGAAAGGATTAAAATTTCTGATTTAATAGAGGCCGAACAAGATTTTAGAAATGTTTTTGCATCCCTAAACAGTCCAGAGGACATTCAAAACAAAGAAAAGATACAAATACTTCAAAAGTGTACGCAAGTTATATTATTCGCCAAGAAGTGACGTGAATCAGGCTCGTTTCGAAATGTTGACAAAAACATATGGTAATATAACGCAAGCATCGAAATTCATGAAAAAAAATTATGAATTTCAATGCTGCAACTCTACCGCCAGGTTGGAAAAGTTTAAAACAATATTTACTAAGGACACTGCTTGTGAGCTCAATGTGGCGCAATGCTACAAAACCATCTTGTTTTTTGATCCCATTGAATGCGGATAGGTTCTAAATAGTAATAACAACTATGATATTTTGTGGTATGAAGGAGATTTATTTATTTATTTGTGATTCTTCTTCTGATGAAGAATAACTTTGTATATGGTACTTTAAATAAAAAAAATGTAACTTGTTTATATTTTTTAATGTTTGTACGTGTAAAAAAAACATGCAAGTGATTTTTTATTTCTTTTATGTTTGTACCTGTACTGATAATGCAATTCTATGCATCTTCTTCTAAATGTATAATAAATATAAAAAAGTTAAACGTACTGTTCTGTTCTAGTGTGAATAGATAATCCCGCGGCGGTATGTCGATCTCTAATAGTTTGATTGGGCTCTTGTGTTTTCTAATCAGGGTCACCAGGTACTCCAGATCTTCGATTATCCTAGTTTTATAGTTTTCCCTTTATGTGGCCATTAAACCCTAACTCTGTACCAAATTTCAGCTCTCTGAGTTTATGGGAAGTACTAGTTCTATTTTGATGATCATGAGTGAGTGAGTGAGTGTCATAAATGCGAAACTTTGCTTTCGCTTAACTTCGGCTAAATGACCTACAGACTTGAAATTTTGGATTTTAAGTATGTGGTTATAGCTTACTAGATGACGAAAATTTTTGCGTTCTGGTCTTATCCAGAGGTTTTCAAATAGGGGCCTGAAAATGCGGCGAAATGGTTCCAGTAAAAGATGGTACAGCAGTGTTTGCTTCGGGCTCGACTTGGCGGGGGCACTGCCGTGCCCCCCGATTTTGAATATTTACCTTGAATTAAGATAGCTGCATGACGTTTCCCATATTTGAAATAAAGTAGATTTTTAATTGTTTGTTTTTATTATTTCATATTATTTCTACATGATAAATATTGTTATGCAGCACAAAAATGCCCGTTAGACTATACCACGTTAAACGTAAAAGGCAACATCACTTTTTTCAATATTTGAAGAAATGATCAAAACTGGTACATTTACCCTATTATTTCAACACCGTGAGACGCAAGTCTGTTAGTACGTCGACTTTAAATATTAATATTAAATATTAAATATTGCTGGACATTACACACAGCGCCATCTAGTGCCACACTAAGCAACGAGGCTTGTGTCGTGGACACCAGATAGTTGATATACTACATAGATACTTTTTGTTTGTAAATACATACTTAATATACATATAAACAACCATGACTCGGAAACAAATGTCCATGCTCATCACACAAACATTTGCACCGACCGGGATTCGAACCCGGGACCCTAAGCCGATGGGTGCGCCTTCACCATATATTACTTGTTGCAATCGTGTCCTCATGCTAGCAACCATATTTTTGCACAAGTCAGATCCACGAAACGATTCCCATGACGACATAACGACATCATCTAAATTGGATTTGGACCTGACTTCAGACGAGTCCCAATTTAGCACCATATGACCCCATAGGTTTTCAATGGGGTTCAGGTCAGGACTTTTTGATGGCCATTCAATGACAGTAAAATTTTCTTGAACGTTTAACCAACTTTGCACAAGTCGCGCGCGATGCACTGCGCAGTTATCATGCACGAAGTAAATGTGTTCTTGCGGGTACGCAACGCGCACACTTGGTAGCATCAGGTTATGTAAAACGTCCAAGTAACCTTCACTGGTATTGCGACCCCCTACCTGCACTAATTCACCAGGACCCATTGATGACATCCATCCCCAATATCCCAAAGTAATGCGGCCACTAGACCTGCATGGAAGAATATTTTTTTTATTATAGCGTTCACCATCTTTTCGCCACAATATTTTGTGACCGTCTCAGCTGTCTGACTTAAAACATTTTTCATCGCTAAATATAACAACATTATTGCACAAATAGAAATCCAAATATTCTCTTGCGAAGCGTACCCGGTTTTGTCTGTGAATATCTGACAGTAATATTTTCTTGGCCGGCCTACGAGATTTCACACCAGCTGCACGCAAGTGGTTCCGTACAGTTTGTAATGTCACTTCATGTTTAGTCGCCGTTGAACTAGTAGTGAGGAAGGGCTCAGCGATGGGCGTTGCAACTATATCACGGTGCCACTCATTGGCATCTGTGTATGCTAATCCAGCCTTTGGTCCCGGTCGGCAAGGATCAATGCTTCCCGAATCTGCATAACGATGGACCCACAATTGCACAGTCCTCTGTGAACAATAATAAAATATTTTTACAAATAACAACAATCAATAGGTAACATGTGGATTATATTAAAAGCACATTAATCTTCTAAACATATTAATAACATTTTGTTACTTACCGATATCTTTAAACGCCTCGCAATTTCACTAATTGAAACGTTTTGCTCACGCAAAATAATAATCTCAGCTCTTAAAAGTGTAGTTAGGTGATTCATAATGGTTAACAAATAATGGTAATGGTTTCATGTTGGTTAATGGTTAATATAGTGAAACCAATAGATATTAAGAACTTACCTATGTTAACTACCTATATTCTTGCAAATAAATGTATCATTCATTCATTCAAATAAAAGCACTGCTCAAAACACGCAGGGTATAATGTCTAAAAACGTAACGAAAGCCCGATAGTCAATAGCATTATGACGATGAAATTAAAACTACTAACTTACACATGATTGGTCATTTTTAGAGGGTAGATCTATAATAATATATTCTAACTCGAAATAAAGGAAACTTGCCAATAGTTAAGCAATGAATTTAACAAACAAATGTAAAATGTTTTATTAAACATACAAAAACATTGAAATGTTGGCAGTCGGATAACCGTTAGCCGTTAACCGCACGTCCGACCATTGCGCCACGGAGACGATTGATAAAATGGCTAAATTTATGCTTCATATTCATGCAACATCAAGTGACAAAAAATTGCAAGTGTGTGGGTGGACAACGGGTTATTGTGAAGCGCAAACACTAATAAATAGGTGAAACCAGACCACGTTGATTTTACGCACACCAAAAACTATGTTAGTTTGCCCTGCAAACCGAACTAGTTTGCAGTGTGTAGTACGCTGGCAGATTAGGTATTATCCACACGATCACACAATAAAAAGAAAAGAGATAGAATATTCATGGATAAGGGGAACTACCGGAACACTTCACTTTTTATCTGATTACGCAATTTTTCAAACACGTCATTAGTACCACAGACAATTAACTTATAATTCTTCATATATCTCTATGGGCGGGGAATTATACAGTTTCTAATCTAATGGCAAATAGTACTGCTAAATGTTTTATGATTTGAAAATATATCGATAAATTTGCTTACAAAACTACTTAGGTTCCTGGCGATTTCACTGTAGAAAATAAAGTTTTGCTGACTCAACACGTAATTCAAAACAGTTTATGCGTAATTATATTAATGCGCTGCAGCGTCCAGCGATACCATCGACGTTGCTTTATGTGTCCCGACTGCATCACTCCACGAAGGTTGAGGAGATCGTAAAGTATATGAAGGTGAAGACCAGCTGGACCTTGAGGGTCAAGAAGTTGGAGCCGCGTCACATCACCAACTTCAAGTCGATTGTGGTTCGAGTTCCAACACAACATCTCGACAAGTTTCTCAAGAAAGAGTTTTGACCGAAGGGTATAGTCTACCGACGTTTTCGCGGCAGACTACGTGACACCGCGCAGCGTAACACGACGCCACCCGCCACTTCATGTGTCATAATTCATAGTTTATAAGTTTTAGTTTGTATGTAATAGTTATATTTTTATGTTGTAATGTAATTTTGTAATTTTGTGTAAGTATTATAATTATGGGCGATATGATGCCTGTTATTAAGCCGTGCTTGCCTAGGTTGGTCTGTGGATGGGTGACCACCCATTACATACCGAGTTTCCTCCGTGCCTCGGAAAGCACGTTAAGCCGTTGGTCCCGGCTGTCATTTGTAGATTTTGACAGTCGTTAGGTAGTCAGAGGCCCAAAAAGTCTGACAACCAGTCTTACCAAGGGGTATCGTATTACCCGGTACTAACTGGGTTGTGGAGGTCAGATAGGCAGTCGCTCCATATAAAATACTGGTATTCAGCTGCATCCGGCAAAACTGGAAGCCGACCTCAACTAAGTTGGGAAAAGGTTAGGCAGATGATGATGATGCCTGTTATTAAAATGATTGATTGATTTATTAAAATGTTTCCTAAAGACTTCTGTTTCCAAAAACAACATTCAATACCAATTTCTAAGCCTTCACGTTAAAGCACTCACTAGCAGTAATAAGAATAGTTAGAAAAAATCATCTCTAACGTCTAAGTAAACTATCGTCTACATTTTTTTTATTTCTCTTTTCGGAAATAAATTTCTTACAAAATAAGCAGTCTTATTACATGTGATTCATTCCTCCTCATTCTACTTTACCAAGCCAACATTCTTCATCTCCAGTCTTTGCCACCACACGTCCAATCTGCTCTGGACCTCTTAGGCCACTCTCAGCAACCAACAAAACGTCGTTGGCAAACAGCATACACCAGGAAGCATCTTCATACTTACATATAAATTGAAACTTATCACATACATATCAATTACACATAAATTATAAAATTGAAAAAAAAAAAAAGTTTTAATTCATCGATATGTCCGAATTTCGATCTTTGCTAAGTCACTTTACTAGTAAGCCTGCCAAAAGTGTCAAATTGATAACGGCTGTCCTAATAAAACGTCATGTGCCGTCAGCGTTTCATTCATTACCTACTGTTCATTACTACAAAAGTTAGAAACAAAGGTTTTTATTTGATTTTAGACCATCTTACTGTATCAGTGTATCGTGCAAGCAAAGTAAGTGAGTTGGTAAGTACGCTTTTCTTTAAAATTGTGGCTCAAATTAACCTTCTTCTTCCTAGTTCTTCACCAATAATTAATTCTTTTCAAAGTTGCTAAAATAGACTAACTGTTTTACATTATTATTTTAAAATGGTCCCTAGGTTTAACCAGTCTTACCAAGGGGTATCGTATTACTTTGTCATTCGGGTGGGGAAGCCAGTTAGGCAGTTGTTTTATGTAAAATACTGGTATTCATAGGTATGCCTCTGATTAAAACTGGAGCCAAAATATGTAGTTTGGGAAAGGCCAATCAGGCTATGAGACTGGACCCTAGGTTGTAATAGTAACAGAATCACTAGGTATTTGTTTAAATGATTCCTTGATTGACTGTTTTTATTAAGTACTAGCTGACGTCACGCGGTTTCACCCGCTTAGTTCCCGTTCCCGTGGGAGTACGGGGATAAAATATAGCCTATGTTACTCAGGGTGAATGTAGCTTTCTAATGGTGAAAGATTTTTTTTAAATCGTGGCAGTAGTTTTTGAGTTTATTCATTACAAACATAGGTACACACACACTAAAATACTAATCTTTCCTCTTTATAATATTAGTGTAGACTATCACTTCGTCCACAAAAATTGTGATAGCTAGCTAGGCTTATATGCATGATATGAATCCAATTTATAGCCTATAGCGCTCACGAATAATGTAGCTTTCTGTTCGTGGAATAATTTTTAGAATTGGATCGATTGATTGTTCCAGAGATTACCCCCTACATACAAACTTAATAACTTACAAATAAAATTGACCTCTATTATTATTATTAGTATTAATTTATGATAGGGTCTAACTTTTATTATGTGTCATGGTTTTGAACAAAAAACCCATTATATTGAACAAAATCATAGGTCTAAACTGAATGCTATACAACTGCCTTATAAAAAACATTTTTTTCAACATGACATAATACAACATACTCATAGATATAGATTTACCTATCCTATACGTAAATAATGCAACAGCACCTACTTCGCGTGCCCGGCTTAAATATTTTATACTTAACGTGGTAACTGTCGCAGCAAGCTACATAATTTGCTTATAACAACAATGTTACAACTCAAGGACTTAAGGCAGGTCTCCGAGCAAAATTAGCAACTCTATTTGTGGTGGTTCAAACTTCGTTTGAAATACTGTTACAATAAAGATCTAATCAGCTTGCACTACAAAGTGGTAGTAACATCAGTCACTGTGGGCCAAATAGTGCAAAATTAGTGGTTTTTATTCTTTATAAAATCAAATATTTGTCTTTTGAAAAAAAAATAGCATTATGTTCATTATTAAATTGCCTATCCATTAGTTTATTTCGCGGTGTAAGAGTCAGATAAACGTATCTACATTTTCTCAATTTTACAGGAAAGCAAAATTACTGTGAAAATTCGGCTCTTTAAACTTTACCAGCTTTTTAATACAGATAAAATAGTAGTATGGAAAAAATAAAAAAATTCTATGTATTGCCATACTCTTAGAGCTTTGAAAAAATTAGAAATTATTTAATTATATATGCTTACATGGACGCAATATATATATATTTAAAATTCGGTTGACATACGTTAGTGTGGCCCTTAATTATTTTCAAACTTATGTTGTTATCAAACTTATACGTCATTTGTGAAGTTAAGTTTTATTATGTCTATGTAGTGATAAAATGAGTAATAAAATAGGTAATAAATCAATAATCTTTATTTACTCCTGAAATAGTACAATTTAAATAATAGAACCTGTAATCAGCATTATCAGCGTTTAGAAAAATATTAATTAACTTCGTCATTTCTGTTGTTGGAGTTCCAACTGAAAACCCTTTATAAAAATCATGGTATTGCTTTGGAATGATGCGTTGTCTCCATCAACAACAACAACAACAGCCCATAACGTCCACTGCTGGACATAAGCCTCTCCCATGATGGGAGGAATATAATCTCCACGCTTGGCAGGCGGATTGGAGATCGCAGTGATGAAAGACTAACAGAAAACGCTGCTGCCCGTTCTCAGGTCTAAGGAGGCGCAAGGTGTTCTGCCTCAGACATTAGTCGTCTTATACGACACCCGTCAGTGTAATGGGTTGGTTCTATTCTACTCTGCCGGATACCTTGTAAATCGTCATACTTTTCACTAGAAATGGGTAAGGGTTTGTCATATGCATTTTTCAACACAATTTGTTCCACAGGTAGTCTTTTGCCTCTTCTGATAATCTTAATCATTTTAAAATCATCATCCTCCAGATCATATTTAAAATATATATTATGTTTATTGTCTTCTTTACGATACTGCAGCCATCTTATTTTTAGCCAGTTGACAGTATTGCCATCACAGTCCACCTTAGCATTCTTAACTAATATAGTTTTTAGGTATTTAATATCTACTTAGTCTTCTGTTCCCATTTCATGGACGTCATATGGATTTTTTCGGGAAGCTTTTCTTATAATTGTATAGAATCCAGATGGATGAAATAAAGGTATATTCTTCTTAGCCAGTTCAATAGTTGGGTGGATATTATCTGCTTCCATTTGACTGTGCCCAGGTTCAAAATACGTTTCAACTCGTTGAGACCTTACATCAACTTTTAGGTGCCAAATTAACGTAAGTTTATATTTTGTCAATGTACTATAATACTAATCAAACAAAATAGTACTGCCACAAAAACGTAAATCGTAATACATCGTTTTGGCCATTGACTTGTATTATTTATCTAACAAAAATCTTGCCACTAAAACGTAAATACACAAACGTTACACTGGCTCTTTAAACTAAGCATCAAAACAAAATTTTGTAACGACCAAAACAACGTATAAGCTTTTACGTTCTTATGGTTTGTATAATATTGCCAAACAAACTATATTCTAAGAATAAAAATATTGTTTTTAGAAATACGTTCCTATAGCTCTAAAGAGGTAGGAAGATAATTAGAACTATTTAAACGGTATTCATAATACGTTTTTCTGGTTCCATTGAAAATGATTCTTAGGCTATTTCGTTTTTTTGGAATTTGGTAAATATTGACCTTACCGTTACGTCGTTTTGGCATTTCCTAAAGGACTATATTGTGAACCGTTTTATGACAAAAAACTTTTTTTGAGTTTTTTGTAGATACGTTCATCTGGTTCTTATACCGCGATTTAGCAAATCAAAGTAATGGTTACTTTACGAGGAGTAGCATGTTATAAATCATTATTTCTTATTTCTGTGGTTTCGTTGTGAGGGGATTTAATAAACAATAGGCAACTTATAAAAAAAATCGACAATTTTGGATTCAAGATTATGTAGAAATTTAAGTTATTTTTTATTAGTTCGTATTTCCTTTAGATAAAGAGGAGTAGGCTCCAAAAAACTGCTCGCTCAAGGTCGTCTGCTCGGGGAGGCGCCATAATTCTAGACACATATTGAACCAAAATGTAGTCTATGTTATGTAGTACCTAAGTTGTTTGTATTGTAACTAAATACTGCTTATGACGTCATAGTAGGTAGTAAAAAAATTGCACGCTTGGTTTTCATACAGGTTTGTGATACTTGCATTATCTAGGTTTATCTATATCAGTGGAGTGTGGACATACTTCATTAAACAACTGCATCGTCCTTGATAGTTGGTATTAATTGTAGATACTCAAACTCATGTACCATCAGCTCGGACGAAATCTTACCACCGATACGGCTCTTTTTGTTTGCAGTATCCGACCGCTATTGAAGCGCTTATGTACCCTCATCAACCAATAGCATCGCAGCATCTGATCCCTTGTCTTTGTTAATGAAAAAAGGGTCAAAAGAAAAAATACAATACAATACGAGTGGTAAACAGATGTGGACATCGTGTCTACGAAATTTTGTTTAAAACATAGATAATAAATAAATAATAATAATTTATTACATATATTTATTATATATTATTATATATTTATTATATATTATATATATTTATTATATATATTTATTTATTTATTATATTTATTCTTAGATTTCGTCCGCGCTGATGGTACTTCAATGTTCCTTTTGAATCATTGTGCACTTCTCAGGGTTTTCAGTGCTTTGGAAGAATTGTAGTATTTCAATATTTGAATCAATTTGTTCCGGTGGGAGTATTCTAATAAAACTGAAAGCACTGTGGACTGCCAAACCTTAGTCCACCTCCTGACCGGCTCTTTGTGCTACTCCACCTGCACTTTAAGCGACCTGTCTAAAGTCTCTACCAACGCCGTTGATGTGGCTGAGTTCTGGTCGAAAGAAATTTAATTTAGTCTTTGTATAAATGTGGATAATATGTATTTATTATTATTACTACTATTTTTGTAATTTATATATACAACATATATACAAACACAAACAAAACACATATAAAATACACATATAACATATATGTTTATATATAACATAATTATAATATATTTGTATTTATATATTTTTTTTAATTATATAATAATTTTAATGACCTGTAAAACAAATAATATAATAGATTTAATAACTATGGGAATCATTGTTACCAAGAAGAAGAATATTTGAATAGCTTGCCGATGCCCATGGCTCTATAGTCTATTATATCATAGATCTGTATAGGTGTTAGGATGCATTTGTAGATTATCCTAGTAATATTATAAATGCGAAAATTTTTGAGTATGTATGTTTGTTACTCTTTAACGCAAAAACTTCTAAACGGATTTGGATGAAATTTAGCACAAATATAGTTTATAACCTGGATTAAAACATAGGATAGTAAAAACATCATAAAAAAAAACCAATCTTCACGCGGGCGAAGCCTCTGGCAGAAGCTAGTCTACACTATATAATATTATAAGGAGGAAAGATTTGTATTTTTGTGTGTATGTATGTTTGTAATGAATAAACTCAAAAACTTCTGCGCCGATTTCAAAAATTCTTTCACCATTAGAAATCTACATTCACCCTGAGTAACATAGGCTATATTTTATCCCCGTACTTTCACGGGAACGGGAACTACGCGGGTGAAACCGCGTGACGTCCGCTAGTAAGTCATACAATGCTAACAAGCAAAGACTTCAGCGACATAAAAACAGATCCTTCTCATTAGCACCTACGGGGTCTGGATTTGTGCCCGGTTGATGGCATTAGGCTCTTCCGTACTACGCCGCTGCCAACCGTTCAGGGATTGCAGGCGTGATGGTGTAAACAGACTTCACGAAACCGTCAACCAAGCATTCTGTACATCAAACTAAGTAACTTTACGCAAACATTATTGCTGGGAAATTACTTTTTTTTTGGGGTGCAACTCAATGTAACGCACTCAAAACATTGTGCTGGTGGATGGATTGAATAGTACGGGGGTCGTGGAGGTGTTTAAAGGAAAGTTCTTACATTAAAAACATGTATTTATAAAAAAACTTGTAAAAAAGTTGGAACTTTGACCCCATATATCTCCATAACTAGAAGGTTCCCAGGTACACACATCAAAACTAAAACTTACGTTTTTATAAAAAATAGTTTTATTTTTTAATTTCAAACAGGGTCATCATCATCAGCCTATTAATGTTCCCACTGCTGGGACACCTGGCCTCCTCCTCCTGGGCCTCCTCGCTATGAGAGGGAATGGGCTATAATCAATCCACCACACGAGCCCAGTGCGGATTGGTAGATGTCACATGTCTTCGAATTTTTAATTCTAGGACATGCGGGTTTCCTCACGATGTTTTCCTTCACCGTTTTGAGAGCAGTGGTGATATAATAAATTACACAAAGTAATGCGCCTGTCTGGGTTCGAAACCACAACTTATTGTTTGTAAGTCGGGGCCGCCACCACTGGGCCACCGCTGCTCTTAAAAACAGGGTATTTCTATCTAAAGAAAACACACAACAAAGATTTTTTCTTGATAAAGTTCAATTTAAAAAATTATATCACCATCAATTATATCAAAATGCAACGATGGGGAAAACAAGTACCTCTCGGCTTCGTATAACTTTGTTTGCTACCAGTAAATTATGTACCTATGAAGACTTGTGACGAATTTACACATAGTTTTTATGCATGTGACGAATATAATTTCAATGTATGGAGTTTACAAAAATGTGACGAATTAACTTTGTGACGAATGCACAATAAACCCTTTTTATTTACACTCTTTATTATTTTTGTTTCGGTGGTTTTTAAATGGTAAGTTTTTATTTTTTCAGAACAAAAATGTCCAACATAAAAATTGACCGAGGTCCGTCATACACCATACCTGTAGATAGCATGGATTTGAAGTACCTCAGCAAGTATGTGGGGTCCACAGGGATCCTACCCCTGTGGACTAATACTCGCCTGAACGGGGAAGCTGGCTACTGTCAGGTACAAATACTCGCTCAAAATGTCGAAGAATGTTATTCAGGTCAGTAGTAATTTTATGTAACTGCTAGCTTGCGCGTGAAGGTCGGTAACTGTCCCATGGGATTATACTAACGGGATAAAAATTATCCCCTTTACGAAGCAGTCAACCAAGCATTCTGTACATCAAACTAAGTAACTCTACGAAAAAATTTTTGCTGGGAAATTACTTTTTTTTTTGGGTGAAAAATCACGTATTTCTGTAGGACTCCATGTAACGCACTTAAAACATCGTGCTGATGGATGGATTGAATAGTAGTGGTCGTGAAGGTGTTTAAGAGCCTATACTACCTCAGATCAGCAACTCTATTTGTGGTGGTTCAAACTTCGTTTGTAAGAATGTTAGAATAAAGTTCTAATCAGCTTGCACTACAAAGCGGTTGTTACGTCAGTCACTGCGGCCAAATAGTGCGAAATGAGTGGTTTTTATCTATACTAATATTATAAAGAGGTAACATTTGTTTGTAAGTTTGTATGTTTGTAAGTTTGTATGTAGGGGGTAATCTCCGGAAGTAATGAACCAATTTTAAAAATTGCTTCACTGGTAGAAAGCCACATTATTCGTGAGTGCTATAGGCTATATTTTATTCCCGTACTCTCACGGGAACGGGAACTGCGCGGGTGAAACCGCGGGACGTCAGCTAGTTCTTTATAAATTCAAATTCTCGTCTTTTGGAAAAAATAAAAAACATAAGACCTGCTTTATAGTTAGTTCAGTTAGTATGCAAAGTTTCATGATCTAATTTGAAGTACTTTTTGAATACCAGCGGTTTATTGTTCGATTTGGAGGATTTTTTAGGATTTTTTTCTATCGAGAAAATTTTATGAAATCGTGTTTTCGCTAAACATAAGACCTAACATTAATCCTCAACTTTACCATATATTATTTCAAAATTAATGCAGCAGTATTTTAGGCGTAACGGAGGATCATGCTAAGCCATTTGAGGTAGTATAGGCCCTTAAAGTAAAAATCTTCATTAAAAACATGTACCCATTTAAAAAAATAAAAATTTGTGAAAAAGTTGTAACTTTGACCCCCAATATCTAGAACAAAAAAATGATCGCAACGACGACGGGGAGAACAAATGCCTTTCGGCTTCGTTACGAGTCTTTTTACACCCTTTATAATAATAGCCGCTGGGACCGAAAAGTTTTGGAGTGGTGACCGCGAACCTGAAGACGTTGCGTTGGAAGGCCTCCCACTAGGTGGACCGATGACCTGGTGAAGGTTGCGGGGATCCGCTGGATGCGAGTCACACGGGACTGGTCAATGTGGCGACACTTGGGGAGGCCTACGTCTAGCAGTGATGATGATGAAGATGTGCCAAATTTCATCCAAAGCTGTTCAGTAGTTTTCGCGTGAAAGAATAACAAACTTTCGCATTATAATCAATCAAAATCAAATCATTTATTTCAAGTAGGCCAGTTGCAGGCACTTTTGAACTGTCGAAACAAAGATGAAAATTAAATATAGCTACAGTCCCAGTCACAAGACATAAAAAACTGTGAAAGTACCGTAGTTTCCCATTCCCTAGCGTAGATTTCTATGGAGAAGAACGGGCAAGAAACTCCATGGACACTCTTTTAAATCAAAAAATTGTTACAAAATCTTGGTTACATCACTCGTGTTGAGATGGTATATTATGTGAAAACAATGTAGCAAGATGTGCACGTTAAAAGTGTCCATAGTTAAAACAAAAAATACAATTCAAAAATAAACATTAAAATAAGCCACGGCAACTAAGAGATGACCAGTCACAACTGACAGCGCCCGTTCACGAACATGACGCATGGATCAGCACCATTTAACTCAACCATTTTGTAGGGAACCAAATGATCGGACACACGCGCCACCATCAGCGATACATTAGAGTGAGCATGACATACTCTCAACTGCCAGGGCACATTCAAGTCAAGAAAAGACGTAGGATTCCAGTGAATGATAGCTTTACATAGTACTCACACAATATGGGCTATGCGATTATATAATACTAGAGATTGAATCTATACAATGCAAAGATAGTTGTACAATCTTCAGCAGCTCCAACAATTGTCAACAATCATCATCATCTGCCTAGCCTTTTCCCAACTATGTAGTTAGTGGATGCAGGTCCGAATGAAACGTTCCGGATCAGCACTGGTTGCCTTAAACCGACCTCGGTACAGATACTGTTCCCACTGGCAGTAATAGCGCCACCAGAAGTTCGCAGAACAACAATAGCAAGCTCTAGCGAAAGAGCCCAAATGGTTTCAGATACACGACACCCTTTAAACCTAAATACTCCTTTTATTTTTTTCGGATGGGAAATCATCAAATGACTCCTCCCGCTCTAGACGGAGCAGGAGGGAGTGTCAGACTTTTACTGACTAAACCCATCCATGTTCCTTCATCGCCCTTTGTGTTCTGGGGCCACGGTATCTCTCTCGAACAGTCCTGCAACCCCGGCAGGCATCGGCCCTTGCGGACCCATTCCAATTGCTGACTCTCTTTGAGGCACGCGTGGAATACGAACGCGCCGTCGACACGGCCTGTCGTCATGAGACGGAAGGAAAGAAGAAGGCGGCCGGGACGTGAGGTTCTCTCCCTCTCACGTTCCGCCACCTCGTTCTCTAGCATGACTGCTTCGTAGAAGGAGGTGACGGCGTCCCATTCCTTCTTGCTCCGGACCATGGCTTGAACCAGGGCCGGACGCGAGAGATCGCCGCAACCAATCGCCGCACCTAAATACCCCTCGTGTCGCAAAGGCTGAAAATCCGAAACATCTTTCTGAAGACTACTAAAGCTGTGGTGAGGTAGTGCATCTTTACCAATCCCATTCGTTCCACCTGCTGAAAATCTCCCACCTGGACATGAGTTGCCATGGCTGACCTGGAAGTCTTTAAATAGATTCCGGACCAAAGTTAGCCGCAGCAAGGAAAACCTGCTCAGGTGGAGATTCATTAATAACTCTTTCCTGAAGTGTAAATGTGGTGCTGTTCCACAAACAATGGGGCACTTAATATCGCGTCCTGCGTGTCCTGTTGTTTATTGACTACAGGAACTGATAGACAGTACCGAAAGCGCCAAACTAGTAGCTCAGTTCTGGGCCGACACAATTTAGATTGCCATCGACACTCTAAGAAGAAGAACTATGTTGGGGTCGGCTTCCAGTCTCCGTATATAGCTGACTCGACTGCATTTATAATCATCATCATCTGCCTAGCCTTTTCCCAACTATGTTGGGGTCGGCTTCCAGTTTTACCGGATGCAGCTGAATTATAATATTAGTAAGATAAAACTGTTATTATTGCGAAAGTATGTGAGTATGTGTGTTAAGACGGCACAGGTGGTGCAGTTTTTGAGCGATTAGATGCCGCGCTGCGTCTCGCGGATTCATATCCCGCACGGAACAAATATTTGTATGACCTACAGGTAGTTGTTCCGTGTCTGGCTGTTTGTGTATATACCCACGATACAAGAGACTTTCCTAGTGTGTTTCCTACGTTTAAAACTCTTTTTGATGGAATTTGGCACAAAAATAGTTTTGGATGAAATTTGGCACAAAAATAGTTTTGGACGAAATTTGGCACAAAAATAGTTTTGGATGAAATTTAGCACAAAAACAGCTTATATTTATAACACACACTAACACATAAATATTTATCCCGGTACAATCCCGTGGGACCGCGGACAAAACCACCTTTTGACCGCCATTGTCGCATATACGTGACAAGCTAGCGAGTGCCCTGTACGCCGAATGACACAAATATGTGACTGGTAGATGAAATTGTGACTTGGCGTGGAGGGCACGCGCGTGCGTTTATGCTCTGGCGTTCCAAAGGTTAATTAAAGATAAATAAATTGTAACCGTTTCTTTTTCAGAACCTACGGACACATACGAGTGCCATATTTGTAACGTACATGTTCCAGTATCATGTTCCAAAAACCACGACGAAAGCAACCAACATTTAACATACAAAAACATTTACCAAAAATTACTTTTAAAACTATCGATACAAATAGACACGGGTATTGTTAAACATGACGAAAAAATCGACAAAGACGCGTACTACTGCGTCGCTTGCTCCAAGATTATTAAAAATGAAAACAAAGATAAGCATGAATCATCAGAAATCCATGCAAAATCAAATAAAGATACTATCATTATAAGTGAATTTTATAAAATAATTAATGAAGATAAAGGTCCCACTGATAATATTGTTTTAATCGAAAAAAGATTGGGTCAAGACAGTGATTTGGAACCTGTCAATACTAAATATTGTACAGAAAATAATAATTACGCTATAGCTATTAACAAATTAAATAACAATTACCTCGATAACGGCCATGATGACATACCAACATACGCTAACAAACTGGCGACAACAGGTCCCAGTAAAAATGGGAACAAAATCCAACCTCCGAATGACGCGACACCAGGTTCCAGTAAGAATTACAACAAAATCCAACATCCCAATGACGAGAAAGCAGAAACATTTGAAAATTACTTAGAAGCAATGATCAAGAAATACAAGTTGAAAGTAAATCTACCTGTGATATCGTCCGAAGAAATTTATCTCGAGTCTTCAAATGGACAGACAGTGATTGTGTCTCCAGAACATTTTCAGAGTTACAAACAGTTGAAGAATAGTATTTATTGTCAGCTTTGTAAGATGTGGATATCTCAGGATACAAGACCCCACGATGTTACCGAAACTCACGTGAGAAACATTTTCAAGCCGATCAATGAGAAGTTTGCTAGGACGGTAAGAATTCCTTACTTAATATTATAAATCCCATGTAATAGGTGGCGAGCCTATTGCCATCAACCGGGCACAAATCTAAACTCCATGGCTACTGAGAAATTCCTCATCGAAAAATCCAAATAAAACTGCAACCCGGGAATCGAACCCAGGACTTTATGCTCAGAAGTCGCGCTTACGTTGCGAGGCACACGAGCAACACTTTACTTAAAATATTTATTTTTTAAATTTCAGATTGACTCGGTCTCAAGCCATTGCGTGCCTTGCAATTACGTAGTACTGACAGACTCCGCTCAGCATACGCTTGACGACAACCATATGAAGATAATCAAAGACACGCGGTGTAAGAAAGTAGGCACAACCTATTGTGAAGACTGCAACCTATATATTGATACCCACAACTTTTCCGTACACATTATATCTAAGAAACATTTGAATGGTATCATGATAAAGCATTCTATAATCAAAACTGAAAATCCTAATGTTTTTTTCTGTAAACTTTGTAAGTTGACTGTATCAAAAAATGCTATAAAGAATCATGTCGTTGCTAGAACGCATTTAATTAAAAAAACTAATGATGCAACTAAATTAAATAAGAATGGTGCTACAGATTTGAGTAATAATGGTGATGCTTCTAAAATTAATAACAAAAATACTAAGACGGCTAAAGTAAACTATAAAAATACTGATTCTTTAGCTACAGGTAAAAACATAAATAACTCAGAATGCTGTGAAACTTGCAAAGTTGAAGTACCTATCGGCGGAATGGAGGTCCATGTCGATGGAAAAAAACACAAGCAACAAATCATTCAGTTAAACGAAAATAACATCATATCAAAAGAAAATAAAGCTCAAAATAGCAATAGTAGTTCAACAAGTTTAAGTACCATTGAAATTGATAGTTTATCTAGTACGTCTACATCTAGTAGCATAATTAATGCAGAAATCAAAAATGATTTCTCTTATGCAAACATTGACGAGTATTACGAGCTACTTGAGTTTGCCGACGACTCTAAAACAGAAGTGCGGTGCAAAATATGCATGGTTTACATAGCTTTTGTAGAAAGTCTCATTAGAGACCATATGGAAAGTAAAATTCATATAGAAAACGCTACTATACAAAAATTGGACGAATACAACAAATTTTTGTCTTACACAGACGATGCGAAAACGAAGGTAAACTGCGAAATTTGTCACGTCAACATACCCAAGGTGGACAGAAATATAATCGAACACATGGAGGGTAGGAATCATGAAATAGCTGTCACAGGGCTGTTAAAATTCCATCTTATAACAAAAGCATCATTATGGTACCTCTGTGAATGCTGTGAGGTCCACACGAAAGACTATCTAGAGCATATCAACAGCAGATCTCACACGATCACATTATTACAAAAACACAAAATTGACAAGACAGAAATGAGAAAGTATATCTACGAATCTGACGTTAACGATGTGGTCGCCCGTCGTCACAGAGTACAGTACAGGAACTTGTTAAAGCATACTGGTATTTACAAGCTTAACGATACGAGTTATTATTGCGGAATGTGCCAAATCACACTGGGAAGGGTCAGCGAGCTGGATCATGTGTTAGGAGAAAGGCATGCGGTGAAATTAGCAGAAATCGAGGATCTTTGATCACAGGTGACGACGTTGGAATCGAGAGTGATCTAGGGCACAAAAGTATGTAAGTCCATCGGTTAACCACGATTTTCACCGCGAAACAGTAATGAGCTGGAAATGGCTAAGCGCAGCGGACTTCGTTTTCATGAAATAGGATTGCGTTACCACCAAGAAAGAGTTTAGTCGTCTCATTGCCACCGCAAAAGATAAATGAAACAAGAATGAGCAGAGCGAGCTCATTTTTACTCTTTTTGCCCACTTAGTCATTCACGCTCGACTCTTAGTTGGTGGAAAGACATAGAAGCAGTTTGGCTTGCGAGGTACTATTTTGGGCCCATTAATGGGCCCGTTCCGCTTGCGGTGGAAACCGGGCTCTAAACAGATGATGATGCCGATGAAAAATTTACCTATGGAGTTGGTGATGGGTTGCTACAAGTCGGTGAAGAGAACAGTGATCATTATCCCATTTGCTATAAGGTAGCTGCGCGTTTGCAGCTCTTAGCGTTACAACAATTGTGCCAAGAGTAAAATGACTGTGTTACATAATTTAAGCTTATAAAAACGTACAGAAAAAAAGAGAAAGAAGCTTGTAAAAGCGTACAGAGCTGTGTTTAGAAGTAAATGAATTATTTTGTAATAAAGAGATTAATTTTGTTTTATTATTTGTATTTTTCTGCTCCAAAACGGTGAAGGAAAACATCGTGAGGAAACCGGCATATCCTAGAACCGACACATTCGGAGACATTTGACATCCACCAACCCGCACTGGGCCCTCGTGGTATTAAAGCACATTCCCTCTCATAGAGAGGAGGCTTGTGTCCCAGCAGTGGGAACATTATAGGCTGCTGATTATGCTATGGTTCTCTTTCGTGCCGGGGTCGCCAAAGACCAGCAAAATGCGGCCCTGAAGGATATGGCAGGACGAACTCGACTATTTAACAAGCATTGGCGGATAATGGCACTGGATAGGGATAAGTGGAAGGAGGGAGGGGAGGCCTTTGCCGTGCAGGACACAAGTGTCTGATTATCCACTAATATTATAAATGCGAAAGTTTGGGTGTTGGATGGATGTTGGTTATGAGGCTGCTTTACACCGGGACAACACTGCGGCTATGCTGCATGCGACATAGTGTGGCATGCGTCATCTTGTGGTATGCTACAACGAACCAACATTATACGGCAGCCTATTTTACGCCGAGGCAACATCGTGCTGAATGACGCACCAAAAATGTGGCATGGAAACTTTTGTGTTTGGATAGAAGCTGCGAAAGTCTGCCACATGACGCAAGTTGTTGCCATGGCGCACGCCACTGTGTAAAGTAGCCTTTACTCTTTCACGTAAAAACTACTGAACGGATTTTAATGAAATTTAGTACGCACATAATTTATAACCTGGAATACTTTTTAGCCCGGTAATAAATGATCCAGTGTGGGACACATAACGATCACCAAAAGAAGCTAGTGTGAATAGTTACACGCTAGGCGCTAGATGGCGCGACATGATGTCTCTCAAAGCTTAAACTTACATAATACCTACGTAGACTCATTGAGGTAAATGTTAAATAGGCAGAAGGTACCTAGTTAATGAAACGATTACTCCTAAATGTGACATAAATATATTGTGACGTGGATTTGGGGTCCAGCACAGCAGAGAGAGCTTTAGATCAGCTAAAGAAAATTGTGACGACTCGTCCAACACTCATTATTTTGCAGCAAAGGTGATTTCCATTTATATTACTATACTCTTTGGGTGATATACTCTGTTAAAGAACTTCACACTGACGCAAGCATTAAAGGTCTAACTGGAATTCTCTTTCAGGATCAAGATGAGGGTATGAAACCCATTGCGTATTTTAGTCGATAAAAACGAGCAAATATTAATCTATGTATCATTCCTACAAATTGGAAACATTAGCTGATAGTAGATAGATTAGTTATGGATTAGGGGAACTACCGGCTCACATCACTGATTGATGGTGGATGCTCCAGGGTAGCCCGCGAAATTTAAAATTTTCTTACGTTTTTGTACTTTTTGCAAAGGTCGAGGAATGACTTTGATCATGACAAGTAATTTCTACATCTTTAAGAACTTGCAGGGTTGTATTGATGATTATAATTCCGTAGCTACATACGTCTTAGGTCTGTGCGTCTTACAGCCGCGAATTATATTTAATCAACGTACAACCTAGTTTAATGACAAATAGTGCTGATAAATGTTTAATGGTTATAAGAAAAATATTGATTTCCTCTTTCTTTCTTTTCTTTAGAGTGTTGTTAATTTGCTGACAAAACTTGTTGATTTACGGTCAGTCCTGTTAAATATTTCAAAAATACGTAAGCATGATCAGCCTAATGTTCCCAGTGCTAGGATACAGGCATAGTCTCTATGTTTACAGACAACCATTTTTTATAAAGATTTCTGTTTTCAATAACAGTATTCAAATACCAATTTCTAAGCCTTCACTTTAAAGCACTTGCTAGTGCTTAGGAATAGTTAAATCACATTTAAGGTATAAACTATTGTCTACATTTTTAGGGTTCCGTACCCAAAGGGTAAAAAGGGACCCTATTACTAAGATTCCACTGTCCGTCCGTCTGTCTGTCACCAGGCTGTATCTCATGAACCGTGACAGTCAGTTGAAATTTTCACAAATGATGTATTTGTGTTGCCACTTTAGAAGCAAATACTAAAACAGAATAAAGCTAATATTTAAGGGGGCTCCCATACAACAAACGTGTTTTTTGCCGTTTTGTCTAATGTTGAATAGATAATGGTACGGAATCCTTCGTGCGCGAGTCCGACTCGCACTTGGCTGGCTTTTTTTCATTTTTCTTTTCGCAAATAAATTTCTTACAAAATGAGCAGTCCTAAGCAACATTTATATTCATCAGTCTTTTAGTCACAATAATGTGATTCATTCCTCCTCATCCTACTTAATTTCAGGAAAACATTCATGTCTTTGCCACCACACTTCCAATCTGCTTGGACGTCTAAGCCACTCTTGGCTTTATATTATTACTATACTCTATGTTGGCAACCAACATAATGTCGTCGGCAAAGCCAAACAACATAAACCAGAGAGCCTCTTTATTTAATATCTGTGCCAATATTTAATCTAATCTGTGCGTCTGACTGATCGTATCATTTCATCTCATTGACAGTGTTGCCACCTTGGTGGTTTTCCCACCAGAACTGTTGCTTTTTCAAGGCTTCTAGTGGTATTTTTTATTCGTTTAGCGGTTTTATTTTTTCTAGTGGTTTTTAGCGGTTTTTCAATATGGAATCTGGCATCACATTTTTGAGAGGGAAATCTCCTACCGTTTCTTTAGTTCACATTTGTTTAACTTGTTTCTCTTGATTCAAATGAACTTTAATTTAAACAGACTCTTTACAAAGCCGTCAACCAAGCAATCTGAAAATAACGGGTGTAAAAAATATTGCTGCGAAACGACTTTTTTTTTGGGTAAAAATCAAAACATTGTGCTGATGGATAGATAGAATGGATGGATGGATGGTCGTGGAGATGTTTAAAGTAAAAATCTGACAATAGAAACATGCTAGAAAAAAACTTGTGGCAAAATTCGAACTTTGACCCCTATTATCTCCAAAACTAGAAGGTTCCCGAGTATCATGGTCTAGAACAAAAAACTGATCGCAAAGACGGGGAAAATAAGTTCCTTTCGGCTTTGTTATGAGTCTACACCCTTTAGAATACTAGATACTTTTGTCAAGTTTTACTGAATGTAATGTTCATGTTTGATTAATTTTAAGTAAAAACAAAGTAATAAGAACTATTTGCACTCTAGTTTAGGATACACAAAATTTAAACAAATACTTGAAAATTGTATGATTTCTAAGAACGATCAACTGTTTTTTAGTATCTCATACATATTCGTTCGTTTTTAATGTAATTAAGGGTTTTTTGTGTCTGAGATTTAACCTATAAAGGACGGATGGTACAAATTCTAACCGATAAAAAATATATGCAGTAAATTTAGCAGTGGTTTTTTTTTATATCCAAACTGAAAGCTGGCGACATTTTACTCTTGATCTAGCGCCTTTAAAAAATCTAAGGTGGCAACCCTGCGACAAGGCTTTCAATCAGCGTTGCCAGGATGTTACTTTTGTAACATTTTACATTACTTATGACCCTCTCATGTTACCTCCATGTTACACGACTCAATATGTTACTTTTGTGTTACTTTTACGGCAGACAAAAATAAATCTTGAAACGGAACGCACCCAAGAATGTTTTTGTGTGCAGTATATACAGACCAAGGAACTTATATACTAACTGGAATGAGTACGAACAAAATACTAAAAATATAAAAGAAACTCTATCTCAAAAGCTTAGAGTTCAAATTTGTTTAATGGATTCAATAGATAAAAAACGTTCCGAGCGAGAAACCGACATTGGTGGATGGTGTCTCTGTCTTGCCTTGTCATCGATGTAAACAACATGGCCGATACACGTTCGCGTTGAAGTCATATTTTTGCGTTCTCAAGTTCTTTTCTATATAAATATGGTAAAATTGTGTTGTGTGAAGGGGTGTAGTAGTGAGGGGTATGCTGGATGTGGAATTTCGTTTTTCAGGTGAGTTTTTTAACTTTTTTTGTATACTGCGACTAGGGTTACCAATGTTTTAGATTGACAAACGGGAAAAATCCAAAAAAAATATTAAACAGCTAAGTTCGAAGTTTCGAACATCGATGTCGTACATACTACCTAATCAAACATTTATTTTCATTTTATAAATTAGAAACATCGGACATCGCACATGGCGTCGGTAGTAGTTTGCTTATTAAATACAAATATTGTTTTGTTTCCAAACAGATTCCCTAATAATGACAATCTGCAGCAACGGTGGCTGAAGCTATCTCACCTAGAATGCTATGGAGTTGCAGGTCATCATCATTAAATAATAACATAACAGTAGTCTGTAACTGTCTCAAGAGTTAGTGTGATTATTGGACACCCTATTAGAAAGAGACAACATCCACTCTATAAGCTTTCTCGCTTGGAACGTTTTTGGGTTGCCCGTCCTCATTCCAGTTAGTATTTAAGGTGGATGCTCAAGCGTAGCCCGCGAAATTCAAATTTTCTTACGTTTTTTGCAATTTGCAGGCCAGTGCTAGGTTGTATGTTGATTAAAATTTTGTTTGCGACTGTAAGACGTATGTAGTTACAGAATTATATTCATCAAACTCATCAATACAACCCTCAAAGTTCATATTGGTGTCAAAATTACTTTTCCAAGGTCAAAATCATTCTTGCACCATTATGAACTTGGAGGGTTGTATTGATGATTTTGATGATTATAATTGTGTTACTACATACGTCTTACAGTCGCAAACAATATTTTAATCAACATACAACCTAGCACTGGCCTGCAAATTGCAAAAAACGTAAGAAAATTTGAATTTCGCGGGCTACCCTTGAGCATCCACCTTAAGTTCCTTGATACAGACGTAACTCACATACTAAAGCGAAGAATTTGACTGGTTGACATAAAATCAGTATTGCCAACTCACGTGAGGTATAAATATTGGAACAGGTGTCTAAGTGTGTATTAGGTGTTTCTCGATGCGAGTCCGTACCTAATCCAAAGCGTTGAGGATTAGGTATGCCACAAAATATTCGTACACAGTCTACACAGAAGATATTCCGTAACTTAATGTGCGGGACAGTGAAAATATATAGTGAAGTTATAGACGTTATAGTGCTACATAGACACTGCACAAAACAGTACATAAAGTGTTATTATAGTGATAAATAAACTGATAGATTTAGTGCTTTGTGTGCAGAACAACGCAGGGAGTGTATAGTGGTATATGTAAGTGTATAGGGTACATAGGGACCTATAGGATAGTAAATAGGCACATAAGGAATAGTATATAGACGTCTGCACATAGCTTAATTCTATATTTTTAATAGTTTTCTTATATTTTTGTTCGTGTACATAGTAGACTTAGTGGTAGGAGTATATAAGTTTATTATGTTATATGTTTTGATGATTTTATATTTTTGTATGATAGTTTTTGATATATAGACCTCGATAACATATAGTTTTATAAAGGTTTACATACAAAAGTTAGTGAAAAACGCAAATATTGTCACGCGGTTCTCGTTACAGTCAAGTTTCGTAGTACTTAAGGTAACTTGCACAATATTTTCCCGCTTTTTTGTTATGTTTTCATTGGTTTTTAGTTTTTCCCGCGCTTTTTGGAAATTTGTTATCGATTCTGATTGGTCATTTACTTAGAAAATTCTATATAAAAATAGGGCCATTTTGTTAGACCGACACAGTAGTCGGCAAGATAGTATTAAGGAAACACTCTTCCCAATAAAGAAGCAACAAGTTCATCAGTGGTTTTACTCCTCACCACACCAGCAGTAAATGTGCTACCTCGCACACTTAAAATGAGGGGGTTAAGTTTCAAGTTTAATTAGCACTGCCGCCAGCGCCAGCTATGTAGAATACCACTGGACTAGTTAGTGCTCTAGAGATTTAAGTTGTAACAAATTTAAGTCGTCGATTAACGCTACCGTTATTGATGATACTCTCGAAGAAAAATAAAAGTTTTACTTCTTATGAAAAATAATGTGTAAAAAGCAGAAACTCACGTGTTATTAAGGGTAAAATGAATGTGAATATAATAATGCTCTGGTTTCTATACTTAGTACACGAGTTTTTACCTAAACACACATTATTGATTGTATGTTTTTTCTTTTTCAGCATCATCAGTCGATTATTTGATCAACCATTATTACGATTTTTTCGAAGTTTAAGAAATGGGACGGGAAGGAAACTTATTTTAAATTTTGTGTTATTAAGTGCCATAATATGGTATTGTGTCGTTTTCCACTTATTAAGGTAATGTTACTTTTCTCGTGAAAATGTTACTTTTTGAGCTGTCTCATGTTATATTCAGTGTTGCCAACTCAGCACTATGAGTGCTAGATTTAGCACTATTTTCATGTGCCTAGCACTGAAATTTAAGAAACAGCACCCAGCACTAAATCTAGCACTAATTTTGATGTTGTCTGTTCGCTCACAAAATGCAGCTGTGGCTGAAGTAACAAAACGCAAACTAGTGTAGTCTGTAATCTGCGGCACTTCGGTAGCGGATTCCCGTGAACGTGAAAATAAAGGCGTGTATGGCAGACGAGGCGAACAGTGCTATGTTTGTCTTTTTCTCTAAGATAACTCCTTCTTTGTCTAACCTTGCTTGTTTTTCGTTCATTTTTATTTTCACGAAAGTTAGGTACTTACACATTTAAATTGCAAAAATCCGCTATAAGTGTAAATGAGCCACAGCCATCCACCTCAACAGCTGTACACGGAACCACAGCAGAGACAGACGATACAAGTAGTGAGAATGATTGGATTTAAAGATAATTTTAATTTAGTATTTCCAATTTGTATGTTTTTTAATTTGTAAAATTTAATGGTCACATTTTCCAATTTAACTACTTATATCTTTGTTTGTTTTTGTTTTTTAATATAACTTTTAGATATTAATAATGTAACAATAATTCGAAAATTAAAACATATTCTGCTAAGTGTACTTTTTTATTAAATTCATATATTTGGCACTATTTTTGAAACTTTCTAGCAATTTAGCACTATTTGAGATGCTACTTAGCACCCAACCGTGGCATTGAGTTGGCAACCCTGGTTATATTTGACTATCTGCCACTGGCAACACTGCTTTCAATTCATAACCACAACGTCTTCTGATCGTCACCGTTTGCTAGTTTCAAACTTTCAATAGTAAAATACATAAAAAAAGTAGAAACAAACTAACAAAGGTTTCATTTGATTTTAGACCTTCTTAATGTACTAGTGTATCGTGCTAGCGACCTACATGAGTTGGTAAGTACACTTTTCTTTAAAATTGTGCCTTATAATAACTTACAAGTAACTAATTCTTTAACAATAATTTAGTTCTTTTCAAGTTGTTAAACTGACTGTTTTAGATAATAAATTATTATTGTACAATGGTACCTAGGTTTAGCCTCTAATGGTCCACTCCAGGGACTAAGTGCGGAAACCAAAACCCCTTAGAGATAGGTTCAATCAGCCTTACCAAGGGGTATCGTATTAAGTCAGATAGGCAGTTGTTTTATGTAAAATACTGGTATTCGTATGCCTGTTAGACTAGTAAACTGAAGCCAACATAGTTTGGGAAGGGCTAGGCAGTATATGAGTGAGACTGTACCCTCTAGTTAAACTGGAGCCAACATAGTTTGCGAAAGGCAGTGGCGTACCTAGCATGGGTGACACCCAGTGCGGATATTGTAGGTGTCACCCCAAAAATCAATCAAAACAGTTAAAATAAAAATTACGTTGGTCTATTCATACTAGGAGTCATTTTGTCGATTTATACAGAAAATACTATCAATTGAAAAAAAGAATAAAGTGGTAAACTCAATATAAAACTGGTATTGTACGGAACCCTCTCTACGTGAGTTCAACTCTCACTTGGCTGGTTTCTATAGGTGGCACTAGTGATGGTCACAGTTGGGTTTCGCTCCTAAGCGGGTGACACCCGGTGCGGGCCGCCCCTGCCCCCCTAGCTACGCCATTGGCAAATACTTTTATTGATCTGACAAGTAATAAAATACATTTAATAACTATGGGAATCATTGTTACAAAGAAGAATATTCGAATGGCTTGCTGATCCCCACGGCTCTAGTCTACTATACCATAGATCTGTATAGGTGTTAGAATGAATTTGTAGATTCTAGGCCATACAAAACTCACAATCAAAGACTCCAGCGACATATACATACAGATATTGTAATAATATTTATGTGTATGTCGATGAATATAATGAAAGTTGTGTATTGAATGTGTGTTCTCCTATAAAATAAAACAACAAAAAAGAATTTCGGGCACCTTGGAGATGCACACTGTATTTAGATAAATAAAATTAGCCAGATAGACATGTCGAGCAATCAAACTTTTAATCTTCAGGGGGGTAGCTAAGAAACTATATTAATAAAAAACAGGAAATACCTTTGCAAAATCCTATTTTAATATAGCCGGTAGCTTAGAATTAATAAAGTAATATGTTATAGGTTATCTTAAAGAATAGTACAATTCTCCTATTATTATTCTATCATTATTGCATCTTGTAGGTAATAGTAGATTGTATGACAAGGGAGCAAAATAGTATTTTTACGGCGAGGGCGCTATTTTGATTCCAGAGCGAAGCGAAGGATTCTAGAATAGAATCCCGAGCATAGCGAGGGATTCTAAAATAGAATCCTGAGCGTAGCGAGGATTCAAAGTACATCGCCTGAGGGAAAAATATGTTTGCTCTCGAGTCATATACTCTACTTTTCATCTCGTTCTATGAGAAAATAAATAAGATACACTTTTAAGTAATTAATGAATAAGTTTAATTAAAAAAATGACATGAATGTAAAAAAGGTCAATTTCAAATTTATATTTATACCTAATACACTGTCGAAATTTTGAAAATTTATTTTCACTCTGTGTATTTTGTTTGGGATTGATATAGTTGTGGATTTATTTATACAGAATGACATTTTTATCACTTTCAAAATAAAATGGGTATAATCGGTGAACGGAGTAGAAGCAAATGCCGCGCTTAGTTTTTTTAGGGTTCCGTACCCAAAGGGTAAAAACGGAACCCTATTACTAGGACTTCGCTGTCTGTCCGTCTTTCCGTCTGTCTGTCACCAGGCTGTATCTCATGAACCGTGACAGCTAGACAGTTGAAATTTTCGCAGATGATGTATTTCTGTTGCCGCTATAACAACAAATACTAAATATAGTCAATGGTACGGAACCCTTCGTGTGCGAGTCCGACTCGCACTTGGCCGGTTTTTTTTAATTCGAAATTTAAAAAAAATAATTTTTTTTTCGTTTGATGTGAAATTCGATATTTTACATTTTTTGTTTTTTATTTTTCTTTCTTTGTTCTAATATGAAAGTTTACTTGAAATTTGTAGCGTTTTTTGATGATGGATTAATTCTTTTCTAAACTGTGGAAAAAAGAAAAACAAAACTAGCTTTGCGCAGTGCTGCGCGCGAGCTGTCAAAACTCCCAACCGCGCTGTATCAACAATTTTAGCCAATTTTTGACACATTTTCCGCCCGTTCCGATTAAAACACCTGTAGCTCAAAACCTACAAGTCTTAGAGCAATTTCAAAACTACTGTTGTCAAGCTGATTAGATAAGGAATCTACTTATCTAGAAATCAAAATGAAATACTTTAATTATATACTCCAAGTCATAATGTAGGTATAGCTAAAAAATAGTTACGAAAACTGATATTTCGCTAGAAATACATATATAGATACTCACTGTTTGTTTACATCTGGGAACTAATTTTTGCCAGCCGGTGTTGAATGAAAAAACACACAAACCCACATGTTTTTTGGTGTAGATAGTTGAACAATCTAATCACCTCACTAATTAAGCACTGTTTTTCCCATTTCACACACGTTTTAGTCACTAAATCACGTATTTCTTCACACTACACAATCACTGTAGGTACAGTCAAAGGTCAAAATTCCACTTCCACCGCAATGCACATTATCGTTTGCGCTATACGGGCTCCGGCGCCTATACACACATACGCATATTTATCCGTGTGAGTGATGTTCCAACGCTAACAAATTAACATGTCGTGTAGCATCGCTACGAGTAATAATATAGATGTGGTCAATGTTAGACAAGGATGACAATATCAGTAACTTCTTTTTATCACCGTCTGATTATTTTTTTCATAGTAATGCAAAATTTTGACAAGTTTGCGTAAGTTAACATTAGCTAGATCGGTAACGAGGCTAGTGTGATCGGGATAGATGTGAGTTCGAATCCAAGATGGACCGGTTTTTTATGTTTTATTTAATTATGTTTAATAATTTATTTTTGTAAGTTATTTTGAACAAATAGATATTATAATAAATATATTATAAAGGTAATTTATTATTACAATAATGATAATAAATGAAACAAACAAGTAATATTATTATTTTTTTATAAAAGAAGTCCTTTACACTTACTTATGTTATTATTGTAGTATAGAATGTTAAAAATCATATTTAAGGTTACATAATATAGATATTATGAAAATTCTGACATCATTTAAGAGGGTAGCACTTCAATACCCGCAATTACAGACACAATTAAAATAACAATGCACTGTGCCTCTGGAGGCACGGCCGGGAGCATACGGGTTAAATTTAACTATTCATTTTCTCAATGAAAAGAGGATTGAAACTTAACCTCAATTTTACAATAATATAAATACTAATTTGTTTAAGTTACGGTCACTATGTCCCCTGACATAAAATTACCCTACCTGTTTAGGATTTTTAATATTTCGTATGACCTCCGTTAGCCTCGATACAGCTAATGAGACGTCGACGCATAGACGCCACAATATTTGCACAGACATTTGTGCCACGCAAACTATCCCATAATTGCATGCAATGGGATTTGAGTAGCTCAGGGCATCTCTCGTCCCGAGCTTCCCATCTTTGCACCATTAAACCCCATACATTTTCTATAGGGTTTAAGTCAGGGGACCGAGCTGGCCAAGGAATAACTTTAATTTCCGGATGATTGCTAAACCATTCGCGAACAATGCTGGCACGGTGAATAGGACAATTGTCTTGCACAAAACTTATCTCTTCTAAGTCTTCTGCGGGGTAGATATTACGCACCGTAGGCAACATTACATCATTCAGCACTTCCACATAGTTGGCACTGTTGGCTCGCGTCGATATAAAACTTAATTCACCGGGCCCTTGAGCACTTATCCACCCCCACATATTCACACTGATTCTGCCGAACTCATCGGCAAAACGAGTTGTTGGGATGAAACCATTCGTCTCATATTCAGCTACCATATAACGCCGCTGAGGCTGGCTAATAAGAGGTGGTCTTCCGCTCCTCTCACGACTCTTCAGGCTACCTTCTTCCTCAAACCTCTTCACCCAGCGCCTAACAGTCTCTCTCTAAAAAAAAAGTCTATATTACACAATTGCAACAAGCGATTTAGGTCTACCATTATATTTTGTAGGTAACATCACATAACATTTTAAAAAAATAAACTTACGCATAAACCGGTTTCATTCGATATTTGAGATATATTAAGGCCAGTCGAATATAGGGCCACAATATTTGCCTTAGCTTCAATTCTAATATTAGCCTGCATATTGAATTCAGAAGAATACTAAAATAGCAACAGCAAGATAACACAAACGCTCGTAACTATGTTCACCAACCAAGAACAGCGAATAGTGGAATAATTTATGTGAACTAGTAAAGTAGTTAAAATATGCAGGTAGATTTGAAACAAAGTGAACTTATCACTTTGTTTCAAATCTACCCTCATATTTTAATAACGACGCTAAGATTGAAAATTATTGTAAAACGAAAGAATCTTCGTTTAGTTGTGGAATATATTTTAACATTATATTTTGTTAACAACTCGGCATTTATATTTCACATGTAATACTTAAAAAATGTTTTTCATGTTTGATGTGAGACTCGAACCCGAACACTCGCCATGCGAGGCGCAGGCGCAGTGCTAACCAATTTGGCCACTGTATCACTTACACAACTCATTGAAATTTGTAATAACAATCTTAAGCGGGCAACAAGTTGCTAATGTGTAAGTGTTGTCAAACGTTCTTATAGAAGAAGGTCATAAGTACAACTAATATTGCTTTGCCATTGTGTTGCGAGATTGGCAGTCGACTTCTGACTGTTATAGTACATATAATTACTGCATTTTCACAGGCGAAATACTGCGATTTCGCGATTCGGAACCTAATTTGTGTTATCATAATACGATAGTACAACTTCTCACGATCATTTTAATGTATAACACTGTATTCCAATAACAAATACGTAACTCGTAATAACTTGAAATGTGACACTAACGCAAATACGATGACGCAAGAAATGGCGCGCTCTGTTGACGTAATTGTGTTTTTATTATTTGACAACTTGTCAATGGAGTAGAGCTGTGATTTTTGGTACGTCGTTCAACAATGTTATATAGATTATAAATAAAGCATTGAATACATGGACCGAGCACGATTAGTCGATATTTTAAATAAAGTTTTGGGATAAATTATGCCAAAAGCGTGCGGTGGTCATTACAGCCGAGCGCGTACAATTGAGTAAAGTTACTGGCTGTGATCTAATTCAGCCGCGGTTTAGAGGGTATGCCTAAGCTTCTACTCCATTCACCGAATATACCCATTTTTTTTGGAAAGTGATAATAAAGTCATCCAGTATTTTGAGTGTTTGTAATCTCAGTATCTGGCTGGTGCTCAGGAAAAGGTTCCTTTGATGTAGAAGAGCGCGGTGACAACGGCATGGGCGAACTATCTGCAACTCCTAATTTGGTATTTTCTACAATGCGGGTGCTGACCCCCGCACCGTACAAACACTAATTCATACAATTTTCGTTCGATTTCAATGAACGATTCATGTTCCAAATTCAAATCTCATTACTGCCCGCTAAAGAGTCTAGTGGAGAAAAGAGCTACTTTGCTCCCGCTAAACGGGGAACAAAACGACACTTTTCGAATAGAAGGGATGAAATAGTAGATTGTATCATAAGGGAGCAAAATTATATTTTTACGACGAGGGCGCTTTTTTGAATCCAGAGCGAAGTGAGGGATTCTAGAGTAGAATCCCGAGCGTAGCGAGGGATTCTTTAATAGAATCCTGAACGTAGCGAGGGATTCAAAGTACGTCGCCCGAGCCAAAAATATATTTTGCGCACGAGTGATACACTCTACTTTTCATCACCCACTATGAGAAAATAAAAGGCGCCTCATAATTTTAACCGACTTCAAAAAGGAGGAGGTAATTCGACTGTTTTTTTATGTATTTACACCGATTACGCTGATATTTATGAGCCGATTGACGTGATTATTCTTTAGTTTGATGCGCAATAGTTGCCATTTGGTCCTATAAAAATGTAACATAGTTTGGCCCAGTAGTTTTCATTTTATGAACATTTTTACTTTAGTCGTGTGGTCTAATTTCAACATGTAAAATAAATGCATATCTAATATTTGGATAGGATATTACAACTAAAAATGGAAAACTAAAAAAACTTTTTTGCAAAAAATAAAACCGACTTCACAAAACACAAAAACGTTAAAAATAACTTTAGCTTCAGAAGTCGGTGACAAAAAAAAACTAAATGAATTAAACAAAGGTCACCGACTTCTGAAGATCTAAAGTTATTTTTCACTTTATTGTGTTTTTTATTCACTGTCAATTGAAGAACTCATTTTTCAAAACAAAACCATGAATTTCTAACAATTCATGAAAATTGACGAAAACGCGGTCTGTAGTTCGCACGTTTTTAATTTGATTTCTTTTTTTTATTCAGTCAGTGCGGCGGCCGGCGGCGCGACTGGGCCGTCGTACCAGCCAGTCTTTATTCAAACAATATTTGCGTTCGATTTCTTTCGGCGCTGAACACTAAGATGTTCCAAATTCAAAAAGTGCGCCGCAATTATCTTTGCGGCGCACTTTTTGAATTTGGAACATCTATAAAGAGGATTAAAAACTCATTACTGCCCGCTAAAAGTTTCTTATAGAAAACACCACCTTTGGGTGCACTTAAAGGCGAACCAAGTCGTCCTTTTCGAATAGATGGGATGAAAAATGAATTAAGTACTCAGTGGAAGACTGGCTCAAAGTAAAGAAAAGTTTAAATCTGACCTCAGAATCGCAGTGACAGTGTTGAAGGTGAAGTCCCGATAGCATGTGGAAAAAAAATTCCCTCCACTGGAAACAATAACTTTCGCAGGAAAAAACTGATTGTAGGTAAAAATTAAATCACATCTCATGGAAAAAAAAACGCCATGTAGTACAACGTTTTTACCAATAAAGACCATGTGTGGAAGTATATATGTTTGAATTTCTTGATTTGATTGTGGTACGTATCCCTTTTTATTCGGATGGGAAATCATCAACACTCAATAACTCCTCCCGCTCTGGGCGGAGCAGGAGGGAGTGTCAGACTTTTACTGACTAAAACCCATCCATGTTCCTTCATCGCCCTTTGTGTTCCGGGGCCGCGGTATCTCTTTCGAACTGTCCCGCAACCCCGGCAGGCATCGGTCCTTACGGACCCCTTCCTTTTGCTGACTCTCTTTGAGGCGCGCGTGGAACACTCCTGCGCCGTCGACACGGCCTGTCGTCATGAGACGGACGGACGGCGAGCTAGCCCATAGCCCACCGTCCACAGGCCATTGTGGTATCTGGTATCCCTTAGAGTGATTCGTCGCCCGAACTAAATTTCGTGGTCCACATAAGGAGACTAAATTGATCTTTATTGGTAAAAACGTTGTGTACTACATGGCGTTTTTTTTCCATTAGATGGGATTTAATTTTTACCTCGGATCAGTTTTTTCCTGCGAAAGTTATTGTTTCCTGTGGAGGTAATTTTTTTTTTTTAATATTACCCAATATTAAAAAAAAACATTTTGAATATTTTTATCACTTGCCGAACAGAACTACCATAGTTAAAAAATGACAGCTAGTATCGTTCCCAAATCGTTTTTTTTTGGTGGTTTTTAAATTGTAATTTTTTTTTTCAGACCTAAAATGTCCAACATAAAAATGGACAGAGGTCCGTCATACACCATACCTGTAGATAACATGGATTTGAAGTACCTCAGCAAGTATGTGGGGTCCACAGGGATCCTACCCCTGTGGACTAATACTCGCCTGAATGGGGAGTCTGGCTACTGTCAGGTAGAAATACTCGCTCAAAATGATGAAGAATGTTATTCAGGTCAGTTATTCAAACACTGTTTTAAGCTTTCACGGATTAAAACTAAACTTATATTATCACTTACGGGATATCTTCCGTGATTGGTAAATGTTTTGAGCTCCCGATATAAAAAAAAGGAAAAGCTCAAAAGTAGCAGCCGGCATCATGATAAGGACTCCACAAAACCTGGTGATACTGTGAGTGTGTTTTGTCGTGACTTAGTGGCGAGTTCCAATAGTGCGCGTAGCAAAAGACAAAAAAAGAGGGTAGACAGATTTGTCTGCTCTTAACAATTTATTTTCCATCCACCCGCATTCTCCAGTCAACCAGTCATGGCGCTTGCAACAGCGTCGAAATATCGGGAGCTCAAAACAATTACCAATCACGGAAGATATCCCGTATGTGACAATATAAGTTTAGGTCAGTTATTTTATGTAACTACTGGCTGATGCACGCGGCTTCGCCCGCTTAAAGATCGGTAACTGTCCCACGGGATCAGGATACTTTTGTGGTAATCCAGGTTATTAAACTAGGTATCTGTGTGCTAAATTTCGTCCAAATCCGGTCATTAGTTTTTGCGTGAAGAATAACAAACATCCATCCTTACAGACTTTCGCATTTATTATAAGACTAAGATTAGATAAGGCTGTAATAAAGTGCCGTGTCTACGGCGCATTCGTGTTCCACGCGCGCCGCAAAGAGGTAGGGGTCCGCAAGGGCCGATCCTTGCCGGGGCTGCGGGACTGTTCGAAAGAGATACCGCGGCCCCGGAACACAAAGGGCTAAGAAGGAACATGGATGGGTTTTAGTCATTATATTGAGTCCCTTGGTGGTACATAGATGTGTATTGTCCTGGTTCACATTTACAGTCTAACATAGTACTACAACGCGATTTTCCGGATGTCTCAGTCTATAGACATGTTTGCACCACCACTGCGTGTAAGGGACTGGCGCTTGCGCACACCTGTCACCGCAGTCCCGCCCGCTTGGCGACTATACATTTTGTCGCGTCAGCTTTTGCAGTGTAAGCCCCTACAAGTACAAGTCTGACACTCCCTTCATTAATTGATGATTTCCCATCCGAAAAAAAAGGCTGTAATAAAGTAATAACAGTCTTATCTGTGGCGAAAGTTTGTGAGTATGTGTGTCGGACGCGAACCCCCCCCCCCCCCCCCCCCCCCCCAAACAAGAAAAGAATAACATTGTATATAGAATAAAATAAATGCGATGGATGGGCTTGTTTCTTGTCACAAATTGAATCAATTTTTGGAATAATATTGGACAATTTAAGCCTTAATTGCGCGCGCGCCTTCATGCTTTCCGCACGCGCCTGCCAGTCACCCAGCCGCCATTACGTAAATTTTGTCGCGAACCCCCTACCGTTGCATGGCAAACCCCTAGGGGTTCGCGAACCCCACTTTGAGTAACCCTGGTCTGAGCGATTGCCTGCTGCGCTGCGCGTCTCGCGGGTTCAAATCCCGCACAGAACAAATATTTATATGGCCTTCCTTCAGGTAGTTGTTCCGGGTCTGGCTGTTTGTGTATGTGAGTTTATATGTTTGTAAACGCACCCACGATACAGGGCAATTTCCTAGTGGGGAGCTACGTTTAAAACTCTTTCAGTCAAAAGCTACTGGCGAACAACATATTATTATAATTATCAAAAACATTTTCCAGAAAGTTCTGGAAATACTCCCCAACGCACGTGCGTTTATGCTGTGGCGTTCAAAAGGCTAACTAAAGCTAAATAAATCGTAACCGTTTCTTTTTCAGAACCTACCAACACTTACGAGTGCCATATTTGTAATGTACATGTTCCCGTGACATGTTCCAAAGACCACAAAGAAAGCGAACAACATATAACAATCAAAAATATTCACCAGAAAGTTCTGGAAAAACTCTCCAAACAATTGGATACGAGTATCGATAAACATGACGAAAAAATGGGCAAGGATGCGTACTACTGCGTCCCTTGCTCCAAGATTATTAAAAAAGAAAACAAAGAAAAGCATGAATCATCTGAATTCCACGCAAAATCAAATAAAGATACTATCATTATAAGTGAATTTTATAAAATAATTAATGAAGATAAAAGTCCTACTGCTAATATTATTTTAATCGAAGAAAGATCGACTCAAGACAGTGATTTAGAACCTGTCAATACTAAAACTTGTATAGAAAATAATAATTACGCTATAACTTTTAACAAATTAAATAACTACCTCGATAATGGCCATGATGACTTAACAACATACGTTAACAAACTGGCGACAACAGGTCCCAGTAAAAATGGCAACAACATCCAACCTCAAAATGACGCGACACCAGGTCGGAGTAAAAATGACAACAGAATTCAACCTCCAAATGACGAGAAAGCAGATACATTTGAAGATTACTTAGAAGCAATGATCAAGAAATACAATTTGGAAGTATATCTACCTGTGATGTCGTACGAAGATATTTATCTCGAGTCTTCAAATGGACAGACAGTGATTGTGTCTCCAGAACATTTTCAGAGTTACAAGCAGTTGAAGAATAGTATTTATTGTCAGCTTTGTAAGATGTGGATATCTCAGGATACGAGATCCCACGATGTTACCGAAACTCACGTGAGAAACATTTTCAAGCCGATCAATGAGAAGTTTGCTAGGACGGTAAGAATCCTTACTTAATATTATAAATGCAAAAGTAAGTCCCATGGTAAGGGGGCGAGGCTATTGCCATCAACCGGGCACAAATCTAAACTCCATGACCACCAAAACTAACTTTGTGACCACTAATATCTATCACCTAAAATATCAATTGATTACCAAATTTAGTAAATTGAGCACCAAATTTTAATGAGGTGGTTGATGACAAACTAGTTTTGCCTAGGCCGACTTGGGGCACCCCGACACGGATAGATCAGGTTAGAAGGGTAATAAAAACCATTCAGAACTAGGAGCCCCGCTACGCGGGTCTCTGTCGACCGGGTCTCCCTCGACTCAGATGCAAGAGCATAACAGTTCAATTTCCGGTGGTCATTAACTAAAATTTTTGGTTCTAATTTCACGATAAAATGGGGATTAATTTTGGTGATCATTTACAAATTTGGGCAAACAAAAGGTGTTTTTTTTGCCGTTACATTTTGCTAAATCTTGTGGTTCGTTAATTGTATGCCCTGAGAAATTCTTCATCGATTCGAATAATCCAAATAAAACTGCAACCCGGGAATCGAATCCAGGACTTTCTGCTCAGCAGAGCAACACTTTACTTAAATATTTATTTTTAATTTCAGATTGATTCCGTCTCAAGCCATTGCGTGCCTTGCAATCACGTAGTACTGACAGACTCCGCTCAGCATTCGCTTGACGACAACCATAGAAAGATAATCAAAGACACGCGGTGTAAGAAAGTAGGTACAACCTATTGTGAAGAATGCAACCTCTGTATTGATATCAACAAATTTGCCGCACACATTATATCTAAGAAACATTTTAATGGTCCTATAATCAAAACTGAAAATCCATATATTTTTTTCTGTAAACTTTGTAACTTGACTGTATCAAAAAATGCTTTAAAAAATCATGTCGTTGCTGGAACGCATTTAATTAAAAAACAAATCAATCAGTTGAACAAAAATGACATCAAACCTAAAGAAGATAAAGCCCAAAATAGCAATAGTAGTAGTTCAAGTACAAGTACCACTAAAATTGATAGTTTAGCTAGTACGTCTACATCTAGTAGCATATGTAATGAAGAAATCAAAAATGATCTCTCTGATGCAAAAATTGAGGAGTATTACGAGCTACTTGAGTTTGCCGACAACTCTAGAACAGAAGTGCGGTGCAAAATATGCATGGTTTACATAGCTTTTGTAGAAAGTCTCATTATAGACCATATGGACAGTAAAATTCACATAGAAAACGCCACTATACAAAAATTGGAGGAGTACTACAAATTTCTGTCTTACACAGACGATGCGAAAACGAAAGTCAACTGTGAAATTTGTTACATCAACATACCTAAGGTGGATAGAAATATAATCGAACACATGGAGGGTAGGAATCATGAAATAGCTGTCACAGAGCTTTTAGAATTCCATCTTATGACGAAAGAATCATCAGGGTACCTCTGTGCATGCTGTGACGTCCAAACGACAGACTATCTAGAGCATATCAACAGCAGATCGCACACGATCACATTCTTACAAAATTACGAAATTGACAAGACAGAAATGAGAAAGTATGTCTACGAATCTAACGTTAACGATGTGGTCGCCCACCATCACAGAGAACAGTACAGAAACTTGTTAAAGCATACTGGTATTTACAAGCTTAACGATACGAGTTATTATTGCGGAATGTGCCAAATCAAGTTGGGAAGGATCAGTGAACTGGATCATGTGTTAGGGGAGAGACATGCGTTGAAATTAGCTGAAATCGAGGATCTTTGATCACAGGTGACGACGTTGGAATAAAAAAAAAAAACTAAAAAAAAAAAAAAAAAAAAAAAAAGTGATCTAGGGCACAAAAGTATGTAAGTCCATCGGTTAACCACGATTTTCACCGCGAAAGAGTCATGAGCCGGAAAGGGCTAAGCGAAGGATACTTCGTTTTCATGAAATAGGTTTGCGTTACCACCAAGAAAGAGTTTAGTCAAAAACAAACAACAAAAGAAACAACAATAACAATACAAGTTTAGAACAATATAAGGTGACAATACAAGACAAGTGGTGACAATTAAGTTTAGTTTTAAACAGTGAAAGCTTAAAACAGTGTAAGAGTTTAGTCGTCTGATTCCCAACGCAGAAGAGAAATGAAACAAGAATGAGCAGAGGGAGCTCATATTTAGTCTTTTTTTAGCAGATTTGTCTTGCGAAGTAAAAGAAGCCATTAATCTTATTAATCTTCTGTACAGACCAGTCATGGGTTTGTGCCGATATTGAGTTCCTAGGTGCTGAGCAAAATCACTACACATTTATTAGTGATGCGCATGGATGTAGGAGATGGCTCGATCACTGTGTGGTATCTTTATCAGCTTGGCACACTGTTGTAGATGTAGGTATTAAAGAGGATGTGTACAACTCTGATCATTTACCCATCTATATTGTATGTGATTTGAGTATAGTTAGGTCAAAACTGGTGACTCAGACAGTGCCTCGTAGTGCCATTATATGGGGTGAAAGAAACTGTTCTGAAATTGACAGATACCGGTTTTTATGTAATAGTAAATTGCGAGATATCGATTTCCCCCAAGAATTTACGGAGTGCAGTCATGGGTCATGCAGCTTGACTGAGCATAGAGTAATTTTAGATAAGTTGTATGATCGGATTGTGAACGTTCTTAGTGAGGCAGCTGAGCAATCTAAAGAGACAAGTGACTTTAGGCCTCACAGAAAACATCGATCTCTGTGTGGCTGGAATAAACATGTACGTGAGGCTCACAGTGAGGCTAGGCTTAAATTTCAAACCTGGATTGAACATAAACGACCAACATATGGTTATGTTTATGAACAAATGCGAGAGGCTCGCAAAGTTTTCAAAAGTCGCTTGAAATGGTGCCAGAATAACCAAGAAAATATCAAAATGGACATAATAGCAGAACAACGAGCTACTAAGAACTTTGGCAAATTCTGGAAATCCACAGGGAAGTTGGACGTTAAGCCTGGCCTTGCGGTGAGTGTGGAGGGGAAGAGTGATCACGGGGATATTGCAAGCCTGTTTATGAAACATTTCCAGGTGCAATCTCCCCTTGGTTCACCAGTTCCTTCTGAAGATGCCGAGTATTGTTGTCAGGCAAGGGAGACATTTATGCACTTCTCTGCCAAGCAAGTCAAAAGTATCATTCAGGGAATGAGCAGAGGTAAGTCTCCAGGTCATGATGGACTCAGCATTGAGCACTTGAAATATGCAGGAGTCCACATGCCTAGGGTCTTGTCATTGTTCTATGCGATGTGTCTACGGCATTCGTACTTGCCGGAAAATTTCATGAAAACACTTGTGGTTCCCATCGTTAAGAACAGGGTAGGGGACATATCTGATAAGGGGAATTATCGTCCGATTTCCTTGGCTACGATCATGGCTAAGGTATTGGACAGTATGCTTGACGCTTGTTTGAAAAATATTTTAAATCTTCATGAAGCACAGTTTGGTTTCCAGCCTGGACTATCAACTGAAACTGCTATCTTGAGTCTCAAGCATACTGTTCAATATTATACCGATCGTAAGACGCCGGTGTACGCCTGTTTCCTTGACCTCTCGAAGGCCTTCGATCTCGTCTCCTATGATGTGCTTTGGGACAAGTTGAGGAACAGGGGTACGCCTGCTGAAATACTGAAAATCTTCCAGTTTTGGTATGCCAATCAAAAGAATCAGGTTAAGTGGTCTAACACTCTCTCTCCAGCATACGGATTGGAATGCGGTGTGAGACAAGGGGGTTTGACATCCCCTAGGCTCTTCAATTTGTATGTTGATGGCCTCATCACCGAGCTCAGCAGCATGAATGTTGGATGTCGAATAAATGGAGTGAGCGTCAATAACATCAGCTACGCAGACGACATGGTGCTGCTGGGCCCGACTGCTGGGGCAATCAGGGAATTGCTCAAAGTTTGTGAGACTTATGCTGCCTCACATGGACTTATTTATAATGTCACCAAGAGTGAATATATGATATTTAAGGCCGCTGGTAGATGTCCAGACTCTGTTCCAGAGATTCTAAAGCTGAATGGACTCCATTTAAACAGAGTCTCCAATTTCAAGTACCTTGGACATTTTATCACCGACGACCTTAAGGATGATAAAGATATTGAGAGGGAGCGTAGGGCATTGGCGGTCAGAGGTAACATGCTGGCCCGTAGATTTGCTCGGTGCTCTGACCTAGTAAAAATTACTCTTTTTAAGGCCTACTGTCAGAGTTTTTACACGAGCAATCTATGGGTCAACTACACCAAGAGATCGCTGGATGTCCTCCGCGTTCAATATAATAATGCTTTCAGGATGTTGTTGCGACTGCCTCGTTTCTGTAGCGCTTCAGAAATGTTTGCTGAGACCCACACAGATGGCTTTCATGCCATAATGCGCAAAAAAACAGCTTCGCTGCTGTGCAGAGTGCGGAGTAGTCGCAACTATATCCTGAGAGCTGTGGCGGAGAGCTATTCTCCAAATATCAGGCATTTTGTGCGGAGGTTGATTGGGTAGGACTTTCTGCCTGGTCGTCCTTTGTTTTAATAATATTATTTTTATATCAATGTTACTAACACTAGACTATAAGCTGTGTGTAATACTAACAAAATATGGATCTTTGTTGTCTGAATTAAATGAATTTTATTTATTTATTTATTTATTAATGGGCCCGCTCCGCTTGCGATGGAAATTGAGCTTTATGCAGATGATGATGCCGATGAAAAATTTTGTAATGGGGTTGGTGATGCGTTGCTAATTCCAGATGCATACGATGCGTATAACTGGCCGTATACGTTTTTGACTTCTAAAAGAATCTCCGGCTTCGAAGTGACGGTATCCCCATTCCCCACTAGATTTAGTCAACTTCGTGAGGTGGCTTCTCCCAAGTAATACGGACACATTCGACCCCGAGTTTTGCTCAATTGCTTTTTATATTGAGCGTGTGCTGGAGCAACGAAGATTCGGTTTACTAATTTTCTAATTATTTTGCCGAGTGCCTGTAGTTCGGTCGAAGTGATGAGTGGGTTTTCACGTCGTTCCTTCATAAGCTCCAGAGTCTACTCCGAAAGTTTGGACTTCCTGCCCGTACGCCGCATTTTGTAAAAACGTGTCTAGAGCTTCCTCCCTGAAGATTTCCACTATTTGGTCGAGCGCCTGGTCAATATTATAATTTTTCAATACACTTTCTCGAAAACTGGTCCTTAGAGCATTACGTACGATTAATTAGGTACAACATGCAATGTATTTTACACGTGTACGTTTTTTTCCATTTGCCGCACGTGTGCGGGAATGAAAATTGCCATAGATTGGTTCAATGCCTATAGTCTGAAGAGAATGTTTTTTTTTTTTAATTTTGGCAAAGCACTACGCGTCTTTACGGCATAAATATTTTTTGAATATTAAAATTGTGTTTATAAATAGAATACCATAGATAAACATGATTAATAAAAACTAATAGTTACTTTTATACAAAAATTAACATTTATTTGTGTTCTGAATTCAAAAATATAAAATAAATCTATTTTTTATATTAGGCTGTTTAACGGCTTCATACCTTTGCCTCTTCTTTAACCTGGCGAAAGCAAAGCGCAAAAAAAAAAAAAGAAAATTAAAATCATAGTTTCATAGTTCGTGGCAAAAATATTTTTCTTTATATTTTATTTTATTTCTTCAAAAGTGTATTGAAAAACGTCGTTTGATACACGTGGACATTTGTTATTGCAGTTCTCGGCTCAAAAACACCCTCGCCTACGGCTCGGGTGTTATAATTCCGCCTCGAATGCAATAACAAACTTTCTCCACTTGTATCAAAATGTACTATTGTAATTGTTCACTAAATAGAGCAAGAGCGTTTTGTATTAATGAAAATACCCGAAAAACCCGGGTGGGTCGGCTATGGAAAAAACCCGAAACCGAAAAACCGGTTCTGAAAAATGGCCAGTTTTCGATGCCCTAGTTGCTACCTACAAGTCGGTGAAGAGAACAGTGATCATTATTTCATTTGCATTAAGGTAGCTGCTCGTTTGCAGGTGTTAGCGTTAGAACAATTGTGCCAAGAGTGTAAAATAACTGCGTTACATCATTTAATCATGCTTTTATTAAGTACCTACCTACAGAGTTGTGTTTAGAAGTAAATGAATATGTTGTAATAAATAGTTTTATTGTTTATTTGTATTTTTCTGCTCTCAAAACGGTGAAGGAAAATATCGTGAGGAAACCGGCATGTCCTAGAACCGAAAAATTCGAAGACATGTGACATCTACCAACCCGCACTGTGGCCGCGTGGCGGAGATTATATATAGCCCATTCCCTGTCATAGAGAGGAGACCTGTGTCCCAGTTGTGGGAACATTATAGGCTGATTATGCGTAAACTATTTGTATTCTTTATTTTATACATCTGTCGTGCCGGGGTCACCCAAACAGCAGAAAACGGCAACGCGGCGGCAGGCCCTGAAGGAGATGGAGGGACGAACGCTACTATGTTAACAAGGATTGGCGCATAACAGTACTAGATAGGGATACGTGGAAGGAGGGAGGGGAGGCCTTTACCTTGCTGTCTGCGCCATTCGCATTATTTTATCTATACTTATTATTATTATTAATTTTATCTAATTATCCATTGAAATCATAAACGCATACTTGCAACACTGTATTACACTTCACTTATTAGCTCACTCGAGAAGGATCTTCCAATCAAAATCGACTCCTTCCTTACTCCCACTCTTTTCCGGTTCCGTTCAATAGAACAACCCCCGCCCTCATACATACACTCCAAAATCCGCTCGCTTACTGGCGACACGTATGTATGTGCGCCCGCGCTACCGCCAAAAAACTATAAAAGTGACAAGTTATTGGTGCTGTGTGGTGAATCCTCAAACTCTCTCCTCTCGTGACGCTTGGTGGAAATCGCCTGAACCGGCGTGCTGAAGGCTGTTATCGAAGGAACGCGTGTGCATAACCCTGGCAAAATGTTGTGCATTTGAGAGATGAGACCATATAAAATAATTAGTGTATCATGAGGAGCAATTTGTTTAATAGTAGCAAAATTTGTGTGAATTGTAGTTTTAAAGTTATTTGAGAAAAACACATTTTGCTGGAGTAACGTTTGAAACGTTATCCTGGCAAAATCGATTTTCAAAAATTCGTTCAGCCCGGAACCAAATACATGTTAAGATAGCGTTTGTTGCGTAGTAAATGTTTGTAAAAAGCAAAATTTGTGTGTGGTATGGTTCTTGAGTTATTTAAGATTTTGCTGCGGTAACGTTTTGGGATTTCCCAGATCTCGAAAACGGCTCAACGCAGAAGATTGAAAAAAATACCAATATGAGACCTTAGATTGTTTAAATTAGTTTAAACATTAGTTTTTGATTTGTTTGTCGTAAACAAATGGAATTAAATGGTTTCAAAAATCAGATAAAAACGGATTTGCAAGTAAACCAATACACTTATAACCAAATAAACAGCTGTAAAAAATACCCATGGTAGACACTTACCACGTCGAGTAAAATAGATTATGTAACTTTAAACGATATGAAGATAAAAACAAAATTGATAAATTTTAGACTGGTCGTACTTTAGCGATGAAATACGCAGTTCCCAAAACATTAAGAAACGTGGCATACGTTAAAAAAATTAAAATGATTCATGAACATTAATTCCTGTTAATTTCAGCTTTCAATTACGGCTGTAATGAAAGTTATATCAAAAACAAGAAAATGTCAGCAATTCTCTAATTAGCCGACCAAATCGAAAAAGTCACGAAAAAGCGGCCGCACCATACGTACGAGTAGTCTTCGCAAATTAGCAACTTAGTGTCCGATGTTTTGTACAGTTAAGCAGAAAAACGTTTTACGTGTAACCGATTTTTAATGTTCGAAGTGCAGGCCTTTTTAATTTGGTCGGCTTATTAGAGAATTTCTGACATATTCTTGATTTTTATATAACTTTCATTACAGCTGTAATTGAAAGCTGAAATTAACAGGAATTAATGTTCATGAATCATTTTAATTAGTTTAAAGTATGCCACGTTTCTTAATGTTTTGGGAACTGCGTATTTCATCGCTAAAGTACGACCAGTCTAAAATTTATCAATTTTGTTTTTATCTTCATATCGTATAAAGTTACATAATCTATTTTACTTGACGTGCTAAGTGTCTACCATGGGTATTTTTTACAGCTGTTTATTTGGTTGTAAGTGTTTTGGTTTACTTGCAAATCCGTTTTTATCTGATTTTTTAAACCATTTAATTCCATTGGTTTACGACAACCAAATCAAAAACTAATGTTTAAACTAATTTAAACAAATTAAGGTCTCTTATTGGTATTTTTTTCAATCTTCTGCGTTTAGCCGTTTTCGAGATCTGGGAAATCCCAAAACGTTACCGCAGCAAAATCTTAAATAACTCAAGAACCATACCACACACAAATTTTGCTATTTACAAACATTTACTACGCAACAAAAGCTATCTAATCATGTATTTGGTTCCGGGCTGAACGAATTTTTGAAAATCGTTTTTGCCAGGATAACGTTTCAAACGTTACTCCAGCAAAATATGTTTTTCTCAAATAACTTAAAAACTACAATTCACACAAATTTAGCTACTATTAAACAAATTGCTCCTCATGATACACTAATTATTTTATATGGTCTCATCTCTCAAATGCACAACATTTTGCCAGGGTTATGCACACAAGGAACGCATGATTTACATCCTCCTGTAAGTCCCTTTTTCTTCCACTTGCAGTACGGACACACAAATGGCTGATTATCCACTAATATTATAAATACGAAAGTTTTTGAGGGTGGATGAATGTCTGTTACTCTTTCACGTTAAAACTACTGAACGAAACGAAATGAAATTTAGAACACACATAGTTTATAACCTGGAATACTTTTATCCCGGTAGAGTAAATGCACCACACACAACACCCATTTTTGAAAAGTGCTCAATTAGATTCTTTAGAGGTAATGAACCACTAAAAAATTCACAATAATTTTATTCAATCGTTAAAAGTGCCTTTAGTTATTTTCACACCACCTGCTCGAAAATGTCAAATTATATGTCATGCAAACCTAACCGAAAGTAGTAGGTAAGTCATTTACGACCTGAGGTCTAGCAGGGCAATAATATTGTACTGAATTTCATCATGACCCGCTGGTCAATAATATTGTACTGAATTTCATTATGAACCGCTGGTCAATAATGTGATTTGAATTTGGAACATAAATCGCATAGGTACGATACGAATAATTACGATAGGTACCTAGTTTTCTTTCTATATCTATGGTAGGTACATACCTACACAGTACCTACACAGCTAATAAGTAAATAAATTGTTGGAAAATCGAACTGGCCACCACGAGATAGAATATAATTTAAAAGAAAAATAGAACACAAATTAAAAAGTGGCGCGAATACTGATAATTGCTTTGCTTTGTTCGTTTTTAAACAACAAATTACGGTTAAAGATATTTATATCTCAAAAGAATTACAAATTCACTTACAGAGAAAAACAAATAGGTTTACAATGTTATCTGCCAGTAAGAGTAGATAAAAACAAAAACAAATAGCATCTTAAAACTACGTTACAATAATACTTTGACTTATCATTCATCGTTTTAGCATAACAAGTAAAAGAAAGAAGAAAGAAAGAAAAATATTTATTTACCACAGGCACATGACATGCACAAAAAAATGAAAATAGAAACAATAAACATAACAAACATTCATTGCACGTCGTACAAAAAAAGTACAAAATTAACAATTCAGAAGAAGGTAGGTTACACACAAGAAACAAGAAAGAACACAAAAGTTTTGGGCGATGAGGGTAGGGTGCAATTTTATAGTTGTTGCTTGTTTACTAAGGCCTACGACACAGTGCAGAACCATAAGCGTAAGCGCATAAATTACTTTATCTTTCCACAACTGGTCTAATGTATCAAACGTTACCTTTAACTTTTAATTGTTAATAGATTACCGTCCTCGGCTCTCTTAAGACCCTCGCCGGTAATCACCAACATTACATACTTGTACCATAATGTACTATTATGCAACTGTTGTACAATGAGGGGTATTAAAACACGAATGTGGGTTTATCACACGAGGCGAAGCCGAGTGTGATAATAGTATCACATGAGTGTTTTAATACCTAATTATGTGCAGTTGCATAGAAGACTTTATCTACATCCATGATTTATGAATCCTCCATATAAAAGGTTCTGAAAGAATAGGGTGTTGTATGAAGTCTATGTAAATTCATGGAAAGTTTAATTTCCATGTGTTTGTTTGTACTTAATACAAACAAACCATGTAGGTATAGGTAATAATATAATTATTAACATTTTGGATTGTACAATTATTAAAATGCACAAAGCTTGTACAGGTCGCGTCATGTAAAAAGAACGCTGGCGGTCAAGCTGCGCATAGGCGATTTATCGGTCTATTTGGTGGTATGAGGTAGGGCGCGGGGCGGGTGAGAGGTGACATTTGTTCAACAACCGTAGTAAGTATTTAAAAATATTGGATACTTACGTATTAGTTTTATTAAATTAATAAAAATTGACGAAATAAAACGTCTCGATCATGATTTTGGCTTGTGACGTCACATTAGACTAAAAAATGTACTCAGATGTGACGTCACATGAGTTTTCGACGCACTGTATAGTCTTCATTTTTGTTTACGTGAAAAAAGAAAAAATACGTGTCCATTTTTGTTTGCGTCAAAAAAGAAAAAAAATAATTTATATTTTTTTTAATATGCGGGTACATAACAAAAAAAAATCTTAAGTCCTTTTTACCTCATGTGAATATGACTTTTTTAATCTACTGATTTTTCCTTCGATCTACTGCTAAAACTTTAATTTGGCTACTGATTTCTTCAGATTGCATCTGGCAACACTGTAGGTTAGTTGAGTTTTGCTTCCCGCGCAGTATCCGCCACGTTACGTTCGACGCGTTCCTTTTAAAAATACCATCGCGCACAAAAGTTTTAAATTACGAAATGTTTTAATTAAAGAAGTGAGAATAATGATTTATGACGTATACTGTTTTATGAAGAGGGAAGCTGATAATAATGCAGTTAATAATTTAAAACAATGTTTGAAACGGACCGCAGAGACAACAAAATGTTCAGAGTCGACAGTGAGACGAATAGTAAAGGGTTCAAAAGATTCGGAATTAAGCTCGAGTGACGACATCGACAGCGACGACGATGAAATGGCCACTTCTAGCACCAACACCGCGTCCTCATCTGGTTTTCACGTCACGCATGATGACTTAATGGAAGGAGTTTCAACATTACTTTAATTTTATTTCGATTAAACATTCTCTATTACATAATTCAAACATGTTTGAATTCATTTTATTGATATTTTATCTAATATAATTGTGACGGAAAGGGTGTCCGTGGGGATAGTTAAAAGGAAACCACGGACCCAGGTCAACATAAAAATATATTAGTAAAATAAACGGGTGTGGGTCAATGATATTATAAAGAAGATACGCCATGTTCATACTGAATGGCGTTCAGATATCGTTGCGAGTAATTTAAAACTACGACAGCGATAGATAATACGGAACGAATAAGATAGAAAGAGATAGCTAGCTATCAAAGTGCAACAATTGTGTCACTTTGTCCTCAACAATTTGTGCGTGCTAGTGCGATATCTACCTCTTTTTACTATATAATATCATTGGTGTGGGTAGGTTTATGGTCACAAGTTTCTCCAAGCCCGCCCGGGGGTTTGGACGGTACTCTCCTGGCTCAGCCCGGCGTGACGATGACTGTAGCGGTGTGTCACGCTGCAGACGCCAGGAAGGGTGACGGACGGCAGATGATCGCGCCGACCCGTAGAATCTCGTCGCGGCCACGCAGGTAAAAAGGTACCCGCTGCGGAGCCCGCGTTTAACCGGATGCCGGTAATATGGTTGTCAGCCGATGCTTCTGATGTCAGCCGGTTTCTTGGATGACAGCCGGTATCTTGAACGTTAGCCGGAATCTTGAACCCTGGAAAATAACGTCCAGCGTGTCACGGAATGGCTAGCAGTCATCCCCGCTGATTGTGACACCAAGGCATAAGCAAAGCGAGAAATACCCGTGCGCCAATGAAGGTGATGTGTGGTAGTCACAATCAGTTCGGAGTTTACATGATGGTGGTGGTGAGCACGACATGATTTGCACATTTTGAGTGTCATGAGGGTTATTGCAACAATGTCAAATAAATACTGAAGACTACAAGATTTAAGCATTTTAATGTGCATAGCAAAAAGGGTGATATACGATACCTATACGATACGAAAACGTGAATTTCTGTTCAACACTTACCCAGTATGGGGTTAGGTTACTATTAAAAATTAAAGCTGCCTGCTTCAAGCCCGAATATTCCAGATCACGAATACTTCCTCGAGATTTAGTTTCTGATGAAAAAAACGCGTCTAATCTTTGGGAGCAGAATATTTCCAAAATAGGATTAGTCTGGTAAATGAGTGCTCAAAAGGGGGGTGTGGTTGGAAAAGTCGAAAGCAGAAAATGTGACTTATGAACTTCGTTTGGACTAGTTAGAAGATAAACATATTAAAAGTCCTGACCCCTCCGAGGTGAGCCCGAGGGGGGGGGGGGGGGGGGCAAAGAAGGTCCCGTTTTTTGGTTTTTTGCTTATATCTCGAAAACGATGCCTCGTATAAAATTTTGTTGTACTACATAATGAAACCTCATAAAATTCTCTACAACTTTGTTTGTCACACTTTTTATCTATCTCCAATATTAAAAAAAAAAAAAAAAAAAAAAAGTAAAAAAAGAAATTGCCAAGTTGTAGAGAATTTTATCAGATTTCAGTGTGTAGTACAACAAATATTCATGCGACACACCGTTTTCGAGATATAAACCAAAAACAACGAACGGGACAGATTGTAGGAAAAAATTTAAAAAATTGATCGTTTTTCGGAGCTCATACCAATTCAACGATAAGAGATAGATTAAAAATTTGAAAAGCAAAGTTGAAGAAAATTTTATGAGGTTTTATTATGTAGTACAACAAAATTTTGTACGACGCATCGTTTTCGAGATATAAGCAAAAAACCAAAAAACGGGACCTTCTTTGCCCCCCCCCCCTCGGGCTCACCTCGGAGGGGTCAGGACTTTTAATATGTTTATCTTCTAACTAGTCCAAACAAAGTTCATAAGTCACATTTTCTGCTTTCAACTTTTCCAACCACAATCATTCATTTACCAGACTAGATTGGTCATCGCGAGTCCGTGACTTTACTGGCGTGTTTACGCAATTTACGCATAGACAAGTCTTCACTCATACGATCGGATACACGTAACGCGCGCACAACACTGGTAACACAGCTAATTGTAGTCGCTTAATAACTGAACGGCCTAATAAGTATGTATACTATACTCTGTGGCGTTTGTTTATACATTTAACTTAATTAAAGTGTTGAATATAGGTTATGTTTACACAGTAACGGTAGAAACTTTCCCGAGTTTAACAACGTTACAATATTTTTCTATGTAATAACTAATAAGATTAACAAATAATGTAGGTACGAAGCCACCACTCGCGAGCGAAAGCCTAGTTCAAAAATAAAATACTTCGTGCGAGACTGTACAGTTTGATTCAAACTTAATGGCGGCTCGGAAGTTAGCTGCCAGTGCAGGTTCGCGCATGTACAGTCAAGTAGAAAATCATCTAAGCTCGTTTAATTATTTTTATAACTGAAACTTGTGTGAATGTTTTAATGCTGTATAGTAAGTAGTACGTATTTATTTGTTAGTTTGTCAAGTACAGAGAGGGTTCAAAGAAAAATAGGTTTTTATGAAAAATATAAGAAATGTATTTTAAATTTATTTTACAACGGCTGAACACCCTCCATAAAAACTTGTTTTCTTGTGGAAGGAACTTCCTTGGAACTATCGCTTCCTTCGTCTTCACTTGAATCTGATTCCTTTTCAGATTCAGAGTTGAGAAAGAAAGAAGAATGAGTTAAGAAATTGGATGACATTATAAACCATTTTTCTCGCTTGTCTGCGTAAAACGTATCGTCCGCGAGGCATTTAACATTTTACAAGTAAATACCAAAGTATTTTCCGAACAACCAAAAACAGTCTTAAAAAAAAAACAAAACAATTAAAAAACAACAACAAATTATTATGAGCTCGACTGTACTTATGCAGAAATTCGCGCGCGTGTGCAGAATACAGACGTAACTCACACACTAAAGCGACAACGCGTAGGGCGAGTGCGGGTGAGAGAGAGAGCGCGCGGGGATGTGCCCCGCCGGCTCGTCCCTCTACGTCCCGCTGATACCTAAAAATTGCGATCTGCGCAGCGGCACGTACGATGTTCCGAGCCGCCATTAAGTTTGAATCGTACTGTACCCATGCGCAAAACACACCCCCACCCAATGATATTATAATAAACAGATATGTTTAATACCTACTGTTGGTGAGCAAATGGACTGTAATGGACTGTGTGTAGGTGATGGAAACACTGTAAAATATTATTAATTGATATTTAATAACAAAAAGCGATAAAATTATGTACAAGGCAAAGGACTGACACTTGACAACTAAACATTCCTCTGACCAAAAGTCATTATATAAAAAAATATATTTCTTAAAGAAAAGGCATACCAGCCAGTCGCCAACATACCGGACCCCCAGTGGAACACTAACAACCGGTGGATACTGGCTGGGAAGCAGCTTCCATTAAAACGAGCTTACGGGCCGGTCGGCGCAGTATACCGCCCCTAGTGCGGACGTCTGCCACGCGGACCGCTCCGTCTGGCCCTGGGTAGATCGACACTATTCTTCCTAACGGCCATAAGCCACGAGGAAGGGTAGGGTCGGCGATCAGCACCACGTCCCCCTCACTGAAACTGAATGTGTTGGTGGAGGGTCCTCTTGCTCGGAGCGTGGGCAGGTACTCGCGCAGCCATCGTGCCCAAAACTGATCCGCCAGACGTAAGCTTCGACGCCAGTCACACCTTCTGTCCAAGTCTGCGTCTGTAAGCGTGTTGGTCCAAGGTACAACTGAAGAGGAACCCAAGATGAAATGGAAAAGAGTGATCGCTTCTGGTGAGTCGGTTGAAGATGGCACATACGTGAGAGGTCTCGAATTTATTATGGCCTCTGCCTCAAGGAGTAGTGTGGATAGTACGTCTTCTTTTAATACTTTTTCGGCGAGGCAGGCTCTCAGGGCTGTCTTCACGGTTCTTACCAATCTTTCCCATGCTCCGCCCATAAACGGTGATGCCGGTGGGATAAAACGCCATTCGATTTTGTGGTTTGTGGCGTATTCTTGCACTGCGTCGTCTTGTAACGAGCGTAGCTCTCGGGAGGCTCCGACAAAGTTGGTGCCATTATCTGAAAATATTGTTGAAGGCGATCCTCGGCGAGCAATAAAACGTCGTAGGCTCATAATGGCAGCATCGGATGAAAGTGAGGTGACAAGTTCTAAGTGAATGGCTCTCGTTACTAGGCATGTGTACAGCGCAACGTAGCGTTTTTCGTGGCGTCGGAATATTGTGACAGTGATAGCACCGAAATAATCTAGGCCTACGTGCGTGAACGGCCTCTTGTGATGGTCGAGTCGCTCTTCCGGTAGATTGCCAATTTGAGGTCGAGCAGGTTGGCCCTTCCACCTTCTGCATTGAAGACAGGCTTTGGCTACGCTACGGATGCTGTCTCTTGCTTTGAGTATCCAAAACTTCTGCCTGAGCTCATTAATTAAGGACAAGTTCGTTGAAACAATGTGCGGCGTGAATATGTTCGTGAAGGATGAGGAGTCGTGTGACGTGATGGCGACCATCTAGAATTGCAGGCGATATGGCTCTCTCACTCACTCCTGGCGCATACTTTGTCCGTGAGTCCAGTCGCAGCAAACCATCCTGGCCAAGAGTTAGCGCGAGTTTTGCTATTCGGCTGTTTTTGGGCACCGGCTGTGATGATTCAACTGCTTTCAGCTCATCGGGGAAGCTGTCTCTCTGAGCTCGTTGGAGTATCATCTTCTCAGCTGTTATGATGTCCGCCGCATGAAGTTGTGAAGGAGATGTGGTACTGTCGATGTATATATTAGAATTTTGATCTATTGGCCGAGACAGTTTAAGCCGGAACAATCGCGCACCCTGGAGAACACGGGCGGTAGCGCGCAAAAGGCGCAGCCAAGAGCTAAAACGCGTCGCGTCAGGTACTGGACTCGAGAACGGAACGTCGAGAAGCAACCCCACCAGCTCCGATTTGAACTCGAGGTCTGGTAGAGTCTCCTCGATGTCAGCAACTCGCTCGGTCGGCCAAGCGTATGGCGGCTGTAACAGAAACGGAGGACCTGTAAACCATCGATGAGACTGTGTGAGGTTTAATTTTTTAGGTTTTGTGGCATCGTCGGCGACGTTAAAAGCGGTAGGGATCCACCTCCAGTTGGACGGGTTGGTGGTTTCTAATATCTCTCCCAACCTGTGCGCCACGAATGGTTTAAACGCCCGAGCATCACTCCGAATCCATTTAAGGACGGTGGTTGAGTCTGTCCAAAAAATGATCTCGGAGGGCTTAATTCGATGAGCTTGCAAAATTGTTTGCGCGAAACGAGAGGCTATAAGCGCAGCTTGTAGTTCAATGCGTGGAATTGAGACCGGCCTTAAGGGCGACACGCGTGCTTTACTGCCGATTAGAGTTGTAGACACGGAGTTGTCATCGTAACTAAAACGCCAATAGGCAGCACATGCATAAGCTTGTTCGCCACCATCGGCTACTACATGCAGTTGGGTATCCACTACCTCTGTCCTAGTCATATACCAACGAGGTATTTTTATGTTGGACGCGACCTGCAATTGTAAAAACCAGTCTTCACATTCATTTACGTACGTGTTGGGAAGCGGTGAGTCCCAGCCGACCCCTGCCCTCCATAGTTTCTGTATCAGAATGCGGCCCCAGATGATGACCGGCATTAATAAGCCGAGGGGGTCATAGACCTTCATGACGTTTGACAAGAGACTACGTTTGGTTAAGGTGTCGGCCGGTAACTGCGAAACTGTTCGGAAACCCAGCGAATCTTGACGTGGGGTCCACTTAACACCCAATACGCCAACCTCGCTACTAGGCGGTAAATAGACGTCGGAGGTTGCGTCGCTTCGAAGTTCTTTTGGGATAATCGAAAGTGCCTCCGGATCGTTTGACGTCCACGCGCGCATCTCGAAACTACAGGCTTTGTGAACTGTGACTATGTCGGCGGCCAGCTGAGCCGCGTCGGCGACACTGGAGTGGCTACCTAAATAGTCATCCATATAGTGGTCGTCAATTATTGCCTTACAGGCGGCGGGGTAATCGGCTTGGAGTGTTTTTGCATTTTTGTTTTTAATGTAGAGTGCGATGAATGGACTCGAAACCGCGCCAAAAATCATAGAGGACATACGATACTCTTTCAGTTCGCCTTCCTTGTTACGCCAAAGGAAGCGTTGGGCGTCTCTGTCTTTTGGAGCGATTTTTATTTGAGGAAACATTTCTTTTATGTCACCGTTTAGAGCCACGGCGCCTTCTCTAAAGCGGAACAAGATATCCAGTAAAGAACAAAGCAAGTCCGGACCTTGTAGGAGCAGACTGTTTAAACTTACACCCTTCGTCACCGCGGCGGCGTCGTGGACCGCTCTAAGCTTCTTCTTTTGGGGGTGAAAAACGCCGAAAATAGGCAGGTACCAGCGAATACCAGCTTCTACGTCAACGCAGGAACCATTTGGTGGTTTTCGTTGGTGATAGGTGATCGGTTCGCACTCCTCAGCGTAGCCTTTTGCGATGACGTCGTCTATGAATTTGTTAAAGGCTGTGGCAAACGATTCATCTTTTGCCATCTGGTGTTCGAGGGCCTTGAAGCGCGATAATGCCTGCGGGTAACTATCAGGTATAGTCTTCGGCAGTTCTTTCTTCCAGGGTAGGCCAACTTCAAAATGTCCGTCATCAAGTTGGCGCGCCGATGATTCGATAATGTCCACGGCTCGCTTATCGTCATCGTTTGGGCGAGGGGCGCTTTTCGTTATGCCTAAGGCATCGATGTCATATTGACTTTTGATGAGTATGTCTAAATGATCCGATACGTGGTTCACAAATTCGAGTGGCTTAGACGAAACGGAAAGCGCGCCGTGAATTACCCAACCTAACAAAGTTCTCGAGGCGACAGGGTCACTCTTCTTGCCGCATCGCACTTCGCGACTTAAAGACAGGTGCCAATCAGGCGCACCAATGAGGACAGTGGGGGTGACGTCAGTGTATGAAAGTTCGTTGGATAAGTCTACAAAGTGATCGTAGTCTGAGATGATAATTTTGCCTGGGTGTTGCGCGCGCAAACCCAAAGGTTTGATCGCCCGCGCGTGTTTTACTAAATAACGATCAGGCAAATTTCGACCTCGGATGTAAAAGTTTACGTAACTTACGTCAACTTCTTTTGTCATACCACTGACGCCTTCGATGCGCAGCCGCTCCTGACAGGTGGGTTTCGCGCCGATGCGCGCAGCAACCTCGCCGTCTATGAGCGTCGCAGTACTGCCCTCATCGAGTAACGCCGTCGTGTGGAACTCGCCGTCAGGACCCTCGAGTACTATCGGGACTACCTTCAGCAGCCCGCGAGGGCGATCGGTTGACCGCGAAGTCCCTGTGACATTAATTAAAGTATCAGATGTATTTCCAATTTTAACAGATGGTTCAGATTCGTTGGTTAAATTGTCCACGTTGACAAGAGTGGGCGGTTCAGCTAACAAAGTTTGAGTATTGTTGCATTGGCTGCTGGATGCTACGCTAGGTTTGGAGTTCGCTGTCATTGTGCCATGAAGGAGCGCGTTGTGACGTCTCGGACATCCGTCTACTCCGCAACGTTTGGCGCGACAAAAATTCCAAGTGTGTGGGCTAGACTTCAAACACCGGTAGCATATTTTTGTCTCACGGACCCAACGCCATCTGTCGTCTATTGAGAGCGCTAAAAAGGCTTTACATGTTTTTATGTTGTGAGGTCCTTGTTTACAATAGGTACAACGCTCGGGCACTTTGTCGTTAGGTACGGTGGCATGAATTGTTTCCTTCTTCAATTGGAATCTAGTAGGATGCGTTGTGTTCTGTGCCTTAACCGTACTGTCGGCAACAAAGTTATATTTTAACTGTTTATCAGCCTCTACTAAAAGAAAGCGGGACAAAATATCCAATTTTGTGAAGTTTGGTTGGTCGGGTGCATAAACGGAAGCAAAGTCCGTGAAACGAGCGCGCGTGTGCTCGCTCAACTTCATCAATATGCACCGAAAGAGCTCTGGTGACCATAAGTACTCGCTCTGATTAAGTAGCTTAAGCGTTGTCACGAAGTTGCGTAATTTAATTGCTAAACGGTTTAAATCTTCGGGAGAGCTTAGCTTAGGACTGTTGCGCAGCTCGGCGACCTCGCGGGCGACGAGAAGTTCCGGGCGCGCGTACGTCTGCTCTAGGGCGGCCACGATGTCGTCCGGTTCCCCGGAAGTCCACAGGAGAGACGCCACGGACTGGTACGCCGGACCGCGCACAGCGTTGTTTAAACGATCTAAGTTATCTGACGGAGAAAAATTAGATTTAGTTCGTTCGTAACTACTCTTGAATGCCATCCACTGACTAACTTCGCCCGAGAACGTGACGAGTTCGGGTCTCTTTGGTCTGTTGGAAAGGGCGTTTATAGCTTGGGTAAGCTGAGTTACGGGGTCTGAGATAGGGCGTTCAGACGTATTTAATTGTGTTGCATCGTTGTGGTAGTCGGCAGCACGTGTAACTGACGACGGAGCTGCATGTTTGACATTCGGTATGTAGAACGATACCGTGTTGGTAGGAGCGGCCGGCTGTGAATGTTGTCCTTGGGGGTTGCCCAAGGTGACAGTCGGTGCCTCACCAGGCATGTTCGCGTTAGTTACCGTGGTCATGTTCTGCTCAAGAACCCACGTCGCGGTGCGTTTTGCGGAATGACAACTAGAAAAACGTGAACAATGGGATTTAGATGACTTATCTGATGCTTCCAAAGCAGCTAGTTTGGCTTGCAGTTCCGTCTCTTCCACCTCAGCCTCGAGGCGGGCAAGCTCGCGGTCACGTTCCGCCTGCTGTCGCGCAAGCTCGCGCTCACGCTCCACTTGTTGACGTTCGCGCTCCACTCGGCGCCGCATTGCGTCAGCTTCGATGGCCATTTTCTGAGCGCGGACGGTCGCCGAAGACCTCGATGAGTGATTGCGTTCACTGCACGATTGTGTACTGTGAACACTATGTGCGCTGCGTGAAGGTGCTTTTGCATTTGCCTCTAAAACCGAATTAGATCGAACGCTTGGGCAATTTGCGAGGCTAGGTTGTGCCTGGTCGCAAATTTCAGTGCCCGCGGGCTGTGTGGTCGAGCTAATTGGCAATGCCAAAGCACCCTCCGTTGCTGTGGCCAAAGCCGGCCGGTCGCGGCCCCGTGAACGTTCGCGACGTTCGGGCTGCGTCCGATCGACTTCCGTGACCGTAGTGTCCGTTTTTGCCTTGCTTTGACTATGTGTTTCCACCATGGTTAATGAGTAAAAACGACGAAATGAATGTTTATTAAACGAAATGAAAAACTTACGTCAAAATGAAAATTTTGAAAATGGTTTGTTTTTACGGCGAGAATGGACCAAAATGTTGGTGAGCAAATGGACTGTAATGGACTGTGTGTAGGTGATGGAAACACTGTAAAATATTATTAATTGATATTTAATAACAAAAAGCGATAAAATTATGTACAAGGCAAAGGACTGACACTTGACAACTAAACATTCCTCTGACCAAAAGTCATTACATAAAAAAAAATATTTCTTAAAGAAAAGGCATACCAGCCAGTCGCCAACACCTACAAAACCACCGAAAAAAGTGTGCCGTGGAGGAGAGCCAGCTCACATACATGCAGTGACGCAGAATAAAGGAAAAACAGGCCAATTGGCTCGTTTTCGAGTCTTCAAGATTGCAGGCACACAACATATCTGTCTAATAGAATATCATTGCCCCCCACCACTTTCTTCCAGCGTTATTTTGACGTGACGCGTACTGTATCACTCATTTTTGTAAACAACAAAGTGCAGCAATACTAATATCGAAAAAAAATGGCGGGATACGACGTCAATGAGGGATTTTCTTTTTAGCTCTTCCCTAGTCGCTGGATAGATGGCGCTAGGAGTAAGTATGCTAATGCAAGGGACGGAACCTAAAAAAACTGATTTTAACAAAGCGCGAGAAATGTTGGTTATATTCGGAAGGTTAAGCAAATGAAAGTGTCAGTCAACGAGAGTATGTGACGATGTGACGTGACACAATGGTTTTTTTCAAGCGTTTTGGCTCTGGCATAGTAACTTCAACGCCATCTATAGAGTTCTTGAAAACTAAGTTTTTTTTTAAAACCTCAAAAGGAAAACCTCTCATTGTTTGTGAGGTTTTCTTTTTGAGCCACGTTTATTTTTACATAACTTTACTATATCTATTTTATTTTTATTAAAATAATGTAATTACGTAGTTATTAACTTATTAATAATTTTAATTTAACCTAAAGCAAACAATTTTAATAATTTAATTTATAAGTATGAAAATTTCCAACATTTTATTTTTGTAATTTTTTTACTCAATAAACATAGTTTTTAAAGTTGCAATGTTTTAATTATCCATTAGCTTAATTATTCAGGAATACGTATACCTATACAATTTCAATTCAAAATATAGAAAGAAACAAGAAAGTTATAGATTTTTGAGATGGAACGCACCGTTTGTCCCAATACTGCGGCGTTCTAGTAAAATCCTATGAAAAAGAATTTAATACGTATAGGTCTACACGTATAGGTCAATGGTAAAATATTCTACCAGGGCAAAAACAAACTCTCTTATACACATGGCAAACTCAATCTATATCTATACATATAATAAAACAGTAAAAAAACTGTGTCTGTACATTGAATTTTTTTTTTTTTTCTAGCCTGCTCTGTCCCACTCCTGGGCAAAGGCCTCCCTCCATTCTTTCCACTTCTCGCGAACCCGCGCGTCCTCCTTCCAGTTCGGACGGAACCTGTCTAGTTCGTCCCGCCATGCCATCTCCTTCGTGGCCTGCCGCGACCCCGCCTCACTGTGTCAGGGCACCAGGTTCCTGCAATTTTGGCCCACAGTTTGTCCGACATGCGGCAGACATGACCTGCCCAGACCCATTTGAGTTGGGCAGCCTTTTGAGCCACGTCAGCTATATTTGTTTTGGAGCGCAGTATTGTGTTTCGAACACGATTCATTCAAACTTCTTTGTCTTGCCTCGCCTGGAATGAGACTACTTGGCCCAAGTACAGGTATTCCTGGACATGTTGTATTGTCTCCCCGTCTACTTTTATTAGTTTAGGTCTTTCATTGCACATAATTTTGGTCTTCGACATATTCATCTTCAGTCCAACCTTAAGGCTTGCATCGCTTAGATCTTGAAGCATAAGCTGAAGTTCAGTGGCTGAGGATGCAAAGAGAACAATGTCGTCGGCGAAACGTAGATTTGACAGTCTCGTATCGCCGAGAACAATGCCTCTTACCCTCCAATCGGCTGCCAACTTCCTGAATATTTCTTCGAGGGTACTGGTAAAAAGTTTAGGAGATAGCGGGTCGCCCTGTTTGACTCCTTTCTCTATTTTGAATTTTGGACCTGTGGTTTGTAATTTTATTGCGGCTGTACTATTTCTGTATATATTGCGTAGTAGATGTCTGTATGTGGGATCGATGTTTTGGTTGCTTAAAGCGTTAAAAATGGCTGTGTGTGTAATGCTGTCGAAGGCTTTGGAGTAGTCGACAAAAGCTAGATGTAGTGGGAGTTTGTATTCTTGATATTTTTCTATAATTTGATTGATTGTATGTAGGTGGTCAGTAGTAGAAAGGCCAGGGCGGAAGCCTGCTTGTTCAGGAGGTTGATGATTATCTAATTCACCGGCTATACGATTTTCTATTATTTTAATGAAAGTTTTATAGATATGTGATATGAGACTTATGGGCCTGTAATTATTAATGTCTGACTTATCACCCTTTTTGTGGAGCAGAATGATGTTTGAGTGACAAAAATCTTTAGGGAAATTACCGGTCTATTAGAATGCTGTTAAAGAGCTTGCTGATGTATGGGAGGAGAATAGGTTCACCTATTTTCAAAGCCTCTGTGCTGATGCCATCTTCGCCACATGACCTATTGTTTTTCAATTTGGTGAGTGCTACATGGACTTCATGTCCAGTTATGGGTGGTATACTTTCAGGACAACAGTAGTCGGGTATTGAGGATGGTTGAGTGTCGTCAGAGTAAAGGGATTTATAAAATTTCGTGCAGATATCTAATATTTGTAATATTTAATATTGAATATATTAAAAAGAAATAATTGAGGGGGGTTTAGAAACAGTAAAGGAACACGAATCCAAAAAAAAATCTGTCTGTTTGTCTGTGTCTGTTTGTTTGTACACGCTAATCTTCGGAACTTCTGGACGGATTTGAATGATTCTTTTTTTGTTGTAGAGGTATTAAGTCTGGGCAAAATATAGGCTGCAATTTATCTTGGAAACTTGAACACCTGATGCAGAACCGCAACAGACCAGCAAAACTATAAGAGATACAAAAATGGTACCATAGCAAAAATTGTTCCACGTGATGAGAATTTTCTGTTGAGAGAATAAATTTGAAGATCTGGAACACCTGATGTGGAACTCCAAAAGCCCAGCTACACTTACATATTTAGGAATGACATTTTAGTAAAAGTTGTTCAATCTGATGAGAACTCTCTGTTGACTTATAAAAATCGAAGATCTGGAACACCTGTTGTGGAACTCCGAGAGCCCAGCTACACCATAACACATAAAGGAATGACGTCTTAGCAAAAGTTGTTCGGTCTGATGGGCATTTCCTGTTTACTTATAAAAATCGAAGATCAGAAACATCTGATGTGGAAATCAAAGCTATCACTAATTTCAATGTATAATTAGGGAGTACCTCCACGCGGTGAAGGTGGTAACAGTTTAGGACTGATTTTCGATGACGATGGTTTATCATTGAAAATTTGACTCTACTGGCCAAAACTCCCTTTTATTTTTTTATTTTATCGAATAAATATGCCTTCCGGCTTATGTTATTTTAGTGTTTAATTACCTTTTCCATTTATCTTCGTGGCACGGTAGCCTACCCGGTAACGCAGCGGAGCAGTCACTTAGATTTTAATAAAACTAAAACCATGCCTAGAAAGAGGTCAAATCTTTCCCAATGTTCCAAAGGAGCTAAAAGATTGAGGATCATAAGATCCTCAATAATCTACCGAAGAGCGTCAGGAGAGACTTGATGCTGTTCGAGAACATCAGGCTTTAACTCGCTCCGTGGAAACCTCTTCGGATCGCGAAGCACGCCTGCGTTCTCAGCGTATTTACGCATCTACATCCAGGTCTCTAGATACCAGTGAATAATATAATGCGCGACTGACCGCTGATCGTGAACGTCTGCATTGTCTCGCGAGTTGGAGACGTTCACGGAAAGAGAATTACGCTTGAGTTCTCAGCGTATCTACACATCGACTTCTAGGTATCTAGAGACAAGTGGGGAACGTGATGCGCGACTGACTGCTGATCGTGAACGTCACGCATTGTCTTGCGAGTCGGAGACTTTCACGGATAGAGAATTGCGCTTCGACATCAAACGTACTTATCAGATCTTCGATTTTGACGACCCCGTTGTCGCTGACATAAGCAACAGGTTCCGCGTACGAAGTCGCGGGCAGAAGCTAGTGTATAGTAAAATTTCTTTACTATTCATTGTTGTCTATAAAGCAGGGTTGTTACGAAGCTTCGACTCCGACTCCGATACGTCGGAACTTCCGATTGATTTTACACCTCCAGTTCCGACTTCGGTTCCGATACTTTTAAATCGGAGGTCAAAGCATAGCAGATAGCGGCGGGCGGCGGCGACGACGCGACGTGCGGCGGCTGTGGTCAACGTGTACGAACAGGTCTAAGCATGTCGTCCGGGAACACAGCACGAGTTCTGTCATCGATTCATAATTCACTATTTTATTTTATTGCCTAGCCTTAACACATTTTTCTTCTGCCACCATTTCCGACTCCGCCTTCGACTCCGCCTCCGACTCCGATTCCGGTTCCGGTTCCGACTCCGACTCCAACAAACCAAATTTCAAAACTCCGACTCCGATTCCGGTTCCGATATAACCACCTCCGTAACATCCCTGCTATAAAGTGAGAACTGTAAAGGCTGCTGTACACCGGGTAACACTATGCGTCATTGCAGCATGCCACAAGGCCGTGTTGCACATTGTGGCAATAATAGTGCGGCACAGCAACAACTTGCGTCATGTGGCAGACTGTCGCAGACAGTCGCAGTTTGTATCCAAACACAATTGATTCTATGCCACATTTTTGGTGCGTCATACAGATTACAGTGTTTTACAAAGCTTTGAAAATGAGAGGTTTTCCTTTTGAGGTATTAAAAAAAACTTAGTTTCCAAGAACTCTATAGATAGCGTTGAACTTACTATGATAGTTGGTGCCAAAGCCAAAACGCTTGAAAAAAAAAACATTGTGTCACGTCACATACTCTCGTTGACTGACACCTTCATTTGCTTAACCTTCCGAATATAACCTAGTTTTCTCGCGCTTTGTTAAAATCAGTTTTTTTAGGTTCCGTTGTTCCTTGCATTATCATACTAACTCCTAGCGCCATCTATCCAGCGACTAGGGCAGAGCTAAAAAGAAAATCACTCATTATACAGGCACTATGTTGCCTCGGCGTAAAATACGCTACCGCATACCGCAATCAATTGCCGCATTATTTTGGTTATTTGTAGCTTATCACAAGATGATGCACGTGACATTATGTAGCATGCTGCAAACCTGAAATGCCGCACAGTGTTGCCCCGGTGTAAAGCAGCCGTAGAGATCCTTTTTTTTGTCAAACACACATAAAAAGTCTACTGTTCTTTTGCAACACAGCCCGCTTAGCATGACCACCGTAGACACGAAAGAGAAACGACAACTCTTTTGTTCATCTGTCATTGAATCGACAAAATGACAGATGAACAAAAGATTTGTCGTTTCTCTTTCGTGTCTACGGCGTTCATGCTAAGCGGGCTGAACTGAACTACAAGTTTTTACATGGTTTTTGTTATTGTTCTTTTGAGTTTTTAGTGTTTTTGCGTTAGGTACGTCTAAACTTCTGGTGCGTCGAGTCGAGCTTAAGTTCCTCCGTACTGTGGACATTAAAACGAGCCATTTTATTATTTCCAAGATTGATCAGCGCCATCTATTGATACATACTGTAGCGTTGTGCCAAAGGTCATTGGAAAATTCCTCAATCACACGTCATATGTACCATAGACAATTATCTTAGAAATCTGAAAAGATCTATGGGTGGGGAAAAACGGTCTTATTGGCAAATAGTGCTGCTAAATGTTTAATTGTTATAAGAAAAATATCGATATACTTTTTCTTTCTTGGTTTTTTTATAGTTTTGTTAATTTGCTCATTAAACTTGTTGGTTTACGGTCAGTTCTATTAAATATTTCAAAAATGCAACTTATCCAAAACAAAACATGAAATATTAATGTTATAATATAATAATAATATTAATTGACGTGCGTTAACACGTCACAACAAATAACACAAAAAACACTTGTATATCAATGAACGCCGGCTGCATGCAGGAAAAATTCACGTTTCGCCTGTTGAAACAAAAGCAACAGTGTGCAAGCGAGAGCGCGGAACAAGCGATAGAGAGACACGATTGGATGACGTTATCACGTAGAATTATCGTCCGTAAACCGACTTTACAGATACCATTTTTTTTAAAGTAAGTACTTATTATTAATTTTATTTGATTATTGTGAATGTGGGGACCATGTGGGTCACATTTTTATGTTTTGAGTGATTCATTCCTTCTCATCCTACTTAATTTCAGGAAAATATTTGTGTCTTTGCTACCACACTTCCAATCTGCTCTGGACCTCTAGGCCAGTCTTGGCAACCAACACAATTTCGTTGGCAAACAGCATAAACCAATTCATAAATGCATAAATTATTTTAAAAAAAACTTTTTTGCAAAAAAATTAAACCGACTTCAAATAACACAAAAAAGTGAAAAATAACTTTAGCTTCAGAAGTCAGTTTTTTTTTTTTTTATTCATTTAGTTTTTTTTGTCACCGACTTCTGAAGATAAAGTTATTTTTCACTTTTTTGTGTTTTTTGAAGTCGGTTTTATTTTTTTGCAAAAAAGTTTTTTTATTTTTCAATTTTTAGTTGTAATATCCTATACAAATATTTGCTATGCATTTATTTTACATGGTTAAAAATATATGTCATGGTAATAGGCTTATCCTCAATAAATGGAACTTAACATACCTAGACTGTCGAAGTTTGGGTGTATTGTACACATCTGCGCACCCCCCAGAGCATACAGGCGTGATGTTACGTCATGATGTTGTGTAAACAATAAACATCCAAGCAATTGCAGCAATCACAACCGATTTACCATCTAGTTTTGAAGAGTTCCATTATATATCTCCGAATATCAGCATCAGATCTTCACCAAATTTAAATGCGACCATCTCAGGAGTATATTCTTTCAAATAAAAAAAGAATTTTGAGAATCGCTCCACAAATCGAGGAGAAATCAGTGAACATACATGAAATTATACCACACAACTGACGTAAAAATGTTCAATAAATGAAAACTACTGGGCCAAACCATGTTAAATTTTTATGGGACCAAATGGCAACTATTCCGCATCAAACTAAAAAAGAATCACGTAAATCGGATCATAAATGGCAGCGTAATCGGTGTACATACATAAAAAAAAAAAAAAAAAACCAATCGAATTGAGAACCTCCTCCTTTTGGAAGTCGGTTAATAAATAAAAAAAAGGTTCACCGATATGTCTGTATTTCTTCTACCTTTGCTTGCTATGTCACTTCACTAGTCAGCCCTGGAGTGCTCGAGTGGTGGAGTGAGCAATTTCTTAATTTTCTCATTCTGTGAGTCAGCCTGTCAAAAGTGTTTAACTGACAACGGATTTTATATCGTCACCGTTAGCGTTTCAATAATAAAAAGCAGAAACAAAGCTTATTGTACTAGTGTATCGTGTTACTTGTTAGCGACCTTTATGACTTTGTAAGTACACCTTAAATTAACCTAGAAGTAATTAATTCTTCATCATTATTAAAAGTAGGTATTTTCAAAGTTGATAAACTGACTGTTTTAAATTTTTATTTTAAAAATGGTAAGTAAGCTAGGTTTAACCTTTAATGGTCCACTCCATGGACTAAGTGCGGAAACCAAAACCCCATAAAGATAGGTTAAGTCTTTCCTAGGGGTATCGTATTACCCTGTCACTGGTGGGGAAGTCAGATACTGGGATGGACTACATTTTTTAAAATATATTTCTTACTAGCGGACGTCACGCGATTTCACCCGCGTAGTTCCCGTTCCCGTGGGAGTAAGGGGATAATATATAGCCTATGTTATTCGCTGATAATGTAGCTATCCATTGCAGAAAGAATTTTTCAAATTGGTCCAGTAGTTTTTAAGTTTATTTATTACATAGAAAAATATAAATCTTTCCTCTTTTTAATATAAAGAAGTATAGACTAGCACTTCGCCCACGACTTCGTCCACAAAAATTGTGATAGCTCGGTTATTATGCATGATATGAATATAATTTATAGCACTCACGAATAATGTAGCTTTCTGCTAGTAAAAGAATTTTTAGAATGAGAAGTTTTCGTTTTGAGGTATTACAAAAAAAACTTAGTTTCCACAAACTCTATAGATGGCGTTGAACTTACTATGATAGTTGGTGCCGCTTGAAAAAAAAAACATTGTGTCACGTCACATACTCTTGTTGACTGACACTTTCATTTGCTTAACCTTCCGAATATAACCTAGTTTTCTAGCGCTTTGTTAAAATCAGTTTTTTTAGGTACCGTTCCTTGCATTATCATAATAACTCCTAGCACCATCTATCCAGCGACTAGGGAAGAGCTAAAAAGAAAATCCCTCATTGGATCATTAGTTCTGGTGATTATCCCTACATACAAACATACAAATAAATTTTACCTCTTTATTATATTATAGTATAGATTAGTATAAACCTATTCAAGTTATGAATCTAAAAATACAGTTTAAACCGTTACATGGCTTGTGACATGGTTTTGCACAAAAACTGGTTATATCGAACAAAATCATAGGTACCAGATGAATGCTTTTAGACTGCCTTTTATAAAACAAAATCAAATTCATCAATCAAAATATTTTATTTCACATAGGCCTAGATGGGCACATAAAAAAACGTCGAAAACGTGCACGGTTCGGGTTGGTTGTTTCCATGGAGAAGGACCGTCAAGAAACTCCATGGTTACTCTTTTCAAATTGTTGGTATTACAATATTAATGTGTTACAGCAATTAGTATTTAATTATGGGGGGACAGCATAGGCCCGACAATAGGTTGTTGCTTCCCAATGAAAAAATGTTATTATTATTAAGCCTTTATTGCCAACACAATATATTATATATACATAATTTAGAATTTCACAGTTAATTAATTATATTTATCATGCAATTAAATATTTTTTTTCTTAGCATAAAACATTAAATTGTAAATTTACATTAAATTCATTATTATTAATATATTACAATTGCTATTTTATTACTATTAAAATTCATTATCATTACAATTGCAATTATTATCATTAAATGTTATTGCTATCATTAATTTTAGGATATTACTTATATTATTATTAGATTGGTCGTCGGCGTGTCTTTCCGACACGAAGGCCTTCATAATACCATCACATCATCATCAATAAAATGTAAAACAAGATAAATATAACAAAAGTTAACAAGCATCTGGGAATCTACAAAGCCTACACTACAATTTTCACACATTCACAAAGAGTAGGTAAAAAAGGAATCTATACAAAAGTAAGAAAATATTGTTTAAAAAAAAAAAACTAAACAAGTGACATAAATATTGTCATCAGTGCGGTAAGTATTCTGAGCAAAAAAAGAAAAAACAAATTATTTGAAAACTATATACCTACATGACTATATGATTTGGAAACATTCAACATTACTTTTAATACAATGTACCCACAGATATAGATATACCTAGATAATGCAAGAGCACCTAGTACCTACTTCGCGTGCCCGGCTAAGTATTTTATACTTAACGTGGCTACTGTTGCAGCAATCTGATTTGTTTAAAACAACAATGTTTCAACTCAAGACATTTAAAGAACAAAAACGTAGTCTTATTAACCGACTTCCAAAAAGAGGAGATTATCAATTCGTCTGAATTCTTATTATTATTATTTTTGTGTGTATGTTCATTCTTTTTTATTTTGCCAATTGTGAACCGATTTCGATAATTCTTTTTTTGTTTGGAAGAAAATTACTTCGCGGTGGTCCTATTTAAATTCGGTGAAGATGTGATGGTGATCTTCGGAGAAAAACAATGGAACTCTTCAATTATAGACAGCAAATCGGTCGTAATTGCTGCAATCGCTTGGATGTTTGTTGTTTTCACAACATCATAACATCGCATCACGCCTGTATGCTCTGAGGGGGTATGCAGATGTGTACAGTACACCCACATTTCGACATTTAGGTATGTTAGGTTCCATTTTATTGGGGATAAGCCTATTACCATGACATGTATTGTTAACAATATGAAATAAATGACTGCCTCGTTGGTCTAGTGGTGGCGACTACTCAGCATGAGGTCCTGGGTTCGATTCCCAGGTCGGGCAAAGTGTTATTGGGTTTTTCCATCAGGAATTTAGCAAATAGGAAGGGGGGGTTTTTTGGATTTTTTTTCAGTAATTTTGTTTGTTTTTTTTTTACTATTTTTTTTTTTTTTAGGTTTTTTTTATTTTTTTTGGTTTTTTTTTTTGGCAGTAGCAGCCACGGAGTCTGGAATTGCGCCCGGTTGATGGCTATAGGCTCACCCCCTATTACATGGGACTTAAACATAACTGGCGAAATGTGGGTGTGGGTACTGTTGGGTACACCTCAGCCCACCTCTTCGGGGATTACAGGCGTGATGTTATGTTATGTTAAAATAAATGTATCGCTAATATTTGCATAGGATATTACAATTAAAAATGGAAAAATAAAAAAACGTTTTTGCAAAAATAAAACCGACGCAATAAAAACGAGAAGTCACCGACTTCTGAAGCTAAAATTATTTTTCACTTTGTTGTGTTTTTGAAGTTAGTTTTATTTTTTGCAAAAAAGTTTTTTTTTTGTGCAGCAAATTGTTTTAATAGTAACTAAATAGTGCTTTTGACGTCATAGTAGGTTGTAAAAAAATAGCACGCTTGGTATTCATATGGTTTTGATACTTGCGTGTTCTATATGATCTGTGGGCGTGTGACTACGTTTGATATCTACAACTTCCATGATTGTTGGTATTTAGATACTCATGTAGGTACTATCGAGGACACTCCCGCCTGACCACAACTAAGCTTATTTTTGCTTGCCCTTGCAACATGGAAACGCTCTCTTGTCCCGCCCCGTTGACTTTGTATAGAAATAATGAATGAAAAGATACCGAATCGACAGAGCGCACTGACGACGCACGCCAAACGAGAGTTATTGTTATTTTGCGCGCCAAAGTTTAGGCTTTCCTAATAGGCCAAAACTTTAAGGGGGCGTGACCTCCGCATGTTTTAAGCGAAAAAAAAGTTAAAATGGTCAGGCGGAAAAGACCCCGACTGTACTTCAATGTTCCTTGTGAACCATCATGCACTGTTTAAGGTTTTCAGTGCTATATTTTGGAAATGTAGTATTTCAATATTAGAACAGTTTGCAGATTATTTTCTCTATTTATTCTACCCATATTTGTATTATTTTTTTCGTTTACATTTTATGTATTTATTATTTTATCCGTGTCTGACCGTGGCATCACTCTGGGCCCTATCAGAATACCAGCGCTGTGACGTTTTTTTTTTTTAATGTTACAGCACCATGCTGAGATAAGGGCCTTTTGGCCTATTACAGGACCAATTTCATTTCATTTTTTTTTCTCTTTGTTTATTTTTATTAGTACAACTAAACTGTTAATTTAACCATTTTTATTTGTGTTTTGTCCTGTGCGGGCTAATAAATGCTTTTTCTTTCTTTCTTTATTTTCTTTCATAACAACAGTGCTATACCATAGATCCATATAGGTGTTCCGTGTTGGGATGCATTTGTAGATTATAAGTCATACAAGGCATACAAGCAAATACTCCAGCGACATAAATAGACAGATATCCTTCTCTGTCACACCACGGAGTCTGGATTTGTGCCCGGTTGATGGCAATAGGCTTGCCGGTACTATATTATTTTTGTTTCGGTGGTTTCAACACTTAAAGAAGGTAAACTCAGTGGCGTAGCGTGGGTTTTCGCCGCTTGGGGCCGACCGGAAATACGCCGCCCCTTGTTTTTTATTTACCCGATATCTTGGGGTCTAAACTGGGTGGTTTTTGAAAAATCCAACTATAAATAGTTTTTTCGAAATTATGTCACCTCTCCGACATAAAGTGCTGATGAGAAATCTACACCGTTCAGATTGTTAAACTAAACTGTTTTCTGATAGCTCATGAACGAATGTATCCTTCGAAAACCAATTTGTCGAAAGAGACATCTGCCTTTTGAAAATCAGCGCCCTAAAGGTAATGTTCTTAAAACTTCTTGAAACTTCCCTTGTTTTTCTAGGCAGGTTTCTCAAAATAAATGTACATATAGGTATGTACCTACTTGTTGTGCAAATTGCAGAACCGAGTTCCTTGTCTCATTAGTTTTCCAAAATAACACTATTTTGGAAAACTAATGACACAGTATATTTTTTTGTCGTATCACCGGGAAATTCTTAACTTCTATAATTTGAAAGAAAGAAAGAAAAAATCTTTATTTATCGCAGGAACATGACATGCATACAAAATTTAAAAACATAACAAACACTCATAGTATTACAAAACGGAACATAAACAAAGAGTAAATTTAAAAATATAGTTGACAGCTTGCACGTCGTGAGTGCGATAAATAGGTTACCACTCAGCATGATGCTGTGCTATGGGGAGCCCACAGCACAGCGTTAATTTCATCAACATTCTCCATTTTAACTCCCCCCCCCCCCCACAAACTTGGCTCCCGCCCGTGGGTAGGGTTTTTGTGCTCTCTTACGAGAGAAGAAAATGAAAGAACAAGAAATAATCATAAATGCAAAAGTAAGTCCCATGTACTAGGGGGCGACCCTATTGCCATCAACCGGGCACAAATCTAAACTCCGCGGTTACTGAGAAATTCTTCATCGAAAAATCCAAATAAAACTGCCCAACCCGAAACGAACCCAGGACCTTCTGCTCAGCAGTGGTGCTTACCACCACAAGACCGACGAGGCTCACGACTTCACGAGCTACACTTTACTTAAAAAAATATTTTTAATTTCAGATTGATTCCGTCTCAAGCCATTGGTGCTTCTAAAATTAATAACAGAAATAATAATACAAGACAGCTAAAGTAAACGATAAAAATACTGATTCTTCAGCATCAGATGTCAAAATGAATTCAGAATACTGTAAAATTTGCGAAGTTGAAGTACCTATCGGCGGAATGAAAATCCATGTCGATGGAAAAACACACAAAAAAAAACTGGTCGAATACTACAAATGTTTGTCTTACACAGACGATGGGGAAACGAAAGTCAACTGCGAAATTTGTTACGTCAACATACCCAAGGTGGATAGAAATATAATCGAACATATGGAGGGTAGGAATCATGAAATAGCTGTCACAGAGCTTTTAAAATTCCATCTTATAACGAAAGAATCATCATGGTACCTCTGTGAATGCTGTGAGGTCCAAACGACAGACTACCTAGAGCATATCAACAGCAGATCTCACACGATCACATTCTTAGAAAAATATGAAATTGACAAAACAGAAATGAGAAAGTATGTCTACGAATCTGACATTAACGATTTGGTCGCCCGCCATCACAGAGTACTGTACAGGAATTTGTTAAAGCATACTGGTATTTATAAGCTTAACGATACGAGTTATTATTGCGGAATGTGCCAAATCAAGTTGGGAAGGATCTGCGAGCTGGATCATGTGTTAGGGGAGAGACATGCGTTGAAATTAGATGAAATCAATGAATACTTCAAATTTTTGACTAACCCAGATGCGAAAACGAACGTCAACTGCGAAATTTGTTACGTCAACATACCGAAGGTGGATAGAAATATAATTGAACACATGGAGGGTAGAAATCATGAGATAGCTGTCACAGAGCTTTTAGAATTCCATCTTATGACGAAAGAATCATCATGGTACCTCTGTGAATGCTGTGAGGTCCAAACGACAGACTACCTAGAGCATATCAACAGCAGATCTCACACGATCACATTCTTACAAAAATACGAAATTGACAAGACAGAAATGAGAAAGTATGTCTACGAATCTGACGTTAATAACATGTTTGCCCGCTGTCACAGAGTACAGTACAGAAACTTGTTAAAGCATACTGGTATTTACAAGATTAACGAAACGAGTTATTATTGCGGAATGTGCCAAATCAAGTTGGGAAGGATCAGCGAGCTGGATCATGTCTTAGGAGAAAGGCACGCGTTGAAATTAGAAATCGATGAATACTACAAATTATTGACTAACCCAGACGATGCGAAAACGAAGGTCTACTGCGAAATTTGTTACGTCAACATACCGAAGGTGGATAAAAATATAATCGAACACATGGAGGGTAGGAATCATGATATAGCTGTCACAGAGCTTTTAGAAATCCATCTTATAACGAAAGAATCATCATGGTACCTCTGTGAATGCTGTGAGGTCCACACGAAAGACTATCTGGAGCATATCAACAGCAAATCTCACACGATCACATTATTACAAAAACATGAAATTGACAAGACAGAAATGAGAGAGTATGTCTACGAATCTGACATTAACGATGTGGTCGCCTGCCATCACAGAGTACTGTACAGGAACTTGTTAAAGCATACTGGTATTTATAAGCTTAACGAAACGAGTTATTATTGCGGAATGTGCCAAATCAAGTTGGGAAGGATCAGCGAGCTGGATCATGTGTTAGGGGGGAGACATGCGTTGAAATTGGCTGAAATCGAGGATCTTTGATCACAGGTGACGACGTTAGAATCAGTGATCTAGGGCACAACAGTATCTCAGTGCACCTCGGTTAGGCAAATGTTGCCGATGAAAAATTTATCCATGGGGTTGGTGATGGGTTAGTTCCACTCACAAGTCGGTTAGGAGGACAGTGATCATTATTCCATTTGCAAATAAGGCAGCTGCTCGGTGGCAGCTCTCAGAGGTAGAACAACTTTGACATGAGCACAGTAATATTATGATGACATGAGTGTATAAGGATGACTGCATTATATAAATTATGCTTTTACTATGTCCAGAGTTATGTTTAGAAGTTAATGAATATGTTACTTATATTAAAGAGATTTGTTTTGATTTATTTATTTGTATTTTTCTAAGCTGTCCATAAAACGGTGAAGGAAAACATCGTCAGGAAACCGGCAGTTCCTAGAACCGAAAAATTCGAAGACATGTGACATCTACCAACCCGCACTGGGCCCGCGTGGAGGATTATAACCTATTCTCTCTCGTAGAGAGGAGGCCTGTGTCCCAGCTATGGGAACATTATAGGCTGATTATGCTATGCTTCTCTTTCATGCTGGGGTCCCCAAACAGCAGCAAACTGCAACGCGGCAGGCCCTGTAGGAGATGGCGATGGCGGGACGAACTCGACTATTGAACAAGGATTGGCGTATAACAGCACTGAATAGGGATAAGTGGAAGGAGGGAGGAAGTACGTATATTTTGTTGGGACTATCATATCATGTTACACATTAACTGTTGTTCTTTTAAAGCGAGAAAGTAAAGCAAAGCAAACAACTCATTTCTTCGTAATTTCTTTTTTGAAAGCTTCGACACCTGCGAGGGTAGCCTTTACAAATTTCGGCCCCTCTTTCGCAAGCTGGTCAGTCAATTCATCAAGACCTCTTTTCTGATCTTCTGCAATTTCTTGATGACATCTTTGAACTCATCTAGCGGGATGCTGTCTTCGTCACTAGCATAGATAATACACTATATAATACAAGATAGATGTGCAACTGAGGTTTTCGTTTTAAAAACTGTGTACCCCAACTGTTAGATGGCGTTACTTGTCTCAATGTACCCTCCGCTTACGCTATCGCTCACTAGGTGGCGCTTTTAGGTTTTGTTTCTAGTAATAAATCCTTTTATTGAAGAATGATTGTTATTTATTTGTGTGAAATAAATGAATTATTATGTGTATGAAATAGACTATGATGACAACATCATGATTATTCTAGTCTTGCCTTAAATAAAATATAGAATTCGAAACATACACATAAGAATTTACTTATTTCACAAAATAAATAACAATCAGTCGTCAATAAAAGGAAAATCATTCTTCAAAATCTTAAGCTAGGAATGACATCATTAAGAGCCATTTCAATAAATTAATGATAGATAGAAATTAAAAAAATATTTAGTTTTTTAAAGAATTTATTTCCTTTTTTTACAATGTGTGATAAAATAATATACATACAATACAATACATCCAAAAAGCACTTAACTCGTCGAATTCAAATCAAAAAGGTAAAATCGAGGTCCACTATAGGTACACAGCGTTGGGTCAATCGTTTACGTATCTTATCACAGGGTCCAGGGGAGAGAGTCCAACGTTTATAATAGCAGATATCAAGAAAACAAGCACAGTTTTAGGTCGTAAAAGAACACAAAACAGATCACCGGAACACCACGAAACAACAAACGTAACTTAAAAAAAGTTTTCAAATGTACCCCCACTGTTACTGTGTAATAAATAAACTACTTGAAGTGAAAACGAAAAGGTCTTGTTTATTTTGCAATAATATTTTAAAATTTATCTGTAATGTAAAACATGTTGAAATAATAATAATAAATAATACTTTTTTTATTAATATTTAGTAATACTTTTATCGTACTGTTATCAACTAACTCTATCTATTGGCAAAAGTATAAAACTATGGCCAAACAAGCGTTCCTAACCACATAGATGGCAGCACTGTCTATGAAAATTTTGTTTGAAGCCAATGTATGGAAGTTTCACCCCCCTGGTCACTAGCCTCGCCAGAGAATGTTCGAACCTTCTTCACAAAAAGAGAGGGGAGGCCTTTGCCGTGTAGGACACAAATGGCTGATCATCCCACTAATATTATAAATGCGAAAGTTTGTGAGGATGGATACATACAGCTGTCAAATTATTTTTAAAAAATGGTTCATGTGAACTATTTTTTTTATAATTTGACAACTGTCAAATTATAAAAACGTGATTATTTATCGAAGAAAGAAAGTAGTAGTTTGATTTTTTTCATTACTCATACTCTGAAAGTAGGTCTGAAGTTGCCTGAGGAGCGGGTTGAAAGTAATACTTTTCAGCCCTAGGGAGAATCGTTTTCAACTGACAGCTGCCAAATTATTAAAAAAAAAATAGTACATTGTTACCCTAGGGGTGAAAGTAACTTATTTAGTCCCGAGACGGGGTTTGGTGCCCGAGCGAAGCGAGGGCGCTAATAGTTCGAGGGACTAAATAAGTCTTTAACCCGAGGTAAACACTGTGCTTTTCATTACGAATACAAGGAAAGTAAAAAAAAAACATACAACTCGAAAAAACTAATGAAGATCGGAATTCGAATGGGGTAGATGACACACCAATCAATTGAGATACTTTTTAAGAGCTGTCAAAACGCGGTTCTCTAATAGACTTTGTCACTGTTTATTCAACTCAATGACTCGACTATTTATTGATTTCAAAGCAACTAAAAATCGAATTTGGCAATTAATTGAAAATAAATCGGGTTTTCAGGCCCAAAATAAAGTGTTTTTTTAGAGAAAGGTGTCTTGGAATTATTGTTTAATGGTGTCATCTACCCTATTGCCGCTTTCCCACCTATTTTGCTTTTTTTTCTGTGGCCGGCCAGCTATTCAGCCAATACCTATTTTTCATTTTCATCATCGAAAAATGGTAAATATTTTTCCCAAATTTATGTTATTTTAAAGAAATAGTTGAAACTTAATTATAATAAAGATATTTAATATATATATATTCTTTAATTAATACTTAACTTTATGTTATTTCAATTTTACATCGTGGCTGTATAGAAAGTTGGAACATGGTTCAATAGAAAAATGAACTATTTCATTGTCATCTACCCCATTCGAATTCCGATCTTCATTAGTTTTTTCGAGTTGTATGTTTTTTTTTACTTTCCTTGTATTCGTAATGAAAAGCACAGTGTTTACCTCGGGTTAAAGACTTATTTAGTCCCTCGAACTATTAGCGCCCTCGCTTCGCTCGGGCACCAAACCCCGTCTCGGGACTAAATAAGTTACTTTCACCCCTAGGGTAACAATGTACTATTTTTGTAAACAAAAAAAAATCAAACTACTAGGTACTAGGTACTTCTACTACGTAGAAGTAACGATAGTAGGCAAAAAAAATTTTTTTTTATCATTACAGATAAACCCTGTAATAACGTTTTGAATGTTTCGATAGGGTGACCATGACTTATTGTTTACAGAAAACTTTCCACCTACATATTGTATTAGAAATTATTTCTCAAGGATCCTAAATTAAATAAAAATGAAGAGTCGTATGTTTATAAACATAATTATGTTTTTGTATCTTATTGTTTGACATCTACCAATCCGCACTGGGCCAGCGTGGTGGATTATAGCCCATTCCACAGAGGAGGCCTGTGTCCCAGCAGTGGAAACCTTAATAGGCTGTGGCAAATGAAATTATGCGTAACATTTTTTGGGAAGTGAAAATTTGTCAAATTCCTTTCGGAACATTTGAAATTTAAGTATTATTACAGAAATAAGTGTCATTGTATTTCCAGAATGATTTGTTATGACGATGGTAAAACCGAAATGCACGCAAGTTATGAACAACCTATGACAATACATAATCTAACTTATTTATGGTCTCTATATAGATGATTAAGATATTAAAAAAAAACAGTAATTTTAAAAACCCATACTTCACAGTCGTATTAAAAAAAAATAATATAAAAAAAATTCTTAGTGTAAGTAAATAATCTGTGATTTGTGGTTTTGTCAGAATTATGTAAGTTAGCAATCTGTGGTTTATGTGATTTTTTAAGAACTAAACATGTTTTTGTATCTTATCATTTTAATTTAATTTATAATCCTTGAAAAATAATTTCTAATGCAATAGGTGGAAGTTTTCTGTAAGCAATAAGTCATGGTCACCCTAACCAAACGTTCAGAACGTTTTCAAGGTTTTATGCGATACCGTACTACAGCTCCTGAAATATAAACCTAGAAAGAACCTAGGATTTTTTTGTGTATTTTTACAAGTTTTAACAAATTCAAATCTAGGTTTTACAAAAAACTTCAAACCTCTGCGATGCTTTTTCAGCGAGATATCGGCAATAACGCGTTATTCGATGGCGCAGCCATGGGGTTTTAGTCTTACAGCTCCTAAAATATAAACCTAGGACTTTTTTGTATAAGTTTACAATTTTTTTACAAATTCAATCTGTTATTTACCTAAATTTCAGATCTCTGCAACGCTTAGTTTTAAAGATCTCCGTGGCCGCGCGGTTCTCCGCGTTTCGATGGCGCGGCCACGTTCAAACCCTTATAACTTTAACCATAACTTTGACAAATTTATGGTTTTGGGAATCAACTTTTACAAAAACTTGGCAGTTTTTAAAAAAAAAAAAACGCCGTGGCCGCGCGGTCGAAACGGACACAATTTAAAGTGTTCAAGAAGAACTAATCATCAAATGTAAGATGCAGCGACATCTATTGTACCTACTAAAATGGTACTAATTACTAAAAATGTGCTCACCAGATAACTTTTATATCAACTAACCGGCTTTAAAAAAAGTTATTATAGCATAAGGTACTCTGGGTACTCTAGATTAGTCTACATGACGCTGCTTTGAAAATGTATACAGCATGAATTCCGTGTAAATATATTTTAGCAGTTTAACATCTTGGTTGATAGATGGCGTTGTTTATTTTACTCCATTTTCTGAATCGCAGTGATAAAATTTTCCGAGCCCTCGCACGTGTCAGTTGCCTCAAGTTTAGTTTTTTAACCGACGAAACAACAGGAGGAAGTTTACAATTCGACGCGTATTTTTTTTCTGTAAGACCACGAGAGAAGTCCGATATACACTAATATAGGAGCGGAGTGGAGTATCAATGATAAATGTTGCAAAAACAGGGAAAACTTATTTCTTTTGAGAGCTTCCGTTGCGAGCGCTGCTTAAACGGTTAAAGTTACGCAACGATCATGTTTGAGGGAATATTGTTCCTCTTAAAAAAGTTAAAAAAAAAATTCGCTTAGCATATGTCTATCTTATAAGGTTGACTCACACTCTCTAACCCTCTCTCTCATGTGACACAGACGAAGTTGCGCGGGTCAGTTATATTAAATAAAAGTGGTGTCGATTCTGTTGTGCACAACCACAAACTCAACGTAATTTAGGCTATCGCTATCTTTTACTATAAGGCAGTGCGAGAAATGGACGGCAATCTATGAACTAAGTTAGAGACGTCAAACTATTTATGCCTTGCGCTTCACCGTGTTTTTCACCCTTCATTTGTATGGAAATATTAGTTCACACTTTTGACTTCTGTCCTCGAAGTGCCGGGCCTCCGCCGGCCTCCTTCGTCGGCCTACGGGCCGGTGCCCATGCCGCCCTAGGTATCAAATCAAAGACAGTAAAGAGTAAAAGGTGCAATTGGGTGGAACATGTTACAATATTTAGGAAAAAAGAAAATAATGTAAGCCGCCCCGTCGCTAGCCAACCAACCACACACAAGCCCCTAGTAACGGGGTTGCCAGATCTGAGATCTGTCGCCAACATCGGGCGACATGGGCACCGGGCCGTAATGGGTGGTGCCCATAAAGGATTAATGACTGCATTTGAAATATGGCGTGTTATGGTACAATTTAATACGGCAGTATAATATTTCTTGATGCGATGCTTTTCCTTCCTAGGTTTATTTTAAGCTATTGCAAGTAACTTTGTCCCCGTCCAAGAAACATAGTAATATCCTATGTCATCTCATTATTACTACCTATATGAAAAAAATATTCAAAGTGAAGCATTTTTTCTTTGAAATTTCGTAACTACTCCTAAACGGCATTAAAATTTAGTAATTTTTTTTTCACTCAAATATTCGTCACGTTTTTCTTTACAAACTGTACAATTGGAATTTTGATCTAATGATTTATTAGGCTACAATTAATTATTCCATGCATTCTCTAATAACAGAATAGGCGAGTCCGTGCGCGGGGCCGCGGGCGGGCGACGGGCGGCAGTGCCCTTTAGGGTATATATGTTCTGTGGGCAGTGCAGCTCGGACCGTCAGACGTGGAGGTTGTGCTGCTCTGCTCGCTCGCATTAAAATGCCCCGATTTTCGCATAGACGATTTAGTATTCGTTTTTTGTATTAATAAGTGTATGTATTATGTTAGTCATAGTCAGATAGTCATTTTGCAAGTAAGGTAGGTATTTTATTTTGCGCGCTTGGACGCTTGCTATAAGACTAATTCAGTGATTTTTACTGTGAAGTTTATTTGTTTTTCGTGTACCTACCGTGTGTACATATATGTAATAGATAGATTTAGATTTTTAACTCGTGATATCTTTTGAATGGAATGTCCGGATTGGATAATTTAAAAAGTAATTTAGAGGTATTGAAGCAATCTTAAATATAAAGTAATTTATTTTGATAAGGATTAATACCAAGATAAAAATAAAGAGCCTTTTGTAGCGGCAGAAATTATTTTTTAAGGTTTCGAAATTAAATTTAAATGAAACGATAAGATACAAAAACATGTTTATTTCTTTAAAAATCACATAAATCATTGATTGTTTACTGTCTTACAGTTCGAGGCACGTAAGTTGGCAAGGTTTTGGCGTAGTGGGGGCAAGTTCGCGCATCGTGCACTTAGTGGAACAAAAAACTGGTCACTCTTATTGATTGTCATTATGGTTATTGCCATCATTTATTTTTAATCATGTAGTTAGACAAAACAGAGGAATTCGTGACATTTATTAGGTGTTATAAATAAAATATAATATGCATTTTTATAATTAAGAAAAAAAAAGTATTATTATGAAAAATTATAGGTTCTCGTCGTCACTATCGGTTAATAATATTGTTACCCCTGGCATCAAATTAGAACTACCACTTGAGCTGGCATATTATGTAATAAACATAAAAACTAAATTTAAAACAATAACAACAACTCGTAATAAAAACTAAATTTAAAACAATAACTCGTAACAAAAACTTAATTTAAAACTAAAACTGAACTCGTAACTAAAAGTCAACAAAAACAAAGGGTACAACTTTCGTGCACGCAAGTGTAATCGGGAGCGAACGGAGTGTAGACGCGGTGCGGGAGGCAGGGGTCGACTGACGCACCAATCGCGCGCTTGGATCGGCGCTACGTCATACCCCGCGTCCCGCTTGACCACCAAAGAGACCTAAAAAACGACTTCTGCGAATTTAACGACTCTTGCCAAGTTACGTGCCGGGGACTGTACAGTACGATATATTTTATATTTCTGACAAAATCACAGATTATTTACTTACACTAGGATATTTGTTTATATTATATTTTTAGCTGAAAAAACATCTAAATTAATAATCTGAATAATCTGTGATTTATGTGTTTTTTTTCATTAAAAATAAATAAACTAAAACGAAACAATAAGATACAAAAACACAATTATGTTTATAAGAAATAAACATACGACTTTTCATTTTAATTTAATTTAGAATCCTTGAGAAATAATTTCTAGGTGGAAAGTTTTCTGTAAAAAAATCATGGTCACCGTATCGAAATATTCAAAACGTTATTACAAGGGATATATTATTTAAAAAAAAATCTAGCTAATACTTAATTTCTTCGATAAATAATCACGACTTCTTTCTAAGCGATACCGTACTACAGCTAAAGAAATATAAACCTAGGATTTTTTTGTGTATTTTTTAAAATTTTGTCAAATTCAAATCTAGGTTTTACAAAAAAATTCGTGCTTCTGCGATGCTTTTTCAGCGAGATATCGGCGATAACGTGTTTTTCACCGTTTCAATGGTGCGGCCATGGGGTTTTAGTCTTACAGCTCTTAAAATATAAACCTAGGACTTTTAATTGTATTTTAACATATTTTGACATATTAAAATCTGTGTTTTACAAAAAACTTCAAGACTTCTGCGATGCTTTTTCAGCGAGATATCGGCGATAACGAATTTCAGGTCTCTGCAAGGCTTAGTTTTAAAGATCTCCGTGGCCGCGTGGTTCTCCGCGTTTCGATGGCGCGGCCACGTTCAAAGCCTTATAACTTTTTAACCATAACTTTGACAAATTCATGGTTTTGGGAATCAACTTTTACAAATTACTTAGTACAAGATCTTGGCATAGTAGTAAAAAAAAAATGCCGTGGACGCGCCATCGAAACGCACACAGCAAAGAGCGCGAGTCAAACTATGCGCGCGTAAAAATGTAACGGAGAGCACGGGGAAAATATTTAACTCCGCCCAGATCCTCAAGGCCGTTCGCGTATACCACCGCCTTAACAGCTGCGTACAAAGACCAGCCAGATTCCGTTGGTTTTCAATGAGGGAATTTCTTTTTAGCTCTTCCCTAGTCGCTGGATAGGTGGCGCTAGGAGTTAGTATGATAATGCAAGGAATGGAACCTAAAAAAACTGATTTTAACAAAGCGCGAGAAAACTAGGTTTTATTCGGAAGGTTAAGCAAATGAAAGTGTCAGTCAACGAGAGTATGTGACGTGACACTGCGTGACACAATGTTTTTTTTCCAAGCGTTTTGGCGTTCAACGCCATCTATAGAGTTCTTGGAAACTAAGTTTTTTCTTGGAAACTAAGTTTTTGTTTTGTTGTTACCTCAAAAAGAAAACCTCTCATTGTGAATTTATAAACATAATCATTCTTACGACACGGGGTTACTTATTACAAATATTATTTACAGAATTATTTTTTTATATTTCTAACCAATGGGGAAGGGGCGCTAGCATGGCAGCTGGTTCCCATCATCATAACATCGTCATTGGTTGAAAATGTGGTAATTTAATTTTATATTTCAAAATAGCACACATTAGTCAGATTGAGACAAGCTTTGGTGGCGCCTTCTTAGATTATCTTTGCCACTAATCAGTTACTATAATATTTTTACGACCATCTTGTACACACAATACCTATAAATTAGTATTTTTTTGCTTGCCAGTCCCGAGATGGGTAACCACCCGGGTTAAAACCCACTAGTGGGTTAAAACCCAGTTATCACCCGTTTCATTCCACCCACTGGGTGGTTTGGCTGGGTGAAAACGAAAATATTTTGTATTTATTATTTAAACATATAGCGCGCTACGGCTGGTGTGCGGGGTGGCAAGACCGAGAGGGGAAGGGATGTCGCCCACGCGCAGCTATCCCCGCGCCCCTTCCCCGTACAAACTTGTCATTCTAGTTTAACTCGCTGGTTAGAGTGCGCGCGTTTTAAGTGAATTTTGAGTTTTTTATTACGACCCGGAACTGTTATATTGCGATCTGATCCTGTTTTTACCTGATTGGCCTTGGCACATTGAACACATTAACTACGATTTGCTTATGAACTGAATTTATAAACACGAGAAAACAATCTACGTAATTAAAAGAAATATTACTATTTATTATATTTAATATATTTGAAAAAAAAAATATTCTAGATATTAGGTACATTAATTTGATCACCAAAGTTTTATTCTAGTATTTCAAGTGGTAAATAAGTAGTAACTATATAATAGGTATTTTCGTTCAAATTTGCTACCGACCGGCGGCTTCGCACGGGATATTAACTAATATGGTGTCATTTAGGTTTAAATAGCATAAAGTAGATACTTGTAAATGACCAATTGATTTAAAATTTTAGACATTACATAGCTATCATATTAAACTTCATTGTTTTAGGGCAACATGGTGAGACCAAAAAATCAAATGATATGGAAACATTTTCGAGAGAGTGAGAATAAATCGGCTACACTATACTTGCATATTGCGAGATAAAATACAAGACTAACTTGCAAAAAATGGCTAGATATTTACAAAAATGTCCTCGTTGCCCCGAAAACTGCAAACATATCGCAAACTTCGTCAGTATCTGCAGTCGGAAACACGATTTTGCAACCAAGTGGTAATAAAGAAAATGAGAGACCTGAGTATTATGGAACCTAGTTCTGATGCAATATTTAAATTAGAAGGAAATGATAAAAATATTCATAAGCTATTTTTGACATTAAAAAACATGAAATCGAAACTACTTTTCAGTTTACCGGATGTCACAATAATAGAAAACGTTTTAATCGAAATGTGTTTGAAACCGATTCACTTTGCAGCGTACTTATTAGACCCCATAAACCAAGGATCTAAACTTTACGAAAGTCAAGAAGTCGACGATCAGAAGTTCATTTACTAAGTAGGACAACAATATATCGGTTTGAATGTAATGTCAAACTTGGCATCGTATAGAGCAAGAGATGGTTTTTGTAGTCGGAGATTTCTGTGAGCTAACGTCAACGATGTAAGCGCATCAATCTTGTGGAAGGGAATATGTGGGTCTACTGCATTGAACAAAGTCGCTGTTCGTATTCTTGCAGGACCGTGCCCTTCTGCTACTGTAGAGCGATGCTTTAGTGCTCATACGACGGAAAGAGCAGCAAAACTAACATAATTATGGATGATTTAAGTGATAATACTAAGGACTGAATGCCTGATTTACCACCAATACTCCAAATCCTGCAATCCCGGAGATATTATACAAACCACGTCGCCACGTACAAATAGCCCTGAACCATCAACAGTCACGAGCAATGAAATAGCTGACACTTAGCAAAATTCAAACACGATTTTCTCCTATTGCACTGATTAACGTTTTACGTTTCTACATACATAGTATTTTGGAAGCCATACTATTACGAAATAGGTCATAATCAAAGAAGAAACCGTTGTTTTACGAGAAAATCGCTTTTGAATTTTGCTACGTGTTTACATTTTATTGTTCGTGACTGTACATCCCACATTAACAATTTCCAATTTTTTGATTGTATTTCCGATGCAAACGATGATGATGATGATTAGTTGATGAATTAGTTTGTTGTAATTTTCCAAATAAATAATAAGCGTATCTGATTTTGTGTTTAGGCTTTTATTTTTGACAAGTAACTAGTGAACTCTACTTCACACTATTTAATAATTAACAATACTCATTATCACCCAGTAAAAAAGGTGAAAATGGGTTAAAACCGGGTTAAAACCCAAATCACCCAGTTTTAACCCAAATGGGAAGAATGGGTTTTAACCCACTACCCATCTCTAAGTGCTGGCAACTGTTATCTTGAGACCAAAAGGTGAACGCAGACTTGGCCGCACCGCACGCACCGCAGTCATCGCTTTTGTTAATAGCCTCGCACACCTGTCAGCATTGCAGTCACCGCAGTTGTTCCTATCGCCGTACGCTTCGCACCACAGAACATGAATACTGTCTCTCTCTTTCACTTCGCAGCGTCCGATGCGGGCGGGCCGGCGTTGATGACGTCATCAGCTGCGGCTGGGGAGTTCGGCCGCTTCAGGGACTGCGGCGCGGGTAGGTGTGCGACGAGGTTGCATAGAACTTTATACGTAGAATTCGAATGCGGTGACTGCGCCGCACCGCAGTCGTCGCATTCGAATTCTTCGTATAAAGTTCTATTCTATGCAATCTGTGTCTGTGTGCAATCTGTGTCTATGTTGTGTGCGAGATTGCATAGAAGAATTCGAATGCGGCGACTGCGGTGCGGCTAGGTCTGCGATCACCTTTACTTGACCTTTCTTTGACACAATGACAATGACACATCCAGACACATTTCCGACCAGTGTTGGTAGGTTGGGAGCTTTTCTTTTTTTTAGGGAAAACAAATTGATCGTGCGTGAGTTGCGTTAACGGTAATACGTACACAGTTGTCTTTGTTTTAACAATTCAAAAGTGCCCAATGTGGTTGAGGGTTGTGGTGGTGAGGATCTACTTGAAATAAATACTTTGATTTTCATTTCAACCACAATATTCAATGTCACCGTAAATTTCGTTAATGAAGACAGTAATTTAATTATATTTCTTCGTTGGTTTAATTTTCTCTTTGAAAAATAAAATCGAGAGAAAAGTTCTAAAACATTTGTTTTTTGGGAAAGATCGAAGGGGAAATTCGGAAACTTGTAACAACACTGTTCTTGGTTCTTGACCTTTCTTTGACAGAACGTGGACAGAACATTGAACAATGACACATCCATGACAGGTCCGTCAAAACAAAATTTTATTAAAACCAAAAACAAAATTTTAGTAAAGATATGAGTTAAAACAACCAATTTTACTGCAAATTCTTATAAGCAACATGGATGAGTTTCTTGCTACCACTGCGACAACCTTGGTAGGTAACATGCTCTTTGTTTTCTTACCGTCATCTTCAGCAACCTTTTGTCAGCTAGATTTAAGTACATAATATGTTAGGGTCGGCTTGCAATCTAGTGCAACCGCACGCAGCTTAATTACATTACATGCAGCGGCTGCCGATCTGACCTCCACAAACTATTAACAATGTCAAAATTATTTCGTAACTAAACTAGAAAAATTAGTATTGTAAATTAGTTTGTGTTGTGTGTTTTAGCATCCCGATGTCGACATCGTCGACGACGGGATGCTAAAACAGTTACCGAATGGCGCAGCGGTACTGAGGCTACCTTACGTTCTTAGGGTCCCGGGTTCGAATCCCGGTAGAAGCAAATGTTTGTGCGATGAGCATGGACATTTGTTTCCGAGTCATGCATGGATGTTTTGTATAATAAGTATGTATTTACAAACAAAAATTATCTATGTAATATTTATCAACTATCTGGTGTCCACGACATAAGCCTCGTTGCTTAGTGTGGCACCAGATGGCGCTGTGTGTAATGTCCAGCGATATTTATTTATTATTTATCCCGTTTATATAGAATAAAAGTTCATTTCAAAATTCTTTCTTAGCAGATTGTTCGGAGAAAGCATGTTATAAACAAAATTATAAAGCCATGGGGGAGGCCTTTGCTTAGCAGTGGAACAGAACAGAACAGGCTGATATAAAATAAATCTTTTTGCAAAAAACAAAAAAACTGGACTTCCGCGAAAGACCATCATGTCAACATAGACCAAAAAACAAACGACTCTACAGAAACGATTGATAAAATTTCTGTGGGACCAATCAGAAAGTATTAGTTCAGGAAAAAAAAAATCTAATGCTATTCATAAATGACCGAGTTATGAGGTAACAATTTTTTTTTTTAATGCAGTTGAATTGAGAACCTCCTCCTTTTTTGAAGTTGGTTAAAAATAAGCACCAATTTTGTTTTTCTTGTTTTAGAAATCTAACAACTACAACGGCTTAACTCTCGTCATAGGCAATGAAAGTTGTGACCTAGACTCTGCAGTGAGCGCCATAGTCTTTGCGAATTTTTTGAGCTGGCAATACAATCAGATAAGATGCAAGGTTTGCATTATAGGTCATCGTGATGAGAATTCTCCTTTGAAGGACGATATCTTTGTTCCAATTTTGAATGTGGACCGCAAAGATTATGATCTGAAGACCGAGGTGGTTTACCATTTCAAGAGTAAAGGTATTAGTGATAGTAACTTGGTTTTTAGGTAAGTTGTAATATTTATTTTTTCTGGCTAAATAATAACTGCCGCCCGGGTCGATCTTAAGGTTAAGCCGCGCTTGCCTAGGTTGGTCCGTGGATGGGTGACCGCCCATTATATACCGAGTTACCTCCGCGCCTCGGAAAGCACGTTAAGAGGACGCATTGGAAATCATGTAGTCAATGATCTCAATTTTTGTCAGTAATTACAAAACAAATGAAAATATAAGTTGGTGACCTGATAATTCATGATAAAACCCTTATTTTGTTAGTTTTCAATACATGATTAAGTAACTTTTGTAACAGAGAAAAAAATATCAAACATACCTCTTTTTAAAAAGAGATTCACATTTAATGGGCAAACGGGACCAATTTAAGCCTCTTAACTTTCTCCGTAGATGAGCCTATACATACTCTTTAAAATTATAGAAGGAATTTCTGAAATTATCGTTCCCAACTGAATTAAATAACAAAAACCATTTTGTCGTTTACGTCCTTTAAGTTATAACCTAGCAATCCTCGCCCCGCTCAGACGCCCAGTCCCCCGCTCAGTCCCGATGCGCGCGTGCCCGGTTTTAGAACGATGCCTCGCCTTAAGCTGTTGGTCCTGGCTGTCATTTGTAGATGTTTGACAGTCATTACAAGTAGTCAGTGGCTTGAAAGTCTGACCAGTCTTACGAAGGGTATCGTATTACTCAGTACTAGAGATGCAACAAATAGTGATTTGGCCGAATACCGAATATTCGGCGTCGCTCTCAGCCGAATACCGAATATTCGGCCGCCGAATATTCGGCGGGTGATCCAGTACAATTGACGTCGACGCTAACAAGTAACGACACGTATTGATGTGGTGCGTGCGGCGGTGACGGGGTGGGAAGTATTTGGCTCAGTAGCCGGCTGTCTAAAATGGCTTTAGTTGTGAATAAAAAGTCTCCTATTTGGAAATATTTTGAAGTTTTCAGTGAAGATTCCAAGTTAGCTGTGTGTTTGCTATGTAAAGTCAAGATCTCGCGTGGCGGAGAAGGAAAAAAAGCGAGTGAGTAAATCAATTACCTATATTCCGCATTTTCAATATAACTTGTCTTTATTCACCACAATTTGCCTTTACTTAATTTTAATTATTAAAAATGCTGATGTTGTATTCTTGTTTTCGCAATTAATGATTGTTGGATAATTAAATGTTTCGATTAAATTGCTTTTTTTTTATTTCCTTTTATAATATATTTGCTACTTTTTTATGTATTCGGTATTCGGCCGAATACTACTTACTATTCGGCCGAATACCGAATACTGAAAAACTGGCCGAATACCGAATAGTTGCCGAATATTCGTTGCATCTCCAGTACTAACTGGGTTGTTAAGGTCAGATAGGCAGTCGCTCCATGTAAAATACAGGTATTCACCTGCATCAGGTTAGACTGGAAGCCGACCCCAACATAGTTGGGAAATGGCTAGGCAGATGATACCACACTGACTGCCTGCATGTTCGAATGGTTGCAAAGACTTATTAGACAAATTTTCAGGCCTGACAAACGGTTATTGGGTGTTTCCATCTAGTATCAGTGGCAGTTTAGGAACTTGGATTTGTACTCAATTGATGGAATAGCCGTGTGGTATCCGGCAGAGTAGAATAGAACCAACCCATTACACTCACGGGTGTCGTATAAGGCGACTAATGTCTGAGGCAGAACACCTTGCGCCTCCGTAGACCAGAGAATGGGCAGCAGCGTTTTCTGTTAGTCTTTCATCACTGCGATCTCCAATCCGCCTGCCAAGCGTGGAGATTACGGCAAATTCCGCCCGTCATGGGAGAGGCTTATGTCCAGCAGTGGACGTTATGGGCTGTTGTTGTTGATGGAAAAAAGGTCGGCCTCTATTAAAGGGGACTTAAACATATCTACTTGACGACCCGAATGGCACAGGGGTAGTCAGGCTGCCTTACGTTCATAGGGTCCCGGATTCAAATCTCGGTAACAGCAAATGTTTGTGTGATGAACATGGACATTTGTTTCCGAGTCATGGATGTTTATATTTGTGTAATAAGTATGTATAAAGGGTGTAAATAACGAAGCCTAAAGACACTTGTTCTCCTCGTCATTGCGATCGTTTTTTTGGTCTACACCATACCTGGGAACCTTCTAGTTACGGAGATATTGGGGGTCAAAGTTCCAACTTTTTGACAAGTTTTTTTTTTTTTAAACAAGTTTTTAATGTAAGATTTTTACTTTAAACACCTCCACCACCCCTGCACTATTCAATCCATCCATCAGCACAAAGTGTTGAGTGTGTTACATTGAGTTCTATCACAAAAAACTATTTTTCACTCCAAAAAAAAAAGTCGTTTCCCAGCAATAATTTTTACGTAAAGTTACTTAGTTTGATGTACAGAATGCTTGGTTGACGGCTTCGTGATGAGGTTGTTTACACCCTGTATAAATACAAAAAAAAAATCTATGCAGTATTTCAACTATCTGGTGTCCACGACACAAGCCTCGTTGCTTAGTGTGGTACTAGATGGCGCTGTGTGTAATATCCAGCGATATTTATTATTATTTTATAACTGGCGAAATTCGGGTTAGAATGGTTAATGGGTAGGATTCGAAACACCACGCGTTCCAAAACAAGCATAGTGGACTCTGGCTAGAAGGCTGCTAGGCCAACATGGGATTATGGTTGGGTTGGTTGGTGGTTGGGTTTATGGTTTTAACCGCATGCACGATGACCGCTGCACAAAAGTCTCCACACGATAGTTGTCGGAAGATGGACGGCTCCGCCGAGGCCGACCCAGAAACAGGTGACTAGGGAATATGCATAAATTTACTTTTTTTAATTTCGATACGGAATGCCAAAGTACTATAAAAATTATGACAAAAAGCGAAAACAAGACATAAATCGGCCAAACAACACAAAATTTATAACCATTTAAACTTTTGTTTCTATCTCTTTCTAGATAAACGGAATTTAGTATGAATTAAGTACCTACCTAGGTACGTCGATGCAGCGAATGACGTCATTCGCTGCATCGGATCTCTCTGTCATAATCAGCAGTTTCAAATGCTTCTATCTTAGTATTTTTTTATAGATATTAAAAAAATAATTTCACTTTGCTATTTCTGATGTTACTTTTGGCCCTTCTAACCCTAAAATTACAACTCTTATTTGTGGTGTTTCAAACTTCGTTTGACATACTGTTACAATAAAGTTCTAATCAGCTTGCACTACAAAGCGGTTGTTACGTCAGTCACTGCGGCCGAATAGTGCGAAATAAGTGTTTTTTTGCGATTTACAAAAAATCTATTGAATGGACTAAAACAATAAAACACATAAGACCTGCTTTATAATTAGTTCAGTTAGTATGCAAAGTTTCATGATCTAATTTGAAGTACTTTTTGACTACCAGCGGTTTATTGTTCGATTTGGAGGTAATTTTGTTTTTTTTTCTATCGAGAAAAGTTTATGGAATCGTGTTTTCGTCACACATAGTACTTAGCATTAATCCTCAGCTTTACCATATATTTATTTCAAAATTAATGCTGCAGTATTTTAGGCGTAACGGAGGATCATGCTAAGCCATTTGAGGGAGTATAGGCCCTTAATACGCTTTGTTTGAGTGATAAAAAAAAACAAAATTACATTGAACAAAATTTCATTTGCAACATTGAAATTTAATAAGATGTATTTGTTTCAGAGATGATTACGATTTCAATGAGCTGGTGAATAAGTCTAAACCTAAAGTAGTGATGGTAGACCATCACGCTTTAGCCAGAAGGGACACGTTCTTAGCCCCATATGTGACTGAGATTATTGATCACAGGTGAGTCATCTTTTCTTCTTAGAGCAGTGGTGGAGGCCCCGACTTACGACCAGTAAGTCATGTTTCGAACCCAAACAGGCGCAATACTTTGGTTAATTTATTACATCACCACTGCTACAAAGCATCGTGAGGGAACCGGCATGTCCTTTTTTCGGATGGGAAATCATCAAATGACTCCTCCCGCTCTGGGCGGAGCAGGAGGGAGTGTCAGTCTTTTACTGACTAAAACCCATCCATGTTCCTTTATCGCCCTTTGTGTTCCGGGGCCGCGGTATCTCTTTCGAACAGTCCCGCAACCCAACCGGCATGTCCTAGAACCAAAAAATTCGAAGACATGTGACATCTACCAATCCGCACTGGACCCGCGTGGTGGATATTCCCTGGATTTCCCTATAGCACATTCCCTCTCATAGCGAGAAGGACTGTTCCAGCAGTGGGAAGTGGGAACATTATAGGCTGATTATCTTCATCATATTCCTGCTCGTGTTCCATGATACTGAGGTCAGTGCAAGACGTTTCGTTCTTCCAATCTTCCCTGTTGTCATTTTCTCCTTATTAACCGACTTCAAAAAAAGTCCAGCGCAATAAAAAAAAAACGATTTTATTTCGCAAAAAATATCCAGGCAGGAAGTGACCAAAAACCGGCCAAGTGCGAGTCGGACTCGCGCATTAAGGGTTCCGTACCATCGTAGGAGGGCTGCCCCTGTATTTTTTTATTTATTTATATTATTTATTGTTTTAGCGACAACAGAAATAAAAATAAAATAAATAAATAATAAATTTTATTCAAAGTTAAAATTAGTACAAATACAAAAAAAAGGAAAGGTTTGGTGGAAATACATCATCTGTGATATTTTTAACCACAGAACATTTAAAGGAGGTTAGAAAGGAAATAGATCCTGATTTGTATCAGAACGCGTGTCGCCGCTTGACTCCCACTCTTTAACTTCACTACAAGCAAGAGACCAATGCCTACGCGGATTACGCACACAAATAAACAACACGCACTTAGATCGTGATTTTGCTATTGGTTGTCACACTAACGCAGTCACTGCGTTTGACGTACACTCATACACGCGTAAAAGCTCATGTATGCTAAGGCGACTAAAAGGTCGATTGTTGATATCGATAAAATTAATGTAATCTTGCTTCTAACTTTGCAAGTATTGCGGACTATGCGGACTTCTGTAATGCATGTTGTGAACATTATCATGCGAATATAATAATAATATTCCACAACTATCACACAACGCCATCTAGTCCCAAGCTAAGCAGAGCTTGTGTTATGGGTAATATACAACTGATAAACATACTTAGATTTCTAAATACATAAATTACACCAATATAAAAACAAATAAAAAATACATAACTGAAATTTAAAACCAATTTTATTATAAACATTAGGATTTAACATGGAATATTTACCGTGTTTATTGTTTGTTCATTAGAGAAAGTCGGTTGCCTCTCAACCTTACATTTCCGGTGCTTATCACCAGTTCAAAAAGAAAAAAATTACACTAGTTTACACGATTTTTATCCTTGAAATGAAATATATACGGTTACGTTACTTACTTAAGGTATCTACATTTCGGAAGAAATATAAAAAAAGTTCTAGCACGTCAGGTTTTTGAAATATTAATTAAGATTTTTTTACAAAAAAACTACACACATCAAAAGTATCTAGGGATCAACATATATTTTTGCAATAACTTTTCTCCTGATTGATATTAATTAAAATTTTCTTTAAGGATTCATCAAATAAAGTGTTTTCGTTTGTCACAGTAACGATAAACCAAGTCACCTTTGCATTAATAAAGAAATTTGCCATTTTCCTAATAAAGGGATTTTTGACATTTGAACCACTAACATTAAAGTTCGAAAAAATGACTGAAAACACAGTTTTCTTTAAAATTTTATTGGGTAACTTAAACAATTAATAATCCGTGTTTCTACCGCGAACACTAACAACACAAGAACATCGGTTTGGCATACTCAAAATGAGTTCATCCAAATCACGCTGTGGAATGGCCGCCCATGTTCGTTGCAACAACAAAAAAAGGTCTTCTTGCGACTGGATACCCTCCATATTCGGCAGAGCTCTTCTCTGTAGCATATCCCATGCATGCTCAATCGGGTTCAAGTCTGGCGACTGAGCAGGCCAGGGCAGGACATTGATGTTAGCTGCGGCGAGAGTCTGTCTTACAACTCTTGCGGTGTGCGGTCGTGCATTATCATGCATTAACTGAAATAAGGGACCGATTTGCACTTGTAGAGGAACGATGACGTCTGATACAATCGTCTCAGCATAAATTTGAGCGTTGAGGTTGCCTCTGATCCAAATCAACTCAGTTCTTCCGCCGATCCAAATACCCGCCCATACCATGATGGTTCCACCACTATAAGGATGGACTTCCTGGCAGGATTTTAATCGCTGTTGGCGTCCAGGGGTTCTCCAGTGTCGTATACGTCTTGTATCCGGTCTCATACCAAAACGAGACTCATCAGAAAAGCACACGAAACGCCATTGTTCTTCTGCCCAATTTCTGTGTTCAAGAGCCCATTGATATCGAATCCTACGATTGTGCATTGCTATAGGTGGTACCCGTAGCGGTCTTCGGGAATGAAGGTTCACTTCATGCAAGCGGTTTCTGACTGTTTGGTCGCTAATTAAGTTCCCTGAAGAGTGATGAAGCCTCACGGCTAACATCATGGCGGTTATTGTTGGAGCTCTTCGAGTTAAGATTTGAATGTATCGGTCTTGTCTCCGTGTGGTGCAGCGATACCGTCCTCCATGGCGCTCAGCCACGGTACCAGTGCTTCGGTAACGTGTCCAAAGTCGACTGATAACACTCTGACTTGTATTCAGAGCTAAAGCTACAGTACGTTGCCGGGAACCAGCTTCTATCATTCCCACGGCTCTGAGCATTTCTTCCCTGCTTAAATGACGTCGCCGCTCCATAATAACGTTGGTTTTAATCAGTAGTAGGGAAACAGTAGCACTAATAATGTCTTCAATGCGTTGTATGTTTTTATAGGGAAAATATTGACAGCTTATTTTCATCTTTTACTCGAATTTGATTGAGAGTTCCTGATTCAAATTATGAAATGCACCAAAAAGGATCCATATAAATTTATAAAATCATAAATTTATTACAAAGCCACATCTCAATCTCAAGAAATCCGCATAAAAATGCTTGATCCCTAGACACTTTTGATGTGTGTACATCTAAATAATCAATAGAGAGTAATAAATAATATTATTTTAGTTATAAAGTGTACTATTGATAATAATCCATTGTATCATAGTAATTATCGACATTGTTTACAAATTGGCACAGCACTATCGATGTGCCTAGAGTTCGTGGAATTACACCTTTGGTTCGGCACTCGGGACTCTCGCAGTGAATGTAATACATTGCGCGATCGCTCACGTAATGCAAAATGTATAGTCCATCTATTGCAAGCAATGTATTACTATTCGTCTGCTTGCGATTATTTCGTTTTTGTCTACAAACTTCAGAATGCTAATGTTATAATTACAAATATCACAAGTATTTTAATGTTTTTGGACTTACCGGTGGAAAGAAATCCCTTCTCGTGCTACACTACACACCTGGCTTCTTTTCCGACACGTTATAATAGCGCAACACGGCATAATTTAATATTTTTTGCAGAGCTTACGTACGCTGTCAAAACAAGAGAGCGATTGCTGGCCGGTAAATTAAATTTCGGTTGATATTGAGCATTTGCTCATAACCGCGGCGCGCGTGCCCCGCCCATAAGGCCCTTCTAACCTCCTTTATATGTTCTGTGTTTTTAACTGTCTAGCTATCACGGTTCATGAGATATATATAGCCTGGTGACAGACAGACAGACGGACAGTGGAGTTTTAGTAATAGGGTCCCATTTTTACCCTTTGGGTACAGAACCCTAAAAAACCTTTCTTTTCAGGCCTTTAGACAAATCAGGGTGGCTCTACAAAGATGACGTGCGCTCCACGCTAGAGACGGCCGGCTCCTGCTGCACGCTCATAGCTCAGCGGATCAAGGACCTGAGTGTGTTGATAGCCAAGGAAGATGACTTCTTCAAGGCTAATCCAGTCTGCGCTGAGATGCTCTGGGGTAAGTGTAACCGTTCAGGCACCATCATCACCATTCTCTTCCCTTTTCCCAACTCATTTGTGGTCGTCGCAGCATAACTTCTTCTTCCACACTTCACTATTACTCGTCATAATAATAATAACATGACGAGAACCTCGTGAAAGCTGAGAAAGAGAAACAAATAAAATATCTCGACTTGGCACACGAGGTTCGTGACATGTGGAATATGAACTCGGTTATCATTGTGCCGATTGTCGTGACGGCCAATGGCCTTATAGCCAAGAGCTTCGATGACCATCTATCGAAGCTCTCTTTAGGCGGTTGGATCAAGGGCCTGATTCAGAAGGCAGTACTCTTCGATACGGCTCGCATTGTGAGGAGGTTGCTGTCTCTGCAGCCCTAACCACCGGTGGCTTGGACCCTGCTCCCGACACCGGTGGACCTCTATTTTTTTTATATTTTTAAGTGTTTTTTTTTTGTATCGTTTTATTTTAAGAAATAGGTACTTAAAAATGTAATGAGATAAGAATTTAAATAAATAAACGGCATAATAATAATAATCATTTATTTTCTAAAAACATGGTATAAAAGATGGTAATGTTATTATTATGAACAAACATGTTTTGCATTAGATATAAGCACAGTAGTATTATACAGTGCTTTATGTTGTCCCATTGAATTTATAAGTTAATATTTTATGGTTTTCCTTTCATTTAATTTATAACATTTGTTAGAGAGATTTGATCCTTATGATTGACCCTATCGATTGGTGCCATAAAAGTACAGGTTGTTATTTTTTTGGAAGTTAGCCGGTTCGATTCCCGAGTGTGGCACGCGAATTTCCAAAATCTTTGAATGCAGATTATTTTCTTTAAAAAAATAAAGGAATGTTTCCTTTGAGTAAAATTTTCTATCTGCAGTATTAAGAGTACTTTCCCTCCAGGTGGCATTACAAAATTCCACCCTGTATATAAGCGTGCAAATACATGCATAACGAAACAATCAGTCATCATGCGATTTTATGTTCCAGGAACACTGTAAAAACTATTAGCAGAAAGCCATTTGTATAATTTATTTTTGAACATTCTTGTATTTAATTAGACAGACTTTCATCTCATCAGACACCTCCTTCCGTACCATATCATTCTTTACACAGTCCATCCATCGTATCTTTGGTTTTCCTCTACTCATAAAGGGTGTAAAACACCTCTTAACGAAGCCGAAAGACACTTGTTCTCCTCGTCATTGCGATCATTTTTTTTGTTCTACACCATACCATTAGCCGTGTGGTATCCGGCAGAGAACCAATCCATTACACTCACGGGTGTCGTTTAAGGCGACTAATGTCTGAGGCAGAACACCTTGCGCCTCCGTAGACCAGAGAATGGGCAGCAGCGTTTTCTGTTAGTCTTTCATCACTGCGATCTCCAATCCGCCTGCCAAGCGTGGAGATTACGGCTAATTCCTCCCATCATGGGAGAGGCTTATGTCCAGCAGTGGACGTTATGGGCTGTTGTTGTTGTCACCATACCCGGGAACCTTCTAGTTACGGAGATATTGGGGGTCAAAGTTCCAACTTTTGGACATGTTTTTTTTTAAATACAAGTTTTTAAGGTATGATTTTTACTTTAAACACCTCCACCCCCGTACTATTCAATCCATCCATCAGCACAATGTTTTGAGTGCGTTACATTGAGTCCTACCAGAAAACATGATTTTTCACCCCAAAAAAAGATGTTTCCCAGCAATAATTTTTGCGTTAAGTTACTTAGTTTGATGTACAGAATGCTTGGTTGACGGCTTGAGGTGATGAGGTCTTTTACTCCCTGTATACCCATCCACATTCAAACTCAGAACTTTCCTCATTTCTCCGCATCACATACCCATACCACGACAACCGATTACCACACAACTTTTCAGTCACCGGCGCCACTTGCAGACTTCATACTCATTTCTAATTTTATCCATTCGCGTAACACCACACATCCCCCTTAGCATCCTCATCTCCGCGACATGCAAATGCCTTTCATTCATCCCTTTTGTGGCCCAACCAATGATATTCCAACAAACAGATATGTTATACACCTACAAAACCACCCAAAAAAGTGTGCTGCGGGGCAGAGCCAGTTCACATACACGCAGTGACGCAGAATAATGGAAAAACAGGCCAATTGGCCGGTTTTCGAGTCTTCACGATTGCGCGCTCACAACATATCTGTATAGTAGAATATCATTGGGTCCAACATTCTGATCCATGCAAGACAGCAGGTCTAATTGTTCACGCACCAACCATTCGGTAATTTCTCAATAGCACACAACAACTGAACAACTCATGTATGTACCTACCTACCTACATTCAATGCAAATAAACTATTTATATTTCTAGCAACCTAGACTTTGAAAGTGGCGACTTTCTGCCTCGGAAAGTACGTTCAGGATTGGACCCGTAACGATCGTGTGATCGTGTCGGACCTTTTATTGTGAGAGCATTTTATGCTTTTACGATAGTAAACTGAACTTTGTATCTGCTGCATCTGGAAATGTATCCAAAATCCACCATAAAAAACACTCATTAGAAGATGCTGCGGTAATAAAATTTCACAGGGTTGTTGGGGTCGGCTTCCAGTCTAGTCGGATACAGCTGAATACCAGTATTTTACATGGAGCGACTGCCTATCTGACCTCCACAACCCTGTTAGTACTTGGTTATATGATACCCCTTGGTAAGACTTGTTGTCAGACTTTCAGGCCACTGACTACCTGTAACGACTGTCAGACAAACTTTCAAAAGACAGCCGGGACCAACGGCTTAACGTGCTTTCCGAGGCACGGAGAAAACTTGGTATGTCATGGGTCACCCATCCGTAGACCAACCTAGGCAAGCGCGGCTTAACCTGAAGATTGATCTGAGCGCCTGTTATTATTAAGCCACGAGCTCCTTCCACAAGAGCCGAGAGGTTTTCACTCCTATATTGACCTAAAAACAATTGGTAAAAGGCTAGGCAGATGATGATTTTCTGTTGTTTCTTTTTCAATTCCAGCCACTATAATTCTGGACACGGTTAATTTCTCCCCTGATGTAGACAAAGCTACTCCTCATGACGAAGAAATGACGCTATTCTTGGAGAGTCTGATGGAACCTGGCGATCACAAAGCTGACAGGTAACTGACCAAAAAAAAAACAACAAGAGTCTTGTTTGTTTTTTGTTTTTCTTGCGTCAGCTGGTCGTTGTCGGTATCCTATATTATGCTATTAGCAACATTTGTATGTATAGAGAACAGTAAGTCGTGGGTTCGAACCCAGGCAGGCGCATTACTTTGTGTAATTTATTTCATCACCACTGCTCTCAAAACGGTGAAGGAAAACATCGTGAGGAAACCGGCATGTCCTAGAACCAAAAATTCGAAGACATGTGACATCTACCAATCCGCACTGGGCCCGCGTGGTGGATTATAGCATTCCCTCTCAAAGAGAGGAGGCCGTGTGTCCCAGCAGTGGGAACATTAATAGGCTGATGATGATGTATGTATACAGGGTGTAACTAAACGGACTCTTCACGATGCCGTCAACCAAGCATTCTGTACATCAAACTAAGTAACTTACTGGGATCGATTTTTTTTTTGGGGTGAAAAATCACGTTTTACGGTAGGACTTAATGTAACGCACTCAAAACACTGTGCTCATGGATGCATTAAATAGTACGGAGGTCGTGGAGGTATTAAAAGTAAAAGGTCTTACCTTAAAAACATGTATTTTGAAACAAAAAACTTGTGAAAAAGCTGGAACTTTGACCCCCAATATCTCCGTAACTAGAAGGTTCCCAGGTATGGTGTAGAACAATAAATGATCGTAATGACGGGGAGAACGAATGCCCCTTGGCTCAGTTAAAGATCGATTTACACCCTTCATAGTACCTATCGTAGTCTTTTTGGCTGCAGGCAAGGCGTAAATGACGACCTGATCGCAGCGAGGAAAAATGTGGCGAGACTGACAGCCGCTCAGCTTCTGAAGAAAGATGCGAAGATCGTCGGTGACGTCTACATACCCAGCTTCCCGATTCTTGTTAAGGTAAATCTATATAATCCAAGGCTGCTCAAATTCTGCGGGACTGTTCGAAAGAGATACCGTGGCCCCGGAACACAAAGGGCGATGAAGGAACATGGATGGGTTTTAGTCAGTAAAAGTCTGACACTCCCTCCTGCTCCGCGCAGAGCGGGAGGAGTCATTTGATGATTTCCCATCCGAAAAAAAAGGCTGCTCAAATTATTTTGAAAGTGGTTCAAAGGGCTTGGAAGTTTTTTGTAAGAAACCTGGCCAGCCTAAGTCCCGCCATTTTGTTTTTTTTTTCAAAGTCGCGGTCATGCATAACACCTATATTAATCGATAGCTGTTATCAATACAAACAAGTTTTGTATCAGCTAAAATGTTCTAAAGTGTCACGTTTTCGACATTATCTGCCTAGCCTTTTCCTAACTATATTGGGGTCGGCTTCCAGTCTAACCGGATGCAGCTGAATACCAGTATTTTACATGGAGCGACTGCCTATCTGACCTCCACAACCCAGTTAGTACTTGGTAATACGATACCCCTTGGTAAGACTGGTTGTCAGACTTTTTGGGCCACTGACTACCTGTAACGACTGTCAAAGATCTACAAATGACAGTCGGGACCAACATCTTAACGTGCTTTCCGAGGCGCGGAGGAAACTCGGTATGTAAAAGGGTGGTCACCCATCCACAGACCAACCTAAGCAAGCACGGCTTAACCTAAAGATCGACCCGAGCGGCTGTTATTATTTAGCCACGAGCTCGTCACGTTTTCGACATATGAGCTACCAAAGTTCAAGTCCATTCACTGATGGTATCTTCAGCACAACTGAACATCAAGTATCTTGACTTGGCTCACGAGGTTGACGACATGCGAGATTGTGGACTCGGCGATCATTGTGCCGATAGTCTTATCAGCAGATGGCTTATTTGCCAAGAGCCTCGATCAATACCTGAGGAGGCTCTCGTTAGGCAGCTGGGCAAGGGCTTGATTCAGTGCGCGGTACTCCTGGACACGGTGAGTATTGTTAGGTTCCTCTCTCTGGAGCCCTGACGCCGGTAGCTTGGACCCTGCTCCCGATACCGGTGGGCTACATTTTTTAAATATATTTCTTACTAGCGGACGTCACGCGGTTTCACCCGCGTAGTTCCCATTCCCGTACGAGTACGGGGATAAATTATAGCCTATGTTACTCAGTGAAGACGTGGCTTTCTAATGGGTGTAAGAATTTTTGAAATCGGCGCAGTAGTTTTGGAGTTTATTTATTACAAACATACAAATCTTTCCTCTTTATAATATTAGTGTAGAAGTGTAGATATCAATGTCATCATCATCATTTCAGCCGAAAGACGTCCACTGCTGGACATAGGCCTCCCCCAAGTGTCGCCACATTGCCCGGTCCCGTGCGACTCGCATCCAGCGGATTCCCGCGATGTACCCATGTCATCGGTCCACCTAGTGGGAGGCCTTTCAACGCAACGTCTTCCGGTTCGCGGTCGCCACTCCAGAAGTTTTCGGCTTCATCGGTCATCCGTTCTGCGAGCAATGTGCACTGCCACAAGTTTGGCAATTCGTCGGGCTACGTTGGTAACCTTGGTTCTCTTACGGATGTCTTCATTTCTAAACTCCGAGCATAGCCCTCTACATTGGCCTTTGGGTGACTAAGTTTTCTGATGAGGCCCATTGTGAGCGACCACGTTTCGGTCCCGTATGTAATCACTGGAAACACACACTGGTCATAGACTTTCGTCTTGAGACACTGTGGTAAGTTGGACGAGTTAATACCGCGCAACTTCCCGAACGCTGCCCAGCCGAGTCGGATTCAACGATTGACAGATATCAATGTGTATAGAAATAAATAAAGGAAAATAATATGTTCTCTTCCAGGAATTCTTGAAGCGTCCCGGGGCGCTGCAGGCCGTGTCTGAAGCCCTGCAGCAGAACAAGTGCACCGTGGCCCTCCTGCTCGGCATGGACCTCACCGAAGGGCTCCAGAGGGACACCGCTCTGTACTCTCCCGATCAACCCGAGAAGGCGACGCAGGTAAGAAAATAATCCGAAAGTCTCCACTTCGGTGGAGTTCGGGCCTTATTGGGTTTTCATCAGGAATTTCTCGGTAGATGCCACGGAGTCTGGATTTGTACCCAGTTAAAGGCATTCAGGACCCACATAGGCCCCTATTGCCTAATGATGGGGGGGCCTACATAGGACTTAAACATAATAGTATAGGATCCCTTAAAGAACGACCTTCACCGAGCTTGTTAATGGATGAAAAGTATTTTATATCAAATTAAATATGTCAAAAAATATATTGCAAATGGGTTGACTAAAAAATTTCAGTCTATAGGGAACGTGCACAACGACGGTGCTGCCAACTGGCGTCGCCAATCCGAATCTTGTGCTCTATTAATGCTTGACATTGACTTTTCTAACAAGTAAACAGAATTAATTTTATAGTGAAAATTAATTAACTAATCATAATGCATTGTTGCATTTCTGGATGTAGGTACCAATACATCCACAAAAATGTAAATAAATCAATCAGCGTAAAATGCTAATACGTTCCAAAGAATACTAATAGCATAACCATGTTTTGGTGAAAAACGCAAAAAATGGATAAACGCAGTAAATAAAAATATTTGAAAACAACTTGTTTTTGTTACACTCTGCATTGAAAAGGCCCTCAAAATCAACCGTCCATGCAAACATACCAGAACCATTTATACTTCACCATACACGTGTTCTACTAGACCGCACTAAAGTTCACACCGAATATCCCTCAACAGTTAATCAAAGACTCCACATGTACTCGAATATAAACATGGTTATACCCACAATAATGTTTTTAGTTGGCTGCACTCCTTTGGTTTTTTAAGTTTTGTATCTAAATGCTACGGACTGCATTTTATTGATTGCTTCATCAAATGATTGTGAACTAATTGATTTATTAGAGCCTGGAGATACTGTTCTCGCTGATAAAGGATTCCCTTCCATTATAACATGTGTTGAAAATAAGAAAGCTATCTTAGTTATGCCAGCCACCATGTCTTCATACACCACAATTTTCATCAGAAAGTAAACGAATGATATAAAATTCATATTATTAAACATTTACATTACGCTGACGATCGTTATTGATAGACCGAAACTCATATTTTACACCTTTTAGCATATTCAAAAATAATATAATTGAAGAGACAATATTGTTTAAGTAAATTGAAAGCACGATGAGAAGTGATAAGTTTCCTTTTCTGTCCGCATAGTGTCTCTTTTGTCGATTAGTTCTGCCACCTATAGTTCCTGCACGTTCCCTATAATACATTTTTTTTTTCAACTTTTGACTAATTTGGCTAATAGACAAATTCCATACCAATCGAAAGTATGAAACCTGTAGAATATGCATATTATTCTATAGGCTTGTATATGCAATTTGTATGGCTTGCTTTAGGCTTCATAACTTTTGCATATTCTGTAGCCTATAGAATATGCAAACGTTAGGTTAACCGGTCAACCTAACGTTGGCATATATTCTATAGGCTTCATACTTTCAATTAGTAGGTATGGAATTTGTTTATTAACCAAACCAGAGAAATGTTTAAAAAATACATATAATTTTTAAATTGGTAATTAATCATATTCTGGTCTGAAATTTTTTAGTCAACCCATTTGCAATATATTTGTTGACATATTTAATTTGATAATAAAATACTTTTCATCCATTAACCAGCTCGGTGAAGGTCGTTCTGTAAGGGATCTTAGACTATAACACAAATAAATTACGTTTCGTGTGTTAAGAGGGCCCTTCCCGGCCCGCCTTTCGTCAATGCGAGCATGGTCGAAAAGCTTGTCGTTTCAACCAGAGCCACAGCGGTGGTATTCTTTCAACTCCCCTGTCTTACCTAGCCCCGAACCCGCACTACTTGCCTCCCGCGTACCTCATACCGCCTAACACGAGGACATTGAACGAAAAATATTGTTCGAAAATTTATAAAACTTGTTCCAGGAAATACGTGTTTTTGAATTAGTCTTACAAGTATGTGAAATAAATATTTGTTATTTAGAATCTCCACTACATTTGCAAGGCTTCTATCAGGATGCTTTCTTTACTTTTAGAATTTATAAGTACATTATAAACGGCCAAACTTGAGGTAAACGTTGTGCAAAACAGCAATTTTAGGCTTATACTGAATTTGTTTCTACAAATTTTTATTTTCTGCTTCGATAGAAGCCTAGATATAGTCCACAAGAGACCTGTTAGTTAAAAAAATTCAAAGATATATGTCTTACAACGGCATAATCACGCACGAGCTATTGTCAAAATTCTCGCGAAAAGTATGGCGGGTTGGCCGCTCTTAAATAGTTTCAGGCGTGATAATACGTGATGATGAGCATGTGTATCTGTTGCAGCTAAGCAAGCACCTGCTGTCATGGTCGCGCGTGTCGCTGGGCCTGTCGCCCGAGCGGCTGAGCGCGGCTGAGGACTGTCGCTACTACTGGCAGTTGAACCTGTCCGTCTCCCGCAAGCATTACATCCCCGCTGTCACCAACTTTAATAGCAATACATGATCACACAAACACTACGTCTTTTATTTAAAAATCACCATACAACAACAGCCCATAACGTCCACTGCTGGACATAAGCCTCTTCCATGACGGGAGGAATTTGCCGTAATCTCCACGCTTGGCAGGCGGATTGGAGATCGCAGTGATGACTAACAGAAAACGCTGCTGCCCATTCTCTGGTCTACGGAGGCGCAAGGTGTTCTGCCTCAGATATTAGTCGCCTTATTCGACACCCGTGAGTGTAAGGGGTTGGTTCGTGTGGCTGACTCTGGCAGAGCCACCATCAGGGATTTTAATTTTGATAACACAAAAATTTAGTCGCTATTTAGTCGAAATTAGTCGCCAAATATCAGATTTGGTCGGTCACTGGTTCAAAAGATATAAGGGCTTATTGTTGGCCCTGCTGGAGAGAGCCTACCCCAGCAGAGCCACATTAATAACTCAAAAACTAGGGCACCTAGCGAAGATCTGTTTTCTCCCATATTTACTCGCTAATTAGTCGAAATTAGTCGCCAAATATCAGAACTGGTCGGTCACTGGTTCAAAAGATATAAGGGCTTATTGTTGGCCCTGCTGGAGAGAGCCTACCCCAGCAGAGCCACATTAATAACTCAAAAACTAGGGCACCTAGCGAAGATCTGTTTTCTCCCATATTTACTCGCTAATTAGTCGAAATTAGTCGCCAAGTTACAGATTCAGTCGGTTAGTCATTAAAAAGATATTAAAGAATTCAATTTCCCCATACAGTGGTACAACCAAGTACAAAATACTTAAAGTAGTTTTTAGACAGGTGTATCTATACGACGTCTGGAGGAATTCTATAACTTCAACCCACCAAAGGAAAGCAGTATTCATTACCTAAAACCAAGATCTACAATAAATATATGTAATTATTTAGGTATCGAACAAAATGTGTGCATTTAGTCGCTGGCAGATAGATCGCTGCGCTCCGTTACATTTACACGGTAAGTAAGAAAGAGATAGATGCGCGTGTACAGACGAGCTACTTAGAACGAGTTGCCCGTGAGCCGTGACGTACCCAAGTTAAAGTCGGCCAGTTTAAAGTGGAACTTAAAGAATAGTTAGGAACTCGAATGTTGTTATCTTTATGCTCATATTAGGTATAGTAAGTACTTACATCTTTGATTTAAGTGTGTATTTTTTTGTAATGTAGGTATTTCAAGCAATGGGTTGATACTTACCTACATACTTACAATACGTTTTCAACGTTTAAGTATTACATTTTACTAAAGATAGGTACGATAATTTTAACGTATTTATTATTCTAAAGTAAATTAGAGCTCAACATTGTAAATTAGTAAAACAGTTGCATGCGACTGTACATCTTGACACTAAATAGACCAAGAGCAAGGTTTAATGGTTTCAAAGAAATTTAAGCCACTCTAACTTAATAATTAAAAACATTTAACATGTATTTAATAGAGAATTTATCTCTCTCGGTCATTTCTAAGGACTTTAGACCGATAAAACTAGAAGTATATTACACATATTAATAGAAATATTTTTTCTTGGCAATTTTTCGTGAACTCTTCGATCTAGCTCTTGGACTATACCTTAATAATTGAACTCTATAAATCTTCTGAACTAGGACCCGATTAAATCTGTAACTTGGCGACTAATTTCGACTAATTAGCGAGTAAATATGGGAGAAAACAGATCTTCGCTAGGTGCCCTAGTTTTTGAGTTATTAATGTGGCTCTGCTGGGGTAGGCTCTCTCCAGCAGGGCCAACAATAAGCCCTTATATCTTTTGAACCAGTGACCGACCAAATCTGATATTTGGCGACTAATTTCGACTAATTAGCGACTAAATTTTTGTGTTATCAAAATTAAAATCCCTGATGGTGGCTCTGCCAGAGTCAGCCACACGGTTGGTTCTATTCTACTCTGCCGGATACCACACGGCTAAAATCACCATAAGCCTAGCCTTTTCCCAACTATGTTGTGGTGGGGTCCCTTTTCCCAAACTTTACTAGCAATACATAATAAAACAAACACTACGTCTTTCATTCAAAAATCACCATCTGCCTAGCCTTTTCCCAACTACACTGGCCTGCAAAACTTAGTACTACACTTTTAAAATATCATTTTTTTCTAAAGTCTAGAAGTTAGAGATTTAAAATTAAAATAGTTTTATAGCAATTTTTATCAGCTTTATTAGTTCTCTTTTTCGAGTCCTTTTTGTTTCGAAAGTATTAACTTGTGTACCTACTTAAAAAGTAATTGCAACTTTAAAAGTGGGACATAGGCCTCCCCCAAGTGTCGCCACATTGCCCGGTCCCGTGTGACTCGCATCCAAGTCGATTCCCGCAACCTTCACCAGGTCATCGGTCCACCTAGTGGGAGGCCTTCCAACGCAACGTTACTTATATTTGCAGGCCAGTGTATATTGGGGTCGGCTTCCAGTTTAACCGGATGTAGATGAATACCAGTATTTAACATGGAGCGACTGCCTATCTGACCTCCATAACCCAGTTAGTACTGGGTAATACGATACCCCTTCGTCTTTTATTCAAAAATTCAAATAAAAATGTAAAAAAAAAATGTCTTAGCTTCCTGACCACTAAATGATTTTGTGCACTTGACTCATACCTAAGCTTGTCTGAATCAGCTGATAAGTCACTCTTTTGTCAGTCTCTTATCATACGCCACACAACACTGGATGTTATCTTCAGTCGTCTCCGGACGGAAAACCCCTACCCCGGGAAGATGCATAAATTTTCTTTTGTTTATTTCGATACGGAATGTTAAAGTACTTACTATAAAAATAATGACAAAAAGCGGAAACAAGACATAAATCGACCAAATAACACAAAAGTTATAACCATTTAAACTTTTGTTTCTATCTCTTTCTTGATAAACGGAATTTAGTATGGATTTTGTACGTCGATGCACAGCAATGACGTCATTCGTTGTATCGTATCTCTCTGTCTAATCAGCAGTTTCAAATGCTTATATCTTTTAATACGCTTTGTTTAGAGTGATAACAAAAAATCATGCATCTTCCCTATTCTTCCTTAAGTTACTACTTATGACATTGGTGTCGATTCTGTTATGCACAAACTAAACTTATTTTAGGCTAGTGCTACGAGTATCTGTTACTAGAAGGCAGTACGAGAAAAGGACGGCTATAGCTATGAACTAAGTTAGAGATGTCAAACTAGTTTATGCCTTGCGCTTCACCGTGTTTTTAGTCGACATGATTTTACGTGCACTCTGCATTTGTATGGAAATATTAGTTCCAACTAAATTTGACAGCTCTAAATTACGTCCGTTTCTTTCTCGTTTTATTAGAGAGAAAAAGATAGCAATAGCCTAAATTAAGTTTAGTTTGTGCACAACAGAATCGACACCATTAGCTATCTGCCGGTAAAAGTCCTGTCTAGATAGGTCCAGCAGTTTCGGAGATTAGCCGGAACAGACCGACATTTCTTTTTTAAATAAATTATGCTATATAATATACGTATAGGGTGAATTTTTCAGGAGGGCGTGGATAGAAAAAACCGAAACTATGAGGAATAGCGAAACATATTCAAAGGAGCGTCGAGCCCGATTTTGATGCAAACTAAAACTGCATCATTAACGTTTCGGATTTGGCCATCCACGCCTACCTACTTGAAAAATTCACCCTGTATACTTTTACATAGGTAAGTACATCATAATATTCATAATCTGTATCTTCAATTTTATTTGTATAGCTGTTTTAACCTTTAACGGTTTATAACTATACATACATACATGTGACATCTACCAACCCGCACTGGGCCCGCGTGGTGAATTATAGCCCATTCCCTCTCATAGAGAGGAGGCCTGTGTCCCAGCAGTGGGAACATTAATAGGCTGATGATGATGATGATACATACATTTCAAGTATGATTCTATTAGTATTCATTTTAAGGATTATTAAATGAAATACAATTTAGATAATAATATCTTCATTCTCTTTATTTAAATTGTTTTAAATTATGTTTATTACATGATTGAGAACTTAGATCGTAGTTAGACATTCTCTAGATATTATGATTAGATGTATAACTACACTGGGAGTGCGGAAACTTTATTACTGCAGTTCTTAGCTCCAAAACAACCTCGCCTGCGGCTCGGGTGTGAATTACGCCTCGAATGCAGTAACAAAGTTTTCCCATTTATATCAAACTGTACTATATTTCAATAGGTATTAATAATATTATTGCTTTTCCCTTTTGTGTACTCGAAGATGAACATATAACGTACTTACTTGTCTAAAACTTTTAGCACATATTTCACACTGGTATTGCTTTTCATCACTGTGTGTACGAATATGACTCGACAAAGTACCTTTTCTATTAAAACTACGCAGACATATATTACACTTAAAAGGTTTTTCACCTGTGTGTGTTATCATGTGATTTTTCAAAACAGATGTTGCACTAAAACTACGCTGACATATATCACATTTAAATGGTTTCTCACCAGTGTGTTTATTACGCATATGAATGTCCAACGCATGCTTTTGAATAAAACTATGCTGACATACTTCACATTTATAAGGTTTTTCACCGGTGTGTATTCGAATATGTTTATCCAAATTATTTTTATGGTTGAAACCACGCTGACATATATCACATTTGAAAGGTTTACCAGAATTGTGACCAGAAATGATATGAGTTTTCAACATAGCCCGATTAATAAAACCAAGCTGACATATTTCACATTTGAAAGGTTTTTCACCAGTATGTGTGCGAATATGGCTATCTAAGTAAGTTTTTGTACGAAAGCTACATGGACATGACTCACACTTATACGGTTTTTCACCAGTGTGAGTTAATATATGATGTTTTAAGTGAGCTCCTTGACTAAAACGTTTCGGGCAAACGTTACATTGGTAAGGTTTTTCACCAGTGTGTACACGAAAATGTACCACTAACAGTTTCTTTAGACGAAAGCTACGCTGACATATTTGACATTTGAATGGTTTTTCACCAGAGTGTATACGCATATGATTTGTCAAATGGTGTTTTAGTATGAAACTACGCTGACATATATTACACGAGAAACGTTTGTCCCCACTGTGTTTTCGATTACGTTTTTGTAAATTAACTTTTTTGTTAAGTCCTTTGATTTTAGTTTCAGGTCTGAATGTACGACATCGTGTCGACCGGGTTTCTTTTGAGGCTGGTAATTCATTTTTCTTTTGCGTGGCAGTAATTGTATCTTTCACATTTCTTCTTTGTATGTCTGGTGCTGACTTCTTGGTGACGGGGGACCCTGCGATTTTAAATAGTTAAAATTAATATAATGTGCTTAATTTTCCAGAATTCAATTAGATTATGATTTAAAGATAATATTCTGAATGTGGCAGCTATCAACGCCCATCTAAATAAGAAAACAATTGTTCCCCCATTTAGTTTATATTTATAAATAATCCCCCCCTTTTTTACCAAAGTTTACTTTGGTAAAAAAGGGGGGAGGGGTGTGGAAGTGTGGGTGTATGTGTGCTTGTGTGGAGTGTGGGGTGTATGTGTGGGTTCAGTAGCGTCATATGACAAAGATTTCAACCACTCAGTCAACTTCCTTCTCAAGAGACTACGGGGTAAATGATAAATAATTATGTAGGGTCTTATTTATGTTGTTGTAGAGCTTGGGGCTGATAAACCTGAAATGTCTTCTCGCTACTGCTGTTCCACAGGGTAAATATGTGCAAACTCGCAGTACATACACACATCAAAAAAAGTTTGTGATCACTAGCTTATGCTGATATAATTTTTTTAAATTGAACTTTATCAAGAAAAAATATTTGTTGTGTTTTCTTTAAATAGAAATACCCTGTTTTAAAACAACCTGTTTTAAAACAACCTGTTTTAAGTTGTTTTTTAGCTCGTGGCTAAATAATAACAGCCGCTCGGGCCGATCGTTAGATTAAGCCGTGCTTGCCTAGGTTGGTCTGTGGATGGGTGACCAACCATTACATACCGAGTTTCCTCCGTGCCTCGGAAAGCACGTTAAGCCGTTGGTCCCGGCTGTCATTTGTAAATCTTTGACAGTCGTTAGGTAGTCAGAGGCCCAAAAAGTCTGACAACCAGTCTTACCAAGGGGTATCGTATGACCCGGTACTAACTGGGTTGTGGAGGTCAGATAGGCAGTCGCTCCATGTAAAATACTAGTATTCCGCTGCATCCGGTAAAACTGGAAGCCGACCCCAACATAGTTGGGAAAAGGCTAGGCAGATGATGATGACCCTGTTTTAAAATAGAAATGAAAACTCGAAATCATAATATAATCTACCGTAACAAAAAAGATTTCGATTTTTCAAAGTGATCGCAAACTTTTTTTTATGTGTGTAGGTAAGTGTGTGGGTGCTCTATACAGGGTGCAGGGATACAGACACAAACGGTAATCACGTATTCCCTTATTCAGCAGATGATCTGAACCCCAGAAATTTTATTGATTTATTTAAACTTCATGTACAAGGGTGGTACCTACATAGGCGGACTTAAGGGCAGGTAGACCCAATTTTCCCAATTTTACATAACTTTGATTCTATAGTAAACAAAGAAATAGTGATTTTATAAAGCCAAAAAAAAATAGATATTATAGTTGACTATATTTACTAAAATAATTTGTGGTTCAAAACATGATATCAAAAACTTCACTCGATGAAAAAAAAATCCGAACAGGAGCCTAATTCGAATATTTTTTTATGTTTTTCTTATTTTACTTGAAGACTATGAAAGTTTTACTTCCAAAAAAAATATCTAAGCAAAGTTAATAACATATAGAACAATTATTTGTGGTTAAATTTTGCAAAACAATTTAATCCTTTTAATAATAAATTATTATATAAGAAAACGGCTTGCGCACGTGGATTCAGTCGCCCGCCAGGCCTTGACGAGGTAGGACCTATGTCCCTTTTGCTGGCGCACGGCTGTCCCGCCAATTTATCGAACGATTTATTTAAAGAACGTAGTGTAATTATAACAGTACAGTCTTTTTTAACCGACTTAAAAAAAGGAGGAGGTTTCACAATTTGACCGTAGGATAACTTCGTCGTTTATGAACCGATTTAGATGATTCTTTTTTTGTTGGAAAGAAGATATTCCAAGAGTAGTATCATGACCATGAAACTAGGATCTGATGATGGCATCTCAGAGAAATCGAGGGAAGCCTTTGAACATCGTAGTGCGACTAGTGCGTTTGTTTTTTTGTTCATTGAGTATTTTAGAGCACTACTATTTAAAGAAAGTCTGGACTCGATTTGATGATGGAACCCGAAGACAGTCGAGGGCACTCCTCAACGATTCACAATAATTAGCTGGTGTTTGGGCTTGATTAATTTGTATTAATGAGAACTTTACACCTAAATGGGTTGTGGTCATCTTTAGGGGTCTGATGATAAAGACGAAGGACAGTCAAAGGAACTCCTCAACGTTTTACAGTAGCTACCTTGTGTTTGGATTTAATTCATTTCTATTGATGAGAACTTTGCACCCATATGGGTTATAAGTGCCATTAGTTACATTAAGTGCCATTGGTCTGATGATGGAGACCATAGACAGTCGAGGGAATTCCTCAACGAACGAGTTTACAATCTCACGAGATAGATTATAATTTAACGGTATTTACAATTTTACGGTGACACATACAACAAATAAAGCATGTGTCGCTTCGTGAGATAAAAACAATGTAAGAAACCTAGTCAAAAAGTAAGTAGGTACAAATTCCCTCGAGAATAGTCTCGTCACAGGTGCGCGTATGCAAACTACTTATAAAAAACATCGAGAAATGTTAATTTAATTTCGACCGTACGCCGAGGGCGTAAAGTACCTACTTCCTTCTTCCGTTCGAGTTGTTTATCAACCCTTTGCTTATAGTTTCCTTTGTATTTTTTTGTTAATGTTTTTTTGTTCATGCTTTTTGTATGAATTAAAAGACTCCTGTCCAGTCTTCCCGCGACCACGGCTGGTGCAATCCGGTCGAAACGTCGGGCAAATATTAAAAGGTAAAAATTCGCGAAAATACCCGTTTATATGTGTTTTATAATTAAAAGACTGTCTAGCGAACAATACTAGACACCGCTAGAGGATTCGCGAATATTTTTTGTGTGTCTGCTAATAGTATGAAAGCACAGCGCAGGCGCCGCATAGGTAGTTAGTTTTTAACCGACTTCCAAAAAGGAGGAGGTTCTCAATTCGATCGGTTTTTTTTTTTTTTTTTTTTTTATGTATGTACACAGATTACGCTGAGATTTATGATCCGATTTACGTGATTCTTTTTTAGTTTGATGCGGAATAGTTGCCATTTGGTCCCATAAAAAATTTACATAGTTTGCCCCGGTAGTTTTCATTTTATGAACATTTTTACTTCAGTCGTGTGGTATAATTTCATGTATGTTCACCGATTTCTCCTCCATTTGTGGAGTGATTTTCAAAATTATTTTTTTATTTGAAAGAATATACTCCTGAGATAGTCGCATTTAACTTTGGTGAAGATCTGATGCTGGTCTTCGGAGATATACAATGGAACTCTTCAAAACTAGACGGTAAATCAGTCGTGATTTTTGCAATCGCTTGGATGTTTATTGTTTATACAACATCACGACGTAACATCACGCTTGTATGCTCTGAGGGGTACGCAGATGTGTACAATACACGCAAATTTCGACAGTTTAGATCTATGTTAAGTTCCATTTATTGGGGATAAGCCTATTACCATGACATGTATTGTTAACAATGTAAAATAAATGCATAGCATATAATATTTGTATAGGTTAGTACGACTAAAAATGGAAAAATAAAAAAACTTTTTGCAAAAAAAATAAAACCGACTTCAAAACACAAAACACAAAAAAGTGAAAAATAACTTTAGCTTCAGAAGTCGGTGACAAAAAAAATGAATCAAAAAAGGTCACCGAATTCTGAAGCTAAAGTTATTTTTCACTTTTTTGTGTTTTGTGTTTTGAAGTCGGTTTTATTTTTTTTGCAAAAAGTTTTTTTGTTTTCGACATTGGAACAGTCAGTTTTGTTTTCGATATTCAAGCAGTCAGTTTCGTTTCGATATCGGAATAGTTAACAGTTCTTTCCGATTATAGTTTCAGCTCAGTTTTTCCAGTATTGTCTGCTTGTAGTGTCTTACCATAGTCAAATAGTGTTTCATTTCTTCTCCATCTACAATAATAGTGCAGTATTTTCCAAACCCACCTCTCCGTTCCACGAAGCTAACGTTTACACCCGGAACTTTCGGTTCAGGGCGGTTAGTGGCTCAGATTTGGTTCCGTTATAGTCTTTGAATTTCCAAACACGAGTCCACCCGTCTGGTACACAAATAATTGAATAAATTACGACTTGCAGCAATTTGCATTTACAATATCTATTCAAATTTATTTATTACATTTAAATGTTAGGTTTTCGCAATTACTACCTATTATAATAAATCAAGCTGACAATTTAATAAAATAAGTTGACCTACTGCCTACACGACACGCTTACCTATACTGTGACACTTCGCTCAGCTTTGGGTTCAAGTTGGCGACGCGTGTGCACGACTCGTTTCGCGTAAAGGGTGGTAGCGTTAAATACCTACTTTGCTTGGCGCAGGGGTATTCTCTACCAGTCAACCTTTGGGTCAAATAGAAGAGCATTGCGATAGAGAACAATAAAAATAAATAAGAAAATAAAAGCAGCTGTTCAATACATTTTGACCGTGTAGGTATTGTAATTTTGCGGGCTAATTTTCTTTGTGGGGGGTGTGGGTATGTCAATGGTGTAGGTACTTACTGAATATGGGGTTTTATGAATCGGTGTACCTTACACACTGTAGATAGAAAACTGCTAAAACTGGGTGTTAAGGCCCTGCTAACCTTACAATTAGCAACTCTATTTGTGGTGGTTCAAACTTCGTTTAAAATACTGTTAGAATAAAGTTCTAATAAGCTTGCACTACAAAGCGGTTGTTACGTCAGTCACTGCGGCCGAATAGTGCGAAATGAGTGGTTTTTTGCGATTTACAAAAAATCTATTGATTGGACTAAAAAACAAAACACATAACCCTGCTTTATAGTTAGTTCAGTTGGTATGTTAAGTTTCATGATCTAATTTGAAGTACTTTTTGAATACCAGCGGTTTATTGTGAGATTTGGAGGTAATTTTTGATTTTTTTCTATCGAGAAAAGTTTATGGAATCGTGTTTTCGTTCGTCACACATAGTACCTAGCATTTATCCTCAACTTTACCATATATTTATTTCAAAATTAATGCTGCAGTATTTTAGGCGTAACGGAGGCTCATGCTAAGCCATTTGAGGGATATATAGCCCTTAAAGGCTTGATGCCGAATTTAACTAAGAACTCACCATCGACTTGAAGTTCCCCTTTTATTTCAACATAATCCGCGAGACCATCAGTTTGATCTTCCTCCTTCAGACTGACGTCATCTTCATCATCATCTGACAGCTCTTCACCTGCAGCATTGCCAACCTGCATTGCCTCATGATCTATGGTCATGTACTCTATGGAAGATGTTGTGAGTCCCCCAAAGTACTCAAGCTTGCCTTCGTATATTAATGGTGAATCTGGCTGTAAGGAAAAAACAATGTATAAGTAGTGTTTAATTTTGTCTAGTGGTGTGACCGTCGGACTGCGAAGTCATAGGTCTCAAGTTCACACCCAAGACCTCTGATTTTTCAGATTCATGTGCGTGTTGTATAATTATCACTTGCTTCGGTGAAGGAAAACATCGTGAGGAAACCAGCATGCCTGCAGCGATATTTCTCGACGGCATGTAGGTTTGGCACTAACAATACGATAAAGAAGAAGATTTAATTTAATAACTTTTTTGAAGTGAAAACTTCTTTAGGCGCGTTGAGCACTTTTTGGGTGAAGGAAAAACATTGAACTCATCGTCACGTAACGTAACGTGCGGTCACGCTTCGTAGCCGTTCGTAGCACTCGTAGCATCCGCTACGGCGTAGCACCACATAGGCATGCGCGGGGCATTACCAGTGCTACGACTGGGGCGGGGCCTGTGTACTTTTTGTTTTCACTTCTATCGGCGGTCCCCAAAGACTGCTCCGATTTTATATCTAGATTTTTAGTTTAGTAGTATATGAAAGATCTCGTAAGTGAAAAAGTCTAAGGTCTAAATCTAAGGTGCAATAAAAAGTTTGGATTCCACCCTGTATGGTTTGTCATTTCAAATAACTTTTAAACATGTCTATTGTACATATTTTTGTAATCACCTTTTAAAACACATCATTTTTTATATCCCCATCATCTATTAAAAAATGCCAAAAAAATTACCACACAATATGGCGCAATAAATCAATTAATCCGTTTATAGGAGTTACAAGGGAACAAATATACATACAGGTGAACAAGTCATGCATATACATAAGGCGTGGGACAAATACAAGAGGCATCGGGCGGAGGTGTGGCGCGGGCGCGCTGCGGGCGTGGTGCCATTGCAGCGCAGAACAGGCGCGCTAACGGTGTCGGAAAGGCGAGGCGCGGGCGAACACAGGGATGCATTTGGGGAATTCTAGTGTTTAAAATTCTATATCGTCGCGCATTTTCGCCGTCTAGTTCACCCCAGTCGCCAAGCCACTGCTAACTGCTGTGCGCCGAGGGCGAGGAAGTGGCGCCCGCGCCGCGCCGTCTCAGTATGTCTCGCGCCTCACCTCTTCTATACATTTTGTATGAAATTTCAGAGAACGGGCGCCGCGCCTGCGCCTCGCCTACGCCCGACGCTTCTTGTATTTGTCCCGCGCCTAACACTCCTTCTGGGTTCTCACACATTAAAATCAAAGTCATTTCAAATTATGAAATGAGGATGTCAAAATTTTACAAAAAAGTCCCCCAAAATCGGAGCGGAGGCCTAGTAATAGGGTCTCGTTGGTTACCCATCTGGTACGGAATCCTAAAGACAAGATAAATGGAACATCACTTGTCTGCTGTTAATCCCTCACCTCATAATCATCAGACATATACTGGGCGAACAGCTCCTCAGCTTCCAGACATTTCCTCTGCAACTGGTAGCATTGCTTTAGTTTAGTGTAGCAGAAGGAACAAGCGAGCATCGGTCTACTATCTTCAGTTACAAACTGCAACAAAATACTCTTACATTTATTTATTTAAACTTCATGTACAATAGTGGTACATAGGCGGACTTAATGCCACAAGGCATTCTCTACCAGTCAACCTTTGGGTTCAATAGGAAAACATAGTGATAGGATACAAAATAATGTCTAAAAAACTAACTAAATTAACAAGAATTTATATACTTTATATTGATACTAATACACATAATTATACAGGTAAAATAAACTAATAAATATTTTAACAAATACCAAAAATTAAAAAGAAAATAACGAGAAACCTAATAATAATTATTATGACTAGACTTCAAATTGAGAGCTATTTAGTCTGACTTAAATAGTAGTTACGAACTTTTCTTTTGAAAGTGAATTTGCTTTCAGCTTTTTTAATGACAAAAGGTAGCGCGTTCCAGAGCTTTATAGTAGGGATAGCGTAAGAATTTGACATAAGGCCTGTACGGTGTGAAGGAATATGGAGAAGTAGATTCTTGGAAGCTCGAAGGTTACGACTATGAGAACTGCCCAACACTTTGAAATAAGTCACACATACACATAGTTTTACTTGGTAAAATGTAGGTCTGCCTCAATGCAAGTCTATTTATTTATTTCCTACGTAATAATATTACATATGGACATGTGATGCGGAGGAATGAGGAACATCTTGAGGAAAGTTTTGAGTATGAATGTGGATGGGTATACGATTAGAGGAAGACGAAATAAACGATGGATGGACTGTTTGAAGAATGAATGATATGGCTTGAAAAGGGGTGACTTGCAATGACAAGTATTAGAGAAGTAGACATGCTAGAATGATGTATAAACTTACGGGAAAGTCAGTCAGCTTCATATAAATTGTTTGCACTGTCTTGTTTACAAAATACAAAGGAATGTTCTCCACTAAACATATCCGACACATTTGCAGTTTTTCCATCACTAAACTTAAAACACCAGGCTTGTATTTGAAAAAAAATGTTAGCTTTCTGTTACTGGCTCATATCAAATACTTATTATTGTATTTTCTATGAATTTATGCGTGATTTATGTATGTGCTAAAGAGTGCGCTTTCTTTTAGCTAGCTTCATTATGTTAGGGCTCCATCCGATGCAGGTTCAATTAAAACTACAGTAATTCACTTCACTATAAATAGTCCTTTTCACCATCTGAGTATAATTAATTTTATTTCAACTGTAAAGTGTAAACGTAAAATAAAAGAAGAAAAACATTTGACTTATTCGTCTGTCTGACATGGACATCTTCACTGACATCTGACAGAACGACAGATCCGTAACTAGACCACAGAATATAATAAACTATAGATGACCATAGTGTAATAATGTTGCCAACTATTTTGACCGGTGGTGAACGCAGACTTAGCCGCACCGCAGTCACCGCATTCAGATTTTTCTATGCAATCTTGCATTCAGTCATAGACACAGATTGCATAGAAGGGTGCGGCTAAGTCTGCGTTCATCTTAACGAATTTAACTTTTTTCTCCTCCTCGATCCTCTAATCACGGCCGCAAAATGGGTCAGAAAGAAAATATGACTTTCATAATTATTCTAATGGAAAAAGGAAATGCCAGGGACGCGTCTACAGCGACCTTTATTTTAAAAATGAAAAAAAAAGAAGGGGAATATGTTTGTATGGAGAATCGCGCAACCCCTGTTCCCTCTAATATTTCATAATACTCTTGGGAAATAATATTTATAAACTTGAAGTTTTCCTCTTCATTTGTGGAACAGCACCACATGGACAGGGTCTTAAAGGCTGATTCTTAAGCTCGTTTACTGTTAGAAGGAAAGGCTGTATAGCAGGGTTTCCCAACCTCTTTTGTGTCGAGCCTCCTCAGATTATAACATTTTCGTGCCCCTTCCCCATATTTTTGTGACATAAAACCTGATGTCGAGGAAAACGGTGTGTTCGCAAAGCAACAAGGAATCGTTTGATCCAAAACTGCTCCATTGTAGGACCATGAGAGATGGAAGTAATCTTTCATGGCCGAATCGGCCTAAATTTCTAGAAATTCTTCTTGAACTTTTTTTAGGTCATGTGCTTTATTGGTGTCAAGCGTATACCGCGCCCCCCTTACTATCACTCTATGCCCCCTAAGGGAAGCACACTCCACTGGTTGGGAAGTCCTGCGTGTTTAGGAAAAAAATAAAAAATCTCATTTAAGGCGTAAATTTATTTCATCACCAGCGCACTCTTGGCTTGAACTCCTCGCTCAGCGCGAGTCTCTTTATGCTCTCGTAACCAAGGATGATGCTAAATGAGAAGCAGGCAGACTGGAGCAACCGGGCTGACAGCCCCTTGAGGTAGAGTCCCACCAGCCCCTCTTCGACCCACAGCGTTTTGAAGATATCCTTCATAGTACCCACGCCTTCCACCTGTAACAAAAAATGGACGATATTGGTGTCGATTCTGTTGTGCACAAACTAACCTTAATTTAGGCTATTGCTATATTTTACTAAAAGGCAGTGCGAGAAAAGGACGGCTATAGCTATGAACTAAGTTAGAGCTGTCAAACTAATTTATGCCTTGCGCTTCACCGTGTTTTTAGTCGACATGTTTTTACGTGCACCCTTCATTTGTATAGAAATATTAGTTCCAACAAATTTGACAGCTCTAAATTAAGTCCGTCTCTTTCTCGTTTTATTAGAGAGATATAGACAGCAATAGCCTAAATTAAGTTAAGTTTGTGCACAACAGAATCGACACCATTATCATCTATACTAATATTAATCTATACTTAATATTATAACTACATATTATAAAATCTGTCTGTCCCTATGTATGCTTAGATCTTTAAAACTACGCAGTGGATTTTATGCGGGTTTTTTAATAGATAGAGTGATTCAAGAGGAAGGTTTTAGTATATAATTTGCGGGCGGGCGAAGCCGCGGGCATCAGCTAGTCTACAGTACTCCCAAATTAATAATGCGCATGCAAATCTTCGCCAATTGTCGTGTTCCCGGAAACACCCGAATCATTGAATCGGAGAGAGCCCTAAACAATGCACTTGCATTTTGTACCTTGTTCGAAAGAAACAGGAGTCAATGTCATATGTCAAATCATGTGAAACAATTGAAAACAATTCGGGCGGTCGGCGGCTGTCGCCGGTCAGTCAAAGGTCCGTCAGTCGTCTTTATATATTGGTGGTGACTGCACGTGTTCTCTCTGTGTGGAATTATATAGAGCTGCTATTACACACCCTTCTTGGTTTTGTTTTCAAAGTTGAATTTAATTTCAACTTTAATTATCTTACTCAAATTGAAATAGTTTATTTTGTAAAATAGGATAATACACTAACATTTTTCACGTTTTTTAATATTAAAAATACCTACGTTATATACATTTTTTAAGAACTGAGATTTTAATGATTAGATTTTAATGTAAACCTGTGTTTGAAAACCATTTTTTCTTCTTCTAGTATAAACCTTGTGTTATTCAAATCTTCTTTTCTTCCATCATTACACCAGCTTCAGTATGAAGAAGTAAATCAATTCAACAAAGATTGTAGCATATTCGCAATCGTGTCGTTTTCCTCGCTATTTACTTACATCGAATTATCGAATCAATTTCGTTACTGATAAATCAATATTTATCTCTTTTAGCACAAAACACATAATTCTACTAAATTATGCATGAAGAAAATGCACTTAACCACTCTATATACATATCGTCTTCCGACGCTCGGGGAATACGACCGTTGCCGAACAGTGACGAAGATTTCTATGTGCATTATCACTTTGGGAGACCTGTACACTAATATTATAAAGAGGAAAGAATTGTATTTTTGTGTGCGTGTGTGTGTGTGTATGTTTGTAATGAATAAACTCAAAAACTACTGCGCCGATTTCAAAAATTCTTTCACCATTAGAAAGCTACATTCACCCTGAGTAATATAGGTTATATTTTATCCCCGTACTCCCATGAGAACGGGAACTACGCGGGTGAAACCGCGTGACGTCCGTTAGTAATATTATAAAGCTGAAAAGTTTGTTGGTTTGGTTGGTTGAACGTGCTAATCTCAGGAACTACTGTTTGAAATTTAAAAATTCTTTTTGTGATGGATAGTCCATTTATCGAGGAAGGTTATAGGCTATATATCACGCTACGACCAATAGGAGCGGAGCATAAATGAAAACTATTGCAAAAACGGGGAAAATTTATTCCTTTTGTGAGATTGTTCTCTCATATGTGACGCAGACAAAGTTGCGTAGGTCAGCTAGTCTATACTAATATTAGAAAGAGGTAACATTTGTTTGTAAGTTTGTATGTAGGGGGTAATCTCCAGAAGTAATGAACCAATTTCAAAAATTCTTTCACTATTAGAAAGCTACATCCAGCCTGAGTAACATGGGCTATATTTTATCCCCGTACTCCCACGGGAAGGGGAACTACGCGGGTGAAACCGCGGGACGTCAGCTAGTAATATTATAAAGTTGAAGAGTATTTTTGGATGAACACGCTTCTCAGGGACTACTTGTTCTAATTGAAAAAATCTTTTAGTGTTGGATAGCTCATTTATCGAGGAAAGCTATAGATTATATAACATCACGGTACGACCAAAGAAGTGGAGCATCAATAAAAATGTTGCAAAAACGATAAAATGAGACGATACAGTGCGTCGAAAACACGTGTGACGTCATATTTTTGTACATTTTTTCCTCAACTGTGACGTCACAAGCCCCCCACTCATGATCTTTGACACGTTTTATCTTAGTCAATTTTTATTAATTTGATAAAACAAAAAACACGTAGGTATCCAATATTTTTCGATAATCTAACTGACGGAATAAACAGAATCATATTTTTGAAGTGAAAACTTCTTTAGGCGCGTTGAGCACTTTTTGGGTGAAGGAAAAACTTTGAACTCATCGTCACGTAACGTAACGTGCGGCGTAGCCGTTCGTAGCACTCGTAGCATCCGCTACGGCGTAGCACCACATAGGCATGCGCGGTGCATTACCAGTGCTACACCTGGGGCGGGGCCTGTGTACTTTTTGTTTTCACTTCTATCGGCAGTCCCCAAAGACTGCTCTGATTTTTTTAGTCAGACATCATCCATATTGTAGTCTGTACCTGTAGCCTAGCCCGAACGATGTCCAGAGGATTTGTGAGAAACGTTGTCGTGAATCCGCCGAGCGTACCCGCGGCGCACTGTATGAGCAGGGTGGATACCCACGCCGGCGCGATCTTCAACATTTCATCTGAAAAAGAAACATACAACCCTAGTTACATTATAATAATAATAATAATAAATAAAATGTTTATTGTGTCTCAAATGCTTACATACTATACATGTGTTGAGACAGCCCCAGTAAGTAATTAGAAACACTTGTGTTGGGGTTGACTCGCTACTTCCCTTAATTAATACACTATTGAGACTATACTATTAGAAAAGAATACAAAATAAAACAAAACAAAAACAATACCCAGCTAAGAAGCAAAGCCGGTAGAAATATGCATACATTTAATGGAAAACATCGTGAGGAAACCAGCATGTCTGAGAGATATTTCTCGACGGCATGTAAAGCCAAGTCAGAGGCTCATGAGCGGCATATAAACTCTGACACCAGGTTAAGGTCCTTCTAACCCTAAAATTAACAACTCTATTTGTGGTGGTTCAAACTTCGTTTGAAATACTGTTAGAATAAAGTTCTAATCAGCTTGCACTACAAAGCGGTTGTTACGTCAGTCACTGCGGCTGAATTGTGCGAAATGAGTGGGATTTTGCAACTTACAAAAAATCTATTGATTGGACTAAAAAAATAAAACACATAATACCTGCTTTATAGTTAGTTCAGTTAGTATGCAAAGTTTCATGATCTAATTTGAAGTACTTTTTGAAGACCAGCGGTTTATTGTTCGATTTGGAGGTAACTTTAAAAAAAAAATCTATCTAGAAAAGTTTATGGAATCGTGTTTTCGTCAAACATAGGACTTAGCTTTAATCCTCAACTTTACCATATATTTATTTCATAATTAATGCTGCAGTATTTTAGGCGTAACGGAGGGTCATGCTAAGCCATTTGAGGGATATAAAGGGTGTAAAACACCTCTTAACGAAGCCGAAAGGCTCTTGTTCTCCTAGTCATTGGGATCATTTTTTTGTTCTACACCATACCTGGGAACCTTCTAGTTACGGAGATATTGGGGGTCAAAATTCTAACTTTTTGACAAGTTTTTTTATAAATACAAGTTTTTAATGTAAGATTTTTACTTTAACCCGTATGCTCCCGGCCGTGCCTCCAGAGGCACGGTGCATTGTTATTTTAATTGTGTCTGTAATTGCGGGTATTGAAGTGTTAAACACCTCCACGACCCCCATTCAATCTATCCATAAGCACAATGTTTTGAGTGCGTTTCATTGAGTTCTACCACAAAAAATAATATTACACCCCAAAAAAAAAGTCGTTTCCCAACAATAATGTTTGCGTAAAGTTACTTAGTTTGATGTACAGAATGCTTGGTTGACGGCTCCGTGATGAGGTCTTTTACACCCTGTAGGCCTTAAGCACTAACCACACGAACACGATAAAGAAGTTTCATTCATTCATTCGCAATAGGGGGACCTATAGCTAACAACCAAGTACAGATCCACACTCCGTGGCTGCTACTCAGAAATTCCTGATGAAAAAACTCCAATAACACTTCGTCCGAACTGGGAATTGAACCCAGGACCTGATCCCCAGCAGTCGTTCGCGTTAATGACCACCAGACGGAGGATACTCCTTCCTTGAAACGCACGTTAAGCCATTGGTACCGGCTGTCATTTGTAGATATTTGACAGTCGTTACAGGTTTCCAGTCTAACCGAATGCAGCTGAATACCAGTATTTTAGGTACATGGAGCAACTGCCTATCTGACTTCCACAACCCAGTTAGTACTGGGTAATACGATACCACTTAGTAACACTGACTACCTGTAACGACTGTCAAAGATCTACAAATGACAGTCGGGACCAACGGCTTAACGTGCTTTCCGAGGCACGGAGGAAACTCGGTATGTAATAGGTGGTCACCCATCCACAGACCAACCTAAGCAAGCACGGCTTAACCTAAAGATCGACCCGAGCGGCTGTTATTATTTAGCCACGAGCTCCTCGTTGGGAGGCTATGGCGGTCAAAAGATTAAGGGTCTTTTTAAACAAATATATTATTATAAATGATATAATGATTGTGGTAACGATGATGATGATTGTGATAATGATGATTGTGATGATGATGAATGTGATAACGATGATGATGATTGTGATAACGAGGATGATCATTGTGATTACGATGATAATGATAATTATTGTGATTACGATGACAATGATTGTTATAACGATGATGGTGATTGTGATAGCAATTGTGATGGTGATATGATGGTGATTGTGATAGTGATTGTGATAGTGACAGTGATAATGATGGTGATAGTAATGGTGATTGAGATGGTGAATGTGACAGTGATGGTGATAGTGATAATGATGGTGATTGTAATAGTGATAGTGATTGTGATGATAATGATTATAATTGTGATGATTAGGAAATATGGCACATAGATAGTTTATAACCTGGATTAACGTGTAGGTTATTATTTATCCCTTTAGTATAATCCCGTGGGACAGTTACCGAACTACACGCGGGCGAAGCTGCGGGCAACAGCTAGTATTATTATAAATAATATATTATGTTTATACAAATAAATATACGTGAAATATAATCGGTTCCTACCTTGATAATATGTGTACAATGCCCACCACAACGCAGAGTTGGGCACATAGGCGGCTAAGGAAGCTGTATATCCCCGATAATATCCCAAGGGACCATGGAGCTGGTACACCCGAACTGCTACCTCCTTCGCAAGGGCAGCTTTTGACCTCTTCATCTCCAGATCCAGGCCTAAAGGATTCATTTTCTGTAAAGGTAAAAAAAAAATCAGTCAAAACCAGAATTTGTGTGGTATATACCTACAAAAAATACAAGTTGGGCTACTGATAAATCACGCTCTAATTAAATTCGCGGTTTACAAGGTAAAATCGACTCCTCCTATTGTTGCAGTCGGATAAAATGTAGCTAAGGTGTCACGATTAGACTCCACTTTTTCTGAATTAACTAATGGTTGCTAACTACCCTATCTAAAATATCATTATACCTAATTTACTAATATTTTAGAAGAACAGGAACTAATTATTGCTGAACAAATCCTCTATAGGTGTCGATCGTTAGCTAATTAATTTAGAACCATAGTAAATTATATTTCTCAAAAATTTTGTAAATCACTAGGAGTTTCTATACTCATTACATAATGACACAAATTAGCATTATCGGACAGTATTGTGTTTTCATTGTTAACTATTGAGTACATGAGTTAACCAATAGGTACTTGAAATAACTAATGAGTACACAAATTAACTAATGCGTGCATGAAACCTGCGGGTCTAAAATGGCCGCTTTAACAGATCCTACGCAGAATCTTAGCATGAATCACGTTAAAACATTTAAATTCTTAAAATGGACTTTATGTCAATAAAAATAAAGTCCATTTTAACAATTTTAAATTTTTCACGTGATTCACAAAACGATTCTGGTAAAGCGGCCATTTTAGACCCCCTAGGATCTACATGTCCGTTCATGTCAGATCTCAGCTCATTAATAATTCGACGTCATTTTCATTTCGACAATTTTTGAGTCAAATTCTTTATGCGACATTCTTGTTTTTGTTGTTAGCGGTCTTGAAAAGTATATTTTATTAAGTTTTTCAGTTTTTAAGACCAGCACTACGCACTTACTCCAAGAATCCATACGAAAAATGCAACATAAAAAATTAAAATATTCCCCGATTTTTAAAAAAAAAACCTCACCTGTGCTCGATATATGAAGTATGCCAAAAAATCCCAAATAAATAGAGGTATTACCGTGTGCCAGGATATTACGGTTAAACGTGCGGTTCCGGAGATATTTGATATTTTTACCCTAGCTCCATACATTTTTTTAAACTTTTGTGTTTTAAAAATAGATACACTGACTCCTATGATCCCATATTTCATAAATAAGTATAATAATGGTCAAGTAATCCATTTCCAGTAAAAAAAACCCGACTTTCGAAAAAAGCAAACGAAGTTATATGAAACTCAAAATCCAGCCCACTGTGCGGCGCCTTCCCAAAAATATTTTTACCCGTGTACATTGGGCCTCGCTCGCAGTGAGCTTACCTTCCCAAATTTGTCAAATGTTTCTAATTGATATTGAACTTTGTATGTTTTTAAGAGGTCGTAATTAGAATGAAGAAAATTCAAAATTTGGACATTGATGATGTAACATCTATTATACATGTTAATATGGGTAGGTTTTGACCGCGCGCTTACTAGGGGGCGCTAGGGTAATGTTTGCACACGGGCGCTACATGGGCTAGCTCTGTATAGATGGATGGTCTTACCGGGTTCTTCATATTCGCTCGTCCCCTGACCAAGCCGAGCACCATCAGATGTTGGCTCAGCACGTCGAACGGCACGATGATAGTCTGTCCCACGATGGACGCACACCCGCCACCTATAAAAGACTGAAATGATGTATATTAGATATAATAATAATAGACTAGTTTTCACTTTCAATAAATTGCAAATCTATTTAATCCGTCAGTTAGAGTATTGGAAAATAATGGACACGTATTTTTTGTTTTTGTAAATCAATGAATATTGACAAAGATAATACGCATCAAAACTCGGGAGTGGGGGCTCGTGTCGTCAGAACACACTAAAAACCGGCCAAGTGCGAGTCGGACTCGCACACGAAGGGTTCCGTACCATTGACTATATTTAGTATTTGTTGTTATAGCGGCAACAGAAATACATAATCTGTGAAAATTTCAACTGTCTAGCTGTCACGGTTCATGAGATACAGCCTGGTGACAGACAGACGGACAGAGAGCGAAGTCTTAGTAATAGGGTTCCGTTTTTACCCTTTGGGTACGGAACCCTAAAAATTATACAACGGCGTGAAGTATTGAGAATTTTAAAAGCGTCGTATCTTCGTCAATTTTGGTTTACGTAACAAAAGAAAAAATACGTGTCAAATATTTTTTAATAATCTAACTGGCGGACTAATTAGATTTTTTCAGTACACAAGCCTATATAGTCCTCCAAGATACGCAAATCAAGTATCTTGACGTGGCTCGCGAGGTTGTCGACATGTGGGTTGTGGACTCAGCGATCATTGTGCCGATAGTCGTATCAGCCCATGGCTTAATAGCCAAGAGCCTCGATCAACACCTGAGGAGGCTCTCGTTAGGCAGCTGGATCAAGGGCTTGATTCAGAAAGCGGTACTCCTGGACACGGCTCGTATTGTTAGGAGGTTCCTCTCTCTGGAGCCCTAACCTTAGCTTAGCTTAGCTTAGCCCTAACCGTAGCTTGGACCCTCTTCCCGATACCGGTGCCAGCTGCAATTCATCTCGGACCTCATCACGAAGCCGTCAACCAAGCATTCTGTACATCAAACTAAGTAACTTTACGCAAAAAATATTGCTGGGAAACTAATTTTTTTTTTGGGGTGAAAATCATGTTTTGTGGTAGAACTCGATGTACGCACTCAACACATTGTGCTGATGGATGGATTGAATAGTACGGGGGTCGTGGAGGTATTTAAAGTAAAAATCTTACATTAAAAACTTGTGTTTAAAAAAAACTTGTAAAAAAGTTGGAACTTTGACCCCCAATATCTCTGTAACTAGAAGGTTCCCAGGTATCACCATACCTGGGAACCTAAAAAAAACCAGCCAAGTGCGAGTCGGACTCGCACACGAAGGGTTCCGTACCATTGACTATATTTACTATTTGTTGTTATAGCGGCAACAGAAATACATCATCTGTGAAAATTTCAACTGTCTAGCTGTCATGGTTCATGAGATACAGCCTGGTGACAGACAGACGGACAGACAGCGAAGTCTTAGTAATAGGGTTCCGTTTTTACCCTTTGGAACGTACGTACGGAACAATAAAAATGATCGCAATGGCGAGGAGAACAAGTGCCTTTCGGCTTCGTTAAGAGGTGTTTTACACCCTTTATATATTTTTTTATTAGTATTAATTTAAATTATTTTTTTTTTAAACGTTCCTAATTAATTTGTTGTTAGAAATAAATAAAGGGAAAGTAGGGATAGTTTTCTTGACCGTTTTTGGTCATCATCAGCCTACAGCAGTACACTGCTGGACATAGGCCTCCTCAATCGCACGCCACTCAACTCGAGTCTCAGCAACTCTCATACAGTTGCTACCAGCCACCCTGCGAAGATCGCTCCACGCTCGCCTGACAGCGTCCCACCTTACGTTTACCGATACGCGGTCTTCACTCACGAACACGTCTACCCCAACGGTCATCGATTCTACGGCTAATATGACCGGCCCATTGCCACTTCAGTTTACTTATTCTGTGAGTTATGTCGACAACTCTGGTTGTCTGTTGGATCACTTCGTTCCGAAAGCAATCAGAGAGACTCCAAGCATAGCCCGTTCCATAGCTCACTGAACGATCTTGAATTTATGGACTAGCCGTACCGTGAATGTCCACGTTTCGGCTCCCTAAGTCATATTAACAGGCAGGACGCAATGATTGATGACCTTATATAGTCTTTAGGCTCCCGGTCGATTGCAAACACGAGACCAATGGGGATATTAGATAAAGCTCACCGCGTGAAATCAAAATGCTGGCTTTTCTGAAACGTTAGGCAGACATGATCTACAATGTGGGTCACATTTTAATTTTGTGTTTGTTTTTTCCCACAACTGTCTGGCAGTTTGAGTACTATAAGCGTCCTACCCAAATGTCCTTTCTTTGGTAGTGTTCGTCGTTTCGTTGAGCTCCTTGAGTTATAAGTCGAGCTAAACGATAACTGACAAATGCTTGCACTGACTGGACTGGTCCACTCAAATCTGTGTGGTTTTTTCTTCAAAAGACCATCTCGGACACTAATCTGCATAGTCCTCATGTGAATTGAGCAAGATAATGTCTGGACTTCAAAAGAGACTATGACCTCTGAGTTTGTTTCGGCTGTTTCGCCTCAGAGCAGTCAGGTACGAAACACCGGTCCCATCTAGTTTTAAAAATGACGTGTAAAAGTGTTTGTAAAAACCTACTTGCAAAATAAACATCATTTAACATCATCTAGCCTTTTCCCAACTATGTTGGGGTCGGCTTCCAGTCTAACCGGATACAGCTGAACACCAGTATTTTATATGAAGCGACAGCCTATCCGACCTCCACCATCTAGTTAGTAATGGGTAATACGATACCCCTTGGTAAGACTGAAGTGCCTTTCGGTTTCGTTGCGGGTTTTTTACAACTACCTATTATAGTAATTTTAGTATAATATACCTTTAGCTTAGGACTGACGTCGTATTTCCCAAGTTCATATCTGACGCCTTCATACGTGGTGATGTAGAATATTCCTGAGATTATCTGAAACTGCAGTTAAACAACGATTAAATAACATAACAACATGCTTGAGTTCCCCGAAGGATTAAGCAGAAGCACAGTCCACCAGGTATAACTCAAACTCAAAGCATTTATTTCAAATAGGCCTGTGCCAGGCACTTTTGCATACTCAAAATAAGCTACTTACAGTCCAGCCACAGACAAAATGTGAATGGACTGTAGCTGCCCATTCCAAAATAAATAATAATAGATCTCATGGAGAAGAATTTATGAAACTTTATGGACACTCTTTTCAAACCAAGTTAGATATTACATAGAATGGACTTTTCTAATTTTTGTATGTAATGAATAAACTTAAAAACTACTGAACCAATTTGAAAAATTCTTTCAGCAATGGATAGCTACATTATCAGCGAGTAACATAGGCTATATTTTATCCCCGTACTCCCACGAGAACGGGAACTACGCGGGTAAAACCGCGTGACGTCCGCTACTATTAGACAGATTAACAGATGTTATTACTTACACTAGATAGCCAGAACCCTCGATACAGTCCCGGCACCCCCTCGTTCCTATATATCTTAGATATAGCGTCAGCTACGCCGCTGTAGGCCTCTTTCCGCCTTTGTACTTGGATCTGTGTCTTGATTAGTGTTAGTGGATACAACGCACATCTTACTGGAAAGAAATATACAAATTAATTTAAAAAAAAAAAACAATCGGGGCAGTCTTTGGGGACTGCCGTTAGAAGTGAAAACAAAAAGTACACAGGCCCCGCCCCAGTCATAGCACTGGTTATGCCCCGCGCATGCCTATGTGGTGCTACGCTGTAGCGGATGCTACGAGTGCTACGAACGGCTACGAAGCGTGACCGCACGTTACGTTACGTAACGATGAGTTCAATGTTTTTCCTTCACCCAAAAAGTGCTCAACGCGCCTAAATAAGTTTTCACTTCAAAAACAAGCTTGAATGAATGAATGATACATTTATTTGCAAGAATATAGGTGGTTAATATAGGTAAGTTCTTCAACATTCCTCATGCATGCTTCTTGCTTTGGTGCTTCTTTCAACATTGAACGCTTACGAGAATGCTGAAGGGGATGTGTGGTGTAACATCATCATCTGCGTAGACTTTTCTCAACTATGTTGGGGTCGGCCTCCAGTTTTATCGGATGCAGCTGAATACCAGTACCAGTATTTTACATGGAGCGACTGCCTATCTGACCTCCACAACCCAGTTAGTACCGGGTAATACGATACCCCTTGGTAAGACTGGTTGTCAGACTTTTTGGACTTCTGACTACCTAACCAAAGATCTACAAAATATGACAACCGGGACCAACAGCTTAACGTGCTTTCCGAGGCACGGAGGAAACTCGGTATGTAATGGGCGGTCACCCATCCACAGACCAACCTAGGCAAGGACGGCTTAACCTAACGATCGACCCGAGCGGCTGTTATTATTTAGCCACGAGCTCCTCGATTATGGATGTGTGGTGTCGCGAGAATGGATAACATAAGAAATAAGTATACAAGAGGAAGTCTGAAAGTGGAGCCGGTGACTGAAAAGTTGTGTGGTAATCGGTTGTCGTGGTATGGGCATTGTGACATAATAGGTCACATCACTATTGTGTGATTTAGTAACTGGTGAGCGCAGCACTAGTCTCGCTCTCTGTTACCTATGGACAGCCATGATGTGAGCATGGTAAATTGTAATGGTTTCAAATAAAACTTGATTGTGGATTTTATAATACAAAGCTGTTTAATTTACACGGCCCAAAACATAAATTGACATGGCGCAGCCGGAAACAAACAACGTTCCTGTTGGCACCAGGCCAGTGAGTATAATAGCGGATAACACAACGCCGACTATGACGCTCGCCCAACCACCGCCATTGTCGTTTGAAGGAGACCTAGCAAAAAATTTCAAGACTTGGCTACGCCAGGTTGAAATATACATGGCGGCAAACGAATGCCACAAAAAAACGACTGAAACTAGAGCCGCAATAATATTACATTTGCTAGGAGAAGAAGGACAGGACAAATTTGAGACTCTCGAAGTAACTGAACAGGACAAGACAAATTATGAAAAAGTACTTCAGTTACTAAAAGATTACTGCCTTCCAAGAAGTAATGAAACAATAAGTAGACATTTATTCTTTGAGAGAAATCAAAAGGAAGAAGAAAAGTTTGCAGAATATTTGTGTGAGTTGAAGAAATTATCGTTACCATGTAATTTTGGAAATCTAAGAGATAGTTTAATAAAAGATCGCATAATAGGAGGTATAAAAGAAACAAAATTAAAGGAAAGACTCCTCCGAGAACCAAACCTAACATTGGAACATTGTGTGAACATGTGCAAAACAGCGGAAATTGCCACAGGTTATTTAAAGCAACTGAAAGAAGAGGAAAGTACAAATGTAGAATACATCAAGAAGAAAACTCAGGTACAACAAAAAAATGCAAATATAAATTCACCAAAATTCAAGTGCAAAAGATGTGGCTTTGAGCATCAACCTCGCCAATGACCAGCATATGGGAAAGTATGCAATAACTGTAAAAAACAAAATCATTATGCAACAGTATGTATGCAAAGAAGGACAAAGGACCACACAGTAAAAGAAATTGATCAAGAACCAGAGGAAAATGCTACAAATCAGGAGTACATGTTGGGCAGCATTAATGTGAATGACTGGACAGTGGAGGTAAATTTTATAAATAGTAACAAAAAGTTTAAATTTAAATTAGACACAGGTGCAGGTTGCAACGTAATTAGTAAGAGATCTTTGGATAATTTAGGAATAAAAGGACAATTGAAAAGCTCAAATTCTGTATTGCGGAATTACAACAATTCTAAAATAAATTTGTTAGGAACAAAAAAATAAATTTGTTAGGACCTCCTATGTGAAATCAATGACCAAGTAGAAATAATTAAATTTCATGTTGTCGATTGTGATTCTGCCCCGTTGTTGGGACTGCCTATAATCAAAAAATTTAATTTGATAATAAGGTTGTTTAACATTAATAAGGAAGATATCATTAGTCAATATCCATCTTTATTTACAGGAATAGGTGAAATAAAAGACTATGTTTATGATTTCAAATTGATTCCTGATCATACTGGGAAAGTAATACCTTGTCGACCTGTGCCCATGAAACTACTGGATGCCTACAAAAAGGAATTACAGGAAATGGAAAAGAGCAACATAATACGTAAGATAGAAGAACCCACTGAGTTTGTAAATGCAGTTGTAATAGTTAGAAAAAATGATCAATCGCTTCGAATCTGTTTGGACCCACAATATCTCAATTCTTGTTTGTTAAGAGAACATTATAAACTTCCGACGTTTGAAGAAATCTCTGCTAAAATGGCTAAAGCTAAGGTTTTTAGTAAATTAGATTGTAGTAAAGCATTTTACCAGATAAAGTTAAGCGAAGCAAGCTCAAAATTGACTACATTCCAAACACCATTTGGTAGATACTGTTTTTTGAGAATGCCTTATGGAGTAAAAGTAGCATCAGAAGTGTACCATAAACAATTCTCTCGTTTGTTTGAAAACATAAGTAATGTTGAGATATTTATCGATGACATGATAATATGGGCAGAAAATCAAGAAAAACATGATGAAATATTACATAGGGTATTGAAAACAGCAGCTGAAAATAATATTACCTTTAATTCAGAAAAATGTATAATTAATACTAATAAGTTAAAGTTTTTGGGACATGTTTTTACAGACAAGGGTATACTAATTGATGAGGATAAAATTGAAAGTATAATTAATATGGAAAAACCTATAGACGTTAATGGAGTTCAAAAACTATTAGGTGTGATTACTTATGTTTCCAAATTTATACCAAATGTTGCCGAGTTAACTGCTCCATTAAGAGAATTGCTTAAAAAAGACAAGAATTGGGAATGGGGTCCAGAGCAGGAAAAATGTTTTGAAATGATTAAAAAATATTTGACATCATCGCCAGTGCTACAATATTATGATCCCAATGTTTCATGTTTATTAAGTGTGGATGCAAGTAGCAATGGGGTAGGTGCAGTTCTTATGCAAAACGGTTATCCAGTAGCATATGCATCTAAGGCGTTAACAGAAACACAAAAAGCGTGGGCACAGATTGAAAAGGAAATGTATGCCATAGTGTTTGCTTGTGAAAAGTTTCATTTTTATATAATGGGCAGGAATTTTCAAGTTGAGTCAGATCACAAGCCTTTAATTCCAATCTCGAAGAAGCCTCTAGCAGAAATACCAATCAGACTTCAAAAAATGAGATTGAGATTGCAACACTATGACATAACATTATCATATAAACCAGGTAAATTATTACAACTTGCAGATTACTTATCAAGAAATTATTTAAAAACTAAAGTTAAGGATGATGATGACTTTGATTGTAGCATATTATTAGTAGACCTAAAAAAAAAAATGAGTGTGAAAAGATATGAAGAATTCAAGACAGAAACAGATAAAGATGAAGAGTGTAAACTATTGAAACAATACATACTAGATGGTTGGCCAGTAGATTCCAAAGACCTACCAAATATTTTGAAATCATATCATACTTTTTATACTGATTTACATGTAATAGAGGGGTTGATTTTTAAAAACAGTTGTGTAATTGTACCAAAATCTTTGCAAAAAGAAATGTACAAAAATAAGAGCTAGAGAATGTTTGTTTTGGATAGGCATGTCTAAAGATATAGATGAATATATAAAAAATTGTAATACTTGCACCAAATTTAGTTCTGAAAATTGTAAGGAACCACTAAAACCACATGAAGTACCTAAGGAAGCATGGCAAAAAGTAGGAGTTGACATTTTCCATTTGTACTCAAAAGACTACTTGTTATTAATTGACTATTTTTCAAAATATGTGGAAGTTATAGCTTTACCATCTTTATCTGCAGATTCGACAATAAAGAGTCTTAAACAATGTTTTTCAAGATTTGGAATTCCAACAGAATTACATAGTGATGGTGGACCACAATTTTAAATCTGATAGTTTTAAGAAATTTGCAAATACATGGGGTTTTCAGCACATTTTTTCATCACCTTATTATCCAAGAAGTAATGGAATGGTGGAACGACACATACAAACAATAAAAAGGATGTTGAGGAAATGTGTTGAAGACAAAAAAGACCCTTATTTATCATTACTAGAATTTAGAAATTGTCCTATTTCCAGTGAGATTAAGTCTCCCAATGAAGTATTGCTGGGTCATAAAGTCAGAGGCATAATACCAAGTGTAGAAACAAAGCTGGATCAGAGTAACGAAAACATACATGCAAAATTAATGAAAAGACAGGAAACACAAGAAAAATATTATAATAGACACACTAGACCCCTCAAAGAATTAAAGGTAGGCGATCAAGTATTAATAAAAAATAATGATAATGGCACCTATGATAGACATGCAAAAGTTGTGGGACCTGCAGATAGACCACGATCTTATAATTTATTAACAGAATCAGGCAACATTATAAATAGAAATAGATTTCATTTAAAAAGTAGTTCAAAAACTTGTCCTTTTAAGGAAAATAGTGAAATAGAGTTTTCGGAATTGGAAAATACTGTAAATGATAATAGTGCAGATCTTAATAATAGCTTCGAATGTAAAGATTGTTTAAATAATGATAACACAGAGCAATTGTATGCAGAAGGTAGAGGTGGTAAACAGAATGTAGGGGAACCTGAGATGGAGAATCTAAATGGTAGAGTGTCAAGTAGAGGTAGAACAATCAGACTTCCTGCCTACCTGAAAGATTATAGACATAGTTTAAAAACCTAGAATTTAATCAGAATATTGTTTTAACTTTTTGTTTTCTTGAAAGGAAAGATGTGACATAATAGGTCACATCACTATTGTGTGATTTAGTAACTGGTGAGCGCAGCACTAGTCTCGCTCTCTGTTACTTATGGACAGCCATGATGTGAGCATGGTAAATTGTAATGGTTTCAAATAAAACTTGATTGTGGATTTTATAATACAAAGCTGTTTAATTTACACGGCCCAAAACATAAATTGACAGGCATGTGATGCGGAGGAGTGAGGAAAATATCGTGAGGGAAGTTTTGAGTAGAATGTGGATGGGTATATGAGTAGAGGAAGACCAAACAAACGATGGATGGACTGTGTGAAGGATGATATGGTAAGAAAGGAGGTGTCTGATGAGATGACGAGTTATAGAGAAGTGTGGGAGAAGAATATAGGATGCGACGACCACTAATGTATTGGTATAAGGGGAAGAGAATGATGATGATTAAACGCTTATAAAAAGTTTCGTGTCCGTGCTATTAACCGTTGAGGAGTTCCTCTTGGGAGGAGGCGATCCTGGAGGATCCAGTCATGTCTGTCCCAAAAATGTATTGTCACCAGAGCCAAAGGTGTGTCCAAATTTTCAACCCAATCAGTTGGGGGGAACTGGACTGAAATTCAGTTGCTAGCTGGATAATAAGTAACTATCAAACTAACAAGGTAAGTTAAATAAAAGCTTATAAAAATTTGAGAAGGATCACACGAATTTAGAAGCAAATATCATCGATTTAAGAAAAAAAATGCATTTTAGGAACCTCCATATAATTTTTGAGGATCTATCGATAGACAACCCACACAGTCATATAATGTAGATTTTTTTTCATCCTTCACTTATTCAGGGTGGATACGTTTTACGGGGCAGTAAGGGGAACTACCTTAACCGTTGCAGCTACACGAAAATGGTCTTAGGAGACTATCAATAACTTTTCGTGAAATTTTGATCAACATTCACACAGTTTCAAAAAGAAGACATGTTACATCTACCAACCCGCACTGGGCCCGCGTGGTGGATTATGGCCCATTCCCTCTCATAGATAGGAGGCCTGTGTCCCAGCAGGGGGAACGACAAAGGCTGATTATGCTAAGAACAAGAGAATTATGATAATCTTTGGGAACTTGCCGTGTGGTATCCGGCAGAGTAGAATAGAACCAACCCATTACACTCACGGGTGTCGTATAAGGCGATTAATGTCTGAGGCAGAACACCTTGCGCCTCCGTAGACCAGAGATTCTCTGGTCTACCTACGCTGAAACGCTGCTGCCCATTCGGGCAGCAGCGTTTTCTGTTAGTCTTTCATCACTGCGATCTCCAATCCGCCTGCCAAGCGTGGAAATTACGGCAAATTCCTCCCATCATGGGAGAGGCTTATATCCAGCAGTGGACGTTATGGGCTGTTGTAGTAGTTGTAGTTGGGAACTTAACTTCGATTAGCAACAAATGAGGCGTTAAGGTCGTCACTTTTAGTGTGTCTATGAACAAGGATAGATTAGATATTTGTACTTGTAATCGCTGTATGATAAGATACGAGTTTATTTAACTTTTGACTACTCTGTATGGTATGGTAATCGGTTGTCGTGGTATGGGCATGTGATGCGGAGGGATGAGGAAAATGCTGTGAGGAAAGTTTTGAGAATGAATGTAGATGGGTATAAGAGTAGAGGAAGACCGAAGAAACGATGGATGGACTGTGTGAAGGATGATATGGTGAGAAAGGAGGTGTCTGATGAGATGACGAGTGATAGAGAAGTGTGGGAGAAGAAGATAGGATGCGACGACCACTAATGAATTGGGAAAAGGGCAGGAGTTATATGATTCTGTATGGTTTAAAATTGACAGTTTTCACAGCAAAGGGGTGTGACTAATCCGGGGCTGCGGGACTGTTCGAAAGAGATACCGTGGCCCCGGAACACAAAGGGCGATGAAGGAACATGGATGGGTTTTAGTCAGTATAAGTCTGACACTCCCTCCTGCTCCGCCCAGAGCGGGAGGGGTCATTTGATGATTTCCCATCCGAAAAAAAGGGGGGTGTGATTAATATTTTACTATAGATGGGTTATATTTCGGAAACGTGACGCTTACAAAGAAACCGGCCAAGTGCAAGTCGGACTCGCGCATGAAGGGTTCCGTACCATCATAGTACGAAAATAAATTTAAAATTAAAGGGGGCTCCCCCTTTAGTTTTTTTATTTTTTTTATTATTATTTGTTTTTATAGCGGCAATAGAAATACATCATCTGTGAAAATTTCAACTTTCTAGCTATCACCGTTCATGAGATACAGCCTGGTGACAGACAGACAGTGGAGTCTTAGGGACTACGTAATAAGTGTAGTAGTCCCTTAGTAATAGGGTCCCGTTTTTAACCTTTGGATATAGTAGAACCTTATAAGAGTAAAATATGATATCGTGACGGCTAATTGGTGAGAATGGAAGAAAAAAAAAACCAGCCAAGTGCGAGTCGGACTCGCGCACGAAGGGTTCCGTACCATTTGTTTCCGAGTCATGGATGTTTGTATGTATATTAAGTATGTATTTACAAAACAAAAAGTATCTATTTAGTATATCAACTATCTGGTGTCCACGACACAAGCGTTGCTTAGTGTGGCACTAGATGGCGCTGTGTGTAATGTCCAGCAATATTTATTTATTTATTTATCATTATTATCAAAAAAGGGCAAAAAATCATGTTTGTTGTATGGGAGCCCCCCTTAAATATTAATTTTATTCTGTTTTTAGTATTTGTTGTTATAGCGGCAACAGAAATACATCATATGTGAAAATTTCAACTGTCTAGCTGTCACGGTTCATGAGATACAGCCTGGTGACAGACAGACGGACAGACAGCGAAGTCTTAGTAATAGGGTTCCGTTTTTACCCTTTGGGTACGGAACCCTAACAAATGAGAGTAGCTCGTGGCTAAATAATAACAGCCGCTCGGATCGATCTTTAGGTTAAGCCGTGCTTGCCTAGGTTGGTCTGTGGATGGGTGACCACCCTTACATACCGAGTTTCATCCGTGCCTCGGAAAGCACGTTAAGCTGTTGGTCCCGGCTGTCATTTGTAGATCTTTGACAGTCGTTACAGGTAGTCAGTGGCCCAAAAAGTCTTACCAAGGGGTATCATATTACCCAGTACTAAACTGGGTTGTGGAGGCCAGATAGGCAGTCTCTTCATGTAAAATACTGGTAGTCAGCTGCATCCGGGTAGACTGGAAGCCGATGCCAACATAGTTGGGAAAAGGCTAAGCAGATGATGGAAGAAAAAACAAATGTGTAAATGCTAGGCAGATGATGGAAGAAAAGACAAATGTGTAACATGGTGATGAAGATTCTTACCTGAAAAACTACTCAAAGCGTAAAGCGGAAAAAACTTATTCTTGTCCATCATACTCCATTCAATTGTTGTGATCAACTGCGGAGGTGGAGTCTCAACCATCGTGGCGGCCATTTATGTTCCTACCCTCAAATATACAATGTTTAAATCTCTCTATATTGTCTATACATTCACTATCTTTGGTAACCATTTACAAAGTTTTAAAAACTTTAACGTATTTTTAATACAGATTAACAATGGAATTCAACTGTCAACTAAATTGTATATATTATTAATAGTAACAATAATAATTAACGAAAATAAATATTCTTTTTTTTTGTTTTTTATTAAATAATATTTTTTTTATTCTATTAGAGACTAGATCTCTTGAATTAGCTATTTTGTGTTTTTTTTTTTTTTAACTTACTGATTTCTAGGTTTTTTTTTATACTTTTTTTTTTTTTTGTCTTAATTAAGTGATTTTGTTTATGTCCAAATGGTTTTGATTTATTCTAGGTATAGGTTCTTCCATGATTTCTATTCAGTTGACTGTCGCTGCAGACTCGTCCTGAAAAACAGAAAATAAAATGTTCATTGCCTTGTTGGTCTTGTAGTGGAAAAATCACGCTCTAATTAAATTCAGGGTTTACAATGTAAAATCGACTCCCATTGTTAAAATAGGTTAAAATATAGCTTATGTTACCCGGGCCGTAATAACGAATCGATTGACACCATAATTAGCAAAATAGGATGAATAGTTAAGGACGCGTTTGCATATCTGACTAAAACTTTAAAAAATAAGCAGTTTTTCGGAAGCTTTTGCGGAAAAATGCAACTAAACCAAATGTAACTAATAATTACAACAGATAGATTACTCTTTCATCTTCAAATAATAGTAGCTTTTTATTCGAAAATATTAGTTTATAATATTGTAAAAATAATTTTCGGTGCCTCTCCACACAAAATTAACGATGTCGTGTTGAGTTTAGGATCAGTTTTCTTCTATTTAATGACATCAATTTATATATTAAAAAAAATATTTTATGTAAGCACATAATATGTTCAACTCAAAATGGTATTAAAAAACTATCAAAATGTAACAAACGCACTCAGAAAAAAATAAAAATCCCATCTATATTTTCAACAAATTTTGCTTAATCTGGTGAATCTTATGGGCTTGAGTTAAGGGTTATTTTGCTTGTCACTGTCTTGGATTTAATGCACAATGTCTGTTGTTACGTGGGAACAATAGAAGCGCGGTAATTCGTAAACGCGTCCCTAAGGCGTTACGGAGGAACATACGTAAATACAAACATACATACATTGACTGCTAAAATCAAAACCCTTCTTTTTCGCTTCGGCGTAGTCGAGTAAAAAATCGTTGTGCCAACGTTTTCGTGAAAGAACGGCGGGTTTTTAGCGCCTAGTTAAATTAATATTCAATCAATCAATTCATTATCAATCTTATCATAATACTAGCTGTTGCCCGCGGCCTTCGTCTGCATGAAATGATTATAGAATTATACTTCCCTATTCAAATCTGATTTTGTTAACAATTTGCAGAACCTATTTTTTTTTTATATAAAAAGTTACATAAGTTACTCTTTGTAACATCAGCTATATGATAGTAAAAGTCTCGTCGAAATCGGTCCAGCCGTTTCTTAGATAAGCCAGAACCAACAGTCTGACAAAAATAAATGTGTTATTGTTTTAACCATCATAATTAAATTAAATACTTTCATAAGCAGTCAGTAAAAAGCTGTTATTTTGAACAGTTTTATAATAACATACAAATATTATTGCATAAATGAGCATTGTCACAATATTTACATACTAGCGGTACATGTATGTTTACTGTCATATATAGCTATGTAGGGTCTAGTTTTGCTGTACAACTTTATTGAACATATAATAAAGATGTTACATGTAGGTAGATTGACATTGTTTTTGTACACTCAGTTTGTAAGACAGCTCCCTAGCTGAATAAATGATTCCTATCAACTAATGTGTTTTTATGGACAATCAGGACATAATAGTGGCGACGTTTAGGAAAAAGTGTTAAAATGAGTGCTAAAGCAGTGAAATTTGACCAATTCAACCCGCAAACAGACAATTGGGAGATATATCTCGATCGTTTAAAATTTTGTTTCGAGGCGAATGGCGTCACGGACGATACATCGAAAAGAGCTAATTTCTTTTCAATTTGTGGTGCGCGAGTGTTTGAGACTGTACTTGCATTAATAACGCCGAGAAGAGCCTCCGATGTGACTTTTGCTGAAATAGAAACAATTCTAACCAAACATTTTAGCCCGAAACCCAATGAGATTTCGGTATCGTTCAAGTTTTATAAGTGCGATCAAAAACAAGACGAATCAGCTGCGGACTACATCGCTAACATTAGAAAACTCAGTTCGTGGTGTAACTTTACTGATTTAGAACGAATGCTGCGGGATAGACTGGTGTGTGGTATGCGAGATGCTAAATTACAATATGAACTTTTGAAGAAGGACAATTTACGCTATCAGGATGTGGTGGACGCGATGTTTACGTATGAAAGTGCGGGCAAGGACGCTCGTATGATGCAGGACGCGGCCGGCACGTTGCCGCCGAGCGCCGCCGCTGCTACATCGACGCCGGGCGCCGAGCCGATGGACATCAATGCGGTTCAATCAAAGTCCAATGTTCGATTGTGTTATCGCTGTGGCAGCCGACACCCCGGAGAATGCCGGTTTGTGAATGCCGTATGCCGCTTTTGTAAGAAAAAGGGACATTTAGAGAAGGTCTGCATAAGCAAAAAGAAGAGTGATAATCGAAACATTAACTTCACTGACGAGGAATACTGTTTGAATGGAGTGTATTGTGTACAAAGCAACAGCCGCGTACCGCCGTACGAAGTGGAGGTGTCGCTAGCCGATACGCCGGTTCGCATGCAAGTGGACACTGGAGCTAGTTTTTCGATTGTTAATGAAGTCACGTGGCGTACTTTGCGCACACGCCTGCCTTGCACCGGGTTACTGCCCGCGAATGTGACGCTGCGCACCTGGACGGAGACGCCGGTTCAGCTTTTAGGGCAGGCAACGCTGCCTGTGCTATACAAGAACTTGAACCGCGAGTTGAACTTTTTCGTTGCTAAAGGAAATGGGCCTAACCTGCTGGGACGTGATTGGTTAGGTCCACTCGGCATAACAATGAACAACATCAATCTCATCACAAGCACGACTGACCTCGAGATGATACGAGTGATAGAAAAACATGAGGAAGTATTCCGGGATGGACTAGGTACCTACCGTGGTCACCCAGTGGCGATACATGTGAAGAAAGGAATGACACCAAGGTTCCTAAAAGCTCGACCGGTCCCGTACGCCATCAAAGAAAGAGTTGAAAATGAAATTGATAGACTTGAAAGCGAAGGGGTACTGCGCCCGATTTCTTATTCTGAATGGGCAACACCGGTAGTACCAATTATAAAAAAGTCTGGCGATGTCAGATTATGCGGTGACTACCGTAGCACAGTCAATGAAGCGACCGAGTCGGATACTTATCCGATGCCAACAGCAAATGAAGTGTTTGCTACCGTAGCTGGAGGAAGATTCTTTACAACACTGGATTTAGAACGAGCTTATACACAGGTGGTGGTGAATGAAGATACATCCAGATTATTGACCTTAAACACATGCAAAGGATTGTACACCGTACACCGATTAGCATTTGGAGTAAAAGCATGCCCGGGAATTTTTCAACGTTTGATGAGTTCCTTACTGGCAGGCATCGGTGGAGTTTCGGTACTAATCGATGACATCATCGTATGCGGTCGCACAATGCCGGAGATGCAGGAGAGACTCGATGCAGTGTTGGATAGAATAAAACGAGCCGGGCTGCGACTGAATAAAGGAAAATGCAGGTTCGCTAAAACCCAAGTTGAATTCCTAGGGTTCATCATCGATTCGGAAGGCATTCATCCCGCACCCAGTAAAGTAGAATCTATCGTTAATACTCCGGAGCCCAAAAACAAACGCGAACTGCAGGCATTTTTGGGACTGTATAATTTCTATGAGAGATTCGTGCCACACAAGGCGACTCTGCTAGAACCACTACATAGGCTTTTGGAGACAAGTCAGATATGGAAATGGACAGAAAAGGAACAGAGCGCATTTGAAATGGCTAAACGTTTTATTACATTTGACCTGACATTGGTACACTATGACCTTAAAAAACCGCTTGTACTTACATGCGATAGTTCGGAATATGGAGTCGGGGCAGTTTTAGCACACGAGATCGGTAAGGATCAGGAACGCCCCATAGCCATGGCTTCAAGGACACTACATACACATGAACGGAGATACTCGCAGCTGGATAAAGAGGCAGCAGCTATTATGTTCGGCATCACGAAATTCCATAATTACCTCACGGGTAGACATTTTCGAATAGTGACAGATCACAAACCACTTCTTGGAATATTTGACCCAAAGAAACCTATGCCTAACATGCTGTCACCAAGGTTAACAAGGATTGCCATTGCACTGACATCACATAGCTATGAGATAATTTATAAACCTGGAGCGATCCTGGGGAATGCGGACAGTTTAAGTCGCTGGCCAGAGCCGGTGCCGGATCAGCCGGAGTCACAGATCGGTGAAATTTTGTTAATGGCAGAAACACCCGAAGACTTTCCGTATGATGTGGAAAACATCGCTTCAGAAACAAAGCGAGACAAATTATTATCTCAAGTCCAGTACCATGTTCAGCGCGGATGGCCCGCCAAAGTGACTGATAGCGAATTACGCCTGTTTTGGTTGAATCGATTAGAGTTATCACTTCAAGATGACTGTATACTACTAGGACATCGTGTAGTAATACCAAAGACGCTGCGCCAAGCAGTATTAAAAATGATACACAGGACACATACAGGAATTGTACAAACAAAGGCATTAGCCAGAAGTTATGTCTGGCGGCCAGGGCTTAATGACGACATTGAAACTTTGGTGAGCGGATGCGCTAAATGCCTTGAACACCGGCACATGCCCCCAAAGACCAAACATGAATGGATAACACCAACAAGACCATGGTCAAGAATTCACATCGACTTCGCTGGACCTTTTCACAACAAATACTTTTTGATAATTGTTGATGCTTACTCCCGTTGGCCTGAGTTATTTATGGTCAACAATACTACATCGGCCACAGTTATACGACTTTTAAGAACAGTATTTGCTACTCATGGGCTTTGTGAGGTGTTAGTATCAGACAACGGTACTTCATTTGTGTCAAATGATATGAAACAGTTTTTACAAGCCAACAATATTCGGCATATTACCACAGCACCCTATCACCCTGCCACCAACGGATTAGCGGAAAGAATGGTGCAAACTATCAAAGATAAATTGCGAAAAATGGATGATTTGACATGGGATATCAGAATACCAAATCTATTATTGGGTCTTCGTTCTACTCCGTGTACTACGAACAATAAAACACCAGCAGAGCTATTGATGAACAGACGTTTGCGGACATTATTAGACACAATACATCCAAATAACCTGCAATACAAACGAACAGAGAACCAGATTAAGGACAATAACGAGAAGAGAACTAGAGAGAAAAATGTCAGTCAGAATGTAATGTACCGGAATTATAGCAACTCAGGTTCTAGATGGTTACCAGGCAGGGTAATTAATAAAAGCGGTCCATCAAGCTACAGAATTGAAACTGACGATGGTACAGTGGTCAATCGTCACGTGGATCAATTATATAAGAAAACTCCTACAGAACCAAGATCGAAGGTGGGACAGGGAGGAGATACAGCGGACAATACAACCACGACACCGGGAGAGCTGGAAGATATATTTGGAGATAAAGATGAAGACATGAGAGAGACGCTAGAATCTGAAGAAATAATTGAGATTCCTGATGCTGATCAGTGGGCCGATATTTTAGGGATACCAACAGTGGATAGTCCCCATGATATGGCAGGGAAAATTAGGAACAAGCGTAATGAGCATGCTAAAACCCCTTATCAGAGACCTCATCATTCTAAGGATAGTCAGCTCTATTTGTACTAATTGATTTTGTAAATGATTATGTTGTCTTGTTAAAATCAGAAAGTTAAGTTGATTGTTAAAGTAACAGTTAAATTAAAACTAGGATTATTTCAGTTTATTGTTTAATCATTGTATACATTTACTGAGAGGGGAGGTATGTCATATATAGCTATGTAGGGTCTAGTTTTGCTGTACAACTTTATTGAACATATAATAAAGATGTTACATGTAGGTAGATTGACATTGTTTTTGTACACTCAGTTTGTAAGACAGCTCCCTAGCTGAATAAATGATTCCTATCAACTAATGTGTTTTTATGGACAATCAGGACATAATATTTACTATGTGTAGTAAAATGTAAACAGGAAATGTTTATAACAATATTATTGATGAAGTACGATTATTATTTAAAGGCATTTGTTTGAATCAATCAAAAGCGAATATTACCATGAAAATAATAAGAAATTAAAGAGGTAACTGTCTGGGGCCAAGACTGTATGAGGCCATATCTCAGCATGGTACAGTAACATTTTTAGAAAATAAATATTGATAATAAAAAATAAAGTGTGTTTATACGAATAAACAAAAATAAATATGTAATGTTTTACTCATCATTAGGTACAGCTGTCACCTGCTTTCTAGTCATACCTTACGATACCGGATGGCAATTATTAATTTTATTTTGTGAAATAGTCAAAAATTACATTAACATGTGACTATGTGCAAGTATGGGCTAATGGAGTTAGTTCTGAAAGTTTTGAACAATCTAAGCGAAAAGTCTAATATGGAAATGTGGGACAGATGGGAAATAAGTATGGTGAGAAGGCTCGGAAAAAAGGTCGAAGGACGCACCAGACCTGTACTAATATCACTAACACTTACTTGGCGAAAAATCGAAATCTTTAAAAATAATAAAAATTTCCGTGAAAACATCTACGCAACGGAAGATTTACCGAAAGATGTCTTAAATAAAAGGAAGGAATTAAAGAAAACTGTGGAAGAGGAAAAGGCTAAAGGAAATTTAGCATTTATCCGATACGACAAGGTAATAATAAAAGAAGCTAAAAAAGGAAAAGAAGACAAAGAAAATAGACAGGGAACAACACAAGCAGAGAAAAGGAGAGAAGACAAAAGGAAAAGAACTACAACTAAATCTCCAAACGCGATACACTCACCAGACCCGAAAATAAACAAGATTATGGATTGCAGATCGAGCAAGGGAAAAAGCTTCTCAACAATGGAAGACTCCACAGAAAACTTCTGACAATTATATGCGATTTCACCCCTAAACCAAAAAAGAAAAACACAAAAAAAAAATAATTTTAAACAATTCTATGAGAAACAAAAACAGCCAACAGACGCGAAACCGAATTCCCCAACCCGGCTGGTCACCGTGGGGAATAACGACCAACACCCTCTATCTATAAAAACAAACGAACTAAATTCACTAAATTCATTAAAAATTTGTACCTATAATGTAAGAACATTATCATCAACGGAACGCTACTTAGAACTCGAACATGCCTTAGAAAAAATAGACTGCCATATCTTAGGGCTAGCCGAAGTAAGAAGAAACGGAAGTGAGATAGAAGAACATGAAAAACATATATTTTGCTACAAAGGAGAAAGGAACGGACAATATGGCGTTGGCTTTCTTATAAACAAAGAACTCAAGCAACACATCGTAAACTTCACTGGAATATGTGAGAGAGTGGCCTTACTTAAGCTCCAAATCAATGGCACAACTTTGTCACTAATACAAGTACATGCTCCAACTGCCCAATCAAGCGAAGATGAAATTAATGCATTTTACGAAAATCTAACAAAAGCTCACGACCTCGCAGACGACTTGGTACTAGTTATGGGAGATTTCAATGCCAAAATCGGACAACCACAGTCCGATGAAAACTGCATAATGGGAAAATATGGATATGGCACCAGAAATGAAAGAGGAGAAAAGCTAATAGAATATGCATACGAGCATAAAATGTCGATAATGAATACCTTTTTCAAAAAGAAACCAAGCCGAAAATGGACGTGGAAATCACCAGACGAAACAACAAAAAACGAGATAGACTTCATTCTGAGCAGTAATCCAAGATTTATATTTAATGTGGAAGTGTTGAACAAAATAAACTTTACTTCAGATCATCGACTAGTGAGAGCATCATTAAACCTAAAAAAACCAAAACTAAATAGAACATCCTTCACAACAACACCAAGACCACCAAAAACAGACGTCGAAATTAGGCAATACAAGGAAAATCTAGAAAAAAACATAAAAATCCAAGTAGAAAAGCTCAAAAACATGCAAGAGGTACAAAACTACTACAACAATCTTGAAAACACAATCAAAAACAGAAAACAAAACAAAAGGAAGTAAAGAACACAATATTTTCAAACGCAGTACTATAGAACTGATAAACAAACGCACAGAACTTACAAGTAGCAGGAATAAAACCAAACAAATAAAAAATGAAATAAAAAGCCTTTACAAAAAAACAAGCAAAGCAATCAAAGAAGACTACAATGAACACAGAAAAAATATTATAACATCGAACCTAACTAAATATAGAAGCGTGAAAAGGGCAAACAAACAATTAAATACACACAAAAACTGGATACAAACTCTGAAAAGAGGACAAGATATTACAAAAACAAGACAAGAAGTACTAAAATGTGCAACAAAATTCTACAAAGAGCTGTACTCAAAATTGCCTGAGGACATTGAAGGAGAAGAAACAACAATAAATACAGCAAGTCAAAAGCTTAACGAAAATATGGAAATAACAGGAATGGAAGTGCTGAAACACATACAGAAACTAAAACCCGAAAAAAGCCCAGGTCCAGATGGCATCAGCAATGAAGCCTTAAAAATTGGAGCCCCAATTCTACTTACATTTCTAACGACGCTCTTCAACATGGTACTTACTACAGGAATAGTCCCACACCAATGGTGCAAATCAGATATAGTACTCCTATACAAAAAAGGAAGTCCACTGGATATTTCAAACTACAGACCAATAAGTCTGCTGCCCAGTATGTACAAGTTATTCTCATCCATTATATTATCACGAATAACGGCTAAGATAGACAATAAACAGCCAGTAGAGCAAGCAGGTTTCCGTTCCGGTTTCTCTACAATCGACCACATACATACTGTAGAACAAGTCATAGAAAAGTTCAAAGAATACAACCAACCACTGTATATTGGCTTTATAGACTACACAAAAGCGTTCGACAGCATATCTCATACCTCCATATGGAAAGCACTAAAGACTTGCAACATAGAGGAAAATTACATAACCATTCTGAAAAATATCTACACAAACAGCTCAAGCAAAATAAGGCTAGAAACAAAAGGAGAAGAGATTGCAATAGAAAGGGGAGTCCGGCAGGGTGACCCCCTGTCCCCTAAAATATTTATTGCAGTACTGGACGACATATTCCAAAACATCAACTGGAACAAAAAGGGTATTTGGATAACTAATAAACATTTAAGTCACCTAAGATTCGCAGATGACATTGTTATCTTCGCTAAATCAGCCAGAGAACTGCAACAAATGATACAGACTCTAAGCGAAGAGAGCAAAAAGGCGGGACTACAGATGAATGCAAGTAAATCCAAAGTGATGACAAACGGCCTACAGAAACCAATCCAAATAGACAACACAACCCAAATAGAATATGTCAGCGAGTATATATACCTCGGCAAACAAGTATCCTTCAATCAAGACAGCAATGAAAAAGAAGTGGAAAGAAGAGTCAACTGTGCATGGAAAAGCTTTTGGGCCCAAAAAGAAATAATGAAAGGAAACTACAGCATGCCACTAAAAAAGACGGTAATAGAAACCAGCATTTTTCCATGCCTTACGTACGGCTGCCAGACATGGGTCTACACAAACAACATAAAGAACAAAATAACCACAACCCAAAGAGCTATGGAAAGAAGCATCCTGAAACTGAGAAAAATAGAGAAAATAAAAAGTGAAGATATAAGAAAGAAAACAAAGCTGACTGATGCCCTTAAACAAGCCTTGAAGCTGAAGTGGCAATGGGCGGGCCACGTAACAAGATACGCAGACAAAAGGTGGACTTCACAGGCGACAAAGTGGTCTGGCCCACTGGGAAAAAGAAAAGTGGGAAGACCAAAGAAACGGTGGGCAGACGATATCTCAGAGGTTGCAGGTGGGAACTGGTGGAGTATCGGTGAAAAAAGAGAGGACTGGAAAAGGATGGAGGAGGCTTTTACCCAAAAGGGATCCATTACAAGTGCAAAAAAAAAACAAATACTTGAATAACTCAACTTTGTATACACCAATAACTTAGAAATGGAATAAAGAAGCTTTTTATTATTATTTTTTATTATTTTATTATGTGCAAGTTATTTAATCATTGATAAAAAAAACCTATCATAACGGTACGTAATAAAAAGGTATTGTACATTTAAGTAAGCTTGACAAAGTTATTTATCATGGAGAATAACTATTGATGAGAGATTACGAACTCAGTACTTATAAATTTAAATAAGAATAACATTATAGAAATTTCGTCATTCAAATATTACTAACCAACACTGAACCTGCAACAATCCAACAATTTATGATATCATAAAATTTTCTTCATGAAATTAACAAAAACATTTGTCGGTAACTTTTTCCAGTTCTAACAGAAAGTTTCAGGTTGTTTTTTTTTTCTGGCCCCTTTCGCTTATGTCATAGGCACCCATGTCTAAACAGCCAAACACTGTGGATTTCTGTATTACATGCATAGTGTTCTACATGAAAAACCTTGTCAAATATCAAGAATATGGTCGGAAACCTTCAATATAAGTCATATAAGGGCAAATAAATAAAAAAGTATGGTTGTACTTGTGCGTTGTAAATTATGAATAATATACGTAATACAGGGTCAGCTTGGCATTGAAACTGAATTAAAGAAATTGACATTTTATAATAATATTCTTTTAAGTCAATAACCTAAGCTGATGTACGTTTAACGGCGGTCAAAGGACACAAATTATCGTCTTATCTATTTCATAGGTACAAGGTAACTTAAATCATTTTCTGTATGTACGGAAATCACAAAATCTTACGACAATCATGCGAATACTCACGCAATGCTTATCTCGATATCCATAACAGATGTAGGTAAATAAATCACATAAATAACAAATTAATCACTGAAAACTGCCTTGGAGTAGGTTTTATGTAATAATTCACCCAATTTAGTTAATTACACCATAGAAAAATATGCCTTCAGTAATGTCAGCTGATTGGTCGCCCATGTTGGTTCACAGACTATACGTGTTTTTAGATTTGGATGATAGTCTTTTTATCAAATTTATGGACAATGCTTCAATGAGAAAGTGATTATATTTTAGAATCAAAAATATTATACAAATTGTACATAACAGGTCTCACCCTAAACTTGCATTTGCCTCGTGAAGGAAAGAAGTGAGTATTTTTAGATTGGCGGGTACTCGGGTATTGTCTTATAGGAACAAGCGATGAAAGTAATAAAATGATTTTATGGTGGGGTGATGTTCCGTGTTCGTGGCATTATATAGTGTATAATCTATGTTCGTGGCTGTCCCCTTGGTGGTAAAGTAAAAGTTGAATAAATCTGAATGAACCCGGAACGTTTTCGACAACTACTGAGCACTGAGTACTGTCACCGTCCTGTCCGTCAGTGTCAAAATAGTGTCCAGCGGTGTCGTCAACTTTGCTTAAGTTTTGTGAATATTAAACTTTTTTGTTTGAAAATTCCTCTTCAAAACTAAAAAAATGGTATTTAAAAGGCGTTTCTCGTGTTAATTATTACTATCTGCTGCCTATTAACGCCTAATTTCTTTGTTACAGGCTCGTTATTTCAAGGAACAGGATATTGATGGTACGTTCTACTTTCTCGAGTTGATAAGATTTTACATGATAATTTTAATGAATCAACCCATTTAATATAATTCAGTGTCAATTATAAGCTTCAGAAATCCATTTTGTTCTAAGTTCGAGTAGATGGAATATGTTTTTGTCATTATTGTAAAGTAACGTTATGAAGTTTCTCTTTAGAAAGTAATCTACGAAAATATAACGCTAAGGTTTAATATAAATAGTTATTGTATTAATATCGTATTGCAGCCTAATGTAGGCAATTGGGGGGAAGAGCAAAATAAACAAAGGACACCTAATTTTTTTTCTCATCCTTGGATAAAGTCCTTTTCCATTATCCTTTAGAACTTTAGAGTATAAAAGCACGCGCGTGCCCTCCGCGCCAAGCCACAATTTGTCACATATTTGTGTCATTTGGTGTACAGGGCATGCGCTTACTTATCACGTATATGTGACAATGACATTCAAAAGCATAAGAATCTTAATATATTTACAGAGTTTCGTGAATGCTTCTACCTGTTTGCCCGTTCTGGGCAGATCACATCGCTGGACGAGCTCACTGTTGTCATGAGATCTCTGGGCATGAGTCCAACCATTCAGGAGTTAGCTGGTAAGGTCCTACTAATATTATAAATGGGATTGTGTGAGGATGGATGGATGGACAGATGTTTGTTGCTCTTTCATGCTAAAACTATGGAACGGATTGGGAATGGAGAGATGAAACTTAGCACACAGATAGTTTATAACCTGGATTAACACATAGGATACTTTTTATCCTAGTACTAAGATCCCGTGGGACAAGTACTCCACATAGGCGAAGCCGCGGGCATGAGCTAGCTTATAAATAAATAATACTTTATTGCTCCCAATACGGCCTGAAACACAGGTTTAAATAAACCTAGATCGGGCAGGTTGCTAACAAACATTTGAATTCCACATTATCGTTTCTTGCAACTGTTAAATATTATATTTTAGTTATAGTTTACTTTTATGCCTTTTCATAAAATTAAATGTACCTATGTGGAATGTATTGGTATTGTATACAAAGGTTTTTTGTGCCAATAAACTTTCTTTTTTTTAATGCACTAATTATACCATTGTTTGAGAAATAACACTACTGCACCTAAAACTACACTTTTATAATACTTTTTTTAAATAGTCTTTTTAGAAATTAGTCTTATTCTTATTATTAAGAGCTCTACTCACCAAAGCCCACACAAGATTGAACAGAAGACATGGCTTGGCATGGATTTGTAGATCTTTAGATCTACAAATGACAGCCGGGAGCCATGTCTTCAACTGTCTGCAAACTGTTAAAACAGTTGTTACAACAACCTTGTCGTGCCTATGGAGTTGTTTTGTTTGAATATTTTATAAATATTTTCAGGATATTTAAAAGGAAAAGGTGGGAAGATGTCTTTCGCTGACTTTTTGGAAGTGATGCATATTCATTCCAGAGCTGAAAACCTACCTAATGAGGTAAATCATGTATTTTACAATTATATAAATGTTCGAAGGTGTTACAGTAAATTTATGTGATGGCCTGCAACACAGGTTTAGATAAACCTAGATCCAGGTTGCTACCTAACATTTGAATTCGACATTTCCGTTACTTGCAACTGTTATAAAATATATTGTAGTTATAGTTTACTTTGATGCACTAATTATACAATACTTTAAGAAATAACACTGCTGCACCTAAATGTATACTTTTGTAATAAATACTTTTTAAATAAATTATTCTTCTTAATTATTCAATCCTTAAGTTAATAACATGGTAATTACATGTTCAACAATCAATTGTATTCTTCTTCAGGTAGTAAACGCATTCAAGGCTGGTGATGCAGATAAGAATGGCGTGATTCCAGCGAGGCAGCTGAGGAACTTACTGCAGAATTGGGGCGAAGGCCTATCTGCCAGAGAGGTGAGAAACTATGTGTATTTCATCTATTGTCTAGCCTTTTTCAACTTTGTTGGATATGGCTTCCAATTTAAATGGACGAAGCTGGAAATGAGTACTTTAGAAGGTACGAGCATTGATTATTATGCTTGATCATGGCGAATTGGTGATTTCAGACTGATCCTTCTAATATTATAAACCCGAAAATGAGTATGTATGAATGTTTGTTACAAAATTTAGCACACAGATAGTTTATAACCTGGATACATAGGATACTTTTTATCCCGGTAGTAAGATCCCATGGGACAATTATTATCAAACTTCACGCAGGCGAAGCATTATTATCAAACTTCACGCAGACGAAGCATTATTATCAAACTTCAAGCAGGCGAAGCATTATTATCAAACTTCACGCAGGCGAAGCATTATTATCAAACTTCACGCAGGCGAAGCATTATTATCAAACTTCACGCAGGCGAAGCATTATTATCAAACTTCAAACAGGCATCGAACTCTGTTATACCAACATTATTTTTAAGATTTAACTTGTATTTTTCGTACGAATTCTAAATTTGAATAAATATATTATTATTATTATTACTTCATGCAGGCGAAGCCGCTGGCAGAAGTTAGTATAACATCACGCCTGTAAGTCTGTGGGTACGAAACTTGCGACGGCCGGAGCGACGGCGGGGCGGGGCGATGCGGCGCGGGGCGATGAGATAGCGGTGTCTTGCGTGTCTACGAAACAAACTTCCGCGCAGTCGCGCTCACGTAGTGTTGTGATAAACATGAATTCACGTTGAAGAGAACTATTGGAGCCCAGTCTCCTAATGAGAGAATTTTTATTACCTATAGATGGTGTTCATCCAATAAATCAATAATAAATCGATAAAATAAATCGTTTTTACTGTCCCAAATAGCCGGTTTTGATAAAATAAAAGATATAAACTCTTCATTGTCAATTTCCATATTATTACTGTGATAAAAATGCAACACTATGTACCCGCGCGAGCGGCGAAATCAAACTCGTCGCTCCGCGCCGCCACCGCTCTACCGCCGCCCGTGCATCGCTCGATCGCGCCGCTCCGCCGTCGCCCGTTTCGTACACAGCGCTTTATGTTTTTAATGCATTTGATTACATCGCCGTCGCGCCGCCCCGGCGCCGTCGCTCTGGCCGTCGCAAGTTTCGTACCCGCAGACTTAGTTCCACGAAAATTTCTCGCTACGCACCCTCGCTCATCTCCGGTGAAAGCGCAGCCTTAAAGTCCAGGTTTCCTCACCATGTTTGGCCCTTGGCCATCTTATTGTAATATTTTTTTTTTTTTGTCTTTTAGGTGGACAACATTTTCCGGGAGGCGAACGTAACGAATACAGGCACAGTGCGCTATGAAGACTTCGTGAAAATATCGTGTGCGCCCGTTCCCGACTATTATTAAATATAACATCACGCCTGTAATTCCTGAAGGGTTAGGCTGAGGTGTACCTAATTAAAAAACATTAATAAAATAAAAAACATAAGTCATTAGACATTATTTAAGACATCATTAAACAACAGTTAAAAAAAAAACGATTTCTTATCGGTTTTAGCCGACGGTGGCGGTTGTGATGCTCAAAAAGTAAAAGAAAGAAAATGTATGTATTTAAAATAGTTATTTATTATGCATTCCAATTAAGTTCCCGTCCTTTAATTATTATTTATTTTAACATTATTGCAGCTTATTTATTTAAGAGAGTTGGAATAAAACAACAATATTATTTTTTTTCAAACCGTGTTTTATTTGTCAAAATGTAACAATTCCTATATTGATATGGCACTGGTGACTGTGGTCCTTCTATGTTTACATAATAGGTATATTATATACTTAGGAAATATGTATAGATGACCTCATGGGGCCCAAGTGACTTTAAACCTGATGAGGCCCATTGTGAGCGACCACGTTTCGGTCCCATATACAATCACTGGCACTGACACTGACCGCGAATCGGAAGACGTTGTTGGAAGGCCTTCCACTAGGTGGACTGATGACCTGGTGAAGGTTGCGGGGAGTCGCACGGGACCGGTAAATACGGCGGCACTTGGGGGAGGCCTACGATATGTCCAGCAGTGGAGTGAATGAATGGCAGGACCTTACTCGTCAGTGGCGCCATCTAGTGAGCTTAAAAACGATAGTCCTCAACAACAAACTTTCATTAGTTACTTTCATGTGAATGGCCACTGAAGTATTTTACTCTGTACATATTTCCAAAATAGACTGTTTTAATAATTAAAATCTATTGTCTACAAAGCACATGTTGTTGAGCTTATTGCGTAAAACTTTGAGAGGAAGTAATAAAATTATCTGTAGCTCTAATTGTACATGGATCTTTTGGCGCGCGGCATGAATCGGAACTAAGGCCGACAAAAAATTACACAGAAAATAACTAGTCTTTTTTGCAGTGATTTTACCTCTACGTTGCATCGCTGTTAAATAGAAATGAACTTTATTCTCTTTCCGATAAGAATGCTATTGGGTATCGGTATCGGTTTATGGCAATTTGCCGAAGACTACGGCAATTTTTGCCAGTGTCGCGTAGTGGCTATACATGGGTATTATAATTAATTAATAATGGGTTGCTGCTGACAAAGGTCGCCGCTGTCAGCTCTTGCATAGCTGTCAAAATGACAGACTTTCAAAATCACTGACACGTTTGTCAAAATTATAGTGAACTTTAATGCCGCACAATAAAGTCCTGGTTGGGTTGCAGCTAGTGCGAGCGTTACAGATAATCTTATTTCACCTCAGTCACAATAAAATATACTTAAATATACTGACTAGAAATTACTAAACACTCTTTTTAACATCAAACGTGTGTAAAAAAAACAAATCCATAATTCTATGGTGTTCAGCGCCAAAAACTGACCCCGTGGCTGAAAGGGGAACTAACGACATTACTGAAAAGTGACAAGACGGCCTAGAGCAAGTGTCATTACGGGTGATTCGATTAGGAGCGTTTATCACAGAAAGTGGGCACCATCATCATGGTCAAATATTTACCTATTTTAATTAATTTGGCAATAAGAAATATGGCTAAATAAAAGTAGAAATTAAAAAAAAGTATTTGGAAACTTTCCAAATGCCTTTTTTACAACGGTTATAACATCAAATTCAGTGTTTAAATTGCAATTCACTATTAATAATTTCGTTCTCTATTTAGCCACATTTCTTATTTCCATACAGTATTATTGCCAAATTAATTAAAATGGGTAAGTGTTTGACAGCTATTTGCGACGTTGGCAGACTTTTTGGATGAACGATCCTAAAGTAAATGCTCCAACCAGCCATTTATGTGTAGAAATGACTTTTTCTGTTTTTTTTTTGGTTCCTACACCTTTATGAACTTGGAATCATCAATACAACCCGTATTGATGATTGTAATTCTGTAACTACATACGTCTTACAGCCGCAAATAATGTTCTAATCAATATACAACCTAGCACTGGCCTGCAAATTGCAAAAAACGTAAGAAAATTTGAATTTCTGGTTGGAGCATTCACCTTAACGTCAAGCGCAGGCGATCACTTGTTTTCTTCGCGTGAGTAACTTCATTCATTTGTCTTGTCGACAGTCGTTGTCAGAAGATGCGTGTGGCTTGAGCGTATAGCTCACGGCAATTTCACCGGGCCAAGTTTTTTGGAACTGGGCTCATACACACAGCGACCCATCAGCATCAGTAATACATTTCCTGTACAAAATGTCCTCGCTTTATATTGATTTCCCGTACAATCAGAGATCTGATTATACTGGTTTTGTATAGCTTGATTGGTCGTTGTGCGTACCGCCCCACCTCTTTTAGTAGCATTACTTTAGTGTGCGAGAGGGATGGAGCTATACAGGACGCCTAGCTCCATCTCTCTTTCACACCGAAGTAAAATTAAAGTGTTAGCCCTTGTGCCCCAAATCTAACTATGGTTTTTTCTAGCTAAGGTAACAATCATTCTAATTGTCTATTGCGTGTAAAAACGTGTCATGTATAAAATTATATGCTTTATATATTATTGGCACTCTTAAATAGAGGTATTTACTATTTACGCTATGTATTAGAAGGAGCTATGAAAATGAAGTGTAAATCGTTGATATTACTTATTTGATATACCATCTAACTAATGAGATACTAGCATAGTTCCAGACTGACTTGGGAGCATCTATAGATGATTTCTTCGACAGCAAAAGGAGAAATTCCTCGACAGCATTTACCGTACGCACATTGGAAAAGAGTTGCGGACACCAGCCCGTTACACAATCAGCATGTATCAGAACGTGTGGTAATTTTTAAGAGGCTGGTATAGACTATAGGTCCAAAAGTTTTGCAATGGCGACCGCGAACCGGAAGACGTTGCGTTGGAAGGCCTCCCACTAGGTGGACCGATGACCTGGTGAAGGTTGCGGGGATCCGCTGGATGCGAGTCACACGGGACCTGTCAATGTGGCGACACTTGGGGGAGGCCTATGTGCAGTAGTGGACGTCTTTCGGCTGAAATGATGATGTTGATGATGAATCGTCATGGCCCGTTTAATCGAACAGTGAATGTTGGCGAACGGTTACCGTAGATGGCGATATCAAATATGTAAAATCAGAACTTAGAAGCTATAGTGCAAGAATATAAGGCCGTGGTAGGAAAATACGGTGATCATTTCTAGTACTTACATAGTTTACATTCACTCGTCATCATAATAACTACAAAGCCACCTAGGGCATAGACAAACTGACTTTTTATTTGCAATAAAGATCTTGGATAAGCCAAAAATGTTGACATAAGCTACTGTAACTGCTTTACAGTTTAGCAGACTTTTTTTGTAAAATGATGTCACCACTAATAAACATCTTTTCATTTTCTTGAAAGCTCAAGTATCAATCTGTTGAACGTCATTTTAGAAATGCGAATATCTTTAAATTTCTCCAAATGATTTTGAATCATAAAGTGTTGATCGTTAAGTTCAAAAGCGAATGAGAAAATTTGACAGTTGCAGTAATTTGATGTGTTACCACTGATTGGTCTACCACTGCTGCCAGAGATTGTAATGGCATGCTAGCTACTAAAAGTCCCCGTCACGAGAAGCTATAAATTTTGTAAACACACATTCGGGTTCGCAACCTTTGGATCAAATACAAATAAATGACAGCATTGACAGCGTCAGCGTGAACTTACTTCAAAACGGCGGCCCAAATGTTTACGTTCCATGAAGTCAGACGCGTTCAAGTACCACAAAACATTAGACAACAGCGCTTTATATCGCTAACATATAACCCGACCAAGTGAAATTGCTCGTTAGCTTCGTATAACACGTATGTTACTTTGAGTTGATTGAATTTGGGATTATTTCTTGTTGATGAAATTGTCGCTACGTAACTTGGTAGAAGTTCATTATTTACAAAAATTATAGCTTCTTGTGACGGACACTTTACATAGCTTATTTTGAGTATTTACTCAAAATAAGCTATGTAGTAGCTAGCACAAACAAACACACACATAAACATGCCACTAATTTTAGTGGCATGTTTATTTAATCACATTAATAACTCCCGGTTTTAGTTAATCACATTAATAACTCCCGCTGCTAGTATGTTCTCACATAAAAAACCGTCGATCGTTTTTTTTTTACAAAATCTTCGGAGAAAAAGTAAGCGTTCTCTTAAGTGAAAAATATTATAAAACGCAGTGAAGTCGCTTAGCACAGGTATAATCAATCATAGAAGATTATTTAATTTGAACTTAATTCTAATGCTCGTAGTTTTCAAATTTGTTTGGCAAAAACAGCCGCATTTCGCTGGCTTTTGGGCCATCAGTCCTGACACCGCTTGCTACATAATTAGCCTATAATATTCTCACTGCTGGGCCACACCACAAGCCTTCTACAAGAGTGGGCCGTAATCCAACACGTGGACCCAGTGCGGGTTGGCAGATGTCACATGTCTTCGAATGTTTGGTTCTACGACATGCCGGCTTCCTTACGATGCTTGCTGACAGGGTAACATTTTTACCACGGCACGGGCTATTCAAAAGTAATGTAGATACGAGAATAGAATAGATAGGTAGACAAAAAGATTGAGTATACCTGTCTTTAATCATTGCCTACAAGCACCAAAAAAGTTTTAGATTCAATTAAAATTAGAAGAAAAAGTAATCTAAAATCTTATAACTATAGGACAGTTGGACATAGTTCTGCCAAAACGTATCAACCCACATCAATATTATTCCATTTTCCGAAGCAATTGTACTGATTTTGGATAATAAAAGCTGATTAATTGCTATACGTGGGCGTTTGTTACTGCAGTTCTCGGCTCCATAACGAACTCGCCTATGGCTCGGTTGTGAATTCCGCCTCGAATGCAATAACAAAGTTTCCCCACTTATATCAAAATGTACTATATAATGAATATGGAACCGATTTAACTGAAAAGTAATAAGCCACATTGAGAATTGATTTGACGTATGTAACAGAATGGGGAGACACAGGCAAAGATAATCTAAGATGGCGCCACCATAGCTGGTCTCAATCTGACCAATGAGGTTAATCTATTTTGAAATATAAAATGACATTACCACATTTTCAACCAATGACGATGTTGGGAACCAGCTATGCTAGCGCCATTAGTTCCACAGTGTGAGATGGTGGTTTGGCTCTCTTTGGTAGAACTACGTCCAAAACCCCTTAAAGCAGTATTACTTTAACGTCACTTGAGTGTGGGCTAGACTAGATGTCCCTATAATGGGTGTAAAAAGATTTTTAAAGAAGCCGAAAAGCACTTGTTCTCTACATCATTGGGGATTTTTTTTCGTTTTGGGTTCTTTTTTTGGTACCGTAAACTGTGATTTTCATCCCAAAAAAAAAACCGTATCGGAACAAGAATGTTTGCGTAGTGTTACTTAGTTTGATGTACAGAATGCTTTGTTGACGGCTGAATTAAGATTAAAATAATACTGCTATGAAGGCCATGGCAGGCGACTTATTTATGCCTGATTTTACTAACACTGAGCAATAAATGCCGAAAATCGGGGCCACAACGAGTTCAACATTCAACAGTGCTTCTGTATTTCGACATTAATTGCGTCCGACAAACAAAAATGACTGAATCCACTTGCACTGAGTTTATATTGTTAGTATTATCAAGTTTTAATGTATGAATCCTTGCATGCGAGAATTCTTTATCATTTATAGATTGGCAACACTGGTTTAAAATTATGTCCCTAGGACAAAATACTTTAGTATTTTCATTTAAAAGATTGGGCATGGCTATTTCTGATACCAATGTGTTGATTTCACTATTTTTGCTATTAAAACAGATTTAGCCATGTTTTATTTTTACTATTTAAAAGACACTTAAAAGGAGATGCTCAGTGTTAGTAAAACCTGGCATATGTTTCATACAAACACTGTCAAAGCCAATTTTTACACTAGCAACACTATCAGACATGTTTATTTTTAGCAGAGCCAGGTTTCCGTCGTCTGAAGTTGCCCATGGTGCGTAGAATCTGTGTGTTCTCATCATCTATTTCCCGGTCCATGCCGGAAGTTCCAGGTATTTGTCCGAAGAGTTTTAATTTTGATGGTAAGTATATTAGGCCTAGGAGGGTGATAACTGAAAAATAAATTTCTTGTCAAAGCAGCGTCCAGAGAAGAGACCCTTTACACCTTAAATGACGATATTTACAACTTTCCACGATATGGCCGTTTTCACATTAGGCGATAATAACACGATAGGTATCGTGGTTTTTTTTTTTAAATTTATCCGACGTCGAGACGACATTAACCAACAGCTTTTTTTTTTTTATTATGCCACCGAGCAGTCACGAGGACCTACCCTCTTAGCATGAACGCCGTAGACACGAAAGAGAAACGACAAATCTTTTGTTCATCTGTCATTGAATCGACAAAATGACAGATGAACAAATGATTTGTCGATTCTCTTTCGTGTCTACGGCGTTCATGCTAAGCGGGCAGGTCACGTTCCGCCAGCAACTTAGGGGCCACCTCCACGTGCGGCATGAGAATCGCGGCGATATTTTCGTATAAAAATACGTTGAATCGCCGCGATTCTCTCGCTCGTGGAGGCGGCCCCTTACATCCACAATATTTATGAAACCACCAGTCCCACGATATCCTGTCGTCATTATCGCCTAATGTGAAAACGGCCTATACTTGAATTGAACCATTATATTCTGTGACTATCATAATGCATTATCTTAGGTTGCATTTCCTCTGAAGCTATCACTTAAAACATCAACATCATTGAGGCAGTGAAGTGTCTATGGGCCAACAATACGGCAAGTCGTGGCCTGATAAGGCAAGGCAAGCCATGAGAAACAGTCTGTTCAGAAACCATGAAGAGTAGTAGGTTATAACAACTTTCGTCCACTTTATTGTCCTTTTATAGCAGTATTTTTATTTTTAATCTTAATTTGGTGTCTGAAAGAGATGCAGCTAGCCGTGCTGTATACCTCCATCTCTTTCGCACACAAAAGTGACATTACGGTAATACTGCTATAAGAGGTGGTGGTTCAGGCCCGCAGCTTTATTAACGGCCATTTTCAATAACTTACTAACAGGTATCGGTAGGTTGCTCAGTTATATTTGTCTGTTTGACAATTAGCTTACGGACGGTTAGAAACAAAACGTCATAGAAAAGCTTTTTCTATGAATCAAGTGAAAAGTGTAGGTGACGCGGATAGGATATTTCAAGCTAACTTTGTTTATAGAAACACCAATAGCTACAAGACGTAGGCATATTAACTAACCGTTATACGTAAGTAAGATATAGAAAACGGCCCTAAATCATCAGTTAGTCGAGGACACTCCCGCCTGATCACCAATAAGCTAATTTTACTTGCTTGCTATAATAGCTTGCACTTACAACATAGAAACGCTCTCTAGCCCCGCCCCGTTTAATTTGTATAGAAATAATGAATGAAAAGATACCGAACAGCCGAGCTCACTGGCGCCAAAGGCCCAGCGCACACCGCTAGAGACGCAGCGGAGCGCATTTGAAGACAACAATTTAATGTAAACCTTAACTACCTTGATATAGGTCAATATAAGAATAAATTCGCACGCGGTACTCGGAGCGCTATCAAGCTACTACAAGAGCATGCGCGCGACCGTATATCAAAGTTGTTAAGGTTTATACTAAATTGTTGTCTTCAAATGCGCTCCGCTGCGCCTCCAGCGGTGTGCGGTGGGCCAAAGTCGACGTTTTCCTAATACGCCTAAACTTCAAGGGGGCGTGGCTCGGCGCCTCCGCATGATTTAAGTGAAAAAAATGTAACTGATCAGGCGGAAAAGACCAAGACTGTACATAATAATGCGAAAATAAATAAAGAAAAACGCTGTTTTAAACTTACTATTCAGAACGCAGGGGAACACTACGTAAAAATTGAGATCCGTCGAATGGAAATAGAATGCTTCAGAAAAGTACAAGATAATGGTTAGGGAGAGAGACCAGTATCCCAATGACACCACCCTGAAAATAGAAGAAAATGTATCTAAACTTAAATTGTCACATATGGGATATCTTCCGTGATTATTATTTATTCATTACAAGCGGACGTCACGCGAATGTAGCATTCTAAGGCGCGAATTATACAGAAACGGCGCACAGACGAGTATTTCATCTAAAAACCCGATCAAAAGTCGAAAAGTCGAAATTTGTTATATTGCTTTACAACTATTGTATCGTGAGAGCCCAATAGCTATTACGTCACTTAACGGCCAATTTGGCCATACACCGCCTCTCCACCAACCGTAGCAGCAGTCGGAACTCAGTCCTTGCATGAATCGTATGTCTTTGTTCTCGGCACTACAGTTAAAACGTGATTTTTAAATTGCATTTAATCTGTGTTTGGTGAAATTAAGTGATAACCATTATGGATATTTTGGAAGAAGGTATGTCGTTACTTTATAAAAGCATGTTTATTTTGGTTTTACACTTTATTTAAGTGACATTTTGCACCTTAAAAGTACTACATAAAAAATGCAACTTTTTTTTAGCAAACTCTGTAATTAAAGGTGTTTTTGTTTATAAGTTAAGCCGAGTTAACTTATGATTTTGGATGTAACATATAGTTTCATTATTCTAGATAAGGATTTTAAAGGAAAATGTCCCGCATATTCACGCCATTTTTTTATTTTTATTTTCTACAAAATTAGTCGAAATCAGCTTCCATAAAACAGTGTTTTATTTTTATTTTTCTATTCCAGAATCTCCAATGACGTCGATAGAGATGACTAGAAAATCACTCTATGAAGTCATACAAGAATCTTCAGACAGAAAAAATGACCAAAAGTTTGAGTTTTTAGAAAATCGTCTTAAAATAATAAAAAAAAAAATGGCAGGCAAGAACTCAAGAACATAAAAATATAGTGGCAGAAAGGAAGAAGAAAATTCAAGAGGCTTTTAAAGAGGAAATGGGGCTGCTAGTAGATATTCCGAAGGCAGGGTTTGGGAACACCAATAATGGGAACACTTCAAGGAGGTTTTTCTCAAATCCCGAAACTTCTTCCCGCATTACTGGGATTGACATCAATTTAATTTAAAAAATGCAGTGTCATATTGGAGACTTTGTCAAGTGGGCTCAAAATTGATACGCAGAAATTTGAAAACTTTGCTGAACAAACTGCAAAGCTATATGTAGATTTGTATGAGTGGCACCCCATGTCGCCTACAATGCACTACATTTTAGACATGGGGCCACAGTAATTGATCACGCTATTCTGCCTATTGGCCAGTTGTCGGAAGAGGCGGCTGAGGCCAGAAACCTTACCAGAAACAAACACTTCCGCATGTATAGGCAGAATTATTCCAGAAAGACAAAGACAAACAACACAAAGATGTGCTAAACAGACTTCTGGTAATTTCGGATCCTTTTTTGAGCAGTACCAGGCAAAGGCAACGAAATAAAAGTAAGCCATTTTCCGTTGAAGCATTAGAACCCTTGCTCCCGGAGACATCTTAGGTCTCGTCTACAGAGTTTGACAAAGAGGAGGACGATGGATCTAGTGAAGGTGATCCTGACTAGAAGATTTTTATGTAAAAACTGTTTATTTAAACTTCATGTACAGCAGTGGTACATAGGCGGACTTAATGCAACAAGGAATTCATTACCAGTCAACCATTCTCTACTTTTATGTAAAATTGTACATGTGTCTGGTGTCTTAAATACAAAATTATCATCTTAAACCACTTTTTATTTTATATCCAATCTATAATTATCACAAAATAATTTTGATCGACTTTTTAAGTCAAATACTCCTCTGTGCGGCGTAAGGTGAAGGCGCGGCGCAGGCATCTTGCCGCTTCAAAACGTTTCAATACAAAATGTAGGTAGGCGACACGATGTGAATTATACTCAAGCGGCGTGGCGCAGGCACGTCGTTTCGTCGCCTGTTCCGCGTCGCTAGCAGTCGCGACCGGAGAGGCGCGCAAGCAGCACGGCTTTTGTTTATACAGTAGGTGCAGAAAAATTAAGACCGTGTTTTACTTTCAACAATAGAATGTGGAAACATTCTAGTGACATTTTATACACTGTAGGAAAACGACAGGATATTTGCATAATTTTTCAATTATTTTAAAATATCTATGCTCTTGTGACATTTTCCACACAGGGTGCACCCAATATCTTCGGTGTCTCTCCATGTTAATGAGTTGCAGCAAAGCAAGCGCATCTTCGTCGTCTGAAGAGGAAGACGATCAAGTGACATTATATTTATTGACGATCGATACGATACAGTTATATACAGAATTTATCACGATAAAGTCAGCCTGTATAATGACTAGTTGCGGCGTCTCTTCGCCTCTTTGATATAATTTAAATCGCGTCCGTGCCTTATCTGTTCCACGCCGGCTCTGCGCCTGCGCCGCGTCTTCACCGTACGCCGTTTCTGTATGTTTCGTGCCTAATGGTGAAAGAATTTTTGAAATCAGCGCAGTAGTTTTTGAGTTTATTCATTACAAACATATACACAAAAATACAAATCTTTCCTCTTTATAATATTAGTGTCGATTACGAGCTCCCGATAGTTCGACATGTTGCAAGCGCCATGATTGCGGGTTGACTGGAGAATGCGGGTAGATGTAAAAAAACTGTTAGGTGCAGACAAATCTGTATACCCTCTTTTGCAACACGCACTACTAGAACTCGCCACTATAGTCTCCGCCAGATAAGTAAGAATTAAAGGTCATTAAACCCGCATACATTTATTCAAATACTTGGATAATTCAGAAAACAGAAATAATGACATAAACTTGTCCCGAAACGACCTCTATCGTGATCCTTGACTTTTCTAGTAATAAAAAACCGGCCAAGTGCGAGTCGGACTCGCGCACAAGGGGTTCCATACCATTATTATCAAAAAATCACGTTTGTTGTATGGGAGCCCCCCTTAAATATTAATTTTATTCTGTTTTTAGTATTTGTTGTTATAGCGGCAACAGAAATACATAATCTGTGAAAATTTCAACTGTCTAGCTGTCACGGTTCATGAGATACAGCCTGGTGACAGACAGACGGACAGACAGCGAAGTCTTAGTAATAGGGTTCCGTTTTTACCCTTTGGGTACGGAACCCTAAAAACGATTCAATTGTATTGTCGGGGTAGCTACGCAGAGAAATTATGGAAAGAGCAATGACCTTTAATTCTTACTTGTCTGGCAGAGACTATAGTCAAGGCAAAACACACTCACAGTATCACCAGGTTTCATGGAGTTGGCATTACATTCCCATCTGCTACTATTAAGCATACTCAAAACTGGATTCCACATACTTGACAATTTGAAGCCATACTCTCGATTGACGTCCACAGCCCAATTAGTACGTTAAGCCATTGGTCCCGGCTGTCATTTGTAGATCATTGACAGCCGTTACAGGTATTCAGAGGCCTGAAAGTCTGACAACCAGCCTTACCAAGGGGTATTGTATTACCCAGTACTAACTGGGTTGTGGAGGTCAGGTAGGCAGTCGCTCCATGTAAAATACTGGTATTCAGCTGCATTCGGTTAGACTGGAAGCCGACCCCAACATAGTTGGGAAAAGGCTCGGCACATGATGATTAAATATTGATAAGTTCTTGAACATAATACTTACGGTCTGTAGTGTATGTACAGTGTACAATGTATCAAGGCTAATGCTTTGAGGAAAGAGTACATCCCCAGCATACGCGATATGGTGTAGTCACCTGAAATTGAAAGAAAAATCAATATTTAATAATATATTTATCATAAACTAGCGGACTTTCTCGTTCCTAGTACGGGAATAAAATATAGCCTGTTACTTGCTGACAATGTCTTTTGAAAGAATTTTTCCAAACGGTCCAGTAGTTTTTAAGTTTATTTGTTACTACTAAAATACAAACTGAATACTAGTATTTTAAATGGAGCGACTGCCTATCTTGCCTCCACAACCCAGTTAGTACTGGGTAATACAACACCCCTTGGTAAGTCTGGTTGTCAGACTTTTTGGCCCACTCACTACCTGTAATGACTTTCAAAAATGTACAAATGACAGCCAGGACCAACTGCTTAGTGTGATTTTTGAGGCACGAAGAAAACTCAGTATGTATTGGGTGGTCACCCATCCACAGACCAACCTTGCCAAGGTATAGCATGGCTTAACCTAAAGATCGACCGGAGCGGCTGTTATTATTTAGCCACAAGCTTATTACATGTGCACTTATGGAATGTCAAAGGATATATTCAGTTCTAATTTTCATTAATCTTTTAGAAATGCAATATCTTTAGTTTTTTTTTCTCCAACAGAATTCAGGGGCTTGGAACAGTAGTGTCACAGATTTAACACATGCCTGTTTGCTTTGTAGGAGAACTGAGTTCGTTTTCCAGTTTATGAACGAAATTGGGTCAGTTGGTAGTCTTGGAGTTCGAGATATACACTTTAAAAAAATAAAAATAAACTTTTTGAACCACTTTAGCTGTAATGTATTTATGTAACTTACCATCTAAGTGTTCGTCCCCGGCGTTGCTTAGAAACGACCTCCTTTCAATATAGGACCGTCCCGCCGTACCTAAGTCCATAAATGCTACAAATGCTATCCAACCCCGAAAGGCATACAAAACTTTATTTTGTACCGCCATCACTTGAATTTAGAACTATACAAGTACGATAAGTACAAGCACTATTTCCGGTTTTCACTTTGACCTAATTAGAACACTAAATATAGATTTAAAAAAATACATAAATGCGGTGGTTTGTTTGGCTGATCATGTGCTTAATTAAATTAATTAAGCGTCGTATTTACATTAGAATCATTGCGTGTTTGTTACAGCGTGCATCGCAATGCGGCATTTTACCTGCATCATAGTTTTTCATATACAATTTATAAATATCTTTAAAAATAACAGTGTTTCGCGCAGAATCTACTTCTGTCAAACTCAAATAATGCCTGTCAAGGCTGTCAACAAGTGTCAATAATTTGACATTTCACCTTTTGATAGGTCAACAGTGTTGCCAAGAAAGAGGTTTTCCTGGTTTTCCTAAATCTATTCAGCACTAGATGATGGTAGTAAAATAATTTACCGATATCTAGCAGGGAATAGCAGAGGTATAATTTCAAGTTATTCAAAGCGAAGCTTCATTCATAATTCGACTTTATTGCAATTTAATTGCAATTTGCTATGAAGTCCCACGCATGAATTTATTTTTGAAGCTTCGTTTTTGGTCACTTGGTCAGTGGTCAGTGGTCGCAACACTCGCAACCACTAATAATAAGTGCGAGATCCATTCCCAGATGAAGGCAAAATGTTATTTGGTTTTTCAAAGGGGTAATGATAGTGGTAGTGGGGGTGAGGAATTATGATAATTTGGTCCTAAAATGAGTCTTTTTTGAAACTGGTTACAGGTTAAAATGAAAATTCAGGTCAACTTTTTATGGACTACTTTACTTTGAAGCGAACCATTGACTCAAGTAAAATTACATTCGTCTCGTGGCCATAACCTTGATCTTTGAGTGCACGCCTGCTGCTCTAATGTCACTAATAACCGCATGCTTCATTAGTTATTGCATTAATTTTCCCTCAGCAGACTCTTTTTAAAATGCTACGATAGAGATGTCAATTTAGCGCTTTTTCTTGTAACAAGAGATCCAAGATCAATCATCTTTGCTTGAAATGAGAATGCAAAAACTGACCTCAACAATGATGATAATTGCCATATGCAATATTGTCACGTTATCCGCTTGCAACTGGTCACAAAATACCTAAAAATACCGTCGCCATATTGGTATTGTCAAAAACTTCGGGATATATCGGAGCCGATGAAAAAATGGTTTCAAGTCTTTTAATTACCGAGTTATCTGTTTTCGAGTGATCTAAAAGGACCAGCGGTGACTTTAGATGTTACGTTTGTCGTATGAGTTGTGTTATTCGGTTCTTAAATGATGTTTTCTATGGAGAAATGTTTAGGCCGTAGTGGTAATGGAACTGCAGAGGAAGCCGAGCTTTTTGCCGGCGGTGGCGAGGGGTTGGGCAAAGAGGGAGTGCCTTCAGACGAGGTGGCTTCGGCCGTGGCTGCAGTGTCCGACGAGATCGGCGACATCCTGAAAGATGAGCTGGGTGACGCTGATCGGGCGGACCGCATCGGGGCTGAGCTCGCTGATTTGAGCGCAGAACTCGGATTGCTGGCTGGTTTGGCGGACGGTGAACCGCAGCAGGACTTTCCATCACTCTTCGATATAGCCGTAAGTGTCAAAATGGCTGACTGGCCCCATCTCAGTTGGTGGCTTGACAATTCGATATTCTACCTTTGATTCCTTGCTTCAACCAAATGTCAATGAACTCCAATTTGCTAATACATACTTAGGTTGTTTTGTGTACATTAAGTGACAATCAATTAGGGAGATACAGGTATCTTTTTGTTATTGATTGGCAATTAACAGCTTCTGCAAAACCTGTTTGCCTAGTTCTTGATTTTTTATTCAAAACTTGCAATTCTTATTTTTGTTGGAAAAATGACTAGTTTTTATTGTTTACTCAGTTTTTAGTTAAGTTTTGGATTTGTAACTACAATCCTCATTTGGTTTTAGTAAAATATTAAGTAGATGATTCCAAAGATCTAAAAGTGTTTTTTCATCAGTATGTACAATACTTACAACCACATTCTTTGTTATAATTCTCCCAATGTGTTTATTTTCTTAGTACGTACAGGAACTTATCATACAAGATACTTGCATATTTTTAGCTTCAGAACATAAATAATGGATTAGCACTAGATAAAAAATGAACAAAGTATACCAATTTATTTTTGAAACATAAACTTAATAATCATTTTCATTAATATTAACCACATAATATATCATCATCTGCCTAGCCTTTAACCATGTTGGGGTCGGCTTCCAGTCTAACTGGATGCAGCTGAATATCTGTATTTTACATGGAGAGACTGCCTATCTGGCCTCCACAACCCAGTTAATACTGGGTAGTATGGTACCCCTTGGTCAGACTAAAAATTAACCACATAAAACACAATAAATAAAAAAAAACAATAAAATAACAAAGATGACCACTAAAGCGAGAGACGGGTGGCCATTTTATATATAAAAAAATGAAAAATGATTTATTATTTTTAGTAGTAGGCCTTTACAACTAGTGATTGGAGCCTCCTATTAAGCAAATAAGCCTGTTTTAGGAAACTCCGCTCTTCCATACTTAAATATGTATAATTTACTTCTTTTATAATTTATTTATTTATTTTACTATTTATGTACACACAGTATACAACAGAGGAAAATACATTAAAAATATGAGTACATAGGAACTGCTTATTTCTTAAGAAATTTTTGCCAGCAGGAGGAGCTTTTTGCAAAAGGAGTGTGAATGTAGACAATAGTGTGTGAGAAAAGGAAGAGAATAGATATTATTAAATAGATATTATTTTTATTTTTTTTAGATGGAGGTACTTCGGAAATAATACTATAAAAAAAAAAATTAAAACTAAACAAGTAGCAGTGAATGAGAGTGAGGGCATGGCCCTATTACATGGTACTTAAAAATAACGTGAAATGTGGGTGTACTCCTATGTATAGTTTGGTTCCAAATTAATGGCGGCTCGGAAGTTAGCTGCGAGTGACGGTCTGTGCAGGAATAACGCTTTAAACTTTATGGCGATCCAGAACATCTAATTTAAAAGCGCAGACAACAATTTTATGATGTATGAACGGGGCGCAGATGACACATCGTTTTGTCTATGTAATGAGCAGACCATCACTTGCAGCTAATTTCCGAGCCGTCATTAAGTTTGAACCGAACTATACACCTCCGCCTAACCTTTAGGGGTTTTTTTTTTTTTTTTTAATTATTTTTCTACCTCCAACGTAATCGGAGCCTATGTTATGCTCAACATTCATACAAGTTCTCGCTATTATTCCTCTCGCACTTTCATTCTGCATACTTTATCTTTCTATCATTCATTCTCCTTTCTGTCTCTAAGGGTGGGACTCCCTTCTACTTTCTCTAATCCGTACTTTATTCCATTTTCCAGTTTTATTTCGGGTGTAACATGACAAGACAGTGTTTTTATTATTCTTGTACAGTGATTCTTATTCTAATTTTACATTATTTTATATCCGTATGTATGTTATGTATGCCTGTAATCTTTTAAAGTTTCGGTAGAAGTGTACAGTACACCCATATTTCACCAGTTATGGTTAAGTCCTATGTAATAACCGCAATCCTATTGCCATCAGTCAGGCTTGAATCTAAACACCAAGGCTGTTACTGAGAAATTCCATAAGGAGAAACCCTGGAGGCTACTTCAGGTTTAAGTAAAAGAAAGAAAGAAAAAGCATTTATAAGCCCGCGCAGGACAAAATACAAATAAAACCTAGCCAAGTGCGAGTCGGACTCGCGCACGAAGGGTTCCGTACCAATTATTATAAAAACAATCACGTTTGTTGTATGGGAGCCCCCCTTAAATATTAATTTTATTCTGTTTTATTTTTTTTTATTCTGGGTTCCGTTTTTACCCTTTGGGTACGGAACCCTAAAAATGGTTAAATTAACAGTACAATAAAATAAAATAAAAAATTAAACAGAGAGAAAAATTAAAAAAAACATGAAATGAAATTGGTCCTGTGCGAGGCCAAAAGGCCCCTATCTCAGCATGGTGCTGTAACATTAAAAAAAAAAAAACGTCACTGCACTGGTATTCTGATAGGGCCCAGAGTGATGCCACGAAGAAAGTAAAGTGAAAAGAAAGAAGAAGTGAAGTGAAGTATTAAAATCAATTCAAATTAAATTAACAAGTAGCATTACAAATTATGAGCATCCATAAGTACTATTTCTGATCCATTTGTTTAGATTTTCATCAGATACTTTGGAAGTGAAATGTTAAGTAGTAATGTGGATGGGTATAAGAGTAGAGGAAGCCCAAAGAAACGATGGATGGACTGTATGAAGGATGATATGGTGAGAAAGGAGGTGTCTGATGAGGTGACGAGTGATAGAGAAGTGTGGAAGAAGAAGATATGCATTTGCAGTTTACATTTGTTAGCAATAGGCATGCTAGTTTTAAGTATGCTCCTGAATAAGCATGCTCAAAGCAAACATTCCTAATACACATGCCATTTTATAGCGTGCTTTAAGAAAAACCGGCCAAGTGCGAGTCGGACTCGCGCACGAAGGGTTCCGTACCATTATCTATACATTAGACAAAACGGCAAAAAAATCACGTTTGTTGTATGGGAGCCCCCCTTAAATGTTAATTTTATTCTGTTTTTAGTATTTGTTGTTATAGCGGCATCAGAAATACATCATCTGTGAAAATTTCAACTGTCTAGCTGTCACGGTTCATGAGATACAGCCTGGTGACAGACAGACGGACAGACAGCGAAGTCTTAGTAATAGGGTTCCGTTTTTACCCCTTGGGTACGGAACCCTAAAAAGCATTGATTAGCCCGCACAGGACAAAACACACAAATCAAAATGGTAAAACTAACAGTACTTAAAGCTAATAAAAAATATTAAACAAAGAGAAAAATAAAAAAAAACACATGAAATGAAATTGGTCCTGTACTAGGCCAAAAGGCCCCTATCTCAGCATGGTGCTGTAACATTTAAAAAACGTCACAGCGCTGGTATTCTGATAGGGCCCAGAGTGATGCCACGGTCAGACACGGATAAAATAATAAATACATAAAGTGTAAACGAAAGAATATTACAAATATGGGTAGAATAAGTAAAGAAAATAATAATGATAATAAATTTCTCGCTCTCTGTCAGTTCAAACAATGTGCACGCGCACCTGTTGCGAAGGACTGATCGATCGATATTAGCATGCTGAATAAGCAAACCTGTTTAGACGCGCTTAAAGCTCGCCCCCTTCCACAAAAATCGCACGCCTGTCGATTTTAAGCAAACTCGAAATGAGCATGCTAATTTTGAGCAACATTCCGACACACATGCTAATAAGTAGCAACTGCTCAATAGAAGCATGCTTTCATGTAAGCTTTCATGCTTGAAATGAGCATGTGTAAGTTCTACCTTTATGTATAACTAGCTGACGTCCCGCGGTTTCACCCGCGTAGTTCCCGTTCCCGTGGGAGTACGGGAATAAAATATAGCCTTAGCACTCATGAATAATGTAGCTTTCTACCAGTGAAAGAATTTTTGAAATCGGTTCATTACTTCCGGAGATTACCCCCTACATACAAACTTACAAACAAATGTTACCTCTTTATATTATTAGTATAGAAATAGTAAGGCCTTGATAACACTAGAAAAAATATCAAACGTTATGTATAAAATAGTAAGGCCTTGATAACATTAGAAAAAACCGGCCAAGTGCGAGTCGGACTCGCGCACGAAGGGTTCCGTACCATTATTATCAAAAAAGGGCAAAAAAATCACGTTTGTTGTATGGGAGCCCCCCTTAAATATTAATTTTATTGTGTTTTTAGCGGCAACAGAAATACATCATCTGTGAAAATTTCAACTGTCTAGCTGTCACGGTTCATGAGATACAGCCTGGTGACAGACAGACGGAGAGACAGCGAAGTCTTAGTAATAGGGTTCCGTTTTTACCCCTTTGGGTACGGAACCCTAAAAATATCAATGTGAACTAGACAATGCCAAACAGGTGCTGTTAATTATCATTTCAAGGACGAAAAGACAGTGTGCCTTGGGCGCAAACGTGACAGATGAGCGTGTGGCTCTGGCCTGGGTTTCATTCCCAGGTTTAGCAAAGCGTTTTTAAGGCTGGATAGCCCGCGAAATTCAAATTTTCTTTCGTTTTTTGCAATTTTTAGGCCAGTGCTAGGTTGTATGTTGATTCTAATATTGTTAGCGACTGTAAGACGTATTTAGTTACTGAATTATAATCATCAAAATCATCAATACAACCCTCCAAGTTCAGAAAGGTGCAAGAATGATTTTGACCTTGGAAAAGTAATTTTTACACCTTTATGAACTTTGACGGTTGTATTGATGATTTTGATGAATATAATTCTGTAACTACATACGTTTCACAACCGCGAATAATATTTTAATCAACATACAACCATTACTGGCCTGCAAATTGCATAAAATTTTAAGAAAATTTGAATTTCGCGGGCTACCCTGAAGCATTCACCTTAAGGTTTTCAGTTACGTACTTCTCAGTAGAAGCGTTTTTAGTGTTACGTACCTCAAAAGGTAAAAAGGTACTCTTATAAGATCACTCTCTTGTCCGCCTGTCCGTCCGTCTGTCACCACCGATTTTCTCAGGAATGGGTGGACCTAGCAAGTTAAAATTTATACCAAATACTAAGATTTATAGTCCTTATTGGGTACGATAAAAATATATGGGCAAATTTAGATTTTCGCGAAAACTTGTAAATACCAAAATTGACTTTACTTTTTTATTTTTCGGAATTTTCCCTTTACTTGTGCTGTAAGACCTTGCTTTTAACCAAATTTGACAATTCTAGGTCAACCGGAAGTACTCTATAGGTTTTGGGTCGAAAACCTATGTGGTAGTTCCCGTTGACCTAGAATCACGAAATTTGGCGAGAAGCAATGTCTTACAGCACATGTAAAGGGAAAAATCTGAAAACCGTAAATATGTTGTTAAAATAAGAAAAAAAAAACGATTTTACTTTTACAAACTTATTATTTGCCGTTGGTGCAATAGCCGTTTCATGGGATCGAACAGCAAAGTTAAGTTTGTCCTTTAAACATTTTGTACGGAACCCTCGGTGCGCGAGTCCGACTCGCTCTTGGCCGGTTTTTTTTTTTGAGGAGCTTGTGGCTAGATAATAACTGAAGATTGAAAGGCTCAGATCAATCTTGAGGTTAAGCTGCGCTTGCCTAGGTTGGTTTGTGAATGGGTGACCACCCATTACATACTGAGTTTCTTCCGTGCCTCGGAAAGCACGTTAAGCGGTTGGTCCCGGCTGTCATTTGTAGATCTTTGACAGTCGTTACAAGTTGTCATTGGCCCGAAAGTCTGACAACCAGTCTTACCAAGGCGTATCGTATTACCCAGTACTAACTGGGTTGTGGAGGTCAGATAGGCAGTCGATTCATGTAAATACTGGTATTTAAGCGTAGTTCTATTTTAAACATTTTTTTTCCATTACAGATGGGCCACCGCGGCTCTGGCAGTGGGTCCTCATCATCCTCCTGGTCCGGGGGCCGCGGAGGCCGGCCTCGGCGCCACTCGCGGCCCCAGCGGGCTCCGAGACGGAGGCCCATTGCGAAGGGGAAGGAGGTGAGCATGATTACTGTCATACTGATGATTAGAGGCCGGATTATATGCAATGTATATGAATTTGCATATTAAAGCTGTTTTTAGGGTTCCGTACTTCAGTTGCCAAATTCTAAACCCTTAGAGGATCACTTTGTTGTCTGTCTGTCAAGAACCTTTGTCTAAGGAACGCGTGTTTATGAAATAGATCCTATCTCCAAGTTTACAATCGTTATTTTTCGCGAAAATTGCTTTTTTAAATTAATTAATTATCTTTATCCATTCATAGAATAGGGTATTTTACTCTATATGAGAAAAAATCAGCAGTCGGAAAACGTTAGTTTTAGTCATCGATCACTAATAAAAAGTTTTAGTTCATAAAATAGCAAACTAAATTTTAAAATTCAATTCAAAGGTTTCAGCGTTTTTAATCTGTTTTATAACACCATTATAGTAGTCGCCATGTTATTACGTCATACGGCTATGTAAACTTAGAAGTGTCAACTGTCAACTTCAAATGTCACTGCATTTGTTTACACAGCCAACTGACGTCATGACCACAGAGTAATATGGCGTCCACTGCGTCCAGCGTTTTAGTCAAATTACGCTCGAAATTTGAAAATACTTAATTTTTATATACATTGATGGCACTGAACGATTGAATGAAATTTTTGTGAATTTTTTAGTGGTTCATTAGCACTATAGAATCTAATTGAGGCACTTTTCAAAAATGGCTGTAATACCCTATTATAGAGAGCTAAAATTTGATTGTAAGCTACGTAGGTAATCCCCGGAACGAATGATCCATTTCTAAAAGTTCTTTTACTCTCAAAAAACTATTATTCGTGGGTGCTGTAGGCTAAGTAAATTATATTTATATTATGCATAATAAACGTGCTAGTTTATTTTAACATATTTTTCCTGCACAGATGTCCCGCCGACGCAGTGCCGCAGCACGGCGCGCAGTCTGCATGCGTGTCCGACGCGTCGAAGTCGTGTCCGACGCGTCGGACGTCGGCGCCGACTCCGACTCCGACGACCAGTGGACGGAACTCGATGATGCCTGTAAGTATGAGCGGCAATACCAGGCCCTTACAAGCACTATCTAGCAAAAAATAAATTAAAAATAGACCCCAAAATAAAAAGAAAAGCGAACAAACATTTATAAAGTCAAAATTAATACCTATTGTTGAGCTATCAAATTCGATCGAGCAACACCTATATTATTTTTCACTTCTCATGCTCTGAAAGTGCTTGTTTGTGCAGGATATAGACTGCACAAAATCGAATTTTGTGCACAAGGGCATTAATGTATCTACTCATAAATGTATCTATATTAAGGCAAAGAAAATGAGCCATACAGCCAAACGCAATAAGAAGTTCATAGATAGAATTTGATATTTTATAATATTTACTTTAATTTATTTGCCTTATGTGTTTTTTAAGACATAAAAGACATAAAAAAATAAATTCAAGTACCTACGGTAGGTTATTTAATTAATTTAAGAAAATTATTATAAAAAAAAATATTTAATAGTAGGCTGTATAGGTCTGCAGCCCAAGTCTAATATCAATGTCGTAAGATTTCAAAAAAAGAAAGCGGCGGGAAACAGCTCTTGTTTTTGCGTGTTTATTAATTTCTTCAATTTATACTACTGTTTTATTTCCTCGCAATCGAAGTGAAAAGCAGAGTTTATAACTCGTCCACAAAACCATTTTTATCCTCGACATTACTATCAGCCCTCGCCTTCGGCTCGGGCTGCTAAAAATCTCGGATAAAAATGGTTCGTTTTGTGCACTTGTTGTAAAATCTACTATTAATTATAGAAATAGGTGGATGGCACTTTAACATTTGCTCGTTAAAATTGTGCTGCAATGCAATGTTGGGGCGGGGTTCGTGTTCCACGCGCGCCTCAAAGAGAGTCAGCAAAAAGGAAGGGGTCCGTAAGGACCGATGCCTGCCGGGGTTGCGGGACTGTTCGAAAGAGATACCGTGGCCCCGGAACACAAAGGGCGATGAAGGAACATGGATGGGTTTTAGTCAGTAAAAGTCTGACACTCCCTCCTGCTCCGCCCAGAGCGGGAGGAGTCATTTGATGATTTCCCATCCGAAAAAAAAACAAAAAAAGGGTACCGCTACCCACACAGACACAATGTAGCCGTCAAACATAACCTCTCTTATTGCGTGCGAGTTAATGGGGATTCCGGGATTATACATACAGCGGTAAAGTATTATTGTGTTTTTCCATCAGGATTTTCTCAATAACAGCCACGAAGTATGGATTTGCGCCCGGTTGATGGCAATAAACTCGCCTCTATTACACGGGACGTAAAAAACATATGGGGAAATGTGGGTGTACAATAGTACACCCACATTCCCCTAGAAGTGTTAGGCACAGGTGGACCTAATAAGGTCCACCTCTGCCTAACACTTCGGAGATTACAGGCGTGATGTTAAGGTGAATGCTTCGACCAGCCCGCGAAATTCAAATTTTCTTACGTTTTTGGCAAATTGCAGGCCAGTGCTAGGTTGTATGTTGATTAAAATATTGGACGCGATTGTAAGACGTATGTAGTTACAGAATTATAATCATCAAAACCATCAATACAACCCTCCAAGTTCATAAAGGTCTAGCAATGACTTTGACCTTGAAAAAATCGTTTCTCGACCTTTATGAACTTGGAGGGTTGTATTGATGGTTTTGATTATTATAATTCTGTAACTACATACGTCTTACAATCGCGTCCAATATTTTTATCAACATACAACCTAGCACTGGCCTGCAATTTGCCAAAAACGTAAGAAAATTTGAATTTCGCGGGCTACCCTGGAGCATCAGCCTTAAGTGTCCGTCCGTTTGACACAGCCATTTTAGTCCGAATATACTGGATCAATTCTATTGAAATTTGGTAGCGAAATGCGGATTTAAAACTGAACTACCCCCGCTATAGTCCAGATTGGGCCCATCATTATTATTTCCAACAATAATGAAAAAAAAGAGCTTTGTGGAGAAAAATTACTGAAGACTAAGAAGTGAAGTCGGGAATTTCTGCCTTTTTTGAGGGTCTTTACAAATGATTTTTTTAAATAAATTATTTGAAAGGCCTGAGAAGACAGAACTGTATTAGGCATAGTTAAGAGCCTATATACTACCTCAAATTATACAACTCACCTCTATTTGTGGTGGTTCAAACTTCGCTTTAAATACCGTTAGAATAACGTTTTAATCAGCTTGCAATACAAAGCGGTTGTTACGTCAGTCACTGCGGCCGAATAGTGCGAAATGAGTGGTTTTTATTCTTTATAAAATCAAATTTTCGTCTTTTGGAAAAAATAAAGTAAAATAAAATAAGACCTGCTTTAAAGTTGGTTCAGTTAGTATGCAAAGTTTCATGATGAGGTAATTTTGGATTTTTTTTCTATAGAGATTTTTTTATGGAATCGTGTTTACGCCAAATATAGGACTTAGCATTAATCCTCAACTTTACCATATATTTATTTCAAAATTAATGCTGCAGTATTTTAGGCGTAACGAAGGATCGTGCTAAGCCATTTGAGGTATTATAGGGCCTTAATGGGACTATATTTAAAGGGAAAAATTATTTAATTTATAGTTTCAACCCCCATTCCTTTCATTCTGGTAACTTTTGGACCTCCCCTCGTATGTTATGTCTCTAGTCCTAATAGTAAATGATATTTGTTTGTTCGACAGCTGGCTCATCAGACAGTTCATCCCTGAAGGAGGCAGCGGCCATCGATGTGGACTGCAACGGCTACCAACACAAGGCTTCGGTAAGAATCTTTTGTTATTCTGTAGCATCCATGTAAAACACTGCTATTTAGCTGTATGCGGTTAGACTGGAAGGAGGAGCTCGTGGCTTTACGACGTGTTTCCAGACGATATTGATAAACTTCGACCGGTCATTGTACTCATCATTATGAACAACTTTTACTACGGGACCGAACACCTAATCGCGAAAAAAAGTCAGCAGTTCTATACATTTTGATGAGTTATGCAAACATAATAGGCATGACTACAGTATCAAAAAATTACAAATCTATTTAGTCCGTCAGTTAGAGTATTGGAAAATAATGGACACATATTTTTGTTTTTGTAAATCAATGAATATTGACAAAGATAAAACGCATCAAAACTCGGGCGTGGGGGCTCGTGACGTCAGAACTAGCTAAAAATTATACCTAGGCGTGACGTATTGAGAATTTTAAAAGCGTCATGTCTTCGTCAATTTTGGTTTACGTAACAAAAGAAAAAATATGTGTGCAATATTTTTTGGAAATCTGACTGACGGACTAATTAGATTTTTTTTGTCGTCTCGCCTATTGTAGGGAACAGCTGATTTTTTTTTCGCGATTCAGTGTTTTGTAACAACAGGGGGTCTAAAATGGCCGCTTTATCAGAATCGTTTTGTGAATCACGTTAAAAATTTAAAATTGTTAAAATGGACTTTATTGTAATTGACATAAAGTCCATTTTAAGAATTTAAATGTTTTAACGTGATTCATGCTAAGATTCTGCGTAGGATCTGTTAAAGCGGCCATTTTAGACCCGCAGTACTGCGATCGCCAACCCGCCTGCCAAGCGTGGCGATTATGTTAAAAACCCCCCTTTGGGGGAGGCCCATGTCCAGCAGTGGACGTCTTTCGGCTGAAATGATGATGATGATCCAGTGTTTGGTCCCATAGTAAAAGTTGTTCATAATGATGAGTACAATAACCAAGTTTATCGATATCGTCCGGAAACACTGTGTATACTGACTTATTCTTATTTAGGTTAAACCGTGCTTGCCTAGGTGGGTCTGTGGATGGGTGACGTCCAGAACAAAAAAATGATCGCAATGACGGGAAGAACAAGTGCCTTTCGGCTGCGTTAAGAGTCTATTTACACTCTTAATATGTTAAGGGTGTAAAAACACCCTTAACGAAGGGTCTATTAATCTCAATCAATTACAGTTCTAGACCATACCTCTGAACCTTCTAGTTACGGAGATATTGGCGGTCAAAGTTCCAACTTTTTGACAAGCTTTTTATTAAATACAAGTTTAATATAAGATTTTTACTGTAAACACCTCCACGACCCCCGTACTATTCAATCCATCCATCAGCACAATGTTTTGAGTGCGTTACATTGAGTTTTACCGTAAAATATGATATTTCACCCCAAAAAAAAGTCGTTTCCCAGCGACAATTTTCGCGTAAAGTTACTTAGTTTGATGTACAGAATGCTTGGTTGACGGCTTCGTGATGAGGTCTTTTACACCCTGTAGATATACCTGTAACTGAAGTCCATTTGTCCCGCAGGCGGAGGCTCCCGCGATGGGGCAGTTCCTGCTGCCGCTGCTGAGTGCCGACGCGCCGGCCCCACACCCTGAACACTTCCTCATAAGGCACGAGGACATACTGCAGGTATACCACCAGTTCTAGAACACTAGGATCAATTTTCAGGTTAAGCCACGCTCCTCTAGGTTGGTCTGTGGATGGGTGACCACCCATTACATACTGAGTTTCCTCCGTGCCTCGGAAAGCACGTTAAGCCGTTGGTCCCGGCTGTCATTTGTAAATCTTTGACAGTCGTTACAGGTAGTCAGTGACCCAAAAAGTCTGACAAACGAGTCTTACCAAGGGGTATCGTATTACCCAGTATTAACAGGGTTGTAGAGGTCAGATAGACAGTCGCTCCATGTAACATACTGGTATTCAGCTGCATCCGGTTAGACTGGAAGCCAACCCCAACATAGTTGGGGAAAGGCAGGCAGATGATGATGTGTTAATGTGTTTTCTTTCTTCTTTCTTTCTTTGAAGGCGCACCTCGCAAGTAGTCTGTCAACCAGTCTTACCAATTGTATTGTATTACCCAGTACTAACTGGGTTGTGGACTGATGAGCGACTACCGTAGTACCGTAGTCGGTATGGAAATAAGAAATATGGCTAACTAGTGAACTAATATATTGATTATGAAATGCAATAATTAATATAGTAACGCCAAATAATCAGTTTTAGATGTAAAAAAAGTAATTGGAAACTTTCCAAATGCCTTTTCTACACCTCAAACGGTTACAACATCAAATTCAGTGTTTTAGTTCACTAGTTAGCCATATTATTTTCTTATTTCTATACAGTAATATTGCCAAATTGATTAAAATAGGTAAATATTTGACAGCTATTTGCGACGTTGCCAACTTTTTGGATGGACGCTCTTAAATCTGCCAATATATAAAAAAATATTCTCTGTAACTGGCGCAACTTGTCTTGTAAAGAAGATAACAGATTATTAAATTGTGTACATTGTCACCAGCTTCTCGCGTCTGCGGAGGAGAGCGTTCGGGAAGATCTGCCGCTGGAGGAGGAGGCGCCGCTAGAACCTCAGACTGACATGTGAGTCTTATGTTAATTTACTTATACTGTCACAACAACCAACTACAGATCAACCAACTACAGATCAACCAACTTCAGATCAACCAACTACAGATCCACCAACTTCAGATCCACCAACTTCAGATCAACCAACTACAGATCAACCAACTTCAGATCAACCAACTTCAGATCAACCAACTTCAGATCAAACAACTTCAGATCAACCAATTTCAGATGAACTCGGTGAAAGAGGAAATCTTGGCCATACCTAAATCATATTTGGAAAGGCTGGAGAGGCATCTGAATGAACTGGCCGCTGGATTGACAACACGCACGTATCAAAAACACACGTAACTAACAATCACAACGCACTAAAAATTATCGCACGGCGTGACGTATTGAGAATTTTAAAAGCGTCGTAACTTCGTCAATTTTGATCTTTAATCTTTCCTCTTTATAACATTAGTGTAGAAGTATAGATAAATTAGTCTGTGACAAAAAAACTAAATTAAACATACAAAAGTCACCGACTTCTGAAGCTAAAAATCAAACATACAAAAGTCACCGACTTCTGAAACTAAACTTATTTTTTACTTTTTTGTGTTTTTAAAAATAAAACAGACTTCAAAAAGTTTGTTTTATTTTTTTTTTCATTATTCATAAGTGTCGTCTTTCGCAGACTGTCGGGCAGTGAGATGCTCGACTTTGAGGACTCCGCTGTGACTGCGGAGGAGGAGGCCACCTTACTCCACTACGTGTGTGGAATGGGTAAGTTATCAGCTTTACTATTATTTTCTAATTCTACATTTTGGCCGCTAAGAGAATGCGTTTCTGACGTCTGTCAGTTGGTACCTGGTTCATAAATTTAGCGCGAAATTATAACATTTATTGTTACTTGATTTAATTATATCTTTTTTAATTTGTTAATATGGCAAAAAACGATAGTTATATGTTTATCGTAAATTCTTCGCCACTTCAAAGTTACATCGTCCTTTCGCTCACGACCTGTCAGAAACGCATTCTCTTAGCGGATAAACTGTAGGTAAATAAAATTGAAAGGTACAGTTTTCAGGGTTTGTCTCATAATAAAATCTTACTACTAATATTCAATTCACCCATCACCACAATGTTTTATTGATGATATTAGAAGAATCGATACGAAAGCGTCTGTCAAAATGAGTTACGGTGACTATCAGCCACGGTGGGCACCGATTTGATCGCGACTACTACACTACAACAGCCCATTATAACGTCCACTGCTGGACATAAGCCTCTCCCATGATGGGAGGATTTGCCGTAATCTCCACGCTTGGCAGGCGGATTGGAGATCGCAGTGATGAAAGACTAACAGAAAACGCTGCTGCCCATTCTCTGGTCTACGGAGGCGCAAGGTGTTCTGCCTCAGACATTAGTCGCCTTACGGCCGTTCCCAATAACCTATCTATCGCCAGTTTTGACCTACCATAGATAGAAAAATCTATCTATCATCGATTTTGATGTCCCAATAACATACTGATGGATAAGACAACCAACCGCCCTACGCTATCTATCGATGGGAGGGGCTATCTCTTGCTACAGATAGATATTTCTATGAAATTGCAACATTATGCATCCCAATATGCTTTTGACAGCTATCTGTCAGTAATGTCAATACTAAAGATAACCAAATTTGTCAATCCGTCGAATTGCAGGGATAAGCATTGTATATTTTTATAACAATTCAAATTAATTTGTGTTTATTGTAAGTAAGTGCAGTGTTTTCATCATTCTTAATAATGTCTGAGTCTAGTGAAAGTGATTTATCCATGTTAATGGAATTATCTGACTGGGACAGTGATTTTGAAGATGAATCCCAGAAAAACTACAAGACCCGCGTAAACCATATGAACGAATTAAATAGTACCGAATTCACATATAGATTTCGTTTAAACAAAACTGCTGTTAGTAATTTACTAACAGAAATATATCCTTTGCTAAAAGTAACCTCAGAAAGGTAAGTACCAACTTGAATGAGAAATACATTCATTTAATATTAATTAGTTAACAATTTATGTACCTACTGTACCTATATCATTTTTTTAAGTTTTTTATTTTTTTATTTTTCAGAAATCATGGGATATCTCCTTTGCATCAGCTACTTTTAACCCTGAGATTTTATGCATTAGGCACAATGTTAGTGTCTGTTGCAGACTTTGTAGGAGTCTCAAAATCATCAGCGGGGCGTATTATAGCCAATGTCTCATCTGCAATAGCAAGGTTATATAGAAATTATATACATATACATAACAATACCCAGGAAGATTTTTACAATATTAGCCAATTTCCAAGAGTTCTGGGTGCAATTGATGGCACACACATTCTAATACAATCACCGAGTAAGTACATTGTATTTTTTAAGAAAAAAAGCTTACATTAGCTGTTAATATGTATATAATGTAATATATAATACAAGTGATTTTTTTATTTATAGATTCTAATATTGGAGAAGAATTTAGAAATAGGAAAGGTTATTTCTCTATGAATGTGCAAGCTGTGTGCGATGCACATTTAAGATTTATGAATGTCGTTGCCCGTTGGCCTGGATCAACTCATGATGCAACAATCTTTAACAATTCAACACTGAGAGGTAAAGTGTTTAGTTGATTCATACTAACTATTTGGAGCAATAAAACAATAATTTTGAAAAACCTCTACACTTGGAAGTGCTTTTACAAACATATATTTTATTGATTTTTCAGCGGAATGTGAAAGTGGTTTATATGGAAATCGCTGGTTGATCGGAGATAGTGCTTATCCATGCAAACCTTATTTATTAACTCCTGTATTAAACCCAACTTCACGCAGTCAGCAAATGTACAATGAAGCCCATATAAGAACACGAAATACTATTGAAAGGTACCTTTTAAAATATTATTGTAGTGCACATTCGTTATGTACTATGACAACGAACGAAATCTTACCACCGATACGGCTCTTTTTGTTTGCAGCATCCGGCCGCTATTGAAGCGCTTATGTACGGTCATTAACCAATAGCATCGCAGCATCTAATCCCTTGTCTTTGTTAATGAAAAAAAGGGCCGAAAGAAAAAAATACAAAACAATACGGGTGGTAAACAGATGTGGTCATCGTGTTCACGGGATATTGTTAAAAACATGGTAAGATTTCGTTCGAGCTGATGGTATGTCCCTTTATTCCATTCCAATGAGACGTCACATTGTTAGACTTATCTTTAATCTACCTTTCTTGCAGGTGTTTTGGAGTATGGAAACGGAGATTTCCAGTTATATCATTAAAAATACGGCTATCATTGTCAACTACACAATCAATAATAATAGCAACAGCTATACTACATAACATTTGTAGACAGATGAGAATTGAAGATGTAATGCCAGAAGTAGAAGTACCTAATTATGATGCAGTCCCAATGTTGTTACATGAACTTAATGACAATAATATTGATGAGCGACAAGACTTAATAAATAATTACTTTGGAGGGTAAGTTATTTTTGATCCCATGTCTTTAATGCAGTTCTACAATATTTTATTGTATCCTAATACATAAATTATTAATGTCATATTTTATTTGTTTCAGATTTGATTTGAATGAATAACTTTGAATTAAGTGTAGGTGGGCATTCAATAAAAACAAAGAAAACTTTATTTTAATACTTATTTATTTTGCTCTAAGTCTAATTTTAACTTCCTATTTGTTAATTCCATATTTTCTATCTCTAATTCTAATTTCTTCCTTTTAATTATATAATAATCAGCAACAGCTTGATTCCGTGCAGCTCGAGTCCTTATGTCTTCATCCAGTAGCCTACGTTTTTGTTTATCTGAAAATAAATATAAGTACTATTTAAAAAAATGGTTTTATTGCAATTAAGTAAATTAGTTTTTCCAGACCACCCCAGATTTACTTAGAACTTTTTAGATTACACATACTTAGAAATAAAAATTACCCAAATGTACATTATGGATGCAATAATTAATTGACTACAAGGCATAGGCAAATTGTGAAATCCCTCATTTTACAAATGCTTGTTACTTTGTTAATATTTGAATGGTAAACTGTATAATTGTAAATAGTCAATGTTGTTGTTAAAATGTTAAATTGTTATTTTGCTGACAGCAGATACATACTATTATTGTTGCCACTGGGAGTGTTAAAAAAGAATTTCTTTGGTTTCGGTGTTGTCACAACCAACAATTCGTTATTCCCTGATGATCCACTCTCATTATCAACGCTCCTTAATTCAGAATCACCATCACCCACACCACTATCAATCACCATGATGCCACCACCATCACTCAAAATCTCTGAATCCACCGTCACCTCAGCATCTCCTCCCAATGACACACTGTAACCCTCACATGTTGCACCTAAAATGGATGCCACTCTGTCCAGTGCATCATCTGGTGGGATGTAATCTGGCTTGCCACCACCTGTCTGCAAATATAGTTATATTAATACATATTTAAATAAAGATAATATCTATCACATCCTGCGGTTCATGAACACTACACACAAGAGTAAGGGCGAAATGATTACCTTAATTTGGTTCATCCTAATTTTGGTGGATCTTTTTCGAGCAGATTTTTTTAAATTCTCCCATTTTAATTTTAATTGATCGGTTCTTCGTGGGCAACTTGAAACAGATGCATTGAATGCATCTGTAATTTTGGACCAGGCAGCTTCTTTAAGCTGATTATTTGTAGCATTTGTAGCCTTGCTTGTTATCACCTTGTTAGCTTCAACAAGATCAATAAGCAAGGCCACCTCATCCTTGGATAAAGGTACACCTTTTGTCTGGAAACAAAACAAATATTAAATACAGGGTTGATCTTAATCAAATGTAGAGAAAGGCGAAAAAAAGATCAATTGTTCCGAGGTTTAGTTTGCACTGTAATTTACTAAACGTTATATCTTTATCCTCTGTCAACTTGATTAAGAAAGTATATTAATGCCTGGTAATACTTACAGCGCTCATTATTGTAAAAAATAAGCAGAATTCAATAAACAAACTTGATAACACAACAAAAATAGCGGTAGCGTTCTCTGTATACGCGGTAGCGTGAGTAGCGTCTCTTCGAGTTGAATTGACACTTGACTACGTTTCGTTCTTCCTTTTTTCGCGCCCAATATTTGTTCGTTATAATAATGTCAATGAAACAGATAACTGTAATTACAAATATTATTTTAGCATGAAAATTTCACGAATGCTTTAATTCGATAAATTTGTATTTTTTTACGAAAAATTTATATGAAAAAATATTCGTTTAAAGGTTGTTTTTTTTTTGTAGCTTTTGTAGTAACAAAACGTATGGGAGGGCTGGATAGCTGAGCTTAACTACCGATGTCGATGGATAGATAGACGCTACCGTCACTTGTGGGACGTAAAATAAGGATAGATAGAAGTCTACTATTTATCGTCGATAGCGAGATATCGCTTACTGAGGATAGGTTATTGGGAACGGCCGTTATACGACACCCGTGAGTGTAATGGGTTGGTTCTATTCTACTCTGCCGGATACCACACGGCTACACGGCACGGATCGCGACTGGTCATACATAATACGAAACTAACGTTTTGACAGTTAATTGATGGACCCTGAGCCCAGTTACTATCATTTCGAGCTGTCAACAGAGATACGTAATAGCCCTACAGGACCCGCAAACAATAAAAAGATCTCTGGATTGGCCACTGCAGTTTCTGTCCATGAGGAAGATGTTCTTCTGACTCCGTATTATACCATTTATATTTTGTTTCATTAGAAGCCGAGCGCCTGACAAGCGAGCCGGGTGCGCTGTTCTCTCCGGTGCAGGACTGGCTGCTCGGCGTGTTCCACTCGTGGTGCGAGATCTCCGCGCTCATGTTCACTCTCCGCGGGACCAACATGTGAGTATACTGTAGTTCCCCAAGGGGTCACAGACACCCCCTGTGGCGAGACAGCAGTCCACGGCACTGCCCAGTGGTTGGGGAGCGTTCAAGTATTACGTAACGTAACTTTTGGAGATTTTTGACCCCCCCCATGTCCCCATGTAACGCTCCGTAACGTTTTTCTGTACCCCCCCTCCCCCCTAGTAAAACGTTACGTAACCAGCAAGTGACCATTTTTACCTAAAAGTCAATTATGTGGCGTAAAGTACCGGATAGTTGCTAAAATACCTTTGTTATTCTGAAGGGTTATAAAAAAACAATGATATGAAAACGCAAAGTTCAACCGCCCCCCCCCCCCCCTCCCGCCCCTGTAACGCATCGTAACGTTTTACAAGACCCCCCCTCCCCCCAAATTCTTTACGTAATACTTGAACGCTCGTTTGCTTCATACAGGGCAAAGTAATTCAGGTACTCTTCGCGAAATAGGGTAGATGACACAATAAAACAAAAATTCCAAGACACCCATCTCTAAAAAACACATTATTTTGGGCCTGAAAACCCAATTTATTTTCAATTAATTGCCTAATTCGATTTTTTGTTGCTTTGAAATCAATAAATAGTTCAGTCTTTGAGTTGAAAAAACAGTGACGTCACAGTTGGCTATTGCAATACAAAATCTATGAGAGAACCGCGTTTTGACAGCTCTTAAAAAGTATCTCAATTGATTGGTGTGCCATCTACCCCATTGTCAGCAACATCGGGGCGCTGCTGGCATTTCTCTAAGGTGGATCGAATAAATTTCCCAGCCGTACGCAAAATACGCGTTTGGACGTAGAGTTGCGAACACCAGCCCGTTATTCAATACAATACAATTCCGGAAGGGCTAAGCAAAGATGCACCCTAGTAGCAAAAGCACCTAGTTACGACCTTACGTCGAGCGGCGACCTAGCCCCAAGTTTATCGCCTCATCTAACAGCACGGAATAGGGATGTTTCCTGCAAAAATCAAATTACCCGTCAGATTGATTACCAAAAAGTATTAATATATCTTTTTTCACCTAAACAAAAAATTAAGTTTGCGTAATCTGAACGATACAGTGCATCGAAAACTCGTGTGACATCACCTTTCGTTACACTTTTTGCCAGAATGTGACGTCAGAAGCTTCACACTCATGGTCTTTGATGCGTTTTATCTTCAAATGACGCTTTTGGGCTGCTTGATGTGCTGGCGGCAGTACTTTGAAAAAAACACATTCACGCTTTCCTTGTAACTTTTTAGGTCCTAAGGCTTTTAAATGAACAAATGTTATATTATAGTGTCCCTCTCTGTTGCAGGAGCCTAGAGATGGTAGCCGAGGAGTGGGTGTACCGCGCGCGCTTCGGCTGCCACTGCCGCGTGTGCCTCTGCCTCGCCAACAACGCCGACGCGCTGTTCGCTTTCATACGCGACGTCGTCTGGGCGTTAGCGCACTGTGAGTATCACTACCTATACCTACTGATGTAGAGTTACTTCGGCTGCCACTGCCGCGTGTGCCTCTGCCTCGCCAACAACGCCGACGCGCTGTTCGCCTTCATACGCGACGTCGTCTGGGCGTTAGCGCACTGTGAGTATCACTACCTATACCTACTGATGTAGAGTTACTTCGGCTGCCACTGCCGCGTGTGCCTCTGCCTCGCCAACAACGCCGACGCGCTGTTCGCCTTCATACGCGACGTCGTCTGGGCGTTAGCGCACTGTGAGTATCACTACCTATACCTACTGATGTAGAGTTACTTCGGCTGCCACTGCCGCGTGTGCCTCTGCCTCGCCAACAACGCCGACGCGCTGTTCGCCTTCATACGCGACGTCGTCTGGGCGTTAGCGCACTGTGAGTATCACTACCTATACCTACTGATGTAGAGTTACTTCGGCTGCCACTGCCGCGTGTGCCTCTGCCTCGCCAACAACGCCGACGCGCTGTTCGCCTTCATACGCGACGTCGTCTGGGCGTTAGCGCACTGTGAGTATCACTACCTATACCTACTGATGTAGAGTTACTTCGGCTGCCACTGCCGCGTGTGCCTCTGCCTCGCCAACAACGCCGACGCGCTGTTCGCCTTCATACGCGACGTCGTCTGGGCGTTAGCGCACTGTGAGTATCACTACCTATACCTACTGATGTAGAGTTACTTCGGCTGCCACTGCCGCGTGTGCCTCTGCCTCGCCAACAACGCCGACGCGCTGTTCGCCTTCATACTCAGTCTGACGGTAGACGGCAAATCGGCCGCACGCATACGCCTCGCGACTCGGTGAACGACTAATTACTTGACTACGATTCTCAAAGTTTCAAGCACCTACACAAAATGTTTACATGCAAGCGTTGCCAAGTTGAGAGTAGGGACGGCGCTAAGTGCACGGGATGCCAGGGACAATTTGATTTTCCCTGTGCTGGCTTAACTGAAGTACGATGGAGGAAGTTGGGCGATCGCAAGAACACATGGAAGTGCAGTAATTGTAAATCCTTGGCAGCATCCAGCCCTCGCCCCACAACTGCAGCTGCAGCGGCGCCAGTAATAGCTGACATGGACTCTATTATGTCAGAACTGAAAGCCCTCTCAGCCCAGATGGACAACTTACCTGCCTTAATGGAGAACGTGAAAGCTATCCAATCGGAACTGGCGGAGCTTAAGTCGATCAGATCGGAGTATTCCAGCCTGAAAACAGGTGTCGAGTTCCTGGACCATACGGTGGAGACATTAGCCAACAAAGTGTCGGGGTTGGAGAGTGAAATGGACAGCCTTAGCAAAACTAAGGAGGGGATTGCGGCATTACATGATCGATGCTCTAAAATTGAAGATCTACATCGCGAATCTGAGCAAAGATCAAGAATGAACAACTTAGAAATTAAGGGCGTTCCATCAACCAACTCCGAAAATCTATTCGCAATCATTGGCAAGATAGGAGATATAATTGGATGCGGTATCCCGAAAGAGCAGATAAACTTCATTGCGAGAGTACCGATGCGAAACAACGAACATAATAAAAATATTATTTGTTCAGTTCATAACAGATACCTCAAAAATGATTTCGTGGCCGCTGCTAAAAAACTTAAGTCATCTATAACTGCAAGCAAGTTGGGTCTGCAGTCCGACAGTGTCATCTACGTCAACGATCATCTAACTTTTGAGAACAAAATGCTGTTGAACAAAACGAAAAAACTAGCGAAAGAACGAGGTTTTTTATACACTTGGGTAGTTGGTTGCAAAATCCTTATAAAGAAAAATACAACTTCACCAACCCATCATATAAAAACGGAGCAGGACCTGAAAAAGTTTCTGAATTAAAAATGTTGTGTCAATTTTATAATTTGTCATACTTGTATACTCGCACGCACTACGCTAATAGTTTGAGAAACACTGGTGCCATTTTTTTATGCGCATTCCTTTACCGCTGCCCTTTTGTTCTCTTATCGCTCGGTGTTGACCATAGCTATTTCTCTATTGAACCCTTTCTGCACGGAACTAAGGTTGTAATCAGCTTGATCTCGCTCATTTCGTTAATGTATTATAGTTTAACTTTTTGCTTTAAGCTGAATGTACCTCACATAACAATTTCTATTGAAGCATTATTAATATGTAGTCTTTCTGTTTGCGATGTCACCTATTAGTGTTTTTTACCAAAATGTTCGGGGATTGCGTACAAAAACGTCAATATTTTATCGTAATGTGTGTGTTAATTTCTACGATATCATTTGCTTAACTGAGACTTGGCTTATTGAAGGTATTGGAGACAGTGAATTGTTTGACGACCGTTACATAGTGTGGAGGCGCGATAGAAATTATTCTAGTACGAAGCAAACTTTGGGGGGTGGTGTGCTTATTGCAGTGCGACGTGAACTTATCAGTGATCTCCGCAGTGAATGGTTCTCGTCAGCCGAAGACTTGTGGATTACTCTCACCCTACATAGGAAAAGACCGCGAGTATCGTATAAAATACATATTTGTGTAGTGTACATCTGCAATCAAAATCTAGGCCACTCCCAAGCAGGTCAGTTAACTAATTTTTCTAATAACCTAACAGATATTGTTCAGAAGCATCCCGCTGATAAATTTTTAGTTCTTGGCGATTTTAACCTTCCAAATATAAAGTGGGAACCAGCTGATGATGGTCAGTCGGCTTTCCCTAGTAATATCCAAGGTCATGTTCAGGTCAATTTATTTGATAGCTTTACTGTCTGCAATATCTCGCAATACAATTCGCACTTAAATGTCAACAATAAAATACTAGATCTAGTTTTATCTAATAGCGAGGTTTCAGTGGCAAGTTGCGCCGACCCCCTAGTGCCGGAAGATCCACATCATAGGGCTCTTTGTGTGTCGGCTGATTTCGTGGAAATTCATACTCTTCCTGCGCGTCCTCGTATAATTTTTTTATATCATTTAGCCGACTATACTGCCATTAATCACCGGCTGAGCCAGATCGACTGGCACAACGAAGTGAGCACTAGGACACTCGAAGATGCCGTATCATTTTTCTATGACACTCTCAATGACCTACGTGATTCTTTTGTACCTATTAAGACGGTATTTCCAAGCAGCAGATACCCTCCCTGGTTCAAACAGCCCATGATAAAAATTATAAAAGAAAAAGCGAAGTACCACGCAACATTTAAGAAATACGGTAACCTGTCTGACCATGAGTCTTTTGTTTTGCTCCGACAGCGTGCCAAGGAAGTTGAAACTGAAATGTTTAGCTGCTATATTACTAAAATTGAAGAAAACATTTTTAAGAACCCCAAAGCGTTTTGGTCGTAAATCAAAAAATCAAACTAATGCCTATCCTTCCTTACTTAAATATAGAAATAGCACATCAAGTATAGGAGAGGATATCTGCAACATGTTTGGCGACTATTTCTATTCTAATTTTCTCAGTTCTGCTAGTAGTACCAACGGTGACGACAATCTTTCCAATGACCGCGTGCAGGGATCAAACATGCATTTTAGCGATATTGTTTCGGACATACATTCAGTTGAAGTTAATGAATTAGAACTATTCAATCTACTTAAAGGAGTTGACCTATCTAAATCTGCAGGACCAGACAATATTCCGCCAGTTTTTATACTCAACTGTGCCAAAAGTCTGACTCTTCCTCTTTCACTTTTGTTCAGACGATCCCTAAATTCAGGTGAGGTACCTACAATTTGGAAGACGGCGCTAATCACTCCGATCCACAAAAAAGGGCCTAGAGATCTCGTGGAAAACTACAGGCCCATATCCAAATTATGCATTTCCGCTAAAATCCTGGAAAAAATAATATACAAGCAGCTTTACGCTTGTCTTAAATTAAGCATTAGTGACCGCCAACATGGTTTCTTGCGAGGTCGGTCCACAACCACTAATCTCATACTTTGTGGTGACTACTTAACTGAATGTATGTCTCATCGCACACAAGTAGATATAATCTACACAGACTATAGCAAGTGTTTTGATCGCTTGGATCATGCTATACTTTTACGTAAGCTATTGGCTGTGGGTATCAGTGGAAATCTCTTCAGGTGGTTCTCATCTTATGCGGCCAACAGATGTCAAACTGTTGTTCTTAATGGTTACACATCGAGAACTATGATAATCCCCTCGGGGATTCCTCAGGGATCGCTTCTGGGACCCTTGTTATTCAACATCTTCATCAATGACGTCTCCTCATGTTTCTCTAACTCAAAAGTTCTTTTGTTTGCGGACGACATGAAGATCCTAAGTGAAATCGGAACGGACGAAGATGCTAAACGTCTACAACATGATCTGGACAGATTCCAAGAGTACTGTATAGCCAACCGCCTGGATCTGAACGTCTCGAAATGTTATACATGTTCCTTCACTCGTAAACCTAAACCTATTCTTTACGATTACAAACTAGCCAACACTTCAATAACCAGAGTGAATACGATTAGAGACTTAGGCGTCACTTTTGACTCGAAACTTCTTTTTGACACACACATCGACAATATTATTAAGAAGGCTTCCAAGGCATTAGGTTTCATCATGAGAATTTCAGCCGATTTCAAAAATATCAAAACACTCAAAATTCTTTATTGTGCTTTTGTGCGTAGTCATCTCGAATACTGCTCACCAGTATGGAATCCGGTTTATAATACTTACATCAATCGCATCGAAAGCATTCAAAAGAAGTTCTTAAGGTACATTCAGTATAGATCCAAAACCTATTTACCTAATTATTACAGTCGCTGCAGAAAGTTCCACATTCTTCCACTAGTTGAGCGGAGAAAAATTGCCGACATGGTATTCTTGTTGAATTTGGCTAATGGTTCAACTGACTGTTCCGAACTGTTGGGTAAAATTGGGCTGCGTGTTCCATCCTTCACTTTAAGGAATCATCGACCTCTGTATGTCCCCTCTGTGCGGTGCATTTATCGACAAAACTCTTATATGATAAGAGCTAGCAGGGTATACAACTCGATGTGTCAGAGTGTTGATGGTCTTGATTTATTCTCCACCAGTGTTCCTAAACTTAAAAAAATGCTATGTAAAAACTTCTTTGAAGTTCACTAAAATCTATTCAACTTTTTCTCAATTCTCTCTGAATGCTTACTTCTTACTTTATCTTGCCTGTCTACTGTTTCTTGTGCAACCCATATAATGTCAGTGAAAACTTTTAATTGGCCTTCTTTCACTAACTGTCAACTATCTGTATCCTAGCTGTAAGTTTTCTTAAGAAATAAAATAAATACGCGACGTCGTCTGGGCGTTAGCGCACTGTGAGTATCACTACCTATACCTACTGATGTAGAGTTACTTCGGCTGCCACTGCCGCGTGTGCCTCTGCCTCGCCAACAACGCCGACGCGCTGTTCGCCTTCATACGCGACGTCGTCTGGGCGTTAGCGCACTGTGAGTATCACTACCTATACCTACTGATGTAGAGTTACTTCGGCTGCCACTGCCGCGTGTGCCTCTGCCTCGCCAACAACGCCGACGCGCTGTTCGCCTTCATACGCGACGTCGTCTGGGCGTTAGCGCACTGTGAGTATCACTACCTATACCTACTGATGTAGAGTTACTTCGGCTGCCACTGCCGCGTGTGCCTCTGCCTCGCCAACAACGCCGACGCGCTGTTCGCCTTCATACGCGACGTCGTCTGGGCGTTAGCGCACTGTGAGTATCACACAGTACTCATGTACACAGAGCCCTGTGAGTGCGTGGAATATGCTTGAGCCGATCACATTTGTGTGTCGTGAAATACGTCTTTTTTTGGGTTCCATATCCGAAGGGTAATCAACGGGACCCTACGTGTATTTTATCTTATTAAAACACGTCTAGTGTATCACTCCGTTGCCACACGCCCGATGACATCGACTGTCACTGATATATAAGTACGTGTGTGCAGGTGGCAGCACGGCGAGCGCGGCGGCGCGGGTGGTGCGGGCGCTGCGGCCGCGCGGACACTACGACGCCGACCACTGGGACCTCGCGCTGCTGCGCCGGGCGCTAGCTCCTGCTCAAGGTAACCAACACTATTTACTATTGAAGCGAGATATCTAAATGAATCACATCAATGTTTTTTCTTATCAGCCTGTCTAAACAATAGGTAACTCGAGAAAAAATAACCTTTTTTTTTCCTATCTTTAAAACTGACAGTTATTAATTGTTAAAGTACGGCCTCCGCGGCAAAATCCGACTTCAGATGTGACGTCACGCTGCGAGCTGCGAAGGTCGAAATAATAAATGTAAACCACTTTACAAACAAATTTTATGAAGGTAAAAGGCTCCCTCCCACACAGGCGCGTTTTTGCGTTTCTGCGTTCCAATACCAAATGTACTAAGAACTCATATCGCAATATAGCATTTTGTATTAGGACGCAAGAAACGCGAAAATGCATAAATGCGCCTGTGTGGCTCAGTGCTCAGCCAGAGTGGGAGCGCGGTGCGTGGTGCGGTGCGGGTGCGGCAACGCGTGCGTTTTGCCTGGCCAGACTGGCCGCGCGGTGCGACGAGCGGCGCGGGTTCGGAGATCCCCGCTCCCGCCAGGGTTACCAACATAAGGGTTTTCCCCCCAAATTTAGGGGTAAATAAGAGGGATGTGATTTTTTAGGGGCGTTCTATTTTTAGGGATACTTTTAGTGCTGGGCTAGACTAAAAACGCGGGCGCGGAGAGGGCGCGATACTACTACTAAACATATGAACTTGAACACGCAAAGATGCCATAGCTGCTTAGCTCGTTCATACAAGTGGCCACAGTGAGTACGTGGGCGGCAAGCGACAACCGCGCGTGACCACTGGGGTTCTCAAACTACATAGTTCGAGCCGTGCTATGGCAACTAGGAGTAAAACAAAAAATCACGTTTTTAATTGAAAACAGCGCTATCTATAAAAAAAAAATTGTTGCTATGGCTAAATATATTATTGTTGTGAATTAAAATATATAAAAAAAAAGGATTTTCACGTAATTATGGGAATTTTGACTTAGCTTGAGGGGAAAATATTTTTGGGAGTTGGTAACCCTGGCGCCCGCACTTGCCGTCCGCGCCCTCACTGCGGCCACTTGTATGAACGAGCTATGGTTTGAGCTGCCCGCACGCGATTCGCGTGCGGCCCGCGCCAACTAGCCCGCACCGCAGACCGCACCCGCGTGCCCACTATGGACACTCAAATGAAGTTCATATGTTTGAGCTCGTCGCACCGCGCCCGCACCGCACCCGCGTTTCCACTCTGGCCGAGCACTTAATCACTCCGCATCACCCGCAATCGGACATGAAAATCGCAGTGTGACGTCACGCTGCGAGGATACGAAGGAACGCTCGAATAGATACATGTTGAATTATATAAGCGGACAATGTAGAAACGTAAATAAAGATTATTCTATTCTAACGCTAATAAAGCGATGAAACTTTACAACGCTGTAACGTTTCGATGAAACAAAAACCAAAAGCTCGATTACAAGAGTTTTATGTTAAATAAATTCGGTTTTGTTACAGGTGCAGCAATAATACACGAACAACTCTGTAAGCTAGCGGCTCACACTGAGACGACGCAACAGATAGTCCGAGACATATGCCAGTGCCGACCGTTTGACAAGCCTATGGAGAAAGAGTACGTAATCTATTATAATCATCATCTGTCTATAGTTGGTGCCAGTTAAGATGAGAATAGCGGTCATTGCCCTTTCCCTAATATCTCTTCGTACGAGCCAAAACAAATAAACCATGTATCGTTTTTCATTACAAAAAATGTTGAAGGATCACGATATATGACGATTCAAAACTTGAACAGGCTTATTTTTGGTTTTCTAAGTTAAGAAGTTTAATAAATATAGGTGGGTCAATGACCGCTATTCTCATCTTAACTGGCACCAACTATAGCCGTTATACAGTACTCCCAAATTAATAATGCGCATGCAAATCTTCGCCAATTGTCGTATTCCCGGAAACACCCGAATCATTGAATCGGAGAGAGCCCTAAACAATGCACTTGCATTTTGTACCTTGTTCGAAAGAAACAGGAGTCAATGTCATATGTCAAATCATGTGAAACAATTGAAAACAATTCGGGCGGTCGGCGGCTGTCGCCGGTCAGTCAAAGGTCCGTCAGTCGTCTTTATACATTGGTGGTGACTGCACGTGTTCTCTCTGTGTGGAATTATATAGAGCTGCTATTACACACCTTTCTTTGTTTTGTTTTCAAAGGCGAATTTAATTTCAACTTTAATTATTAAACTTTATAAAACCTTATTAAACCTTAAACTTTATTAAACCTTAAACCTTATTAAACCTTCTTTTCTTCCATCATTACACTAGCTTCAGTATGAAGAAGTAAATCAATTCAACAAAGATTGTAGCATATTCGCAATCGTGTCGTTTTCCTCGCTATTTACGTAAGTAAATAGCGATCGAACTATCGAATCAATTTCGTTACTGATAAATCAATATTTATCTCTTTTAGCACAAAACACGTAACTCTACTAAATTATGCATGAAGAAAATGCACTTAACCACTCTATATACATATCGTCTTCCGATGCTCGGGGAATACGACCGTTGCCGAACAGTGACGAAGATTTCTATGTGCATTATCACTTTGGGAGACCTGTACTCGACTACGGCGAAGCCAAAAGGATGAGTTATTATTTTAGCAGTCAATGTATGTATTTCTTCGTAGCGCCTAAACTATTCATCTGATTTTGATGAATAAGGTGTCAATCGATTCGTTATTAAGTCCCGGGTAACATAGGCTACATTTTAACCGACTTCAACAATAGGAGGAGTCGATTTTACATTGTAAAGTCCGAATTTAATTACAGCGTGATTTTTCGAATTTCAATCACAAGTTCTTGTTTGAGTACTATAAGCTTGTATAACTTTTCAACAGATACGCAGTGGAAAGGTTTTGCAAAATATTGGAGAACTTCAAAGCGGCGTCTACTATCTCGTTCAAGGTAAGTTCAGAGCTAATTACATTTATTGGAGAAACTTCATGCCTTATGATATTATTCTTATTCTTTATCGTGTGGTTAATGCCTAACCTGGTGTCAGTTTGTATGTCGCCCATGGGCCTCTGACTTGGCTTTACATGCCGTCGAGAAATATCTCTCAGGCATGCTAGTTTCCTCACGATGTTTTCCTTCACCGAAGCACGTGATAATTATACAATATGCACATGAATCCGAAAAATCAGAGGTGCATCTCTTGGGTGCGAACTCGAGACCTATGACTTGGCAGTCCGATGGTCACACCACTAGACTATCACTGCACTAGACTAACTCTCCTGTAAAGTGAGTAACTTTACAGGAGAGTTGAGTTTGAGTGAAAAAAATGGATCATCATCTGCCTAGCCTTTTCCCAACTATCTTGGGGTCGGCTTCCAGTTTTACCGGATGCAGCTGAATACCAGTATTTTACATGGAGCAACTGCCTATCTAACCTCCACAACCCAGTTAGTACCGGGTAATACGATACCCCTTGGTAAGACTGGTTGTCAGACTTTTTGAGCCTCTGACCACGTAACGACTGTCAAAGATCTACAAATGACAGCCGGGACCAACAGCTTAACGTGCTCACCCATCCACAGACCAACCTAGGCAAGCACGGCTTAACCTAACGATCGACCCGAGCGGCTGTTATCCTTTAGCCACGTGCCCCTCCATGAAAAAAATGGATAATAGGGATATATGCAAGAAATACAAAACTTTTCTCAGTAGATATGCTCCTGGTAGATGACAATACGGTCGCCCCCTATTACACGGGGCTTAAACATAACTAGCGAAATGTGAGTGTAGTACTCACAGGCACTATTAACCGCCCACCTTGTATTCCTTTCAATTTGCAGAAATCGTAATATTTAGACCACATTTTATGAGCATTGAAAGTCACGTATAAGGATCAAAAAAAAACAGCGGTCGTGTGATTCTCGTAAGGAACCAAGTTTGTTACGTTTTTTCTTCAACTTTGAATTACATTCGGAGTTGAAGAAAAAACGACAACGACACCCATGAAAAATACACCGAAAATTTTCGTTGGCACCATCTTGGATTTTCATTTTGACCTCAATTTCATTATCTGAAATATATCTACCACCAAAGTGTTACCATAGAAGAACCAAGAAAAAAGAAAACAATAGTCCAGTGTCAGAGATGTCAACAGTATGGTCATACCAAGAATTATTGTATGAGACCATACAGGTGTGTGAAATGTGGGCAATCACACAAGACTTCCGAATGTCAAAAACGTGACCGAAGCACTCCAGCACTGTGTGCCTTATGTGATGGACCACATCCAGCTAATTACAAGGGATGTGAAGTTTATAAGGAAATCCAAGCAAGAAAACACAAAAACAATATCCCTCCGATAGTAAACAAAACAGCATCTAAAACAGATATGATGCATAATCTGATTACTAATACAGAGCCAAAAAGTCAAGAACAGAGTTTGTCCTATGCAGAAACCTTAAAATCAGCTCAAATAAACACCACTCCTCAGAACACTTTTGACAATACTCACATCCCAGGTCAAATAAACGCGACCCTAGAACAAATCATTATAAAACAGACTGAAAAGTTTGATATCATCCTCCAACAAATGAGTACTCTTATGAGTCTCATAGCTAAGCTCGTCGACAAACTGACAAAATGACTTCACTACGGATTGCGATCTGGAACATCAATGGTCTTGCTAATAACCATGAAGTTAAACTGTTCATGTCTCAACATAAACTAGACATTCTCCTTATCTCTGAGGCCCACTGTAAAGCTAATTCCATAGTAAGGTTTCCAGACTACCACTGCTACATTACCAACCACCCAGACGGTACAAGCCATGCGGGATCCGCTATCATTATAAAAAACACTATCAAACATCATCAAATGCCTAACTATGAAACAGAGCACATCCAAGCCACCACGATAACCGTTCATGACAAATCAGGGGACATCAATGTGGCAGCAGTGTACTGCCCACCTAAACACAATATGACTGAGTTAATGTACTCCAATTTCTTTGACACTCTGGGACACCGCTATATTGTAGGTGGTGATTGGAATGCCAAACATACTTCCTGGGGCTCCCGATTAACGAATACAAGAGGCAAACAGCTGAAACTGAGCGTAGATAAAAACAAATTAAGCACCATATCCACAGGAGAACCTACTAATTGGCCAACTGATACTAAGAAGGTACCAGATCTTATAGATTTCTTCATAGCCAAAGGTCTAACGAAGTTATATATGAAACCTGAGTCTTGTTATGACAGTTCCTCAGATCACACTCCGGTGCTCTTGACAGTTAGTACCAACCTTATAGAGGTGTCAAGATCAATAAGACTGTGTAATAAACTTACAGACTGGAACACATTTCGAGAGCACATTGAGGAATCAATAAACATGAAAATGGCCCTTAAAACACCTGAAGATATAGATGAGGCAGCTAAATATATAACGTCGCTCATACAGGAAGCATGCTGGATGAGTACACCTGAAATCCAAACCTGCAACAACAGTGGAGTAAATAACTATCCTCTAGAAATAAAAAAGGCTGTTCTAGAAAAAAGACGACTTCGAAGAATCTGGCATTTAAGTAGGCTTACTGAAGATAAAACTAATCTTAACAGAGCTGTAGAAGATCTCAAGTCACTGTTGCAAAACTGGCATGATAACTCATTCCAAGAAAAGCTAGAAAACCTAACTGCTACAGAGTCTACAAACTATTCGCTCTGGAAAATAACAAAGGATTTTGACAGACCGCAAGTCGCTAAACCACCCTTGAAGTGCGATGAAGGATGGATGAGAAAACCACAGCAAAAAGCAGACCTATTTGCTGAACATCTGTCAAAAGTATTCCGCCCAAATGATTCTGTGGATGAAGAGTTCGACGACCAAGTAAATACAACTCTAAACCAAGACTTCCAGATGGACCTACCGCCAAAACCTGTATCAGTACGGGAAGTGTGGAAAGTAATAAAGGAGCTAAAGGATAAAAAAGCGCCGGGTTTTGACCTAATAACCAAAGAAATTATTAGGCAACTGCCCCGAAAAGCTGTAACCTACATCACAACAGTATATAATGGGATATTAAGAGTTCAACATTTCCCTGCAATATGGAAAGTATCCCAAATAATTATGGTCTACAAAGACGGAAAACCACCAAGTGAGGTCACATCCTATAGACCTATAAGTTTGCTCCCGATATTATCCAAAATTTTTGAAAAACTCCTACTTCGGCGGATTCTTCCTACTCTAACGGAAAATGGAATCATACCAAGCCATCAATTTGGCTTTAGACAGCAACACTCCACTGTGGAACAGGTGCATAGAGTCTGCGACAAGATAAGGAAGACACTGGAGGAAAAAGAATACTGCTCTGCAGTTTTCTTGGATATACAGCAAGCTTTTGACAGAGTCTGGCACAAGGGCCTGCTATGTAAAATTAAAAGTTGCCTTCCACACAGCTACTTTTTGATATTTAGTTCATACCTCTCAGGAAGACTGTTCCAGGTCAAAGAAGGTGAAACTACATCGAATTTTTTTGAAATACAAGCTGGTGTACCGCAAGGGTCAGTGTTGGGCCCTATACTCTACACTATTTTCACAGCTGACCTCCCATGCTCGAATACCATCACAACAGCTACATTCGCCGATGATACCGCTATCCTGGCGAGTCACAAGGACCCAGTAATAGCCTCAAAAATCTTACAAGAAGGCCTAGACGAGACAACAAAATGGCTTGGAAATTGGCGGATTAAAGCCAGTACTTCAAAATCAGTGCAGGTTACTTATACCCTACGCAAAGGCAATTGCCCCTCGGTGAAACTAGAAAACGCCACCGTTCCTCATCAAAACTCTGTCAGATACCTTGGTCTTCATCTTGATAGGCGTATGACATGGAATGAGCACATCAAGAAGAAACGAGATGAGCTGAATATTAAATACAAAAGCATCTTGTGGTTGTTAGGTCGAAACAGCAAACTGTCAGTAGACAATAAATTACTATTGTATAAGACGATCCTGAAACCTGTATGGATGTATGGCCTACAGCTGTGGGGTAGTGCTTGTAACTCCTCCATCATACGAATCCAAAGAATGCAGAACATAATCCTCCGAACAATCAGTAATGTCCCCTGGTATGTGACTCCACGAACACCTGGAAATGCTCACAGTGAGAGAAGAAATTGCCAACGTCAAGACTAGATACAGGGAACGGCTAGAAGCCCACCCCAATACCCTTGCACGACAGCTCACAATTCTCAGCTATGCAAAACGCCTTAAAAGAAAAGACATCCTATAGGGCAGAGAATTACGAGTAGATGTTCTCGCTGGAGGGCACACTCTGAATGAGAGAAGCATGGAACACATCTGCTAAAAGTGAATGCACTGATTGCAGATGCAATAGAGAAAAAAAAAAAAAAAAAAAATTTCATTATCAGCGCCCCCAAAAACCAAGAAAACGACATCCATGAAGAAAAAACCGAAAATTTTCCTCGGCGCCATCTAGGATTTTAATTTTGACATCATTTTCATTATCAGCGACCCCAAAAACCACGAATACGACACCCATGAAAAAAAATATAGTAATAATAATTATTATCAACCACGAAGGGGTTATCGGGGTCTATTCGCTCGCTTCGCTCGCTCAGTCGACCCCGATATACACTTCTTGTTGTAGTACCTCCTACTACACACACACAGCATACGGCATTTTCTTACGTGACTATTTCTACTATATTGATGCAGTGTTCATCGATTTTATAAAACGTTATCACGTCATGAAAAAAGGCTCGGAACAAAATGTCGTTTTATTAAAAGATGCATACCAAAACTCGATTTTGTGAAAAGCCTCGATGACAATATAACAATTTTAATTTTGTAAAAAGTGATCCAGTTAAAGAAAAAAAATAAAATGATGCTGATGATGATGGTGATGCCACCTCTGGCTCTAATGACTTCTTGGAGCCGGTTTGGCAATCCATCCATGATATCTTGGATATCGAATTGGAGCATATTGTGCCACTGCTCTACCACAGCCGTCTTGAGCTCTCCTAGGGTCGTAAGGGCTGGTACTCTTGCTCCGACACGTCTTTTAAGTATTAGGTACACATCTGCCCCAACCTCTCCGGGTTTACAGATGTGTTAAATAAGTTCTCTTTCTTCCCTATCCATCTCCAGGTGGACATGATACCAGGGACCGTGAGCAGTACGGCAGAGTGCGCGCAGTGGGACTGGGTGACGGCGGCGCGGGGCCGGCTGCAGCGCTACCTCAAGCCGCACCAGCGAGCCTCCACCCGCGCCCGCCTGGCTGACATGGCTGCCAGGACTACTCCTCACGACTGTAAGTATACAGAGTGGATACTGAGCGCAGTGGGACTGGGTGACGGCGGCGCGGGGCCGGCTGCAGCGCTACCTCAAGCCGCACCAGCGAGCCTCCACCCGCGCCCGCCTGGCTGACATGGCTGCCAGGACTACTCCTCACGACTGTAACTATATTTGGGACCCGGAATTATGACAAAAAATAGTTCTAAGAATTATCTTTCGGCACATCCTTACTAACTGTGCCTATAGTTGGTGCCAGTTAAGATCACAAAAGAGGTCATTGACCCACCTACATTTATAAAAGTTCTTAACTTTGAAATCCAAAAATAAGCCTGTTCAAGTCTGGAATCATCATCTATCATGATCTTTAACATTTTTTCTAATGAAAAACGATACATGGTTTATTTGTTTTGTTTCGTACGAAGAGATATTAGGAAAAGGGCAATGACCGCTATTACGATCTTAACTGGCACCAACTATAGTAATCTTCGTCCACGTGAAACTATTATAAAATATTACTCCCCTTGATTATAAAATTATGAAAATATTAGAGACGATTTAACTTTTTTTTTTTTACTATGTACGCTTATTTTATACGATTTCATTTCGAATAACTTTTAATAATACGAGTTGTTTATATTATTTGTAATGGTTTATTGCAAAATCTCAAAATCATAATCTCAACACTTTAAGATATCAAACGTTTTATAAATTTACAAGTCATAATCTCAACTGAGATTTTCAATGTTGAAATTATGATTATTGATCTTATGTACCAATCCTAGCGGTACCACGGGTAAAAAAAACATGCCGGGCAGTCTTTGGGGACTGCCGATAGAAGTGAAAACTAAGTGACTTGTGAACTGTATCGTCGAGCTATTAGATTATTATTTTTGAATTATTTTTAGGCTGTAACGAAATGTTTTTTTTTTCTCTCACCCGTTTAAACCTTCCCTGAACTACGACAAACATTTCAAAACCAAAATCAGCTAAATCGGCCCAGCCGTTCTCGAGTTTTAGCGAGCACAAACGAACGATGACGCGAGTTTTCATGATTTTTCACCCAAAAGTGCTCAACGCGCCTAAAGAAGTTTTCACTTCAAAAAACTTCCCGTGGTACTACTGGATGACGTGGTACTTCGGGATGTTTTTTTTACCCGTGGGACCACTGGTAGTAGCACTGGTTTTACCACGGGCAATAAACCATTGTAATCACCTTTTAAAACCCCCTGCCATTTAATACCCCACTCGATGGTACTGGAAGACGAAATTTCGATCTTCGCGATATGGCATCCCAAATCCGCCATTTTTTTTGTTTTTTTTTTTGTTTAGCTAGTCACATTCGCGACACTAAGGCCCAGCGCACACCGCTGGAGGTGCAGCGGAGCGCATTTGAAGACAACAATTTAATATAAACCTTATCTACCTTGATATACGGTCGCGCGCATGCTCTTGTAGTAGCCTGAGGGCGCTCCGAGTACCGCGTGCGAATTTATTCTTATTTTGACCGTATATCAAGGTAGTTAAGGTTTATATTAAATTGATGTCTTCGAATGCGCTCCGCTGCACTTCCAGCGGCGTGCGCTGGGCCTAAGACGAATCTAGCTACTTATAATTATTCCACATCTGAACGGATTTGGAAAAATTCCGTTTATGAGTTAAACATACAAGTCAAACACATAACCCTCCTTTTGGGCTTCGCCACAGTCGGGGCATACATAATAACAGTTTTGTTTGTTTGTTTCGTAGTGAACGCGTGGTCGGGCTACAAACACCGGTGCGACTGCCTCACGCCGCGGTCACTGTGTGCTCAGCAGAGGAAACAGTTGCTTGCGTAAGTCACCAAACATCTTATTATTGTTGATTCTTCTTATTTCCGTGTTGATGAAACTCAAATGGTGTTAGACCAGTACGTAGCCACCTGCACAGCTCAACAATTTTATTCCAAACGCCTCGCACACCCTGGCTAGCTAGCACTCGGTAACGCAGTCTATAGTTGATGCCAGTTAAGATGAGAATAGCAGTCATTGGTGTCGATTCTGTTGTGCACAAACTAAACTTAATTTAGGCTATTGCTATCTTTTTCTCTCTAATAAAACGAGTAAGAGACGGACGTAATTTAGAGCTGTCAAATTTAATTCGAACTAATATTTCCATACAAATGAAGGGTGCACGTAAAAACATGTCGACTAAAACACGGTGAAGTGCAAGGCATAAACTAGTTTGACATCTCTAACTTAGTTCATAGCTATAGCCGTCCTTTTCTCGTACTGCCTTTTAGTAAAAGATGGCATTAGCCTAAATTAAGTTTAATTTGTGCACAACAGAATCGACACCTTTGACCCACCTACGTTTATTAAACTTCTTAGCTTTGAAAACCAAAAATAACCCTGTTCAAGTCTGGAATCGTCATCTATCGTGATCTTCAACATTTTTTGCACAATCATTTTTTAAGAAAATGGTAGGATCAAATATTACCTACTTATACCTACATACTTTGTCAAGTAAAAATGATGATCATGATTGTACACGTGCATTAGTAAAGGTTAAAGGCGCTCGTGGCTAAATAATAAGAGCAGCTCGGAAGTTAAGCCGCGCTTGCCTAGGTTGGTCCGTAAATGGGTGACCGCCCATTACATACCGAGCTTCCTCCGCGCCTCAGAAAGCACGTTAAGTCGATGGTCCCGGCTGTCATTTGCAGATCCTTGACAGTCGTTACAGGTAGTCTGACAACCAGCCTGGTTGTCAGACTACCTGTAACGACCATGGGGTATCGTATTACCCAGTACTAACTGGGTTGTGGAGGTCAGATAGGCAGTCGCTCCATGTAAATTACTGGTATTCAGCTACATCCGATTAGACTGGAAGCCGACCCCAACATAGTTGGGAGAAAGTTGGGCTGATGATTACAAGAATATGAACTCAAATGCAAAGTAAAATATTCTATGTTTTGTTACAGTGGACTATGGGGAGGGCCAATGTGCAGTAGTGGACACCTGAAGGCTGCTATGTAAGTTTATTATACAAGGTGTTAACCAGCGATTCCCAAAGTGGTCCAGGTGGACCCCTAGGGGTCCACGGGAGACCCGTCGGGGGTCTACGTTGGCGTGAAAAAAAAATGGGGGTTCACAAGTTGTAAGTGGGTATCTAATTTCGATACAAAAGAACAAAAATGTTGGCTTGGCTTTATCCACAGACGTATAAAGATGAACGTAACACACATGCCTAATAACTACTACATACCAACCCGCCCACATACCTACAAATGTTTAGTAAAAGCTTGTAATAATAATAAAAAGGTAAAAAAACCTAGGGTGGTACCCCCTACGGTGGTACGGTTAAATATATAATACCCTCTTCTTTTCCCGGTCCTTACTTGAAAAAGTAATAATCAAATATTTACTTACCTATTGTACTCCTTGGGATAGTTAAAGTATGATATATTTTTATTTTTTCTAGTATTATTCATACACACAGTACAATAGACAACCATTATTAATAAATATCACGATTTTACATTCAAATATTCAAACATGTCACACATCAATCCTGAGATTGTCAACTGACTGTGACAGCATAAACCTTCCAGTCTCGCCGCGTACGCGACAAGCGGCCAGTGGTAACGCACACATGCCCCGCGTGCTTGTAGTAGTGCAACCAATTCGCGCGGTTGTATGAAGCTTATACTCTGTTCCATTTACTTACTCATGTGCTAATGGCCTCAACCAGTGATTCCCAAAGTGGTCCAGCTGGACTCCCAGGAGTTCACGGCAAACCCGTCGGGGGTCTACGATGGCGTGAAAAAAAAGGGGGTTCACAAGTTGTAAGTGGGGGTTCACAAGTTGTAAGTGGGGGTCCACGAAAATGTATCTGGTTTCGATACTAAAGAACAAAAATGTTAGCTTGGCTTTATCTATCAATATAGGCAGATAATAAGCTAAGTACTCGAAAAAGTAAAAAAAAAAACAAATGTTCCGGTGATGACAGGTTGTATTTCGGTGAAAATGGTCGTATTGAGACTTTAAAAAAGCATTTCAAAGCTATAAGATCATAATCTTCAGATTTTTTGCAAAAAAAAAATCTTAGGTACTACGGTCCTCATGCAATCTTAACAGATAGCGCGGAAAAACAATATATTTTACCTTTTTTTTTTTTCTACGGGCTTGAAATTAAATGCAGCATTTTGATTCCACTGGATGCGAGTCGCACGGGACCGTGCAATGTGGCGACACTTGAAGGAGACCTATGTCCAGCAGTGGACGTCTTGCGGCTGAAATGATGATTTTGATTCTGTATGTACTACGTGTGTTGCAGCATGGCGTTCTTCGGTATGATGGAGGATATGGATTTCAACCCTGCCAAGCCCGAGACGAGTGCGGATGGCGATAAGGTAATATTATCAGTATTAATAGACGCAGCAACGGGGCGGGGCTAGAGAGCGTTTCTATGTTGCGAGTGCAAGCAAAAATTAGCTTAGTGGTGATCAGGCGGGAGTGTCCTCGATAGTACATCAATCATCGTCTGCCTGCCTTGTCCCAACTATGTTGTCAGTCTAACCGGATGCAGCTGAATACCAGCATTTTTAACCGACTTCCAAAAAGAGCAGGTTATCAATTGTTTTTTTTTTGTGTTTATGTTCAACGATATCTTCGCCAATAGTGAGCTAATTTTCATAGTTATTTTTTTGTTTTGAAGAATATTATTTCGCGGTGGTCCCGTTTAAATTTGGTGACGATCTGATGCTGATCTTCGGAGATATACAATGGAACTCTTAAAAAATAGACGGTAAATCTGTCGTGATTGCTGCAATCGCTTGGATGTTTATTGTTTACACAACATCATAACGTAATATCACGCCTATATATGCTCTGAGGGGTACGTAGATGTGTACAGAACACCCAGATTACGACAATTAGGTATGTTAAGTTCCATTTTATTGGGGATAAGCCATGACATGTATTATTAATTAATAATGTAAAATAAATGCATCTATAACGATATAGGATATTGGTGTCAATTCTGTTGTGCACAAACTAAACTTTATTTAGTCTATCGACAATCGACATCATTATATACAACTAAAATGAAAAAATAAAAACATTTTTTGCAAAAAATAAAACCGACTTCAAAAACGAGAGAAGTCGTTGGCAAATGAAACTAAATCAAACAAACAAAAGGCACCGACTTCTAAAGCTAAAGTTATTTTTCACGGTTTTGTGTTTTTGAAGTCGGTTTTATTTTTTGCAAAAAAAGTTTTTTTCATGGAGCGACTGAGTTTGTTTCTTTACCAGTGTGCGAAGGTATCCGAAAGGGTTGTGTGGTATATAATATTAACTTTATATTTGTCCGCAGCCTCCAAACGAGATGGAACCAGAAACGACAAGCAGAGAGTTGCAGCAGGGGGACGGGACGGGCGCTAAGTGAGTATTTAATAAATTACGTTAAGTTAGGTAAAGCGCAGCAAAGAGCAGCGGTGGCCTAGTGATAGCGGCCCCGACTTACGAACAGTAAGTCGTGGATTCGCATCCAGACAGGCTCATTACTTTGTGTAATTTATTTCATCATCACTGCTCTCAAAACGGTGAAGGAAAACATCGTGAGGAAACCGGCACGTCCTAGAACCAAAAATTTAAAGCAATGTGACATCTACCAATCCGCACTGGGCCCGCGTGGTGGGTTATAGCCCATTCCCTCTCATAGAGAGGAGGCCTGTGTCCCAACAGTTGGTCCATTTTTAGGGTTCCATAGCCGAAGAGACATGGGGTATGTTTATATTAGCCGTGTGGTATCCGGCAGAGTAGAATAGAACCAACCCATTACACTTACGGGTGTCGTATAGGGCTACTAATGTCTGAGGCAGAACACCTTGCGCCTCCGTAGACCAGAGAATGGGCAGCAGCGTTTTCTGTTAGTCTTTCATCACTGCGATCTTCGGCTACTACACTACTACAACAGCCCATAACGTCCACTGCTGGACATAAGCCTCTCCCATGATGGGAGGAATTAGCCGTAATCTCCACGCTTGGCAGGCGGATTGGAGATCGCAGTGATGAAAGACTAACAGAAAACGCTGCTGCCCATTCTCTGGTCTACGGAGGCGCAAGGTGTTCTGCCTCAGACATTAGTCGCCTTATACGACACCCGTGACTGTAATGGGTTGGTTCTATTCTACTCTGCCGGATACCACACGGCTCCCTTACTACGATACGACGACGAATCGCAGTTGGTCGGTATTATTTGCTGGACTATAAGCATCATCATCAGCCTACAGCAGTCCTCTGCTGGACATGTGCCTACTCAATCACACGCCACTCAACTCGATCCTCAGCAACTCTCACCCAGTTGCCACGAGCCACCCTGCGAAGACCGTCGCTCCATGCTCGTCTGAGAGCGTCCCACCTTCCGTTTGACGATTTGCGCACTATCTAAATATATAAAAGAAGAAACTGACTGACTGACTGACTGACTGACTCATCTATCAACGCACAGCCCAAACCGCTGGGTCTACAGATTCCAAATTTGGCAAGTAGGTTCCTTATGTGGTCTAGGGGTGCACTAAGAAAGGATTTTTCAAAATTCACCCCCTAAGGGGGTTAAACGGGGCTCCAAAGTTTGTATGGGGAAACAAGATTAGTTAGACTATTTTATTCGAAACTTCACAGAAGTTCTCCTATTGATAAATGAGTAGAAACGGGTTTCAGGGTTTTTCAAAATTCAACCCCTAAGAGGGGGAAATAGGGTGGCAAATTATAAAAATCAATGAATAGCCCAAACCGCTGAGTCTAGAGATTCCAAATTTGGCACATTGGTTCCTTATGTGGTCTAAGGGTGCACTAAGAAAGGATTTTTCAAAATTCAACCCCTAAGGGGTTAAACGGGGCTTCAAAGTTTGTATGGGGAAACAAAATTAGTTAGACTACACACATCAAAAGTGTCTAGGGATCAAGCATTTTTATGCGGATTTCTTGAGATTGAGATGTGGCTTTGTAATAAATTTATGATTTTATAAATTTATATGGATCCTTTTTGGTGCATTTCATAATTTGAATCAGGAACTCTCAATCAAATTCGAGTAAAAGATGAAAATAAGCTGTCAATATTTTCCCTATAAAAACATACAACGCATTGAAGACATTATTAGTGCTACTGTTTCCCTACTACTGATTAAAACCAACGTTATTATGGAGCGGCGACGTCATTTAAGCAGGGAAGAAATGCTCAGAGCCGTGGGAATGATAGAAGCTGGTTCCCGGCAACGTACTGTAGCTTTAGCTCTGAATACAGGTCAGAGTGTTATCAGTCGACTTTGGACACGTTACCGAAGCACTGGTACCGTGGCTGAGCGCCATGGAGGACGGTATCGCTGCACCACACGGAGACAAGACCGATACATTCAAATCTTAACTCGAAGAGCTCCAACAATAACCGCCATGATGTTAGCCGTGAGGCTTCATCACTCTTCAGGGAACTTAATTAGCGACCAAACAGTCAGAAACCGCTTGCATGAAGTGAACCTTCATTCCCGAAGACCGCTACGGGTACCACCTATAGCAATGCACAATCGTAGGATTCGATATCAATGGGCTCTTGAACACAGAAATTGGGCAGAAGAACAATGGCGTTTCGTGTGCTTTTCTGATGAGTCTCGTTTTGGTATGAGACCGGATACAAGACGTATACGACACTGGAGAACCCCTGGACGCCAACAGCGATTAAAATCCTGCCAGGAAGTCCATCCTTATAGTGGTGGAACCATCATGGTATGGGCGGGTATTTGGATCGGCGGAAGAACTGAGTTGATTTGGATCAGAGGCAACCTCAACGCTCAAATTTATGCTGAGACGATTGTATCAGACGTCATCGTTCCTCTACAAGTGCAAATCGGTCCCTTATTTCAGTTAATGCATGATAATGCACGACCGCACACCGCAAGAGTTGTAAGACAGACTCTCGCCGCAGCTAACATCAATGTCCTGCCCTGGCCTGCTCAGTCGCCAGACTTGAACCCGATTGAGCATGCATGGGATATGCTACAGAGAAGAGCTCTGCTGAATATGGAGGGTATCCAGTCGCAAGAAGACCTTTTTTTGTTGTTGCAACGAACATGGGCGGCCATTCCACAGCGTGATTTGGATGAACTCATTTTGAGTATGCCAAACCGATGTTCTTGTGTTGTTAGTATTCGCGGTAGAAACACGGATTATTAATTGTTTAAGTTACCCAATAAAATTTTAAAGAAAACTGTGTTTTCAGTCATTTTTTCGAACTTTAATGTTAGTGGTTCAAATGTCAAAAATCCCTTTATTAGGAAAATGGCAAATTTCTTTATTAATGCAAAGGTGACTTGGTTTATCGTTACTGTGACAAACGAAAACACTTTATTTGATGAATCCTTAAAGAAAATTTTAATTAATATCAATCAGGAGAAAAGTTATTGCAAAAATATATGTTGATCCCTAGATACTTTTGATGTGTGTATTTTATTCGAAACTTCACAAGAGTGCTCCTATTGATAAGTGAGTAGAATCGGGTTTCAGAGTTTTTCAGAATTCAACCCCTAAGAGGGGGAAATGGGGTGGCAAAGTATAAAAATCAATGCACAGCCCAAACCGCTGGTTCTACAAATTTCAAATTTGGCATTTAGGTTCCTTATGTGGTCTAAGGGTGCACTAAGAAAGGATTTTTCAAAATTCAACCCCTACGGGGTTAAACGGGGCTTCAAAGTTTGTATGGGGAAACAAAATTAGTTAGACTATTATATTCGAAACTTCACAAGAGTGCTCCTATTGATAAGTGAGTAGAATCGGGTTTCAGGGTTTTTCAGAATTCAACCCCTAAGAGGGGGAAATGGGGTGGCAAAGTATAAAAATCAATGCACAGCCCAAACCGCTGGTTCTACGAATTCCAAATTTGGCAAATAGATATATAAGAAAGGCTTTTTCAAAATTAACCCCCTAACTAAGGGGTTGATACGGGGGTCCAAAGATTACATGGGGAAATAAGATTAGTTAGATTACTTTATTCGAAACGTAACAGGAGTACTCCTATCGATAAATGAGTTAACATTTGTGTTTCAGGTTTTTTTCAGAATTCAACCCCTAAAGGGGGAATTGGGGTAACAAAGCCTGAAATTCAACATAAGTATTGTCTGTATGGTGGATTGGGTCGGGTGTATCACAACAACAACAATTTTAAGATTTAATGTGGCGGACCTGAATTACCATCATTCCCTATTGGGGTGCGATGGGGTTGAAATGTCTAAAAATCAATATGGGTGTCGAAACCAAGATTATCAGGGGTGCTGATGTCGAAAATGGCATTTATTTTGAGATCCAGAAGATGGCGGATTCAACTTCTATACAGGGTTATTGTTGGTTTATTGTGATGATTGCGATAACGATGATGATGATTGTGATAACGATGATGATGATTGTGATTACGATGATAATGATTGTGATTACGATGATAATGATTGTGATTACGATGATGATTGTGATAATGATCATGATGATTGTGATGATGATTTTGATTACGATGATAATGAGTTTGATAACAATGATGGTGATTGTGATAGTGATAGTGATTGTGATAGTGATGGCGATTGTGATAGTGACGGTGATTGTGATCGTGATAGCGATGGTTGTGATAACGAGGATGAAGATTGTGATGATGATGATTATGATTAAGATGATAATGATTGTGATTACGATGATATTGATTGTGATAACGATGATGGTGATTGTGATAGTGATTTTGATGGTGATTGTGATAATGATAGTGATGGTGATTGTGATAGTGACAGTGATTGTGATAGTGATGGTGATTGTGATAGTGACAGTGATTGTGATAGTGATGGTGATTGTGATGGTGATAGCGATGGTGATCGTGATTGTGACAGTGATGGTGATTGTGATAATGATGTAGATGATTGTGATTACGGTGATAATGAATGTGATAACGAGGTTAGTGATTGTGATAACGCTTGTGATAAAGAGGATAGTGATTGTGATTATGATTGTGATAACGAGGTTAGTGATTGTGATAATGATTGTGATGGTGATAGTGATTGTGATAGTGATTGTGAGTGATTGTGATAGTGATTGTGATAGTGATTGTGATAGTGATTGTGATAGTGATTGTGATAGTGATTGTGATAGTGATTGTGATAGTGATTGTGATAGTGATTGTGATAGTGATTGTGATAGTGATTGTGATAGTGATTGTGATAGTTATTGTGATAGTGATTGTGATAGTGATTGTGATAGTGATTGTGATAGTTATTGTGATAGTGATTGTGATAGTGATTGTGATAGTGATTGTGATAGTGATTGTGATAGTGATTGTGATAGTGATTGTGATAGTGATTGTGATAGTGATTGTGATAGTGATTGTGATAGTGATTGTGATAGTGATTGTGATAGTGATTGTGATAGTGATAGTGATAGTGATAGTGATAGTGATTGTGATAGTGATTGTGATTGTGATAGTGATTGTGATAGTGATTGTGATGGTGATTGTGATAGTGATTGTGATAGTGATTGTGATTGTGATAGTGATTGTGATGGCGATTGTGATAGTGATGGTGATGGTGATTGTGATGGTGATTGTGATGGTGATGGTAATTGTTTTAGTGATGGTGATTGTGATTACGATGATAATGATTGTGATTACGGTGATGGTGATTGTGATAGTGATTTTGATGGTAATTGTGATGGTGATGGGGATTGTGATAGTGATTGTGATTTCGATGGAGATTGTGATGGTGATTGTGATGATGATTGTGATAATGATTGTGATAATAATGGTGGCTGTGATAGTGATGGTGATTGATTGATTGTCACTTACGGGATATCTTCCGTGATTAGAAATTGTTTTGAGCTCAATATAAGTTTAGTTTTAAACCGTGAAAGCTTAAAACAGTGTAGTGATGGTGATTTTGATAGTGATGGTGATTGTGATAGTGATAGTGATTGTGATTACGAAGATAATGATTGTGATAACGATGATGGTGATTGTGATAGCGATGGTGATGGGGATTGTGATGGTGGTTGTGATGGCGATAGTGATTTTGATGGTGATTGGATTGTGATAGTGATGGAGATTGTGATTGTGATAACGATGATAATGATTGTCATTACGACGATAATGATTGTGATAACGATAATGATGATTCTGATTACGACGATCATGATTGTGATAACGATGATGATGATTGTGATAGTGATTTTGATGGTGATTGTGATTTTGATAGTGACGGTGACTGAGATGGTGATAGCGATGGTGATGTTGATTGTGATTGTGACAGTGATGGTGATAATGATGAAGGTGATTGTGATTACGATGATAATGATTGTGATAGTGATTGTGATTGTGATGGCGAATGAAATGGTGATGGTGTTAACGATGATAATGATTGTGATTACGATGATGATGATTGTGATTACAATGATGATGATTGTGATAACGATGATCATGATTAAGATAGTGATTTTGATGGTGATGGTGATTGTGATAGTGACGGTAATTGTGATGGTGATAGCGATGGTGATTGTGACAGTGATGGTGATAATGATGAAGGTGATTGTGATTACGATGATAATGATTGTGATAATGATAGTGATGATGATTGTGATAGTGATTTTGATGGTGATTGTGATTGTGATTGTGATAGTGACGGTGACTGAGATGGTGATAGCGATGGTGATGGTGATTGTGATTGTGACAGTGATGGTGATAATGATGAAGGTGATTGTGATTACGATGATAGTGATTGTGATAGTGATTGTGATTGTGATGGCGATTGAAATGGTGATGGTGTTAACGATGATAATGATTGTGATTACGATGATGATGATTGTGATTACAATGATGATGATTGTGATAACGATGATCATGATTAAGATAGTGATTTTGATGGTGATGGTGATTGTGATAGTGACGGTAATTGTGATGGTGATAGCGATGGTGATCGTGATTGTGACAGTGATGGTGATAATGATGAAGGTGATTGTGATTACGATGATAATGATTGTGATAATGATAGTGATGGTGATTGTGATAGTGATGGCGATTGTGATCATGATGATTGTTATTAAGATGAAAATGATTGAGATTACGATAATAATGATTGCGATGACGAGGATGGAGATTGTGATGATGATGGTGATAACGATGAAATGATTGTGATTACGATGATAATGATTGTGTTTACGATGATGATGATTTTGATTACGATGATGATGATTGTGATAACAATGATGATTATTAAGATAAAGATTTTGATTGTGATGGTGATTGTGATAGTGATGGTGATTTTGATAGTGATGGTGATTGTGATAGTGATAGTGATTGTGATAGTGATTGTGATTACGATGATAATGATTGTGATAACGATGATGGTGATTGTGATAGTGATTATGATGGTAATTGTGATGTTGATGGTGATTGTGATAGTGACGGTGATTATGATGGTGATAGCGATGGTGATGGGGATTTTGATGGTGATTGTGATTGTGATGGTATTGTGATAATGATTGTCATAATGATGGTGGTTGTGATAGTGATGGTGATGTTGATTGTGATAATGATGGTGACTGTGAAAGTGATGGTGATTGTGATAATGATTGTGGTTATGATAGTGATGGTGATTGTGATAATCATTGTGTAATGATGGTGGTTGTAATAGTGATGGTGATTGTGATTATAATAATTGATTGTGATGACTATGAAATTTGGCACATAGATAGTTTGTAACCTGGATTAACGTACAACACTAATTATCCCTTTAGTATGATTCAGTGGGACAGTTACCGAACTGCACGCGGGCGAAGCCGCGGGCAACAGCTAGTAGGCGTATAATTAACGACCCGAATGGCGCAGGCTGCCTTACGTTCTTAGGGTCTCGGGTCAGAATCCCGGTCGCAGCAAGTGTTTGTGTGGTGAGCATGGACATTTGTTTCCCAGTCATGGATGTTATATACAAACAAAAAAAGTATATCAACTATCTGGTGTCCACGACACAAGCCTCGTTGCTTAGTGTGGCACTAGACGGTGCTGTATGTAATGTCCAGCAATTAAAAAAAAATATATATTGACATTTTTATAGACAAAATATATTTATACATATAATTTTTATTTTTTTATTTACGACTAATAATGTTATGACCAACTAGCTGACGTCCCGCGGTTTCACCCGCGTAGTTCCCGTTCCCGTGGGAGTATGGGAATAAAATATAGCCTATACGGATTCGGAAGAATCCCTCTAAGTAATGGTAAAAGAAATGTTTAAATCGGTCCAGTAGTTTTTGAGCCTATTCAATACAAACATACAAAAATACAAAGGTTTCCTCTTTATAATATTAGTATAGATGTGGAATGTATTATTATTAAATATTAGTTTTTTCCTGACTTTACGATGATTAGGTATTTCATTTTGTGTTAAATTTATTATTGTTATAACAGTTCGACACAAATGTAAATTTGTTGAAGAATAATAAATAAATAAACACCATTGTTTCCAGACCACCGGAGGACGCGCCAGACAGCGTGGAGAGTATAGGTAGTGCTGAAAGCCACGCGAGCCGCGAGACTGCCGACAGCGCCGAGACTGCCGACAGCGGTATGTACCACTTACCACAAGGTTATACCCACACCGGCTTTAAAGTAGAATTTTTATATCTAAACTAGTTTATGTGTAGCCTATGTCCATCCGGAACAATGTACTATCGGGGACATTCCCGCCTGATCAAATCACCACTATGCTAATTTTTGCTTGCACTCTCAACTTAGAAACGCTCTCTAGCCCCGCCCCGTTGACTTTGTATAGAAATAATGAATGAAAGACAACACCGATCGGCCGAGCGCACTGACGACGAACGCCAATCGAGAGTTATTGTTATTTTGCGCGCCAAAGTTGACGCTTTCCTAATAGGCTTAAACTATAAGGGGGCATGGCTCGGCGCCTACGCATGATTTAAGCAAAAAAAAATTAACTGATCAGGCGGAAAAGACAAAGACTGTACAGACACAAGCTCCAATATGTAAACACTTAACAACTTTTAAAAGTGCGATACTCCTGCTATTCTGATTATGGCTGAACGCACACCCGGGACGGGATTTTTTTTTTATCAATGGACATTCAAACGTATTGATATAGAAATACGACATAAATTGCTATGCTTTAAACTGAAACCCTGGCATCCCTTGGCATCGAAAGGGATTTGTATTGAAAGACGCGCCACGGTCGTATTTCTATATCAATACGTTTGAATGTCCATTGGCAAAAATTTTAATCCCTTGCCATGCCGTCCCGGTCTGCGTTTACTTTAAAACATTACGACCACAATATTCTGAAACTCATATTTTATGAATAAGATTTTATCTCTAAGTTGCAATACTTAACTCTCACTTAATACTTACTTCTTGCCAAAATTGCTTTTATATTTAGGAAAGTGTACAATTTTTTTTTGTGAAAAAATTGGAATAATGTTTTTAATCAACATTCATTTATTTCCAAGCAACTTTGGCTCGTAGATATCTGGGGGCTCGAAAGTGCCCCCAGATGTCGAGCAAAAAAAAGCTAAATGGCCAAGTCTATCTATTTATTACATATATTATATCTCAAAACTTTTTACGGTAGAAGAACTGAGTTGCGAGACTTGTTTTTTTTTATTAGTTATGTTTTTGATGGTATATACCTTACAGAGTAAAAAATGGCGATATGTTATGTGATAAAATTCATGATGTGTTAGTAAATTGAACCTTAAAACTATGTTAGTATCACTTCACTTGTGCACTATGCCACTGTACGTTCATGTGGCACTTGCCCGTGGAAGCGACGGAACACCACTCCCTGCCGCCTAAAGTCCTCCTCCAAGACGAGGTGCAGATAACTACGTAATATCAGTACCGCAGAATGACATTTCATGTTTTCCTATTTGACCCAAAGGTTGACTGGTAGAGAATGCCTTGTGGCATTAAGTCCGCCTTGTACCACTTTTGTACATGAAGTTTAAATAAATAATAGTACATTATGATTTAAGTGCGGTAAGTTGAAAATTACGGCAGAGGCGATATTGCTAATTTGAAATTCGATATTTTTTACTTTTTTAGGGTTCCGTACCCAAAGGGTAAAAACGGAACCCTATTACTACGACTTCGCTGTCTGTCCGTCTGTGCGTCTGTCCGTCTGTCCGTCTGTCTGTCACCAGGCTGTATCTCATGAACCGTGACAGCTAGACGGTTGAAATTTTCACAGATGATGTATTTCTGTTGCCGCTATAACAACAAATACTAAAAACAGAATAAAATTAATATCTAAGGGGGGCTCCCATACAACAAACGTGATTTTTAGGGTTCCGTACCCAAAGGGTAAAAACGGAACCCTATTACTAAGACTTCGCTGTCTGTCCGGCCGTCTGTCCGTCTGTCTGTCACCAGGCTGTATCTCATGAACCGTGACAGCTAGACAGTTGAAATTTTCACAGATGATGTATTTCTGTTGCCGCTATAACGGCAACTATCAAAGCGCACGTATGTCATACGACGTTTTATAACACATTTGCGAGGAAATAAATAAAACTCGGACTTTCTTAAACGATTAAATCAGTAGTTATAATAATTTTTACTTGTTCATAAATTAGCGATGCGCGCGCATCAGTGCTTTTTTTAAGGCAAAGGCACAAAAACAGCCAGTATTAAAAGTAAATTAATATTTTTGTGTTTTTGTTACAGATAAATTGTTGTAATTTATTGTCAAAATTAAATAAATTAAATAATAAAGTTTATTTATTATATTTTATCTCCCAAAGTTAATTTGATTCATAAAATGTTGACCACATAATAACTGACATAAAAACTCTTTACAAAAATTTAAAAAAGTACCGTTCGTTTTAGACGGAGCATCTTAGTAAACCGTGCATTTTTACATTTCGATAACGCACAAGTACGTAATGAGATACATTACGATATTGAAATTGGTGAAATAAGAGACTCTTTACGAGCAAATGTGTTATAATAGTACATTATGGTACAAGTGTGTAATGTTGGTGTAATCACCAACATTACACAGCAAACACACACAAACATTGCTCAGCGGTAATCCGCTGAGGCGCCATTGAGACCCGAGCCGTTGGGTGAAGGTTTAAGAGTTCCGAGGACGGTAATCATCAATACACACGCGTATCATACGACGTTTTTCAACACACTTGTGAAGAAAATAATACTAAAAAATATATTTTATTACAGAAACTTTTTTAAGAACAAAGCAACTCCACCAATAAAAAAAAACCCTCTATCTCACGTGTGAATAATAGCAATGAAAAAATCAGTTTGATTTACGAAAATGCATGAGCAAGCAATAGGGTACATTAATTTATTTGTACCATTGAACACGATCTTTTTGGTATCGAAACTTTTTTGAGAACAAAGCAACTCAAGCAATAAAATAAAAAAAAACTGTAGCTCACTTGTTAATAATACTAATAAAAAAGTCACAGTTTGATTATGTGCCTAATTGCGGTGAAATTAGAGCCATTTTATGAGCAAGTGTGTTGAAAATAACATTTCGTTGTTTCAGCGGAGAGTGGCGAGGGAGTTGTCTGTGCGGAGGGCCAGCCCGCGCCCGCCGCGGACAAGGACAGCGACTCCAACACCACGTGCGACCTGGACGACTGTGAGTTATACTAGCTGGTCACGGACCCTTCACGGTGCTGTCTACCAAGCATTCTGTACATCTAACTAAGTAACTCTACGCATAAAATCCTGCTGGGAAATGATAGTTTTTCTTTGGTGTGAATTACGTTGTACGGTAGAACCCAATGTTACGCACTCAAAACGTGTTGATGGATGCATTGATTAGTACGGGGGTCGTGGAGGTATTTAAAGTAAAGTTAGTGTAAAAAAAAGTTAAAGCTTTGACCTCCAATATTTCCGTAGCTAGAAGGTTCCTTACGTTTTCACTTACTTTTTCCATGAAATAGTAATTCAATTTTAATTATTATAACCCTGTAACAACATACATAGTGTTACGGCCTAAATAGTACAGTCACGGACTATAATTGATAGGCCACTTTCAAGATTTCCAATTTTGCAGTTGTATACATTCACGAGATTACACGATTAAACACGAACTCAAACCGAATGCTCGGAAACAAAAGGACACATTACTAATAATCGGAAATAGTCTTATCCATAGAGGTTGAAAAATGACTTCTAGGTTGTCAATGATAAAACCATACAATCGTGCTGACGTATATCCCAATCTATTTGATACTGACCTCCTTTGAAGAAATAGTCCTTATTAAATACTCTTTATTTCTGAAAACCTATCCGAAGCCAGAGTGACAGTTGAAATGTTGATGTTAGAAAATTTAAATTTCTCCGTACGCCAACGTTACTATGGCTACGCTAAAACAATATTGTCGCTAGGTTACGGCTGCTACACTTGCAATTCGTCGACTTTAGGTAGTCACTCTGTACTAAGTACGAATATAACCGACTAAACCCGATTTGTATTACACGGCTAAAATACGAATGGTGGCAAGTGGCTCATCATTTATAGTCCGTGACTGTACATTGTAATACAAGGGGCTAAAATGATCCATTTTATACGAGGTAGTTTTACGTTAGTAAATAGGAACCGACTTATAATGGGATTTTAGCGACGTGTGTTACGCTGTACTTTTCACTTTGAGTGCGAGAAAAATAGTCAATTTAGTCAGACGGACAGACAGATGGACAGCGGACTCTTAGTAATAGGGTCCCGTTTTTATCCTTTGGAGTTTTGATCGTGTGGCTGTTGGAGCGATTGCCTCGGTCTTCGACGAAGATTTTACTTTATGCTCTAGAGCATAAAAAGCGACTTAAGGCGACGCATCGTTCTAAAACCGGGCACGCGCGCTTCGGGACTGAGCGGGGGACTGGGCGCCTGAGCGGGGCGAGGATTGCTAGCTTATAACATAAAGGACGTAAACGACAAAATGGTTTTTGTTATTTAATTCAGTTGGAAACGATAATTTTAAAAATTCCTTCTACAATTTTAAAGAGTATGTATAGCCTCATCTACGGAGAAAGTTAAGAGGCTTAAATTGGTCCCGTTTGCCCATAACATGTGAATCTCTTTTTAAAAAGAGGTATGTTTGATATTTTTTTCTCTGTTACAAAAGTTACTTAATCATGTATTGAAAACTAACAAAAAATAAGGTTTTTATCATGAATTATCAGGTCACCAACTTATATATTCATTTGTTTTGTAATTGAAATAATAAAAAATGAAAAAAATTGAAATCATTGACTCCAAGATTTCCAATGCGTCCTCTTAATGTCGCCTATACACGACATAAAGACGAATTTTTAGAGCATGAAAATCACATTTTGTTCAACATACAATCTGACACTGACTGGCAATGAAAGAGCTTGATAGATTTTTGTATGAAGCCTGGCCGGCCTAACCACCGCCATTTTATTTTCTTTTCAAAGTTGCGGCCACGCATAACACCTATATTAATCGATAGCTGGTATCAATATTGACAAGTTTTGTATGAGGCAAAATGTTCTAAAGTGTCACGTTTCCGAGATATGAGCCATCAAAGTTAAAGGCTCGGAAGTTAGCTGCGAGTGACGGTCTGCGCAGGAATAACGCTTTAATTAAACTTTATGGCGATTCGGAACATCTAATGTAAAGCTGCGCAGACAACAATTTTAGGTATCAACGGGGCGCAGATGACGCATCGTTTTGTCTGTATAATGCGCAGACCGTCACTTGCGGCTAACTTCCGAGCCGCCATTAAGTTTGAACCGACCGAACTATACCTTCAGCATAATTAAAAAAAAAATGGAATTCATGCAAACCGAGTGAAATCAAAATGCCTCTGTTACAGTATCAGAGTCGGACGCGAACTCGGGCAGCGGGTCCCTGGGCCTGTCCACGTCGTCGTCGCTGGACTCCGCGTCCGAGCTGCTGCTGGCCGCGGCGGCCGCCGTGGAGTCCGGGGGCTCCGAGGGCGAGGCCGCGCCCGGGGAACTGTGTCGCACCGTCAGGTAAGCGAACTATTTTATAAATATTCGATACTAGCGACCCACCCCGGCTTCGCACGGGTGCAATGTAGATACAAACCTTCCTCTTGAATAACTCTATCTATTGAAAAAACTCGCATCAAAATCCGTTGCGTAGTTTTAAAGATCTAAGCATACAAGAGACAGACAGACAGCGGAAAGCGACTTTGTTTTATACTATGAAGTGAAACATAATCAGCCTATAATGTTCCCACTGCTGGGACACAGTCCTCCTCTCTATGAGAGGGAATGGGCCACCACGCGGGCCCAGTGCGGGTTGGTAGATGTTACATGTCTTCGAATTTTTGGTTCTAGGACATGCCGGTTTCCTCACGATGTTTTCCTTCACCGTTTGTGAGAGCAGTGGTCATAAAATAAACACAAAGTAATGCGCCTGTCTAGGTTCGGAACTCACGACTTACTGCTCGTAAGTCGGGGCCGCCACCACTTGGCCACCGCTGCTCTCTAATATTTGATACCATTTGACCAACTTCTGCTGTATCAAGCTTTTATGTATTTTGCACTGTTCGTATGTATATAAGTTGTCCGCTTCGAAATTTCGTCTCCTCACGAGAAAACTCCTCAACGGTTAATAGCACGGACACGAACCTTTGTTTACGCGTTCAATGTTGATTCCTAAACCCAATTTGTTCTTTTCATTTGAATAAAAGCATATTTAAATAAAATCTTATTTAAATAAAAAGTATCATTTTATAATTTACTAACGACTCACTCCAGCTTCGCACAGATGCAATTTAGATTATAAACCTTCCTCTTGAATCACTCTTATCTTTTGCTGAAAACTGCGTTAAAATCCGTTTCGTAGTTTTAAACATCCAAGCGTACAGACAGCGGGAGCGACTTTGTTTTATACTATGTAAAAAGTTTTTCTACTGTAGGGAATGCAATCTCGATCTCGCGAGATATCGCCTCATTTTTGTCGAGATCTCGGCCGAGATTGACGAGATCGAAAGTAAGTAGTCAGCGACGCATCACGCAGGCGTCCGTCATTAAAAAAACGTTGGATCTATATGAGTGTGGAGGATCGAGGGGTATTTTTTTGCAATTTGCTTACAACAGCTTGCTCACGCTGGTACCAACTAGTGTTGAATCCGAGAGGGCGTTTTCAGCCGCTGGCTAGATAGCGACTGACATAAGATGCCGTTTTTCCGACTGCACTTTAAACACTATTTGTTTTTTAAGGAGCCAAAATCACTCTTAAAACCTTTTATTTCTTGATTCTTTCCTTTTTCACTTTCATTCTTTTTTTTAAATAAGTACTTTCTTAACAAGAGATTTTTTTACGGGTCAATTGTGATTTGTGTGTTCATAAACATAAGTAAATAATTATAAAAATAGACTTTTTTCAATAATTAATGTTGTATCTTACTCGTATCATAATCACAACTACGCAGTTTCAATTATGTTTCACTTATCTAAGTATAACAATACTTTTTGAAAACCATTCGAGATCTCGAAAATGCCGAGATCTCGTCGAGATCGAATTTCTAATCCCTCGAGATCTCGACTTGGCGATCTCTTTTCGAGATTGCATTCCCTATTTGTCTATAGAAGATTGTGTTGTGCAAAATGACCATATTACCCTCTGTTTCTCAGGCATTTGATGCGGTCTATAGCTTCGATAGAGAGGCTCATGGACCGAGTGTTGAAGCATTGCGACGAGTGGCCAGCTCCTCCTACTAGGAACGACCATGAAGCGAGGTGAGTGTTGCTATATACAAGGCATAAACACACCCTACACGAAACCGGCAACAAAGCATTCTGTACATCGAACTAAGTAACTTTACGCAGACATTATTGATGGGAAAAGCTGTTTTTTTGGGGTGAAAAATCATGTTTTGTGGTAGAGCTCAATGTAACGCAATCAAAACATTGTGCTGATGGATGGATTGAATAGTTCAGTCGTGGAGGTGTTTAAAGTAAAGTTATAACATTTAAAAAAAAAAACTCGTGATAAAGTTGTAACTTAGACCCCCAATATCTCCGTAACTAGTAGGTCCCCAGGTGTGTCACCAGTTGTGTCACAAGTTTATGTAACTCGATTAAATGACTTTTTCGTGAAATATTCATTCAATCCAGTTACGTGAACTTGGAGGGTTGTATTGATGATTTTGATGATTATAATTGTGTAACTACATACGTCTTACAGTCGCAAACAATATTTTAATCAACATACACCTGCAAATTGCAAAAAACTTAAGAAAATTGGAAATCAGATTGAAGACGTACAGCATTTGCTGATGGATTTTGTCCGCAACAGACGCGAGAGGGAGTCACTTTTGAGAGAATTAGACTTAAATAGGCTTAACGTAGGATTAATACAATCAATTCTATCCCAACCAACTTCAGAAGGTGCCAAAAAGTTGTCATTTAATAACAGTCCTTCATCGGTGACTGCTGTCTTTACCCCAAGTGTTTTATATAATATTGTTTAACTGGTTCGTATAGTTTATATGTTATTTATATGGTTTAATATAAGAATTGTAAAAGGTATGATGGGGTTGACATAATCTGTTTAGATAAAAACCCCAAAACAAATAAAGAGAAAAAAAAAACCCTGCATGCACCTTAACCGTTATTTCGCGAGGCCCTTGAGAGGTTAAAGAATTTTTAGAATTGGATCTTTAGTTCCGGAAATTACCCAAATTTTACCTCTTTGTTATATTAGTATAGACGAATAAATTCTATGAGGTTCAGAATGATTGTTGAATACGTAGTTTTAGCGTCGTCGGTGTCACTTCCACCCCATTTAAGGAAGAAACTCGACTGTTAGTTACCCTTTCAAAAATATTTCTCTCTTACAAGATCGTATTATTACTGTTATAGGTTAGAGAGGACAGACAATATGTAAGTACTTAATTTTAAAACAAAATATAATAACTAAGTACATTAAAAAATACTAAAAAATATGCTTTCTCGTAATCTTCTCAGCAAACCCTTTCATTTAATACCTTTATCATGCGAATGCATAAAAATAACTAAACCGCCATTTTTGAGAGTCCGCCATATTGGATTTAGAATGAGGTCACCTAGCTAACCATGCATTGTCATGTAAACTAAACACTTATGCAAAACTTCAGCTCAATTGGGAACCGGAATATGGGTCAAAAATAACTTCTGAGATTTTTTACATAGTTTGTTAGGTTAGTGGTTCCCGAACTTTGGTTCGTGGACTACCGGTGGTCCGCAGGAGCCTCGAATATGGTCCGCGAAAGGTTTAAGGCGCTTTGCACATGGAGCAACTATTGCAGCAACTGGCAACTAGCTATTTACATATATTTCAATTGGAATGCGCACAAATAGCACCTCGTGTTTCGAGTTCCAGTGATCGTCAACAGTTTTCAGTTGATGTAATCGATGACTAAGTTGGTTCCTAATTGCCGCAACTAACAACTGTTAAATATTATACCGGTTTTTAAAGTTGCCAGTTTCGTCAACCGTCAATCGCAACGCGTCGGGCGATTTCACACCCTCCCTCCCTCTCTCTCTGCTTCTTTGATATCCATCGTCACACTGAACGCTAATCGCTGCGTAGATTGAGCAACTCGGCTATGAAAGTAGCTCACAGATTGCCATAAAATTGCGGCAACCGTAAACGTTATAGCAACTATCAACTTTTTACAGGAAACTTTTAAAATGTTGAAAGTTGCCTCAACTTAAATTGCTCCATTTGCAAATGTTATTCGTACTTTTTAACTTGTATAGAAGATGCAAGCTCAACCCAACCTAATAGGGAAGATGACTGACTAAAAAAATAATAATTCTGTTTAGTCCGTCAGTTAGATTATCGAAAAATATTGGATACGTGTTTTTTGTTTTATCAAATTAATAAAAATTGACAAAGATAAAACGCGTCAAAGATCATGAGTGGGGGCTTGTTACGTCACATTTGAGTGAAAAATGTACTCGAATGTCACGTCACACGAATTTTGAAGCACTGTATCGTCTTCATTTTTTGTTTACGTGAAAAAAGAAAAAATATGTGTACAATATTTTTTTGGAAATATATCTGACGGACTAATTTTTTTTTTGTCATAGGGTAGCCTATTAAACCTATCAATGCAATTTTTTGAGAATTTACTAACTTATTCCTATTTCCGTATGAATGATTGCTAATTTTTTCGAGCTCACTTTGATCGCTTTTTTATCCTTTACTATCTTAATTTTAAAGGTTTTCATTCCATTTTCCAATTTTGCAGTGTGTGAGTTAAAGATTCACTCTCCTAGATATAATACTGTCGGTGTCCTGTGTGTGTGTGTGTGTGTGTTTAATCTTGGACCTTATGTCCCCTGCTATCAATAGACACCTAAGTTGTCCCTGGTCCAAGAAAGGTTTTAAAACACTAGGTTAGCTGAACCTAATGAGGGCTATCGTTTTGGAGCTCACCAGATGGCGCCACTGGCGAGTAGGGTCCTGTCATATATTCTATTTTATACTTTTAAGTACCTGTAACTTCATATTTTATTACGTATAACAATACATGGTGTAAACAACCTCATCACGAAGCCGTCAACCAAGAATTCTGCACATCAAACTAAGTTACTTTACGCAAAAATTATTGCTGGGAAAGTTTTTTTTTTTGGGGTGAAAAATCATGTTTTGTGATAGAACTCAATGTAACGCACTCAAAACATTGTGCTGATGGATGGATTGAATAGTACGGGGGTCGTGGAGGTGTTTAAAGTAAAAAAAAATACATTAAAAACTTGTCAAAAAGTTGGCACTTTGACCCCCAATATCTCTGTAACTAGCAGTTTCCCAGGTATGGTGTAAACAAAAAAATGATTGCAATGACGAGGAGAACAAGTGCCTTTCGGCTTCGTTACGAGGTTCTTTTACACCCTTTATAGGGTACACTTCAGATATATAGAATATTGTCCGAAATTGTATGTTGTATTGTAAAGTTAGCAAGTATGAAATATTTCAAAATTATTCTTCCTCCAAGTAAGTATAAACAAATTAGTTTCTAACTTGCTACTTAAAATCTTGCAAGTCATAAATAATCAGGAATGGCTCAATCTGGTCAAGATTGAGCCATTCCTGATTATTTATGACTTGCAATCTTTTAATTAAAAATTACAATCGTGAAAATTAGTAAAAAGTCGTGAAAATAAAGCGTGAACACTATGACATCTGACATTTCGGAAGACCTTACTCTACACCAGGGGTTCCCAACCTTTTTTTGTCTACTGCCCACTTTGAGAATAAATTATTTTTTAACGCCCCCCTTTTTAAACATACTTAAAAACCGCTAAGTACTTATAACTGATTATTGAAACGCAAATTTATAGTATTCGGACAGAGTATCTTTTATTGAAAATAAAACAAACATAATCAATTCTTATATAAAAACTAATGTGTAGGTTGAATCTGATGCTGTTCAATAAGTTTGTTGATATCAGGTTCCAATTTTAATTAATATTAGCTGATGTTCACAAGATGTAGTCGAGAGTCGAGAGCTCAGTCGGTGTCTAAGAGTCTTCCTAGCTAGGTAGATGAAATTATAAATCGAACCCAAAGCCCTACATAATGCCCCCTTTTTTTCTGGGTCTCTTACCGCCCCCCTTTAGGCCTGCAGCGCCCACAAGGGGGCGTTATCGCCCACGTTGGGAAAGACTGCTCTACACGAACGCCTCTAGCGGGGAATTCATGCACGAGCCCTCATTGCAAAAACGTAAAAAAATAACTACCCTGGTGTTTCGCCCTTAATATCGTCGTATCCTTGTTAGCTAAATTATTTGATTAAAAATAACTGTTTTTTTTTATAGGAAACGCGTGGACATGGGACTATCGGAGGTGGACAGGAAGCTGATGGCGATGTACCGACGACTGCCGGAAGTGCATCGCAGGCAGCTGCAGGTCTATAGGAAACAGAAGAAATTGTCTACAGTGAGTTATGTTACAGTAATAAGAAGTAGTTCCCACACTTTCTGTATACGCATATAAAGAGAAAGGTGCGTACTTGTTTTGGTCTCTTTGACTATTTATATAATGTCACCGTAAAATTGTAAATACTGGTAGATTATAATCAATCTCGTGAGATTGTGAACCCTCGAAATATTGTGATAATGCAGCTAATAGGGATTAAATTCTGGGAAGTAATGATATTGGGCTGGAAACTTCGTACCTCTTACAAAAATTGACCCTTCGCTACTAGGCAGTAGCGAAGGGTCAATTTTTAGGGTGGCATCAAGTCGCCATGGAGCCTCCTCCGCCGCCGTGTCCTCCTGCTGTATGCATCCCCCCCCTGCAGGTGTGCATGCAGCTGGTGGGCGGGCGCGCGCCGGCGCCGCCCCCGCCCGGCTCGCCGCCCCCCGCCGCCCCGCACCAGCCCTGCCGCGCGCTGTGTCCCGAGTACCATCTGCAGAGGTTCAAGGAGGTACGTACTGCACCACGACCTGCAACTCCTGCAAGACTATACAGGTGTGCATGCATGCAGCTGGAGGGCAGGCGCGCGCCGACGCCGCCCCCACTGCCCCGGCAATTGGATTTTTTTTACCCGACTGCTTAAATTTTCGTTCCTTCGCGAGTTACTGCGATGACGTCACGCCGCGGGTGTCATGTCCGATTGCGGGTGATGCGGAGTTACCTATTTTTAAGACACGCTGATAACAAACAACTTTAATGTGACTGATTGCAAAAAAACGTAAAAATGTATTTCGTGAGCTACCTTATTGCATCCTTCTTGAAGTTCCACAACTTATAATAAATAGTTGACGTCCCGCGGTTTCACCCGCGTAGTTCCCGTTCCCGTGGGAGTACGGGAATAAAATATAGCCTAGAGCACTCACGAAGACTGTAGCTTTCTACCAGTGAAACAATTTTTAAAATTGGTTCATTACTTCCGGAGATTACCCCCTACATACAAACTTACGTTACCTCTTTATAATATTGGTATAGATCAACATATTAGAATTACTTTAGAAAACAATAGCTTTATACTATGTCGTACTGTTGCAGGTGAGACGCAAAGTGATGCACATGCGAGATCAGCAACTGTACTACCATAGACTACGGATGTGGCTGGAGGACCAGCTCAGGCAGGAGCGGGAGAGGTGAGAACCATAGATAAACCATCTATATTGTGACTATTATTGGGGGATTTTCATTTTAGCTCTTCCCTAGTCGCTGGATAGATGGCGCTGAACTTAGTACGTTAATGCAAGGAACGGAAACTGATTTTAACAAAGCGCGAGAAAACTAGGTTATATTCGGAAGGTTAAGCAAACGAAAGTGTCAGTCAACAAGCGTATGTGACCTGACGCAATAATTTTTTTCCCAAGCGGTTTGGCTTTGGCACCAACTAGCGTAGTCAGTTCAACGACATCTATAGAGTTCTTGGAAACTAAGTTTTTTTTAATACCTCAAAAAGAAAACCTCTCATTAAATGATCAAACCTTATAGTGTTAAATTCAATACTTCCCCAGAAAACTTGTCAGTGATCTCAACCCAAAAAAAACACAAAAATAACCCACAAATTCTCTCAACAGCTTACCAGAAAGCAACGTAACGCTAATCGAGGACCTACCGAGACGTAAACGTAGGACCGCGAGTCCCAAAGTGCCGCGCCTAACAACTGCATCTAAACGTAAACTAAAACCGACATCCCCATCAATAATAAGCAAACCGCATAAAATACTACAAATGCTGAAACACAAAGCTCCCGCACAAACCACCCAGCTTCTAACCGACGACCTTAAAATCGAAGATCTGAAATTAGAAGCGGAACCACCCGAAGCTTTCCCATTAGAGAGAGAAGACAATATCAGTGATACGGAGACGATAGTAGGAGAGAAAGAGCAAGTGGATATGTGTAAGGAGATGAAGGAATGTCTGGCTAAGTTCTCTAACTTCGCTTTAAACAGTGATAGTCTACCTGAAGAGTTCCATGTTCAAGTTGAAGGGAAATATCCTGAATCAGTCAGCCCGCCTCTACAGGAAATGTCTCCAACGACGCCCGAACCGATGCCAGTCTATTCCTCTAAACCGAACCAGAGACTACTCTCAGTAAATAAGTTTTTAAATAAAGATGACAAAAGAGATTTTAACACACAAATTACGCCTGAAGTTTTGAATATACCGTTAAATGCGAGACGGACTCCGTTACTTGTCAAAGATGAAAAAGAAACCGTCACTGAGGTTGAAAATGACAAAGATCCTAATATCTATAAATATGTGTCTTTTGGATTGGAAATTAAAAAAGCTATGGAGGAATGCCAGAATATTATCAATTCTTATAACAGCATCAAGGATGGAAAAAAAAATGATGATGGACAACTTTCGTTAGAGCAAATTTGCGAAGTTATGATGACTTTAGACAAAAACTCAGCCGAATTTCTAGACAAAATCGAAGCTGAGGATCCCATTGACATAAACACTGCCAACACAAAACTAGCAGAGCTTGTCGAAAATATGCCTCAAATACTAGCCAACATGCCCGAAATAGCATCAAAACTCTCCGAATTCGCGAACGCCTCTTTCGAACTACCCGAATTCGCTTCAATAATGAACAGCCTCCCGGAAGTCAATAACGAAGCTCAATTAACACCGGAAACGCTAAAACAAATTCGTGAATTAAAATTAAATAAATCTAGAGATAGTGTGAAAGTGACAAAGAACACTGCGAAACGTAAAACTCAACGTAGAATTAAGACTAATATTGAATCTAACGATATTATAGGTACGATGACTTTTGAATTAGACAATAAAGATATAGTAGAATTGCTAAAAGACGAAAAAGATTTACAAGCGTTAATGAAAAACAAAAACAGAGAAGATTTTAAAGACTTGCTCTTCTCAATCTCCGCTCAAGTTGTCATCAACAAGGTATTTGAATATTTGAAACAAAATAAGAGTCCTGTTCTAGCTAAATGTTTAGAGGAAGATAAAGACCTTTTTTCTTTACCCAAGAATAGTTTAAACTCAGAAATGTATTCAAAAGCGTCAACTCTCTTCGATAACTCAGTGAAAGACGTTTTAAGTATGGAAGAATTGAGGGATTTAGTCAAATCGCGTTTCAACTCATGGAAACACTATGTTGCATCGAAATTTAAAGGAATTCCCGTCGAAATATTAGAGAATGAAATTGAAGCTATGTTAGATAAGTTCTATAGCTATATACAAGACTTGGCCGGGAAAAACTACGTACCTGATCCGGATAGAATGGCTGCGAAATTAGAAGAGTTGAAAAAACATCATGAGACCCATAGAGATTCTGATAGCGATTCTAGAGAATCGGTCAGACAAATTTTACTGACTACGTCAGTAGGTAATACCCTAGATATACTCATAATGAAGTTTCCAAAACTAACGCACGAAAAAAAAGTAATGGTTAAAGGGCTAAAGTTCAAATATATGAACGTTTTGCGGAGATGCTGCGAATCCCAGCCTCTTGCGACTTGGATCTTAACTGACCCAGAATTAGCAGTACACGTTATTCAAGATCTCATGGATTTCCAGATTAAAAGGCTGGATAGCGTTCCAGATTTTTCTACCATGTCCAGCGAGAAGAAACGGGATTATTTTATTGAAAGGGTAAGGGATGTCAATAAGCAATACATGGAGACGTTACCCAAGAAAAACCTTTCAGGAGACGAATGGTTAGTTATGCTCTACAAATTAGAACAATACGAAGAAAAACTAAAAGAAAATTTCAATAAGGCTGCACCACAGCCTGTGAAGACGACGCAAAACGCTAGTGAAGCCGAAATCTTAGCAGCGAAAGGCTTGAGTAAGATTATAGGCAAAGCAAGCATACGCGTTGTCAAAAAACCAGAAGCACCGAAGAAAAAAGAAGAAAAACCTAAAGAGAAAGAGAAAATAGAAGAAGACGACAAAAAATGCAAAAACGACGCGCTTTTAGCCAAATGTGAAGCCATACTCACATCTAAAGGCGAAAAATCATTACTAGACAGTTTTTACACGATCAAATCGTACATAACACAAGGCTTACCAGTCCCTGAAACGTACAAAAAACACGTAATTTCTATATGCTCTTCAATCGACGCGAAACTGCTCGACGAAGACTTAGAAGACAGTTTGAAATCTGACAAAGAAGATGAAGATAAAGAAAAGTCTATCTCTCCATCAAATCACGAAGAATTAGCCAAATATTCAGCTCAAGCGCTTAGGAACGCAAAGCAAACGTTAAACGCGGTAGCTTTTCAAAGGATCAGTCTTAGAAATGGGCAATCTAAGTCTGAAAGTGACGTCTGTGATACTCCGAAGACCGACTGCAAGTGGACGAACGATTGTGTCTGCAATTCTTGTAAAGACAATGATAGTGTGTGTCTAGGAGAGATCGTGAAACAGTGTTATGACGGTGACAAAAAGACGGAAAAGAAGAAGGAGGTCAAAAAGCCGGTAGCGAAGCCCAAACCGGTTGTGAAGACCTGCGAGAATGTCAATCACCAGCAGCATGTTTGTAAAGGTTAGTTCTCCACTTTGTTTATTAGAATAAGGTAGATGACACCACAAAACAATAATTCCATGACACCTATCTCTACCAAAAACACAATTTGGGCCCTGAAAACCCGATTTATGTTCAATTAATTGACAAATCGATCGATTTTTCATCATCATCATCAGCCTATTAATGTTCCCACTGCTGGGACACAGGCCTCCTCTCTGTGAGAGGGAATGGGCTGTAATCCACCACGCGGGCCCAGTGCGGATTGGTAGATGTCACATGTCTTCGAATTTTTTGGTTCTAGGACATGCCGGTTTCGTCACGATGTTTCCCTTCACCGTTTTGAGAGCAGTGATGATGAAATAAATTACACAAAGTAATGCGCCTTGCCTGGGTTCGAACTCACGACTTACTGTTCGTAAGTCGGGGCCGCCACCACTGGGCCACCGCTGCTCTATCTTCGATTTTTAGTTTCTTTGAAATCAATAATTATAGTTGAGTCATTGAGTTGAATAAACAGTGACGTCACAGTATGCTATTGCCATACAAAATCTATAAGAGAACCGCGTTTTGACAGCTCTTAAAAAGTATCTCAATTGATTGGTCTGTCATCTACCCCATTTTTCTTGAATAAAAACTTACAGTCACTTATGGGTTAGAGAGCTGCTGTGGCCCAGCGGTGGCTGACCCGACCCACGAACGTGGGTTCGAACCCAGGCAGGTGCATTACGTGTAATTCATTTCATCACCACTGCTCTCAAAACGGTGAAGGAAAACATCGTGAGGAAACCGGCATGTCCTAGAACCAAAAATTCGAAGACATGTGACATCTACAAACCCGCACTGGGTATGGCTGGTGCAATCCCTCGTATGGAAGAGGCCATGTGTCCCAGCAGTGGGAACATTATTGGCTAATTATGCTTATTCTACTTATGGGATATCTTCCGTGATTTTCAACTATTTTGAGCTCCCGATATTGCAAGCGCCATGATCGCGGGTTGACAGTAGAATGCGGGTAGATAGAAAATAAATTGTTAGGAGACAAATCTGTCTACCCTCTTACTTTGTCTTTTGCTACGCACACTATTGGAACTCGACACTTAAGGCCCCGTTCCCACTATGTCGTGACTATTAATTTATCGTTGGTTTTTAGTTGGCAAAAGTCGTGGACGACAGTAATCGCGTCGTCCTATATTATGTGAATACGGGAACACCTCCATTTTAATACACAAGCTTAACTTAAAACTACACCATTATCTGTCCTCACGAACACCCATATTACTATTCTGATTATTAATTGAATGTTTGATTAATTCATCTATATAAATAAAAACAAAAGGCCTGACTGACTGACTGACTGACTGACTCATCAACGCCCAGCCTAAACCCTTGGACCTAGAAAGCTGAAATTTTGCACAAAGGTTCCCTTTATAATGTAGACAAGGAATAAGGAAGGATTTTTAGAAATTCAACCCCTAAGGGAGTTAAATAGGGGATGGAAGTTTGTATGAAAGTCCGTCAGTTTTAAAGTTAGGATCTTCAAATGTTGTGTTTAGGCTGACAATTAAAAATTAATTTACACATGTCTCAGCGTTTTTCATAATTCTACCCCCAAAGGGTTAAAAAGGGGATGAAGCTGTTGTATGTATGAAAGTCCGTCAGTTTTAAAGTTAAGATCTTCAAATTTTGTTTTTAGACTGATTATTAAAAATTAATTTATACGTGCCTCAGCGTTTTTGATAATTTTACCCCCAAAGGGTTAAAAAGGGGGATGAAGTTGTATATGGAAAATCGATAGTTTTAAAGTTAAGATCTTCAAATTCTGTGTTTAGGCTGATGATTAAAAATTAATTGATACGTGTCTCAGCGTTTTTCATAATTCTACCCCCAAAGGGTTAAAAAGGGGATGAAGCTGTTGTGTATGAAAGTCCGTCAGTTTTAAAGTTAGGATCTTCAAATTTTGTGTTTAGGCTGATGATTAAAAATTAATTTATACGTGTCTCAGCGTTTTTCACTATTCCACCCCCGAAGGGTTAAAAAGGGGGATGAAGTTGTTTATGGAAAATCGTCAGTTTTAAAGTTAGGATCTTCAAATTTTGTGTTTAGGCTGATGATTAAAAATTAATTGATCGTGTATCAGCGTTTTTCATAATACCACCCCCGAAGGGTTAAAAAGGAGAATGAAGTTGTTTATGGAAGGTCCTTAATTTTCGAAGTAAAACTCACTAAATTTATTATCTAGGCTTATGGTTGGAAGCTAACGCAACGGTGTCTTTAAAAATTTCAACCCCTAAGGGGGTGAATGATGAAAAGGGGGCTTTATCTGTACAAATAAATAAAATTGAAGTGTCTGTTTGTAATATTAAAACAACCGCATTTTACCACATGCATATGAATGAATATAGGGTACATATACCAAAAACATATTTTTCAATTTTTGTCTGTTTGTTCCGGCTAATCTCTGGAACGGCGGGACCGATTTTGACGGGACTTTCACTGGCAGATAGCTGATGAAATAAGGAGTAACTTAGGCTACTTCTATTTTGATAAAATCTATACAGTAACCCTCCTTCTGGCGCAGTCGGGTAAAAATATATATAAGAAGGAACTGACTGACTGACTAACTGACATATCAACGCACAGCCCAAACCGCTGGGTCTACGGATTCCAAATTTGGCAAGTAGGTTCCTTATGTGGTCAAAAAGTATACTAAGAAAGGATTTTTCAAAATTCACTCTTTAAAGGGGTGAAAAAGGGCTCCAAAGTTTGTATGGGGAAACAAGATTAGTTAATTGTTTTATTCGAAACTAACCAGGAGTACTCCTATCGATAATTATTAAACATTTGTGTTTCAGGTTTTTTCAGAATGACCTCCTAATATGGAGAAATGACCCCATTTCTCCATATTAGGAGTTGAATTCTGACAGTCTGAAAATCAACTCACAGCCCCAAGGGTCCAGAGATTTAAAATTTAGCACGTGTAGGTTTCTTATGAGGTCTAACGGTGCATTAAGAAAGGATTTTTCAAAATTTACTCTCTAAGGGAGTGAAACGTGCCGCCGCGGGAGACGACCCGAGCGTCGGGGGCCACCGTAGGCGCGGGCCTGTGGACGGTGGGCTATGGGCTAGCTCGCCGTCCGTCCGTCTCATGACGACAGGCGGTGTCGACGGCGCGTTCGTGTTCCACGCGCGCCTCAAAGAGAGTCAGCAATAGGAAGGGGTCTGCAAGGACCGATGCCTGCCGGGGTTGCGGGACTGTTCGAAAAAGACACCGTGGCCCCGGAACACAAAGGGCGATGAAGGAACATGGATGGGTTTTAGTTAGTAAAAGTCTGACACTCCTTCCTACTCCGCCCAGAGCGGGAGGAGTCATTTGATGATTTCCCATCCGAAAAAAAAAAAAAATGGAGGTGAAACGGGAGACGAAAGTTTGTATGGGGAAACAAGATTGGTTAGACTGTTTTATTCGAAACTTCACAGGAGTACTCTTTTCGATAAATGGGTAGAAATGGGTTTCAGGTTTTTTCAGAATTCAACCATTAAAGGGGGAAATGGGTTTGGTATTGTTTGTATGGTGTATCGGGTCGGGTGTATTACAAATAACAGCGATTTTAAGATTTAATGTGGCGGACCTGAAATACCATCATCGCCTGTTGGGGTGCGATGGGGTCGAAATGTCTTAAAATCAATATGGGTGTCGATTCCGAGATTATCATTGGTGCTGATTACGAATATGGCATTTATTTTTAGATCCAAAAGATGGCGGATTCGACTTCTATACAGAATTATTGTTGATTTATTGTGATGATTGTGATAACGATGATGGTGATTGTAATAATGATTGTGATAGTGATAGTAATTGGAATAGTGATGGTGATGGTTGTTGTGATAACGATGATGGTGATGGTGATTGTGATTGTGACAGTGATAATGATGGTGATTGTGATAGCGATTGTGATGATTATAATTGTGATGATTATGAAATTTGGCACATAGATAGTTTATAACCTGAATTAACATGTAGGATACTATTTATCCCTTTAGTATGATCCCGTGGGACAGTTACCGAACTTCACGCGGGCGAAGCCGCGGGCAACAGCTAGTATTTTTATAAAAACGACCCTATCTTCAAGTTACGATCGTTATTTCTCGCGAAATAGGGAAGATGCATGATTTTTTTTTATCACTCTAAACAAAGCGTATTAACATCAGAAATAGCCAAGTGATATTATTTTTTAAATATCTATTAAAAATACTAAGTTCTAAGCATTTGAAACTGCTGATTAGACAGAGAGATCCGATAACACGAATGACGTCATTGCTGTGCATAGACGTACAAAATCCATACTAAATTCCGATAATCTAGAAAGAGATAGAAACAAAAGTTTAAATGGTTATAACTTTTGTGTAGTTTGACCGATTTATGTCTTGTTTCCGCTTTTTGTCATTATTTTTATAGTACTTTAACATTCCGTATCGAAATAAACAAAAGAATATTTATGCATCTTCCCTATTTGCTTTTAAACTTAAGAAAGTGTATATTATAAGTGCATATTGGTGGTCGTGAGCTTCAAAACAGTATTTATAATAGTATGTATTCCACAGTGGGTCACGGCGGCGCGGCGTGCGCGGGCGAGGGCACGGAGCAGCCCTGCACGTGCTGCTACTGCACCGTGTTCGGACACGCTGTGAGTATCACACACAACTACAGACACCAGCACATCAAGACACCCCTAATTATCAAATTTTCCCAAACAACCTTGGTTTATAAAGAATACGAAAGTTCACGAACACCTCGACATGAACACAGTCAAAACAGAAATAAAATGTTGTTCACAAAAATACAAGTCCAGGTTGGAGAGACACCCCAACCAATTGGCCGCTCAACTGACAATACCGGATTGTGTCAGCAGACTCAAAAGACGCAACATTCTACAGCTAGATAACTTGTAGTGTGATGTTATGTTATATAACTGAAAGAGTTGATCCTGATGAGGAACAAACTCTAACCCAAGCTCATAGTTGTTAAACTGATTGCTGATTAAACTGCTTTAGCAATAAAGTTGAAAATCTATTAAAGAAATTTGACAGATTGTAGTAGCTTGATGTGCTGACGTCTATACTATCGAGGACACTCCCGCCTGACCACCACTAAGCTTATTTTTGCTTGCACTCGCAACATGGAAACGCTCTCTAGCCCCGCCCCGTTGACTTTGTATAGAAATAATGAATGAAAAGATACCGAATCGGCCGAGCGCACTGACGACGCACGCCAAACGAGAGTTATTGTTATTTTGCGCGCCAAAGTTGAGACTTTCCTAATAGGCCCAAACTTTAAGGGGGCGTGGCTCGGCGCCTCCGCATGATTTAAGCGAAAAAAAATTAAAATGGTCAGGCGGAAAAGACCCCGATTGTACATTATCGCGCTTCATTGGATCGCTATCAACTCATTTAACTAGCAGCTAATATCGATTACAAGCATAGCTTCTACGGTACTTATACACGGCGTAAACGCACTCTTCACGAAGCCGTCAACCAATCATTCTGTACATCAAACTAAGTAACTCTACGCAAACATTATGGTTGGGAAACTACTTTTTTTTTGGGGTGAATAATCATGGTTTATGGTAACGATCAATGTAACGCGTTCAAAACATTGTGTTGCTGGATGCATTGAATAGTACGGGGGTCGTGGAGGCGTTTAAAGTAAAAATCTTACATTAAAAACTTGTATTAAAAAAAAAAAACTTTTCAAAAAGTTGGAACTTTGACCCCCAATATCTCCGTAACTAGAAGGTTCCCAGATATGTTTCAGAACAAATAAGTGATTGAAATAACGCGAAAAACAAGTGCCTTTCGGCTTCGTTAACGGTACTTTTACACCCATTATGTAGCTAAGTTGTGAGTTAAAATTCCACGCGATTTTGAACCCTGTTTTTTCTGAGTGAAAGTGCAGTATTGTAAATAGAGTAGACGACAAAAAAAATGTATTTAGTCCGTCAGTTAGATTATTAAAAAAACTTTGACCCGTTTTTTTTCTTTTATTACCTACGTAAATTAAAATTGACGAAGATACGACGCTTTTAAAATTCTCAATACGTCACGCCTTGGTATAATTTTTAGTACGTTGTGACGTCACGAGCCCTCCCGAGTTTTGATGCGTGTTATCTTTATCAATATTCATTGATTTACAAAAAATACGTGTCCATTATTTTCCAATACTCTAACTGACGGATTAAATAGATTTGCATTTTTTTGATACTGTCGTCATGCCTATTATCTATAATTGATGATTAATGAACCCACAGCCGCCTCTAACGACACCTGTACCTCGAAACTTCAACGAGACGAGAGAACGACTACGATCTATACTCAACAAGAAGAAACAACAGTGCAAGAGTGCTAATGTAAGTCCTATCATATTATTCCACTTTCAAAGTTAAGCCAAGCTTGCTGAAGTTGATCCGTGGATGGATGACCATCGTTACATACCGAGTTAGCACGTTAAGCTGTTGGTCTCGGCTGTCATTTGTAGATCTTTGACAGTCCTTACAGGTAGTCAGTGGCTCAAAAAGTCTGACAACCAGTCTTACCAAGGGGTATCGTATTACCTAGTACGCCAGATAAGTAGGAATTAAAGGTTATTGCTCTTTCCTTAATTTCTCTGCGTAGGTACCCCGACAATACATTATGAATCGTTTTTTATTACTAGAAAAAGTCAAGGATCACAATTAAGGTCCTTTCGGGACAAGTTTGTGTCGTTATTTTTGTTTTTGGAATTATGTATTTGAATAAATGTATGCGGGTTAATGACCTTTAATTCTTACTTATCTGGCGGAGACTATAACTGGGTTGTTGAGGTCAGATATGCAGTCGCTCTATGATGGACTGACTGGTATTCAGCTGCATCCGGTGAGACTGGAGGCCGAACCTGAAGTAATACGTATGTGTTTCGTGCAGGGCGAGCCAGAGCCGGCGGTGAGCAAACCGACGGGCGTGCAGACGCCGCCCATCGAGACGCCCGCGCCGCCCAAGCCCAGCTCAGCGAAGCCGCCACCCATCGCGCCCAAGCCACCGGTAATATTACTTTTCATCCCATCTATTCGAAAAGGACGACTTGGTTCGCCTTTAAGTGCACCCAAAGGTGGTGTTTTCTATAATAAACTTTTAGCGGGCAGTAATGAGTTTTTAATCCTCTTTATAGATGTTCCAAATTCAAAAAGTGCGCCGCAAAGATAATTGCGGCGCACTTTTTGAATTTGGAACATCTTAGTGTTCAGCGCCGAAAGAAATCGAACGCAAATATTGTTTGAATAAAGACTGGCTGGTACGACGGCCCAGTCGCGCCGCCGGCCGCCGCGCTGACTGAATAAAAAAAAGAAATCAAATTAAAAACACGCGAACTACAGACCGCGTTTTCGTCAATTTTCATGAATTGTTAGAAATTCATGGTTTTGTTTTGAAAAATGAGTTCTTCAAGTGACAGTGAATAAAAAACACAATAAAGTGAAAAATAACTTTAGATTTTCAGAAGTCGGTGACCTTTGTTTGATTCATTTAGTTTTTTTTTGTCACCGACTTCTGAAGCTAAAGTTATTTTTAACGTTTTTGTGTTTTGTGAAGTCGATTTTATTTTTTGCAAAAAAGTATTTTTATTTTTCCATTTTTAGTTGTAATATCCTATCCAAATATTAGATATGCATTTATTTTAGATGTTGAAATTAGACCACACGACTGAAGTAAAAATGTTCATAAAATGAAAACTACTGGGCCAAACTATGTTACATTTTTATAGGACCAAATGGCAACTATTCCGCATCAAACTAAAGAATAATCACGTCAATCGGCTCATAAATATCAGCGTAATCGGTGTAAATACATAAAAAAACAGTCGAATTACCTCCTCCTTTTTGAAGTCGGTTAAAATTATTAGGCGCCTTTTATTTTCTCATAGTGGGTGATGAAAAGTAGAGTGTATCACTCGGGCGCAAAATATATTTTAGGCTCGGGCGACGTACTTTGAATCCCTCGCTACGTTCAGGATTCTATTAAAGAATCCCTCGCTACGCTCGGGATTCTACTCTAGAATCCCTCACTTCGCTCTGGATTCAAAAAAGCGCCCTCGCCGTAAAAATATTATTTTGCTCCCTTATGATACAATCTACTATTATTTAAACTTCACATACAATAGTGTCCGTCGGTCTCGCAGGTCGGGCAAGTAGACCTTGGCTAGATGGAGTATAATCGACCCATCTCGGACGCAAAAGGCTATTTTCCACCATCAATAAATTGCAAATCTATTTAGTCCGTCAGTTAGAGCATTGGAAAATAATGGACACGTATTTTTTGGTTTTGTAAATCAATGAATATTGACAAAGATAAAACGCATCAAAACTCGGGAGTGGGGGCTCGTGATGTCACAACGCACTAAAAATTATAGCACGGCGTGACGTATTGAGAATTTTAAAAGCGTCGTATCTTCGTTAATTTTGGTTTACGTAACAATAGGAAAAATACGGGTCAAATATTTTTTGGAAAACTATCTGACAGACTTTTTTTTTTTGGTCGTTTCGTCTATTTTAAAGTGTCTTTGTAAAACTCATTTCTCTACCCACAGGCATTACCAAAAACGCAGCCACCGAACCTAACGCCAGCACAAGTGCAGCAAAAACGACAATCTATAGACATTCAACAGAAACAGTTAGCCGACAAGATGGCGCAGATGGCCGTGTCTGAGAAGCCGGCTGTCGCGGCCGCGCAGACTACAACAAACAAACCTAAGGTAACGACGCCATTTTATATTTTGAATACTAGTTTATGCCCGTGGACTTTTCCGCGTGTTAGAAATAATAGAACAATATTTATTTGCGTAAAAAGATGGTAAAATACAAAAAAAAACCGGCCAAGTACGAGTCCGCGCATGAAGGGTTCCGTACTATCGTATAATTTATTTTTGAAGTGAAAACTTCTTTAGGCGCGTTGAGCACTTTTTGAGTGAAAGAAAAACATTGAACTCATCGTCACGTAACGTAACGTGCGGTTACGCTTCGTAGCCGTTCGTAGCATCCGCTACGGCGTAGCACTACATAGGCATGCGCGGGGCATAACTAGTGCTACGACTGGGGCGGGGCCTGTGTACTTTTTGTTTTCACTTCTATCGGCAGTCCCCAAAGACTGCTCTGATTTTTTTATTACTAGCTGATGCCCGCGGCTTCGCTCGCCCGCAAATTATATACTAAAACCTTCCTTTTGAATCACTGTCTATTAAAAAAAACCCACATCAAAATCTGTTGAGTAGTTTTAAAGATCTAATCTAAGCATACCTATGGATAGACAGACAAACGCGGCGGGGGACTTTATAATATGTAGAGATTTGTTGTTATAGCGAAAACAGAAATACATCATCTGTGAAAATTTTAACAGTCTAGCTATAACAGTTCATGAGATACTGCCAGCCCGCTTAGCATGACCACCGAAGAAACGATAATGACTGATGAACAAAAGATTTGTCGATTCTCTTTCGTTTCTTCGGGGGTCATGCTAAGCGGGCTGGTGACAGACAGGCGGACAGGAGTCTTAGTAATAGGGTCCCGTTTTCACCCTTTGGGTACGGAACCCTAAAAAACAAGAACACACATGTTTTTGCTTAACAGTGATAAGCGCACATAATTTTTAATAGAATATATTATTTAACTTTTAGTGCCAAAGTCTTTGATACTATAAAAACTTTGACTGTGCCCACAGCTTTGCTCACGTGACCGTGTATTCTGTTGGCGTTACAAGAGAACATGTGAACATTCACATGTTCTCTTGTCACAAGATCACGACTGTACACACACATGTGTGGGAATTAGTGTGTGTATAGTCGTGATCTTTTCCGCCTGATCACTTAAAAAAAAACGCTTAAATCATGCGGAGGCGCCGAGCCACGCCCCCTTAAAGTTTAGGCCTATTCGGAAAGCGTCAATTTGTCGCGCAAAATAACAATAACTCACGTTTGGCGTGCGTCGTCAGTGCGCTCGTCAGATCAGTATTGTCTTTCATTCATTATTTCTACACAAAGTCAACGGGGCGGTGCTAGAGAGCGTTTCTATGTTGCGAGTGCAAGCAAAGATTAGCAGTAGTGATCAGGCGGGGGTGTCCTCGATAGTACATTCCTAACATCGTCTAGCCTCTACAGCAAACTAAACTGGCAAACTATTATTTTAAACTAAATGAATTATATCCGTAACCATTAATTTCGTTGCGGGATCCAAGACAGATTGTCTCTCTGCGACTTCGTCGAGCTTCACTGTCTCGGCGCTTTTCTGGTCGTCGCCACTGTTGATTCTGTCGCACAGGAGTTGCAGTGGGCAGAGAATAGTGTGGCGGGTGCGTCCCAAAAATAATAATATATATATATATATCTCCATAACTCCGTTCTGTATGTTGTCGGGCGTAAAGAATAGCATCATCCCATATCTTCCCGTGGTTGTCGTAAGAGGCGACTAAGACCAGAGAATGGGCAGCAGCGTTCTCTGTGCTGTTGTAACAACAGTACTGCGATCGCCAACCCGCCTGCCAAGCGTGGCGATTATGGCAAAGACCCCCCTTTGGGGGAGGCCCATGCCGGGGTTGCGGGACTGTTCGAAAGAGATACCGTGGCCCCGGAACACAAAGGGCGATGAAGGAACATGGATGGGTTTTAGTCAGTAAAAGTCTGACACTCCCTCCTGCTCCGCCCAGAGTGGGAGGAGTCATTTGATGATTACCAATCCGAAAAAAAAAAATAAAGGGGGAGGCCCATGTCCAGTAGTGGACGTCTTTCGGCTGAAATGATGATGATGATCTCCTTAACCGTTCAAATATTTTTCCCAAGAAGGGAGCCTAGACAAGTGAAAAATACTAATACAGTTGGCCTGTGTCAATCATTCAGTTTATTTGTGTCATCCCACTGCTGGACAAAGGTCTTTTCCTATGACTTCCAGTGGTTTCTATCCAGGGCTAATGTGGACCACTGGTCGTTGGTTTTGTACATCTCGACCCGCCAACTGACGACTCGAATGGCGCAGCGGTAGTAATGCTGCCTTACGTTCTTAGGGTCCCGGGTTCGAATCCAGGTTGGAGCATATGTTTGTGTGATGAGCATGGACATTTGTTTCCGAGTTATGGATGTTTATATTTGTAACTAGCGGACGTCACGCGGTTTCACCCGCGTAGTTCCCGTTCCCGTGGGAGTACGGTGATAAAATATAGCCTATGTTACTCAGGGTGAATGTAGCTTTCTAATGGGGAAAGAATTTTTGAAATCGGCGCAGTCGTTTTTAAACTCAAAAACGACTGCGCCGATTTCAAAAATTCTTTCCCTTCTTCTTTTCATTACAAACATACACACACACAAAAAAAAATCCTTTATAATATTAGTGTAGATAAGTATGTATTTACAAACAAAAAGTATCTATGTAGTATATCAACTATCTGGTGTCCACGACATAAGCCTCGTTGCTTAGTGTGGCACTAGATGGTGCTGTGTGTAATGTCCAGCGACATTTATATTTATATCTTCTACGAGGAACATGGCTTTGGAAAATTTAGCTCCAATTTTTGCATTCCATTCAACGTATATCATTTAAAATACAGTTTTAAAAGTAAAACAAACGTATACAACTAGTATAATTTTATTTGGTATTCAAAAGATTATTTTTACATACATACTACAACATATAGTCACGGCTATTCCCCATGGGGGTAGACAGAAACTGCAGGACGCCGTCTTCGATCGAAACACACCTTCATCCACGTTCGTTCGGTCATATTATTGGATAGATGACAAAAAAAAAACGAATTAGTCCGTCAGACAGATTTCCAAAAAATATTGGACACGTATTTTTTCTTTTTTGCCAAAAAGCCTGACAACCAGTCTTACCAAGGGGTATCGTATTGCCCAGTACTAACTGGGTTGTGGAGGTCAGATAGGCAATCGCTTCATGTAAAATACTGGTATTCAGCTGCGTCCGGTTAGACTGGAAGCCGACCCCATCGTAGTTGGGAAAAAGCTAGGCAGATGATGATTTTTCGTTTTTTCACGTAAACAAAAAATGAAGACAATACAGTGCGTCGAAAACTCATGTGATGTCACATTAGACTACATTTTTCACTCAAATGTGACGCCACAAGCCCCCACTCATGACACGTCTTTGACACGTTTTTATCTTCGTCAACTTTTATTAATTTGATAACAAAAAACACGTATCCAATATTTTTCGATAATCTAACTGACGGACTAAACAGAATTATATACTTTTTTAATCACTCATCACCACTATTGTATATTTGTGATTAGCGTTTCCTTTATTAGTCGTATATGTATTCCCAGAACGAATATTAATATATCCTTGAGTAATATATTCGGAATAATTAATAGTGCTTGTCGGATCCGGTATTACGATTTGTTTTCCATCGGGTAGGGTTATAACGAGTCCATTATCTCTGCAAATCTCTGTTATATCTCTGTTCTGGGAAAAGATAAATAGTATGATAGTTAGTAAGAAAAACTCCGCCGATATGACGGAGTATCGATATGTAAACATCAACACAGACACATCATCAACCAGTCTTACCAAGGGTTATCGTATTACCTAGTACTAACTGGGTTCTGGAGGTCAGATAGGCAGTCGCTCCATGTAAAATACTGGTATTCAGCTGTATCCGGTTAGACTGGAAGCCGATCCCAATAAAACTTGGGAAAAGGCTAGCTAGGTAGATAATATGTAAACATGACGAGTTTTTTTTTGAGCCCGTTAATATACTAAACAGGGTGTAAACACACTCTTCACGAAGCCGTCAACCAAGCATTCTGTACATCAAACTAAGTAACTTTACGCAAAAAACATTTCTGGGAAACAACTTTTTCTTTACGGTGAAAAATCACGTTTTACGGTAACATTAAATGTAACGCGCTCAAAACATTGTGATAATAGAAGCATTGAATAGTAAACGGGTTGAATAGTAAATGGAAGTATTTAAATTAATTACTTCGACAGTTTACAATCTGACTAGGTAGATTACAAAATGACGGGTTATACAATATGCCGCCGACATAGATATGAATCCCGAACAGAAGTTAAAAATAGGGGATGTAAATTCATAATTTTTCTGACGGGAACATTTCATCGGACACATTGGTGTCGATTCTGTTGTGCACAAACTAAACTTAATTTAGGCTATTGCTATCTTTTTCTCTCTAATAAAACGAGAAAGAGATGGACGTAATTTAGAGCTGTCAAATTTAGTTGGAAATAATATGTTCATAAAAATGAAGGGTGCACGTCAAAATATGTCGACTAAAACCACGGTGAAGCGCAAGGCATAAACTAGTTTGACATCTCTAACTTAGTTCATAGCTATAGCCGTCCTTTTCTCGCACTGCCTTTTAGTAAAAGATAGCAATCGCCTAAATTAAGTTTAGTGCACAACAAAATCGACACCATTGGCTTCTAGTTATAATAATTTACATACCGGTTCAATCGTTTCAGTGCAGATTTTTGGATCGGGGCCGGCAATGACCGCCATCAGACCCATCATCAAAATTGTGAGAGTTGCGAACCGCATCATCTTTCGTCTTGGGTTGCTGAAACTAAATATCACGATTATTATTGGGATTTAGATTTATTGGTCTTCTTCAATCGAAGTCGAATAGGCATGACGACAATATAAAAATCTTGCAAATCAAATGGACACGTATTTTTTGTTTTTGTAAATTAATGAATATTGACAAAGATAGAACGCATAAATACTCGGGAGTGGGGGCTCGTGATGTCAGAACGCACTAGGCTTGTCGACTGAAAAAATCTAATAAGTCTCTCAGTTACATTATCAAAAAATATTTGACCCGTATTTTTTCTTTTGTTACGTAAACCAAAATTGACGAAGATTCGACACTTTTAAAATTTTCAATACGTCGCGGGGTGGTATATTTTTTAGTGCGTTCTGACGTCACGAGCCCCCACTCCCGAGTTTAGATGCGTTTTATCTTTATCAATATTCATTACAAAAACAAAAAAATACGTGTCCATTATTTTGCAATAATCTAACGGACTAAATAGTTTTGCAATTTTTTGATAGTGTCGTCATGCCTATTGTAGTGACAGAAATAATATGAAAAACTACCAAGTAATGTTTATCAAAATCTTAGTTAATAAGGCAAGTATACTCACTTTGTTTTCTGAATTAGTGTCGCTGCTCCCGAAGCCAAGCAAGGAATAAGAAATATTGGGACTGTATCGGCTTATAAACCCCAAAAATTGCGAAATGTTTTGAAATATTAATATTATTCTTTAAATAAAGATCTTTTGGGTATTCCCCAATGTTAGGTAACCCAATAAAATATACAGTTCCTGATAAAAATAAAAATAATTAGACTATAAAAAACTCATTGATAACGCATGACAATTTTGTTTTTGTCACATTTGACCTCTTACATCTTAAAAACGAGAAACCGAAACTGATAAACGTGATTTTGTTGTAATTGCAATATTTAGTCAATAACGATTATATTAGTAAACTAGCTGACCCGCGCAACTTTGTCTGCGTCACATGAGAGAGAGAAGGTTAGAGAGAGTGGAGTCAACCTTAAAAGATAGACACATGCTATGGCAGTTTTTTTTAGAACGTTTTAAAACGAACAATTCCATAATACATGAGTGTTGCGTAACTTTAACCGTTTATGCAGCGCCCGCAAAGGAAGCTCTCAAAAGAAAAAAAAAACCTTGTTTTTGCAACATTTATCATTGATACTCCGCTCCTTTTAATTATAGCGTGATGTTAGATAACCTATAGCCGTCCTCAATAGCTATTCAACACTAAAAGTTTTTTTTAATTCGAACCAGTAGTTCCTGTAATTAGCGCGTTCAACCAACCAAACAAACTCTTTAGCTTTATAATATTAGTAGATATAGATCCAAGTGGGTAACAATTTAATTTCTTCGATATATTTGCATTAATCGCTAAAATAATCTACTTATGTTTTTCCAAAAAAGGTCTTACCTCGACAGCCTTTTTTTTTCTGGATGGGAAATTATCAAATGACTCCTCCCGTTCTGGGCGGAGCAGGAGGGAGTGTCAGACTTTTACTAACTAAAACCCACCCAAGTTCCTTCATCGCCCTTTGTGTTCCGGGGCCACGGTATCTCTTTCGAACTGTCCCGCAACCCCGGCAGGCATCGGCCCTTGCAGTGGCGGACCTTGAGGTGGCGGAACGTGAGAGGGAGAGAACCTCTCAACGTCCCGGCCGCCGCGGGAGACGCCCCGGGCGTCCGGGGCCACCACACGTAGGTGCGGGCCTGTGGACGGTGGGCTATGGGCTAGCTCGCCGTCCATCCGTCTCATGACGACAGGCCGTGTCGACAGCGCGTTCGTGTTCCACGCGCGCCTCAAAGAGAGTCAGCAAAAAGGAAGGGGTCCGCAAGGACCGATGCCTGCCGGGGTTGCGGGACTGTTCGAAAGAGATACCGTGGCCCCGGAACAAAAGGGCGATGAAGGAACATAGATGGGTTTTAGTCAGTAAAAGTCTGACACTCCCTCCTGCTCCGCCCAGAGCAGGAGGAGTCATTTGATGATTTCCCATCAGAAAAAAAAAAGGCAACTGACACGGGCGAGGGTCATTCGATTCAGAAAATGGAGTGAAATAAACAACGCCGTCTATCGACCAAAATTTTAAACTGCTAAAGTATAATTATTATGCTATATATTTTTTTTAAACCCGGTCAGTCGATTTTAAAGTTATGTGGTGGTGAGCACATTATTAGTTATTGGTACCATTTTATTTCAACAGATGTCGCTGCATGTATGTATCTTACATTTGATGAATAGTTCTTCTTGAAAATTTCAAGTTCATATATCTTTTGATAGAATTAACCGATTTCAATGAAACAAAAACTAAATAATACCCTAAGCTACACACAATTTTCATGTATAAAAGTTATCTACATTGGTTAACTAAATTTTACGTGATGCTTGATCATCGAAACAGACAAAAATTCCAAAAATGCTGGAAATGTGTTCTGTTGCTTATATCCTTTAACACCCTGGTATTTTTTTTTTTAAATATTTTCGGTGTACAAAAACGATTTTTCTACAGATTTATTATATGTATAGATAAACTAGAGTGATTCTTTCAAGTGGAACAATGGTGTCGATTCTGTTGTGCACAAACTAAACTTAATTTAGGCTATTGCTATCTTTTTCTCTATAGTAAAACGAGAAAGAGACGGACGTAATTTAGAACTGTCAAATTTAGTTGGAACTAATTTTTCTATACAAATGAAGGGTGCACGTAAAAGCATGTCGACTAAAAACTCGGTGAAGGGCAAGGCATAAACTAATTTGACATCTCTAACTTAGTTCATAGCTATTGCCGTCCTTTTCTCGCACTGCCTTTTTGTAAAAGATAGCAATAGCCTACATTAAGTTTAGTTTGTGCACAACAGAATCGACACCAATTTGGGGTAATCCGTATCCATAAGTGATGCCGGAAAACTTTGTGGAAACCTTAGCTGGGGTCGGCTCAGCGTGTCTTCTTCTTCTATACTTTCTATTTCTTTTCTTTCTTAGCCTGTTATGTTCCCACTACTGGGCAAAAGCCTCCCCTTTCTCCTTCCAAACCTCTCTGTCCTGTGCGATATCTGACCATGTCCACCCCGCAAACAAGATCAGTAGGGCTATTACGTATCTTTTTGATCTCCAGTGACTATCAAGCTTCGGTTGTACACCGAACTTTGATCACAACCGAGAATGTCAAAATATTGGTATTACGTATTACACAGAGTGGATATCACTTTATGGTGGCTAACAGCCCGGATACGGTGTAACGTCTTTCACGAAAGCCACTTCAAACTCAGTTGTCATCAATTTGATGTCCACTATGCTTACACAATCGCAATATTAGAAGAATCGATACGAAAGCGTCTGTCAAAATGAGTTACAGTGACTATCAGCCACGATGGGCACCGATGACGTCTTATTTGATCGCGACTGGTCATACATAATACGAAACTTACCTGACAGTTATTTGATGGACACTGAGCCCAGTTCGACTAGCCGTGTGGTATCCGGCAGAGTAGAATAGAACCAACCCATTACACTCACGGGTGTCGTATAAGGCGACTAATGTCTGAGGCAGAACACCTTGCGCCTCCGTAGACCAGAGAATGGGCAGCAGCGTTTTCTGTTAGTCTTTCATCACTGCGATCTCCAATCCGCCTGCCAAGCGTGGAGATTACGGCAAATTCCTCCCATCATGGGAGAGGCTTATGTCTAGCAGTGGACGTTATGGGCTGTTGTTGAGCCCAGTTACTATCATTTCGAGCTGTCAACAGAGAAACGTAATAGGCCTGCAGATCGTCACACCACCTTCGCTGCGGTCTACCTCGACGACGATTTCCTCCGTCAGGCGTCCAGTGAGTGACGATGTTCTGTTGTACTCACGTCCCACATGTCGATAACCTCACGAGAGCCAAGTCAAGATACTTGATTTGTTTATCTTTCTCGAGGTTCTCGTCATGCGGGACCGTTATGTCAACAATCATTGCGCGCCGCTCCGATCGATCCACCAGCACTATCAGGCCTGTTGGTTATAATAGTCCTGTCAGTGATGATTGGTTGATCCCAGTACAATGTGATTTTGGCCTTTTTGAGAACTGGGTCGAGCACGTACTATCGAGGACACTACCGCCTGATCACCACTAAGCTAATTTTTTCTTGCACTTACAACATAGAAACGCTCTCTAGCCCCGCCCCGTTGACTGTATAGAAATAATGAATGAAAAGATACCGATCGGCCGAGCGCACTAACCACGCACGCCAAACGAGAGTTATTGTTATTTTGCGTGCCAAAGTTGACGCTTTCCTAATAGGCCCAAACTTTGAGGGGGCGTTGTTTGGCGCCTCCGCATGATTTAAGCAAAATGATCAGACGCAAAAGACCACGACTGTACCCTATAGTACGGCACTTCCAATTCCACAAGATTGTACTTTAGAGCAAGTTGCTTATGGATAATCCTGGCTACAAGGTTGTTTATACACCCGGAGATAATGTGACGGATTGATTCGCCTGGACGGTGGCATGCCCGACATACTCGTATGTCAACCGTACCGTCCTTCACAATAAATCACCGTTAGTTATTCGTCATCATAACTTCGTCCATAATTGCACAGACAAAACCTTCGGTTTCTCTGAAGAGGTCCCCGCAACATAGCGAGAGTCTCGACAGAGGTAACGACAAAATTGCAAACTTTTGATTGCTAATTACTAACGAATAAATTCGGTTGCAATTATGATGCTTGCGAGAAACGCATCTTGGATGTAGAGACTTGCTTTAAGGCGACGCATCGTTCTAAAACCGGGCACGCGCGCTTCGGGACTGAGAGGATTGCTAGCTTATAACATAAAGGACGTAAACGACAAAATGGTTTTTGTTATTTAATTCAGTTGGAAACGATAATTTTAAAAATTCCTTCTACAATTTTAAAGAGTATGTATAGCCTCATCTACGGAGAAAGTTAAGAGGCTTAAATTGGTCCCGTTTGCCCATAAGATGTAAATCTCTTTTTAAAAAGAGGTATGTATGATATTTTTTTCTCTGTTACAAAAGTTACTTAATCATGTATTGAAAACTAACAAAATAAGGTTTTTATCATGAATTATCAGGTCACCAACTTATATATTCATTTGTTTTGTAATTACTGAAAAAAATTGAAATCATTGACTCCAAGATTTCCAATGCGTCCTCTTAAACGCAAGCATCGTTACTGCAACCGAATTTATTCGTTAGTAATCAGCGATTGAAAGTTAGCGAATTTGTCGTTATGTTTTTGTTAATCTGTCGCCCAGGCTACGGACGATTATTAATATTCTATCTCATTCTTATAATAATATCTTTTCAGGTGTTACAGCGAACGGTGCCAATTCAAATAAATGTTCCGCCCGTATTGAAAGCTGAAGGGAAGGTCAACCCTAACGCTATGGAACAAATTAGACTACAGGTAATATTTATAATACTTACCCCCGAATACTGAAACGTCACTCAAAATTTAAGTAGTACTTATATTTAACAGATACTCAAATGTGACGTTTGGCCATACGAAATTTAAAATTTAGAAGCTGCTCAAATGTTAAGCAGCCCTTAAATTTAGAGTGACGTTTCAGTATTCGGGGGTTAGTGTATCTAAAATCAAACATAACATGACGCCGGTAATCCCCGAAGGGTAAGGCAGAGGCATTTCGCAAGTTATGTTTAAGTCCCATGTAATAGGAGGCAAGCCTATTGCCATCAACCAGGCGCAAATCCAGACTCCGTGGCTGCTACTGAGAAATTCATGTTGAAAAAATCCAATAACACTACCCGACCTGGAAATCGAAACCCAGGATCTCATGCTTTTAAACGTAAATTAGAAAGTAAAAACATTTATTTGGCACTAACACACACAATATAAAACAAAAATAATAAAATGTTTAGTACATCCAGAGCATCTTTCAGATCCAATCAGCTGTAGTTAGTTCAGTTTAAAAAACACCCATAATTTTCTTGCAGCAATTAAAACAACAACACCAAGCTCAGCATCAACACCAACACCAGCTTCAGCAACAACAACAGCAAGCTCAACAACAGCAACAGCAAGCTCAACAACAACAACAGCAAGCTCAACAACAACAACAGCAAGCTCAACTACAACAGCAGCAAGCTCAACAACAACAGCAACAAAAGAAGCCGGAGCCTATCTATGACTTGCCTATACACAATAAACCGACGCTCACGCCTCAACAACAACAACAGATTAGACAACAACAGCAGCAGGTTTGTAATCGTTATTCTTCTTTCTTTATAACTACCGTACTACACTACGTTAGTTTTTACTAATCCTGTCGGCCGGTCCTTTATACTAACACAGTTTATATTTTATCACATGTATGTTAGTATGTAAGGTATTTATCTATGGGCCAAAGTTGCCTGAAAATAAAGGTTTTATTTATTTATTTATCTTAATTTATCCGGGGTAATCCGTGGAGATAAACTTACTGATCGTATAAGGACATAAGGATCTCGATACTGCGTTCTAAAACTCAAATTGCCGATGTAGGTCACACGACTGCCTAGCTCAAATGGAACTGGGCTGGCCACATCTGTCGCATGACAAAGCTGCCACAAAATGGGTCCTAAACAGCAGCAGCTACAATTTTTTATATTTTTAAATGTTTTTTTAAATTAAAAAATGTAAGTAATTTGTTTAGAAATGAATAAAGGAATAATAGTTATTCCCTCCTTTATCCAGTATATCTGGGGTAATCCTCATTGGTCCATATTCAATCCGTCGAGAAATATCTCTCAGGCATGCTGGTTTCCTCACGATATTTTCATTCACCGAAGCAAGTGATAATTACACAATATGTGCGGGGTAGCACATTTACTGCTGGTGTGGTGAGGAGTAAAACCACTGATGAACTTCTTGCTTCTTTATTGGGAAGAGTGTTTCCTTAATACTATCTTGCCGACTACTGTGTCGGCTGAACAAAATGGCCTTATTTTTATACAGAATTTTCTAAGTAAATGACCAATCAGAATCGATTACAAATATCCAAAAAGCGCGGGATAAACTAAAAACCAATGAAAACATAACAAAAAAGCGGGAAAACATTGTGCAAGTTACCTTAAGTACTACGAAACTTGACTGTAACGAGAACCGCGTGACAATATTTGCGTTTTTCACTAACTTTTCCTATGTAAACATATACAAAACTATATGTTATCGAAATCTATATAACAAGAACTATCATACAAAAATATAAAGTCATCTAAACATATAACATAATAAACTTATTTACTCCAAACACTAAGTCTACACGACAAAAACGCGTACACGAACAAAAATATAAGAAAACTATTAAAATATAAACGTAGGCTATTTGAAAACGTTTATATAATAAACTATTTGTGCCTATTTACTATCCTAGCGGTGCCTATGTACCCTATACACACCGCTATACACTATCTTCATTGTCCTGCACACAAAACACTAAACTATTAGTTTATTTATCACTATAATAACACTTTATATACAGTCTGTGCAGTGTCTATGTATCACTATCACTTTAAACTATTAATTGCACTGTCCCGCACACAATATGCACATGAATCCGACAAATCAGACGTGTCTGTCTTGGGTTCGAACTTGAGACCAGTCCGACGGTCGCACCTCTAGGCAATCACTACTAAGTGATATAATTAGTATTTGTCTTTGTGGTCAATGTAATAAAAAAAACTGACCTGTGACTCCATGTTTATTACTAAGAGAACGATTCTAACGTTTAAAATTTCCACAGCTTCTTCAACAAAAACTCCAGCATCAACAGCACCACCAACAACAACAACAACAGCAGCAGCAGCAGCAACAACAACAACAGCAAAGGTTAAATCAACAACAAGCCGCCCAACAACAAGCTGCCCAGCAACAGGCAGCTCAACTAGCTCAGCAACAAGCACAACAGCAAGCTCAACAACAGAGGCAGAGTAGAGCGCAACAACAGAGAAGCACGGTGTCTCTTTCTAGTCGAGATACTAGTGTATTCTCTACTTCCAGTGGCTGTTCTGGGTAAGCAACGATTGTTTTTGTTGGCCTTATGTCCACCTCTGTACTTTATAGAACAGAATAGTTTTTTGATGTGAAACATAGGCGCGGGTAAACCAAAAAAACATGAAAAATTCGTGGCGAGCGTTGCGATCGAACCCGGCCTAAACAATCCCGAACATTACCGACCTGTTGAAGTAGCTTAAGATCTACATATTCGCCACGATTTACAACAAGCCAGCTGGTCTCGGGGCACAGCGCTGGGTTACAATCTCATGAGTTCGATTCCAGCATGTGGATTTTCATTTTGTTTTTATTTTCTTTTATTTTATGGTTTTTTTTTTTTTATATTGACTTTTTTTTAAGCATTAATTACATCTGCCAGGCGCCCGTGACGGCTCACTTTTTTATATTGAACGCGTAGGTCACTTTATGTCCGCTGAATGAAGTTGACACACAGGCTCACAGGGTTATGCTTGAAGTGTTACATAAAGAAATAAATCATCACTTTTCTAGCGGTTCGTGTTGGCGAGGCTCCCGACCCGAAGACACCCGCGATCTAGACGCACTACTGCAGTACATAGAAGGGCCCGCGAGACACGTCGATCGCGGCAAGAAGCGAGCGAAGAAGCAACGACAGAAGGCCAAGAAGGTAACTTATTGTATTACTAGCACTTCGCCCGCGACTTCGTCGGCAAATTTGTGATAGCTCGGCTAAAAACGAATTAGTGGTCACCCATCCACAGATCGACCTTGGTAAGCGTGGCTTAACCTTGAAGATCGACCCTAGTAGCTGTTATTATTAACTCACGAGAAATATAAATACTATACTTCTATATATTTTCTCGCAGTCAATGGTAAAAAATAAAGTACACATCGTGAAAAAATAATATCTCGGTTCTTGTAGCCCTCGCTTTGCTCAGGGTTCTACTCTAGAATCCCTTTCTACGCTCGGGATTCTACTCTAGAATTCTTCGCTGCTCTCGGGATGGGATCCATCTTTAGTCTCTCGAATTAATACTTTTTTTCACTTGTTGTATAATCTACTATTATAGCCTATAGCACCCACAAGTAATGTAGCTTTCTGCCAGTGAAAGAATTTTCAGAATTGAATCATTAATTTCAGAGATTACCCCCTGCATACAAACTTACAAAATAGAACTAAATTGTCTTAAGATAAAGACACTTGAACTGTCGAAACAAATACAACAATCAAATGTAGCTACAGTCCCAGTCACAAGACATAAAAACTGTGAAAGTTCTGTAGTTGCCCATTCCCTAGCGTAGATCTCTATGGAGAAGAACATGCACAAAACTCCTTATGCACTATTAAATCAGATTTTTTTTACAAAACCTTGGTTACATCATTCATGTTGGGATGGTACATTATGTGAGAACGATTTAGCAAGATGTGCACGTTTATACAAGCCGTGTGCTTGTTGGTACTTCCCACTGGAAAGGATGACGATCTTTTATACTTCATTTTATCCTTTAGAAGGGTGAATTTTCAAAACCTAAATTTCATGCTTCTTGACTCAGCGGTTAGGGTGAAAGCGCCGGGGTAACCGGTGCCGTTTCACCCTTAAGGCTGTATTGATGGTTAGGGTGAAAGCGCCGGGGTAACCGGTGCCGTTTCACCCTTAAGGCTGTATTGATGCCGTGGCCCCGGAACACAAAGGTCGATGAAGGAACATGGATGGGTTTTAGTCAGTAAAAGTCTGACACTCCCTCCTGCTCCGTCCAGAGCGGGAGGAGTCATTTGATGATATCCCATCCGAAAAAAAAAGGCTGTATTCTGTGTCAGTGAGTATATTTCCCTCGGTAGCTGCAAAAAAAAACAATATTTCTTCCTAGTCGACCCAAATGTGTGAAATAGCTGTTTTTTTCGCAATTGTGATGTTCGTCCCATGAAGAAAGTGGTTCAGTTGGTCTCTATCACACCCTTAAGGATCAATAGGCGAGACGACAAAAAAAATCTAATTAGTCCATCAGATAGACTTCCAAAAAATATTGGACACAATTTTTTCTTTTGTTACGTAAACAAAAATTGACGAAGATATGACGCTTTTAAAATTCTCAATACGTCACGCCTTGGTATAATTTTAAGCTAGTTCTGACGTCACGAGTCCCTACTCCCGAGTTTTGTTGCGTTTTATCTTTGTCAATATTCATTGATTTACAAAAACAAAAAAATGAGTCCATTATTTTCCAATACTCTAACTGACGGACTAAATATATTTGCAATTTTTTTATACTGTCGTCACGCCTATTCACACGCTCAGTGGGAGCGGCCAGCAGCGTGTAGCACTTTGCTATAGTGCGCTGCTTAACGGACCGCGTGACGTCAGCGGCTGCGCGTCTTTCAAACGATACTATGTATTTCCTAATGGAGATAAAGCATAAAATGATTTGACAGTGAAACTGCGCTGCCGACCGCTTCCGTTTCGGTGTGAATTGACTCTAAATGTAACACCTTTATAATACATGCTGCATGCATGTTGCATGCATTCTGTTTCTAATACTAAAAATGTCCACAACAGATGGAATCCCGGCTCGTAGAAGAGCGTAATGCGGTAGTGAACGAGCTGAACCGTGCGCGACGCGAGATGGATGCGCTGCAGGTGGCGCACGCCGCCGCCAAGCGACGTCTGGAGCACACGCGCCAGCTGCTGCAGGCGCAGGGCAAGGCTAACAAGAAGAAAGGTACCTTCTATTCAAGATATATTAACCAGTACTAACTTGTGGAGGTCAGATAGGCAGTCGCTCCATGTAAAATATTGGTTTTCAGCTGCCTTCAAAGCAAGAGTGACCAGGGCACGCTCCTTCCATCATAGACCTCATCCATCGCTTTCCATCAGGCGAGATCGACGTCAAGAGCAGGCCTATTTTGTAAAAATAAAACAATTGTGAGCCGTCACGGGACGCCTAGCAGATGTGAGAAACATCGAAATTATTTTGTACGAGTAATATGCTTAAAAAAACAGGTTGCGACAGGAACTAAATAGGGCTTAATGAAAAATTAAAATATTACTTTCTAATTTTTCCCTGAAAAAAAAAATCAAAATTACTCGATTCACAAAAAGAAAATCCTTATGCTGGGATCGAACTCGAAGTCACGAGATTGTAACCCAGCGCTGTGCCCCGAGACCAGGTGGCTTGTTGTAAACCGTGGCGAGTATGTAGATGTTATGCTGCTTCAACAGGTCGGTAATGTTCGGGATTGTTCGAGCCGGGTTGACAACTTGACAGTTGGCGACGCGTCGCCACGCCATGTTTTGTTTTTTTTTGCCTTTCGGCTTCGTTAAGGGTATTTTACACCCTTTATACATTAGGCGACCGAGTGGCTCAATGATAACAACCGCACAGGTCGATCTTCAAGGCTTGGTCTGTGGATGGGTAACCATCTTTACATCTCCAAGTTCCTTCCGCGCCTCGGGAAGCACGTTAAGCTGTTGGCTGTTACAGGTAGTCAGTGGCCCGAAAGTACTAACTGGGTTGTGGAGGTCAGATAGGCAGCCGCTCCATGTTAAATACTGGTATTCAGCTGCATCCGGTTAGACTGGAACCCAGGTCTCGTTGAGAAAAGGCTAGGCAGATGATGATGAGGTGTGAACAAACAGTCTACAAGGACCACACCAGTTCTAATAGATTTGTCTTCTTATAACAATATTATGTTAATTTTCTTTATCGTGTGGTTAGTACTTGCGACCCACGGATGCCCCTCAAGTAAAAGGGGAAAATATACAAGTCCGTGATTAGACCCACGGAGTAAATACAAAGAGGAGATGGCCTAAGCAACTGTGCACTGTGATTCTCAACTAGGTCCTGACGTCATCATGTGGGCGTGGCTTTAGTCAGTGTATTGTTGGCGTTCGTCCTGTGCACAACTTTGTGAACGTTCCCATTTTACAGCATTGTACTTGTATTGCAGACAAAACACAACACTTCATTATTTTTTTCGTCTAGCGCGAGACGAAAAAAATAATGAAGTGTTGTGTTTTGTCTTGTAAAAATTACTCGGATAGACGTTCTGATGCTATGGATGGCATCACATTTCATTTGTAAGTCATTTTATGCGTAATTTATTAAAATAGTTCTAGAAAAATCTCCTAGCGTCGGCGTTTCCAAACATAATCCTACCCGACACTAGATGGCGACACTTGGTGTCGTGGAAACTAAAAATATTTAGGTATATAGAGCCCAGAACTAACATATTTTAATAATATTAATACTGAAATTTGTTCAACATTCATTCCTAAAGACCCTTTAATGGCCAAAATGTTATTTTTGTAGTTTTCATATCATTTTGTAAACAGGCCGCCATCTATCGTCAACTATGAACAACAAACATAAACAACTAAAAGACAGGGCTGTAATTAGAAATCAATTATTTTACTGAATGTCCCGCGGCTGCGGCTGTCTCATAAATGGGAAGTACTTAAAACATTAAATACGCTGGACATAAAAATACAATCTCCTATAAATTAAATATTCTATCTACAATTATTTTATTTATTTAAAGTACTTAAAGCCCACCTAGTTCATTTAGTTAAATTTTAAATGATGTATGTTTTAGATTTCCATCCGAAGATAATCTAAGACTGCTGTCTCATTTTTGTAATCCATTGCCATGGATTACAAAAATGAATAGACAAGACTGGTCTCCGACTAAATATACGAAAATTTGTTCTTGCCATTTTAATGATGACAAAAAAAAACCTTGGAAGAAAAAAACAGCTGTACCCTACATTTTGACGAGTATAAATGTAGGGAACAGCTGATTTTTTTTCGCGATGTCAAGGTTGGTCCCATAGAAAAAGTTGTTCAAAATGACGAGTACAATGACCCTTTTCGGGTTTAGTGTAAACAAAAAATAATGTTGTATAAGAGAAAATCTAATAATCTTCATTCGTCATTCGTCAGAAACATTTTTATTTTCGTAATAAAATCACAATTTAAATTAAAAAATACGCATCAAGATGGTTCGCAAAATTAATTTAAAATAAAACAGTACTCCCCGGTACGAAAATTCTGAGTACGACCCTGTTGCATCCTGCACTTAGTGACATCTAGTGTGAGATAGTTACGTAACTGCAAAACAAAATCGACAGAACGTGCGAATAGTTTTGCTATTGACCGATAGATGGAAAATAGAGAAGTGGGCGGGATCTAGCACCCCCTCACCCCGTAAAGTGTCACGCGTTGTTTCCTAAGGAAATCTAATTAGGCCATCTCCTCTTTGTATTTACTCCGTGATTAGACCTGTCGTACTGTATGGATCGGAATGCTGGGCTATGAAGAAGATGGATGAAAAAAGATTGCATGTAGCGGAGATGAGAATGTTGAGGTGGATGTGTGGTGTGACAAGAATGGATAAAATAAGGAATGAGTATATTAGAGGAAGTTTGAAAGTTGAGCCAGTTACAGAAAAGTTGAAAGGGAATCGACTGTCTTGGTATGGGCATGTGATGAGGAGGGAAGAATCGCATGTGACTAAAAGAGTGATGAATATAAATGTGGATGGATGGAGAGGGAGAGGAAGACCAAGGAAACGATGGATGGATTGTGTGAGGAGTGATATGAAGGAAAAAGGAGTAAATGATTGTGTGACGGTTGACAGAGGAGAATGGAAGAAGAAAACGTGTTGCGACGACCACAAGTAACATGGAATAAGGGGAGGAAGATGATGATGTGTGATTAGTACCTAACCTGCATAGCTATTCACAACGCTTCGATTCGGAAAGTCGTATGTCTATCTCGCTCGATTTCGTAATTTCAAAGATAGACTTACGACTTTCCGAATCGAAAATCGAATCGAAGCGTTGTGAATAAGGGGTCTGGTGTCACAGTTTTTATGTCGCCCATGGCTTCTGACTTGGCTTTACATGCCGTCGAGAAATATCTCTCAGGCATGCTGGTTTCCTCACGATGTTTTCCTTCAACGAAGCAAGTGACGATTTATAGCAATGTGTTCTTTGTTTGTTCAGGTAAAAAGCAAAAGTTGAACCCGGCTCAGCAAGCTAAAGTGCAGCTTGTGGCCGAACAACTAGGGGAATTGACTACTCTTATGAACACTACTTCTAAGGTTAGTAAACTATAATAAATACACTTTACTGTCTAATATTATAAATTGTTGTCCCCGAAAGGGTCCATGTGAACTTTATTTTAATTATAAGATCTTGTAAAACACATGTTTGCAATGCAATAAAGAATTGTAAAAAGTACTTACGGAATAATATCCGTGATTAGAAAAAAGAAAATCACTGATATTATCCCGTAAGTACTTTAAGTGTAGTGAAAAACCGTGAAAGACCGTCCAAGAGCGAGTAGGACTCGCGCACCGAGGGTTCCGTACAAACTTTTTAAAGGAGAAACTTAACTTGGCTGTTCGATCCCTTGACACAGCTATTGCACCAACCGCAAATAATAAGTTTTATTAAGTGTTAGTAAACTACATATTTACGGTTTTCAGATTTTCCCTTCACATGAGCTGTAAGACCTTGCTTTTTGCCAAATATCGTGATTCTAGGTCAACGGGAACTACCAAATAGGTTTTCGAATACATGGACAGACAGACGGACAAGAGAGTGATCTTATAACGGTTCCTTTTCTTACCTTTTGAGGTACGGAACCATACCTCACGGACAAAAGAACGGTTGAATATACTATGAAATAAAAGAATGTAATCAATAAAAAAATAAAACAATAAAATATGTCCTGTTATCTATCTATTCAGCGGGTCTAAAACGGCCGCTTTAGCAGAATCGTAATATGAATCACGTTAAAAATTTAAAATTCTTAAAATGTCATCATCATCAGCCTATTAATGTTCCCACTGCTGGGACACAGGCCTCCTCTTTATAAGAGAGAATGGGCTATAATGCACCTCGCAGGCCCAGTGCGGATTGGTAGATGTCACATGTCTTCGAATTTTTTGGTTCTAGGACGTGCCGGTTTCCTCACGATGTTTTCCTTCACCGTTTTGAGAGCAGCGGGTCTTAAAATGTACTTTATGGTTATGGGCATAAAGTCCATTTTAAGAATTTAATTTTTTTTACTTGATTCATTCTGCGCGGATTCTGCTAAAGCGGCCATTTTAGGCCCGCAGTACTCGTTAACGTACTATTTTAATCGTCGACCATAATATTGTTCCAGGAAATGCAAGCAGCCGAGAAGCAAGTCCTGGACTTCTCCCGGCGGCTGCAGAACTGTGAGCGGCAATTAGCGGAGTCGAGAGCCGTGCAGGGCAAGCCGGATCGGCCCGTACATCACGCACATGTAAGTATTGTTAAGTTTTATTTACTGATTGATATATATAATAAATAATAATAAACAAATTAAGTATCTTGACTTGGCTCGCGAGGTTGTTGACATGTGGGAAGTGGACTCAGCAATCATTGTGCCGATAGTAGTATCAGCCCATGGCTTAATTGCCAAGAGCCTCGATCAATACCTGAGGAGGCTCTCGTTAGGGCCTGTGGATGGTGGGCTATGGGCTAGCTCGCCGTCCGTCCGTCTCATGACGACAGGCCGTATCGACAAGCAGGAGTGTTCCACGCGCGCCTCAAAGAGAGTCAGCAATAGGAACGGGTCGCGGGACTGTTCGAAAGAGATACAGTGGCCCCGGAATACAAAGGGCGATGAAGAAACATGGATGGGTTTTAGTCAGTAAAAGTCTGACACTCCCTCCTGCTCCGCCCAGAGCGGGAGAAGTCATTTGATGATTTCCCATCCGAAAAAAAAAAAAAACAAAAAAAAGGAGGCTCTCGTTAGGCAGCTGGATCAAGGGCTTGATTCAGTGCGCGGTACTCCTGGACACGGTGAGTATTGTTAGGAGGTTCCTAGCTTGGACCCTCTTCCCGATACCGGTGGGCTACAATTTTTTATATTTTAAATGTTTTTTATATATTTTTTTAAATTAATATTTAAAAATGTAACAAATTTGTTTAGAGATGAATAAAGGAAATAATAATAATAAAATCGTTATTTATAAAAAGGGGCACATTTACAATTAAGTATCTTAACAAATAAAATAGGGCACTGTTGCTTATTGCCTGAACTAGGTGGAACCTGTGGTTTAGGCTAGAAGGTGCTTAAATACCTAGTTAAAATAAATAAATTAACAATGAAAGAAAAGTAAATTACTAAAATTACAACTTACATAAAAGATAAACAAACAATGTGTCAGCAGTTTACTTGCAGACAATATAGGTTCACCAACAGCTTCTGTGTATAGCATTTAGGTATAGGGAACGTGCAGGAACTATAGGTGGCAGCACTAATCGACAAAAGAGACACTATGCGGACAGAAAAGGAAACTTATCACTTCTCATCGTGCTTTCAATTTACATAGACAAAATTGTCTCTTCAAATATATTATTTTTGAATATGCTAAAAGGTATAAAATATGAGTTCCGGTTTATCAATAACGATCGTCAGCGTAATATAAATGTTAATAATATGAATTTTATATCTTTCGTTTAGTTTCTGATGAAAATTGTGGTGTATGAAGACATGGTGGCTGGCATAACTAAGATAGCTTTCTTATTTTCAACACATGTTATAATGGAAGGGAATCCTTTATCAGCGAGAACAGTATCTCCAGGATCTAATAAATCAATTAGTTCACAATCATTTGATAAAGCAATCAATAAAATGCAGTCCGTAGCATTTAGATACAAAACTTAAAAAACCAAAGGAGTGCAGCCAACTAAAAACATTATTGTGGGTATAACCATGTTTATATTCTGAGTACATGTGGAGTCTTTGATTAACTGTTGAGGGATATTCGGTGTGAACTTTAGTGCGGTCTAGTAGAACACGTGTATGGTGAAGTATAAATGGTTCTGGTATGTTTGCATGGACGGTTGATTTTGAGGGCCTTTTCAATGCAGAGTGTAACAAAAACAAGTTGTTTTCAAATAATTTTCTTTACTGCGTTTATCCATTTTTTGCGTTTTTCACCAAAACATGGTATGTTATTAGTATTCTTTGGAAAGTAATAGAATTTTACGCTAATTGATTTGTTTTCATTTTTGTGGATTTATTGGTACCTACATCCAGAAATGCAACAACGCATTATGATTAGTTAATTAATTTTCACTATAAAATTAATTCTGTTTACTTGTTAGAAAAGTCTATGTCAAGCATTGATAGAGCACAAGATTCGGATTGGCGACGCCAGTTGGCAGCACCGTCGTTGTGCACGTTCCCTATACATAGGTTTTACAGTCTTGTACTTACACAGTCGCCAATTACAGGTTAACCAGCATTCACGAAAATAAGTGTTGCACAAGTTCGCATCACGAAGCCGTCAACCAAGCGTTCTGTACATCAAACTAAGTAACTTTACGCTAAAATTTATTGCTGGGAAACGACTGTTTTTTTTGGGGTGAAAAATCATGTTTGGAGGTAGAACTCAATGTAACGCACTCAAAACATTGTGCTGATGGACGGATTGAATAGTACGGGGGTCGTGGAGGTGTTTAAATTAAAAATCTTACATGAAAAACTTGTATTAAAAAAAAAAACTTGTCAATTGACTCCCAATATCTCCGTAAAAAAATGATCGCAATGACGGGAAGAACAAGTGCCTTTCGGCTTCGTTAAGAGGTTTTTTACACCCTTTATCTAAAATTAATTTCATGCTTACTGAATCTTGTTTTTTAGCGCGTATATACTCGTATTGGGTTACTCGCGCAATATAACGCTTCGCAAAAAATGTTTCGCGCTTACATCGGCCTGATTGCGTGGGGGTGTCTCGCTTATACGAGCTTGTAAGCGCGTCAACTCTCGTACGAGTCGCTCGTGAAACAAAAGGCGGGTATACTCGCGTAGTCGCGCTTCGAAAAACGAGCCGATCTGCATAGCTATTCACAAACGCTTCGATTCGATTTCAATTCGACAAGTCGTATGTCTATCTTTTTTTAGCAGTACGAAAGCGAGCGAGATAGACATATGACTTTCCGAATCGAAATCGAATCGAAGCGTTTGTGAATATTACGCTTCACAAAAAATTTAACGCGCATACATCGCCGTGATTTTGTAGTGTTGTCTCGCTTATACGAGCTTATAAGCGCGTCAATGCTCGTACGAATCGCTTGAGAAACAAAAGGCGGGTATACTCGCGTAATCACGCTTCGAAAAACGAGCCGATCTGCATGGTAACGGATGCAATACGACGCGTACGATGCGGATAGGTGCGCAGAATGCGATAACTGCGGCGCATCTAGATGCGCCTCCAAAGAAAGAAAGAAAACATATTTATATTGTTACGAGCTGGGTACGGGATAAATTAATTACTACCGATGAAACAACTGAATAACTTTAATAATCACAAAACACTTCAAACTCAATCACAAGTACACCACTGATCACTATTCCCTTAGATATCGCACTTACTAGTTCACTTCGATTCGCTTCGTTGCGTAGCCAAAATAAGACTGCCGCTCCCGCAAACATGTCCGCTATTTATATGGTGACAGATTCTAGATTCTAGAAAGATCCACGAGTTACTCGAATTATTCTAGACAATTACATAGTCGATCATTGGCCTTCTACAACTTGTACAAAAGAAAGAAGTAGGTACTTTATGGCCTCGGCGTACGGTCGTAATTACAATGACAATTCCTATACCTACCTACTTCATTCGAGACTCGTCCTACGTACGTACCTACTACTATCTACATACCTACTTATAATTGTAGGTACGAGTACGACGTAACAATATGTAGACTGCTAAAATAATAACCCTTCCTTGGGCTTCGGCTGCTCCAAATAGGCCCAGTTTAGCAAACTGCCGAGTAGCTAGTGCCCGACGCTGGTTTCCAAATAGACCTTTCTTTTCAAATGTGTGTGTTTCAAAGGTGTGTAATCTTGTACAACAGATTGACCAAGCGGCGTTGCTAGCGAAACAACAGGCGTTACAACAACAGCATGCGATACAGCAACAACAGGCGATACAACAACAACAGTTGCAGCAGCAACAACAGATGCAACAACAACAACAGTTGCAGCAACAACAACAGTTGCAGCAACAACAACAGATGCAACAACAACATCAACAGATGCAGCAGCAACTGGAACAACATCGGCAGTTGCAGATGTTGGAGCTGGAGAAACAGAAGATTGAGAAACAGAAACAGGGTGCTACGTTTATTAGTGAGTTTTATTTTAATTTCTCCCAACTGTTGCCATATTATTTTTTTATTTGATTTTTTTGCACGGAACCCTTTTTTTTTAAATAAAACATTAGCTATCTGCCGGTAAAAATTAAGTCGAAATGGTACAGCAGTTTCGAAGATTAGCCGGAACAGACAGACTAAAATTTTGAAAGTACCGTGAATACTTTCTTAAGCATTTAATAAGAAGCTTTATTTTTTAATTACAAAAAGATACCTCACAATTTTATAGATTTTTATGGATGTCTTTAGCCGCGTTATAGAATATGTGAAAATATCCTTAACGAAGGGTATATGTACACCCATCATTTGCCTAGCCTTTTTCCAACTATATTGGGGTCGGCTTCCAGTTTTACCGGATGCAGCTGAATACCAGTATTTTACATGGAGCGACTGCCTATCTGACCTCCACAACCCAGTTAGTACCGGGTTATACAATACCCCTTGGTAAGACTGGTTGTCAGACTTATTGGGCCTCTGACTAGGTACCTAACGACTGTCAAAGATCTACAAATGACAGCCGGGACCAACGGCTTAACGTGCTTTCCGAGGCACGGAGGAAACTCGGTATGTAATGGGTGGTCACCCATCCACAGACCAACCTAGGCAAGCACGGCTTAACCTAACGATCGACCCGAGCGGCTGTTATTATTTAGCCACGAGCTCCCCAAATACAAGCTTTTTATGTAAGATTTTTACTTTAAACACCTCCACGACCTCCGTACTATTCAATCTATCCATCAGCACAATGTTTTGAGCGCTTTACATTGAGTTCTACCACAAAACATGATTTTTCACCCCAAAAAAAAGTCGTTTCCCAGAAATTATTTTTGCGTAAAGTTATATGTATTACACGTATGTATGGGTGTACATATACCTATGTACACCCATACATACATGTAATACATATTATATTATTATGTAATACATACTAGATATATGTACACCCATTATATTATATGTATAGTTGGTGCCAGTTAAGATGAGAATAGAGGTCACTAACCCACCTACATATATTAAACTTCTTAACTTAGAAAACCAAAAATAAGCCTGTTCAAGTCTTAAATTGTCTTCTATCGTGATCTAGAACATTTTTTCTAATGAAAAACGATACCATGGTTTATTTGTTTTGGTTCGTACGAAGAGATATTAGGGAAAGGGCAATGACCACTATTGTCATCTTAACTGGCACCAACTATATTACTAAATCGCTCCCGTCCGTTCGCAGACGGTGGTATGGTGATGGTGCGGCGCTCGCCGGGCGACGGCGCCGTCACCGTGTGCGTGCCCGCGCAGAGCGACGCGCCGCGAGCTCAGCTCGTGCGGAACAACAAGCACGTCACCGGTGAGTACCGCACCGTGTGCGTGCCCGCGCAGAGCGACGCGCCGCGAGCTCAGCTCGTGCGGAACAACAAGCACGTCACCGGTGAGTACCGCACCGTGTGCGTGCCCGCGCAGAGCGACGCGCCGCGAGCTCAGCTCGTGCGGAACAACAAGCACGTCACCGGTGAGTACCGCACCGTGTGCGTGCCCGCGCAGAGCGACGCGCCGCGAGCTCAGCTCGTGCGGAACAACAAGCACGTCACCGGTGAGTACCGCACCGTGTGCGTGCCCGCGCAGAGCGACGCGCCGCGAGCTCAGCTCGTGCGGAACAACAAGCACGTCACCGGTGAGTACCGCACCGTGTGCGTGCCCGCGCAGAGCGACGCGCCGCGAGCTCAGCTCGTGCGGAACAACAAGCACGTCACCGGTGAGTACCGCACCGTGTGCGTGCCCGCGCAGAGCGACGCGCCGCGAGCTCAGCTCGTGCGGAACAACAAGCACGTCACCGGTGAGTACCGCACCGTGTGCGTGCCCGCGCAGAGCGACGCGCCGCGAGCTCAGCTCGTGCGGAACAACAAGCACGTCACCGGTGAGTACCGCACCGTGTGCGTGCCCGCGCAGAGCGACGCGCCGCGAGCTCAGCTCGTGCGGAACAACAAGCACGTCACCGGTGAGTACCGCACCGTGTGCGTGCCCGCGCAGAGCGACGCGCCGCGAGCTCAGCTCGTGCGGAACAACAAGCACGTCACCGGTGAGTACCGCACCGTGTGCGTGCCCGCGCAGAGCGACGCGCCGCGAGCTCAGCTCGTGCGGAACAACAAGCACGTCACCGGTGAGTACCGCACCGTGTGCGTGCCCGCGCAGAGCGACGCGCCGCGAGCTCAGCTCGTGCGGAACAACAAGCACGTCACCGGTGAGTACCGCACCGTGTGCGTGCCCGCGCAGAGCGACGCGCCGCGAGCTCAGCTCGTGCGGAACAACAAGCACGTCACCGGTGAGTACCGCACCGTGTGCGTGCCCGCGCAGAGCGACGCGCCGCGAGCTCAGCTCGTGCGGAACAACAAGCACGTCACCGGTGAGTACCGCACCGTGTGCGTGCCCGCGCAGAGCGACGCGCCGCGAGCTCAGCTCGTGCGGAACAACAAGCACGTCACCGGTGAGTACCGCACCGTGTGCGTGCCCGCGCAGAGCGACGCGCCGCGAGCTCAGCTCGTGCGGAACAACAAGCACGTCACCGGTGAGTACCGCACCGTGTGCGTGCCCGCGCAGAGCGACGCGCCGCGAGCTCAGCTCGTGCGGAACAACAAGCACGTCACCGGTGAGTACCGCACCGTGTGCGTGCCCGCGCAGAGCGACGCGCCGCGAGCTCAGCTCGTGCGGAACAACAAGCACGTCACCGGTGAGTACCGCACCGTGTGCGTGCCCGCGCAGAGCGACGCGCCGCGAGCTCAGCTCGTGCGGAACAACAAGCACGTCACCGGTGAGTACCGCACCGTGTGCGTGCCCGCGCAGAGCGACGCGCCGCGAGCTCAGCTCGTGCGGAACAACAAGCACGTCACCGGTGAGTACCGCACCGTGTGCGTGCCCGCGCAGAGCGACGCGCCGCGAGCTCAGCTCGTGCGGAACAACAAGCACGTCACCGGTGAGTACCGCACCGTGTGCGTGCCCGCGCAGAGCGACGCGCCGCGAGCTCAGCTCGTGCGGAACAACAAGCACGTCACCGGTGAGTACCGCACCGTGTGCGTGCCCGCGCAGAGCGACGCGCCGCGAGCTCAGCTCGTGCGGAACAACAAGCACGTCACCGGTGAGTACCGCACCGTGTGCGTGCCCGCGCAGAGCGACGCGCCGCGAGCTCAGCTCGTGCGGAACAACAAGCACGTCACCGGTGAGTACCGCACCGTGTGCGTGCCCGCGCAGAGCGACGCGCCGCGAGCTCAGCTCGTGCGGAACAACAAGCACGTCACCGGTGAGTACCGCACCGTGTGCGTGCCCGCGCAGAGCGACGCGCCGCGAGCTCAGCTCGTGCGGAACAACAAGCACGTCACCGGTGAGTACCGCACCGTGTGCGTGCCCGCGCAGAGCGACGCGCCGCGAGCTCAGCTCGTGCGGAACAACAAGCACGTCACCGGTGAGTACCGCACCGTGTGCGTGCCCGCGCAGAGCGACGCGCCGCGAGCTCAGCTCGTGCGGAACAACAAGCACGTCACCGGTGAGTACCGCACCGTGTGCGTGCCCGCGCAGAGCGACGCGCCGCGAGCTCAGCTCGTGCGGAACAACAAGCACGTCACCGGTGAGTACCGCACCGTGTGCGTGCCCGCGCAGAGCGACGCGCCGCGAGCTCAGCTCGTGCGGAACAACAAGCACGTCACCGGTGAGTACCGCACCGTGTGCGTGCCCGCGCAGAGCGACGCGCCGCGAGCTCAGCTCGTGCGGAACAACAAGCACGTCACCGGTGAGTACCGCACCGTGTGCGTGCCCGCGCAGAGCGACGCGCCGCGAGCTCAGCTCGTGCGGAACAACAAGCACGTCACCGGTGAGTACCGCACCGTGTGCGTGCCCGCGCAGAGCGACGCGCCGCGAGCTCAGCTCGTGCGGAACAACAAGCACGTCACCGGTGAGTACCGCACCGTGTGCGTGCCCGCGCAGAGCGACGCGCCGCGAGCTCAGCTCGTGCGGAACAACAAGCACGTCACCGGTGAGTACCGCACCGTGTGCGTGCCCGCGCAGAGCGACGCGCCGCGAGCTCAGCTCGTGCGGAACAACAAGCACGTCACCGGTGAGTACCGCACCGTGTGCGTGCCCGCGCAGAGCGACGCGCCGCGAGCTCAGCTCGTGCGGAACAACAAGCACGTCACCGGTGAGTACCGCACCGTGTGCGTGCCCGCGCAGAGCGACGCGCCGCGAGCTCAGCTCGTGCGGAACAACAAGCACGTCACCGGTGAGTACCGCACCGTGTGCGTGCCCGCGCAGAGCGACGCGCCGCGAGCTCAGCTCGTGCGGAACAACAAGCACGTCACCGGTGAGTACCGCACCGTGTGCGTGCCCGCGCAGAGCGACGCGCCGCGAGCTCAGCTCGTGCGGAACAACAAGCACGTCACCGGTGAGTACCGCACCGTGTGCGTGCCCGCGCAGAGCGACGCGCCGCGAGCTCAGCTCGTGCGGAACAACAAGCACGTCACCGGTGAGTACCGCACCGTGTGCGTGCCCGCGCAGAGCGACGCGCCGCGAGCTCAGCTCGTGCGGAACAACAAGCACGTCACCGGTGAGTACCGCACCGTGTGCGTGCCCGCGCAGAGCGACGCGCCGCGAGCTCAGCTCGTGCGGAACAACAAGCACGTCACCGGTGAGTACCGCACCGTGTGCGTGCCCGCGCAGAGCGACGCGCCGCGAGCTCAGCTCGTGCGGAACAACAAGCACGTCACCGGTGAGTACCGCACCGTGTGCGTGCCCGCGCAGAGCGACGCGCCGCGAGCTCAGCTCGTGCGGAACAACAAGCACGTCACCGGTGAGTACCGCACCGTGTGCGTGCCCGCGCAGAGCGACGCGCCGCGAGCTCAGCTCGTGCGGAACAACAAGCACGTCACCGGTGAGTACCGCACCGTGTGCGTGCCCGCGCAGAGCGACGCGCCGCGAGCTCAGCTCGTGCGGAACAACAAGCACGTCACCGGTGAGTACCGCACCGTGTGCGTGCCCGCGCAGAGCGACGCGCCGCGAGCTCAGCTCGTGCGGAACAACAAGCACGTCACCGGTGAGTACCGCACCGTGTGCGTGCCCGCGCAGAGCGACGCGCCGCGAGCTCAGCTCGTGCGGAACAACAAGCACGTCACCGGTGAGTACCGCACCGTGTGCGTGCCCGCGCAGAGCGACGCGCCGCGAGCTCAGCTCGTGCGGAACAACAAGCACGTCACCGGTGAGTACCGCACCGTGTGCGTGCCCGCGCAGAGCGACGCGCCGCGAGCTCAGCTCGTGCGGAACAACAAGCACGTCACCGGTGAGTACCGCACCGTGTGCGTGCCCGCGCAGAGCGACGCGCCGCGAGCTCAGCTCGTGCGGAACAACAAGCACGTCACCGGTGAGTACCGCACCGTGTGCGTGCCCGCGCAGAGCGACGCGCCGCGAGCTCAGCTCGTGCGGAACAACAAGCACGTCACCGGTGAGTACCGCACCGTGTGCGTGCCCGCGCAGAGCGACGCGCCGCGAGCTCAGCTCGTGCGGAACAACAAGCACGTCACCGGTGAGTACCGCACCGTGTGCGTGCCCGCGCAGAGCGACGCGCCGCGAGCTCAGCTCGTGCGGAACAACAAGCACGTCACCGGTGAGTACCGCACCGTGTGCGTGCCCGCGCAGAGCGACGCGCCGCGAGCTCAGCTCGTGCGGAACAACAAGCACGTCACCGGTGAGTACCGCACCGTGTGCGTGCCCGCGCAGAGCGACGCGCCGCGAGCTCAGCTCGTGCGGAACAACAAGCACGTCACCGGTGAGTACCGCACCGTGTGCGTGCCCGCGCAGAGCGACGCGCCGCGAGCTCAGCTCGTGCGGAACAACAAGCACGTCACCGGTGAGTACCGCACCGTGTGCGTGCCCGCGCAGAGCGACGCGCCGCGAGCTCAGCTCGTGCGGAACAACAAGCACGTCACCGGTGAGTACCGCACCGTGTGCGTGCCCGCGCAGAGCGACGCGCCGCGAGCTCAGCTCGTGCGGAACAACAAGCACGTCACCGGTGAGTACCGCACCGTGTGCGTGCCCGCGCAGAGCGACGCGCCGCGAGCTCAGCTCGTGCGGAACAACAAGCACGTCACCGGTGAGTACCGCACCGTGTGCGTGCCCGCGCAGAGCGACGCGCCGCGAGCTCAGCTCGTGCGGAACAACAAGCACGTCACCGGTGAGTACCGCACCGTGTGCGTGCCCGCGCAGAGCGACGCGCCGCGAGCTCAGCTCGTGCGGAACAACAAGCACGTCACCGGTGAGTACCGCACCGTGTGCGTGCCCGCGCAGAGCGACGCGCCGCGAGCTCAGCTCGTGCGGAACAACAAGCACGTCACCGGTGAGTACCGCACCGTGTGCGTGCCCGCGCAGAGCGACGCGCCGCGAGCTCAGCTCGTGCGGAACAACAAGCACGTCACCGGTGAGTACCGCACCGTGTGCGTGCCCGCGCAGAGCGACGCGCCGCGAGCTCAGCTCGTGCGGAACAACAAGCACGTCACCGGTGAGTACCGCACCGTGTGCGTGCCCGCGCAGAGCGACGCGCCGCGAGCTCAGCTCGTGCGGAACAACAAGCACGTCACCGGTGAGTACCGCACCGTGTGCGTGCCCGCGCAGAGCGACGCGCCGCGAGCTCAGCTCGTGCGGAACAACAAGCACGTCACCGGTGAGTACCGCACCGTGTGCGTGCCCGCGCAGAGCGACGCGCCGCGAGCTCAGCTCGTGCGGAACAACAAGCACGTCACCGGTGAGTACCGCACCGTGTGCGTGCCCGCGCAGAGCGACGCGCCGCGAGCTCAGCTCGTGCGGAACAACAAGCACGTCACCGGTGAGTACCGCACCGTGTGCGTGCCCGCGCAGAGCGACGCGCCGCGAGCTCAGCTCGTGCGGAACAACAAGCACGTCACCGGTGAGTACCGCACCGTGTGCGTGCCCGCGCAGAGCGACGCGCCGCGAGCTCAGCTCGTGCGGAACAACAAGCACGTCACCGGTGAGTACCGCACCGTGTGCGTGCCCGCGCAGAGCGACGCGCCGCGAGCTCAGCTCGTGCGGAACAACAAGCACGTCACCGGTGAGTACCGCACCGTGTGCGTGCCCGCGCAGAGCGACGCGCCGCGAGCTCAGCTCGTGCGGAACAACAAGCACGTCACCGGTGAGTACCGCACCGTGTGCGTGCCCGCGCAGAGCGACGCGCCGCGAGCTCAGCTCGTGCGGAACAACAAGCACGTCACCGGTGAGTACCGCACCGTGTGCGTGCCCGCGCAGAGCGACGCGCCGCGAGCTCAGCTCGTGCGGAACAACAAGCACGTCACCGGTGAGTACCGCACCGTGTGCGTGCCCGCGCAGAGCGACGCGCCGCGAGCTCAGCTCGTGCGGAACAACAAGCACGTCACCGGTGAGTACCGCACCGTGTGCGTGCCCGCGCAGAGCGACGCGCCGCGAGCTCAGCTCGTGCGGAACAACAAGCACGTCACCGGTGAGTACCGCACCGTGTGCGTGCCCGCGCAGAGCGACGCGCCGCGAGCTCAGCTCGTGCGGAACAACAAGCACGTCACCGGTGAGTACCGCACCGTGTGCGTGCCCGCGCAGAGCGACGCGCCGCGAGCTCAGCTCGTGCGGAACAACAAGCACGTCACCGGTGAGTACCGCACCGTGTGCGTGCCCGCGCAGAGCGACGCGCCGCGAGCTCAGCTCGTGCGGAACAACAAGCACGTCACCGGTGAGTACCGCACCGTGTGCGTGCCCGCGCAGAGTGACGCGCCGCGAGCTCAGCTCGTGCGGAACAACAAGCACGTCACCGGTGAGTACCGCACCGTGTGCGTGCCCGCGCAGAGCGACGCGCCGCGAGCTCAGCTCGTGCGGGACAACAAGCACGTCACCGGTGAGTACCGCACCGTGTGCGTGCCCGCGCAGAGCGACGCGCCGCGAGCTCAGCTCGTGCGGAACAACAAGCACGTCACCGGTGAGTACCGCACCGTGTGCGTGCCCGCGCAGAGCGACGCGCCGCGAGCTCAGCTCGTGCGGAACAACAAGCACGTCACCGGTGAGTACCGCACCGTGTGCGTGCCCGCGCAGAGCGACGCGCCGCGAGCTCAGCTCGTGCGGAACAACAAGCACGTCACCGGTGAGTACCGCACCGTGTGCGTGCCCGCGCAGAGCGACGCGCCGCGAGCTCAGCTCGTGCGGAACAACAAGCACGTCACCGGTGAGTACCGCACCGTGTGCGTGCCCGCGCAGAGCGACGCGCCGCGAGCTCAGCTCGTGCGGAACAACAAGCACGTCACCGGTGAGTACCGCACCGTGTGCGTGCCCGCGCAGAGCGACGCGCCGCGAGCTCAGCTCGTGCGGAACAACAAGCACGTCACCGGTGAGTACCGCACCGTGTGCGTGCCCGCGCAGAGCGACGCGCCGCGAGCTCAGCTCGTGCGGAACAACAAGCACGTCACCGGTGAGTACCGCACCGTGTGCGTGCCCGCGCAGAGCGACGCGCCGCGAGCTCAGCTCGTGCGGAACAACAAGCACGTCACCGGTGAGTACCGCACCGTGTGCGTGCCCGCGCAGAGCGACGCGCCGCGAGCTCAGCTCGTGCGGAACAACAAGCACGTCACCGGTGAGTACCGCACCGTGTGCGTGCCCGCGCAGAGCGACGCGCCGCGAGCTCAGCTCGTGCGGAACAACAAGCACGTCACCGGTGAGTACCGCACCGTGTGCGTGCCCGCGCAGAGCGACGCGCCGCGAGCTCAGCTCGTGCGGAACAACAAGCACGTCACCGGTGAGTACCGCACCGTGTGCGTGCCCGCGCAGAGCGACGCGCCGCGAGCTCAGCTCGTGCGGAACAACAAGCACGTCACCGGTGAGTACCGCACCGTGTGCGTGCCCGCGCAGAGCGACGCGCCGCGAGCTCAGCTCGTGCGGAACAACAAGCACGTCACCGGTGAGTACCGCACCGTGTGCGTGCCCGCGCAGAGCGACGCGCCGCGAGCTCAGCTCGTGCGGAACAACAAGCACGTCACCGGTGAGTACCGCACCGTGTGCGTGCCCGCGCAGAGCGACGCGCCGCGAGCTCAGCTCGTGCGGAACAACAAGCACGTCACCGGTGAGTACCGCACCGTGTGCGTGCCCGCGCAGAGCGACGCGCCGCGAGCTCAGCTCGTGCGGAACAACAAGCACGTCACCGGTGAGTACCGCACCGTGTGCGTGCCCGCGCAGAGCGACGCGCCGCGAGCTCAGCTCGTGCGGAACAACAAGCACGTCACCGGTGAGTACCGCACCGTGTGCGTGCCCGCGCAGAGCGACGCGCCGCGAGCTCAGCTCGTGCGGAACAACAAGCACGTCACCGGTGAGTACCGCACCGTGTGCGTGCCCGCGCAGAGCGACGCGCCGCGAGCTCAGCTCGTGCGGAACAACAAGCACGTCACCGGTGAGTACCGCACCGTGTGCGTGCCCGCGCAGAGCGACGCGCCGCGAGCTCAGCTCGTGCGGAACAACAAGCACGTCACCGGTGAGTACCGCACCGTGTGCGTGCCCGCGCAGAGCGACGCGCCGCGAGCTCAGCTCGTGCGGAACAACAAGCACGTCACCGGTGAGTACCGCACCGTGTGCGTGCCCGCGCAGAGCGACGCGCCGCGAGCTCAGCTCGTGCGGAACAACAAGCACGTCACCGGTGAGTACCGCACCGTGTGCGTGCCCGCGCAGAGCGACGCGCCGCGAGCTCAGCTCGTGCGGAACAACAAGCACGTCACCGGTGAGTACCGCACCGTGTGCGTGCCCGCGCAGAGCGACGCGCCGCGAGCTCAGCTCGTGCGGAACAACAAGCACGTCACCGGTGAGTACCGCACCGTGTGCGTGCCCGCGCAGAGCGACGCGCCGCGAGCTCAGCTCGTGCGGAACAACAAGCACGTCACCGGTGAGTACCGCACCGTGTGCGTGCCCGCGCAGAGCGACGCGCCGCGAGCTCAGCTCGTGCGGAACAACAAGCACGTCACCGGTGAGTACCGCACCGTGTGCGTGCCCGCGCAGAGCGACGCGCCGCGTGCTCAGCTCGTGCGGAACAACAAGCACGTCACCGGTCAGTGCTGACCATCATTAGCAACATATCAGAAGGAACACTGTAGAGACAATCGTCATTCTCTTGACCCTTATCCCTATTTATTCTCACCCCATCTATTCGAAATGGACGACTTGGTTGGCCTTTAAATGCACCCAAATGTGGTGTTTTCTACTTTTAGCGGGCAGTAATGAGTTTTAAATCCTCTTTATAAGTGCGTCGCAATTATCTTTGCCGCGAACGTTTTGAATTTGGAACTTCATAATGTTCAGCGCCCAAGAGATCAAACACAACAGTAGATTGAATCACAAGGGAGCAAAATAATTTTTTTTATATAATTTTTTTTTACGGCGAGGGCGGTATTTTGAATCCAGAGCGAAGTGAGGGATTCCAGAGTAGAATCCCGAGCATAGCGAGGCATTCTTTAGTAGAATCCTGAACGTAGCGAGGGATTCAAAGTACATCGCCCGAGCCAAAAATAAATTTTGCGCCCGAGTGATACACTCTACTTTTCGTCACCCACTATGAGAAACTAAAAGGCGCCTCATATTTTAATCACTGTCACTTGAAGAAGAACTCCCTTTTCAAAACAAAACTATAAAGTTCTAACAAACCGTAAAATTTGACGAAAACGTGGGCTGTAGTTCGCGCGTTTTTAATTTAATTTCTTTTTTTTTATTCAGCCGGCGCGGCGGCGCTACTATGGGCCGTCGTACCAGCACGCACGTACCAATCTCAAAGTCTTTATTCAAACAATATTTGCGTTCGATTTCTTTGGCGCTGAACACTAAGATGTTCCAAATTTAAAACGTGCGCAGCAAAGATAATTGCGGCGCACTTATAAAGAGGATTAAAAACTCGTTACTGCCCGCTAAAAGTTTCTTATTGAAAACACCACCTTTGGGTGCACCCAAGTCGTCTTTTTCGAATAGATGGGATGAAAATATTGTTTGAATAAAGACTGGCTGCTACGACGGCCCATAGTCCCATTTACTTATTTTTCCTTCATATAATTCCTCACACAATCCTTCCATCTTTTATTTTGTCTTCCTCTCCCTCTTCATCACATACCCATACCGAAGAAAATCGATTCCTTTTCTGTGTACTATTAGTACACCTCTGCCTAAAGCCGCATTGACACGGTCAGAGTATGCTCGAGTAGACTCGGAAACCTACTCTGACACAAATCGCATTGCCAACTCATAATCCGAGCGCACTCGAACGACGAAGTCCGATTCGTGTAGACTCGGATCGCGTTCTAATTTTCCGAGCTGGATGGAAAACGAATCGGGAAACATCCAAGAGCAAGTCCAAATTCTACTCCTTTTACCCGATGCCTTATCTTTGCCCGTCTTAGCTTTTCGATTAACACAAGTCTGCGACAATTCCGATACTTTGTATTTTGCCCAAAATCCGACATCTTTAGATTTTTACTGTGAAAAGTAATGAGAGGTTTTCTTTTTGAGGTATTAAAAAAAAATTAGTTTCCAAGAAATCTATAGATGGCGTTGAACTTACTATGATAGTTGGTGCCAAAGCCAAAACGCTTGAAAAAAAAAACATTTTGTCACGTCACATACTCTCGTTGACTGACACTTTAATTTGCTTAGCCTTCCGAATATAATCTAGTTTTCTCGCGCTTTGTTAAAATCAGTTTTTTTAGGTTCCTGTCCTTGCATTATCATACTAACTCCTAGCGCCATCTATCCAGCGACTAGGGAAGAGCTAAAAAGAAAATCCCTCATTGTTAAATAAAGAAAATGATCCGAGTGAACCACGGAACAGAAAAAACAGTGGAAGTGCTAAGTAGGCGTGGCACGCGTGTCACAATTATGCGTTGTTACGCTTAACCGATCCCAGTCGCGTTCTGACATCGCATCGAGTCGCTAGTCTCGCGACAAATTCATATCTACCTAGCTATGCCGTATTGTTCCGTTTTAGAGTGCAAAAATTATAGTAGGAGAAAAAATCTTAAAAATGGAGGTATTCCGTATCATCGGAAAGTACGATTTTCATTGTTTTCTAATAAAAATCTTGTTTTGTTTCAATTTACAAATATTTAATAGAACAGTTAGTCAAAATCAACCTTATGCAATTAAGAGAAAGTATATTTTGGATTGATTTTTATTGTCGAAAGCACTTCGCTACTCAAGTAGTGATGTGGTCAAGTCGAATATTGAATTTGTCGATTGATATCGATACAAGGAATACCTAAACAATGTTGTTTCATTATTTATTTAGTTTTACATTACAATACAAGTATAAGGTCGCCTTCATTCATACCCGAAATTTTTTTAAAGTAAATTTCGTGTCCCAATTTAAGGTCGCATAAATGCGATGAAGCAAAAATATAATCAATGTTTTAAGTAGTAACATAATTATTATAATTTATTAATGATTGAGACGTTGCATTGATCACTAATTAGACATCAGTAGGTCCTTTAAAATATTTTAAGCATCTAAGAGAAATGGATAGATGCAACGGGTAGAGTTAATTGGATGCCAACCAAATCAAGCACGATATGCTCTGAACTTTACTATTTTCATTACGTTGCAGTCTTTATGTAAAATTTGAATATACAAAGTATTCATGCATACATACAGCACTTTTATTTAATTTTAAATTTACCTGTCTGTTTGTCTGTCTGTGTGTCTATTAATTAATGGTTTAAAATGAACAGCGGTTTGTGTACCAAATAAATAAATGTACTCCCAACAAATCTTATTTTAAATGCTAATTGAACAAAATATCAGGTATCTATCGATATCGATAAAGAATTTCAATGTGCTACGTGGTGCGGCCTTGACCGAGTAGCAGCAGAATTCGATCGATCACGCAAATGTCAACCGTATGTTTAACGCAATTAAGTTGATAATTGCGACCTTTGAGAATAGCGCCATCTATGGTCGAGTAGCGGAATTGGATCGTCAATCGAATCTTAGTGTGACTATAGACCGTAAATACGTTTTACCGTTATAGCAAAATAAATCTTATTTGTAGAATGTCAGGGTTTATTTCCAAATCTGTGATGTAGGCTAATTTTGACTAAACTTAAAACTACAAATCAAACGAATTGTTTCTTTGTAGTGCAGTATATGATTATCGGTTTATTTGTGTGAGTTTGGCGACAGCGGTTCCTGTAGTAATTTTGGTGCATTGCACTTCCACTGTTTTTTCTGTTCCGTGGAGTGAACTATGTCAATATCAACAGCTATCCTGTTACACTCGTATGAAGCTTACTCGTATGATTCTTGTTTCCTTCTAGTACTGAACGTATGCGAGGACCCTGCGCCCACGCACGCCGTTAAGACCGCAGACAATCGCAAGCAGACGTGGGAACAAGCGCTGGCACACATCAACCAGCTCGCCAAAGGATCTAATAAGCAGAAGGTAAGCTCGAAGATAGAAGTTGTAAATGGACTCTTCACGAAGCCGTCAACCAAGCATTCTGTACATCTAAGTAACTCTACGCAATCATTATTGTTGGAAAACGACTTTTTTTTCGGACTTAATGTAACACACTCAAAACATTGTGCTGATAGATAGATTTATACTTTAAATACGTCCACGACCCCCGTGCTATTCACACGGGGGTCGTGGACTTATTTAAAGTAAAATTATAACATTAAAAACTTAAACCGAAATAGTTGGAACTTTGACCCCCAATATCTCCGTACATTCCTAGGAATCTTTGTTCTAGAACAAAAAAAATCGGGGCAGTCTTTGGGGACTGCCGATAGAAGTGAAAACAAAAAGTTCTCAGGCCCCGCCCCAGTCGTAGCAATGGTTATGCCCCGCGCATGCGTATGTGGTGCTACGCCGTAGCGGATCGTCTACGAGTGCTACGAAGCGTGACCGCACGTTACGTCAAGTGACGATGAGTTCAATGTTTTTCATTCACCCAAAAAGTGCTCAACGCGCCTAAAGAAGTTTTCACTTCAAAAATGATCGAAATGACGAAGAGAACAAGTGCCTTTCAACTTTGTTAACGGTACCACCCATTATAATAGCCCAAATACCTCACGATGCACATCAAGGGCTAGGGGATGTTATAAAAACGGGCCTAAAATACCTTCACGAGATTAAAGGACTCATCATTATCATCACCATATCAGCCCGGAATCGCCCACTGCTGGATATAGGCCTCCCCTTTCTTCCGCCATACTTCCCGGTTATGTGCGTCACTTATTGTTTTCCGCTACTGTGACGATATCGTCAACCCAACGAGCTTTAAGACGTCCCTGAGGCCCTACTCCCTAACGCTTCGTCCGTGTATTCAGATCTATCCGTCTCTCTCACTCGTCTGCAGGCGTGCGCGAGAGAGACGGATAGAATAGGGCCCCTGGTTCATTTGGACAAACCTTGGCCACTACTCGGTCAAAGCCTTGCTCCATCGGCCATCTCCACTTCAAGCCAGATATCCTGCCCAGGATAATTAAAAGACGACCACATGTACTAATACAACTTTGTCATTTTTCCCAGAAGAAGCACAAAGAAACTAAAGAGAAGACTCCACAACCAGAACAGAAACCCAAGGAGGTGAAGGAACCGCAGAGATCCAACTCTCTCCCGGAGACACTCTCCAAGAAGCAGAGAAAGCAGCTCGCTAAACAACAGGTAAATACGTTAAAACCTTACACCTATTTCCTATGGAGGTAAGTAGAACGCTATCTGCTAAGTTCCCATAAAATCTGAAAATGCAAATATGAAACTTCCACACAAAAAATAAGTTAAATGACTTGTCACTTACTATGCAGTACGAGCGGCAGCCCTAGACTTACAATTCACCGCAGACTTTTCTATAGTCAACTTCAGCCAAGTAAGCGGAGACCAGATCCAACCACAAATATGATTCGCGACCAAAACAGATATACACGAAAGGAGACTATCCTATTTGTACATTAATATCAATATCTCCTCCTCAGGCCGAAGAAGAAGAAAAGAAGAAACAACAACCAGAAGCTAAACCCAAGAAGCAGGCAGAAGCCAAGAAACCCGACACTCCCAAACCGGAGCCCGTTAAGAAGAGCGAGAAGAAACCGGAACTGGGTAAGAAGGAGAAGAAAGAAGACAAGAAGAAGGAGAAGGTGGTCGAGAAGAAGTCGGACAAGAAAGGGAAGGAGAATAAAGGGGAGAAAGGTGAGTTTTATGCAGAAAAAAAGGAACTTTATTGATGTGAAACATCTATAGGCGCGGGTTAACCAAAACACAAATGAAAAATTCGTTGCGATTGAACCCGGCCCGAACAATCCCGAACATTACCGACCTGTTGAAGCAGCATAAGATTACATATTCGCCACGGTTTTAACAAGCCAGCTGGTCTCGGGGCACAGCGCTGGGTTACCATCTCGTGACTTCGAGTTCGATCCCAGCATAAGGATTTTCGTTTTGTGAATCGAGTCATTTTATTTTGTGTTTGTTTTTTATATTGACTTTTTTTTAAGCATATTACTTGCACAAAATAATTTCGATGTTTTACATCTGCCAAGCGTCCCGTGACGGTTCACTTCTATTTACATACATATTTTTAAAAAAATGTTGATTTTTTTCTTAAAACAACTCTACAAAAAAAACCTTTAAAAATATAAAAACAGTGGTCTGTGTAAAATAGTAGACTGTGTCGGGAGCGCAGGGTCCAAGATACCGGTGGTTAGGGCTGCAGAGACAGGAACCTCCACACAATTCGGGCCGTATCGAGGGGTACTGCCTTCTGAATCAGGCCCTTGATCCAACCGCCTAAAGAGAGCCTCTCTTTAGAGGCTCTTGACCATAAAGCCATAGGCCGTTACGACAATCGGTACAATGATAGCCGAGTTTACATTCCACAATGTCGACAACCTCGTGTGCCAAGTCGAGATATTTTTGTTGAGTTGCACGAAACCAACATTAATTAAACTGAGACTTTAAATTCATGCCATCCCTTACATTTTGTATGAAAAAGAAAATGACAGCATCAATTTAAAGTCTTCGTTAAACTAATGGTAGTTTCGTACAACTCAATTTGTTGTTTAATAATTATGTTTCAGTCAAAACCACTTTTGACTGGTATCAGTCAAAACCCTTATGAAGTTAAAATGCGTTTTCTGCATTAAAAATTTGTTGTTTTAGAACGCCTCAGTTGTAATTACCTAGTCCTAGAATTATATGATGTTTTTCAAAGGGTCACAAAAAAAACTTAACAACCTAATAAGTTTCGTAAATGTTAGTTATTGTTAAAACAGCTATGACTGATTAACAGTTTTGACTGTGACATAATATACAACGTGTTTTTTTTATATCCCATAACTCAAGGGTTATTCAAGGGTTGTTCTGTAGGTAAAAATAATACTAAAACTCCTAGAATATGTGGTCCAAAAATGCATAGTTTCGGAGATATCATCAATCATAATTATAAAATATGTATCTAAGTTTAATTGATAAATACGAATAATTCATTTTAATTAAAACCAATCATTCATATTTATAGCTAAGAAAATGCGACGTTGTCATATTTCACGTAACCAGTGTGTTTTACGTTAATAATCGTAACTTTGCCGAATTATTTTGTATGAAAAATAAAAAAAAGGCTGATTGAAACATAATTCTGCCAGTTGATTCTTTGATATGGTCTCAATCATACCCTAGAGTTATGGGATATAAAAAAACAGGTTGTATAATGAATACAAATAAAAGTTAATGTTAGTATTTACCCTAAAGTAAGTCTAAAATAACTATTTCAAATTATCATTCACAGCGCTTCAACCTCAGGCCAAAACACCTAAACAGTCGGCTCAACCCCAACAACAACAGACTAAGAAGGAGACCAAGAAACAACAACAACAGAACAACAAGCCGCAAGTGATTAACATCACTCCGGATACCACCATAGAAGTCGTCAGTAAAAAGGTAAGGTTATCTCTTTTGAAACTAAGTCGGTCCTCTCGTAAAAACTAGACAAACTCAAACTCAAAGCATTTATTTCAATTAGACCATTACGGCACTTTTGAAAGTCAAAAATACAAAAAAGAAAATCAAAGCTACAGTCCCAGTCACAAGGCATAATAACTTGAGAAAGTACTGTAGTTGCTCATTCCCTAACGTAGATCTCTATGGAGAAGAACGGGCAAGAAACTCCATGGACACTCTTTTAAATCAAAATATTGGTTACATCAATCTTGGTTACATCATTAATTTCGAGATTATACATATATGTGAGAACGATGTAGAAAGACGTGCACACTAAGAGCAACCAGAGTAAAAGATTAGATCAAAAATTTATGAATAAAGTAATTAAAATGAAAAGACGTAGGACGTATACGTACAAACGAGATCGCAAGATAATTGACTACTTATAATAAGGGTCCGTCTCATGACGACAGGCCGTGTCGACAAGCAGGAGTGTTCCACGCGCGCCTCAAAGAGAGTCAGCAATAGGAAGAGGTCGCGGGACTGTTCGAAAGAGATACCGTGGCCCTGGAACACAAAGGGCGATGAAGGAACATGGATGGGTTTTAGTCAGTAAAAGTCAGACACTCCCTCCTGCTCCGCCCAGAGCGGGAAGAGTCATTTGATGATTTCCCATCCGAAAAAAAAAATATATAAAAAAGGCCTAAGCATACGGCGTATTTTAAACGCGCAGATGACGCGCGTATATGGGCTTCAAACGAGATTTGAACGCAACCTTGTAAGCTAAGCACACGGGGCGATCGTGAAACGCGCATATACAGCAAAAAGGTTGACTGGTAGAGAATGCCTTGTGGCATTAAGTCCGCCTATGTACCACCCTTGTACATGAAGTTTTATTAAATAAATACAGACGCGCTGTAGTTGCTCGTAGCTTCCGCGTTTAGGTCAGAGATTCCTCGTCAGTTGTACAATGGCTTCAGTTGAGACAACACTGCTTACGCTGGCTTTGACCCTTTGTACGCGCTTCACACGAGTTATGAACGCGTTTCACACGCGCATTTGTAAATCGCAAAAATCGGCATCTAAGGCGCAGAAAACGGGCGTTCCTGAAACGCGCGTCGTCTGCGCGTTTAAAATACTAGGGCTCTTAAATCAAACCGATTGGATATTCGGCAATTAATTTTAGCTACATTGAGAAATGTGAAATATGTGGAACAATTAGAAGCAATATTCCCGAAACAATAGGGTAGATGACACAATAAAAAACAACAATAATTCCAAGACACCAATCTCTAAAAAAAAAACACTTTATTTTGGGCCTACAAACCCGATTTATTTTCAATTAATTGTGAAATTCGATTTTTAGTTGCTTTGAAATCAATAAATAGTTGAGTCATTGAGTTGACTAAACAGTGACGTCAGAGTATGCTATTGTCATACAAAATCTATAAGAGAACCGCGTTTTGACAGCTCTTAAAAAGTATCTCAATGAGGGATTTTCTTTTTAGCTCTTCCCTAGTCGCTGGATAGATGGCGCTAGGAGTTAGTATGATAATGCAAGGAACGGAGCCTAAAAAAATGATTTTAACAAAGCGCGAGAAATGTAGGTATATATTCGGAAGGTTAAGCAAATGAAAGTGTCAGTTAACAAGATTATGTGACGTGACACAATGTTATTTTTTTCAAGCGTTTTGGCTTTGGCACCAACTATCATAGTAAGTTCAGCGCCATCTATAGAGTACTTGGAAACTAAGTTTTTTTTTAAAACCTCAAAAGGAAAACCTCTCATTGATTGGTGTGTCATCTACCCCATTGCCGCATTTGATTGTTGTTCCTCCATTTTGCTGCACTTAATTGATCAATTAGTGTTGCCAAGCAATTATTGTTAAAAAAAATGCCCGTATAAGAACACTTCAAAGGCAGGATTCTACACCCCGCACATAACCAAGATGCTTGTTCTTCCAGAACCCCTGCAGCACGGAGCCAGATAAGCCAGCCTCGTGCAGCATTATGGAGCAGCTCAGCTGTGGAGTGCAGGTATGTACCAGCGTTGTGATGATGTTTCTAACGAGCTCGAATATGCACCAATATGTAAACACTTAACAACTTTTAAAAGTGTGATATAGTCCTACTGTTCTGATTAAAATTTCATGTTGTTACGAACATTGATAGCGGTGGCCTAGTAGTTTCGGCCCCGACTTACGAACAGTAAGTCGTGGGTTCGAACCTAGGCAGGCGCATTACTTTGTGTAATTTATTTCATCACCACTGCTCTCAAAACGGTGAAGGAAAACATTGTGAGGAAACCGGCATGTCCTAGAACCAAACATTTGAAGACATGTGACATCTACCAATCCGCACTGAGCCCGCGTGGGGGATTATAGCCCATTCCCTCTCATAGAGAAGAGGACTGTTCCAGCAGTGGGAACATTAATAGGCTGATGATGATGACGACGAACATTGTATTCTGGAACTCATATTTTTATGAAAATCCTTCAAGTTACAATCGTTTTTTCTCGCGAAGATTGCTTTTAAATTTACGAAAGTGTATACATATTGGCGCTCGTGACTGTACCACAGAGCACGATATCTTCGCGCAGGCAACTGACGCACAATTTTCTTAAAGCGTAAATACGTCTATGGCTGTCAATTTTTCTCTTTGCACAGATTCGCATGTTTTTTTGTTAGCGTGTACTGGCCCACTGCTGGGCAAAGGCCTCCCTCCCATATTCAGGCTGGAATTTTTCAATGCCACCTGGAGGGAAAGTACTCTAAATACTGGAGATAGCAAATTTTACTCAAAGGAAACATTCCTTTATTTTTAAAAAGAAACAAAAATAAATCTGCATTCACGGTTTTTCGAAAATTCGCTTGCCACACTTGGGCATCGAACCCGGGATGGATCGACTAAAGTTCTAAAAAATAACATTCTGTACCTTTTTGGACATCAATCGATATGGTCAATCATATGGATCAAATCTCTCTAACAAACATGAAAAATTAAATGAAAGAAAAACCATGAATAAAAGAGCTTTTTTATCTTATTGAATTTATCCCATTAAATTTATAACTGTTCTTTAGATTTCATGGTTTTCCCTGTGACCTCGAGTGTGACAATCATATGGATGAAATCTCTCTAACAAACATGATAAATTAAATGAAAGGAAAACCATGAATAAAAGTGCTTTTTTATCTTATTGAATTTATCCCATTGAATTTATAACTGTTCTTTAGATTACATGGTTTTCCCTGTGACCTCGAGTGTGACAAGGGAATTTTCGAAAATATGTGAATACAGATTTGTTAATTTTTTAAATAAAGGAATGTTTCCTTTGAGTAAAATTTGCTATCTCCAGTATTTAGAGTACTTTCCCTCCAGGTGGCATTGAAAAATTCCACTCTGTATAATAATAAACCAAACCAAAAACCGTTTCGCTAAAAGTGCGGTTAAACCGAGTAGGACTATACTGCGGAGAGAGCACTGTAACAGATAATACGGGGTGTAAAAGACCTCATCACGAAGCCGTCAACCAAGCATTCTGTACACCAAACTAAGTAACTTTACGCATAATTATTACTGGGAAACGACTTTTTTTTTGGGTTAAAAAATCATGTTTTGTGGTAGAACTCGGTAACGCACTCAAAACATTGTGCTAATGGATGGATTGAATAGTACGGAGGTCTTGGAGGTGTTTAAAGTAAACATCTTACATTAAAAACTTATATTTAAAAAAAAAAAACTTGTCAAAAAGTTGGAACTTTGACTCCCAATATCTCCGTATCTAGATGGTTCCCAGGTATGGTGTAGAACAAAAAAGTGATCGCAATGACGGGGAGAACAAATGCCTTTCAGCTTCGTTAAGAGGTGTTTTACACCCTTTATACTGAAGTATCAGTGAGTTGTGTGTCCGGTCTGGTCGGTGTGAGTCTGTATGCGGTCAGACTCGTGCGGTGCAGACCCTCCGCTCGTGTTATCCCTGACACTTGCAGGTGGCCGACCTGAAGCTGCCGCCCGGCATCACGCTGACCCGCGTGCAGCCCAGCGACAAGAAGGACCCGCCGCCCATCAAGTCCGTGGTGAGTACCACTACGCTCTACTTGTTCACAGCATACACTCGTTTGAATAGAAAGAAAAAAAATCTTTATTCATCGCAGAGACATGACGTGCATACAAAATTTGAAAACAGAAACAATAAACATTCAGAGTATAAGCTAACGAAACATAACAAAAAAAAAAAGTAAAAAAAAAAAAAATTAAGAAAGTAAAAAAATAAAATTAAGAAAGTAAAAAAATAAAATTAAGAAAGTAAAAAAATAAAATTAAGAAAGTAAAAAAAAAGAATAAGAAACGAAGAATAAGAGGAAAAGGGAAAAAAGGAAAAAAACAAAATGAGGGAGAAGAATAATATGAAAAGTAAAACTGAAAAATCGTTTATTTAAACACTGTTTTAAGCTTTCACGATTTAAAACTAAACTTACACTGTCACTGGGATTCTTCCGTGATTATTGATTATTCTGGGCTCCCGACATTTCGACATTTGCTACCCAAAAGTTAGTTTTGTCTTTTTCTCTAAAAAGCGTGATTTTGTGTACGTAAATTACTTAATATAATTTTCACTTCTCATGCTCTAAAAGTTCGTCTTTATGTCGTGCGTTTCGCTTTTTATGCTCTAGCTAGGCATAAAGTAAAATCTTCGTCGAAGACCAAGACAATCGCTCCAACAGCCACACGAACAACTTCATAGAATAGCCTCTTTATTTTAATTTGTTTCGTTAGTATTCTAAGAACAAGGCAAGGATACCAACAGCCAAAGTACACTTCATGAAATAAACTTCTATTTTTTATCCATTCATTTATTATTTTACATGTTGCTGTTTCATTTCCTCGCAATCGAAGTGAAAAATAGAGTGTACAACTCGTCCATAAAACCCATTTATGTACAATCTACTATTTTATATCTCCAGCCGCTATGGAAGGCGGGACAGTTGCCCGCGGCCCCGACGCCGGTGGCCCGTCCCGCGCCCGTCATCAACGCCGATCCCGCCAACGTTATGTTCACTACTGCTCATCCCGGTAACTATACCCGAATTCATACTATATCTTATAATGCTTGTTGTAACACTTTAGGTGAATGAGGTAGATGACACACCAATCAATTGAGATACTTTTTAAGAGCTGTCAAAACGCGGTTCTCTCATAGATTTTGTTTGGCAATAGCAAACTGTGACGTCACTGTTTATTCAACTCATTGACTCAACTATTTATTGATTTCAAAGCAACTAAAAATCGAATTTGAAAATTAATCGAAAATAGATCGGGTTTTCAGGCCCAAAATAAAGTGTTTTTTAAGAGATTGGTGTCTTGGAATTATTGTTTTATGGTGTCATCTACCCTATTGTACCAATGTCACTAAATATTACGTGTAGAATAAATTTACTACCTCGTTGGTCGTGCGGTCGCAATTGCGACAATGAGCAATGCAATGCAGAACAATGAGAATTAGGTCCTGGGTTCGATTCCCAGGTCGGTAAAGTGCTATTGGGCTTTTCCATCAGGAATTTCTCAGTAGCAGCCGCGATTTGTGCCCGGTTGATGGGAATAGGCTCTCCCCCCGTTACATAGGACTTATTAACTGGCGAAATGTGGGTGTTTTATTAGATACTAGCAGACGTCACGCGGTTTCACCCGCATAGTCCCCGTTCCCGTGGGAGTACGGGGATAAAATATAGCCTATGTTACTCAGTAAAGACGTGGCATGCTAATGGTGAAAGAATTTTTAAAATCGGTCCAGTAGTTTTAGAGTTAAATCGTAACAGACACAAACGAACAAAAAATCAAATCTTTGCTCTTTATAATATTAGTATAGATAACAGATATATATTTTATAGATTACAGGCGTAATATTATGTTACGTTATGAAATTAAAACATATTGTATAAATGATGAATGATCTGAGATATTCCAAAGTCCTGCGAATGTTGCCGTTGTAGCAAAAAAAAAACTAAAATCCACAAAAAAACCGTATCCAAATCGGTTCACTCGTTTAAGAGCTGCGGTGCCACAGACAAACACACATAGACACACATGGCGGTCAAACTTATAACACCCCTGTTTTTGCCTCGGGCAAGGCCCCCTAAAAGCAGAGAGAGAGAGTGAGAGATATTTCTTGTTATTCACATGTAAAGCGAAGTTAGAGGCTCTCATGGGTGGCATAAAAACTGACACCATGTTTGGAACTAACCACACGATAAAGAATTAAAAACTAACTTGTCTAATCTCTCCACAGAACCACCAAAACCAGTCATAATAGCTGACCCACCGCCCCCGGTCGGAAAATCCAAAAAGGCGAAGAAAAAAGCCAAAAAAGCAGCTGCAGCCGCTGAAGAAGCGAAACCAGACGGCGCCAAGATCGTCACCCTGCGAAACCCCATGTTCCACCCCAACCTACCACCTGTACAGGTCACCAACCAACCCGCTCAGAAGAAACAAGAGCAAATAAGGATACCAGACCCTATTCCAATGCCTCCTAATGCTTGCCAAGCGACTATCACCCCTACATCCAACGGAATGTACACTATTAGGAATCCCCTAATGACTATGATGCACCAACAAAGTTTAATGGGTGTCCGCACTCAAAGTCCCCAACTAAACCCCATGTATGGGCAGCAATATAACTATGTTAACCCGAATCAGTACAATCCTGTACCTCCAGCACCGACTCAATATATGGAACAGGCCAGAGCATCTCCAAAACCTGACGATTTTCAGACTAGAATCATGAATCTAGCTTCGTTCACTCAGAAAAATGATGAAGGGTACTCCCTATTCAAGACCTCTGATGATAGCCAACAGAGGAGCTTCCTAACGCCGGAGTATTACGAAAATCAGAGTCCCAAATCTGTGGTATCTCCGAATCCAATAGGTACTCGTCCGGTAGATACCACCAGGTCCTTCGAGTCGGATTCATCTCTGTTTGCGAATCCTATCCAACGCCCCGAGCCTATAGGAACACCCCTAAAACAAGAGGAAAGGGTTGATTACACAGGGTTATACACCCCTTTTGGACAAGAAGATAGGAATGTCTTCAGAAATGCGTTGTTCAGTGATAAAAATGACACTTCTCAACTGAAGAATGAAGAGATGGGTGGGAATCCTGTCGCTAATGGGGACACGTTGCCGTATTTTCAGAGGTTGAGGGTGGGGTCTAAACTGAACAGTGAAGTGACTATTCACCATGTTACGGAGTCTAAGTTTTATAAAGGACAGGTGAGTTTTTCATTCAAGGTTTTATTTTTATTAGCCGACTACAAGGAAGCCAAAAGGAAAAGTTATGATTTTAGTAGTCTATATATGTATGTAGTTACGTATGTTCCTCCGTAGCACCTAAATTATTCATCCGATTTTGAGGAATAAGGTGTCAATCGATCCGGGGCTGCGGGACTGAGATACCGTGGTCCCGGAACACAAAGGGCGATGAAGGAACATGGATGGGTTTTAGTCAGTAAAAGTCTGACACTCCCTCCTGCTCCGTTCAGAGCGGGAGGAGTCATTAATTTGATGATTTCCCATCCCAAAAAAAAAAGTGTCAATAAATTCGATATTATGGTCCGGGTAACATAGGCTACATCTTAACCGACTTCAACAATAGGAGGAGTCGATAAGCCCGTATATATTTTACTAGTGCCTATGGGTGTTTCTCTGCTATTTGGAAAATCGACCATACAAGACTGTCCTAAGCAAATTTTATTAAATATTGAGAAAGTTTGTTAATGCCCTCCATTTGGAGGGCATTAGTAAATTAAAAATATATCTTAAAAAAGCTGACACATTTGCCTTTTATTTTTTGAGTTATGGACGATTTTATGCAAAAACGTGACAGAGGACTGTTGTAGCTTGGGACAGCGATTTTCCATTTAGTGGAGAATTGCCCATATACTTTACGTAGTCTAATTCCGTAGTAAGTAAAATTTATTTGAAATCATAAATAATATAATGTCGTGAGTAGATCTCAAAATTGCTTTATTTTAGTGGGAATTTTCATGTTATACCTTCAATAAGACACGGTAGTTCATTTGTCAGAAGAATGGTTGCAGATTGTCTCGCGTGGTGGAAAAATATAAGGTACTAGCGGACGTCACGCGGTTTCACCCACGTAGTTCCCGTTCTCGTGGGAGTACGGGGATAAAATATAGCCTATGTTACTCAGAGTGAATGTAACTTTCTAATGGTGTAAGAATTTTTGAAATCGAAGCGCAGTAGTTTTTGAGTTTATTCATTACAAACATACACACACACACAAAAATACAAATATTTCCTCTTTATAATATTAGTGTAGATTCATGCTATAATGTTGGTTACTAGGAGCCAGGGCTCCCCCTAGAGTGCGGCATGCAGGGCGAGGAGTCGTTGTTCAGCCGAGCGCCGGCGCACGCCTGGCCCGACCAGCTGTACGGGCCGCCCGCTCCCAACAACACCGGTAAGTCTGGCAGCTCTCGTCTGGTAAGCTCCGGGAACCACTAGGGTCCTGGTCATTATGGCGTAAGTCCGACAGCGACCAAAATGGAGGAGTATTGGTGTTGTTGGTATGTTAAGCAGTGTTTGTACACAGTAAATGAAGAAGTATGGTTATTATTGCGCGATTCCTACACATATGAGCTTGGCAGCAGAGAGGAAGGGAGTAGAAAGGACTGACCTTAGTGCGGTGTGAATGCACCTTACGAGTCACTCGTGGAACAAAAGACGAAACGGGCTTATTCTTCTTCTTCTTCGTTGTTAGGCGGAGTGGTCGTCACATCAGGGGTGGTGGCAAACTTCACAATCCGTCGTCATTCCTCCCGTACTGTGGCTTTTCTGACGACCCGATTGGCGCAGTGGTAGTGAGGCTGCCTTACGTTCTTAGGGTCCCGGGTTCGAATCCCGGTCGGTGCAAATGTTTGTGTGATGAGCATGGACATTTGTTTCCGAGTCATGGATGTTTATATGTATATTATGTATGTATTTACAAACAAAAAGTATCTATGTAGTATATCAACTATCTGGTGTCCACGACACAAGCCTCGTTGCTTAGTGTGGCACTAGATGGCGCTGTGTGTAATGTCCAGCAATATTTATTTATTTTCTTGTGCATTCATGGAGTGGACCATTGAGAGCAGTTTTGGAGCTTATACGTGCTGGAAATACGCTAATAGCTTGATGTGTATTCCCAGGCGCGCAGTCGGGCCGCAGCTCGCCCACGGCCCCCGGGCCCGGCGAGGCCCCGCTGGGTGACGAGCGGCGCTTCGGGCCCGTCGGCGCAAGACACACTCCGCAGCAGCCGCACAGAGGTACCACACCGAGTAGTCACTATAAACGGTGGAAAAAGACTCTTAACGAAGCCGAAAGGCACTTGTTCTCCCCGTCATTGCGATCATTTTTTTGTTCTACACCATACCTGGGAACCTTCTAGTTACGGAGATATTGGGGGTCAAAGTTCCAAGTTATTTTTAAAGATAAGATTTAACTTTAAACAATGAGGGCTATCGTTTTTGAGCTCACCAGATGGCGCACTGTCGAGTAAGGTCCTATCAGTAAATCTGTTTAATACTTTAAAGCACCAATAACTTCGTAAAAAAGTTTATTTTATTACGTATAACAACACTGTGTAAGCTTTAGATATATATTTACAATATTCTTCCTAAAATTATCAAGCATGAAACATTTAAAAATCATTCTGCCTCCAAGTATTAAAAATATTATGATCTTTTGTTGCTACTTAAAATCTTCAAGTCATAATTAATCAGGAAAGGGCTCAATCTAGAACACAATCGTGAGTATTAGTATAAATACGTAGTGATAAAAAAGCACGCAATGCGCGAACACTATGACATCTGACATTTTGGAGGACCTCAGTCTACACAAGCGCCTCTAATGGCAAATTCACACGCGATAGCCCCCATTCCACGACCCCCGTACTATTCAATTCATCCATTAGAACAATGATTTGAGTGCGTTACATTGAGTTCTACCGAAAAATGTGATTTTCACCCCAAAAAAAAAGTAATTTCCCAGTAAAAAATTTCTTAGTTTGTTGTACAGAATGCTTGGTTGACGGCTTCATGCAGAGTCTGTGTACATTCTATACACCTTTTTTTTTCGGATGGGAAATCATCAAATGACTCTTCCCGCTCTGGGCGCAGCAGGATGGATTTTAGTCAGTAAAAGTCCTAACACTCCCTAGTGTTAGGACTTTTACTGACTAAAATCCATCCATGTTCCTTCATCGGCCTTTGTGTTCCGGGGCCACGGTATCTCTTTCGAACAGTCCTGCAACCCCAGCAGGACACCATGACTAAACTCTGACATGTCCTGTTCCAGAAGCCAGCGTATTCCTCCCAGACTCATCGATCACGAACCTGTCATCTCTAGAAGTATCAGAGCGCGAGATAGAATCCTTCAAACGGTTCGACTTCTACTTCGAGCCGCCGCAGCACAAACCGAAAGTGCAACTGGACGTGAGAGACATTGCTAACGCGTTGCGGCAGAACCACAAGTAATGCAAGCGATTATCAACCCTAAACATATGTGCACATAGAGATCAAGCGGCTACAGATACTGTGCGAGCAACTAACAACAACTGATGCTCTTGAAGTAGCTAAACTAGCATTGCTAGCTAATACAAGCTTATTTTTAGGTCGTTCTGGAACCAAAAGCCATAAACTCCATCATCGAACTTGGAACGATGAGACTGTTTATTTTTTTTTTAAATAATAAAAAAATATTATAAATTTAATTTTTCGTGATTTTTTTTTTCAAAAAATAATAAAAAAATTCACGAACATTAATTTAGTAATTATTATTTTTTTATTGTTATTTTTTGAAAAAAAAAAATAGGTCTAAACGTTCTGATCGAGCTTTCGATTCTAGACTAAACGATTACTTAAAATTAACCGTGTATATGGTGGTGACAGATTGTACGTCCATGTCGCCTACAGCCTGTACTATCTGCATTTACTTTCAATGTTAAACAACGCCCTGTATACATGGCATAAGTAAAACTGTAGATTCTGTTGTTATTTTTAAAACATACTGTGTATAAATACAATTGTAAAAGATTAATTTAGAAATATATTAATGTCCGCGGATTCTTATGGTTTATAATGTTGAAGCAGTCACTGCCGCATGCTAACATATGTGTTGAAATCTTCTTTGGTAGCTAAGAACATTAGATATGACACTTCTACAGTTTTTTGTCTCTTTCTACATCACTGTGAAAGAATATTGACTCTTATTCTCTTGGTGATAAAGCTGATGTTGGATTGAGTCAGAGCTAAACCTACTGTAGAGAAATTATGACATTTATGACGAGACAAATGATGTTTTAGAAGTTTACAAGAGCGCTTCTCAAGTTTGAAACCTAATATTTTATTGTTTTAAAGCATACTAGCACTTTGCCAAAATTGATAATTACTCGTTACTTCCTGATAATTTAGCTTTCTATTGGTGAAAAAATGGTTAAAATCAAACAAACCAACAAAAACCTCTTTCCTCTCTATAACATTTGTCGAATTGATAACCTGCTCCCTTTTTGAAGTAAGTTGAAAAAGAAATCAGAATAAAAAAAAAAAACAAGAAAGTTTCACAAGAGCTTGTCAATGTGTTTTTAAAAGAAATTTTTAGAGATAAGTTCGTGACTTTTTTTATCGAGTAAAATTAGTTGTATTATGTTTTCAAAACACTATCATAATAGCATATATACTGCAGAATATCATATATTTTTCTGGTTTTGTTTATTGCAGTGAATCATATGCTTTTTGCACTATAAAACTCGCGTTTAGCTCCTGTAGGCCCCTAAAACAACTTGTAATTAATATTGCGTAGTCACCCCTACCAGCATTTTGAATGGCTTGTAATGTTACCGCGGCATAAGCTATTCCCGTTTACATAACTTTTGCCGGCAAAATTGAAATAAAAAGTAGATTTAAAACTCTTTTTCTGGATTTTTCCCAACTATGTTGGGGTCGGCTTCCAGTCTAACCGGATGCAGCTGAATACCAGTATTTTACATGGAGCGATTGCCTATCTGACCTCCACAATAGTCATGAGATTTTAAACTTGAAAAGCGCTCTTGTTTATGCGTTAGTAATAAAATTATCGGTATGTAAATGTCCCACTGATGGGCAAATATCTCCTCGTGCAGAGGCATAAAGAACATTGATCACCGCGCTTGCTCAATGTGATTTCTAAAAAATAACAAAAAAGCGACTTTCTTGATAAGCTTCGGTTAACTTATCTAGCGGATATGTATCTGGTAGATATTCCTTATCCGGATTAACAAGAACTATGTCAGAAGATGATTATCTTAGGATAACAAAAATTTGTATGGTATACTACCATTAAAAAACCCGACTACGGAAAAATCACGCTCTAATTACATTCGCGGTTTATAAAATCGACTTCTCCTATTGTTGAAGTCGGTTAAAATGAAGCCTATGTTACCCGGGCCGTAATAACCAATCGATTGACACCTTATTCATCAAAATCGGATGAATAGTTTAGGCGCTACGGAGGAACATACGTAAATAAACAGACTGCTAAAACCCTTATGGCTTCGCCGTAGTCGGGTGAAAATAAGGATGTGAAATTACTGCCATGTAAAGTTGATATTGACAAAATGGCTGTATAAGCCAAGCGTTGTATGATTGACGTTTTTATACTTGTAAACATTAATTAAGACAGCGAAATTATCGCAAAACTCGGAATGACAGAAACTATTTTGTAGACATAACATAATTATGGTTGTACAATGACATGGTCTGTTGTGATAATAGACATTATAACCGTGGAGTAATATAAGGAAAGTGGCTCGAGTCGCTCTAGGATGTTATGTAAGACATTTGACATGTGTTTTATAATATTGGTTGATGAGTTTTCGAGCTCAAAGTTAGACGTTTCAAAGGAGTGATTCAGAAATGGAACAGTTTTTGCTCTTGATAGCAGCAATTCTGCTGTCAACCATAACGTAGAGGCTTGAATATTTTCCTTATTACTCCATGGTATACACAGAGCATTACAAAATCGATAAACAATACTTTGGAGGCGAAAGCGTTGATAAAGAATTCAGATATCTGATTTTATAAATGAGAAAAAAATTGAGAATTAAACAAATAATGATGTCGGAAGAAAAAGTTGATCGTTTATCGTTTGGTAATGATGCTTTGAGAATGCAGATTGGTTCTTGTGGCACTCGAGTGACATTGTTGACACGCGATGTTAGTGACAATGAGTTGACAGCATAAGAAGGCCGCGCGCCACAAGAAGCATGCAGCGCTATAAAGGACGTGACGTTTATTATAAGAGATGTGGTAAAAACGTTTATATTCAGTCTGCAGTTGTATCACATTACATAAATATATAGTATTTTGTCGATTACTGCGTTCAGTTGGTTGTATGATGTAAAACTTAAGTGAAATACAATATCATAGATGACGGATGTGTTTTATTTGAATGTAGTACTTATCCCAAAGAATTAGTTTAAATCCAACATCAAGCACTGTTTGAAGCTTTCACGGTTTTTAACATCACATCAACAAGGGCATCGTAATAAGGACTGCACAAAACCTGGTGATACTGTGAGTGTGTTTCGCCGTGACTTAGTGACAAGATATGAAGAAGTATTATCTACATTGCATACTGCATGATAATCGAAATGAACATGAGCTCGGACGAAATCTGCTTATTTTTAAAACAAAATCCCGTGCACACGATCTCCACATTTGTTTACCACCCATAACGAATCATCGACACGAAGAAGAACTTGTTTTTTTTTTCTTTCGACCCTTTTTTTTTTTCATTAACAAAAACAAGGGAACAGATGCTGCGATGCTATTGGTTGATGAGCTTCAATAGCGGCCGAATGCTGCAGGCATTAGCATTCGCTTATAATATTCACACAGACATAAGTAGTATGTCTAAGTTTAGTTATATTGTAAATACTGCGACTATTAGTAATAATACTAATGAACAGGTGGTGACCTTAAATAAATATAGCATTAGTGCTATTCATGTTTACAAACATTATACTGAGGAGGATCCATATGTCACCGTGGAAAATTCTCAATTAGCGTATATGAATGATAGGATCTTGTTGTCTTGCGATGGCACGGGAGTCTCGGGGCTCTCCAGATATTAATATTAAACTAGAACGTGAGACAACAGAAGTTACCATTAACAATATTGTTAAACCTACCAACAGAAAGGTATCTTCTTGCACTCAATTAGCTAGTAAAAAAGGACCTCAGCAGAACACTTTAAAATAATTCCACCAAAATATCCAAGGCAGGCAGAGTCGTATTTGTGGTGAGATTTCGGCCGAGCTCATGGTACATGATTGCGGGATTCCTATTAACAATGTACAATACCTCCTTCACAGTTCTGGCCTCCTGGTATAGTTTAGGGGTTCATTATTCAGTAGTGTAATCGTCCCAATACCTAAACCTAACGTTGGGCCCACGTTTTAACAAATTAGAAAAAGTGAAATTGGTCCCAGTTTCGAAGTGGGACGAGTTGCCCTCTAAGCCCCTAACCCACTTTATATTTGTTATTTGAAATACTTGGTGGTGTCAGTCGGCGGCTACTTGATCGACGAGTCTGCCACCACTGGTGGAGGATTCCACTAATTTAAGTGTCATCTACCACCAGTGGTGGCAGAGGTAGGGGCAAATGCGACTGAAACGACGCAACCACTACCAGTGGTGGTAGACGTGACAAATAGTAATTACTATTCTACTACTATTTCTCATTTTTTTTAATTTGCAACTTTTGCAACTACCACCGTCAAGGGACATATGCATATTATTCAAATCTAAACTTTTGTGAGAATAGGATAAACTTCAGGGTGAACAATTGAAACCAAAACATTGCATTATTGTCATTTAATTCACAAAAAATACATAATTGTACATAAAATTATAACTTACACATACTTTGAGATACAATTCACGAAGCGTATTACACTTGAGTAGTTGACTGTTTATTAACATTAGGCGATACATAAACAGATGCCTAAATAAGTGCACCGTTGGATTATCGACTTTCAGGGCTGAGCTTAGAATTGAGAATTCAACACAGTGAAAACAAGAATTATTACCGAGGCCTAATGAACGTCTGCAAAATGAAAATCTACAAGATTTAAACACTAGCAGGGGTGGAAACTGATTCCATGGTCAAAAATACTGATTTTACTGACTAAAACCCTCTAAAATACTGACCAAATCTCTAGAAAACTGACCCTTGGTCTGTCAACATGACATCGAAATACGAATGTTAGTTGTTGTTAGTTAATTAGGCTAATAATATATGGAGAATGTTTGTAAATAAGTAAGAAAAATGTTTTTGTGTTTTGACTCCACCATCCCCATAGCCAACCTGCACCTCCCTTTATTATTAAAAATAAACTTAAATTATTACTACATATTGAATTTATTGATTTTTAAACAAACAAACAATCTATTAGTTTTTTTTTTTTAAAGAAGTTATTAGTTTATTTTTCTTTTTTTCGACATATTTTTGGATCTTTTCTGCCTCTTTAGGTTTCATTCATCACGTCATCTCAGAAATGAGATATCAAATTGTTCTCAATAATTCATCACTGGGGCACGAGGCCTACATCACCTACATGTAGGCTATCTACTGATGGTAATGTAGCCCCTGATCCTCAAAATACTGACTTTACTGACCATTTTTCGAAAAAACTGACTTTTACTGACCTTAGCAAAAAAAACTGACTTTTACTGACCTCAGCAAAAAAAAACTGACTTTTACCGACCTTAGCAAAAAAAACTGACTTTTACTGACTTTACTGACCATTTTCCACCCCTGTACTAGACATGCTCTCACCGTTCTACATCACGCCTGTACTCCCGAGAGAGATAGGCAGAGGTGTACCTAATACATCCACATTCCACCAGTTACGTTTAAGTCCCATGTAATAGGGGAATAGCCTATTGCCAACAACCGGAGACAAATCCAGACTACGTGACTGCCATAGGGAAAATTCATGATGAAAAAACCCAACCTTTTGACCGACATTGGTGTCGATTCTGTTGTGCACAAACTAAACTTAATTTAGGCTATTGCTATCTTTTACTAAAAGGCAGTGCGAGAAAAGGACGGCTATAGCTATGAACTAAGTTAGAGATGTCAAACTAGTTCATGCCTTGCGCTTCACCGTGTTTTTAGTCGACATGTTTTTACGTGCACCCTTTATTTGTATTGAAATATTAGTTCCAACTCAAACTCAAACTCAAAGCATTTATTTCAATTAGACCATTACGGCACTTTTGAAAGTCAAAAATACAAAAAAGAAAATCAAAGCTACAGTCCCAGTCACAAGGCATAATAACTTGAGAAAGTACTGTAGTTGCCCATTCCCTAGCGTAGATCTCTATGGAGAAGAACGGGCAAGAAACTCCATGGACACTCTTTTAAAATCAAAATATTGTTACAAAATCTTGGTTACATCATTAATTTAGAGATTATACATATATGTGAGAACGATGTAGAAAGACGTGCACAAAACTAAATTTGACAAATTAAACTAACTAAATTTGACAGCTTTAAATTCAGTCAGTCTCGTTCTCGTTTTATTAGAGAGAAAAAGATAGCAATAGCCTAAATTAAGTTTAGTTTGTGCACAACAGAATCGACACCATTGTCACATATATGTGACAAGCAACCGCTTGCCCTCTACGCCAACGACACAAATATGTGCCAAAAAATGCGGTGTTATAACACGAAATAAACAATTAAATAGTTTAGGAATCCCTATTATTTTTGTAGGTATTTGCGGTGAAGTTGCGGTTTGGCGTGTAAGGCACGCGCGTGCGATTATGGCCTGGCTTCCAAAAATTTAATACTGTAGGATAAATCTATACTAATATTATAAAGAGGTAACATTTGTTTGTAGGTTTGTATGTAGGGGGTAATCTCCGGAAGTAACGAACCAATTTTAAAAATTGTTTCACTGGTAGAAAGCTACATTATTCGTGAGTGCTATAGGCTATATTTTATTCCCGTACTCCCACGGGAACGGGAAATACGCGGGTGAAACCGCGGGACGTCAGCTAGTATATTTATATTTTAGGTAACACAGTCAACTACTCTATTACAGAATATATCTGTTTTTCATTATAAACATTGTACTTTTCATTTCGCTATAACAAGCTAGGCAGAAGCTATAGTGGCTAACTACTAACAGTCTACCTATAACATTATGAATAGTTTTTTATTACTAGAAAAAGTCAAGGATCACGATAAAGGTAGCTTCGGGACAAGTTTATGTCATTATTTCTGTTTACGGAATTATGTATTTGAATAAATGTATGCGGGTTAATGACCATTAATTCTTACTTATCTGGCGGAGACTAAGTGTTTTTATACACATAGGATATTATTAAACACTGTTTTAAGCTTTCGCGGTTTAAAACTAAACTTATATTGTCACTTACGGTCAGTCAACCCGCGATCATGGCGCTTGCAACAGCGTCGAAATATCGGGAGCTCAAAACAATGAACAATCACGGAAGATGTCCCGTACGTGACAATATAAGTTTAGGATACTATTAATCGAGCGAAATAAAACATATCTAACGACTGATGATGGCTACTCTAATACTAAACTGAGTGACCACATGGGTTTAGTTAGGTTAGAACTGAGACCAACCACTCGCGAGCTGAGCGAGCGAAGCGAGCAATATCAAGTTGGTTTCATCGTTCTTCAACATTTTTACATTTTTTTTTCCAAAACATGTTTTTAATACTATAACTTTAAACACCTCTACGACCCCCGTACAATTCAATCCATCCATCAGCACAATGTTTTGAGTGCGTTACATTGAGTTCTACCACAAAACGTGATTTTTCACCCCAAAAAAAAGTCGTTTCCCAACAATAATGTTTGCGAAAAGTTACATAAAATGATGTACAGAATGCTTGGTTGACGGGTTCGTGAAGGGTACGTTTACACCATTGCGCCGTAGTCAGTATGTTCCCACCGCAGCGTCGCGCACATCAGTGGAGTCGCTTGTGCGCGTGCGCGCGCGGCTCGTGGTCGCGGCGGCGCTTGCGGCGCGCCGGGCCACTCTCCACCAGCCCGGCGTGCGCCTGCGCACACAGCAGCATGCCCAGCTGGGTCTGTGCCTACAGGGGAAAGAGAAACAAAAAAATAGCACAGAATAACATATTAAATAGTAGATTGTATGACAAGAGACCAAAATAGTATTTTTACGGCGAGGGCGCTATTTTGAATCCAGAGCGAAGCGAAGGATTCTAGAATAGAATCCCGAGCATAGCGAGGGATTCTAAAGTAGAATCCTGAGCGTAGCGAGGGATTCAAAGTACATCGCCTGAGGGAAAAATATGTTTGCTCTCGACTCATATACTCTACTTTTCATCTCGTTCTATGAGAAAATAAATAAGAGACACTTTTAAGTAATTAATGAATAAGTTTAATTAAAAAAATGACATGAATGTAAAAAAGGTCGGTTACAAATTTATATTTATATCTACTACACTGGCGAAATTTTGAAAATTTATTGTCACTGTGTGTGTTTAAAAAAAAGAAAAATGCCTGTTTTGCGCAACTGTGAAACATACATTCCTTTTTTGTTACGGAAGCAGTTTTAGTTCGCAGAAATGCTAGACATTTTATGCCTGATGCTAGTTTTATTTCAACTGGACCCGAAGTTATGACGAATGAAAATCAGTTTTGAGACATTCATAAGGATTTAGATTGAAGAATAGGCTGGTTTCCACCATCAATAAATTGCAAATCTATTTAGTCCGTCAGTTAGAGTATTGGAAAATAATGGACACGTATTTTTTGTTTTTGTAAATCAATGAATATTGACAAAGTTAAAACGCATCAAAACTCGGCAGTGAGGGCTTGTGACGTCACAACGCACTAAAAATTATACCACGGCGTCTTCGTCAATTTTGGTTTACGTAACAAAAGAAAAAAAAACCGGCCAAGTGCGAGTCGGACTCGGAGTACCATAATTTAAAAACATTAGACAAAACTGCAAAAAAATCACGTTTGTTGTATGGGAGCCCCCCTTAAATATTAATTTTATTCTGTTTTTAGTATTTGTTGTTATAGCGGCAACAGAAATACATCATCTGTGAAAATTTCAACTGTCTAGCTGTCACGGTTCATGAGATACAGCCTGGTGACAGACAGACGGACAGACAGCGAAGTCTTAGTAATAGGGTTCCGTTTTTACCCTTTGGGTACGGAACCCTAAAAAACGTGTCAATTATTTTTTGATAATCTTACTGACGGACTAATTAGATTTTTTCAGGACACAAGCCTATTTCGATTTTGATATCCGGATCTGGGTTTGTGTCCGTTTGATAGTAATAGGTTCGCCCCCTATTACATAGGACTTGAACTTGAGGCCCTTTTTTTCGGATGGGAAATCATCAATTGACTCCTCCCGCTCTGGGCGGAGCAGAAGGGAGTGTCAGACTTTTACTGACTAAAACCCATCCATGTTCCTTCATCGCCCTTTGTGTTCCGGGGCCACGGTATCTCTTTCGAACAGTCCCGCAACCCCGGCAATGTTGATGCCCTGAAGTACACAAATATGAGTAAAACTCTGGGGCTAATAGTTAATACAGTAATAGTTCCTACCTCGCCATGCATTTCTTTGGCCATCATATAGACGCTGTGTTCACTGCTATTGTACATCAACGCGTTCGACAGCATCAGTAGAATATCCCGTTGGAACTGCGCCGTCGTTCTGATGACAAAAAAACATATACAAGATCAAATATATTTATTTAGAACAACTCGTACCAAAGGTTAGGGGGCCCCCATTAATAGGGAATATGCATGAAACTCTTTTTATTTATGAAAAATGCCTTGTATTGGCGCCTACAAACAAAGTTTTTTTACATCGCTTATTTTACAATTTACTGTTTTATGTAGCATGATTTTGGTGAAACGGAACGCACTGTTAAAACACATCGTCCTCGATAACGCCGGTATTGACGTCAAAGTTCATTGTGTCAAAAAAACATTTTATTTGAAAAGTGCTAGTGCTTTTGACGTGACAACGTCTTATAAATTGGTTTGCCGGGTGACACTTCAAGAAACTGCGTTACGCTCCGCTCACGTTATGCGCTCACAATGAGAGCGAGTGAGAGGCACGCGTCCCTTCCACTCGGGCATGGTTAGCCCGCCTAAGAGCGCCACTCAAAGTCGTTGTCACGTAAAACTTTCGCCCGTATACCGACTTTACAGGCAACCAATTTTTTTTTATTACAAAAGTTTCACTAAAATTTTATTATAATTTGTTATTGCAATTTTTACTTGAATAAAGCACATACAATTAGTAAAATTATTTAAAGGCCAAAAAAATTAGATGTAAACAAGGCAGATTGTGGATAGTGACGTAACATCATGGCCGCGACAGCTACGGACGTTTGAACTGTCGTAGAAAATTGTAGGAGTTTAATATTAAGGAAATTAATATCATGACAGTACCTTGTCAATATATCTATGAAAACATCATGTACGTTAGAAAAAATCGGCATTTATTCAGTAAGAGAGGGGACATACACCACTATAACACTAGAAATAGGGACCAACTAGTTCAGCCAGGTTTCAGGCTTGCTAAAGTGGATTCATCTTTCATGGGGTACTGTTTGAAATGTTACAATAAAATACCTCCCCACATTCTTCAACTGAATGAGACGAAATTTAAATCTTGTATAAAACGCACACTATGTAGTCAAGCATATTATAAGTTGGGGGATTACATTGATGATAAAAATGCTTGGCTAAATGCTGGTCCTGCTCCACAACCATAGGTGGGGGGGGGGGGCAAACTAATTGTTTGTACTGGTCGGGCATTATTTGAGTCACGTAAAGAAGAAGATGAAGAATTGATTCCCATGTTAATGTATTGTGGAAGCTGCAGAAGATTGTAAAAATATACTTGCATTGTATAGATTCCAGTTCTTAGTATTATATAATTGCATAGCACATGTGTGAGTACTTTGTACTGTTCAGCCACCATTTACATTTATTTATCTTTCATTGACTTGAATATGCCTTGGTGACTGAGAGAATGTCATGCTCACTTAAATGTCCCGCTGGTGGTGGCGGGTGTGTCGGGTCATTTAGTTCCCTTCAATATGGTTGAGTTGAATGGCGCCGGTACATGCGTCATGTCTGTGAACGGGCGCTGTCAGTTAGGACTGGTCATCTCTTAGCTGCCAAGGTTCATTTTAATTACTTTATTAATAAATTTTTGATCTAATCTTTTACTCTGGATGCTCTTAGTGTGCACGTCTTTCTACATCGTTCTCACATAAATGTATAATCTCAAAATTAATGATGTTACCAAGATTTTGTAACAATATTTTGATTTTAAAAGAGTGTCCATGGAGTTTCTTGCCCGTTCTTCTCCATAGAGATCTACGCTAGGGAATGGGCAACTACAGTACTTTCTCAAGTTATTATGCCTTGTGACTGGGACTGTAGCTTTGATTTTCTTTTTTGTATTTTTGACTTTCAAAAGTGCCGTAATGGTCTAATTGAAATAAATGCTTTGAGTTTGAGTTTATTATTTTGTGCGACAAGCATTAGTTGTTAACTTTTAATACTTTTTTTTCTACTTATAGTTATTAGTCTTAGTACTGTATTAATTTTATTGATATAAGTGAAGAAAAAAATACGTGCATATTCCCTATTAAGTTTGGCGTTTATGGGGGGAGGGCGTCGAGCCGAATCTCACCCAACCTCACAAGGGAGAGAGGGGGCGTCTCTGCAAATATCACATATTTTTTATCAGATTATATACTGAATGGGCGACTATTATACCAAGTAAGAAACTATTTATGGGGAATTATTAATCGGGCGAATAGAAACTCAGGTTCAGGATAGGTTAGGTTTCAAGGGGATGGCGGGGTCTAGTGAGCGAATTAAGACCCCTCCATCCTCTTCGTGTTAGGTTACTTTAAGCCCGGCAAACAGAAATAAGAGTCCAGCGCAGGCATTTGTATTCGCCCACTTTTTGTCACCCACTGAGTATTTCAGTAGCCTATATTCAGTATTTTTGACACCTTTAATTTGAATTTATTTTCGCTCGTTTAAAATTAGATTATACAACAAGTGAAAAAAAAAAGAGAATTTAATTCGAGTGACGAAGTTCGATCCCGAGAGCAGCGAAGGATTCTAGAGTAGAAACACGAGCGTAGCAAGGGATTCTACATTAGAATCCTGAGCGGAGCGAGGGATACAAGGTCCGAGATATTTTTTTTTGTTGTGTCGTTGTGTTGTGTAAATCGGGCCATGGTATTTATGTTTATCACATTTTATTATACAATCAGTAATAAAACAACAAAGGATTAAATATGAAAAAACGGTAAATAAAGTAAAAGAGCGTTTTATTCACTGTTATAGATGAATAAAATGCCCTTTTTCGAGTGGCAATGGTAAAAATATCTTTATGAATTACCTTATAACGCCGGAATCGATGTTTTTCCTGATGGTGGTGAGATCCATGGGTCGCTTGACCACCTGGCTGTACCCGGGCGCCTCGTCATCACTGATCGGCCGTTGGAACAGGGACGCATACTTGTGAGTGCATAATCTGTGGAAGCGACAGCAACCATATTAGTAAATAATTCTAAAGGTAGACTAGACATCTATAGCTGGGAACCTTCTAGTTATTGGGGGTCAAAGTTCCAACTTTCTCACAAGTTTTTTTTAATACAAGTTTTATTGTTGTAACTTTACTTTATATACCTCCACGAGCCCCGTAAGTACTATTCAACGCATCCATCAGCACACTGTTTTGTGTAAGTCCTACCATAAAATATAATTTGTCAAGTTCAGCAAGCTAGTATTTTGCTGAGCCACCCCACAAGTGACTGCAATACTCCATACAGGAACGGACTTGTGCTTTATACAAACTTAAAAGCTGTCCAGATGTGAAGTATCGCCTCACCTTATTAGCCATTAAGCCTTATTAAGAAGTTAGGCATTTTCAATGCCTAACTTCTTAGCTGCGGACGACTTCGTGAAGCTCCCGTTTACACATGTATACAACCTGTTTTTTAGGGTTCCGTACCCAAAGGGTAAAAACGGAACCCTATTACTAAGACTTCGCTGTCTGTCCGTCTGTCCATCTGTCCGTCTGTCTGTCACCAGGCTGTATCTCATGAACCGTGACAGCTAGACAGTTGAAATTTTCACAGATGATGTATTTCTGTTGCCGCTATAACAACAAATACTAAAAACAGAATAACAAACGTTATTTTTTTACGTTTTGTCTAATTTTGTATAGATAAGGTACGGAACCCTTCGTGCGCGAGTCCAACTCGCACTTGGCCGGTTTTTTTTTTTTTGATATCCCATAACTCTAGATTATGATTGAGACCATGGTGTCGATTCTGTTGTGCACAAACTAAACTTAATTTATTATTACAATTATTATTATTATTATTTATTTACCAGACTACAAAGAGGTCCACTGTGTTAGTAACAATATAACTTAGTCTATGTTAGTACTTAATAACTAAAACAGATCGGGTGCGATTAGTTAGCGCCCACACTAGCGGGCTGTCTGCCCGGGCGGCTATCGATTGCAGGATAGTGTTGGGACTGCCACGCAGCCTGTGGAGTAGCGAGGCAGACTTTTTACGCCACAACGCATCAAAACTTTCAGTGCGTGCCTCGGCAAACATTGCAGAGGCACTACAGAAGCGTGGCAGTCGCAACAATACCCTGAACGCATTATTGTACTGGATACGCAGAGCATTATAAGCTTTTTGGGTATATGTGAACCACAGGGCTCCCGAGTACAGCGAAAATAGAAAATTCTTTGCGAAATTTTTTGCGAATTTAGGCTATTGCTATCTTTTTCTCTCTAATAAAACGAGAAAAGGACGGACGTAATTTAGAGCTGTCAAATTTAGTTGGAACTAATATTTCTATACAAATGAAGGGTGCACGTAAAAACATGTCGACTAAAAACACGGTGAAGCGCAAGGCATAAACTAGTTTGACATCTCTAACTTAGTTCACAGCAATAGCCTAAATTAAGTTTAGTTTGTGCACAACAGAATCGACACCCATATCAAAGAATCAACTGGCATATGAATTATGTTTCAATAACCCTTTTTTTTCATTTTTCATACAAAATAATTCGGCAAAGTCACGATTATTAACATAAAACACCCTTACGTGAAATATGACAACGTCGCATTTTCTTAGCTTTAAATATGAATGATTGCTTTGAATTAAAATGAATTACTCGTATTTATCAATGGAACTTAGATACATATTTTATAATTATGATTGATGATATCTCCGAAACTATGCAGTTTTGGACCACCTATTCTAGGAGTTTTAATATTATTTTTACCTACAGAATATAACCCTAGAGTTATGGGATATCAAAAAAATCAGGTTGTATTTTTCTCACTAGAGACTAATCAACTAACCTGCTATAGACAAGCATGACAGACTTCTTCCACAGTCGGTGTTGTCTCTCGGCGTCGTTAGCGCTCGGGGAGTCCGGGGCGCTCGCCTCGGCCGCGCTCTCCGAGCCCGAGCAGGCTGCGGGGGCACGTGTTAATAAGAGGGTAGGCAGAACTAGGGGATCAAAGATAAACTAGTTTTTGATGTGAAACATCTATAGGCGCGGGTAAACCAAAAAAAAAACAAATTAAAAATTCATGACGAGCGTGGCGATCGAACCCGGCCCGAACAATCCCGACCTGTTGATAAGATCTACATATTCGCGGTTACAAGCCAGCTGGTCTCGGGGCACAGCGCTGGGTTACAATCTCGTGACTTGGAATTCAATCCCAGCATAAGGACTTTATATTTTATTTTGAGTGTTTTTTGGATAGTCTTTTTTTTAAAGCATATTACTTGTACGAAATAAGTTCGATGTTTCACATCTGCCATCTGTCCCGCGACGGCTCACTTTTTTTTTAAAACAATGCCCAACACCAGGATTTGTCCGTGGATGGGTGACCACCCATTGCATACCGAGTTTCCTCCGCGCCTCAGAAAGCACGTTAAGCAGTTGGTCCCGGCTGTCATTTGTAGATATTTGACAGTCGTTACAGGTAGTCATTGGCCCAGAAAGTCTGACTACCAGTCTAACCAAGGGGTATCGTATTACCCAGTACTAACTGGGTTGTGGAGGTCAGATAGGCAGTCGCTCCATGTAAAATACTGGTATTTAGCTGCATCCGGTTACAATGGAAGCTGACCCCAACATAGTTGGAAAAAGGTAAGGCGATGATGACCTTTCAAGGAGCCTATCCATCATATAAAATAACTTTGACAAAGAAACACATACCCGATTCATGAAAAACTAGTCTACTGTTATACAGACTTTGTTTTTATTTTTTTCACGAATCGGATTTTTATTTCTTTGTGTAAGTTTTATAAACAACACCTTTTTGGGCCTGAAAACCCGATTTATTTTCAATTAATTGCCAAATTCGATTTTTAGTTGCTTTGAAATCAATAAATAGTTGAGTCAATGAGTTGAATAAACAGTGACGTCACAGTTGGCTATTGGCATACAAAATCTATGAGAGAACCGCGTTTTGACAGCTCTTAAAAAGTATCTCAATTGATTGGTGTGTCATCTACCCATTGTTTGTACTAACACTACATGGGCCATGTTGTCTAAAAATAAAAGATTTAATAATGATAAACAACTCTGCACTTACTTCTTGAATCGGACTTCTTCTTGCGAGAGTAGTCTCTCTTTTTCTTGCCGTCTTTTTCTTCTTCTCGACTTAACTGTAAGAAGAATGTTTTTTTTTTAAATTTGCACATTACGTTTGAAAAAGACGGAAACAGAATTATGTTTTAAACATTATTAGCTCATAACGCATTTAATGGTTTGTGGTGCAAGCGCGGCTTAGGGTTCTGCCGGGATTGTGAGACTGTTCGAAAGAGATACCGTGACCCCGGAACACAAAGGGCGATGAAGAAACATGGATGGGTTTTAGTCAGTCAGTCAGTCTGACACTCATTGAGTCGGAGAGTCATTTGATGATTTCCTATCCGAAAAAAAAGGGTGCATTTCTCAAAATGCACCCTAAGAGATGTTTTAGGCAAGCGCGTATAAGCTCGTACTTGATTAAGAGCGTACACGCGCGCCACATAACGCGTTTAAAAAATCGAACGCGCGTACCGACGCTTGTTCGCTTGATTGAAATGACAGATCAGTAAAAGTGACGATTTATATCGCGACTCGCGCTTGTACGCGCGTTAACACTCGTAAGGTGTCCGCGTGAGGTAAATTGCGCGCGTATAGGCGCCTGCACCCCCTAAACTGTTTTTTGAATCTGACCCGAATAAACATCACAAAGCGTTACTCGCCTTACTCACCTCCATAGGAGTATCGTCATCAGTCTCCGTGTGCGTGTCCTCTACGTCCGTCTTCTCTCTCTCCCTCTCTTCTTTAACTTCCGCTTCTTGTATTACGGGAAGACTCTCTTCTCTGAGCATCTCTTTTAGCGGGATGTCCTGTACCAGAAAAATTTACATGAGTTTTCATCCTACTTCCTAATAATACAGGGTGTAAAAGACCTCATCACGAAGCTGTCAACCAAGCATTCCGTACATCAAACTACCAACTACTAACTTTTCTTTCTTTTTTTTTCTTTTTGTACTACTAACTTTACGCAAAAATTATTACTGGGAAGCTTTTTTTTTGAGGTAAAAAAATACGTTTTACGTTAGGACTCAATGAGTGCATGAGTAGGATGCATTGAGTACGGGAGTCGTGGAGGTATTTTAAGCAAAGTAAAAAAAAAATATAAAAAAGTTGATTCTTTGACTCCTTAACTAGAGCGTTCCCGGATATGGTAGAACAAAAACAATAGGGAATATGCATGTATTTTTTTCTTCACTTAAATCAATAAAATACACTAATATCAACCCAAGAAAAGTATTTAGAGTTTAGTTCAACGACTGCTTGTCGCTCAAAAATAATATCAAACTTCTGCAATTTTCTACGATAGATCAAACGTCCGTCACTATCGCGGCCATGATGTGACGTCATTTACCACAATCTGCCTTGTTTACATCTAATTTTTTGGCCTTAATAAAATAATTTTACTAATTGGATGTGCTTCATTCAAGCATAAATTACAATAACCATATTATAATAAAATATTCGTCAAACTTTAAGTACTTTTCAATTAAAAGTGTTTTTTTGACATATAAACTTTGACGTCACTACCGGCGTTATCGAGGGACGATGTGTTTTGATATTGCGCTCCGTTTCACTAAAAACATGCTACTTATAACAATAAATTGTAAAATAAGTGATGTTTTAGAAACTCAAGTGATCCACAATGTTCTTTTGCACCAATACTAGGCATTTTTAATAAATAAAAAGAGTTATGTCTTTCAGGCATATTCCCTATTAGTGCCGTCGGAGGAAGGTCAAAAGATTCTCCCTTTTCTATGGGGGATGAAGAAATTTACACCCTGCTCTTAGAAATTGCTCTTATCTAGCCACGAGCTCGTCCTATGCCTGGATACCTATCATGTGTTTATTTTTAAGACAATTTAAAACGTTTCTGTATTTCATACCTATAGATACCAAGACACGCACCTCTGATTTTTCAGATTCATGTGCGTATTGTATAATTATCACGTGCTTCGGTGAAGGAAAACATCGTGAGGAAACCAGCATGCCTGAGAGATATTTCTCGACGGCATGTGAAGCCATGCGGTAAGCCGTGTGGTATCCGGCCGAGTAGAATAGAACCAACCCCTTACACTGACGGGTGTCGTATAAGGAGACTAATGTCTGAGGCAGAACACCTTGCGCCTCCGTAGACCAGAGAATGGGCAGCAGCGTTTTCTGTTAGTCTTTCATCACTGCGATCTCCAATCCGCCTGCCAAGCGTGGAGATTACGGCTAATTCCTCCCATCATGGGAGAGGCGTATGTCCAGCAGTGGACGTTATGGGCTGTTGTAGTAGTAGTATGTAAAGCCAAGTCAGAGGCCCAAGGGCGGCATACATACTCTGACACCAGGTTAAGCACTAACCACAAGATAAATAAATAAATAATACCTCATTTTCCTCCTCCTTTTTAACTTCCTCTATGATCCTCTGCTCCTCTACTCTCGCTGGGTCCGGTCCCTTCTCCATCATCTCCAGTTCTTGCTCTATGGTGTCAGTGTGTACCGGTTCCGGTAGTGTTGGCACTTCCGGTTCCGGCTGGGGCTGTGGTTCTGGTGGAAAGAAATAAGGATGTGGAGTGTGAGGATGATGTTATAAATTTGGTATAAGAAAAGCTTGCGTTTTTTTCAAGACAAAAAAGGTTTTCAATTATATTTTATAATAATTTACACTAATAATATAATAATATTATAAAGAGGAAAGATTTGTATTTTTGTAAGTTTGTAATGAATAAACTCAAAAACTACTGCGTCTATTTCAAAAATTCTTTCACCATTAGAAAGCTACATTCACCCTGAGTAACATAGGCTATGTTTTATCCCCGTACTCCCACGGGAACGGGAACTACGCGGGTGAAACCACGTGACGTCCGCTAGTATATTTTTATAATGGCGGGTGTGTCAGGTCATTTAGTTCCCTTCAATCTGGTTGAGTTGAATGGCGCCGGTACATGCGTCATGTTCGTGTACGGGCGCTGTCAGTTGGGACTGGTCATCTCTTAACTGCCACGATTTATTTTAGTTACTTTATTTTAATTTTTTACGTCTTTTTACATCGTTCTCACATGTACAATATACATATTATGTATAATGTCAACATGAATGATGTAACCAAGATTTTGTAACAATATTTTGATTTATAAAAGAGTGTCCATGGAGTTTCTTGCCCATTCTTCTCTATAGAGATCTATGCTAGGGAATGTGCAATTATGCCTTGTGACTGGGACTGTAACTACATCCTTTAGTTTTTGACATTCAAATTGAAATAAATGCTTTGAGTTTGAGTTTAATATTGGTACCCTTCTGCCTAGCCCATCGAGGATTACAAACATCGTTCAGAATGAATAAATGAATGGGAGTTTACTTATATTCTTATTTGGAAAGACATGTTAGTAAGAATTACTGTAATGTTGCATATTCAAAGCAAGATTAGTAGTCGTTGATCAAGAATATTAGTTGGCAACATGTGGTAGGATTTTTTTATTTTTAATTAAAGTTACTGCCGTTATTTTTGATGATGCTGATCATGATGTTGATGTTATGAGTCCTATTACATTTTTTTCGCAATTTTTCGATTTTTACTCCCTGGATCAAATTTTTTCGATCGGCGTACACAAGTCGAAAATAATAGCGATCTCCGGATGATTGTCGATTGTTATTGACAAAAATTAGAGACGAGACTGACATGAGACTGAGGAGCGACTTGAATTGACGCAGAATTATAGTACTTCAATTTTATTTATTGTAATTTTGTCTTATTATATTGACAAACGAAAGCTAATGAAACTTATTCATTGTAGATTGAAGTTTTATAATTTATATAATTTATTTGATAAAATTTAGTTAGTTGGAATATAATGGACGCTGAATCAAGACATTTATGGCTTAAATTACGCTTTCTTTACGATTTTTTCCGTGAAAATTCAAGGAATTTAAAGAAATTCTAAAACTCCAATAAACAAGTAAAACATTCAGCTTTTTTTTTCAGTAATTTTATCTTTTATAAGAATTGCATGTAACAATCTGAATTTGAGCGTCAAAGTTCTATCGCCGACGGTTTTTCTTGCAAACTGATTTCGTAAAATATTTATAGTAAATTACACGAAAAGAAAAATGAAAATGTGTAACTCCAACTTACAAGAAAAATAATGGCACTATTGTTATTCATAAGCAAATAATTAATAGTACATTACGATATTAGTGCGTTAAGATGGTTATAACATGCGAGGCGGAATTTCAGCCCGAGCCGAAGGCGAGGGCGTAATTGAGCCGAGCATGTTTGTAACCAATACGCACGTATATCGTACGACGTTTTTTAACACATTTGCGAGGAAACAGAAAAAAAAAGCATTTCACAATACAAGTAGGTACAAAGAAAAGAAAATTTGAGAAAAATGGCGCGAGGATTATTTTCTGCCGTGGCTGCGTGAAAATGTTGGCAAAGACGCTAGAGCATGCAGCCAAGTTTTTAAATTACCGAATAAACTGTTTTTTATTTTTATTTTAAATAAACTCAATCTGTGAATGCACACTGTTGCTTTCCCGCCATTTTAACAGCGCGCTAGCGCTGCCTACTGACTGGCGCCGCGCGGGGATCAGTTCGAAATTTGAATAGCAACAGCGCGCTGCTCACTAGCTGGAGTCGTGCGGCGGCGATCAGTTCCATATTTGAAATGGCAAATAATACTGTTATGGAATTTGTATGGACTATAACTTAACTATTTGCTTTGGTAACACACGCGTTTTTTATGACCCGCTTTACGTATTTAAAACCGGTGGAATTACATCAGCTTTACTAGCAAGGGTGTTAAAAAATATCTAACGGATGCTGAAAATTACTGCGTCAAAAATCACGAATTTGCGTAAAAAATGTAATAGGACTCTTATACCAAAGTTATGACAAAACGCTAAAGTTTGAAGTATTGAAACATGGAAATATTCGGAGATAAATTAACAATACAACATACATCTCAGTAGTTGGTAATTATGAAAATGTCGTGAGGAAATAGCTGAGTGATTGATTGGTGATTGTGATTGTTGTGTTGTTGTTTTTTTTTAAATGTCACAACATCTTGCTGAGATGGGGCCTTTTGGCCTCGTACAGTACCAATTTTATTGTTTTATCTTTTTCTTATATTCACTTTTAAGAGTTCCGTACCCAAAGGGTAAAAACGGGACCCTATTACTAAAACTCCACTGTCCGTCTGTCTGTCACTAAGCTGTATCTCATGAACCGCGATAGCTAGACAATTGAATTTCACAGATGATGTATGTCTGTTGCCGCTATAACAACAAATAATCAAATTAAAAATGAACGTTTTGAACGCCATTATCACATATACGTGACAAACAAGCGCGTGCCCTGTTCGCCAAACGAAACGACACAAATATGTGACAAAATCGTAGGTGAAATTGTGGCTTAGCGTGCAGTACACGCGCGTGCGTTTATGCCATAGAAATCTAAAAAACAGGAGAAGTGGTAAGGGGGCGTGTCGGTGTCCGCGCCACATGTCCAGTCGGCCATGTCATAGGCAAATGGCCGTCTCCGCGAACTAGTGTACTTTCGACCGCGATCGTGACAAATTATAGCAATTCCGTGTTGTTCAGGGGTTTTTTGTAAAAACCGAAGCATAAACCTAAACTTTGTTGATCACGGAATTACTTATCATATATAAGTACAAGTATTTTACTATATTTGTCTTTAAAATCATGAAAAACAACATATCGTAAAATAATTGTTGCTTTTACTATGTAATGTTTGTTTTCAAAATAATATAACAGCGAGTGTACTATTTTCGCAATAAATAATACTCCTTAACCACTACCTAAGTTTGTCGCTAAGTGACTGAACAAGAAATATAAAAATCACAAAACGATATTTCATTAAGCGGATGAATCACGTAGTACGGCCGTTCCTTCTTGCGACGAGTTAATGATGTGCTTGTGCAGATCCACTAATGTAGGCTATCGACAATGTCGATTGACGAATTAAATATTACTATTTTAGTTTTATTTTTCAATTTGTCAACCTGTTTAACCCGGTTGGAAGATCGATGTCAAATAATGTTTTTTATGTATTTTGATTATTTTACAGCATAGTAGAGAAATGCGTAACCAACTTTCGTAAAGTAAGTTAATTAAATTTCAGGTTTAATCGGTTTCAATAGGCCATGACAGCCTAAACCAACGTAACCGGATATTTTATAGTTTTAATTTACTTCATAATATATTTTTTTGCAACATATTGTTTATTTTTATTTTTATTATAATATTATATTCTGGACATTATTATTATTTAATTATTTTCAGGACCCCAAAAAAATGTACACAAAAATAAATGAAAGATTCGATAACTTTCCGATTTAGTCAATCACAAGCGTACTTATGCTTTTGCACAACACAACGATAGCAATTTATGTTTTTGTGTGGGTAAGTTGTACGGTGCATGGTAAATACACGCTGTGTTTGATGTCATAAGGTTTATAATTGATTGTGTAGTACGTTCAGTTTTAAGAAATGCGGGTGTGTGCGCGACTGCGTATCTATTACTTTTACTGAACTGCGTGTGTAGTAGTTGCCGTGTGGTAGGGGCAAAGTGAAGACACAGGGTTCCGATACATTTTCGTCTTGCGGGCATATCTCCTTCTTTATATCTATGGTTTATGCTCTGGCGGTAAAAATGTTACCTTTAACATTTTTCCTCCACATTCATCCATTTTTTGGGCTCCCCTACTATGATGTTACGGAACCCTGCATGCGCGAGTCTGACTCGCACTTGGCCGGTTTTTTATACAATTTTGTTTTATTGTTTAATCAACGATTCTTTATTTTTGTCCTGTTTGAGTCTAATAAATACTGTTTCTTTCATGCTTTCTATGTTACTAACCTTCAACGACAACTGGTTCCGGTTCCGGTGGCTGCACCACGGGTTCCGGTGGTAAGGGTATGGCTTCCGGCGGTATTTCCACCGCGGGCTCAGGAGGTACTTCCTCTTCAGCAACCTGTGACTCCACTGAGGGCGGTTCCTCTTTTATCTCCTCTTGAATTGGCACTTCTTGTATTACACTACAGAAGAAAATTAAACATTTTATTTGATTTTAGTGTGGTAATAGTATCCGTTAGTAGTATAGTCTTTTTTATCACTTTCCAAAAAAAAATTGGCATATTAGGTGAACGGAGTAGAAGCTTATGGCATACATAAATTTTTGTTTTCTTTTTTCCACAGTTTAGAAAAAAATGGATGTACCATCAAAAAACGCTAATAATTTCAAGTAAACATTTCAGATTAGAACAAAGAACGAGACATTTTGAAAACAACAACAACCCATAACGACCACTGCTGGACATAAGCCTCTCCCATGATGGGACGAATTTGCCGTAATCTCCACACTTGGCAGGCGGATTGGAGATCGCAGTGATGAAAAACTAACAGAAAACGCTGCTGCCCATTCTCTGGTGTACGGAGGCGCAAGGTGTTCTGCCTCAGACATTAGTCGCCTTATACGACACCCGTGAGTGTAATGGGTTGGTTCTATTCTACTCTGCCGGATACCACACGGCTTAATTTTGAAAAAAAAAAAAATTAAAAATATCGAATCTCAAATCATATGCGATACGCGTGTGATTTGAATTTTTTCGAATTTTGTTTTTTGGAAAAAAGAAAAAAAACTAAGTATTTGCTTCTACTCCGTTCACCTATTATACACTTTTATTTTGGAAAGTGATAAAAAAACTCATTCTGTATATTATACTATTATCTTTTAAAAATATTTCGCATACACAATACTACAAATATGCATAATTATCTATTGTTGTTGTACCTGGGTAAGTTTTGAGCATGATGACTTTAGTTTCAGATCCGTGTCTCGGAAAGCACGTTAAGCTGTTGGTCCCGGCTGTCATTTGTAGATCTTTGACAGTCGTTACAGGTAGTCAGTGACCCGAAAGTCTGACAACCAGTCTTACCAAGGGGTATTGTGTTACCCAGTACTAACTGGGTAGTGGAGGTCAGATAGGCAGTCGCTCCATGTAAAATACTGGTATTCAGCTGCATCCGGTTAGACTGGAAGCCGACCCCAACATAGTTGGGGAAAGGCTACGCAGATGATGACTGTACTTTCGGAAGTCGGAGGTTATTTTAGGCTTATTTTGTGTTTTTTTGGAAGTCGGTTTTATTTTTATAGTAGTACAAATTAAGATCTTTACTCACTTTTCTTCAACGACTTCTGGAGTTTCTTCTACGACCTCTTCTTCAACCGTTTCCGGTTCCGTCGGAGTGTCTGGCTCTTTGATTTCTTCTTTTATCTATTATCAACAAAACGGAAAACTTATTTCTTATTTATCCTATTTTTACAGCGATCAAATGGCTAGAAACTTGCATTGAAGACTTGGCAGCACTGCCACGTTGAATGGCAATCTTAATTCTATGTTCATAAATTACTATTTTACTATTACTACACACTACTATCACTATCGCTATCACTACTATTATTACTATTTTATTATTACTTTTTTTTTTTAATACTTAAATATTTGTTTTTTTTTTTTTTCATTTTTTCATTATTATTTTACTTTTACTATTTTTTTTTTTGCTATTTTTTTTGCATGAAATACAAAACTCTTTTTACTTAAGTATTTATTAAAAATGCCTTGTATTGGCGCATTAAAAAATTGTGATAAGCTTGTTTAAGTTTCAAAAACATAACTTATTTTACAATTTATTGTTTTATGTAACACGTTTTTGGTGAAACAGAACGCACTCTCAAATTGCGTCGTCCTCGATAACGCCGGTAGTGACGTCAAAGCCTGTGTCAAAAAAACACTTTTATTTGAAAAGTAGTAAAAGTTTCACTAAGATTTTATTATAATATCGTTATCGCAATTTTTGTTTGAATAAAGCACATACAACTAATAAAATTACTATAATAAGGCCAAAAAATTAGATGTAAACAAGGCAGATTGTGGTAAATGACGTCACATCATGGCCGCGACAGCTACGGACGTTTGAACTGTCGTAGAAAATTGCAGGAGTTTAATATTATTTTTGTGCGACAAGCAGTAGTTGAACTTAACTTTTGATACTTTTCTTGGGTTGATAGTACTGTATTTTATTGATTTAAGTGAAGTAAAAATTACATGCATATTTCCTATTATGAGACATACCTTCTGAACTTCCGGGTGTATAATCTTAATCTCAGTGGTCGGGAACTTGACTTCCGGGAACGCGATCTTGACTTCCGCTTCCGGTGTCGACTCCTTCGTTATCCTTGCTGCTTGCACGGGCGGGTGTTCCGGTTCCTACGATCAGATAATATTATATTGTAACTAGAAGTTGTAAAGAAGAATTTGTCTACATCCAAAAAACCCGACTACTGACAAATCACGCTCTAATTAAATTCGCGGTTTACAAGGTAAAATCGAGTCCTCGTATTGTTGAAGTCGGTTCAAATGTAGCCTATGTTGCCCGGGCCGTAATAACCAATCGATTGACACCTTATTCATCAAAATCGGATGAATAGTTTAGGTGCTACGGAGGGACATACGTAAATACAAACATACATAGTCTGTTAAAATCATATCCCTTCCTTTTGGCTTCGCCGTAGTCTGCTAAAAAACCATAAACATCGATTCATCATCATCATCAGCCGATTATAGTTCCCACTGCTGGGACACAGGCCTCCTCTCTATAAGAGGGAATGAGCTATAATCTACCACACGGGCCCAGTGCGGATTGGTAGATGTCACATGTCTTCGAATTTTTTGTTTCTAGGACATGCCGGTTTCCTCACGATGTTTTCCTTCACCGTTTTGAGGGCAGTGATGATGAAATAAATTATACAAAGTAATGCGCCTGTTTGGGTTCTAACCCACGACTTACTGTTCGTAAGTCGGGGCCGCCACCACTGGGCCACCGCTGCTCTCTAAACAATCGATTATGATTCAATCTATACTTTTATACTTATCTAAACAAATCAAATTGAAGTATCTGTTTGTATTATCAAAATAACAGTTTTTACTGAATGCATATGAAAACTTATATGGCAATTTTAACAAAAACCCATTTTTTTTTGTCTGTCTTTTTGTTCAGGCTAATCTCCGAAACAGCTGGACCGATTTTGACGGGGCTTATATCGGCAGATAGCTGATGTTAAAAGGTCTAACTTAGGCTTCTTTTATTTTAAAAGTAATTAGAGTTCCATGCAAAAAGATTAAAACCCTTGAAAACGTTTGTAGTACAAACCTTTAAAGATCCACTTACATAACAAATAACATTTATATAAGGAGGATATCTTACACACACTACACTTAGCTTTACATGCCGTCGAGAAATATATCTCAGGCATGCTGGTTTCCTCACGATGTTTTCCTTCACCGAAGCAAGTGATAATTATACAATACGCACATGAATCCGAGAATCAGAGGTGCGTATCTTGGGTGTGAACTTGAGACCTATGACTTGGCAATCCGACTCACTACTAGACTAACCCTTGATTACTAACATAAATATAACTTACCGTATCAAGATCTTCTTGTAGAACTTCTTCGTCAATTGGCTCCACTGTAATCTGTTCTGGTTCCACCTAAAACAAATAAATTATTCATTAAAGGCCCGGTCACACCAGATGCGTTGCGTGACGTGACGCGTGCACGCATCAGTTGTAATGTATGAAACTGTAAGAATGATGACAGACCAGATGCGTGACGTGTGCACGCGCGTCACTCACGCACGCAGAGCCGCATCTACTGACAAACCGAGTCCACGCGCGTGTGTAGAGGAATGGCAACGTCGCACACGCGCCTGCAGTGATGACGTTGTATTATATGGCGCTCCCTGTTAGATGTCAGACCGAGCACGCACGCACACGCAACGGTCATTGCTGCACGTACGCACGCATGGCAATATAGTTTACGAGTGTTTTTTTTCGCAATGGTGACAATTTGATAGGAAAAACTCATAGAATTATGATATTCACTGCGTTCCTCTTTTCTATTATTAATATCATGGACTCAAAGTCTTTTTGTAGCAGCAGAAGATTCTTGGCATAGTAGCAACAATAACGCTTCTTCTTCAGAAGAACTGCTGTTGTCTAAAATCTTTTCGCCAAATGCTCTCAACTCAATATGGCTGCTGACAACGTGGCTCGTACGCGCGTGTTGCAGTAACCTGCGTGACGTGATGCGTGCGCGCGTGACGTGTGCTGCACCGCTCTTGGCCGGTGTGACAGGGCTCATACGCGCGTGCGAACGTCGCGTCGCACGTCACGTCACGCGACGCATCCGGTGTGACCGGGCCTTTAAAATCACCATCTGCCTAGAGTACCTAACCTTTTCCCCGACTATTACGGCTTCCTGTCTAACCGGATGCACACTTAAGATTATAAAGGCGAAAGTTGTGTATGTTTGTTACTCTTTCACCCAAAAACGACTGAAGGGATTTGGATGAAATTTAGCACACAGATAGTTTATAACCTGGATTAACACATAGGATACTTTTTATCCCGGTAGTAAGATACAATTATCGAACATCACGCGAGCGAAGCCGCGGGCAGAAGCTAGTTTTATGTACACACATCAAAAACAGTTTGTGATCACTAGCATGATGATATAATTTATGAAATTGAAAGGAGACAATTTTTTTTGTTTGGGGAACAGGCCACCCACATAAAATTGTAACAGACATACAGATATTAATGAAACGTATATAGATTTCTTCCTTATAATTTCTAGATTACAGTGGTAATATTAGCTAAGCCATGTCTAACCGGAATGATGCGAAATTCGAAAAAGAAAACGTGAATCTAACAATAAACAATAACAATAACACGTCAAATGTCAAATGAAGTTGTCAGTCAACCATCAAAAAGACGAATTTACAACGTTCCGTGCCATGATGATTTTCTATACCATCTAAAAGATTTTAGCGGAAACCTCTAAAATAGCATTAGAAAGCTCACAGTTTAATATTATTTATTTTTATATTATATTATATTTTAATTAAAGCAATGTAAATTAGTACCAATGGATACCGTACTTTTTTTTTAAAAAAAACGCCCCTATTTACGTAAGTATTTTCCGTCAAATGACATTGACCACAACAGGAATGATTTGACTCGCAAAAAATATCATAATACAACTTTGTTATGATTTTAAGATTCCGGTTTCGTTTCTATGTAATCTTTCGTTTATTATTAGAATAAAATGGTTACTTTTTTTTGGTGTAAGTAATATGAATATCCGCAACATCGAAGAGGGCCTAAAAAAACTGTCTCCTTTATCAAGAAAAAGTCTTTGTTGTGTGTTTTTGAAGTGAAAACTTCTTTAGGAGCGTGGAGCACTTTTTGGGTGAAGGAAAAACATTGAACTCATCGTCACGTAACGTAACGTGCGGTCACGCTTCGTATCCGTTCGTAGCACTCGTAGCATCCGCTACGGCGTAGCACCACATAGGCATAACCAGTGCTACGACTGGGGCGGGGCCTGTGTACTTTTTGTTTTCACTTCTATCGGCAGTCCACAAAGACTGATCCGATTTTTTTACTATTTTATTGTTTTATATTCTAAATCTATATTATATAAATAAAGCATCTAAAAAGAAGAAGAAATCATAATTTAGGCCCATGTCACCGTAACAAAAAAAATTTCGATTTTTCCGAAGTGATCGCAAACTTTTTGGTGTGTTTAGCGTCTATTTGACCATCACAACCCAAGTAAGTGGAGTTTGAAGTACTCGTAGAACAAATGTTGTTCAGTTTCATGGTCCGAGAGACCACATGGGAGGTTTTGCGTTTATTATGGTACACTTTGTATTTCCAGCGCTCAGACCAAATAAAAAACCAAGACAACGCAAAGTGAAGCCGGTTTCGTAAACATGTGTGCATTTTTTGAGCTTAGTTTAATTGTAGTTTGATGTAAATGCAAATACACGCTCACACGCACAGTGAGCGTGTACTATCGTGGTCTTTTCCGGCTGACCAGTTTATTTTTTTTTCGCTTAAATCCTGCGGAGGCGCCGAGCCACGCCCCCTTAGTTTGGGCCTATTAGGAAAGCGTCAACTTTGGCGCGCAAAATTACAATAACTCGTTTGGCGTGCGTCGTCAGTGCGCTCGACCGATTCGGTATCTTTTCATTCATTATTTCTATACAAAGTCAACGGGGCGGGGCTAGAGAGCGTTTCTATGTTGCGAGTGCAAGTTGTTCGCAACGGTATGTCTTGGTTTTAAATTTGGTCTGAGGTTCATCTGGACAAAACCACTGTGATCACTGGTCTTTGGGTTTATGATCACCAATAGCCCTGGATTATAAAAAAACTGGAAGATATGGGGACTTAGCCAATCAGTAGTTTAGTAGTAGTTATATTATTAGTATGTAGAACCGATGATCGTTGGGGTAGACGTGTTCTTGAGTGGAGACCGCGAATCGGCAAACGTAAGGTGGGACGCTCTCAGGCGAGCGTGGAGCGACTGGGTGAGAGTTGCTGAGAATCGAGTTGAGTGGCGTGCAATAGGCTTGTGTCCTGAAAAAATCTAATAAGTCCGTCAGTTAGATTATCAAAATATATTTGACACGTATTTTTTCTTTTGTCACTTAAACCAAAATTGACGAAGATACGACGCCTTTAAAATTCTCAATACGTCACGCCGTGCTATAATTTTTAGTGCGTTGTGACTTTGTGATGTCTCGAGCCCCCACTCTCGAGTTTTGATGCGTTATATCTTTGTCAACATTCATTGATTTACAAAAACAAAAAATACGTGTCCATTATTTTCCAATACTATGACGGACGAAATAGATTTGCAATTTATTGATGGTGGGAACTAGCCTATTGAGGTGGCCCATGTCCAGCAGTGGACTGCTGTAGGTTGATGATGATGAGCTTAGTATGTTAGAATATTACCTTGATGACTTGTTCATCGATTATGACAGGCGTATCCTCGGGAACGGGAGCGGTAGTGACGTCAGCTTCCTCTTTGCTAGTCGCCGGCCCCGCTGGCTTCTCTGATATCCTGTGAACAAAGAATTTTATTGAGATCCCGGATTTAAATTCCAGGTGACAAAATATGTTCAGCTAAACAACTTTTTTCTGTTTTATTATGCAGAGTATGTAGCAGTCTTTGGTTTCCTTTCTTTATCGTGTGGTTAGTGTGTAACCTGGTGTCAGAGTTGTTAAGCTGCTCATGGGCCTCTGACTTGACTTTACATGCCGTCGAGAAATATCTCTCAGGCATGCTGATTTCCTCACGATGTTCTCCTTCACCGAAGCAAGTGATAATTATACAATACGTACATACAGTCGAGGTTTTTACCGCCTGTCCATTTTAATTTATTTTCGCTTAAAACATGCGGAGGCGCCGAGCCACGCCTCCTTAAAGTTTGGGCCTATTAGGAAAGCGTCAACTTTGGCGCGCAAAATAACAATAACTCTCGTTTGGCGTGCGTCGTCAGTGCGCTCGGCCGATTCGGTATCTTTTCATTAATTATTTCTATACAAAGTCAACGGGGCGGGGCTTAGTGGTGGTCAGGCGGGAGTGTCCTCGATAGCAGTGGCGAAGGTTCCATACAACTCGATTCCTACCGGCTTCCCTTTGAAAAATGTCACTGTCAGTATTCTATCTAGACAAATAATACATCACATTAAAGATATGTATTCCGGCTTACCTCTTACATAAATTGACCCTTCGCTGCTGCTCGATAGTACATGAATCCGAAAAATAAGAGGTGTGTGTCTCTGGTTCGAACTGGAGACCTATGACTAGTCAGCAACGCTAGGCTGTTACTACTTAATAGTCTATTCTAAATACATGTATTTTCTTTTTTCTTTCTGCAAAGTTTTGACTATGAATGTGGATGGGTCTAAGAGTAGTGGAAGACCAAAGAAACGATGGATAGACTGTGTGAAGGATGATATGGTGAGAAAGGAGGTGTCTGAGAGAAGTGTGGGAGAAGAAGACATGCTGCGCCGACCACTAATGTATTGGTCTATATGGGCAAAAGAATTAATGATGATGATGCTTTATTGTTTTTGTGGTTTAGTGCGCATAATGAGTGTTAAAGTACCCTTGAAGAAGCCAAAAGACTTGTTCTCCTCGTCATTGCGATCATTTGTTTTGTTCTACACCATACCTGGGAACCTTCTAGTTACGGAGATATTGAGGGTCAAAGTTACAACTATTTTATAAGTTTTTTTTTAACTAGTTTTGAATGTTATATATTATTTTATCTACACCCATGCTATAAATCCTCTATAAAGGTATCTGAAACAGTTAGCTTATGGCCAACATTAAAACAGCCAGTGTCTTAATAACCATTATAACACCCAAACGGGTGTTATAATGTTGTACTGAATTTCATTATGCAACTCGTTTTAAAAAAAGAACATCGAATGTGGTAGTGAATCGAACGTCTAGCACGTGCGATTCACTACCACAGCGCCGTAATTAAAAAAAAAAACTTATAGGTTAATTCGAATTCACGTCGTATCCCGCCATTTTTGTTCGACATTTGGATATTAGTATTGCATTATGTACTTTGTTGTTTACAAAAATGAGTGATACAAGCTTTGTGAATTTTGATAATTGAACAATCCAAAATGTAAATAATTATATTACTACCTATACACGGTTTGTTTGTAGTAAATACAAGCAATTAAACTTTCCATGAATTTACATAGACTTCTTACAACACTGCAACACCCTATGGTTTCAGAACCTTTTATGGAGGATTCATATCATGGATGTAGATAAAGTCTTGTATGCAACTGTACATAATTAGGTATTAAAACACTCATGTGATACCACATTCGTGTTTTAATACCCCTCATTATACAACAGTTGCATAAATAACTATTATGTTATATTTTTGTATACTTTACTTTAAACACCACCACGGCTTCCGAACTATTCAATCCATCCATCAGCACAATGTTTTGAGTTCGTTACATTGAGTGCTACCGTAAAACGTAATTTTTCACCCCAAAAAAAAAAGTAGTTTCCCAACAATAATATTTGCGTAGAGTTACTTAGTTTGATGTACAGAATCCTTGGTTGACGGCTCAGTGAAGGGAACATTAACAACCTTTATTTTTAATGTCTATGTTTGTTCTTCATCTTCATACCACTGACCTGTTAACCTGCTTATGCATGGTGGTGACCGGCGGTATGTGTATGTCGATATCTCGGAAGGCATACACATCCTCCGCCTTGATCTCGATGTCGTCCAGGTCGAGAGACGATTGCTGCGCCTGCGCCGATGGTTGGGCGGACGTTGACAGTATGGGGGGAGTGTTGGCTAGACAAAAAAAAAGTTTTTCACTATAAATATTTGTTACCAGCCAATCGGGTCCATCTTCACTTACTAAGCACTAACTTCACTCACTAAGCACTAACTTCACTCACTAAGCAACGTTTGCCAAGGTCAGTTCGAGGGTGGGTCATCTTTATATAACCCCTTCGTGCCTCAGAAAGCACGTTTTTACGCCGGGGCAACACTGTGCGGCATTGCTGCATGCTACATATTGTGGCGCGCGTCATCTTGTGCTATGCTACAAACAAATAACCAACATATGCGGCAATAGGGAATATGCATAAATTTTCTTTTTTTTATTTCAATACGGAATGTTAAAGTACTATAAAAATAATGACAAAAAGCGAAAACAAGACATAAATCGGCCAAACAACACAAAACTCATAACCATTTAAACTTTTGTTCTATCTCTTTCTAGATAAACGGAATTTAGTATGGATTTATTACGTCGATGCAGCGAATGACGTCATTTGCTGTATTTGATCTCTCTGTCTAATCAGCAGTTTCAAATGCTTATAACTTAGCATTTTTTATAGATATCAAAAAAATAATTTCACTTTGCTATTTCTGATGTTAATACGCTTTGATTAGAGTGTTAAAAAAATCATGCATATACCCTATGGCGGTATGCGGCAGCCTATTTTACGCAGAGGCAACATCGTGCCTAGATAATTTTCAAAGCATCGTGCTGTAAAATTTTATTGGAGTGTTTTGGTCTAGCAACTTGATTGATCGAGGGGACAAGACACCGTAGAATATGGCTGATGAAGTAACTTTAGCAGACTGACGCAAGGTGTTGCCATGCCGCGCGATTCTTGCCACGATGTGCAACATTTTAAATTATTGTATCGTGCGGCTTTGTGGCATGCCGCAAAGCCGCACAGTGTTGCCCCGGCGTAAATCAGCCTCTATGAATAGCAAAAAATACTTAAAGAAGACTCGAGGCCGATTTTGATGAAAACTAAAAAAGCATCATTGGGATTTTTGTAAAATCAATAATCCTAGCCAGGAATCGAACCCGTTGATTTTGTAATAAAGAGCACTGTAATATTACACCATTCGATAGTGTCGCTAATAAGAGTCAAATTCTGGGAAGTAATGACATACCTTGCTCTTCGTGTACCAAATTTTGCCGTCAAACCAAATTGAACTTTACGCTGTTTACCTTTAAGCTGCTGTTCGATCTGGACCAGCTGGCTCTTGATGTGTTCTATGGTTGCGTGCTTGCTCTCGTACCGACTACGTATTTACTAATATCAACCCAATTCCTAATCGAACTAAAGCACTATTTCCCTTGCTCTATGTGGGTCAATATTTCTTTAAGTTGTTTTTCGAATTGCACTAGCTAGCTCCTGATATACTCTTACTGTCAAATCAAATTCATGCTTACACCCATAGAAATAAAGCACAATTTATCTTGTATAAGTCTGATAGAATCGTGGAACAACTTTTACTGCCCTACGAAATTAAACCTTATATCGTATACTTTTAAGTTGCTGTTCGATCTGGCCCAGCTGGCTATTGATGTGTTCTATGGCGCGGCGGCGTGCTTGCTCTTGTACCGACTCGTATTTACAGCCAAACTAATATCAACCTAATTCCCGATAGAAATAATGCACTATTTCTTTTTTGCTCTGTAGGGGTCAATATTTCTTAAAGTTGTTAGAACCGCACTAGCTAGCTCTTACGATCAAATCAAATTCATTCTTACCTCTACAGGAATAAGGCACGATTTATCTTGCATAAGTCTGAATAGAATCGTGGAACAATTTTTACTGCCTAACGAAATTAAACCTTACGCTGTTTACCTTTAAGCTGTTGTTCGATCTGGACCAGCTGGCTCTTGATGTGTTCTATGGCTGCGTGTTTACTCTCGTGCTGACTCGTCCCGGAAGCTGACTTCTCTAGGAGCATGGAGAGAGTTGGTGCTGTTACTGATGGGGATTGCGTTTCTGGGGAAAACATGTTTTATTAAAATCTTTTCAAATTTTATTACGTTTTTTTTTGTAATTTGCGGTTCAGTGTCAGGCTGTATGTTGAACAAAATATTATTTGCGATCGTAATATACACAGGCTGTAAACGGACCGGATTATGTACAGTCCAGTAGCGAATGGTCAGTTTTTAGGGTTCCGTACCCAAAGGGTAAAAACGGAACCCTATTACTAAGACTTCGCTGTCTGTCCGTCTGTCTGTCCGTCTGTCTGTCACCAGGCTGTATCTCATGAACCGTGACAGCTAGACAGTTGAAATTTTCACAGATGATGTATTTCTGTTGCCGCTATAACAACAAATACTAAAAACATAATAAAATTAATATTTAAGGGGGGCTCCCATACAACAAACGTGATTTTTTTATAATAATTGGTACGGAACCCTTCGTGCGCGAGTCCGACTCGCACTTGGCCGGTTTTTGAAAAAGGTAGGAGTACAATACAATACAATGTCTTTATTTTTTCTCTTCACAAAGGTTCACATAGTTTTCTTAAATATAGTTGTAACAATGACTTCTTAACATAATGCATAATATATGTTCCTTTGTGAGAGACTGGCGTCCATACTAGGATACCCTGTGTGACGGATCCCCAGGCTCTCACCTCGAATTAAATGTAATTTACAAATAATATAATAGCTAAATGGAATACATAGGTAAATGATTTATTGCAGAAGGGAAAAAGGCAGACTAACTTAATTAACACAAAAAATAAAAATTAGATATGGTGTAGTGTAATGGGTGTGACGTAAGTGTCCTGTGAAGTGTGCAGGTGATGTGTGCAAGTGAAGTGTGTGAGGAGAGGTAGGGTGAGTGTGGGCGTAAATGTGTCGGGTGATACAGTCGTGACCTAGGAAATGATTATTAAATATTACGAGGGTACAAGAAGTAACTGCTCTGTAGTGTCATAGTCTAATTTTTGCAACCAGGTTGAGACTTTTATCTTGCAATGCTTATTTGTTAGTGAATAAATGACAGACTTTTATTAATTTTGTTGTACAAATAGTTTGCAAGAAAACCAAAATGCTGACGGGAGAAAGCGGTGTGGAACTGAGTAGTAGGACAAACTGCGTGTTTACGTCGCTTTCCCTCAAAAAGACTAGGATCATAGGGAAGAGAAGAATGCCTGCGCAATATGGTATTTAAGATAAACAGTTGCCGTACAGTTAATACTCCAGTTCGCTCATAAAGTTCTTTGGTGGGAAATAAGAAAGGCAAGAAATTACTGACCTTTAAAACGGCCCTTTGCGAACGTTCAATCCTGAGCATTGAAGTTTTAGTTGCACCACCCCATACAGTTATGCAGTAAGAGATCAGCGATTGGCACAACGCAAAATAAACTGTTCTCATTACGCCAGTGTCCGCAACATGTCGAAGATTTTTAAAAACGAACATTAATTTCCGGATTCTTGAGGAAAGAGAATTTATGTGTTGGTGAAAGCTGAGAGTGCTATCTAGAATAACTCCCAGGTACTTGATAGATTCTGTACGCTGGAGTTGGGGACACGAGCAGTGAGCACTATGTGAAGAAATGCACGAGGATGTATGAGCCGTAATTTTGAAATTATCAAGTGCACAAGAAGGTTTTTTGATGAAAAAGGAAATATATTTTGTCTTATCCACATTGAGAGCGAGTTTATTCCTAGCTAGCCATGACAACACTAAATTAAAGCCTGTCTGCGCGTAGCAGTATACTTCGGGCCAGGTGTCAGCTTCAAACAAAAGCGCTGTGTCATCGGCGAAAGTTATGATCCTTCTACCAGGCATCTTGAGCTCACAGAGGTCGTTGATGTAAGTCAGAAATAACGGGGGACCGAGAATGCTACCCTGTGGCACGCCATGCACGACGGGAAGGTCACTGCTAGTCCATTCATCCACCCTGACTCTCTGGAATCTGTTGGTGAGGTAGTCAGAAAAAAGCTCAAGCTGTGTACCCCTTACACCAATGTTCTCTAATTTCTGCAGCAACAGTGGGACGGAGACTGTGTCAAAAGGCTTTGGCCAGGTCCATGAAGATTACAATGACTTTTTTATTCACATCTAGTTTATCAGAAACAAACTTAGTAAGATCATGAATGGCATCGCTGGTCGACAGGCCAAATCGAAAGCCGTACTAGGAAGGAGATAGCAATTAATTGTTTTCCAGGTAGTCGACCAGGCGATATTTCATGATCCTTTCTAGAATCTTAGACAAAGCCGGAAGGATGGAAATTGGTCTATAGTTGTTGACGCAGGCTCCATCGCCACTTCTGAAGATGGGGCGAATCTCAGCTATTTTCCAGGCATTTGGAAATTTGCCAGAGTCAATGGCGAGGTTGCAGATAAATACGATTGGAGAAATGAGAATATGTCTATATCTCTTCAAAATGCTGGTAGAAATGTTGTCATAGCCAACAGCGCAACTAGATTTCAGACTAAGAATTATATTTCCGATCTCTATCGATAATTGGTACGGAACCCTTCGTGCGCGAGTCCGACTCGCACTTGGCCGGTTTTTGAAGAAGGTAGGAGTACATATCTTTAAAGTGATTATACTATAGAATAATGGCTGTGCTATTTTTCAAAGGGAATCCGGTAGGAATCGAGTTGCATGGACCCTTCGCCACTGGTACAGTCACGGTCTTTTCCGCCTGAACATTTAATTTTTTTTTCGCTTAAATCATGCGGAGGCGCCGAGCCACCCCCCTTAAAGTTTGAGCCTATTAGGAAAGCGTCACCTTTGGCGCGCAAAATAACAATAACTCTTGTTTGGCGTGCGTCGTCAGTGCGCTCGGCCGATTCGGTATCTTTTCATTAATTATTTCTATACAAAGTCAACAGGGCGGGGGTAGAGAGCGTTTCTATGTTGCGAGTGCAAGCAAAAATTAGCTTAGTGGTGGTCAGTCGGGAGTGTCCTCGATAGTAGATCAAACTAATGGTGGCCATACACCATCCTTTCTATCGTCCAATCGGCATGATGCTGTAGGCTTGGTCCAATCATTAGTTCGTCTATATGTGTTACGGTTAACAGGCGAAGTGCGGCTACACCTAGTTTTAGCCGGCTAGAACTAGGTGCAGCCGGCCATATGCGGTTAAACCTAGGTGCATCCTCTTATCTTCGGTTAGAACTAGGTTTAGCCTTCATCATAGCGGCTAGAACTAGGTGCAGCCGCACACCGGTGGTTACACACATACTTATTATACACTAGCGGACGTCCTGCGGTATCACCCGCGTAGTTCCCGTTCTCGTGGGAGTACGGGAATAAAATATAACCTATGTTGCTCAGAGTAAATGTAGCTTTCTAATGGTGAAAGAATTTTTGAAATCGGTTCATTACTTCCGGAGATTACCCCCTACATACAAACTTACAAACAAATGTTACCTCTTTATAATATTAGTATAGATAGGTATAAACATCCATTGACAGTCGTTAGGTAGTCAGAGGCCCAAAAAAGTCTGACAACCAGTCTTACCCAGGGGTATCGTATGACCCAGTACTAATTGGGTTGTGGAGGTCAGATAGGCAGTCGCTCCATATAAAATACTGGTATTCAGCTGCATCCGATAAAACTGGAAGCCGACCCCAACATAGTTGTGAAAAGGCTAGGCAGATGATGAGGTATCCATGACTAGGAAACAAATGTCCATGCTCATTGCATCACACAAACATTTGTTCCTACCGGGATTCGAACTAGGGACCCTAAGAACGTAAGGCAGCCTCACTACCGCTGCGCCAATCGGGTCGTCAATTTATTAAAATAATTGAGGATTACGCGCACGACGACGACGACATCACCGACAAAAATCTTGACCTGACTGAACTGACGATCGCCGACCGCCATACACGGTCCAATCGGCATGATCAAGCCAAAAGAGTCGAAATTCGATTGTGCCGTCAAGTATATAACTGTCATGCGAATCCACTCCCACACACGGTCAGTTCTAACTGATTCAATCGGTAGAGTGATGCCGATTGCGGATTGGATGATAGGAAGAATGGTGTGCCACCATAAGAAACTTAACGCAATTTTTTTGCTAGGAAACGACTTTTTTTTGGGGTGAAAAATCACGTTTAACGGTAGGACTCAATGTAACGCATTCAAAACATTATGCTTATGGATAGATTAAATAGTACGGGGACCGTGGAGGTGTTTAAAGTAAAAATCTTACATTCAAAACAAGTCTTTAAAAAAAAACTTCTTATCTCCGTAACCAGAAGATTCTCAGCAGGGATGGTCCAGAACAAAAACTGATCGCAATGACGGTAAGACAGGGCTTCGTTAACAGTCTTGTTACACCCTCTATGTATATATTTACAGAAAAAACAACTGATTGTGTACTTACCAACACAGTTGGCGGGATGAGAGATATGCTGCGGTGTTGTGACGACAGGCGAAGACTTGAGCAGAGACGTCAGGAGAGGGGAGGCCGGCGGCGCGGGGATGGTGGCTGTAATATATATGAGATTGTAGATAAATTATACAGGTTCAGTTCAAACAGGCCTGTCTCACTTCCATACAAGCGGCGCAAAAACCCCGAGATATTTACCTACTATTCTGGAAAACAAGCTAATTTCCACCTTTTGCATTGCGCATAGCGTTCATAGTACAATAACTGTCTGCCGTCTCGCTTCAATCTGCTAGGGCTGTCAGAGGTACTTTACGGTATTAACAGTTTATTTTTGTTTCGCGGGTGCGTGCGCTGCGTGTGCGACAAGTCGAGCGAGTGCAAGCCTATTGAGACTAGTGCGGTGGCCGCACGCTTGCGTTTATCATACCTAAACTCGGGAGTGAAACTTCTGTACCGTAAGGTACTAATATATTTTCTGTGGTTCAAATAGCGAAGCATTAAAACACTCACTTTTATAATGATTCTAATCATCGTCATCATCAGCCTACAGCAGAACACTGCTGGAAAAAGGTCTCCTCAATTTTACGCCATTCAACTCGAGTCTCAGCAACTCTCATACAGTTGCTACCAGCCACCCTGCGAAGATCGTCGCTCCACGCTCGCCTGAGGGCGTCCCACCTTTTTTTTTTCGGATGGGAAATCATCAAATGACTCCTCCGGCTCTGGGCGGAGCAGGAGGGAGTGTCAGACTTGTACTGACTAAAACCCATTCATGTTCCTTCATCGCCCTTTGTGTTCCGGGGCCACGGTATCTCTTTTGAACATATCCGCAACACCGGCAGGCATCGGTCCTTGCGAACCCCTTCCTTCCTTGCGGACCCCTGCCTAGGACGTTCCACCTTACGTTTTCCGATTCGCGGTCTCTACTCAACAACACGTCTACCCCAATGGTCATCCGTTCTACGGCTAATATGACCGGCCCATTGCCACTTCAGCTTACTTATTTCGAATAACCAACTTTAAATTGTTATCTATACTAATAATAAAAAGAGGAAAACTTTGTTTGTTTGTTTGTAATGAATAGGCTCAAAAACTACTGGACCGATTTAAACAATTCTTTCACCATTCGAAAGCTACATTATCCACGAGTAACATAGGCTATATTTTATTCCCGTACTCCCACGGGAACAGGAACTACGCGGGTGAAACCGCGGGACATCCGCTAGTAAATTCTAATTGGGCATTCGAAATGATAAAAAATCAAACTTTACGTCTACAAGTTTGATTTTTTGCTATGCTCCAAGGGGTAGTAGGCCTGAGTATTTGATATTAATTTTAGTTTGATACCTCCATGCTTTCCTGAGAAAAAGGATCTTGATAGGCGGACAGACCGACATTTATGGACAACAAAATTATCCTCTAAGGCAACGGTCGGCAACGCGCGGCCTGAGACCTATCTCCTTGTGGCCTGCGACTGCTTTGTAAATGAAAGTTTAATTCTTAATTCTTTTCTTGGCTTGCCTCGGTGACGACGACAGTTTTCAGACACCCAGTGTGTGACGATTCACAATTGGAAATGTGACCAACCCAGTCCCATTTTAATCTCGCAGATTTATCGCCAACATCGGCGATGCCTGTCTTGGAGCGTATTGTGGTGTTTCGTATTCGATCGATCGACTTTGATGTTTAAAATGCTACGCTCTCCATTGCTCTTTAGCAAACCTTGAGATTGGACTTCTGAGCGTCGTCAAAGTCAAGTTTGGGCGCCATAGGTTAGGATAGGCAGGTTAGGGTAGGTCTTTGTTATTATTTTAGTTTTATTTATATCACCTATGATACCTACCTAGTACCAAATTATTATGTGTGCGGCCCACCTTTATCAATTTTTTTTACTATGTGGCCCTTATCTGCCAAATGGTTGCCGACTGCTGCTCTAAGGGTTCCGTTTTACCGACTGAGATACGGAACCATAAAATCTTTTGAAACAAAGGTTTCTTTCTCAATTCAAGATTACATACCATTACCAGCCACCGGCTGCGCCTGACTAGGGTTGTTCAGCATCGGTTTCCACGCCCGATCAGCCCTCGCTCGTCTTTCATCCCTTTCTTTCAGCCAGGCGGCCCGCCTCGCCGCCTCCCGCTCCCTCGCTCTGTTCCTCGCCTCTATACCAGTCCACACTTCACGTAAACGATCTTCTGATGTGGATGGGTTTCGTACTTCTGTTATTTCTGTCTGTTAGAAAGAGAGAAATATAGATTAATTTCAGGCTAGAAAGAGAGAAATATAAATTAATTTCAGGCTTTCCAAAGGCTTGCCTTTCTTTTTTATCGTGTGGTTAGTACCTAACCTGGTGTCACAGTTGTTATACCACCCATGGGCCTCTGACTTGGCTCCACATGCCGTCGAGACATATCTCTCAGGCATGCTGGTTTCCTCACGATGTTTTCCTTCACCGAAGCAAGTGATAATAGGCTTGTCAACTTAAAAAATCTAATTAGTCCGTCAGTTAGATGATCAAAAAATATTTGACACGTATTTTTTCTTTTGTAACGTAAACCAAAAGTGACGAAGATACGACGCTTTTATAATTCTCAATACGTCACGCCATGGTATAATTTTTAGAGTGTTGTGACGTCACGAGCCCCCACTCCCGAGTTTTGATGCGTTTTATCTTTGTCAATATGCATTGATTTACAAAAAAAAAAAAAAATTTTCAATGCTCTAACTGACGGAACTACGACGGCTCTAACTAAACAGATTTACAATTTATTGATAGTGGAAACTAGCCTAACAATACTGCGGGTCCAATATAACAATGCTTTCTGGTTGCTGATGGGATTGCCTCGCTACTGCAGTGCGTCAGCGATGTTTGCTGAAGCTCAAGTAGATGGCTTTCATGCCATTATACGTAAAAGAGTAGCATCGCTGATGCGGAGGGTGAGGGGCAGTCCCAACAGCTACCTGAGGGTAATTGCAGACTACATCCATAGTCCTATTTGGGGGCTTTGGATTGGGCTGCACATATTGTAGGCTGACTGGCGTTCTCATTATTGTTGTATTTGTATTTGTGTCTTACCAACATAGCTTTAAGTCATCTTGATGTACTACTAACACGGATGGACCGAAAAGTCTGAAATAAATGTTTTGAATTTGAATACACACCATGAATCTGAAAATTCAGAGGTGCTTTGGGTTCGAACTTGAGACCTATGACTTTGCAGTCCTACAGTCACACCACTAAGCTATCATCACTGCTAAGATGATGTTACACTACGAGAAAGATTAAAAATATGTTAGAATCCTACCTTCAATTGATCATACTGTTGGTTCATATCAATTAGCGTCTTCTGTATTTCACCGATACGCTCCTGTGTCAACCGTTTGAGTATACTCTCCTGTGGAGTTTCCACCGCCCCTTCAGAACTGCGCTTCTTGCGCTTTGGTGTTTCCACATGTTCGAGTAGGGCTCCATATTGGGCTGCGCAGCTGGAAATCACATTTAACAGTAGTTGTAATTTTCATTCTTAAAGAGGGATGAATCGTATGAGAATAAACAAGTGACGAATATTAATTACTAGCAGACGTCACGCGGTTTCACCCGCGTAGTTCCCGTTCCTGTGGGATTACGGGGATAAATATAGCCTATATTACTCAGGGTGAATGTAGCTTTCTAATGGTGAAAGAATTTTTAAATCGGTGCAGTAGTTTTTGAGCTTATTCATTACAAACATTTTTTTTTTTAGTTAGCCTATTCTGTTCCACTGCTGGGCAAAGGCCTTCCCCATTCCCTTCCATCTCCCCCGGTGTTTTGCCTCCTCCGGCCAATCAGTCAGGAACGAGTCCAAATCGTCACCCCAGTGTTTTTTAGGCCTGCCTCGGTGACGACGACCGTCTTCAGGCACCCACTGTGTGACGATTCTGGCCCATCTGTCCTGACCCATTCTGGAAATGTGACCCGCCCAGTCCTATTTTAACCTCTCAGTCTATGTCACCCAGACTTGGTCTTTGACGGAGGCTCAGAAGTCCAAACTCAAGGTTTGCCAAAGTGCGATGGAGTGTAGCATTTTAAATATCAAAATCACCAATCAACTACACAACACCATAATACGCTCCAAGACAGGCATCACCGATGTTGGCGATAAGTCATTACAAACATACAAAAATACAAATCTTTCCTCTTTATAATATTAGTGTAGATGATGGATGAAGTATCTATTACTGAAAACTGCATTAAAATCCATGCGACTTGGTGCGACTTTGTTTTATACTATGTAAAGATTAGAGAGCAATAAACACTTTCATAAATTGTGTAACAGTAAATATGTGAAATACAGTCTTTTCACATTTGTTTTATTACACTTGAAATAAGTCTGACAAGAGTGAAGTTCACTGAAGTGATAATTGGAGGTAAAATAACGATTAAGGTGCAGTAGAACCTTACTCAAAACAGCAATATGCGAAATTGCAACACAAATAACAAACAACTTCAAAAACAACAAAAGATACACAGATTCAGTCAATTTTTTGGTTAGGACAAAAAAATACCTTCAAAAACACAAACCTCTTTTGAGAATACCAATCTGGTGGTCTATTTGGTTCTCCGATAGTCTTAAGAGCTCGAGAAACGGACATCCAATTCTGATCTCCGCTCCGGACGACAGCAGAAGCAAGACATAGTTGCTCCCTTACATTCCATGTGTCTAACGGTACTCTTTTTAGCTGTAAACGCTCCTGTATCGAACTCATTTGTATGTTATTTTGCACTTACACGATAAGTAAAACTTTAAACTATATTTCTTGCTTAATGTAGTTATTTTTTGTTTGTTTCTAGTAGAATTTTGATCGAATTATCACAAAGATGCAATTTTTGTTGTGTACACAATTTGACATTGACATTTGACAATGACAACAATGCGGTAACAACCAGTGTTGCCAACTCAACTACTGCAAAATTTGCATATATACAAAATATATGCAAAATATGTTTTTGTTGTTAGTTTATTTATTTTAGTTTATTTATTACTTAGTTTTTAATTAATTATGTAAATATTTACTCGATATAAAAATATGCTAGATTGGTGTAAAAAAATTGCCAAAAATATGCTAACCTTCTCTAAAAAATGTCAAAAATAAATGCCAACATAAATAAATGTCAGTATTTAGAAAGAAATTAAATCAGGGGAATAAAATATCAATGTCTTCATATTCATTAACATTAGCTGATATGGAAGGCTGAGAGCTAGAGTCGTAACTCTCTCTGGTTCCGATACAAAGTAGTACATTATCTGGAACAGTGTAAGACTATCACCACTTTTCTATACTTCTAGAGCCGAATCTGACGTACAAAATAGCATTCAGGGTTCTTACTCTCTGCCGGGGTTGCGGGACTGTTCGAAAGAGATACCGTGGCCCTGGAACACAAAGAGCGATGAAGGAACATGGATGGGTTTTAGTCAGTAAAAGTCTGACACTCCCTCCTGCTCCGCCCAGAGCGGGAGGAGTTATTTGATGATTTCCCATCCGAAAACAAAAAAAGGGTTCTCACTCTCACCGCAAAACCGCCGCGGAGTCGAGTATCGATTTCAATTTTTATTTGAATGTAAATCACAATATTTCAAGAAACGTTGTGATTTACATTATTTTCATGTTTTATAAGATTTATGTCAAAAAAATATGCTATATGCTAAAAGCTAAAAAAATATGCTAAACAAGAACAAAATATGCCAAATTTAGCATATAATATGCTAAATTGACAACACTGGTAACAACAGATAAAAAATAATAGCATCCGTCGTTATGTTGCCAGATAGAACAATTTATTATCCTACAGATGAAAAAAACTTATGACACCAAAAAAAACATCATCACGCTTGCATTCACTAGAGGGTTGGGTAGATATGTACAGTACCCACATTACGCTAGTTATGTTGAAGCTCCAAGTATTCGAAAAAAATATTTTTAAATTATTCTTGACGATAATATTCGTCCGACATACCAATGTGCAGTTTGGGTATCGAACCGCATCCTGTAACGGCTGTATTCTAACAATAGGAGGGATTTGAGATACAATAGAATAATAGGTACTACCAGTTCCTAGGGGTACGGACGCATAGTGTTACCAAATTACTGTGCTGTGAAAGTCAGCTGTAGTCGCTACTTGTGAAATGCAGTACGACCACTTTAAGTGTGCAGTTCAGGTGGCGCTGCTTGTCAAGAAAAAAGGCATAGAAATGTCAAACTTCGTACATTTTTTTTAGTTCTGTGTTTCCCCACCTGAACAGTTAGGTTGGTTAGAAGTGTGCTTGTATTCAGCAGCATTCAGACTGGACTGGAAGCCGAATTTTTTTAAGTATTTCTTAAAAAGAAATTGAAAGAGGTCTTTGTTCAGTTGTGGGATTATTACAACCTCACTGTTCTATGGAACCTAATATAAGTATTGAATAAAAAATGAAAACGAGAGTCGAGAAGCTTTACGAAGTACGAACCTCGCGAAACCTGACCTTGACTTCTAACTAGTTCTATTTCGGTAACAACGTACTCTCGACGGTAATGCGTTCTTGTAACTATATTTAATTAGAGTAATAATGAGTTATGTGATGAGATGTATACAAATGCGCTCAGGAATTTTTGAGGCGGATGTGTGGAAATGGAAACACATGGAACGCCCTAGAAGGATATCTATCCATCTAGAAATCAATAAAACAAATTGTTACGGCATGATGAAAGATCATCATCTAAGAACAGGTCCACCGATTTGGCTGTTTTTCTGTAGGTAGTCATATTTTATAGAGTTAGAATTTGTTTGTAAGTTTTTAGGTAGCGGGTTATCTCCGGAACTAACGATCCAATTCAGAAAGGTATATTATTCGTGGGTGCTTTAGGTTACAAATTATCTTGGTACTTGCATAATAACCGAGCTATGTCAATTTTTCCGGGCGAAGTGCTAGTTTTATATTAGTAATCGTCAAGACAAGGAATGTACGAAAGTATTTTTTTTATTTGGTTTGTTTTTTTTTGTATTTTTGTATGAAAATCTCAGTATTTTCTTAATTGGACCAGTGTGTTGTGAAGCCGGCGCAGGACGTTAGTTTAATTATCTACACTAATATTATAAAAAGAAAAGATTTGTATGTTTGTAATTAATAAACTCAAAAACTACCGCCGATTTCAAAAATTCTTTCACCATTATAAAGCTACATTCACCCTGAGTAACATAGGCAAGTAGCAGTAACATATATTTTATCCCCGTACTCCCACGGGAACGGGAACTACGCGGGAACCGCGTGACGTCCGCTAGTTATGTATAAAATAATTATTGACAAATTCACATTCCTCATGTCGACAACCTCCGTTGACGAGGTTGTCGACATTACATGGAATGTGATAATTATATCAATCTATATTGTAAAGGAATTTTTCGACCATTTTAATCTTACTTCTTACTTTTGTTACTACTTTTTTAACCGACTTCTAAAAAAGGAGGTTTCTCAACTCGACCGTATAATTGTTATTCTTTTATTAGGAGTGTTCGCGGATAACTTCGTCGTTTATGAACCGATTTAGATGATTTTTTTTATTGTTCAAAAGGAGATATCCCAAGGGTAGTACCATGATAAGGAAACCAGGGTCTGATGATGTCATTCCAGAGAAATCGAGGGGAACCTTCGAAAATCGTACTGGTGACTAGTGCGTTTGTTAATTTTTTCATTAAGTATTTTAAAGCACTACTATTTAATGCAGGTCTGGAGTCGATCTGATGATGGAGGAACTCCTCAACGATTTACGGCAATTACCTGGTGTTTGGCCTTGATTAATTTGTATTGATGAGAACTTTACACCTAGATGGGTTGTGACTGTCATTAGGGGTCTGATGATGAAGACGAAGGGCAGTCAAGGGAACTCCTCAACGTTTTACAGTAGCTATAACCTTGTGTTTGGACTTCATCATTCATCATCATTTCAGCCGCAAGACGTCCACTGCTGGACATGGGCCTCCCCCAAAGGGGGGTTTTTGCCATAATCGGCACGCTTGGCAGGCAGGCGGGTTGGCGATCGCAGTACGGTTGTTACAAAAGCACAGAGAACGCTGCTGCCCATTCTCTGGTAAGTCCCTTAGTCGCCTCTTACGACACCCACGGGAAGATATGGGATGGTGCTATTCTTTACGTCCGACACCATACAGAACTGTTTGGACTTAATTCATTTCTATTGATAAGACCATTGCACCCATATGGGTTATAACTTATAAGTGCTGTTGCAGGTCTGATGATGGAGACCATAGACATTGTTGACAGTTATACTTTTTGTTGGGATTGTTTCAAATTGCAAATATTTGTCTAGGATACATTACATTACAACTAAAACTGGAAAAATAATAAACTTTTTTGCAAAAAATAAAACCGACAAAAAAACACAAAAAAATAAAACGCGTCAAAGATCATGAGTGGGGTCTTGTCGCCGTATCCCAGTAGTTCCATTATGGGACTACTGGCGTACTGTATCTCTGTCTTCATTTTTTGAAGAAAAAATACGTGGCCGGTCCAATATTTTTTGGAAACCTATCTAACAGACTAATTAGATATTTTTTTGTCATCTACCCTATTACCGAACTCGGCGCGGGCAAAGCCGCGGGTATAATAGCTATAGTTTGTTATTAGTTTCAAGTTTTAGTAACGTTTAAAGGTGAACGCAGACTTAGCCGCACCGCAGTCGCCGCATTCGAATTTTTCTATGCAATCTCGCACACAGCCATAGACACAGATTGCACACAGACACAGATTGCATAGAACTTTATACGATGAATTCAAATGCGGCGACTGCGGTGCGGCGCAGTCGCCGCATTCGAATTCTTCTATGCTATCTCGCACACAACATAGACACAGATTGCACACAGACACAGATTGCATAGAACATTATACGAAGAATTCGAATGCGGCGACTGCGGTGCGGCTAAGTCTGCGTTCACCTTAAATATGTTTCATATTATGTTCGTGTTTATGTTTTTACATCAGGAATTTCTCAGAAGAAGCCACTGAGTCTGGATTTGCGCCCAGTTGATGGCTCGCCTCCTATTACGGAACTTAAACATAGGTAATTGGCGAAATGTGGGCGTACTATTAGGTACACCTCTGCCTAACCGTTTGAGGATTACAAGCGTGAAAAAAGCGTAAAAATGCCTTCCCCTTAGGCCCAGCCCACACCGTTGGAGGCGCAGCGGAGCGCATTTGAAGACAACAATTTAATATAAACCTTGATATACGGTCGCGCGCATGCTCTTGTACCTAGTAGTTTGAGGGCGCTCCCAGTACCGCGTGCGAATTTATTCTTATATTGACCGTATATCAAGGTAGTTAAGGTTTATATTAAATTGTCGTCTTGAAATGCGCTCCGCTGCGCCTCCAGCGGTGTGTGCTGGGCCTTATATTACAAAGAAAATCGATGTAGGTACTTACCTATTCCGTATTCAGACCAGACAATTACAGACAGCCTACTTCCCATTGAATATTTGAAGAAGGTGGCGCCAATGCCGTGACAAATCACCCTGGTCACGACAACACGACGGCATACGTACTGACGTCAGCACATCAACCTACGAGTAGTACTACAATCTGTCTTTCTTTATTAGATTTCCAACCTTATTGCTGAAGCATTAGGTTCAAGGTGACGACCCGAATGGCGCAGCGGTAAACTCAAACTCAAAGAATTTATTTCAATTAGACCATTACGGCACTTTTGAATGTCAAAAATACAACAAAAAAAAAAACAAAGCTACAGTCCCAGTCACAAGACATAATAACTTGAGAAAGTACTGTAGTTGCCCATTCCCTAACGTAGATCTTTAAGGAGACGAACATGCAAGAAACTCCATGGACATGTAGTTGTAGGTAGTGAGGCTGCCTTGCGTTCTTGGGGTCCCGGGTTCGAATCCCAGTAATAGCAAATGTTTGTGTGATGAGCATGGACATTTGTTTCTGAGTCATGGATGTTTATATTTATAAAAGTATGTATTTACAAACAAAAAGTATCTATGTATAGTATATCAACTATCTGGTGTCCACGACACAAGCCTCGTTGCTTAGTGTGGCACAAGATGGCGCTGTGTGTAGGAAAAATTTGTCAGTTTCGGGTATCTTGAAAGTAGGTTTCTGCAGGGAGCTTTCTGTATTTTCTGTCTACTCTCATCGGAAAAAGTCTAGTTTATATATCTACTCTAATATTCTATGGAAGAAAGATTTGTATTTTTGTGTGTGTGTATGTTTGTAATGAATAAACTCAAAAACTACTGCGCCGATTTAAAAAATTCTTTCACCATTAGAAAGCTACATTCACCTTGAGTAATGTAGGCTATTTATATCCCCGTACTCCCACGGGAACAGGAACTACGCGGGTGAAACCGCGGGACGTCCGCTAGTGAGTTATAAAACTCATATAAGCTACCTGATGCTGCTACGATCGTTCATACATCTGGGGGTCTACTCCGTCAACGAAGATACCAACAAAGATGCCAATCCGAAAGTAGCTCATACCGTCAAACCTTACAAGATTGCCCAAGCATCTAACTTTGCCCAGCACGTCACTTTTAATCATGTCAAACAATGATTCAACTGCATGTTGTCGTATCCGTTCTTTGTGTTTAATCTCTTCGGAGTAAAGAGCGAGAGATGATGTGATGACGAGGGTTGTCATGGAGAAAGGTTCCGTAAATCCGTAACATCGCGCATCGTAGTAGGGGAGTCCCCTTAAATTTTTAATTTATTTTTATTATTTGCTGTTAGCGGCAACAGAAATACACTTGGTACTTTGAAATGAACCCTAGTCCCCAATATTTTCAGATTCATGAGTTTTGAAAACACAGTGGGAGTAAGGACAGATGACCAATCGTGTTGTCATTCATTTTTAGTTCGGGCCCATAACGAATCTTATGTCCGTAAGTGAGGCCCTACTCTCTAACGTCCGTCCGTCCATCCTTCTCTATCCGTCTCTCTCGCGCACGAGTGCGAGTGAAAGAGACGTATAGAGACGGACGGGCGTTAGAGAGTAGAGCCCGTGATACGGAGTAGGACACGACCGTAACTTCGGCTGAAACTACGGATTTCGTGTTTAGAGAGTAAACACACGCACTACATACGTTCTACACGCACGCGGGTTGTAAGGTTGACCTTTTTGAAGAACCTCACCGATAAGGACAATGTATGTCCCCGTAGGGCGACATCGACTGATCGACGTAAGTAGGTATTCATTTACACAAACTGCTTGCGTCATACCACTGTAGGGCAAAGGCCCATCACTTCCAGGTGTCCTAACCCAGCGGAAATAATGTCCGGCCGTGATGTAAAGGCCACTTTGTAACATCTTATAAATGTACTACAATCTGTTTTTATATAAATAAAGATTATTATTATTATTATTATTCCATTTATTCATCTTTATACATATTTTTAACATTTTTAAATATTTCTTAATAAAACAACATAAAAAAACATTTAAAAATATAAAAAAACAGTAGCCCACCAGCGCTGGGAACAGGATCCGAGCTGCCGGTGGTCAGGGCTCTTGAGAGAGGAACCTCCTAACGATACGTGCCGTGTCCAGAAGTACTGCTTTCTGAATCAAGCCCTTGATCCAGCTGCCAAGCGAGAGCCTCCTAAGATGTTGGTCGAGGCTCTTGGCTATTAAGCCATTGGCCGACACGACTATCGGCACAATGACTGCTGTACCCACGTCCCACATGTCGACAACCTCGCGAGCCAGATCTAGATATTTGAATTGTTTATCTTTCTCTGCTTTCACGAGGTTCTCGTCATGCGGGATCGTTATATCAACAATCATTGTGCGACGCTCCAATCGATCTATCACCACAATGTCAGGCCTATTGGCAACAACAGTCCTGTCAGTGGTGATAGGTCGATCCCAATACAACGTGATATGACCATTGTCGAGAACTGGGTCGGGCGCATACTTATAGTATGGCACTTCTGATTCCACAAGGTTGTATTTCAAAGCAAGTTGCTGGTGGATAATCCTGGCAACAAGGTTGTGTCTATGCAAATACTCTCCGTTAGCCAGACTAGAACACCCAGAAATAATGTGTCGGATCGATTCTCCCGGACGGTGGCATGCCCGACATAAGTCAACCGTGCCATCTTTCACAATGTATTTCCGGTAGTTATTCGTCATCATAACTTCGTCCATTATTGCACAGATAAAACCTTCTGTTTCCCCGAACAGGTCACCAAAGCGCAGCCAGGATACGGACGCTAAGAAGTCTACATCGGGGCCATGTAGGGCCCGGTAAAAGCGTCCGTGAAGCTCCTTGCCCTGCCATTCCACCTTGCGGTCATTAGTGTCTAATACTTTAGGTTTGCGCCAGTTCTCGTTAGCCAGGGAGAGCGGGGTGAGGCCCTTGTCCACTGAGACCACATCTCGGTGCATCTCCCCTTCGGCTTCTAGGAAGTATTCCCTGAGACTGTACACCTCACGGTTGTGTAGGGTCTTAGCACTTAAGAAGCCACGACCCCCGCACTTCCGTGGGATATACAGTCTCATCACCGACGACCGTGGGTGATGCATTCGATTTGCGGTCAGCAGTGTGCGGACCCTCCTATCCAGGGCATCAAGTTCCGTCTGAGTCCATTTGAGTATGCCGAAGGAATACATCAAAACCGGCATGACCCAACCGTTGAAGGCGCGCACCTTATTTCCGCCTGACAAAAGACTGCCTAGTACCTTATTCAGGCGACCAAAGAAGCGCTCCCTCAACGATTGTTTCATGTCGGCAGTATTGATACCTAATGCCTCCGACATACCCAAATACTTGTAAGTTTCTGTTGAGGAGAGGGATCTAAGGTGTATGGAATCCGAGAGTTGAGTTCCCTCGGATTCCATAATCTCCCCTCGCTTCACATGCATGACTGCACATTTGTCCACACCAAATTCCATCCTGATGGCGCTACTGAAAGTTTCTGTTACCTTCAGTAGCTTCATCAGTTGCAAATTGTTGGGGGCAAAGAGTTTCAGATCATCCATGTAAAGAAGGTGAGATATGACCTGACCATCTCTCCTCAACAGATAGCCTAGACCTGAACGCTCCAGCAGTGTGCTGAGAGGGTTCAAGGCTAGACAAAACCACAATGGACTCAGACTATCACCCTGGAAAATACCACGCTCGATCCTTATTGGTTCGCTGTTCCCCTGGATCTGTCGACATCCTGGATAGCGAAGAACCGTTCTCCAGTGTCCCATACATGACATCAGGAAGGTACGTAGAGTTGCATCTATTTTATACAACTCCAGCACCCTCATGAGCCATGTATGAGGCACTGAGTCATAGGCCTTCTTATAATCTATCCAACATGTAGACAGATTCTTTCGGGAACGGCGAACCTGTTGGCTAATGGCCATATCAATGAGGAGCAGCTCCTTAGTGCCGCGGGACCCGTTCCTACATCCATTCTGAGAGGCAGACATAATAGAATTACTATAGTTATTATTATTATTATTATAATATCCACTGGTCGTTGGCCTGTGACTTTTTTTTGTTCTCACTTTTGGGCAAAGGCCTTCTGCCATTCCTTCCATGTTTCTCGATGACGCGCCTCTTCTCGCAAATGAAAGAGAAAGCCATCCAGTGTCCATCCCGCCATCTTCTCTTCGGACTGCCGCGACCCCGTCTAGCTGTCTCAGGGTCCCAGTGCCCCCAGTTTTGTGATTTACGCGCCCACAGCTTTGCAGCATGCGGCAGACATGGCCTGCCCGGTCCTATTTTAGTTTGACAGCTTTATGAGCAATTCAGCAATTTGAGTTCTGGATTCTGGAGCTCAGTATTGTGTTCCGTATTCGATCAGTAAGTTTAACGTTAAGTATGCTGTGCTCCATTGCCCGCTGGCAAACTTTGAAATCTTGGCATTCTTGGGTATCTTAATTAAAAAAGAAACAAAAAAATGATCCGTACATTTAATTATAAGTACATAATTATTATAATAAAACAGTAACGAAAGAAAAACTGTACATTGAGAATTTTCAAGATAAAATAAATGGCTTTTGTTAGAAAAACCCAACTGATGACAAAGAGTGCCTTTTTAGAATTTTTGTCCGTGTGTATAGTACGGCTTCACGCCAAAACTACTGGATAGTTGAATTGGAATTCAGCAAAAATGTTCTGTGTAAACCAAAGAAGGCTACATATTATCACGCCGTATGCTATGGGAGGTAAGCAATATTGATTAAAGTTTTTGTTCCTAATTGAATACTAAATAAGCTATATTATGTGACGCAGACGAAGTTGCGCGGGTCAACTAGTGAAGAATAAATGCTAACATTCCCATAAACATTTCCTGATAATTATTGTTTTAGTTCACAGCTGTGGAGTGAATCACCACTACCACTGATTGTAAAGTGTCCCCTCGTTGATATTTACGTCATCGGCTCCCGTGAAAGGGGAACTTTGATGAATTAATCCGTTTTTGGGTCACTCGCAACAACAGCGGACCCAGAATTAATTTCTGGGGCACATGGCAGCATGGGCCCGTAGGAAAAAGTGTCAATCATAGTCAATTCTATGATAAAATAATGTTCAAATAGAACTACTCAAACTAGCTGATGCGCGACAAACTAATTGTTGATCGAAGGCGACAAATGGAATCGGATGGGATGAACGTGAAATTATTGTAAACTAGCGGACGTCACGCGGTTTCACCCGCGTAGTTCCCGTTCCCATGGGAGTACGGGGATAAAGTATAGCCTATGTCACTCAGGGTGAATGTAGCTTTCGAATGGTGAACGAATTTTTTAAATCGGTTCATTATTTCCGGAGATTACCCCCTACATACAAACTTACAAACAAATGTTACCTCTTTATAATATTAGTATAGAAAAATCCTCCCTTTGAATGGGATTTTGATAACAATTTCAAGGGTTTTTATTTTTTTTGCACGGAACTCTAAATCCTTTTTCTAAAATAAAAGTAGCCTATCTTAGTCCTTATAAAATTAGCTATCTGCCAGTAAAAGTCCCGTCAAAATCGATCCAGTCGTTTCGAAGATTGTGCCGTATATTTCAATTCGGACTTCAACTTTTATATACGCTGTGTACCTACCTACTTGATGCGTTTTAAAAACAACATGGATTGGAATGCGTCACGCACGCTTTAATCACGTCAAACAATGATTCAACTGCATGTTGTCGTATCCGTTCTTTGTGTTTAATCTCTTCGGAGTAAAGGGCAAGAGATGATGTGTTGACGAGGGTTGTCATGGAGAAAGGTTCCGTAAATCCGTACCATCGCGCGCATCGTAGTAGATGAGCCCCCTTTCATTTTTAATTTATTTTTATTATTTGCTGTTAAAGTGGCAACAGAAATACACATTCTGTGAAAATGACGGAATTACATAATTACCATTACCTCAGATTAGCAACTCTATTTGTGGTGATTCAAACTTCGTTTTAAATACTGTTAGAATAACGTTCTAATCAGTTTGCACTACAAAGTGGTTGTTACGTCAGTCACTGCAGGCCGAATAGTGCGAAATGCGTGGTTTTTATTCTTTATAAAATCAAATTTTCGTCTTTTGGAAAAAATAGAAAACATAAGACCTGCTTTATAGTTAGTTCAGTTAGTATGCAAAGTTTCATGATCTAATTTGAAGTAATTTTTGAATACCAGCGGTTTATTGTTCGATTTGGAGGTAACTTTGGATTTTTTTTCTATCGAGAAAATTTTATGGAATCGTGTTTTTGCCAAACATAAGACCTAACATTAATCCTTGACTTTACCATATATTTATTTCAAAATTAATGCGGCAGTATTTTAGGCGTAACGGAAGATCATGCTAAGCCATTTGAGGTAGTATAGGCCCTTAAATTAGGGACCCAGAACACACTGGATAACCACGACACAAAACCGCCAAAAGTGGAGAGATTTGACAGAGACCTACACTCAGCATTGGATGGCCAAAGGTTGAAGAAGAAGAAATTACAGTGGACTCCTCACGGAGTTGTGGGCTCTGTCCCACTCCAAGCGCTGGGACTGTTTACGGGCAGGCTCAGGGCTCAAAAAAGCAATTTCTACCAGGAAATTGCTTTTCATTCTATACCTACATTTAACGTATTCTGAAGGCAATTGTAATCCTTTTACATACCTACTGACCTAGTAAGTTATTGCATTTAATTACAGCTTGTTTATGTAATTAAACACCTATCTTTTTACTCAAGTAGAGTAGATAGTCGTATTGTTAATGAAAATAAACAAGACATTGAGCATCATTATTTTGCGATTAATTAATATCTAATGACACTTACTGATTGTTTACTAATTTATATTGTAGTTAAAAGTAAATTGGTATTAATTGACTCTGATAATAATATCTCATTTAATGATGTATTTAATAGTGCATAGGAAGAGCTCGTGGCTAACAACAGTGCGGATCGATCGTTAAGTTATGCTGTGATTGCGTAGGTTGCTCTGTGTATAGGTGACCACCCATTACATAGGTACCGAGTTTCCTCCGTGGTTCGATAAGCACGTTAAGCTGTTGGTCCCGGCTGTCACTTGCAGATCTTTGACAGTCGTTACAGGTAGTCAGTGGCTCGAAAGTCTGACAACCAGTCTTACCAAGGGGTATCGTATAACTCACTACCAGTTCTGGGTTTTCGAGGTCAGATAGGCAGTCGCTCCATGTAAAATAATATGTATTCAGCTGCATCCAGTGAGACTGGAAGTTGACTCCAACATAGTTGGGGAATGACAGGCAGATGATGATATGCCTGGTGCATAGCCCAAAGTAGCTCATTAGTAATCAAGTGACTGTATAAAATGGTTTGTGGTGCTGTTTCAGAAACGAAGTAAGTAGTCCAAAATATCGTGTTCTCATCATCCGCCTAGCCTTTCCCCAACTATGTTGGGGTCAGCTTCCAGTCTAACCGGATGCAGCTGAATACATAGTATTTTACATGGGGCGACTTCCTATCTGACCTCCACAACCCCGTTAGTACTGGGTAATACGGCACCCATTGGTAAGACTGGTTGTCAGACTTTCTGGTCACTGAATACCTACCTGTAACGACTGTCAAAGATCTACAAATGACAGCCAGCGGGACCAACGGCTTAACGTGCTTTCCGAGGCACGTACGGAGGAAACTTGGTATGTTGTAATGGGTGGTCACTCATCCACAGAACAACCTAGGCAAGCACGGCTTAACCTAAAGATCGACCCGAGCGGCTGTTATTATTTAGCCACGAGCTCCAAAATACCGTGTTTATTTACGACAGGAACTGATGGAGACTAAAGGAAGACGCCGATCCTGTGACCCAGTTCTGGGCAGACTTCGTTTAGATTGTAACCGACACGCTTAGAAGATAGTTTAAGTTACAGTCTTCAGTCTGGGTAATATAGTACAGGTTTATGTAGTTAGCTGCTAGCAGCCCTAGATCTCGTGGTCGCAAACGCGGCTGCTGAGCAAGGGTTCCCGGGTTCGATTCTCAGGTTCAGCAAAACTTTATTGGGTTTTCACGTTAGGAATTTCTCAGTAGCAGCCTCGAGTTCGGAAGTCGGTGGTATAATACCCTCGTATCTCCGAAAGCCCGATAAGCCTGTCAGAGTGGGCGGATATTTTGGTCCTTCGAGCCGGATCTTCTGTCCTTTGTTCTTCTGATTTCTCTCCAGTCGTGTGGATAGCCGTCCTATCCAGATCAAAAGAGTGTCTGAAGAGAGAGCCCTCCTCATAGATATAAAGGAGATACGCCCGCAAGACGAAAATGTATCGGAACCCTGTGTCTTCACTGTTTTTTAGATTTCTATGGCCCTCCTTCAAAGCCGAAAGATTACATAAACCTCAACTGTGTAGTAACTACTATACTCGGAATGTTTGTTATGTTTATTGTTTCTGTTTTCATTTTTTTATGCACGTCATGTCCCTGTGATAAATAAATATTTTTTCTTTCTTTCTTCTTTACTAGTAGAGGCCTTTGGCCCGCACTGGGACAGTTGACACTATAACTATTGCTAAAGTAAATGTATACCACTGAGATGTATACTATTCTTGTCTTAAGAAAACAATTGCAGACTCTTTATCTTATCGTGGAATTAATCTCAGTAAACTGAGAAAAGCGGCTACAGCTACCATTTTATTTAGAAGTCTAGTTGAAACCTGGAACAGGAAAAAAGGCAAGGTACCATCGTAGTAGGGGAGCCTCCTTTAATTTTCAATTTATTTTATTATTTTGTTGTGTGTTATAGCGGCCTGTCTCTGGGGCCCTAACCACCGGATCATTGGACCCTGCTCCCGACACCGGCGGACACTTTTTAAATAAAAGAAATGTGTAGATAAATGAATAAATGAAATATTAAGGTTAGTAAATAAGACGTTTTTAACTGTAACAAGTTCTTTTTTTTATTACGTTGGTAAAGCGGTCACGTGCGTACCAACCTGCCGAAATGTTGGTACGCACTTTTCCCAATGAGGGATTTTCTTTTTAGCTCTTTCCTAGTCGCTGGATAGATGGCGCTAGGAATAAGTATGATAATGCAAGGAACGGAACCTAAAAAAACTGATTTTAACAAAGCGCGAGAAATGTTGGTTTTATTCGGAAGGTTAAGCAAATGAAAGTGTCAGTCAACGAGAGTATGTGATGTGACACAATGTTTTTTTTTTCAAGCGTTTTGGCTTTGGCATAGTTAGTCAACGCCATCTATAGAGTTCTTGGAAACTAAGTTTTTTTTAACCTCAAAAGGAAAACCTCTCATTGAAATTAAATGAGGCTATCAATTTATTATAAGGCCGCAGGTCGCAATTGTACGACTGCTAAACACGGGGACCAGAGTTACCAATCAATTTCCAATTGGTCTAACTCAATTGCCATCTAACGTGGCAATGGGAACAAGGGGAAAAACTTTTCCTATTGACAGCGATGTCGACGAATTTTTTGACGCCCTGTAATTCATTTTCCATTTTATATTATTATTTATTTAGATCTATTTCTACTTTGTTATTTTATTTTTACATCATCAGCATCTGAGTGATTTGGGAATTATACTTTCCAGGGGCCCAATTCTGTAACTTTGTGTTAAGGTGAATGCTCCAACCAGTCCGCGAAATTCAAATTTTCTTACGTTTTTTGCAATTTTCAGGCCAGTGCTAAGTTGTATGTATATTAAAATATTGTTCGCGGTTGTAAGACGTATGTAGTTACAGAATTATAATCATCAAAATCATCAAAACAACCCTCTAAGTTCATATAAGTCGAGGAACGATTTTTTCAAGGTCAAAGTCATTGCTAGACCTTTATGAACGTGGAGGGTTGTATTGATGATTTTGATGATTATAATTCTTTAACTACATACGTCTTACAATCGCCAACAATATTTTAATCAACATACAACCTAGCACTGGTCGGCAAATTGCAATAAACGTAAGAAAATTTGTATTTCGCGGGCTACCCTGACGCTTTCACCACGCACTACAGTGGTAAGTCAATGACCATAGAAAATTTGTAGAATACCAAATGTCAGTGATTAGCCTATTGAGACGCTACTTACACACTACCGACCACATGCTACCGACACACTATTGACAAGTTGGTAATTTTACAGAATTGGGCCCCAGATCCCTCTGTATATGTACTGTGTGAGTGAACTACATTTATAGGACTACGTAAACACGCCATGTCTTTGTCTCCTTAATGTAACTATTATACACACATATCATACTTTTCAGGCTTCCGTACCTCAAAACGAAAAAATTTTTTGCAAAAAAAAATAAAACCGACTTCAAACAAAAAAGTGAAAAATAACTTTAGCTTCAGAAGTCGGTGACAAAAAAATTAAATCAATCAAACAAAGGTCACCGACTCCTGAAGCTAAAGTTATTTTTCACTTTTTAGTGGTTCACATGGGCTTACCCCTTCATAGCGCGTAGGTACCGGCGTGATGTTACGTTATGAACTGGTGCAAACAATAGACAGACATGAGATTTCAGCAATCCCAGTCCATTTGCTATCATTTATTGAGAAGTTCCGTTGCCTATCTCCGAAGTTCATCTTCAGATCTTCACCAAATTGAAATGGGACTTCTCCGAGAAAGTACTCTTCCAAAAATTACTGAAATCGCTTCAAGTGTGCCTATAAGTTTGAAGAGTTCTCTCGATTTCTCCAGGATCACATCATCAAATCCTGACTTGATGATAATGGGACCACCTGGGATGTATATTATATACCCTTTCAAACAAAAAAAAAAATCGGTCCAGCCATCTCCGAGTAATCGGGGAACACACATAAGAAAAAAAAAATTTAAAAAAAGGTTCCGACGAATTGAGAACCTCCTCCTTTTTAAAGTCGGTTAATAAATCAAAAACTTTTTTGCAAAAAATAAAACCTTTTTTGTGTTTTTTTTTAAAGTCGATTTTACTTCTCTTTTACGGTGAGAATCAGACGACAAAATCCTTTCTTGGTGGAAACGCAAACTTATTTCATGAAAACGAAGTCCGCTTCGCTAAGCCATTTCTAGCTCATTACTGTTTCGCGGTGGAAACCGTGCTTTACGTTACGCTCAATATACAACAACAGCCCATAACGTCCACTGCTGGACATAAGCCTCTCCCATGATGGGAGAAATTTGCCGTAATCTCCACGCTTGGCAGGCGGATTGGAGATCGCAGTGATGAAAGACTAACAGAAAACGCTGCTGCCCATTCTCTGGTCTACGGAGGCGCAAGGTGTTCTGCCTCAGACATTAGTCGCCATATACGACACCCGTGAGTGTAATGGGTTGGTTCTATTCTACTCTGCCGGATACCACACAGCTTGCGCGCTCAATATGATCGAAGCGAATTATTTACATCGTCGGATAATAACAGGAAACTGTGTAATCAAGTCAGCTGTGGTTCCGTTACAATCATAGATTTTATTGGAATTTATTATTTTTTAATTATGTTTACATCGCCAGTTCCGTGAAATATTTTATCGTTTATTGTTCATGAACTTTTCATTGACGCGAACGAAATCGTACGTGTAGGTACTCATGTTTTAAACAAAATCCCGTGGACACGATGTCCACCTCTGTTTACCACCCGTATTGTATTTTTTTCTTTCGACCCTTGTTTTCATAAACAAAGACAAGGGATTAGATGCTGCGATGCTATTGGTTGATGAGCGTACATAAGCGCTTCAATAGCGGTCGGATGCTGCAAACAAAAAGAGCCGTATCGGTGGTAAGATTTCGTCCGAGCTGATGGTACCTACCTAAATTTAATTTAATTTAATTTTAAGATTTTTTACACAGTTAGTTACAGCCGTTACAGATAAAGCTAATAAAAGCGTGTAAATAAAAGATGGCTTTAAAAAGAAATGATGATTAGATTATTTTTAACCACCCACCTTAATTCAGTTCACCGACAGGCTACGGCCTGTCGGTGAACCTCTAAGTTAACTTCGATCGAGAGTCAACCACCTTTTAGTCGTAAGCGGCTATAGACAATATTTACTACAAAACATATTTACATAAAACAGCTATTCGCCAATTCCCAATTCATGGTGTGGCTGACACTGGCAGAGCCACCATCAGGGATTTTAATTTTGATAACACAAAGGTGGCCTGGCAATTCTGATATTTGGCGACTAATTTCGACTAATTAGCGAGTAAATATGGGAGAAAACATATCTTCGCTAGGTGCCCTAGTTTTTGAGATATTAATGTGGCTCTGCTGGGGTAGGCTCTCTCCAGCAGGGCCACCTATAAACCCTTATATCTTTTGAACCAGTGACCGACCAAATCTGATATTTGGCGACTAATTTCGACTAATTAGCGACTAAATTTTTGTGTTATCAAAATTAAAATCCCTGATGGTGGCTCTGCCAGTGTCAGCCACACCAATTTATGTGGTCGACGCAGCATGTCTACTTCTCTATTACTCGCAGTGGCGTAGCGTGGGTTTTCGCCGCTTGGGGCCGACCGGAAATACGCCGCCCCATGTTTTTTATTGACCCCGATAACTTGGGGTCTAAACTGGATGGTTTTTAAAGAATCGGACTTTTAAAGATATTTTGAAACTTTATCACCTCTCCACTATAAAGTGCTGATTGTGAGAAATCTAAGCCGTGTAGGATGATAAACTGATACTTTTCTGATAGCTCATGAACGAATGTATCCTTCGAAAACCAATTTGTCAAAAAAGACATCTGCCTTTGGAAAATAAGCGCCTTAGAGTTCATGTTCTGAAAACTTCTTGAAACTTTCCTTGTTTTTCTGAAAACAGTTTGGAACGCAAGTTATCGGGGTCAAAATTGTAGCAAATAAGGTGATTAATAGTATCACCCATTTGAAGGCCTGCACCCAATTACCAAACATCCTGTATATCAACATTCATATCATTTTATATGGCAAGAATGGCATGACATTTCGCGCGCGATTTCATTTTTTTTTTACATTTTCCAAATTAATAAATTGGCGCTTCCTGCCGCCCCCTTTCGTATGCCGCCTGGGGCCATGGCCCCCACCGCCCCCCTGTAGCTACGCCACTGATTACTTGTCATCTCATCTGTCAGACACATCCTTTCTTGCCATATCATCCTTTACATAGTCCCTTCACAGTTCATCCACATCGTTTCTTCACATTCATACTCAAAACTTTCCTCACGACATTTTCCTCATCCCTCCGCATCTCATGTCTATAATACCACGACAACCGATTACCACACAACTTTTCAGTCACCGGCTCCACTTCCAGACTTCCTCATAAAAGTAGGTACTCATTTCTTATTTTATCCATTTGCTACTAAATCAGCTCACGGTAGCCTTTACAACCCTACGGCAAATAATCGAGTGACTGCACAGTCTTTTCGTGCCCGACAAAATATTGGACACTGTCAGTGCCAAAAACTGTTCGCCCAACAACGGTTATGTATCCCCAAAGCTGAATCTCCGGTGTGGACGCTCAACGCCTGTCTAACTGCCAACCCCTGAATATGATGTGTTTGCGTATGAATGGAGTAAGATTATGTCAGGTGTTCTGTCTTTGGCGGCGGCGACCTCTCGCGTCCGGCTCTGGTGCAAGCCATGGTCCGGAGCGAGGGACGCCGTCACCTCAAAAAAAAGGTGTTCTGTCTTTGAGAGACAGTATGCAAGAGTGTCCATTGTTCCGTGTTCGTTTTTAGGGTTCCGTAGTCAAGTAGGAACCCTTATAGTTTCGCCATGTCTGTCCGTCCGTCCTCGCTTAATCTCTGTGACCGTTAGCACTAGAAAGCTGAAATTTGGTACCAATATGTATATCAATCACGCCGACAAAGTGGTAAAATAAAAATTGGAAAAAAATGTTTTATTAGGGTAGCCCCGCTATATGTAAAGTGGGAAGTGATTTTTTTTTTTAATTTCAACCCTAACGTGTGATATATTGTTGGAAAGGTATTTAAAAATGAATAGGGGTTTCCTAAAATCATTTTTTGATAATGTCAATGATTTCGGAAATAATCGCTCCAAAAGTAAAAAACAATGTGTCCCCCCCCTCTCTAACTTTTGAACCATAAGTTTAGAAAATATGAAAAAAATCTGAAAAGTAGAACTTTATAAGGACTTTCTAAGAAAATTATTTTGAACTTGATGGAAACAACAGTTTTTGTACAAAAAAGACAAAAAGTTGTACAAAATAATTTCTGGACTAAGTTTGTAGTATATTCGTTGTATTTGTTAGCATTTTTACATAATGGATACCCACCTTTAAACTCATAAGTGGGAACACTTATTGTGACGAACGAGAAACTACGGAACCCTACACTGAGCGTGGCCCGACACGCTCTTGGACGGTTTTTTTAAATTGAATTTAAATCATTGTTGTCAACTGGATGTTTTACTTTTGTTTTGTTTTCTGTTTCTATGTGAATTACATTATTATAATTGGTGTTATACCGTTTCAATTAACTATTAACTATAGGTAAATAAATAGATCAATGTAAATCATAGGTATTATTTTACCTAAGTACATAAGGTACCTGTAAACACAACGAGAAGTATCTATCAGCCTCCTAAGCACTTACAACGTTCCAAAGCAACTGTCATACCGTCCAATTCAGCTAATTAATTGACAACCGCGTCAATTTGCTTTACAGCCCATTGACATACCATGGGCCATTGTCAATTCTCCGGAGATCACCGTTTTAGATTTGTAAAGGACGCTCAATCAAGTTTTGTGGTCAACTTTAGTAGGTATATTGTAAGGTTGATTACCTACACAGCTGTGTTTTAGTGAGAACAGTGGTTGTTTGTGGTTACCGACGACGACGCGACGTGCTGGTTTAACATAAAAATCTTTTGCAAATAATAATCTTTTGGCGCGTGAACAAAATCGGAACAATCGACGCCATCTTGATTTTTTGTTTTTGTGGAAAAAGTCATAAAAATAGGTACCTACACTATTTAATTTTCATTATACTATATAAAGCTCGATTACCACTGACTGACTGACTCACTCACTGACAGAATTGTTCTCCCAGATGGTGGATGGGGAGGGGGGTATATTTTGACAGATTCGTAAACAAGTAACTCCCGTGGTTATGGGAAAAGTGCCAAACCTCCCCTTTTCGCCCCCCTTCTCACCCCCCCCTATCGTATCTCGGAAACCAAGGGATTTGGAACATTTTTTTTTTCAGATTCGTATAGAGGAGGCTCGGAAAAGTAAAAACCAGTTTTCAAAGTTGCCCCCCTTGCCCCCCTTCTCCCCCCTTGAGGCGGATCTCGGAAGTTGAGAGACTTGGAACATTTTTTTTTCAGATTCATATAAAGGGGCAACGCGTTAGTCAAAATCATTTTTGAAAACTCCCCACTCTCCCCCCCTTCACCCCTCCCCCCATCGTATCTCGGAAACTAGGACACGTAGCGGCTTTTTGATTTTTACTAAAAATTATTATTGAGGAGCGTTTAAATTTGTATACGGAGGGTATTTTCCCCTCCCCAACCTCCCCTAAAAATAAAAGGGCTATAACTTCGTAACGGTCAGAGATAGCGATTATGTGTTTGAACAAATATTATAGTAGGCGTCGAAACCTGTCTGGTGGTAGGTAGGTTCTGAGTGGAGCGAACCTGCGAGACCGAGTGGAGCGAAGGGGGGAGGTGGCGAGCGAAGCGAGCCGGCGACCTCCGCAGCGTAACGAAGGTTGAGTGGGTGAAGCGTAACTCAGGGCGACGACAAGCAAACTTTAGGGTAGTGTATTTTTAATCGGTCTAAGTTTTTTAATAAGGTTTATAGGTAATATTTTTTTTAAATTAGTTTTTAGAATGTTTTAGGGGTTCTTAAGGGTTTTCATACTGATTTAGGGGTATTTGTAACGGTTTTTCCAATTGGTTTAAGGATTCTTATGGATTCTCAAAATTTATAAGGGTATGGAATACGTCTCAAGAACACGACGACACGCGAGCTGCGCGCAGCTCGCGCACCCAAGCAAATACTAGTTAATATATATAGGTAGGTACTATATATTAATGAAAATTAAATAGGTACCTACTACACATACTTGTAGCACTAAAATATAAATAACTAAACTAACAACAAACTACATCAATTATATAAAAGGAAATCGAAAAACTGCTACTCAACGCTGTCAGCTGATAATGTGCCCAAGAGACTGCCGGCATTGCCACGTTGTATGGCAACACTTAGCCTCTGGCCAAGGTAAAAGCCAGCCTTTGGGTCACAGAAAGAGTCGACAAGGCTGTGGGCACTCGGATCCCACGGCCTTAGACCCCAAACGGCTTGAAAATATAGTTTCCACAAAAGTGGCTATATTTTTATATTTCGGTTATCTATTTCCGATAAACTAGGTTCGGATTCGAACCAACAGCCTCGTGTACAAACATCTGAGGTCTTAACCCCCGGACCATCACGCCATATCAATTAATCATGTAGGTAGCAACGAATACACACGTTATTTAATATAGGCTTTTATCAACGTAATGAATCGCGCGATGTTCTTATCGAGAACACTTGTGTTTTTGGCACATTCACTGCTTGTCACTTACCAGTGACCGCTGTACTAATAATTTGAGGAAGACACACATTGGTGTCGATTCTGTTGTGCACAAACTAAACTTAATTTAGGCTATTGCTATCTTTTTCTAAAAGGCAGTGCGAGAAAAGGACGGCTATAGCTATGAACTAAGTTAGAGATGTCAAACTAGTTTAGCCTTGCGCTTCACCGTGTTTTTAGTCACAGAATAAATAAGTACAGAAGTGGCACTTCGCGCAACAATTAATAGGAATAGCGACTCTCGCTACTAAGCAACAAAGTGCAATTCAGCTCGCATAAGCGCTCAGTGCCTATCGCGATATTAACCTAAACGTTGCCGCTCTCTTCTAACGCGTAACTCGGTAGCTGTCTGGCGCGGAGTGACGCGCTAGCTGTGGCACTAGGGTTGTCGGCTTGCCGCTGCTACTATAATATTTAGGTATCGCTTACCTACCTACTTGATCACGTAGTCTATCTATGTTTGATGCGTATGATTATGATTACACGGTCAATTAGTTAAATAGACAACGAATTTTTAAAAAACAATGAAAACAAACTAATCTTTAGGCTACTTAAATACCTCTTCGTTTAACATTCCTCATTAACTGACAATAATAATATTTTCACATTTTGCGTTAATTAAAAAGTTCGCAGAACAAAAATATCAAAAATTCTGGTTGTTTACATTTTCACTATACTAATTCTTAATTATCTCCTATACGCGAGGACCGATTTACATGATTAAAACGGATAAAATGGTTTTAGACCTAGACCTTTCATTTGACACCAAAATCATTACGATATCTCAACAAACAAAAAAAATCATTTTCAAGTTGCTCTCGTAATTTATCCAACATGTATGAAACGTGTAACAATTATTTTAAAAACTATCCTATCAAATTTTATTTAAGGAACATAATAAATAAATATCTTTTTGCAATTATCGAGAAAGTTGAACGTGGTCAAACAAATAGCGCGCGCGCGTGTCTTCTTTCGCTTGCGGCAGCCTAGATTGGCCCTTTCGCAGTGGCCGCCGCCTGTAGGTATGTTTTTAATACCTACACGCGGAGTGACACAGGCCTGGTACTAGAAATAAAATACTACCAACATTTTTGTATTTCAATGTATTATTATTTAAATCTTAATTAAAACTTTTATAATTACAATTGTTTTACTCTATTGTCTCATAAAATATATATCTCGCCTTCTTTAAAATTACAATTACTTATTCAACTTAATAGCAGCATAAATGCGAAATCTAACAATTATGTAATTTTAAAATAAACTCTGATGGGAAGCATGGACATGGAGCAGTGAAATTTTATATAAAAAAGACAATTTTTTTCTACATTTATTAACAGCAACAGTTTATCCAGCTTGTCATTTTCACTAGTAATGATTAATGTTCAATAAATCAGTCAATTAACAAACGCGAAGTACGAGTAGGTAGGTACGCGACGCAAGGTCAAAAGAGCGCGAAAAATTAACTCGGCATACGTACGCAGTTACGCACGGCTGGAGCGTGACAGCCCTAGAGAGCTTGCATATTCAATATGCGCGGAGCGGTAGGTAATTATCTCATGCCTACACACGGAGTGCAATAGCTCTGTTTTAGTCGACATGTTTTTACGTGCACCCTTCATTTGTATGGAAATATTAGTTCCTACTAAATTTGACAGCTCTAAATTACGTCCGTCTCTTTCTCGTTTTATTAGAGAGAAAAAGATAGCAATAGCCTAAATTAAGTTTAGTTTGTGCACAACAGAATCGACACGACACCAATGAACTCGTGGAGGAGCTACTCGTGGCTATACATTTTTTTAAGGTTTTGTACCGCGAAAAGAAAAACCGGAACCCTTCTAAGATCACTTTGTTGTCCGTCTATCTGTCAAGACTCTTTATCTCGGGAACGCGTGAAGGTATCGAGTTGAAATTCAAACTATATACAGGGTGTAAAAGACCTCGTCACGAAGCCGTCAACCAAGCATTCTGTATAAGTAACTTTACGCAAAAATTGTTGCTGGGAACCGACTTTTTTTTTGGAAATCATGTTATTAATAATCATGGAAAACATGTTTTGTGATAGAACTCAATGTAAGTAACGCACTCAAAACATTGTGCTGATGGGTGCATTGAATAGTACGGGGGTCGTGGAGGTGTTTTAAGTAAAAAATTTACATTAAAAACTTGTTTTTAAAAAAAAATTGTTAAATAGTTGGAACTTTGACCCCCAATATCCCGTAACTAGAAGGTTCCCAGGTATGGTGTAGAACAAAAAAATGATCGCAATGACGGGGAGAACAAGTGCCTTTCGGCTTCTTTAAGAGGTGTTTTACACCCTTTATAATAATTTGAGGAAGATAGGTACACACATGACATACAAAATGAACTTGTGCAGGAGCGTGTTATACGTGTTTTTAGGGTTCCGTATTTCGAAAAGAAAAAACGAAACCCTTACAGGAACACTTTGTTGTCCGTCTGTCGGGAACGCGTGTATAAGGTATCGTAAGGTAGCTTATCGAGTTGAAATTAAAACTATATACTCAGGTCTACAGTCCCTTGAAACAGTGAAAAAATCGAACTACTAGTAGGTGGTATAGTGGGTAGTGGGGAATTTGTTAGCTTGAAACATTTTTTTTTTTTCAAGATTTCATATTCAGCTTTTTATTAAAAGAGTCTGAACGAAGCCGCGGACAGACGGACGTGCGTACAAAACTATCAGGGTTGTTGACTACAGAACCCTAAAATTATATGAAAAACCAAGTGATTAAATAGTCCATGGAGGATTTAACGAAAGAAAAACTGTACATTGAGAATTTTCGAGAAAAATAAGTGGCTTTTGTTAGAAAAACGCAAATTTTGATGACAAAAAGTGACTTTTTAGAATTTTTGTCTGTTTGTCTGTGTGTATGGTACGGCTTCACCCCAAAACTACTGGATAAATTGAATTGAAATTCAGCAATAATGTTCTTTGTACACCAAGGAAGGCTTTAGGCTACATATTATCACGCCGTATGTTATGGGAGGTAAGCAATATTGATTTAAAAAGGTTTTTGTTCGTAATTGAATGCACAAAATGACCATGTTATATGCTATATTATGTGACGGAGACGAAGTTGCGCGGGTCAGCTAGTACCTATGCAAATAAAGAATGACTTTTGATAAAAAAAAACAGTAAGAATATCTGCGTAGGCGAAGACTCGATATAATTAGATAAAAAGTTTAACGACCTCGATAGCGATTGGATAATAGGTAGGTATGTAATAAAAATAAAATATCTGTTTTACGAAATCGCATGTTATGTAAAACTAGAACGATGCCAAAATAGGCAGATTTTATTTATATAAGTTGTTTTCACTATTAGAGGGCTTATGGTTATATCACAACAGACACACTCTTCGAACGAAGGTTAAGCTACTCTTGCCGAGGACGGCCCGTGGATGGGTGGCCATCCATTACATAACACACATCCGTTGGTCCCGGATGTCATTTGTAGGTCTTTCGACAGTCGTTACAGGTAGTTAGTGGTTCGGAATTCTGATAACCAGTCTTACCATGGGTCATGGGTGTTGTATTGCCCAGTACTAACTGGGTTGTAGACTTGTGGAGGTCGAATCATGGAGATTCGACCTCCACAAGTCTACACTTATTTATTACTAGCGGACGTCACGCGGTTTCACCCGCGTAGTTCCCTTTCCCGTGGGAGTATGGGGATAAAATATAGCCTATGTTACTCAGGGTGAATGTAGCTTTCTAATGGTGAAAGAATTTTTGAAATCGGCGCAGTAGTTTTTGAGTTACATTACAAACATACACACACACACACACAAACATACAAATCTTTCCTCTTTATAATATTAGTGTAGATTTATTTAGTACAGTATTTAAAACCATTAACACTAAATTAAATACCTAATCCTTTTACTCGGTCATCTCGCAGAACCACAAACATTCTAACATTATCGTCTTCCAATCATCAGCAAAGAAATCCAATCCAGGGTTGGTCTCTCCGAGAGCGTTGAGCATCGTAAGCATACGTGGTATAGGGGAAGTGGATCGAGCTACAGTGCGACTAAATGGGACATGTCGATTCTGTTGAGGACAAACTAAACTTAATTTAGGCTATTGCTATCTTTTACTACAAGGCAGTTCCAGAAAAGGACGGCTATAGCTATGAACTAAGTAGAGATGTCAAACTAGTTTATGCCTTGAGCTTGACCGAGTTTTTAGTCGACATGTTTTTACGTGCACCCTTCATTTGTACGGAAATATTAGTTCCAACTAAATTTGACAGGTCTAAATTACGTCAGACTCTTTCTCGTTTTATTAGAGAGAAAAATATAGCAAAAGCCTAAATTAAGTTTAGTTTGTGCACAACAGAATCGACACCAATTTATGTTTTTTTGTGCGAATTGTAACAAAAATAATTGACACACACAGCTCCGCATGTAATTTCGAGGCGGTGGTATAACCATGTTTAATTTTATACGCAATTGTGAGTTGGCCAACAGCACGCCTGACTTTAAGGGAATTAAAATTCCTAAAAGAAACTTAGTAGATAACTTATTACTTACTTCCTTATTACATACTGCTATTCAGCTGCATCCGGGTAGATTGGCTGGCCCCAACAGAGTAGGGAAAAGGCAACAAAGATGATTATTTTTTTGGAAGAGGTTTAAGGATCTGGGTTTTGTGTTGGAAATGAGACACACCACGATTTGCAAGATGGACGACGATTTATTAACTTAGTTTGGGAATACAATTTTTCATTGATGGTGGCGCCACGGCGCATGGCTTCTTTTTTTAAATTAGTTCCTGACGGAACAGGCTAAGGTTTAAGACCATGCTGCCTAGTCATCAGTTAGCATTTTTCTTGAGTAGGGCCACGGCCGGCATAGCGGCTATTATGAAAACAATATTTGTTGTTGCGTTCACAGATAAATAAATATGGATGCGTTCATTTTAATATGTTTAATTGTTTTATACATAGCATCACGCCTGTAGTCCCTGACGGATTAGGCAGAGGTGTACCTAATAGTACACACACATTTCGCCAGTTATTTTTAAGTCCCTTGTAATAGGGGGCGAGCCTATTGCCATCAACCGGGCACAAATCCAGACTCCATGGCTGCTACTGAGAAAGTCCCAATGGAAAAACCCAATAACGCTATGTCCGACCCGGGAATCGAATACAGGATCTCATGATCAGCAGTCGTTTCGACCACTCGACCAACAAGGTAGTCGAGATGTTTATATCATCAATATCACTACAAATATTATAAAACGAATTCTCATCTTAACTGGCACCACTATAGTCTTTTCCCAACTATGTTGGGGTCGGCTTCCAGTCTAACCGGATGCAGCTGAATACTAGTATTTTACATGGAGCGACTGCTCATCTGATCTCCACAACCCAGTTAGAACTGGGTACCTAATATTTTAGTAAGACTTGTTGTCAGACTTTCGAGCCACTGAATACCTGTACCAACGGATTAAAGTGCTTTTCGAGGCACGGAGGAAACACCATTATAGGCTGACTTTCAATACTGAGTCAACTCGATAAACACCATTTTAGGCTGACTTTCAATGCAGAGTCAACTCGATAAACACCATTATAGGCTGACTTTCAATGCAGAGTCAACTCGTTAAACACCATTATAGGCTGACTTTCAATGCAGAGTCAACTCGATAAACACCATTATAGGCTGACTTTCAATTCAGAGTCAACTCGATAAACACCATTATAGGCTGACTTTCAATGCAGAGTCAACTCGATAAACACCATTATAGGCTGACTTTCAATGCAGAGTCAACTCGATAAACACCATTATAGGCTGACTTTCAATTCAGAGTCAACTCGATAAACACCATTATAGGCTGACTTTCAATGCAGAGTCAACTCGATAAACACCATTATAGGCTGACTTTCAATGCAGAGTCAACTCGATAAACACCATTATAGGCTGACTTTCAATGCAGAGTCAACTCGATAAACACCATTATAGGCTGACTTTCAATTCAGAGTCCAGTAATCCTAACTAATATTATAAATGCGAAAGTAAGTTTGTTACCTTTTCACGGCTAAACCACTGAACCGATCATCGTGAAACATTGCATATACGTTGTCAGGTGTATAGATACGGACATAGGGTACCTTTCATCCCGAAAAGAAGTACTGTTCCCGAGGAAAACAACAATAACGTTCTTATGATAATAGATGGCGCCACCTGCGTGTGGTGCACAGGCAGATGCGTGTGACACCCAAATCTGGCATTAAGCTAGCATACTACCTCAGATTAGCAACTCTATTTGTGGTGGTTCAAACTTCGTTTGTAATACTGTTAGAATAACGTTCTAATCTGCTTGCACTACAAAACGGTTGTTACGTCAGCCACTGCGGCCGAATAGTGCGAAACGAGTGGTTTTTATTCTTTATAAAATCAAATTTTCGTCTTTTGGAAAAAATAAAAAACATAAGACCTGCTTATAGTTAATTCAGTTAGTAGCAAAGTTTCATGATCTAATTTGAAGTACTTTTTGAATACCAGCGGTTTATTGTTCGGTTTGCAGGTAACTTTGGGATTTTTTTCTATCGAGAAAATTTTATGAAATCGTGTTTTCGCCTAACATAAGACCTAACATTAATCCTCAACTTTACCATATATTTATTTCAAAATTAATGTTGCAGTATTTTAGGCGTAACGTAGGATCATGCTAAGCCATTTGAGGTAGTATAGGCCCTTAAGTCATACTTCCGCAAAAAGATAACTTGGATAGGTGACGTAAAACATTAAATAACTCTTTATCAGGGTGTTAACTATCAGTAGATAAAAATTGGCAATATTAGATCGATGACTCCAAGTTTTTGCAAGAATTTTGTCATATGACTAAGATTCAGGGTATGTTTCAAAGCAGGTATTCCAAGTTTTAGAGAGCTGCAAGTTTACAGAAATTTTGTTTATCTTGCTGCCAGGTTTCCATTGTTGGGACTCAGGCCCCCAGGGAACGGTCTGTACTCCACCACGCGAGCCCAGTGCGGGTTGGTAGATGTCACGTTTCTTCGAATTTTAGGACACGACTATTTTCGGAACCTTGAGAAATTCCTTGTTTTTGAGCAATATTGTTTTAGGTAGCAAATGGAATTTCAATCACTGGGACAATATGAAACAGTCTGTAAAATAAGTTTTACGGCTTTTGCAAAGGTAAAAGCAGAACGGTAATCGTACTATTGAAAATTAGCAGTAGGTTCGCTGGACAGTGGTAAATAAACCAGTAGCCAGTAACCAGTCTATACTGGGCCATCTCGAGGTTAGAGTGTTACCACAACCAATTTTGAGTCTCTTAGTTTTTTTTTAAACTAAATAGGCCTGCGTTTGGCCACAGCTCGCCTGATATGAAGCGATGACGCGACCTAGAGTGAAGCACGCTTGCCTAGAAGAAACCGATTCACTCAAACTTAGAAGAGATCTCGATTATAACGGACGGGAAACAGAAAAACCAGCAGTGAATTCCATAGTGCACAGAGCGCTTTGTTCGGCTTCGTGGAATTTCACCATAATAACGGTGACGCTTCACTATCTCTGCTCATCCGATGATAGAATGGGGAAATGGGGATAGAGGAATTCGATTGTGTAATTCCAAAGCACAATTTCCGAAATGTTACCGATAGGCTGGCGCAACTTTGAGGCGATATTTAAGGCTTTGGAACTTGGCTTTGACAAAGGGAGTCGTAATTTTCAATGAGCCTCTTGGCACATCGCTCAGTAGCTCCCAACGCTTGCAGTTGGTATTTACTTGGCTGATCCATCCCACAGTTCAAAAGATACAGCCCTATGTGATAGACAGACGGGCATACAGCGGAGTCTCATTTCCACTCTTTGGGTGGAGCACTAAAAATATGCAATAGGTAAAAGCGTATTTTAACAGCTTACATTGATCTCTGGATAAAATAAGCAACATTTACAAGAATTTGCATATAGGTCAGCAGATAAGGTACGTATACCTACCCTAAAGAAGGATAACGTGCAAAAAAAACATATGGAGTTTCAAAGTTCCGTCGAACTTGAGGGAAAAACGCCACAGGCATGGTGCAGGGATTTCCGAAAAGGCTTTAGCACCGTGGGCAACATACATACGCTGCGACAGGTTATACAGAAGACCGAAGAGTATAACCTGCCCCTCTGTTAAGCGTTTTTGGACTACGAGAAAGCCTTCGATTCGATCGAGACCTGGACTGTACTGCAGTCTCCAACGGTGCCAAATCGACTATCGGTACATTGAGCTGTTGTAGTGTTTGTACAAAAACGCCACCATGTCAGTCCGACTTTAGGACCAAGCCTCGGAACCTATTCTCCTGCAGCGAGGTGTGAGACAGGGAGACGTCATATCTCCGAAACTGTTCACCGCTGCACTGGAGGATCTCTTCAAGGTTCTGGACTGGAGAGGGCTAGGCATCGAAGATTATATTTGATTGAATTAGTTTCCTTTTAAAAATCGACCCATGTTGAATAGATCAATATTAGAAAAGCTATAAATAAGCAGTTTCAATAAATAATTTTAAATCCGCGACCAGTATTTAGGGTGGCCCCCCACCCTAAATACTGTTCGCGGACTCTGATAGTAATAGCATTAAATCACTGTTGGCAAAGAGGCCTCTTCCAATGTCTTCCAGATTTTCTGCTCCAGGGCCAATGTGGACAACTGGTAGTTGTTTTTGTCAAGCTCTTCCCGCCATCTTCTGTAAGGTCTGCCGCGACGTCTTCCGACTGTGTCAGGGCACCCCATAGTGGATATTATGGCCCACAGCTCATTGACTATACGGCAGATGTGGTCATCTCAGTTCCACTTCAACTTAACGGCTTTTTGAACAACGTTAGTAATATGTGTTTTGGAGCTCAGAGTGTGGTAATAAAAACAAAAAGACCATTCAATTTTATTGTTGTTTTTTATTCAATTTTCTTTAGTTTACAAACACTTAATTGTCGAGTTGAACATCATTTTTTTCGAGCACAATTAATACACGAACTATAATTATCTTTATTCGCAATACATGGGCAATTTGGGAGCAAACTATCACTGCAGGTGTATAAAAAAAGTTTTGCACTACTTAGAAACGAAAAGTCTACATCGGCTGCTTAGCCTTTTCCCAATTATGTTGGGGTCGGCTTCCAGTCTATCCGGATGCAGGTAAATGCCAGTATTTTACACGAAGCTACTGCCTTTCAGGCGTCCACAACCCAGTTAAAAAATCTACTTAATTGTAGAGATACGTCCAGCACACCTTGGATAGTCAGCTCCGCGTCAGGCGCAAGATTCGCTTGTGTTGCCAAAACTTAAGGCATTTGTTAGGTCTCTAGAACAAGTTACATGTCCAGTGGTGCAAAACTTTTCGTACAAATTGCTGAAACTGCACTGTTTTTTTGGCCGACATTTTTTAATTTTGCACAAGGTTTCTGCTTGATCAAATAATAGGGCTGTCGATCAAATGTACTGTAATGTATACAAAGTTATAAACACTATCTTGTCTCAAATCTAAACTCAAATATAATTAATGGAATGGTTCTTTCGGTCCTTGAATGACATTGTCAGGAGAACGCTATTTATAGAATTTTTTGTCTGTGGGGATTGTCTTGAAAGATCAAAATGGCGCGATTCCGACGTGACGGAATCGCGCCATCTTGTTTTCTGGCGCGAAAAGATCCATGCAAAACGATAACTTTGATGGATAAGTAGGTAGTCACATTTGCTCAAAAGACTATCCACGAATACATTCATCATAATCACATTGTTTTTTATTTATTTGATCAAGTAAGTACCTTCTCCCAACCACCAGTCTACAGGGACTGTGCCACCAACGCTTCAGTATTGCTTTCGTCTTACTTCAGTGTTAGAAAGAGATGGAGTTCTACTGGACGTATAGCGCCATCTCTTTCGCGCACTGAAGGAAAATTGGACTAATACTGCCCCCTGGCTGCATGTGGCCTGCTTATGTGACAAAAGCTGAAGCAATGCGCACAATTGTCAAAAGCGTGGTGTTTTGGGCATTTTCAGAATTCTTTGCAAATACAGAATTATACATACAGTCCTTTTTACAGTTATTCTACCTTTATGTTTAAGTCAAAAATCAGTCAGTGATATTTATTCTTATTAAAATAAGGTTGAAACACCCGTGAAAGGACTGTAGTTCTTATTTGCGGTCTGTCGAACTTTAAGTGCGGCCCAAAAATTGGTAGCGATTTGCAATTCACAGTGAAGGATTAAATTGCCTTGACATTGGCAAATTAAATACTTTCAACATAAAAATTTATATTTTACCCCTCATTAAATCCCTTTGTAAATATTACTCAAAATTTCACCCCTCAAAAATTGCACTTCACGTTTTTTTATCGACAACTCAGTCGATCTCCTTATCTGACATAGACAAAACATAAAAACTCATTTGCTCGCATAAAAATCTATACAAATAAACTATTCTAGTTTTAAATCTACAGCAAAAATGGTCGAAAGTCGTATTTAGTTAGCTACCTGACTTTAAAAATAGATTTGGTGACTTCAAAATACCCTATTTTCTTAATCATTAAGCACCCCACTTGGAAATACCCGCATTGACATAGTATTTATTAAGTACAGTACTAACAGTTTAGCATGGCAAATCGAGTTTCACACCCCGTTTACAAAATCATCATCCAAATCATCATCTGCCTAGCCTTTTCAATTTCTCCGGATGTAACTGAATACCAGTATTTTATATGCCCCAAACAAAATTTTAGTAAGTGATTCTAGAACTCGATATGCCATAATAAGCTGCTACGTATTTTACCATTGAATACTTTACATCGAACAGTGGGGCACTCAATTACAAAATAGTGAAGTACCATTTAGTGATGGAAAGGTACCCTTCTTCAAAAAAATACTGGTGTACCCAAGTTTGTCAGATAGTTAACCTAATTTCCTTGTCGATAAATATATAGAGATCGATATAGGACATCTCTTTTTGCAATATTCATTTTGCAAGTCGATTAAATTAAAATATATTACATACAATTATAGCTTTTTAAATATACATAATAATATAGTAGCATTAGAAGCTCCTTATGTTTAGAACAGTTACTTACAAAAAAAAAACATTTTGCTACATTTTTCAATAAATGAAAATACCTATCTAGAGAATCATTTTTAAACTTTTAACCACCTTGATTATTTCATCGAGACTTTCAAAATCACGATGATAGCCTTTCAAGTCATCGACATCTGCCTAGCCTTGTCCCAACTATGTTGGGGTCGGCTTGAACACCAGTATTTTACATGGAGCAACTGCCTTTTTCATCTCCACAATTCCGCTACTTGGTAATACGAAACCCTAATAGGGCCTACGTATCAAATCTATAAAGGAATGTTATGTCTGTGAACGTGGAAAACCTAAGTGAATATAGCAAGATAAACCAGAGGGACATATGAATCGCCAAGGTAAGTATAACACCAGCACCCCTAGCCAAGTTGACAATCTACAATCGTTAAAGCTAGTAGAAAACTATTCAAAGGAATGGGAATGACATCATCTCAACGTTAAATCACGTGATCAACACAAACGAATAGAAAATTCGTAGACAAGTTTACATCGTTCAAAATGATAGAATAGAATGTTATCGTTTCTACAATGTTGATCGCTAAACTCTTTAGTAGGAACGCTTACCATAGACTAAAGTGTAGGTTTTTTCTACAGACGTTAGAGAACGAGCGATCGACTCAGTCGTGTCAACTTGGCTACCAATTTAGCGCTTTCTACAATCGCTTACGCCGAGGCGTTTACGATTGTAGAAAGAGAATCGATACGAAACGTTTGTAACTTGGCTAGGGGTGCAGTGTATGAGCGTCGACAAAGCAAAGGAGTATAGATCGTAGCAGTTGGCATTCTGTAGTTTCTGTTTACGCGCATGGGAAAAAGCGAGTTTTATGTATTTGTTTACGCAATATGGCACGTCAACGACTTTCAATCACTAAAACACATAAATCACAATCAATTTTAATTATAGTGAATTCGTCGCTTATTGTATCTAGGTAGGTATTTATAATTTTGAGCATATCCTAAATGTTTATTTATCATCTTGATATCTTGACGTGTGCTAGCTGATACGAGGCAATTAAATTAATGTTTTATTGCATTATTATAATGTTATCACTAGGGCATGCAAACCGATAACCGATAATCGATAATTTATCGGTTATCGATCCTTTCTGACAAAACGATAAATATCGAAAACAAAAACGATAAATACCGATAATCGATAATTTTATATAAAGAATTCTGACACATTTCTGAACGAACGTTGGATGCGTCCCGTTCCCTCGCCGCGCGCGTTTTCTTTCCCGTCACTGTCATTTGCTCATTGCGCAATATTTGTGTGCGAACGTGTCGATCGCTGTCGCTCTACCATGTGAGTGAGGAGTTGAGGACGCCCGGATTAACTGAATTGAGAGTTTTGCGTCAATAAGAATATTATTGGTAAGTCAGATTTATGAATATTTATGTTAGGATCTAACTCTCCATGTGCTAGGTTCTGTAGGGTTTTAAATAGTTGTAGTGATATAGTTGATTTTCACTTTGATTCTCTCAAAAAGCAAAAAGTTAAATTTTTGAACTGTTTATCAGACTTATTGTAAAAGTTGTAAAAGTTTTTGGACTGTGTTCTTTTCAAATAAATGATGCTTTTAATACTTAGCCTATAAGTTATTGATTCATAGTTGTATATTTTACTGAGTTTACTTGTACAATATGTAGCTTACGATATTACTTACTTAAAATTGTTTCCTTTTTGTCCATGTGGTGTTTACCTTTAAGTAATTGTTACACTGTGTAGAGTTTAAGCGCATGTTTATCTTTGTTTGTAAATTTGTGTAAACAATTGTTGGTAGACCTAATAAAAAAAAAAAAAAAAAAAAAACTACTTAATTGCAAACATTTAGCGTTGTTATTCGAAATGTTTCCGTTCAAAATGCTACACCATTGAAACATTTAAATATAGAAAGTAGGTACTTAGGTACCTACCGTTACTACCTTTTTTAAAATTAAGCTAGAGGTTTCTAAGATTTTATTTAAAAGATCTCTTCAAGAAGAGTTTAGTGAGACAATCCAAAATGTTATGTTATATAATTTAAATATTATAAAGAAATACAAACGTTGATTTAAAAAAAAACGCCTTGCTTTATTTATTTTTCAGTATATTATATTGTCCTTTATTTTAGGTAAGTAATTGCATCACTTTATCCCTTTATTTACAAGTAAAACACAAGTTTAGGTATTTTTTTATAAAAAACGATAATTATCGGTAATTACCGTTTTTTATCGAAAAAAAATCGATATCTTTCATTTTATCGATTATCGGAATATTTCGATAATTGCATGCCCTAGTTATCACTTCGGTCACAATTGTATAAAATTTGGTTCGGCCTATCAGACAGATGCATATAGTTGCTGCCAATTAAGATGAGAATAGCGGTCATTGCCTTTTCCCTAATATCTCTTCGTACGAACCAAAACAAATAAACCATGTTGGTATCGTTTTTCATTACAAAAAATGTTGAAGATCACGATAGGTGACGATTCCTGATTTGGACAGGCTTATTTTTGGTTTTCAAAGTTAAGAAGTTAAATAAATATAGGTGGGTCAATGACCGCTATTCTCATCTTAACTGGCACCAACTATAGCAAGGAAGTGGCGAGGCGGGACGGGCGTATTGGAGGTCTGTCTGATTGACGTTCAAAAAGTGCTGACGACAGCCTAGTCTAGTTTGAATAAATTACTTCTGAAAGAGAAAAAATATCTCTCCATATGCAAAAACACACTGGATTAGCGAAGGATGATATGGCTATTGACTAGAAACGAGGTAACTAATGAGATGGCGAGTAATAGAGAAGTATGAAAGACATGCTGCGCCGACCACAAATAATAGCTATTTATTCACCAAGGGGAGTAAGGCACAGATTACTAATCGAGCGTGCATTTAAGGCCCGACGCAAAGCGGAGGGCCGTGAGCCACACGAGTTTAGTAATCTGTACTTACCCTCGAGTGATATATACTGATTTATACTACACTTGCACAAAGAAGTAAAATACAAAATAGCAAAAAAGCATTTATTAAAAATAAACAGTTTTCGCGCCAAAAGACGTTAGAGAAGGTAAAAACGCCCCGTTTCGCAGGTTCCAACTTACGCGCGTGTTCAAGCGAGAGAGTGTTATAAATCTCTCGCTCTACCCTATAGACGTTGGAAGTTTGCCGGCAAAATCGGAATGTATGCTACCTGCTTTAAAAGTGCCAGTGGCCAGTACTGGTAAAATTAAATCGTTTGATTAGAAAAAAAAACGTGATGCGCCGACCACAAGTAACATGGGATAAGGGCAGGAAGATGATGATGACGTCATCAGGACTTTAAAAAAGAAAACAAAACGCGTTAGTAATGCATTACTACCCCGATTTTCAGGGCAGTAATGAAATTCCATACAAAATAACTGCCTAGATTTTTGAGAAGGTTTAATGAACAGCTTTCAAGCCTTTTAGTATTGGTACACTTACCAAGCAAGTGTAGTATAAATTGATATTATTATAAGAGCAGGAGAATGGTGATGATGACGTACCAATAGACTGCATTCCTAGTCATACAAAATACAAGTTGTAAACGGACTCTTCACGATTTCGTCAACCAATCATTCTGTACATCAAACTAAGTAACTCTACGCAAACATTATTGCTGGGAAACAACTTTTTTTTTGGGGTGAAAATTGTGCTGATGCATGCTTTGAATACTAAATGGGTCATGGAACTCATGGAGGTAATTCAAGTAAAGTTATACTACCTTGAAAAGTAGTATTTCTTTTTTAAATTTTGAAACTTTGACCTCCAATATCTCCGTAACTAACTAGAAGGTTCCCAGGTAAAAAAATATCGTAATAACGGTCTTGTTATACCCTTTCTTTCTAAATCAAAATACTGCCAAATTCGGTCCAAGGAAAATATAATGACCACCAAAATTAACTAAGTATGTGATCACTAACATCTATCACCTAAAATATCAATTTTAATGAGGCGGTTGATGACAAACTAGTTTTGTCTAGGCCGACTTGGGGCACCCCGACACGGATAGATTAGGTTAGTAGGGTATGGCGGGGTCGAATGAGCGAGGGAAGCGAGCGAATAGACCCCGCCATACCCTTCGTGGTTATTTTTCTATAAACCATTCAGAAGTAGGAGCCCCGCGAAGCGGAGCTCCGTCGACCGGGTCTCCCTCGACACTGATGCAAGAGCGTAACAGTTCAATTTCTGGTGGTCAAAACTAAATTTTTGGTTCTAATTTCACGATAAAATGGGGATTAATTTTGGTAATTATTTATTAATTTTGGCAATCAAAAGAGATTTTTTTGCCGTTACATTTTGCTAAATCTGGTGGTTCGTTAATTGTATGCCAATATTAATGAAGAAAGTGGTCGTAATAAATGTTCATTTGGCAACAGTGTAGTAACCGAATATAGCCAATTTCGGCATTTTAACAGGTTAGCCAAATATTTTGAAACATTTTTTTGTTATCTATGCTGAATCATCCTCAATGATTGGTGACACCTAAATTAAGATAACATGAAGTCAGTAATCCGCGAAGGAAAAGGCAGATAGCGAAGCAGAGAACCTAATAGTATACCCACATACAGGTCGCGGCACGAAAGTCTAGCGGTGACCGTTATTGCGCAGAAGTAAAAAATAAGAATGTCTTGGTGCGTTGCGCCGATTGGCTCTCCAGTCGTATAACATGCGCAGATATCCCTTCCACGTTTCGTTCAGCGCTAGACTTTCGTGCCGCGACCTGTATCTCCAGTTACGTTTAAAGGCCTGTAATAGGGGGCGAGCCTATTGATTGTACTGTTATAGCATTTAGTTATCTTTCATTGACTTGAATATGTCTTGGTGGCTGAGAGAATGTCGTGCTCACTCAAATGTCTCGCTGATGGTGGCGGGTGTGCGTGTGTCGAGTCATTTAGTTCCCTTCAATACAATGATATTATATAGTAAAAAGAGGTAGATATCGCACTAGCACGCACAAATTGTTGAGGACAAAGTGATACAATTGTTGCACGTTGATAGCTAGCTATCTCTTTCTATCTTATACGTTCCGTATTATCTATCGCTGTCGTAGTTTTAAATTACTCGCAACGATATCTGAACGCCATTCAGTATGAACATGGCGTATCTTCTTTATAATATCATTGCTTCAATATGGTTGAGTTGAATGGCGCTGATAGATGCGTCATGTTCGTGTTATCGTGTACGGGCGCTGTCAGTTGGGACTGGTCATCTCTTAGCTGCCACGGTTCATTTTAATTACCTACTTACTTTATTTTTATAGGTATTGTTGATTTAAACTTTTACTCTGGACGCTATTAATGTGCACGTCTTTCTACATCGTTCTCACATATATATGTAAAATGTCAACATGAAGGATGTAACCAAGATTTTGCAACAATAATTATTTTGATTTAAAAGAGTGTCCATGGACTTTCTTGCCCGTTCTTCTCCATAGAGATCTACGCTAGGGAATGGGCAACTACAGTACCTATTTTCTCAAGTTATTATGCCTTGTGACTGGGACTGTAGCTTTGTTTTTTTTTTGTATTTTTGACATTCAAAAGTGCCGTAATGGTCTAATTGAAATAAATGCTTTTGAGTTTGAGTTTGATTACCATTAACAAGGCTCAAATCCAGACTCCGTGGCTGTTACTGAGAGATATCTGATGGAAAACCCCAATGACACTGAGTGACCTGGGAATCGGACCTATGACATCCTCAGTAGTGACACTTGCAATCATTAGACCAACGGCAACGAGGCAGTCATCTCATCTTACTTACTAGCTGACCCACGCAACTTCGTCTGCGTCACGAGAGAAAAAGTTCCCAAAAGAAATAAATTTTCCCCGTTTTTGCAACATTTTTCATACATGCTCCGCTCCTATTGGTCGTGGCGTGATGTTATATGGCCTATAACCTTCCTCGATAAATGGACTATCCAACACAACGAGAATTTTTAAATTCCAACCAGCAGTTCCTGAGATTAGCGCGTTCAACCAAACAAACCAAACTAGTTGATGATAGTATTTTCACGTAGCTAGTTCGTTTTGACTGCATACGAAAACAGAGACATTGTTTTGTTTTACAAATTAATTAATTGAATCTAATCAAAGTTGTTTCCAAGGTGATTGCCAGATATTTGATTTTGCAACCAAAACAAAGCGAATAGGTCACTGCTCGACCTTCTAATCTTGACACACTTTTTCAAGAGGCCATAGTTTTGCGCATATCGTCAGCCATTTTATTAGATACATGACATCTTCATCAACTGCTTGACCTTTCCCCGATTTTTTTTAAATATTAAAGGGGCATAATCAACTATGTTGGGATCGGCTTCCAGTCTAACCGGATGCAGCTGAATACCAGTATTTTACATGGAGCGACTGCCTTTCTGAGCAGTATTGTGTATGTATTTGATTCAGTTTTTTTTTTGCCACCGACTATGGGTCCTCCTGGGAAGTATAGTGTATATATATACCTACCCTTTGAAACAAAAAAAGAATTTTCTAAATCGGTTCAGGCGGCTTCGAGTAATCGGTGAACATACAAAAGGTGAAAATATTTCAACGAATTGTGAACCTCTTTCTTTGAAGTCGTTTAAAAATAGCGGCCACGCCTTAAACCTGTATTAATAAATAGCTGGCATCAATACAAACGCGTATTGAATGGGACAAAATCTTCTAAAGAGTCACGTTTCCGTGATAAAAGCCATCAAAGTTACGATCTTCGCCTTTAGAGCAACTTTAATTGCTTAATTTAGGAAAATGCGACGCTTTAAAAGTCTTGTGCTTCATAAAATACTTGTTTGATTGATACCGGCTATTGATTAATACTTACAGGTTGCGTAGCCGTTATTTTGAAAATGAAACAAAATGGCGGAGGTCCACGCTTCAGGCGGAAATCTTCCAAACACTTTGCCAACTCAATGACTCTTTTTTTTATTTCGAAGCAACTAAAAATCTAATTTTACAGTCAATGGAAATATATGTGGACTATTCAGAAGGAATACTATTATACAAAATAGGCTTTGATCAAATAGGCCAAGACAGAATAGTTAACCTACCATTTTCTGTTCTATTTTTGAAATTGTGTTTTATTTGATTTTGTTTATTAGCTATTGGTGTCGATTCTGTCGTGCACAAACTAAACTTAATTTAGGCTATTGCTATCTTTTTCTGTCTAATAAAACGAGAAAGAGACGGACGTAATTTAGAGCTGTCAAATTTAGTTGGAACTAATATTTCTATACAAATGAAGGGTGCACGTAGAAACATGTCGACTAAAAACATGGTGAAGCGCAAGGCTTAAACTAGTTTGACATCTCTAACTTAGTTCATAGCTATAGCCGTCCTTTTCTCGCACTTCCTTTTAGTAAAAGATAGCAATAGCCTAAATTAAGTTTAGTTTGTGCACAACAGAATCGACACCATTGACGAGTTTTAGACTAATACAAAATAAAGAGCTGAACCTTCGACATTTGAAATTGATTGAATCCATTGATGAATGAATTTCGGTCGAATATAGACCATAGACGACCACTAGTAAATTTACTGGTCTCAACTACCCAATTGCCTCAATAACTTGGTCGCTCAGCTATAAAAAGTTGTGATGACGAAAGCCATTTTTTTCTTTTTTTAAATTCTCTGTCTTAGTTTTTGATTTTTTTGGTAAGTACTTTGTTTTTAATTATTAACAGGCTTTGTAAAATGTTTGCACATAAACATGGAAGAGGGAGGTCTTCTGCTACAGGTATTTCCATACTTAAAAGAAGGCCTCTACAATGTATCTGTGAAAACCTGTTGATTACGAAATAAACTTTTTATTATTTATTATTATTTTATTATTAACAGAAGATGAATCTAGAAGCCTCTAAAGTCTTAACCATCTTCCTTAGGTAAGAGAATTACAAAACATGGAAGAAGCTGATATCAAAAGCGCTAAATAATCTAGAAAATCTACTTCGAAAGCATAGTATGGAAAATGATGGAGCAAATGAGAATCTTATTGGGTATTCTTAATTTTAATCAGTATTTCAACAAACGAGTTGAGTTCTCTCTCTATTTTACCCTTTCTAGTTGTGGTATCTCTTACAAACACATTACACTGTAGCTAGAAATTATTAGCACATTATCCACACAGACGAAAAAGAAAAACCGGCCAAGTGCGAGTTGAACTCGCGTGGAGAGGGTTCCGTACAATGCCAGTCTTATATTGAGTTTCAAAATTTTAGGGTCAGTAGTTTCAGAGATAGGTGGGGGAGGGGGAACGGTAAAGTTTCGTCTTCTTCCATGAATAAAAATCAAAACTATTTATTTTACAATACCTAAAACAAAAACATATTTGAGATCCTCAAAACAAGCCCTTTCATTTAACATGACTATTTATGACACTTTGCAAAACTTTTTTAAATTTCCTAATTTAGCGCCGTAGCGGATCGGCTACGAGTGCTACGAAAAGCGTATGTGACGGTCACGCGAGTTTCATGATTTTGTTCACCCAAAAAGTGCTCAATGCGCCTAAAGAATTTTTCACTTCAAAAAACAGCAGTTTCCTAACTTCAATACCTACACTGTCAAAATATATGGAACAGCCGATTTAAATTACCGATGAAAAATGTCAGTGTGGGGTTTCAGAATGATGTACTGATTACGTGGTAACCGTTAATGCATCGGTGTCCCTTCCATTCTGAATAATTTAGATGTTGTGAGAATTACTTGTGATGTCAACACTGGGATAACAATGGTGAGTCTTGGGTTATGGACCCTTAGGAGACGAGCCTGCCTGCCTAGCCTATTCCCAACTATGTATGTTGGGATCAGCTGTCCAGTCTCACCGGACACAGCTGAATACATGGACAAAGCAAGTAATTAATATGCCTGAAAACGGTAACCCATCTTGAGCGAGCATTGTGGTTAATCTCATCTTATCTGTATCAGAAAAGGCCTTTGCACAGCAGTGGGATGTGGGACAGTAACTCCCACTGGAGCAGGCCACAAGCCAAATATAGGCTAAACAATGGTGGTTAAAAGTTTAAAAATGATAAAAAAACTCACAGCAAAACGGACATCATGTAGAAAAACATAGCTATCTGGGCTATTTCAACTAAACTGGTGTAAACAGGTCACCTGGCATGCTCCTTAGCTGCTGCCGTCAATGCTTGGCCAACAAGGACTTTGTCTCCGGACGCCATGTCGAATTTGAACTCTTTCGGAGCTTCAAATAGTAAAATTATCGTACTTCCCATATTAAATTGGCCGAATAACTCTCCCTTCTTCAATGGGACTTCGCCTAATTCAACCTCGTTGATCCGGTTCCGTCTGCCTTTTGTGTTTGTTCGTAATTCAGGATCGTTATAGATTTCTATAGAGCCGACGTTCGTTGCCCCTACGGCAGTCATGCTGAAGAAACCATATTTCCACTCGCCAACGTACACAGCACGTTCGTTGATTGTGAACAAGCCAGGTATTAATCTTGCTAGCCATGGATTCACAGAAAGAAGCTTACCAGAGAAATGTCTTCGGAATGTCGCTGTCCAATCACACGGTGAATGGAAGCGATGATAGTCTCCGGGAGCCAAGTAAATGATGCATTGATGTAGGATATTGTCTTTGTTTGTTAGTAAAGATTCATAATAATTATCTTCTTTCTTTTTCGACCATTTGTTTTGTCCAAGGAATTCCTCAAGGCTGTAGGTGACCCCTTTGACTTGCTCTATTTTATCCGTGTCTGCTGGCCCGCAATTCAAGACTACTCCATCGCAAGGAGACACACACGGTGAAGGTGCAATATATCTCGCCCCATCTCTTAGAGGTCTCGTAAAAAAAGCAGACAGACTTTTGTATAACCTTAAATCGGTATATTCAGCCTCATTTAGATTCACATTAAACATTTTAATGTACGTACCATAGACGAAGCTCCGTAAAGAGATCGGTAACTCAAGGGCAGCTAGCTTCCCCCAAATTCTGCTTGTAACACGGAAGGGAAACATTTCGTAGAAAAGAATTTCCACTTTAGACACTTCATAGTTAATTGATGCACGGATATAACACCAGCCTACGTAAATAGCACTGCCTAACGGCACCCATCTAGTAATAATAGAACGAAAATTCATCCATTTATTTTTCTGTAGCGTCTTTGTTTGTTGAGTGTGCAGCGTAGATGTTTGTCGAAAAGGTCTGTGAGGACGCAACTTTTGTCTAAACATAGGGTTTATAACAGGAAGACAACTTCGTATACGAGTCGGCGGGAACATTTCGACTGGTAAACGCACACGGCGGCGGCTTAAAAATAAATTGTTTACGTAAAATCACGCGAATTGATTATTTTGCGTGGTGAATGATGTACTGAAATACGTACCTACGAGCTACAACGGATATGAAAAATCAAATTAGACAAACAGTGATGACAATGTTATGTAATGTTGTATTTTTTCATTGATGCGAATTTAGTCCTTATTCGGAAAAACCGAATGCTTAAAATAGGGTAAAGATATTTTGCTAAAACATAATAATATGTAGGGCTATTGTACGGATGCGTTCATAAACTTAACTCATAAAATTTCGATTTACATTAAAATAAAATAAAAACTGTAGGTTTTTGTTATCCTTGGATGTGAAAACTTCCAAAAACAACCATTATACAAAAAAAATATGATGTACCTTTGTATTTTTATAACACAAAATATGATACAACTTTTCCTAAGTTTCAACCGAAGACATTCATGTCAAATAAACCAACTAAACCAAGGCTGCGTTCCGAATTAGGCTGTAATCGATTTGAGCGACCATAAAGTCGTACCGAATTACCGTGAGCGCGATAACGATGTACCTTGAATCGTCATAGATGACGTCATGACATGCTCCATCTTGCGATTACAGCGACCATGCTCCAAATAAATATCACTGTGAGCGCTGTCAAAAATGACATAAAGTGTTCACAGGTTGTGTTGTATAATTTGATTGAAAAAAAATTAAATGAGTTTCAAACCTATGAACATTATATTTCACTAACGTTGCATCTATGTAGTTTGTAATTCGTAGGATTTTTTTATGAGAAGATTTGCCGGGAGCAAAATAAGCTAATAAAAACGCTTTCGTCATCTTTTTCATCACTGGACGAATCGTCGTTTTCCATCACAAAATCCGAGTTATCAGAATAAATAGAGTCAACCAACATAACTTCCATTTTCAAAAATAGGTCTTGTGTATTGTTTTGGTTTGGGGTTATGTTTACTGTTATCGCGTTCACGAGAGTTCCGAATTGATGACAGCTCTTAGCTGTCATAATCGTGATATCTAAATCGGAACGCAAAATATCGATGTGAGCGCTGTGAGTGATTATAGCCTAATTCGGAACGCAGCCCAAGTGATTTTTTAGGGTTGAGGTTTTGATCGCCCTTTCCACAGATGTACATAAAACTTTGGTTAGAGTGTTTTTCCGATTTTTGACTCGCTATAACTGTTGGTGGTGTGTGTATCATTGTTATTTGTAATAGCCTATTAATACACGTGTGATAGTGGGTTGCTTATACCTTTTTATATATATTATATAGTTTTTTTAATAATACTTTAATAAAAAAAATATATATATCGGCTAATACCGGTTTTGTTGCGACACTGACGAAATGATGGCGGTTGGCTACCTCTGCAGTCCATCTTATTAATGACATTTAACTTTGTTGACGTTTTTAGCGTTTTCATATCTTTTTTCTTTTTACCATATTATTTTCCCGCGTTAATTATTATTTCTGATGTCCACAAGAAATGGAGATAAACGAAAAACCATCAGATGTGTTGATAAAGTGGCGTTTCGGCGATTATCACTCGAATATAAACATAATATACATGCTGGAAGCGGTTTTCGGGGATTCCAGAAGCTCCCCCTGGTTGTTCTGCCTCGATATGACATAAGTCTTTCCTTGCGGCAGTTGGAAACCCAAAATTCTCGTAAAAAACCTCGCATGAAACCGACGGGCCCTAGAGTAACGCCAGAAAACCGGTTTTCTAGAAAATGTTTCGTCGGTTTGGTGAGGCAGGACTTGGCTAAGCTGAAGGAGGAGTACCAGAGGGCCCAGGTGTCTCGCAGGCCCTCTGACTCTAGTTCTGACAGCGAAACAGACCCAAACATGGCTACTATAAAGTGTAAAATATGTGAAAAAAGATATTCCAGTGAGAAAAAGCTGCTCAAACATCAGGGAAATAAACATATGATTGTGTGCAAGCCACAGAAGCGTGTGTCCTTCTCTGATCATGTTATCATCCACGAGCTAAAAGAATACCATAAATGTAGAAAATGTCCTAAAATCTTTGAAGCATACCACCTTTTGAAATCCCACTCAAAATTACACCACAAGAAACGAAAATGCTATACATGCAACTATTGCAATAAAAGCTTCATTGATAGAACCTTTTTCAAAGTTCACATCAAGTTGCATTGTGATGTCTGTGGTCTATTTTTACCGAATAAAGTCAAATTCACTGATCATCGACGGAATGTATGTCGCATACTTAAACTGCATCCATGCAAGACTTGTGAGGAAGTGTACTTTAGTGTCATGGACCTGAAAGATCATAGTTACGAACACGCTGTTGCATGCCTCATTTGTGACATTTGCAAAGACCAGTTTGTGAATAAATGTGCATTGGCTCATCATATTGCGTTCCTACATTCGAATGATCGTCCGACAAGCTTATATGGAATGCGTAACTTGGGCAACGAGAGACTCTACCTATGTAACTTCTGCGAAGAAAGTTCGGTTGAACGAGATGCGTTAGAACGCCATGTGCAGTTACTACCCGACTTAACCAACAAAGCCATGACAGGATATAAAGATTACTATTTCTGTGATCAATGCTTCAAGAAGTTTGACACAGAAACTGATATGCTCCAACATAAGTGGACCCATTTTCTGATAACTAGTGATAACTCACAAGATAGGGAAAAAGTTGAGGAGAAAACGATGAAAACTACATATAAGATTGGTGAGCCCATACCAGACTTCATGCAACCAGTGTTGGTGTTGGAGAAGGTTAAAATTGCAGAGAAGGCAGTAAAGGATGTGTGTGATACTGTTGAATTCATTGATGCGAGGAATGATGAAGTAAAAGCAGGGACAATTAAGAAGCCGTTAGTTGATCCGAAGAGTAAAAAGACTATTCTATCTCAGCACAAATGCCAGGTTGGTATTTTGTTAAAGTATTTTTCCCTTTTATTTTATCCAGCTTGTCCTTCCATCTGTGATATCTGCTGGAACGCCTTCTGGCCGTGTCAGGGGTCCACATAGTGGCCAACAGCTCATTATGAGCATACAGCAGACATGGTCATCAATTTCTGTTTTACAGTTGCTTGAGCACACCTCTTAGACGCCCACACACCCCTTATTCACCCACACTCCCACTAGATACCATACGCACACCCCTAACTAGTTAGTTGTACTGTTAATTTCACTATTTTAATTTGTAAGTATTGTGTCGCTTATATGGTCACAATCATTGACCAAGGTCTGGTTTTTTTAATTCAGGGCTAATGTAGACATTATCCCTGGATCCTGATCAGAGGTCTTTGCCAGACAGTGCAATGACACAAGCTTACGGTACGAGTATTTTTCCATTTACCCCGACAATGTGATAGTTTATAGGAAAAGAAACAACAGTAATTAGCTATAATTGTTAAAACCTTAGCTCTTATGAGGGGAGAAGGAAACAAATAGTGGCTTGGCATGGCATGGCTTGACAGGTCCAAAGTGCCTTGTTCGTTTTGCTATTTTGGGATATTATTAAGATAAAAAAATGTCGACTCATCTGTGATTACAAGTAATAAATAAATTATTAAATTTCATCAATTTTACCTTTCTATTCTTTTAAGAAATGAATAAATTAAAATTCAGTTTTGTTTGTTTTTTCTTACTTTATGCGGTGCCATGCTGATAAAACTTTATCAACCATATTGTTTGCACTTGCGTGAAGGTTAGATTTTACTTTAGGTTAAAACATACTATTATACACATATATTATATTGAATAACATATCTAGAATAGAAGATGGCAGTTTGTTATTAAAGGTAATATACAAATGAATTATGAACCTTATGAGCTGCTAAAAAGCACCTAATTTGTGACTTTGTGCTTGTTTTTAGTGTTAATGTTGTAATATCACTGTGTTTACTGTACAGTGTATATTTTGCCTAACTAATATATGAACTGTTGGCAAGCCACCATGAGAATAATCTTTAAAAAAATATCTCAGAGAAACAAGAACAAATATGTTTTAGATATCAGTGGCTTTGCCCCACAGCAGAATACCATAGGACATAACACTGAAAATAACTAAAAATAGACTATCCATGCTGTATCAACCTCAGTGAATACTACAAATTAATTTAATACATAAGTTAGAGTTTTGACAGAAAAAGTACAAAAATAATGCAATATTTATTATGACACATTACAGCCACAGGCATAGTGAATCAGTAAAAAAACCTCTTTGACAGACTCAAAAAAGGGAGATTGAAAGGTTCCGAATTTCATTTGGGGTTGGAACCATAGGCTGTGTTTCCACCAGAGATGCGCGAGGATGCGTAGCGAGGGATGTGTGTGATGTGTAAAACTAACCAATAATATCGCTTCTCTTTCACAGCTGGAGCTTTTCTAGCTATGTGATTAGTTAGTTTCTAATCCTCGCTTCGCATCCTCCTCTCATCTCTGGTGGAAATGTACCCTTAAAGGCGTACGCTAAAACGGGTGCACACCTCAAACCTCCTTTTAAATTATCCTTAGAAACCCAGTCGCACGCGCCCGCGCCTTTTAGCGCTGCTCATACAATTTTTCAATACAGCCCGCGAGGCCGCAGGCGTACGGGCGTGTGCGCAATCACAGGTGCACTCTCTCTTCCCTCATTCTCATAAACTGATGGGACGGCATTCCGACACGAACGAAGACAGATCAGGCGCAGAGGTCCTATATTCGGATCTATCCGTCTCTCTCGCGCACGTCTGCAGATGAGTGCGAGTGAGAGACGCGGATAGACCCGAATATACGGACGAAGCGTTAGGGCCTCAGGACCAACGGCTTAATGTGCTTTCCGAAACGGAGTATGGGAGTTGGCGGTATGATACCACCGTGGGTATACCGCCAACTTTCATACTCCGGGGTCCAGGCTGCTACTGAGAAATTCCTGATGGGAAAGCCCAAAAGCAGTTTACCCTGAACCCATGGTCGCTTGTGACCGCGAAACCAATCGAGCAGGTCTTAATAGCCAAGTTCTATCTGTTACAGAATTGCGGCAAATTCTACTCATCGAACTTCTGCTTGAATCGCCACATTGAGACCCAACATTCAGACTATGAAAACCTGCGCTGCAAAGTCTGTGAAGAGACGTTTGTCTGGCCCTCTCTTCTACGCTCACACAAATGCATTCGTCTGAAACTCCCAGAAATGCCATTCGAAGATGCTCGTCCAGAAATACACTTCGACAATCTTCACGAGATCGCCCAAAATAGCTTCGATGATTTGAATATCGTGGAGAATGACGATTATTTGAATACTCTAGACTTTGAATTACCGGCTCCTATCGTGGAATTGACGGAAATTAACGGTTGCTTAAATCAGCCACAGGAGAAGTTTGCGCCGTTACAGAATTTGGGATATAAGTTGGTGATGCAAGAGGTACCAATTGAATTTTAAAATGCAGTATTGAAATGCAGTGGTTTTGCTAGACGTTTCAGTGTGTGTAGTGGTATCAAGATTTTTATCAAAGTAAGTCTTCTTAGTCATCTTTACAAAAGTTTGAGGAAGGAAAAGAATATGAGAAAATACTACTACCTACTTTTTTTTGCTTTTGTGTGATTGACAAAACATCAGAACTTTTATAAAAATGTGGGTAGTTGTAATATTTTTCTCATTCTTTCTTTTATTCACCTAAAAAAAAACTATGTTAAGATTTTAAACCCGTTTTCAGAGTAACAATTAATAGCAAAAAGTACATAAACATAAGTTCACACCTTATTCCCATGGGGTAGGCAGTCATGACTCTATATTTTAATATATTAAGTAAAATAATTTACATAGCATAAACCATGAACCTTATAAATGAATGTGTATTTATTAAATAATAACAATACCAGCCTATTTATATCGCACTGCTGGGCAAAGACCTCTTGCCCTACAGAGTAGGCATTAGCATTGATCACCATCTTATTCGAAGCGAGTTTGCGATTTCAGACTTAAATACAGGGTAGTAGGGAAAGTATTCAGTACATCAATCAGTATGGCTATTACGATCTTTTTGATCTCCAGTGACTATCAAGCTTCGGTTGTACACCGAACTTTGATGACAACCGAGAATATCATAATATTGGTATTATGTATTACACAGAGTGGATATCACTTTACGGTGAGCTCGGGTACGGTGTAACGTCGTTCACGAAAGCCACTTCAAACTCAGTTGTCATCAATTTGATGTCCACTATGCTTACATAATCGCAATATTAGAAGAATCGATACGAAAGCGTCTGTCAAAATGAGTTACGGTGACTATCAGCCACGATGGGCACCGATGACGTCATATTTGATTGCGACTGGTCATACATAATACGAAACTAACCTTTTGACAGTTATTTGATGGACACTGAGCCCAGTTACCATAATTTCGAGCTGTCAACAGAGATACGTAATAGGCCTGCTGACCCCCCACACAGTTATTAACAACAAAAAAAACCGGCCAAGAGCGAGTCGGGCCACGCTCAGTGTAGGGTTCCGTAGTTTCCCGTCCGTCACAACAAGTGTTCCCACTTATGAGTTTAAAGGTCCATTTATCCATTACGTAAAAATGCTTGCATATACGAATATACTACAAACTTAGTCCAGAAATTATTTTGTACAACTTTTTGTCTTTTTTGTACAAAAACTGTTGTTTCCATCAAGCTCAAAATAATTTTCCTAGAAAGTCCTTAAAAAGTTCTACTTTTCAGATTGTTTTCATATTTTCGAAACTTATGGTTCAAAAGTTAGAGGGGGGGGGACACATTGTTTTTTACTTTTGGAGCGATTATTTCCGAAATTATTGACATTATCAAAAAATGATTTTAGAAAACCCCTATTCATTTTTAAATACCTTTCCAACAATATATCACACGTTAGGGTTGAAATTAAAAAAAAATCACTTCCCACTTTACATATAGGGGGGCTACCCTAATAAAACATTTTTTTCCAATTTTTATTTTACCACTTTGTTGGCGTGATTGATATACATATTGGTACCAAATTTCAGCTTTCTAGTGCTAACGGTCACAGAGATTAAGCGAGGACGGACGGACAGACACGGTGAAACAGCTGTTTCCTATAAAATAGGGATAATTCTAAAACTAAAATACTATTCTGTTTAGTCCACAATCTAACTGACAGATTATCGAAAAATATTGGAAACTTACGTGTTTTTAGGGTTCCGTACCCAAAGAGTAAAAACGGGACCCTATTACTAAGACTCACTGTCGTCCGTCTGTCTGTCACCAAGCTGTATCTCATGAACCGTCATAGCTAGACAGTTGAAATTTTCACAGATGATGTTTTTCTGTTGTCGCTATAACAATAAATACAAAAAAAGGAATAAATTAAAAATTTAAGGGGGGCTCCCATACAACAAACGTGTTTTTTTTTGGCGTTTTGTCTAATGTTGTATAGATAATGATACGGAACCCTTCGTGCGCGAGTCCGACTCGCACTTGGCAGGTGTTTTGTTTTATCAAGTTGATAAAAAATGACGGAGACAAAACGCGTCAAAGGTGAGTGACGTCACACGAGTTTTCGACGCATTGTATCGTCTTTTGTTTACGTGAAAAAAGAAAAAAACCGGCCAAGTGCGAGTCGGACTCGCACACGAAGGGTTCCGTACCATTGACTATATTTAGTATTTGTTGTTATAGCGGCAACATAAATACATCATCTGTGAAAATTTCAACTGTCTAGCTGTCACGGTTCATGAGATACAGCCTGGTGACAGACAGACGGACAGACAGCGAAGTCTTAGTAATAGGGTTCCGTTTTTACCCGTTGGGTACGGAACCCTAAAAATATGTGTCCATTATTTTTGGAGATTTGTCTAACGAACTAATTGTTTTTTTTTTGTCTAGATGACAAAGAAAATATTAATTAGTCCGTCTGTACTGAATACCGTTTTAGCGTCGGTGCTTCTACCTTGTATGTATGTATTTTGTTGATAAGTCCAGGCTCCTTCACAATGTTTGTATACCCCTAAATGTTAAAATATAAGTACGTATGTTAAATATTATTAAATATAAGTATGTATGTTAAATATTATTAAATATAAGTATGTATGATAAATATTATTAAATATAAGTATCTATGATAAATATTATTAAATATACTTAAGTATATTTAATAATATATATCATACAAATATTAAATACAATACAAATATTTAATACAAATGATAAATAATGTATAATAATATATAATAATGTATACTTAAGTATATTTAATAATATTTATCATACATACTTACGTATGATAAATATTATTAAATATAAGTATGTGTGATACTGATATATCAATGTACATGGTCTAGCTAGCCCTTAAACTAAAGGATAAATGTATGTACATAATTATTATCCACTAGGTTAATACTAGTAGGTTCTTTAATAGTCATATGGTGTTAAAAGTCGATTTAAAACGATTCGGTATGTAATTTTTTTTTCGGATATTTTTTATAATAATATTTTGTAGATTTATTTTAATATTTTTGTATTCCAAGCTGTAGTTAAATTTTAATAAATTTCTAAACTTTGCTCGTGATTACGTTAGAGATAGGGCTGAAGAGTTTAATGTCTTGGCCACGTATAGTGAAAAAATGGTTCCGTACAATGCTAAAGTCTTATATTGAGTTTACCACTTTATTTTCAATTGATAGTATTCTTATAGGTTTCCCTGTTATCTACAAGCAGCGAACAATAATATTATTTTGTATCTTTTCCAAAATTTTAGGCTCAGTAGTTTCAGAGATCTGGGCGGAGTGGAGTGGTCAATTTTCGTCTTCTTTCATGAATAAAATCAAAACTATTTATTTTACAAAAATATTTGAGATCCTCATACCGAACCCTTTCGTTTGATAGATGACACAGTAAGGTTTGCAAAACTTTTTTTTTTATTATTTCCTAATTTGTCTCCCGAAAATGACCATTATTAAAAAAAAAAGACTGCACATCTGAGTTTGGGTCATAGGATTACACCAGTAAGCAGTAGCTTCGGAGCAAAATGTGCTGTAACAGATGGACGGACAGACAGACAGACTCACGATTGATACGATACGGGTTACGTTTTTTTTTTAATCAGCCCAACGTGTGACGTCATTTAAGGCGCGATTTTCCACTGACGTTTCTCACAACGCTTCAGTATATATCAATAGATGGCGCTGATCAGCTTTGGGAATACTTTTTAAGCGGCGTTCTAGTAAAATCCAATGAAAAAAGAATTTACTACGTATTATACTATAGGTCAATGGTAAAATCTTTTAGCAGGGCAAAAAAAAACTCCTAGACGACACATGTCAAACTCATTGTATAGTAAAATTTCTTTATTATTCATTGTTGTATATAAAGTGAAAACTGTAAAGAAACTTTTTTCTGTCAAAGATGTTTAACCTAAAAAGTCTACTGTTCTTTTGCATCACTGACTAAACTGATTTTTGCATGGTTTTTGCTATTGTTCTTCTGAGTGTTTTTGCGTTACGTCTAAACTCCTGGTGCGTCGAGTCGAGCTTAGGTTCCTCCGTACTTCAGTTAAGGCTTTGTGGACGTAACAACGAGACATTTTATTATTCCCAAGGTTGATCAGCGCCATCTAGTTCGTTCATAAAAAGCACTGGAAAATTCCCCATTAAGCAAGTCTTCCATGCAAGTATGACGTCGCATTTGCGTAAAAGTTGCTCGCATTGGAAACATGTTTTCTAGAGTGTGCAAATTGCATGGATGTTTTACTTGCATACAAGTGGAAATTTTCAATAATTGAGTAGAACACGTCACTCGTTCACAATTCGTAACGTGCAACTAACGTTAGCGTGTCACTTTTATAAAAAAATTACAAGTTCAAACTATATAATGCAAGTTGTAGTTTGTATGCAGGTTTGTTCAAGTTGTATGCAACTTGCATACAAGTAACTTGCCTAATGGAATCGCGCCTTTAGAGGTGAAATGAAGTCAAGTGGTTTCAAGTATTTTTGTTAAAATAAATGCCATTTTTAGGAGCTCATAATAGCAAAATAAGGTTTATAAACTTCAAATCTCTAAATGGTTTCGGAATCAGCATACTGCTGTGCAGACCATATGTTATTTTTTTCGAATTATAAATAGGTAAAAAAACTGAGGCATATAATTTATTTTTTTCTATTGTTTTAGAATTAGGCATTTTTAAAAGAGGTCCTATTAGGTATTTTAAATACAACAAAACAAAATTTTACCTTTGACCACAGTTCGTTTTTTGCTGGTTTCAAGGTTATCAAAATGTTATACCATGATATTTTAAAAAGTTTTTAAAATTAATAAATTTTTTAAAAGTTTCTAGGTTTTATCGAAGTACATAAATTGTTGTAGGTAGTAATCTTGTTTTTAAATGCTTGTAAAACATTTATTGGTTCTGATATGTAATCAAAGTAACATATAGATAACACTAGTGTAAATATTTTTGTTTACACACATAATTTAGTCATTCTTGTGGACCCGTTCACCAATTAAAATTATTTGAATTGGGCTGAGAATCAGCATTTTTTTAATGTCATAATTATAACAGACAGTTCGCCAAAACGCCCTTTGCCAGTTCTTAGTGGGTCGCGACACATCTGCGGAACTTACGGCGCCGTAACTTCAGCAACTGAATTATCGGTCGTAGTATTCGGTTGGCATGACAAACCAAACGCCCCGAACAGTCGGAAACGCGACTGCGCGCGGTGGCGGTTCGCGAGTTCACCGCGTTACGTTATGGAAAATTACGTGGCGTCGTCGTCGGTCGGTATCTTTGTGGTATGCGGTTGTGACGTGTTGAATTACCCAGCAAAATGATTTCATTACAATATTGGCCATCATGGGGAGCTTAGAAAAAGAAAAATGCAACGAGCACTTTTGGCTTTTGGCGCCAACCGCGCCGTCCGCGTCAGAGTACCACCGTACCTTCAACTACGCGCGCCGAACTTTCGGTCGCGTGATGTGTCGCTTGCTATGCAAAATACATTGAATGCGATTTAGCTAAAATAGTCGCTCGAAGGAAGGTTCGGCGCTACGCCGAACGCGACGTATTTTCGGCTGATTTGTCATGGGAACATGAAATCACTGCGAGCTTATTCAACCGAACGTCCGGCGCCGTAGGTTCCGCAGATGTGGTGCGACCCTAATTAGGAGAGAAGAAGTGGCGGAACAAACTCCCCAGCAACACATCCATCTGCTACCCAGTACCCATTTTTGGCTTACTATAAAGTGAGGGTAGTTCTGCCGAAATGTACCAACCCACATAAAATTTAAATATTCTCCCATTTTTAACAAACTTAAAAAAAAAACTTCTGCAATAAAACCGACTTCCAAAAAAAAACTAAAAACGTCTAACATAACTTTACTTTCAGAAGTCGGTGGCAAAAAAGTAAATGAATAAAAAAAAAACAATAAAAAAGAATCATCTAAAGTAAAGTTTAGACTTTTTAGTGTTTTTTTGGAAATCAGTTTTTTTGCAGTAAGTTTTTTTTCAAGTTTGTTAAAAATGGGATGTTTTCTCATTAATTTTAAAAGTCAATGACAAAAAGGCATGGAGCAATGGTGCCTTTTTATTTTTTCGCGGCCACTAACCAAACTATGTTGGATAACTAAATTCATAAGGCACTGTGTGTTGGCTCTTAGCAAAATAGAAGAAAATTAAGTTATTTCACACATAATATATTTAAACATAGGTAAGCGTTTATATAGCAAATATAAATTTTATTACACCTACATTGTATAATATGTAAAGGGTGTCATTTTCTAGAATGGTACATACTGATTATGTATAAGTTAACATTAATTATATTACTGAAGTAAGAAGTTTTTTGTTTATTTTGAGTTAAGTTATATGAAGATTTGACATGGTTTCATGAAACTAATTATTTTTTTTAGTTTATGGTTGTGTTCCTTGAAGGATATGACATCATACTGGGCGTAAATGTGCCCATAACGAAGCCGAAAGGCACTTGTTTTCCTCGTCATTGCGATCATTTTTTTGTTCTACACCATACCTGGGAACCTTCTAGTTACGGAGATATTGAGGGTCAAAGTTTCCAACTTTTTTTTCACAAGTTCTTAACATTAGAACTTTACTTGAATTACCTGCATGACCTCCGTACTATTCAATGCATGCATCAGCACAATGTGTTGAGTGTACATTGAGTTTGAGTTCTACCGTAAAACGTGATTTTGTATTAAAAAAAGTCGTTTCCCAGTAATCATTTTTGAGTAATGCTTGGTTGACGGCTTCGTTTACGGTCCGTTTATACCTTGTATTGACATTTAAAAGTTACAATTTATGTTGATTTGTTTTTTTTTAGTTTATTATTATGGCATTGATGTAAATATCTCTGTTTTATAGGCTACATATAAAGGTGTCTGTTTCAACTGTTTACATACGGTCGTGAAGCCAGAAAAGTTTATATAAAAACAATGGGCTTTTTTTTGTTGAATTTTTGTATGCAACTGCGAATGTCTTCAGCGTCGTGTTGGAAAATGATGTAATATTTTGTCATTTGTGTGTTTTTGTGTAAAATGTTCTCAACAGTCGGTTCACAAAAAAAAATAGCTTAACTTTCGGAAGTTGGTGGCAAAAAAGTTATGAAACAAACTTAGTCACCGACTTCCGATAGTAAAGTTATACTAGTTTTTTTGAAGTCGGTTTTTTTTAATGTTTTTTATTTATAGTTCTGATCGACGGAAAAGGATAGGAGTATGGAACACTTAGAAATCTTTTGACTATGATGTAATGTCATTTTGAATATAAATAATATTTTCGATCCTTGACTGTCCAACTATTTTGTTATTATTAATTATTATTTACCTACTTTTCTATTTAACCACAGGCCTACAGCTCAATAGGCGAAACGACAAAAAAGTCTAATTAGTCCGTCAGATAGATTTCCAAAAAATATTGGACACATATTTTTTTCTTTTTTCACGTAAACAAAAAATGAAAACGATTACAGTGCGTCGAAAACTCGTGTGACGTCACATTTCGGTACATTTTTTACCATAAAGTGACGTCACAAGCCCCTTCTTATAATCTTTGATGCGTTTTATCGTCGTCGTTTTTATTAATTTGATAAAACAAAATCACGTATCCAATATGTTTCGATAATCTAACTGACGGACTTTATCAGAATCATATATTTCTTAGTCAGTCGTCATCTCTATTGAGATAGAACCTGTGGACCTAAAATGGCTGCTTTATCAGAATCATAATATGACACACGTTATAAATTTAAAATTCTTAAAATGGACTATGTTCATAACAAAAAAGTCCATTTTAAGAATTTTAAATTTTTAACATGATTCATATTGTTATAGCAGCCATTTTAGGCCCCCTGAGTTAACTGCGCGTGGGAGGGGTATGCTCTCTTGTCGCAAAAGCTGTCATTTGCCAGCTGACAGCTGTCAAGAGCCCCCCCCCCCCCCCGCTCAAATACCTCAGGCAATGTTTTGAGATGGTTTTTCAAATATAGTAATTTTAAGTTTAATTTATATTATCCCGCATTTTGCTTAAAACATTGAACACAGCTGATAAAGCAAGCTTTGGATGGAAGTACAGAATAAAATAATGTATATAATTTGGTTTTTGTTTTATTTTATGAAACACTTGCGGACGTCACGCGGTTTCATCCGCGTAGTTCCCGTTTCCGTGGGAGTACGGGGATAAAATATAGCATTTGTTATAAGGGTGAATGTAGCTTTCTAATGGTGAAAGAATTAAAAGAAGAAATAAAACACACAAAAATAAATCTTTTCTCTTTAAAATATTAGTGTAGATAATTTTACACATCCTTTTGAAATAGGACTGACAGAAATGCCAACTTAGACTTATGGGGTCGGCTTCCAGACGCCAGTTCAACTAAATACCAGTTATTTAAATGGAGCGACTGCTTAACTGACCACAACCCAGTCACTCACAACCACGGAACAGAAAAAACAGTGGAAGTGCAATGCACCAAAATTACTACAGGAACCGCTGTCGCCAAACTCACACAAATAAACCGATAATCATATACTGCACTACAAAGAAACAATTCGTTTGATTTGTAGTTTTAAGTTTAGTCAAAATTAGCATACATCACAGATTTGGAAATAAACCCTGACGTTCTACAAATAAGATTTATTTTGCTATAACGGCAAAACGTTTTTACGGTCTATAGTCACACTAAGATTCGATTGACGATTCAATTCCGCTACTCGACCATAGATGGCGCTATTCTCAAGGGTAGCAATTATCAACTTAATTGCGTTAAACATACGGTTGACATTTGCGTGATCGATCGAATTCTGCTGCTACTCGGTCAAGGCCGCACCACGTAGCACATTGAAATTCTTTATCGATATCGATAGATACCCGATATTTTGTTCAATTAGCATAAATAAGATTTGTTAGGAGTACATTTATTTATTTGGTACAAAAACCGCTGTTCATTTTAAACCATTAATTAATAGACACACAGACAGACAAACAGACAGGTAAATTTAAAATTAAATAAAAGTGCTGTATGTATGCATGAATACTTGTATATTCAAATTTTACATAAAGACTGCAACGTAATGCAAATAGTAAAGTTCAGATCATATCGTGCTTGATTTGGTTGGCATCCAATTAACTCTACCCGTTGCATCTAACCATTTCTCTTTGATGCTTGCGTCTTTGGGAAATCTAAAAATATTTTAATTAGTGATCAATGCAACGTCTCAATCATTAATCAATTATAATAATTATGTTACTATTTAAAACATTGATTATATTTTTGCTTCATCGCATTTATGCGACCTTAAATTGGGACACGAAATTTACTTAAAAATAAATTTCGGGTATGAATGAAGGCGACCTTATACTTGTATTGTCATGTAAAACTAAATAAATAATGAAACAACATTGTTTAGGTGTTCCTTGTATCGATATCAATCGAAAAATTCAATATTCGACTTGACCACATCACTACTTGAGTAGCGAAGTGCTTTCGACAATAAAAATCAATCCAAAATAAACTTTCTCTTAATTGCATAAGGTTGATTTTGACTAACTGTTCTATTAAATATTAGTAAATTGAAACAAAACAAGACTTTTATTAGAAAACAAAGAAAATCGTACTTTCCGATGATACGGAATACCTCCATTTTTAAGATTTTTTCTCCTACTATCATTTTTGCACTCTAAAACGGAACAATACGGCATAGCTAGGTAGATATGAATTTGTCGCGAGACTAGCAACTCGACGCGATGTCAGAACGCGACTGAGATCGGTTAAGCGTAACAACGCATAATTGTGACACGCGTGCCACGCCTACTTAGCACTTCCACTGTTTTTTCTGTTCCGTGCTCACAACAGTTAACCTTTTGCACGCCACTGTCACATATACGTGACGAGCAAGCGCAAACGACACAAATATGTGTCAAAATGGTGGGTGAAATTACGGCTTGGCTTTAAGAGCACGCGCGTATGTTTATGTTCTGACGTTAAAGGTTAAATAAAAAAGTACCTTTGTTAAAAAAAAAAAAACACGACTGCGGCAAAAAAACTGAAAAGGAAAAAACCAGCACAGCAACCATTTTAACAGTTAACTTAAACTACAACAAGTCCAACATAAAAGTTGGAAGCGCCTCGGGCCCACATTATGACGCCCAAAATACCCACTATTTTTTTTTAATACCTTGTGACCAGTAAGACGAATCTAACGCTAACGACGTATAGTTCCTCCTTCTAAGAGTTACGCTTACGAGGGAACAAAGAAAAACATACATAGGTACAGATTAAACACATAATCCTTCTTTTGGGCTTCGCCGCAGTCGGTTTAAAAGGAAAGCGCTTGAAACCGTGATCTTTGTAGTGATTTAGTGAACAAGCCTGCCACACTGTTCCTATAGCTATAGTGCGCGCGGAACTAGTTGGCCGCGCCTTGGGTATGTGAGCGGTGGGACGGAGAGGCGGGGCGCGTGCTGTCATTACTCAGTGCGGCGCCGCCGCCGCCGTACTTCGCGACGGCAACACGCGTCGAAGTTCCTGCTAATTTAGACAAAACGCACATGAGATTGCCCCGAAATTGCCCCTGTCGCACCTAAGGAGCGGCCAAATAGTTCCGCGCGCACTATAACCTCCGCAACCTCGGCAACTCTTGCGTCTACACCTACAATGGCGACCACCAAATGGTAGTGATAAATTGTAATAGCCCTCGTAATAATAATTTCTTCTATGTTTCAAGTTTGGGAAAGGAATCAAGTGGTCTGTCTGTTTGTTCCGGGTAATCTCCGAAACGGCTGGACCAATTGTACTGGCTGATGATATAGGAAGTAACTGCTACTTTTATTTTGAGAAAAAAGAATTGGGGTTCTGTGCAAAAAAATAAATAAACCTGTAGCTCTTCGATACCCGCAATTAGAGAGGTTTTCTTTTTGAGGTATTAAAAAAAAACTTAGTTTCCAAGAATTCTATAGATGGCGTTGAACTTGCTATGATAGTTAGTGCCAAAGACAAAATGCTTGGAAAAAAAAAACATTGTGTCACGTCACGTCACATAGGTACTCTCGTTGACTGACACTTTCATAGAAATGACTTTTTCTGCCTTTTTAGGGTTCCGTACCCAAAGGGTAAAAACGGAACCCTATTACTAAGACTTCGCTGTCTGTCCGTCTGTCCGTCTGTCCGTCTGTCTGTCACCAGGCTGTATCTCATGAACCGTGACAGCTAGACAGTTGAAATTTTCACAGATGATGTATTTCTATTGCCGCTATAACAACAAATACTAAAAACAGAATAAAATTAATATTTAAGGGGGGCTCCCATACAACAAACGTGATTTTTTATAATAATTGGTACGGAACCCTTCGTGCGCGAGTCCGACTCGCACTTGGCCGGTTTTTTTTGTTTCCTACACCTTTATGAACTTGGAGGGTTGTATTGATAATTTTGATGATTATAATTCTGTAACATATGAACATGTACATACGTCTTACAGCCGCGAATAATATTTTAATCAACATACAACCTAGCACTGGCCTGCAAATTGCAAAAAAAAACCGGCCAAGTGCGAGTCGGACTCGCGCACGAAGGGTTCCGTACCATTATTATCAAAAAAAGGGCAAAAAAAACACGTTTGTTGTATGGGAGCCCCCCTTAAATGTTAATTTTATTCTGTTTTTAGTATTTGTTGTTATAGCGGCAACAGAAATACATCATCTGTGAAAATTTCAACTGTCTAGCTGTCACGGTTCATGAGATACAGCCTGGTGACAGACAGACGGACAGACGGACAGATGGACAGACGGACAGACAGCGAAGTCTTAGTAATAGGGTTCCGTTTTTACCCTTTGGGTACGGAACCCTAAAAACGTAAGAATTTCGCGGGCTACCCTGGAGCATCAGCCTTAACCTTCCGAATATAACCTAGCTTTCTCGCGCTTTGTTAAAATCAGTTTTTTTAGGTTCCGTTCCGTGCATTATCATACTAACTCCTAGCGCCATCTATCCAGCGACTAGGGAAGAGCTAAAAAGAAAATCCCTTGGGGCACGGCGGCCTGGGGGCATACGGGAAATCAAATTGAATCGAATTTTGTTAGCAATACCTGTCTGTCTGGGTTGAAAGTAATATACCAACAGATTTTGTTAGGTCAATTTTGGGAAATAGGGAAGTGTAACCCACTCGGGAAATAAAGATGATTTTAAAATATCTATTCAACGACACCCCACTTTACATAGTTCATCAACTTTTTTCTTTTTTCTTTTTGACAATAAGGCGTCTGGTTGCCGCTGTGGTGAATTTTGATTACTGCTATGTCTTTAGTGACACTCGCAAGGTTAAGACGAATCGATTGACGTAAGAATTATCAAAATCGGCCTACGCATTTGGTCTCTTTATCGCCACATAGAAACAAACATACATACATAGACTGATAATAAACACATTACCCTCCTTTGCGTCGCACAGTCGGGTAAATAGGTAAATAATCGACACCCACTTCCTCCTACTAGTAGGTGGAGCGGCGCATGACCGATTCGTTGCACAAATAAACAAATAACTCACAAACCGAACATTGAAAACCGGTAATTTAGTTTATTTAGTTATCTGTGGCTTTAGTGCGAAATGGGGCAAGCAAGTGGGCTCAGCACTAGTGTTTAGCTGTCAAACGCCATTATTGTGACTTTGTGTGAGTTGAGAGAAGAGTAGAAGAGTTAAAAATATTAAAATATATCACAAAATAGACAGTAAATAGTAAATTTCTCATTCCCAAAACGATTATTAAGTTTCGTATTATCACTGTCGTGACAATAAACCCAAACTTATGCGGTATTAAACCGTAATTACTCATATCCTGTGTTACACATATCCGTTCGGTTTTTACGTGTTTTACGATTGATAGAAACATGTCTGTGAGTGAAAAAGTATCCTTATCCGATGCCTTGAGCAATGTGGATGTGTTGGATGAGCTTACATTGCCCGGTAAGTACTTTTTTCATGTTTAATTATTTAATTAGTTTGCCATTGATACAAGCTAGGTGGGGCCCTATAAATTGTCATGGGACTTCCTATGTGATACATTATAGGTATTTAGAACAGTTATGCAAGTTGTTGAAGCACATTTTGATTGTAAATATCGTTTAATTTGGGTTGTAAAACTAAAAGGTTTGATTTATAATGGATTGTTTATATAAATAAAAAGTAAACAACTTTTTTAATTGATAAAGTAGTTAAAATCGGTTAAGGCTAAGCATTGATGACTCATTCAGTTATATATTATGATTAACTGAACTTAACAAGACCAAGTTGCTTTGCAGTCTGTGAGAAAACTCAAACTCAAAGCATTTTTTTCAAATAGACCAGTTACAGGCAATTTTGAGTAGTCAGAAATAAGAAGAAGCTAAAACCTGCCACAAGGCATAATAACTGTAATACAAATACATTCAAATATTAACAAGTGATAGACGGGACAAGAGGAAAAAAATTATATACTTAGTAACAAGTCATTATGTCTTGTGTTAAACATAAAAAAAAACTGCAGAAAATAATATACCCTGTAATAGTACAATAATTTGTGTTCAATTCAAATTAGTGCTTGTTGATGTGATTAGCTGAAACAACACATCTTCCGGTTCTCTAGTAAACAACATCAACAATCAAAATGTCAGAACTTCTGACATTTTGATTGTTGATGTCGTTTGCTAGAGAACCGGAAGATGTGTTGAAGTTGAAAATCTTTGGTGGTTCTCTTCTCTTGACTCAGAACCGCCAAAGATTTTCAACTTCAACGACAATATGATACTCTTTGGTATGACTGGTTGTCAGACTTTCAGACTACCGACTACCTGTAATTACTGTCAAAGGTCTACAACTGACTGTTAAAATAACTCCATTACATCTCCCCTATTACAGATGAACAACCCTGTATCGAGGCGGCACCATGCTCCATTCTGTACCAAGCCAACTTTGACACCAACTTCGAGGACCGCAATGGCTTCGTCACCGGTATCGCCAAGTATATTGAAGAGGCTACGGTTCATGCTAACTTGGTAAGGAGATTTTGTACTTATGGCTGTTTAACCAATTCTATATAAGTTCCAGTTTAACTTACTCAACTGATTATTTTAATCTTGCTGGTAGTTGAAGTCTATTCAGCCCCTGAAAAAATTTGAAACTTTGGAAGTGTTAGTACTCTTGGCCCCAATCTTGTATACCAGCCATGTCAAACGCAAAATGATTGGTGGGTGGGCTTAATGCATATAAATCATAGAATCAGGGGGCCACGAAACCTAAACATAGAGAAGAATAAAACTCATGGCATAGGTAAAGTGATACCGGATCAGACAGTATAAAAAACGTTTATTTAGTACTAAAAGTAAAAGTATAGATAAAAGAATTACAATTTCCTACATATTTGACATCTTTTGTCTATTACTATTACTATTAGAAAGTAATTCTATCTGCGCTAAATAATATTTTTCACACCACCTGCTCGAAAATGTCAAAAGTGAGTCATTAGTGGCCGGGGGCACAGCCGGTCAATAATGTTGTACTGGATTTCATTATGACCCGCTGGTCAATAATGTGATTTGAATTTGGAATCACATGCTCAGCTAAATTGGCAGTATAGTACTAACACACACCCTTTGGTGCCAGAAAGAGGAAAGCTATTCTCGATACCCTTACTACGCGTGGATGATATCCTCGATTTCCTACAAAATCATAACGACTGCTTCTTCATATCGTTGCCATGTTTCTGAAGACATAATATTGTAAGAATAATTAGATAACTACGAACCATTTTTTAAAAGGAATAACATTAAAACTGGCATTAATAATAACAAATACCGTACCGCGCCGTAATACCGTAATAGTAATTGGCTGTAACATTAGTTAATCTTACTGTTTGTTTATTTAATAAATACTTTGTTTCTCGTACTATGGCTATTATTTTCTCACAGTAGGTGTAAAAAGTAGAGTATCCTCCTCTGGGCTAAAGGTGTCTTTGCCTTGGGCTAGCTTGAATCCCTCGCTGCATTCAGGATTCTTGTATTACCTCCCTCGCTTCGCTCGTGAGTTAAACTCTTAACTCCATCGCTGCGCTTCATTGCGCTCGAGATTCAATATGATGCCCGTGACATAAGACACAACTTTTAGCCCCTCGGTGCATAATCTACTATTAAACTGCATCCAAGTGTGCGTCGATCAATCGCGATCATGCAGAAGATTGGTTTCCTATCATTAGTGAAAATAATTAATTGTTCACACTTACATGTAGGTGCTTCCAAACATTGAATTTATTCTTTTTTTTAATTGAAAAATATTATTGACACACGCTCGCTGGCCGCAACAGGAGGCTGTTAAAATTGTGAAACGTGTAAATGGCAGCATGCGATCCATTGGTTTCTTTATGAAGTGGCCGGACAAATTGGTCAGAAAGATCTGTATGCTTGTTGAAAGTGTGTCTTAGGATTTATCTAAACTAATATTCTAAAGAGGAAAGATTTAATTTATTTGTTTGTTTGTTACAATTTAACTCAAGAACTGTTCAACCGATTTTAAAAATTCTTTCACCATTAGAAAGCTACATCTTTACCGAGTAACATAGGCTATAAATCATATTGATATCATGTAAATTAGACGAGCTATCACAATTTTCGTGGCGGCCTAAGTGCTAGTAGTATTATAGGATTCTGAAAAGACAACTGCCAACCTTCAGGCTGCGGTTCCACTGAGACGGAGCGGAGCGCGATTCACCATTCACATGGCTTGAAATCCACAACTCTTCTCCACTCCTGCCATGTGATTGATGAATCGCGCTCCGCTCCGCCTCATCATCACTAACTCCCCTCCCTCCTTCCAGAACGAGCTCCTAGAAGAAGGCAACGCGCACGCCGTGATGCTGTACACCTGGCGCTGCTGCAGCCGCGCCATCCCTCAGCCGCGCTCCAACGAGCAACCGGATAGGGTGCATATCTATGAGAGGACCGTCCAGGTGTTGGCGCCCGAAGTCGATAAGCTGCTGCAGTTCATGTATTTTCAGGTAAGCTTCAAAATACACATGTCTTTAATCTCTAAAAGGTTAGATAAATCTGTACCTAACATCATCTGCCTAGCATATTCTCAACTGTGTTGGAGTCGGTTTCCAGTCTAACCAGATGCAGCTGAATATCAGTATTTTACATGGAGCGACTGCCTATCTGACCTCCTTAACCCAGTTAGTACTGAATACGATATCCCTTGGTAAGACTGGTTGTCAGACTTTCAGGCCACTGACTACCTGTGACGGCTGTCTACAAATGATAGCCGAGACCAACGGCTTAACGTGCTTTCCGAGGCACGGAGGAACCTGGGTATGTAATGGTCGGTCACCCATCCACGGACCAACCTAGGCAAGCGGGCTGGGATACTACCTCTAGACCTCCGCATACAAGAGGCAGCCGCACTGTATGAGGCAAGGAGAGGGTCGTCCCAGTTTATACCAGGAGACCGGGAGATTGAGGGTATGGTGAGATTTGCAGAGACATCTCATCCTGCCAAACAAATGGCTTTGGAGTTTATCTGCCTGGCAGACCAACAGCTTGTAGATAGTTACAACGTGCAGGCAGTGCGAATATTCACTGACGGCAGCAGGATTGAGGGAAAGGTCGGAGCCGCATTATCCCTGTGGGATAATGAGGGTGAAGTCCAGAACCTCAAGCTTAGCCTCGCCGCGTACTGCACGGTCTACCAGGCGGAGCTTCTGGCCATTTGCAAGGCAACGGACGTGATCCTTAAGCGCAAAGAGACGAGCTACGGCTTGTACAGCGACTCAATGTCAGCATTGCAGACGCTGGCAAGCCATGGCTCTCTCCACCCTCTGGCAGTCCGCGCACGAGCAAATCTTGCTAAGGCCTTGGACCAGAACAAAGCTGTAACTTTCTTTTGGGTCAAGGCCCACGCGGGATTGCCGGGGAATGAGCGTGTTAGCATTTTGAAAATATAACTATGGAGATATGTAACTGGATGTATTTAAACATTTAATGTTCGTTACTTATTAGGTATAAAATATAAACAATGAGATTCACTTCATAATAACATTATATTTACCTTGTAGTATATAACAATTAACCCTAGTAGTGTATATTACACAACGTTATGTGTAGCAATATATCAACCATAACTAATACTAATGAACAACACATAATAATAACATAATAATCACATCATAATAACCACAATCATCTTCATTATCTTGTAATAATGAAGATGATTGTGATTCACCTTTATTATCACAATCATCATTTTATTACAATCGTCGTTTTATCACAATCGTCGTTTTATCACAATCATCATTTTATCATATCATCATCATTTTATCACAATCGTCGTTTTATCACAATCGTCGTTTTATCACAATCGTCGTTTTATCACAATCGTCGTTTTATCACATCATCATCATTTTATCACAATCGTCGTTTTATCACAATCGTCGTTTTATCACAATCAACATTTTATCACATCATCATCATTTTATCACAATCGTCGTTTTATCACATCATCATCATTTTATCTCATCATCATCATTTTATCTCATCATCATTTTATCTCATCATCATCATTTTATCACACTCGTCGTTTTATCACATCATCATCATTTTATCACATCATCATCATTTTATCACATCATCATCATTTTATCACATCATCATCATTTTATCACATCATCATCATTTTATCACATCATCATTTTATCACATCATCATCATTTTATCACATCATCATCATTTTATCACAATCATTATCATTTCATCACAGTCATTATCATTTGATCACAATCATTATCATTTGATCACAATCATTATCATTTTATCACAATCATTATCATTTTATCACAATCATTATCATTTGATCACAGTCATTATCATTTGATCACAATCATTATCATTTGATCACAATCATTATCATTTTATCACAATCATTATCATTTTATCACAATCATTATCATTTTATCACAATATCAATTTAACCTAACCTAAACCTAACCTAACACAATCACCATCGTCGTTATTCACAATCACTAACACAATCACCATCGTCACTAACACAATCGCCATCGTCGCTATCACAATCACCATCGTCGCTATCACAATCACCATCATCGTTATCATAATCACCATCATCGTTGTCACAATCACTATCATCGTTATCACAATCACTATCATCGTTATCACGACAAATCAACAATATAATCAGGATAGTATTATCAACCATAATCAAAATAATGTCATACCTTAGATGTTAACGCCTTAAAATTCGTAGAGCAACTGAGCCCGCTCCAATGAGGCTCCGCTCTTTTATACCCGTTAACAAATAAGTATGATTCACAAGTGACCGTTGAGTCAAATCAGTGTTTGATTTGTACACAAATAAGTTTGTTATTTAATTCATTCATTTTAACAATTGATTATACAATATAAAACAGATAATATTTGCATTTATAGGTATTTCAAGTATTTATGTATTTAATACTAGACACATAATAATTTAATTTATCTAACACGGCCATACTGATAAGTACTTCGCTCTCGAAGTACATTAGATACCCTTTTATTAACAATGGTGATTTATTTTTGTTTTGCCAATTACTGTCTAGACGTGTTTAGGTAAAATAATTATTATAATATATCTCTACAGACAGCAATAGAATTAGTATAAATGTAATTAGGTAAAGTATTTATTATAATATCATTTTCATCAATTCATTCACCTGGAAAGAATCTTATTATTACTTTTTTAATATTTATTTATTAGAAAGGATAGAAGATATGTCATAAGACCTCTTTAAATTTAGGTTACTCTTACGTTAAATTTTCATTGTTACGACAAGTGGCATCGTTTTTTTTTTTTTTTTTTTTTTGTCACTGTTCTGCTATTTTTAATAGGCGTAGTCTAGCTATTTCTCGATCGGCCTCAGAGTTATTTGGATTTGGTCTATAATTTTCGTCAATCGACTTTGTGTCTACGCCGATAAGTTATCGCAAAGGGGTAGAGCCTGTGGATTTTGTACAGTTGTGTTATATGATTGTTGTACCTTTCACAGACCGTTCGGCCAATCTGACAGTTCATTGCACAAAGTGTTAAGCATATCAGTTACAGTGGACAGGTAACGTTTTACTTGACCATTACTTTTGAGTACCCGTGTACCCGTGGAAATAAAGTGATGTTCTATATTTTAGTTCAAAGGAAATCATCTAATCGGACCACTGCTAAAATTGGTTCTTCTATCGGAAATATCGGAAATTACTATAGGAGTTCCAAATAAGGTAGTGACATCTCATTAAAACTGGTACTAATTCTTGGGCATTAAAGGTTTTGAAAAAAACCTAACATAATAAAAACGACTTTTCATATTTATCGAGATATAAATCTTTGCTTTTAGATTTCCTACTTTGTCAATTTGATGCTAAATAAGAGTGAGAGGATATGTGAATCTATCAATAATTTATCAAAGGATCTATAATCGGCGTAAAGTCTCAGACTGTTATCTCTTACTAAAACCACGTGACATCTATTAACCTCTTTCACACCATGGTGCCAAGCGACAGGGATTATTTTAATTTTAATTATTTTTTTTTTACTGACCAATCTTTATTATGCGAAAGTGAATTAATTTTGAATTTAACTTGGCCGTTTGGATATTACAATTATCTAGCATGGAGCAAGCTGTTTACGTGTAAGTCTACATAGTCTTTCTTCACAATCTGTAAGCATTATAATTAATTATAAACAACGAATACATCAAGTTTTATAAATAAACATTTTAATAAGGGTGAAGTCAGTCCCACTTCTGATGTTAGCATTTTGAAAATATAACTATGGAGATATGTAACTGGATGTATTTAAACATTTAATGTTCGTTACTTATTAGGTATAAAATATAAACAATGAGATTCACTTCATAATAACATTATATTTACCTTGTAGTATATAACAATTAACCCTAGTAGTGTATATTACACAACGTTATGTAGCAATATATCAACCATAACTAATACTAATGAACAACACACATAATAATAACATAATAATCACATCATAATAACCACAATCATCTTCATTATCTTGTAATAATGAAGATTATTGTGATTCACCTTTATTATCACAATCATCATTTTATTACAATCGTCGTTTTATCACAATCGTCGTTTTATCACAATCATCATTTTATCATATCATCATCATTTTATCACAATCGTCGTTTTATCACAATCGTCGTTTTATCACAATCATCATTTTATCACATCATCATCATTTTATCACAATCGTCGTTTTATCACAATCGTCGTTTTATCACAATCATCATTTTATCACATCATCATCATTTTATCACAATCGTCGTTTTATCACATCATCATCATTTTATCTCATCATCATCATTTTATCTCATCATCATCATTTTATCACACTCGACGTTTTATCACATCATCATTTTATCACAATCATTATCATTTTATCACAATCATTATCATTTGATCACAGTCATTATCATTTGATCACAATCATTATCATTTTATCACAATCATTATCATTTTATCACAATCATTATCATTTTATCACAATCATTATCATTTGATCACAGTCATTATCATTTGATCACAATCATTATCATTTTATCACAATCATTATCATTTTATCACAATCATTATCATTTTATCACAATATCAATTTAACCTAACCTAAACCTAACCTAACACAATCACCATCGTCGTTATTCACAATCACTAACACAATCACCATCGTCACTAACACAATCGCTTGCGCTATCACAATCACCATCGTCGCACTATCACAATCACCATCGTCGCTATCACAATCACCATCATCGTTATCATAATCACCATCATCGTTGTCACAATCACTATCATCGTTATCACAATCACTATCATCGTTATCACAATCACTATCATCGTTATCACGACAAATCAACAATATAATCAGGATAGTATTATCAACCATAATCAAAATAATGTCATACCTTAGATGTTAACGCCTTAAAATTCGTAGAGCAACTGAGCCCGCTCCAATGAGGCTCCGCTCTTTTATACCCGTTAACAAATAAGTATGATTCACAAGTGACCGTTGAGTCAAATCAGTGTTTGATTTGTACACAAATAAGTTTGTTATTTAATTAATTCATTTTAACAATTGATTATACAATATAAAACAGATAATATTTGCATTTATAGGTATTTCAAGTATTTATGTATTTAATACTAGACACATAATAATTTAATTTATCTAACAAGCGCGCGGATGAACTGGCAAAGGAAGCAGCGTTGTCGTCACGGAGGAAGCCGGACTACGACCAGTGTCCGATTTCATTCATCAAGCGTCAAATCCGTCTGGCTTCGCTTGAGGAGTGGAATCGGAGATATGTGTTGGGCGAGACGGCCTCCGTGACGAAAATGTTCTTTCCGGATGCCGTGGCTGCCTACCGTATTGTGAAACGGGTGAGGCCAACAGGAGTGCTCACGCAGGTCCTCACAGGGCACGGTGGGTTCTCAGAATACTTAAATCGTTTTAAGTGTAAGGAGAGCATCGTGCACCTGCGACCCTGATATAGCGGAATCGGTACCACATATAATCTTAGATTGTCCTATTTACGCGAAGGAACGTTACAATCTCGAACAAGAAATTGGAATTAGACTGCAAAGAGAAAGCGTAGGGGAATTAATGTCGGGCAAAAATAGGAACAAACTTATAGCTTACTGTGAGAATATAGCTCAAAAAGTGATAACAAAAAATAAATCTGGATAAGACCACTATGTTTCTTATTATATTGTATACTAGCGGACTTCCCGCGGTTTCACCCGCGTAGTTCCCGTTCCCGTAGGAGTACGGGAATAAAATATAGCCTATGTTACTCGTGGATAATGTAGCTTTCGAATGGTGAAAGAATTTTTTAAATCGGTCCAGTAGTTTTTGAGCCTATTCATTACAAACAAACAAACAAACAAAGTTTTCCTCTTTATAATATTAGTATAGATATAGTTATAGTAAACATACGACAACAGCGCAGCAAACTGTAAACTTAGATAAGCAGTAGGTTAAGTTGTAGTATAAAATCCCTACTAATATTATAAATGCGAAAGTAACTCTGTCTGTCTGTCTGTCTGTCTGTTACCTTTTCACGCCTAAACCGCTGAACCGATTTTGATGAATTTTGGTATAGAGATAGATGGAACCTTGGGAAAGGACATAGGGTACTTTTTATCCAGATCCCGATCCCGATCCCGGAATTATACGGGTGGAAACGCAGAGTGCAGTTGTGTATCGTATATCCCTACTAAATGAATTTTGGTATAGAGATAGATGGAACCTTGAAACGGTTGTGATCATTCAACATTGATGGTGATTGTGATGGTGATCGTGATGGTGATCGTGATGGTGATCGTGATGGTGATCGTGATGGTGATTGTGATGGTGATTGTGATGGTGATTGTGATGGTGATGGTGATTGTGATAGTGTGATTGTGATAGTGAATGATTGTGATGATGGTGATTGTGATGGTGATTGTGATGGCGATTGTGATGGCGATTGTGATAATGATTGAGATAACGATGATGGTGATTGTTACGGTGATTGTGATTGTGATGGTGATTTTGATAGTGATTGTGATGGTGATGGTGATTGTGATGGTGATTATGATGGTGATTGTGATGGTGATTGTGATGGTGATTGTGATGGTGATTGTGATGGTGATTGTGATGGTGATTGTGATGGTGATGGTGATTGTGATAGTGTGATTGTGATAGTGAATGATTGTGATGATGGTGATTGTGATGGTGATTGTGATGGCGATTGTGATGGCGATTGTGATAATGATTGAGATAACGATGATGGTGATTGTTATGGTGATTGTGATTGTGATGGTGATTTTGATAGTGATTGTGATGGTGATGGTGATTGTGATGGTGATTATGATGGTGATTGTGATGGTGATTGTGATGGTGATTGTGATGGTGATTGTGATAATGATGGTGATATTGATGGTGACTGTGATTGTGATGGTGATTGTGTTGGTGTTTGTGATGGTGATGGTGACTGAAATAGTGATGGTGATTGTGATAATGATTGTGATATTGATGTTGGTTTTGATAGTGATGGTGATTGTGATAATAATGGTGGTTGTGACAGTGATGGTGGTTGTGATGATTATGAAATTTGGCACATCGATAGTTTATAACCTGGATTCACATGTAGGACACTATTTATCCCTTTAGTATGATTCAGTGGGACAGTTACCGAACTTTACGCGGGCGAAGCCGCGGGCAACAGCTAGTTTATGAAATAAGGCAATTGTAAAATAGATAAGTTAGACTTAAGACTGTATATGATTATTAAAATGAAGTTCAAACAATGATAAATAAAAACCCAAGCTAGAACAAATTATTTACCCTTGAGTATAGAAACATTAAGTAGAAGAATTAGAATAGCTGAAATAAATAGTATGAATGGTGACGCAAAGAAGAAAGATACAGTATGTAGCATGGAAGTGCGAGAGGCATGAAACGCGAGAACTGGTATGGACGAGGATAAGATACAAAATAGGCGCCAATTACGTTGGCGGAACTAGTCTGGAAAAAAAAAAAAAAAAAAAAGACAGGCAAGCGCGGATTAACCTGAAGATCCACCCGAGTGGCTGTTTTTATTTAGCCACGAGTAACTGAATAAAAAACCGGCCAAGAGCGAGACGGACTCGCGCACAGAGGGTTCCGTACAAACTTAACTTTGCTGTTCAATCCCATAAAACGGCTATTGCACCAACCGCAAATAATAAGTTTGTAATAGTAAATTAACTTTTTTTTTGTTCTTAAACTACATATTTACGGTTTTCAGATTTTTCCCTTTACATGTGCTGTATGACATTGCTTCTCGCCAAATTTTGTGATTCTAGGTCAACGGGAACTACCAAATAGGTTTTCGACCCAAAACCTATAGGGTACTTCCAGTTGACCTTGAATTGTCAATTTTGGCCAAAAGCAAGGTCTTACAGCACAAGTAAAGAGAAAAGTTCGAAAAATAAAAAAAGTTAAAAATTAACGTAAATTTTGAAACTTACAAGTTTTCGCCAAAATCTAAATTTACCCATATCTTTTAATCATGTTGACTCATGCCCTTGAATTTTATACACCTAATAGGGACTATAGACCTCAGTATCTGGTATAAATTTCCACTTGCTAGGTCCACCCGTTCCTGAGAAAATCGATGGTGACACACGGACGTACAGATGAACAAGAAAGTGATCTTATATATAAGGGTTCCTTTTTTACCTTTTTAAGGTACGGAACCCTAATAATGAATGAACTAAGAAAACCATTTATTTCCCCAGCGCAAAGCGATCGAGCGCTTCTGTGGTGAAGTCCGTCGCCTGTGCCACGCGGAGAAACGTCGGGACTTCGTGTCGGAGGCCTACCTGCTGACCCTCGGCAAGTTCGTGAACATGTTCGCCGTGCTCGACGAGCTCAAGAACATGAAGAGCTCCGTCAAGAACGACTACTCCACTTATAGGAGGTGAGTGATGTCCTTTCTTTGGTAACGTTCGATAAGACAAGTCTATACTAATATTATAAAGTATTATAATGAGGTAAAAGAGGTCCCATATCTTCCCGTGGGTGTCGTAAGAGGCGACTACGGGATTACCAGAGAATGGGCAGCAGTGTTCTCTGTGCTTTTGTAACAACCGTACTGCGATCGCCAACCTGCTTACCAAGCGTGGCGATTATGGCAAAACCCCCTTTTGGGGGAGGCCTATATCCAGCAGTGGACGTCTTTCGGCTGAAGTGATGTGAAAAGAGGTTTGAATTTAATGGCCGGCCTAACTTCCGGCATTTTTTTTTGAAGTGAAAACTTCTTTAGGCGCGTTGAGCACTTTTTAGGTAAAGGATAAACATTGAACTCATCGTGACTTGACGTAACGTGCGGTCACGCTTCGTAGCACTCGTAGGCGATCCGCTACGGCGTAGCACCACATTGCTGGCACCAGTGCTACGACTGGGGAGTAGGAGGAGATTGTTTTCTTTTTTCAAAGTTGTGCCCACGCCTTAAACCTATATCAATCGATAGCTGGCATTAATACAAACAAAATTTGTATGAGACATATGCTGCTATCAAAGTTAAAGTCCATTCCATTCCATAAATTCATCTTATTTTTTGTTATAGGGCCGCACAATTCCTAAAGGTGATGTCAGACAGCCAAAGCCTGCAGGAGTCACAAAACCTGTCCATGTTTCTGGCAACACAGAACAAAATCAGAGACACTGTGAAGGATGCGCTTGAAAAGATAAACGGTAAGTCACTTCATCATCATCATCATTTCAGCCGAAAGACGTCCACTGCTGGACATAGACCTCCCCCAAGTGTCGCCACATGTCCTGGTCCCGTGCGACTCACATCCAGCGGATCCCCGCAACCTTCACCAAGTCATCGGTCCACCTAGTGGGAGGCCTTCCAATGCAACGTCTTCCGGTTCCCGGTCGCCACTCCAGAACTTTTCGGCCCCAGTACGGGTCAAGTTCACCGAAAAGATAACAGTCTGATTATCTAAAAACTGCTGTTTAAAACACATTTTTGAACATGAAAATGTGTTTTAAACAGCTGTTTTCAGATAATCAGCCTGGTAACAGCTGTTTTTAGATAATCAGACTGATAACAGCTGTTTAAAACACATTAAGTTCAAAAACGTGTTTTAAACAGCTGTTTTTAGATGATGAGACTGTTATCTTTTCGGTGACCTTGGCCCTAAGTCACTTAAATTAAAACAACTGTTTATAAACCATTAAGTGCAAGAAGCTCATCTGGCCCAGTGTACGCAAAGCTGTGATTTAGAAGAACTGCCATAAAAAAATCGTAATAATTTCATTAGGCTTAAAGTCACCCAAAAGGCAATGGAGAGGGCTATGCATGCTCAGAGTTTCCTTGCGCGATCGAATCAGAAATGAAGACATCCGCAAGAGAACCAAGGTTACCGACGTAGCCCGGAGAATTGCTAAACTTAAGTGGCAGTGGGCAGGGCACATTGCTCGCAGAACGGATGGCCGATGGGGCCGAAATGTTGTGAAGTGGCGACCGCGAACCGGAAGACGTTGCGTTGGATGGCCTCCCACTAGGTGGAGTGATGACCTCGTGAAGGTTGCGGGAATAATATCATAACTTTACTTTATATACCTCCACGACCCCCGTACTATTCAATCCATCCATCAACACAATGTTTTAAGTGCGTTACATTGAGTTCTACCGTAAAACATGATTATTTACCCCATAAAAAAAGTCGTTTCCAAGCAATAATTTTTACGTAAAGTTACTTAGTTTGATGTACAGAATGCTTGGTTGACGGCTTCGTGATGAGGTCTTTTACACCCTATATATTTATTTTATAGGTTACGAAGAACTGCTAGCTGATGTAGTCAACATCTGTGTGCATATGTTTGAAACCAAGATGTACCTCACCCCATCCGAGAAACACATGCTTGTCAAGGTAAGCACTAATTACTGTGTATTCTTATCATTACTGTCTGAACATATTTTGTGGTGGATTATTACTTACTGGGACCTCACAAGTAGGGGTCTGTTGTATCTTTGATGTGGCACCATTGTAGGCATTGACATTTAGCATAGCATAGCAGTAGTAGCATGGTGCAGTATTTGAAAGTGAAGACCAGCTGGACTCTGAGGGTCGAAAGGTTGGAATCGCGCCACAACATCAACTTTAGGTCATTCGTGGTACGAGTTCCAACCCACCATCTAGAGACCTGCATGAAGGAGGACTTTTGGCCGAAGGGTGTCGTATATCGTCGTTTCCGAGGGCGATTACGCGATACCACGCAGCGAAACACGTCGCCGACAACGTTGCGTGTATAGTTATAGTCTCATAAGGTTTAAAATATGTATTAGTTTATTATTGTTGTTAAATGTATTTTGTGTATTTTATCTATGGGCCTAGTTGCCTGATAATAAAATGATTATTATTATTATAGCAGTGATACGTTAGAGGAGCTCGTGGCTAAATAATAACAGCCGCTCGGGTCGATCGTTAGGTTAAGCCGTGCTTACCTAGGTTGGTCTGTGGATGGGTGATCACCCATTAAATACCAAGTTCCTCCGCGCCTCGGAAAGCAAGTTAAGCAGTTGGTCCCGGCTGTCATTTGTAGACCTTTGACGGTCATTAGGTAGTCAGTGACCCAAAAAGTCTTACAACTAGTCTTACCAAGGGATATCATATTACCCAGTACTAACTGGGTTGTGGAGGTCAGATAGGCAGTCGCTCCATGTAAAATACTGGTATTCAGCTGCATCCGGTCAGACTGGAAGCCGACCCCAGCATAGATGGGAAAAGGCAGGTAGATGATTATAAGCAGTATATAGCAGATTATAGCTTAGTGTTATGACGGTAAGTCTGCCAAGTCATAGGTCTCAAGTTCGAACCCAAGACACGTACCTCTGATTTTTCAGATTCATGTGCGTATTGTTTAATTATCACGTGCTTCGGTAGAGGAAAACATCGTGAGGAAACCAGCATGTCTGAGAGATATTTCTCGACGGCATGTAAAGTCAAGTCAGAGGCCCATGAGCAGCATAACAACTCTGACACCAGTCCGCTTAGCATGAACGCCGTAGACACGAAAGAGACTCGACAAATCTTTTGTTCATCTGTCATTTTGTCGATTCAATGACAGATGAACAAAAGATTTGTCGATTCTCTTTCGTTTCTATGGCCTTCATGCTAAGCGGGCTGGTTAGGTACTAACCACACAATATAGATGAATTGACATTTGAGGGTGGCAAGTCTGCAACGTAGTGTCTGATACTTGAGTTTAAACAAATTATAATAAACTAGCAGACGTCACGCGATTTCACCCGCGTAGTTCCCGTTCCCGTGGGAGTACGGGGATAAAATATAGCCTATGTTACTCAGTAAAGACGTGGCTTTCTAATGGTGAAAGAATTTTAAAAATCGGTCGAGTAGTTTTAGAGTTAAATTGTAACAAACACACAAACAAACAAAAAATCAAATCTTTCAAAATCAAAATCAAAGCATTTATTTCAAGTAGGCCAGTTACAGGCACTTTTGAATTGTCGAAACAAATATGAAAATTAAATGTAGCTACAGTCCCAGTCACAAGACATAAAAACTGTGAAAGTACTGTAGTTGCCCATTCCCTAGCGTAGATCTCTATGGAGAAGAACGGGCAAGAAACTCCACTCCAAAATCTTGGTTACATCATTCATGTTGAGATGGTACATTATGTGAGAACAATGTAGCAAGATGTGCACGTTAAAGGTGTCCATAGTAAAAACAAAACAAAAACAATTCAAAAATGAAATGATTAAATTCTAATAAGCCGTGGCAACCAAGAGCTGACCAGTCCCAACTGACAGCGCTCGTTCACGAACATGACGCATGTATCAGCACCATTCAACTCAACCATTTTGAAGGGGACTAAATGATCCGACTTTCCTCTTTATAATATTAGTATAGAAGTATAGATATTAGTATAGATATCTTATTGTTGTAGGTAATGGGTTTCGGTCTATTTCTCATGGATTCTGAAGTCTGCAACATCAACCGTCTTGATCAGAAGAAAAAGATTCGCCTGGACAGAATTGACAGGATTTTCAAGGTAAGATAAGTTCAAATTAAAGTAAAAAATTGTCTTTAAACAGAAATGAAAATCTATCTGTTATAGAGGGTGTAAAAAGACTCTTATCGAAACCGAAAGGCACTTGTTCTCCCCGTCATTGCGATCATTTTTGTTCTAGACATGGGAACCTTCTAGTTAAGGAGATATTGTGGGTCATAGTTCCAACTTATTGACAAGTTTTTTTAAATACAAGTTTGTATTTTAAAATTTTTACTTTAAACACCTCCACGACCCCCTTACTATTCAATCCATCCATCAGCACAATGTTTTGAGTGCGTTAATAATAAATAAATAAATAAATTAAACTTTATTTCAGACTGAAGTCCATAGTTTGTTAGTATTTTAGTATTAGTAACAAAGATGCTTAGGTACTAAGTTAGTATTGTTAGTATCTTAATAATAATGAACAATTTAATTTAAATATATATATTTGTTAGTAACAATGAAAACTTATAAACTATGTTAGTAATATTTACTCTAAGCTGGGTGAGGCACGCCGATCCTGGGGAATGTCTACTTGACTGCGTGCAGTCGTATCCACCGCCCCAAGATCGGAGAGTCCCACCTATCAGCCAACGTTTTCAGAATGATGTTGGGGCTGGCGCGAATACGGCGTAGCAAAGATGCACATCTCTTGCGCATGATGGCCGAAAAACTATCGACGTCCGCGTCCGCAAACATGCCGGACGCGCTGCAAAAACGCGGCAGCCCCATCAGCACCCGGAACGTGTTGTTATATTGTGTGCGCAGACCACTGTATGCCCTTTGCGTAAAGTTCACCCACAGGCTGCACGTGTAAAAGGATTGGCAGTAGGCTTTGAAAAGCGTCACCTTAACCTGAGCCGTACAACGTGCAAACCTGTGGGCCAACATTCCACATCGAACAGCCAGCGACCTGCGCTCCCGTTCTACATCCACATTATCTTTTAAATCGTCTGAGACCCAATGCCCCAGATATTTAAAATGTGTAACTCTTTTTAGAGGTCTGCCACCCAGCATAACAGGTGGAATTGAGCTGTAACATTTACTGCCTGCTTTAAATATCATGAGTTCACTCTTTGATGCATTATATTTAAGTCCATGGGTCTCAGCGTACGATTCACACACGTTAATCAGTTTCCTTAATGCCCTGATCGATGGGCTCAGCAGAACCATATCGTCTGCATAACTTATATTGTTAATGCATACCCCATGAATATGACAGCCGATTCCGGTTCTGCTAAGCTCATCGATCAGATTATTCATGTACAGATTAAATAACATGGGCGAAGACAGCCCCCCCTGCCTCACCCCGCACTCAAGCCTGTACTCAGCTGAAAAGGAGTTGGCCCATCTGACACGGTTCTGTTGATTAGCGTACCAAAATTTAAATAAATTTATTACTTCCCGGGGCACATCCGTCTCATGCTGCAGTTTACCCCAGAGTACATTATATGATACAAGGTCAAATGCTTTTGACAAATCTAGGTAACACGCAAATACTGGTGTCTTTCTTGCTGTGTAGTACTGCATAGTCTGCTTAAGGCTAAGGATGGCACTCTCTGTAGATAAACCGGGCCGAAACCCGAATTGAGCATCATTTATTTTTAGATGTTTATCAAGCTGGCTTACAAGCAGACTGTCCAGTACCTTAGCAATTATCGTCGCCAAAGAAATAGGTCTATAATTTGATAGCACAGATGAATCACCCGTTTTATTTTTGGTGATCGGTACAACAATTGTACGCATTAATTTTTCAGGTAAATAAGCGTGACCTAGACATAAATTAAAAAACATACATAAAACTCGTGGCAGGTGTATCCCCGCATGCTGCAGGTGCTCGATGCTGAGACCGTCATGCCCGGGCGATTTTCCTCTAACCATGTTCTTAATTGTAGCAGCAATCTGTTTCGCAGTAAACGCGACGCTTCGCTCGGAGCAGACGGTCCCAGAATCGGGCACAGGCAAAGGCGACTCATAGTTTACGGGTGATTGTACTTTAAAATGCTGCCGAAACAGGTCCGCAATACTACCCTGTTCATGTACACCTTCGACGTCCACGGGAAGGCTCGGCTTATGATTTAATTTGTTTGTTGATTTCCAGAATTTACCAAAATCTTTGCTTGAATGGTGTTTAGCAATTATATCCATTTTAATTTGGTGTTGATTAACTTGACACCATTTTAATTTACTTTTGAATTTTTTTCTAGATTCGCTCATATCATTAAAAACCGGACCAGAACTGGGCTTACCAAACATTAACCAATGCTTGTAATAAAGTCGCGCCATCTCGTGAGCGTCGCGAACATACTTATTCCAGCCAGTTACATGCCTACGCTTCGTTATATTTTTATGAAAATAACTGTACTCAGCAGCGTTTATAAGTGTACAGTACTCCCAAATTAATAATGCGCATGCAAATCTTCGCCAATTGTCGTATTCCCGGAAACACCCGAATCATTGAATCGGAGAGAGCCCTAAACAATGCACTTGTATTTTGTACCTTGTTCGAAAGAAACAGGAGTCAATGTCATATGTCAAATCATGTGAAACAATTGAAAACAATTCGGGCGGTCGGCGGCTGTCGCCAGTCAGTCAAAGGTCCGTCAGTCGTCTTTATATATTGGTGGTGACTGCACGTGTTCTCTCTGTGTGGAATTATATAGAGCTGCTATTACACACCCTTCTTGGTTTTGTTTTCAAAGGTGAATTTAATTTCAACTTTAATTATCTTACTCAAATTGAAATAGTTTATTTTGTAAAATAGGTAAATATACTAACATTTTTCACGTTTTTTATTTTAATTTTCATATAAATTAATATACCTACGTTAAATACATATTAAGTACTAGAAAAAAACATTAAAAAAATCAGATTTAGGCTTATATAAATTTTAATAGAAAGATACACATGCATAAATAAACAAATCGTACATAAAAAAAGTACATAATGCAATAATACAAGAAAGTATGAAGAAGTAAATCAATTTAACAAAGATTGTAGCATATTCGCAATCGTGTCGTTTTCCTCGCTATTTACTAACATCGAATTATCGAATCAATTTCGTTACTGATAAATCAATATTTATCTCTTTTAGCACAAAACACATAATTCTACTATGAAGAAAATGCACTTAACCACTCTATATACATATCGTCTTCCGACGCTCGGGAAATACGACCGTTGCCGAACAGTGACGAAGATTTCTATGCGCATTATCACTTTGGGAGACCTGTACGTTCAATGTTATTATACATTTCATCCAACAAAGTTAAGTGGCGGGAATCATTACACAACCTGTCCGCACACTGACTAAATTCGCTTGGAAAATCAATTTGCTTTAACTCTAAATGACAACAATCGTGATATTTAGATATTTGTTCAGCATCACGTTCACCCCAGATAACTTTGTTTACATATGCGCACGGTTTCGTCGCCGAAGTGTGCATTGTGATGTTATTAAACTTACATTCTAACATAACAGGTAAGTGGTCCGACCAGTATGAGTCATATAACACCGATACATTGAGAATGGCCGGCAGCGCGGCACCTGTCACTACGCAGTGATCGAGCCAGCGCATGCACCCGTGTGCGTCGCTTACATATGTATAGGTGTCCGTCGGAAGTGTATTCATATCAACGCACGACCATAACTGTTCCGCACAGAACGAAAGTAGCTCGTTAGCAAACAGTTCACCCGGGTGTGCATTAAAGTCACCAAGAATAAAAACAGACTCCACACTATTATTTTCAATTACCGCGTTAATCTCGCTTAAGCACTCTGTGAATTCTAAGAAATGCTCACTACAATCAGTAGGCATGTACACTGAGAACACCACGAAAGACCGATCACTGAGCGTTACCTTAACAGCTGCAAGACGCACACTACTGCAGCTGATCACTGTCACTGCAGGGAACACACTTTTACGCCAGAGGAGGGCAACTCCTCCATGTGGACTCAGCACACCGGCTGAGGTATCCACTGCCGAAGTGCCCGTGTAGGCAAAGTTGTCATCTATGGTACCCAGAAAAGACAGGTCGTGTGGCAGCAGCCATGTCTCCTGCAGCGCTATCAAGTCGACTTCTCGACAAAGTTGTCGTATACAGTCCACTGACCTGACAACGTTTTTACAATTAAATGTTACATTGAGTTCTACCACAAAACGTGATTTTTCACCCCAAAAACCAAGTCGTTTCCCAGCAATAATTTTTGCGTAAAGTTACTTAGTTTGATGTACAGAATGCTTGGTTGACGGCTTCGTGATGAGGTTGTTTACGCCATGTATTATTAGCTAGCCCGCTTTGGATACTGATTAACGATTTCTGACAAAAAATGTTCTCAATTTGTCTGTTTTCAAACTAAAACTTAAAGCATTTATTTCATTTAGATCGTTACAGGCAGTACACGTTATGTCTCTATTAAAATAGACTATACCCGTATTACTATGTTCAGTAAATAGGCTTGTGTCCTGAATAAATCTAATTAGTCCGTCAGTTAGATTATCAAAAAATATTTGACACGTATTTTTTATTTTGTTACGTAAACCAAAATTGACGAAGATACGACGCTTTTAAAATTCTCAATACGTCACGCCGTGCTATAATTTTTAGTACGTTGTGACTTTGTGATGTCTCGAGTTTTGATGCGTTTTATCTTTGTCAATATTCATTGATTAACAAAAACAAAAAAATACGTGTCCATTATTTTCCAATACTCTAACTGACGGACTAAATAGATTTGCAATTTATTGTTGGTGGAAACTAGCCTATAATGCTATTACATTGTCAGTCATACAAACGGTTGATATTTGGTTACAGAATTTGGAAGTGGTTCCGTTATTCGGTGACATGCAGATAGCGCCTTTTAACTACATCAAAAGATCGAAACACTATGATACCAGCAAGTAAGTTTATTTTTCACCCGACTACATCGAAGCTAAAAGGAAGGGTTATGATTTTAATAGTCAATGTATGTATAATATGTTTGTATTTACGTATGTTCCTCCGTAACGCCTAAACTATTCATCCGATTTTGATGAATAAGGTGTCAATCGATTCGTAATTAAGTCCCGGGTAACATGGGCTACATTTTAACCGACTTCAACAATAGGAGGAGTCGATTTTACCTTTTAAATCCCGAATTTAATTAGAGCGTTGAGCAGAGGTTATATGTTCGTGTATATGTATTTTTTATGTATGTTACCTGATTTCTCCCCCATTTGTGGACCGATTCTCAAAATTCTTTTTTTATTTGAAAGAGTATACTCCTGAGGTGGTCCTATTTAAATTTGGTGAAGATCTGATTCTGATCTTCGGAGATATACAATGGAACTCTTCAAAAATAGACGGCAAATCTGTCGTCATTGCTGCAATCGCTTGGATGTTTATTGTTTATACAACATCTTGACGTAACATTACGCGTGTACGCTCTGAGGGGGTACGCAGATGTGTACAATACACTCAGATTTTGAAAGTTAAATTGTAAGCTTCAGAAGCCGCTGACCGACTTCTGAAACTTGACCTTTGTTTGATTGATTTGGTGTTTTTGTCACCGGCTTCAAGCTAAAGTTATTTTTCACTTTTTTGTGTTTGAAGTCGGTTTTATTTTTTGCAAATAAGATTTTTCAGTAGTCCGGTTTTTAGTATACCACACAAATTCTTATTTACCTTATAGCCTCATTGGCGGCATTGGGGTGAAACTGGCGCCGGTGACTGAAAAGTTGTGTGGTAATCGGTTGTCGTGGTATGGGCATGTGATGCGGAGGGATGAGGAAAATGTCGTGAGGAAAGTTTTGAGTATGAATGTGGATGGGTATAAGAGTAGAGGAAGACCAAAGAAACGATGGATGGACTGTGTGAAGGATGATATAGGTAAGCAAGGAGGTGTCTGATGAGGTGACGAGTAATAGAGAAGTGTGGGAGAAGAAGATAGGATGCGACGACCACTAATTAATTGGCAGGAGACCGATAATAGCCCCATTATCGGCAACTCATCATCATCATCTGCCTAGCCTTTTCCCAACTATATTGGGGTCGGCTTCCAATCTAACCGGATGCAGCCGAATAACTCAAACTCAAAGGATTTAGTTCTATTAGACCAGCGTTTCTCAACCTGGGGGTCGCGACCCCCTGGGGGATCGCGAAGCCTTTATAGGGGGGTAGCAAGAGGTCGCGAAAACTACCTCAATAAACAAAACAATAAATCCTAGAAAAATAGATTTAATAAGAAAATGTTAAATAGAGGATATAAACATTTGTCCTATGTTCATACAAATTAACAAAATAAAAAACTATTAGTGTTCATCCATCTTATTGAGGTTTAGCTTGTTTGTCATTAACTAATTTCTCCCATTGTGGATCCGTTTTTGCTACATTGAGAATTTGAGAATTAAATCGAATTCCAAATTAAAAAAAAAAAGTTTTTTAAAAACATTTTTGTATATAAAATTTTGTATAGATATATTTGTAACTTATTAATACAAGAAAAAAAAGCGAAGGGAGTCGCCAAATATTTTTTTATACTAAGGGGTCGTGTCATGAAAAAGGTTGAGAAACACTGTATTAGACCATTACGGCACTTTTAAATGTCAAAAATACAAAGCTACAGTCCCAGTCACAAGACATAATAACTTGAGAAAGTACTGTAGTTGCTCATTCCCTAGCGTAGATCTCTATGGAGAAGAACGGGCAAGAAACTCCATTGACACTCTTTGTAATCAAAATGTTGTTACACAATATTGGTTACGTCATTCATTTTGAGATAATGTGAGAATGATGTAGAAAGACGTGCACATTAAGAGCGTCCAAAGTAAAAGATTAGATCCCAGTATTTCACAGAACTCATACAGGTGTTAAATTAACAAATTGTTGTACCCCTCAGATGGCCGCTATCATCGAGCACAAATCCACCTTCTCCTCAGGCCGACCTGATGGTCCACCTGCCTCAGATCAGAGAAGAGCATCAGAACTATATCTCTGAACTTGCACGGTACAGCAATGAGGTAAGTTACTTTTGCTTTGTACAGATGTCAGCACATCAAGCCACCGGAAACTGTTAAATTTTCTTAATCAACCTTGAACCTAAGGCTTTAGCGATAAAGTTTAATATCTATTAAAGTAATCTGACAGATTGTAGTAGATTGATGTACTGGCATCTGTACTCGAGTGGAATTAGACAAAAAGGTAGAACGAAGTTTATAGTGATCGGATTTTCATGGGCCTTTTGATGTAAAACATCTCTAAGCGCGGGTGAACCAAAAAAACAACAAATGAAAATCGCGTGTTTGAAGCAGCATAAGTAACATATTCGACACGGTTTACAACAAGTCAGCTGGTCTCGGGGCACAGAGTGCTGAGTTACGATCTCTTGACTTCGAGTTCGATTCCCGCATAAAGATTTTCTTTTTGTAAATCAAGTTGTTTTTCTTTTCTTTTATGTGTTTGTTTTTTTTTTATATTGACTTTTTTATATTTCACATCTGCCAGGCGTCGCGCGTGACGGTTCACTTTTTTATTGAGTCCCTAGAGGAGTGGAGAAGTTAAATAAAAAAAATTCTTCGCAGAGTTTTTTGGTTTTAGAATCACTTGAAATGGGGAGACACAGGCAAAGATAACCTCAGACGGCGCCACCATAGCTGGTCTCAATCTGACCAATGAGGTTAAGCTATTTTGAAATATGAAATGACATTACCACATTTTCAACCAATGACGATGTTGGGAACCAGCTATGCTAGCGCCATTAGTTCCACAGTGTCTCCCCATTACTTGAAATTGGACTAATCTATATTGTGGCGTAATAGTGTGGCCTGTGTGCATCCACTAAACGTCAATTATTTTTCACCCCAAAAAAAAAAGAGTCGCTTTCCAGCAATATTTTTTGCGTAGAGTTACTTAGTTTGATATACAGAATGCTTCGTTGACGGCTTCGTGTAGGGTCCATGCCTGTGTAAAGGAACAGCCCTCCCGCAAACTGACAGGGTGCAGTCATCTCCTTATTCTGAATCATATTCCACCGGAAATTTTCTCAGGATTTTTTTAAATCGTTTTTTTTCAGTTACTATTTCTTTATTTTGAATGTACAATTACATTCTCTCTACGCACTTACGCAGCACTCCATTTATGTAAATAATACGGCAACAATGAATGTTAAAAAACTAACAAACGCCGCGTGAAATCTGTTCACTACAGCCTAGCCACAGTGTTCATCGATCTCGTCGTCGCGCTTGCCGTTCGCTACGTGCGTTTTGTCGCGGTTGTTTTAACCTAATGTATCGTACATTAGGTTAAAACAAATCAAATTGATTGGTCTCCCATAACATTACTGAAATAATTTCTAGTACCGGTCATCTTAGTATGATATACTGAATTCACCCCCTTAGTCTGCGGAGGGCTGGCTCTTACAGCCTGTATATTATCATCTCTAAACTTACGATTTCATCTCCCAGGTAACAACAACGTTCAAAGAAGCTGGCTCGGACTCAGAGAACAAAGCCGTGACCGAGCTCTGCCTGCGCGGCCTGCAGCTGGTGTCCTCCTGGTGCTCCGTGCTGACGGAGCTGTGCTCGTGGAAGCTGCTGCACCCGACCGACCACGCCAGCAACCCGCGCTGTCCGCCCGACGCCGAGGAGTATGAGCGGGTGAGCTAGTGATATTGACACAGACACAGAACAAGGCCGTGACCGAGCTCTGCCTGCGCGGCCTGCAGCTGGTGTCCTCCTGGTGCTCCGTGCTGACGGAGCTGTGCTCGTGGAAGCTGCTGCACCCGACCGACCACGCCAGCAACCCGCGCTGTCCGCCCGACGCCGAGGAGTATGAGCGGGTGAGCTAGTGATATTGACACAGACACAGAACAAGGCCGTGACCGAGCTCTGCCTGCGCGGCCTGCAGCTGGTGTCCTCCTGGTGCTCCGTGCTGACGGAGCTGTGCTCGTGGAAGCTGCTGCACCCGACCGACCACGCCAGCAACCCGCGCTGTCCGCCCGACGCCGAGGAGTATGAGCGGGTGAGCTAGTGATATTGACACAGACACAGAACAAGGCCGTGACCGAGCTCTGCCTGCGCGGCCTGCAGCTGGTGTCCTCCTGGTGCTCCGTGCTGACGGAGCTGTGCTCGTGGAAGCTGCTGCACCCGACCGACCACGCCAGCAACCCGCGCTGTCCGCCCGACGCCGAGGAGTATGAGCGGGTGAGCTAGTGATATTGACACAGACACAGAACAAGGCCGTGACCGAGCTCTGCCTGCGCGGCCTGCAGCTGGTGTCCTCCTGGTGCTCCGTGCTGACGGAGCTGTGCTCGTGGAAGCTGCTGCACCCGACCGACCACGCCAGCAACCCGCGCTGTCCGCCCGACGCCGAGGAGTATGAGCGGGTGAGCTAGTGATTTAGGCAGATCATCATTTCACCCCAGAATAATAATAATCACTTTATTTTATTGCTCCTTAAAAATATAACATGTTGAACAGTATTTAAATGCAGTTAGAATTAAACTTTTGACTGCCATAATCGCATATACCTACGTGACAAGAAAGCGCGTGCCCTGTACGCTAAACGACACAAATATGTGACAAAATGATAGGTGAAATTGGGGCTTGGCATGGAGGGTACTCGCGGCTCTAATCTCCGAAACGGCTGGACCGATTATGATGGGACTTTTACTGGCATATAGCTGATGTTATAAGGAGTAGCGTTGGCTTACTTTTATAAAAAAAAGTAAGAGGGTTCTGTGGTAAAAAATTTAAACCCTTAAAATTAAATCCTATTCAAATAGGGAAGCACTATTTTTTTAATAATTTCACGCTGACGAAGCTCGCGGGCAACAGCTAGTTATCAATAATTTTGTTCCAGGCAACCCGCTATAACTACACTTCAGAAGAGAAATTCGCCATGATCGAAGTGATAGCCATGATCAAAGGTCTGCAAGTCCTCATGGCGCGTATGGAGACGGTGTTCGCGGACGCTGCGAGGCGCTCCATCTATGCTGAACTGCAGGACTTCGTGCAGTTACTTCTGCGGGAGCCACTGCGCAAGGCTATCAAGAACAAGAAGGACCTTATACGCAGGTATGTGAAATAATATCGCCAAGTGGTTAATATTGCTGTGGTTAAAATTGCCATGTGGTTAATATCGCCTAGTGGTTAACATAGCTAAGTGGTTAACATGGTGATATCAGTGGTTAACATAGCTAAGTGGGTAATATCGCCAAGTGGCTAACATAGCTAAGTAGTTACTATCACCAAGTGGTTAATATCGCCAAGTGGTTAATATAATCAAGTGGTTAATATAATCAAGTGGTTAATATATCCAAGTGGTTAATAACGCCAAGTGTGGGACATCCACGCCAGGGATATCTATCCTACTTAATCGCACTCTGCCTGCATGGCGGATTACAGCCCCTGCTACCCACAGAGAGGTGGCCTGTGTACCAGCAGAAGGAACAGTGTAGGCTGATTAATTGATTATGCTATGCTTATCTTTCTTTATCGAGTGGTTAGTGCCTAACTTGGGGTCAGTTTTATGCCGCCCATACTGGAAGCCGACCTCAACATAATTGGGAAAAGGCTAGGCAGATAATGATGATGTACAGGGATTCTTTTCGTGCGCCACCTCGAACCAACCACCAGCATTGGCAATATTACCATGTTTAAATAAGACCACTTGTTTTAAACTAGCATTCAATGTAGTCGTGTGGCAATATTGCTAATGAAGCTTAGTGCCAATAATAGGCATGACGACGGTATCAAAAAATTGCAAATCTATTTAGTCCGTTGGTTGGAGTATTGGGTTATTGTACATTCGTCACAAAGTTAATTCGCCACGAAAAAAAGTATGTGTAAACTCGCCATAACTCTATTTTCATGAAGGAAAATCCGCCATATTGTTTATTTCCGTACAGATAGCAGAAAAATCAAACAATAACTACTTATTGTGAAAATAATGGACATGTATTTTTTGTTTTTGTAAATCAATGAATACTGACAAAGATAAAACGCATCAAAACTCGGGAGTCAGAACTAGCTAAAAATTATACCAAGGCGTGACGTATTGAGAATTTTAAAAGCGTCATATCTTATAGATGTGGGTAATCTTGCCATGTGGGTAATCTTGCCATGTGGGTAATATTGCCATGTGTGTAATATTCCCATATTGGTAATAATAATAACTTAATAATAATAATAATAAGACAAACACACACAGGGCTTAACTGTGGACTCCATACTGCAGACAGTAGGGTGGTCTTCCAGATCATCCACCTTTGCAAATCATTATAATAGGCCTCTACAGAATGATAATGACACTGAAAATAACTTTGCTAGGGCAGTTTTAGCTGATTAAACTGCTCTATGTTATAAGTACTAATTAATACTACGATTTCTATGCTTATATTGATATATATACAGGGATTATTTATTTAAGTACATAAATATGTTGATTATTAACTGACTGATAGTACTACGTTCATAAGATATGGAGTGTGACTCCAGATGTTTATTCTTAAATATTGTACTTTAATTTTAAAATATTCAAATGTTATTGGTTATGACTATTGAGTACATAAGTCTGATTAAAAAACGTTCCTATCTAGATATCTATTCAATTATTATTAATTGAATAGATATCTAGATAGGAACGTTTACGTTGACGTGAACGTTGTCTTTATAGACATGTAAGAAGTTTGTATAGATTAATTAAAAAATAAACAACTTGTTTCTAATATTAAAGTTTATTAATTCATGTTCTCTAAACATCTGCTAGTATATACCTCGGACTAATTTCGAATATAATAAATGGATTAAACGAACTTACCTAGTGAAGTTCTATCCATATTATATGAAGAAATTAGTCCGAGGTATGAGACTCCCACCCTCCCAAGATTAACCTTTGATTAATTCTTCCCATAAGTGGGTACCTTGTACCACTGCTCTAAACTGAATGACAAGTAACAGCAGTGTTGCTAGGTGCCGCTTTTTTATTTTTCTTCTAAAATCGCGTCGAAGAGCAACAGAAGGCGACTGCTGTTACTATAAAAAAAAAAAAATAAAAAAAAAAAAGCTGGCAACACCGTAACGTCAAACATCGGTTGAAAATCATTCTTCATAATTTAATTTATTTATATTGGATTTGATACAAACATAATATACAATAGTTATTTTCATAGTCTTTTTAACCCAGACAAATATAAGTTAATAAAAAAAAACAGCACGAAATCCAAAACGGAAAACGAGAAAATTTCACGATCATCACCAATGACATCTGTCAAAACGGAAAAAACGAAAATGAAAAACCTTTGAAAAAACATGAGAATGAAATGATTTTTTAACAAATGATTACGAGAGCAGCAGCACGACGTGCACACCTACCAACCCCGGACTCGTCGCTCAGCTCCGCCTCGCCGCCGCCGGACCCCGGATCACCAGTGTCACCGGTTGCGGCAGTTGCGTCGAGCTCGAGCGACGAATATTTCTCCCCGCCGACGTCGCCACCACCTGTACGTCGTGCGGGAAGAGGCCGGCCACCGAAGAGCTTGGGACTTAGGGGTCAACAGACCCCGAACCGGGTCCCCGCTACCGGTGGTTGTGTGCAGCGCATGAAATGGACTCAATCCATGAACGAGAACGTCATGCGCGCATACTACGGGTCTACAGAGGGGGGAACTAACCTCACTGCGTACCGTGTTAGGATGCTGTCTCTGTTCCAGGGTCTTGAGCCAACCGTCAACGTCTCGGCCCAACGACTGTCGGATCAGGTGCGGGTCATCCAACGCAGTCACAGGTTGGACGACGCCGCGCTTGATAGGCTGCGCTCAGAAGTACTGAGCAACCTTATCGTCTTAACTCCGACACAAACCGCGGTGCAAGTGTCAGCTATTGACGCAACACCACCGCGGTTGAACCCTGTTGTTGTAGAGGAGGATGATGGGGTTGCCACGGTAAGTAGCCAGTGCAACGACCGATTGAGGAGCGCTCTGGAGAATGCGCTTCATGAATATCGGTCCACCCCAACCGAACTTAGGCCCCGATTACCACGGTTACCCATGCATAAGAAAAATAGGGCGCTGGTGTGTGCCTTGGACTCGCAACTCAAGAATATATTCGAGAGTAGCGAGAACCTCGTGGATACACACTCGATCCTGTTCTGTGGGGCTGTTGCGGCATGTCGTTTAGCTAATGTCAAGTTTCCAAATTGTGACGTAGCTAATCGACCAAAACCAGCCGTACCAGCCTGGCAGCGCAGGATCGAGCGCCGTATCGACGGGGCCAGGGTACTCATCGGCAAACTATACTGCTTCAGGGAGGGCAATACACGACCACGAGTGATGCGCTTTGTGAGGCGGGCATTCTCGGGGACTGAAATCAGTCCTCAAGAATACATGTCCCGTGTCACAGAGCGCATCGACTTCCTGAAGCAGAAAGTTTATGCATGGGCGCACCGTATTCGGAGGTATAAGCGGCGGGTTGATCGGTATTCACAGAATCGCATGTTCCAGAGCGATGAGAGGTGGGTATACAGAGCTTGGGAGCGACCCGAGCAAAATATGACAGACGTGTGCCGCCCGGATGATGCCGCCACGAGTTCTTTCTGGCGCAGCATCTGGTCGGTACCCGTTTGCCATACTGAGGCTGACTGGATGCGTGATGTCGAGCGAGTGTGTGAACCTATCCCAGAAATGGAGCCAATTTTTATAACACCTTTAGATGTAGCCAGAGCAGTTCGTCCGTTACCGAATTGGAAATCACCGGGACCGGACGGACTGCACAACTTCTGGCTCAAATGGTTTAGTAGTTCACACACTTGCCTGGCATCGCAATTCCAGTCATCCTTAGAATCCGGGTCCCTACCGCAGTTCTTAACAACAGGCGTTACCCACCTGCTCCATAAGTCAGGTAGTCCCGCGGAACCCAAAAATTATAGACCGATCACGTGTTTGTCGACGATCTACAAGCTTCTTACATCCATTCTGAGAGTGAAAATTAATACACACATTGACAAAAACTCCATCATGTCAGCCTCTCAGAATGGATGTAGGAATGGGTCCCGCGGTACTAAGGAGCTACTCCTCATCGACATGGCCATTAGCCAACAGGTTCGTCGATCCCGCAAAGATCTGTCGACATGTTGGATAGATTATAAGAAGGCCTACGACTCGGTGCCACATACGTGGCTCATGAGGGTGCTGGAGTTGTACAAAATAGATACAACTCTACGCACCTTCCTTGAGTCATGTATGAGGCAATGGAGGACGGTCCTTCGATATCCAGGATGTCGACAGATCCAGGGGAGCGATGATCCTGTATGGATTAAGCGGGGAATATTCCAGGGCGACAGTCTGAGTCCACTTTGGTTCTGTTTAGCCCTGAATCCTCTAAGCACATTGCTTGAGAATTCAGGCCTAGGCTGCCGGTTGAGGAAGGATGGTCAGGTTATATCTCACCTGCTTTACATGGATGATCTGAAACTCTTTGCCTCCAACAAATTGCGACTGATGGAGCTACTGAAGGTAACTGAAACTTTTAGTAACGCCATCAGGATGGAATTTGGTGTGGACAAATGTGCAGTCATGTATGTAAAGCGAGGGGAGATTATGGAATCCGAGGGACTTCAGCTCTCGGACTCCATACAACTTAGATCTCTTTCCTCATCCGAAACCTATAAGTATTTGGGTATGTCGGAAGCGTTAGGCATTAACATAACTGACATGAAGCAATCGTTGAAGGAGCGCTTCTTCAGTCGCCTGAGGAAGGTATTAAATAGCCTTCTTTCAGGCGGGAACAAGGTGCGCGCCTTCAATGGTTGGGTCATGCCGGTTTTAATGTACTCTTTCGGCATACTCAAATGGACTCAGACCGAACTCGACGCCCTGGATAGAAGAGTTCGTACACTGCTGACCGAAAGCCGGATGCATCACCCACGATCATCGGTGATGAGACTGTACATCCCGCGGAAGTGCGGGGGTCGAGGCTTTTTAAACGCGAAGACCCTCCACAACCGCGAGGTGTGCAGTCTCAGAGAATATTTTTTAAAAGCCGAGGTGGGTATGCACCGAGATGTGGTCGCAGTGGACAAGGGACTCACCCCGCTGTCCATGGCTAAAGAGAACTGGCACAAACCTGAGGTACTTACCACCGATGACCGCAAGGAAGTATGGCAAGGCAAAGAGCTTCACGGGCGCTTCTATCGGGCTCTTCATGGGCCCGACGTAGATTTTCTAGCGTCCGTGTCCTGGTTACGTTTCGGCGACCTCTTTGGAGAAACTGAAGGTTTTGTCTGTGCGATTATGGACGAAGTTATGTTGACGAACAACTACCGGAAATATATTATGAAGGACGGGACGGTTGACATGTGTCGGGCATGCCACCTTCCGGGTGAGTCCATCAGACATATTATTTCTGGTTGTTCTCGTCTGGCTAACGGCGAGTACTTGCACAGGCACAACCAAGTAGCCAGGATTATACACCAGCAACTTGCCTTGAAATATAAACTTGTGGAATCTGAGGTACCGTACTACAAGTATGTGCTCGACCCAGTTCTCGAAAGTGACCATGTCACGCTGTACTGGGATCGGTCTATCATTACTGACAGGACTATTGTCGCCAATAAACCTGACATAGTGATGATAGACTGATCAGCGCGCCGCGTAATGATAATCGATGTTACTATTCCGCATGACGAGAACCTCGTGAAAGCTGAGAAAGAGAAACAAATAAAATATCTCGACTTGGCACACGAGGTTCGCGACATGTGGAATATGAACTCGGTTATCATTGTGCCGATTGTCGTGACGGCCAATGGCCTTATAGCCAAGAGCTTCGATGACCATCTATCGAAGCTCTCTTTAGGCGGTTGGATCAAGGGCCTGATTCAGAAGGCAGTACTCCTCGATACGGCTCGCATTGTGAGGAGGTTCCTGTCTCTGCAGCCCTAACCACCGGTGGCTTGGACCCTGCTCCCGACACCGGCGGACCACTATTTTTTATATTTTTTAATGTATTTTTTAATATAATGTTTTTAAGATACATTTAAAAATATGTAAAGTAAGTAGATGAGATGAATAAAGGAAATAATAATAAAAAGCTTTTGACAGTGTTCCCCATTCTTGGTTGTTACAAATATTAGAGATTTATAGAATTAACCCGAAAATTATTGAATTCATGCGCTATATAATGTTACAATGGAAAACAACACTACAATTAAATTGTAACCCCAATACCGTCATAACGCGACAAATATCTATAAAAAAAAGGCATTTATCAAGGTGACTCCTTGAGCCCCCTGTGGTTTTGTCTTGCCCTTAATCCTCTGTCGCATTTGCTGCAGCGCTGCGGGGCCGGATACTGCCTCAAAAACACTTCAGATGAAACAACAATATCGCATCTTATATATATGGACGACATTAAATTATATGCAAAATCAGAAAAAGATATGAAGAACTTAGTAGATATTACAGCAAAATTTAGTAACGATATCAACATGAAATTTGGTTTGGACAAATGTAAAACATTACATATTGTGAGAGGCAAGGTGCGGCCTGGGGACTATACAGTGAATGACACGGATACTATAACAGCAATGGATCCGACCGACATGTATAAATACCTAGGATATGCGCACCTAAAAGGTCTCGATCATGTTAGGATTAAAAATACATTAACTGCAGAGTACAAAAGAAGACTAAACACCGTTTGTAAAACCCAACTTTCAGGTAAACATCTAATTAAAGCCTTAAACACCTTCGCCATTCCCGTATTAACGTACTCATTCGGCGTTATAAAATGGACCAAAACTGACACAGAACAATTAGAACGAACGACACGAACAACACAAAACACAACAACTTACACCCTAAATCTGCCATAGAAAGACTAACCATCAAACGGCAACATGGAGGGAGAGGCCTAATAGACATCCAGCACCTATGGCGAAAACAAGTTAATCATTTGAAAACATTCTTTCACACCAAATCTCGAACTAGCAATATACATAAAGCAATAGTAACAAATGATCTCAACTACACACCACTTAATCTAAGCAATCAGACAGAAACACATAATACTTCCATTGATGACCCGCAACAACATAAAATGGAAGACTGGAAAAGGAAAGTACTCCACGGTCGGCACCCTCACGATTTAGAGCAATCACACATAAATAAATTAGCGTCAAATAAGTGGCTCAAAATAGGCAATTTATTCCCGGAAACTGAAGGATTTATAATAGTCATTCAAGATCAAATCATTAACACAAAAAACTACAGAAAATATATAATCAAAGATCCTACAGTAACAAATGATAAATGTCGCAAATGTCACATCCAACCAGAAACCATACAGCACATAACAGGAGCATGCACGACCCTTACGCAGACCGACTATACTCACAGACACAATCAGGTGGCCAATGTCATTCACCAAAAATTAGCACTCAAACACTCAGTCATTCAAAATACCAACACTCCTTACTACAATTATAAACCAGAAACTACCCTAGAAAATACAACACACAAGCTCTATTACGATCGCGCTATTCTAACTGATAGGACAATCCACTACAACAGACCGGATATAATTCTACAGGACAAAATAAATAAAGTTACATACCTGATAGATATAGCAATTCCCAACACACACAACATACAGAAAACCATCACTGAAAAAATCAGTAAATACGCAGAACTCAAAGAAGAAGTTACTAGAATCTGGCGTCAAGAAAAAGTATACGTTGTCCCAATAGTCCTTTCCTCAACAGGGGTAATCCCAAATCATCTCCTCCATAGTTTAAAATTATTAGACCTTAAAGAAACCCTCTACATTACACTGCAAAAAGCTGCTATTCTAAATACATGTAGAATCGATAGGAAATTAATGCAGATTGAAGAGAACGAGATAGGGCCCCATCACAACACAACATCATCAAACTAACACACCACACACTGCATTTACTTTGGTTTCGGCCCGTAAATGTAGTTGAAATCCAGTCTAAGGGCTGAGAAGAAAAAACACTTTCGAAAATAATAATAATAACTTTATTTCCCAAATACACAGATAGTTGTACTTACAGTTTACAATTTTTAATTAGTAATATAGAACAATTACATTAAACATTTTGATGCTTCAAAAATCTGTACACAATTGATTAAACTCTGTCTCTTAAACTAGGGTATCCTGTATCTTAAGAGACAGTGTTTCACAATGAGGTTCCAATTGATTGATGCATGAGTGGACTGTGTCGATTTACCATCAGAAGGGTGAGAAGTTATTGGTTACTCTAGTTTTTTTTAAATAATATAGGTATGGGTATGTGAGAGAATGAGGGTGAATAAATGTGATTGTGGGTGTGTAAGTGGTTTGTGTGTGAGTGTGGATAAGTGGTGTGTGTGGTGTTGGTGTGTAAGTGAGTTGGGGAGTTGTATGTGCGAGTGTGTATGTACGCAAGGATAAAAGTATTCGTGCAAGGATGGAGATGGATGTGTGCTTATTAGGTGATGTAGGTAAGTAAAGTCTCTGTTGTGGCATAGTCTTGTTGAAGTAGCCATTCTGTCACTTTTAATTTTAGGTTGTGCTTGTTGAGGTCTATGATATTCAGATGTTTTTGAATCTTTTTGTAAATGTACGCGCTAATTACATAGTACTGATGCCGTGCGAACGTGGTTCTGTGTTGGGTGCCTGGGGGAAGATTAGTACGCTTTTTTGGATTAGACGGGGGAAGACTGCTATGTTTCCTAAGGACAGATTGAAGCACAAAGAGTTGACGGACTGTAAGAACCTTGCAGTCTGCGTACAGCTGTATTGTTGGGTATCTATGGGGCTTCCTTGTCATTACTTTTAGTACGGCTCTTTGTGCTCTCTCTGCCCTCAGCATGCAACCTTTCGTTGCAGCACCCCATACAGCGATGCAGTATCCTATGACCGATTGGCATAGTGCATAATACACCATTTTTAATATATCGGCGTTAGCCGAATTTCGGAGGGATTTAAATATATGAATGAGGCGCAAAGTTCTAGTCGTGACAGCGCCTAGTTGTTTTTTCCATGTGAGTCCATCATCTATGAGGACTCCTAAGTACTTTACGTAGTCACTTCTAGTTAGTGTTGGACAATGGCATGGCGCTGATCGGTTAGAGCATGAGTGAGCAGTAATTGAAAAACTGTGTGACGGTGCGGTCTTTCGCCTAATTGCAAATGGGATGTAGCAGGTTTTGGATATGTTTAAGGTGAGAAGATTAGAATAGAGCCATTTCATTATTTCCGCTACTGCCGACTCTGCCAAAGTTTTTACTATATCCCAAGTAGGGCCATGAATTACGATCGCGGTGTCATCAGCGTATGTATAAATTTTAGTATTTGGAAGGTTCATTTTGCAAAGGTCGTTGACGTAAATTTGAAATAAGGTGGGGCCCAGTATGCTGCCTTGAGGGACGCCGAAAGTAACAAACTCCTCATCACTGAGGTGGGTATCAACTTTAACCCTCTGGGTGCGATTCTTGAGATAATCTTTGAATATTTCAAGTGACACGCCACGTACACCTAAGTGTTCTAATTTTGAAATAAGGATGGGAACAGAAACTGTGTCAAAGGCCTTAGAAAGGTCTAAGAATATACCTAAACATTTTGTCTTCTTATCTAGATTTTTAGCTACATCTTGTGTCAATCCCAGCACGGCATCTTCTGTTGAAACACCAACTCGGAAGCCATACTGGTTGTCTGCTATAATGTTGTGTTTTTCTAGAAAGGTCCTGAGACGATTGTTTAAAATCCTCTCAAGGATCTTAGACAGTGTCGGCAAAACAGATATAGGCCTATAATTATTGACACAGATTCTGCTCCCTCCCTTGTGTATAGGATGGACTATAGCCTTTTTAAGAGCATCTGGGAACACGCCAAATTATAGACAGCGGTTGTAAATGAAGGTAAGTGGTGGTATCAGTACGTGGCGACAGTTTTTCAATAAAAGTGGCGATATACCGTCCCATCCAATAGCACAGTCATTACGTAACTGTAGGATAAGTGACTCTGTTTCAGCTTCATCTACTTCTAACAGGGCAAGAGAGTTTACAGGGGAGGGGTTTGTACTATTTAGATGAGACTGATTGTTAGTCTGAGGTGATGTGGTGTGCTGTTGTGATACTATGTTGTCAGCCAGCTTTTTTCCCACATTACTGAAAAAACTGCAGACCTCATTTACGGAAGACTTTGGATCATTGCATATTTTTAATAGCTCAACGGGTCTTGTACATATTTTCGTGGTGTTGGTTATTTCCTTTATTGTTTTCCATAAAAGCTTTGGTTTATTACTTGCTTTCTCAAGCTCACTCCTTTCGTATGATATTTTTAGTTTTCGCAGTAGGTCATTACAAAAGTTTCGATAGCGATTATAGGTAATTTTAAGTGTAAGATTGTCTGGTGCTTTCTTGGACCGTATGTGTAACTTATCTCTGTGTTTAATGCATTTTAGAAGACCAGGAGTTATCCAGGGTTTTAGCGTTCTTTTTTGTCTAGGGACTTTAACCTGAGTGGTGTGTTTGGATATGACCATTGTTACGATGTCTATAAATTTGTTCATAGAGATATTAGCATCCTCCTCAGAGTATATATTTGAAAAATCGGTATTTTCCAGTTCTAGCCTAATTGCTTCATGGTTAAGGCGGGTGGAGAGGTAACATGTTCTGCGCGCAGGGTTTGCGTCCATGATGTCGAGGAGAATCGGCTTGTGGTCAGTAATATGGGACTCTAAAATAAGTGTGGTCGACAATAGTTTGGTCTTTAGAAGTATGTTGTGTGAGACTGCACCAGCAGACTCACGATGTCCGCGATTACGCGGAGCCCTAATCACAATATATTTGTCCAATTGACAAAGGAAAAACAACTATTCAATACACTTACCATCACGCTGGCACCGGTGATGTGACGTAGTCCTGGTCACGTCTTATCTGGGTGGGGTGTAAGTATATCTGTGGTGTGTGTGGTGTATGTATAGTTAGGTAAGATTCGACGGTAACCAAAGGACGCGCGCGGCTCGCACCGTCGACTCCAGGATCAAACCTTCAGATCCCACACGTGGCACCTCTCACGAATGTCCAACTGAATTTTATCCCGGTTTGCTAACCCAATCGGGGATATAATAATCCAGCACTGAATTTAGGAAATTACCGGCGTTCAAATAAAACACAAAGGCCGGCTACATAACCCACAAATCACTCGCGGTCAAGACCCAAAATGGCGAGATTTCTCAATTTTCACTCAATTATCAACAAAATATCAAACACCGAACAGGATTGCATCGGATTAACAATAACTCAAAGTTTTCAACCAATAATTACACGGAACAGCGTGTACCAAAAATTACAAGCACGAGCGACCATTATTTCAACCAATATTGCACTGACAAGCAAAAACGTCATCGCACCACAGACAACGAAACGTAATCTGTCAAACGTCAAAAAAGGTGCGTTCAGAACTTGGTGGATGAAACATCTACCCCCCCCGGACGGGCCGTCCCGTCCGCTAATCAATTGGCAGTCTTGACAAGGTGGCGACCGCTCTCTTCATAACCGATCCATCCACTAAAACCTCAGCAAAACGAGGTACCCCGTCGGTGCCAGCCACCAAATTGAGAATGCGCCCCCGGCGCCAATACAGAGGCTTAAGGTTGGCATCCTTAATAAGGACGAGGTCTCCTATCTTGGGCGGATGAGTTTTATCAGTCCACTTGACGCGCTGCTGGAGGATGTGTAGATACTCTAAGCTCCAACGCTTCCAAAAGCTCTGAGTGAGCTGTTGCACCAACTGAAACCGCGATAGCCGATTTTGGCTCACATCAACAAAAGGGTACTCAGGCAGAGCGACAAGTGGCTGTCCAATCAAGAAATGGCCCGGGGTTAGAGCCTCCAAATCGTTAGGGTCCGAAGAGAGCGGGCACAATGGACGCGAATTTAGTACCGCTTCAATGCGACAAAATACCGTAGCTAATTCCTCAAAGGTGAGAACGGTGTCTCCCAACAATCTCCGCCAGAGTCCCTTTGCTGCTTTCACCGCGGCCTCAAAAATACCCCCCCAATGGGGGCAGGCTGGCGGGTCAAACAACCAAGTGACCCCTCGACGGGCCAATTTGTTACCAATGTCAACCTGGCTCTCATTAAGAAAGTCATACACTTCCTTCAAATAGTTACTTGTACCCTTGTAGTTGGTACCGCAATCAGACCTGATCAGAGAAGGTAACCCACGGCGAGACGTAAATCTATCCAAAGTTGCCACAAAGGCCTCCGTCGAGAGGGAGGATACCAGCTCCAAGTGCACTGCCTCAGTTGACAGGCAGACAAATACGCACAAATAAGCCTTGACAATTTTACTATTGCGAAGGGTAGACGTCTTTATCGAAAAGGGACCAGCAAAGTCCGTTCCTACGCCTGCAAAGGGCCTCGCCTCATTGACACGATCAGCAGGCAAGTCTCCCATCTGGGGCTGCATCGTTGGGGCCTTAGTCCGATAACACGGTATGCAACGGACAACGATACGAATGGTACGACGAGCCGACAAAATCCAAAACTCTCGCTGCAGAATGGCCAACAGCGCATTGCAACCGGCGTGCGAGTTCTTAATGTGACGATCAGTCACCAACAATTTAATCAAATGGCCCGCCTTGGGCAACAAAAGGGGGTGACGGACCCCATAAGGAAGGCTAGAGTGCCTCAACCGTCCACCAACACGCAAAAGACCCGTTTCATCCAAAAAGGGGTTCAACTTACTAACGGCTCCCGACAACTTAACTCTACCGGACTTCAAGGTCTCGATCTCCTTCTCAAAGTGTACGGCCTGCACAGAGCGAACCCACAGGAGGAGTGACTCCTGTCGCTCTTGAGGAGAGAGAACCGGTGACAGGCGCTTGTCCCCTGGATTCCTAGAATTGTGACCAAAACGCCTGATCCACGAGGTAACGTTCAACAATTTGTCGAGGGAGCTGTATCGATTCAACAAAATATCCGGATCAAATGGAGGGTCCTTCGTCCCAACAGCGAGCACCTTAAGCCCGGGCAAAGGATCCGACATCAAAATTGGCGTTCGAGGCCAATCATCCTCGGGGCGAGTCAGCCAATCCGGTCCCCACCAAAGGGGGTGCACAATCAGGCGGGGGGCCATGCACCCACGTGAGGCTACGTCGCCGGGGTTCAAGTCTCCAGGGACGTGCCTCCAAGTCAAAGGTGTTTCGGAATTTTGTATCTGTGACACTCGGTTCGCCACAAAGACCTCCAAGGAGTGGACGGACGTCTTCAACCAACACAAAACAATTTGACTGTCCGTCCAGGCGTAAGAATTCTGAATGTTCACAGATCCACCCAAAGTTTGAGCAACGTGATTCAAGAGACGCACAAGAAGCGCCGCCCCTGACAACTCTAGCTTAGGGATGGTCAATGCCGTCCGGAGGGGGGCCACCTTGCTCTTGGCCATGATCAGTGACAACTTCACCTGGCCTGTCGCGCTGACGGTGCGCAGATAAACAACAGCTGCATAACCGTGCGAAGATGCGTCACAAAACCCATGAAGGGTAGCAGTATAGTTCCCAGGGGGGAGGATAGTGCGTGGTAACGCGACCTCGTTGACCGCAGGAAGTGCGGATACAAATTGGAGCCAATCTTCCAAAAGGGTTTCCCGAAGTGGCTCATCCCAACCAAGTTCCGCGGTCCAAAGACGCTGGAGAAAACATTTCGCCCAAAACAATACCAGGCATATCCAACCATTCGGGTCAAAGGTTCTCGCGACAGTAGACAATACCAGTCGTTTAGTCCAAGTGTGTGGTGACTCCAAATCGACATCATACGTAAAGGTGTCTTGGACTGGTCGGTACTGAACGCGGAGAACGGCCAACATAGCAGGGTTGTCAGCATTTTCAAACAAATGAGGATCCTGCTTATGATCCTCTTCCACATCTTCCAACAGTGCTGGCGAGTTGGACACCCACTTACGCAACTCATAGCCAGCGGAATCCAAAATTTGAACCAACTCGTCACGCAACAGGATAGCTTCCTCAACCGTGGAAGCCCCAGTGCAGACGTCATCAACATACAAGTCCGTTTTCAAGATGGCGGACGCCCGAGGGAACCTCAAGCGTTCTCGGTCCGCGAGCTCCCAAAGCGAACGAATAGCAACAAAAGGGCTCGATCGAAGGCCGTACGTATTCGTGTTGAGCTCATAAACAACCATGGGGTCCCGGGGATTCTCTCGCCACAGGATCAACTGATAACGTCTGTCATCCCGGTGAATAACCGTTTGCCGGAACATCATTTTGATGTCAGCCACAAAGACTACTTGATGACGACGAAAAGACGTGATGACATCACAAAGGTCCCTCAACAATTTGGGGCCGGAGTGCAAGCAATCATTCAAAGAGACACCAGAGGAAGTCCGCGCAGACCCATCAAACACTGTGCGCAGCTTACCGGTGGATGCCTTGAGGACCGCGTGATGCGGCAGAAAGTAATGCTCAACTGAGCGCCAATCCAAATTTGACACCGACATGTGTCCCAAGTCTGCGTACTCACGCATGAAATCTAAATATTTCTGCCGCAGCACCGGATCCCTGGCCATACGGCGCTCCATCGCCAACAATCTCTTCTCGGCCATAGGTCTGGACTCGCCGAGAGGTGGTCGAACTGCAACAAAAGGCAACAGTGTTACGAGCCGACCGGAACGGAGTCGACCTGTGTTGTTCTGATAGAACAACTCGCACTCCTCATGTTCCGGGTTCAAGCGGGCCACTTGCGGTGGCTCCTCAACCTCCCAAAATCTCTGAACAGCGTCAGAGAGAGCGGAGCCACACGCCAACGCAAAATCAGGCTCAGGTGGAGGGGGAGCCTTCAACACTGGGCCCATCACCGCAAAGCCAAAGATGGTCGAGACAGCCACCAAACCGTTCGGCTGCAAGACTTTCATATTACCCAACAATATTCTCCCTAGTACATCGGAACCCAATATCAAATGAGCTGTATTAGGGGAATCAAACCGGCGGTCAGCCAAATCCAGGCCTGACGTCAACCGGACAATATCAGGCGACAGCTGACGTTGGGGATGACAGCCCAAGATACTCGTCAGAACAATGGCCGAAGGAAAAAACTTAGGGTCCAAACAACTCACAGGAGTGAGCCCAAATAAGGTTTGTCCCTCAACAGTCGGGATAGGTGTTTCGCCTATTCCATTAATCGTGCCTGAAAAGGCACGGACATCCAGGCTCACCCGACCCGCTAACCAAGATGACAAAAGGCAACCCTGGGCTCCCGTGTCCATAATGGCACGGACCACAACAGAGTCCCCCGTGGGTCCCCAGACCCTGACCGATGCCGTTGGCAACAAAACCGTGTCGATCTGGGGAGGTACGTTAGCGGGACAGGCGCCAATTTCCTAGTAATGCCTGGGCGGCGACTGATCGCCGCATCCAGGCTGGGGTCTATCCCGATGAGGATAGTAGTCAAATTCCTCATCCGCGCGATGTGACAAGCCGCGCGCCATCGCTGGAGGGGCATATCCCACCTGACGCCTGAGCGGCGGGGGGCGCGTCTCCAAACGGGGACGTTCCGCCAACGGAGGGGAGGGAAGGCGGTGCTGGTCTGGCCAACGTCGCCTACCAGCAGCTGCATAGTCGCCTTCACGAGGGGAGGTCAATCGGCGGTCGCGCGGCTCCCGATCAACTGGCGCGGGGGGTGGAGTGCGGCGGTCAAAGTTGCAGGCCCCTCCTCGACTCTGATCCGGCGAGCGAGAAGCCCGGTGCTCATCTCCATCATACCCCCCCCTGCGCGAACCCCCATCAGAGGCTGGTCTGACAGAGCGGTTCGCGTTGGCGCACAAAACTTCAAGATGTGAGCCCCTACAAATTGAACAAGGGCGGGGGTTGGGGCAATCCCGATGAAAATGATTCCCCAAACACGAAAAGCACAGACGGCGTGCATTGGCAACTCGGCGGCGGGCACTCACGTGCAACTCCAAGAAGGCCGCGCAAGTTGGTACGCCATGTCCCGTGGCCTTACAATAGCCGCAAACAAGATTACTCTGGGTGCCACCAAAACGGGGGGCAGGGCGGCTATCACCAGGCCCGACAGTCCTAGTCCGTCCCTGGGCCCTCGGCCGAGAGGGCGGTTGGCTTGACCCCGTGGCACCACGGGCGTTGTCGAGGAAACGACACTCATCCTCCAAAAATTTGACGAGGTCCTCAAAGGGGGGAAGATGGGTGGCACTATCCCCACCATACTTCTGCTCAAAACGGGACCTCAAGTCTGAAGGAAGCCGCTGCAACACTAAGTGTACCAAGAAATAGGACCAATAGTCCACCGGCAACTCCAATCGCTTCAAGGCGTTGGTTGCTGCAAGCAACGGATTCAAAAGGTCAGCACGCAACGCTGACATTCTGGTGATGGCCGGCAACCCCAAGATCTGGTCAATATGGACATCAGCCAGGCAACGTTTGTTCTGGTACCGTCGGGATAGAAGTTCCAGAGCAGTGGGATAGGCCGAGTCGGTCACCGGCAAGTGCTGCACCAAGGCTCGAGCCTCACCTCCTAGGGCTGACAACAAATAAGCCAACTTCTGGGCCGGTCGGAGGTCAAAGCGCGAATCAACCAAACTGTCAAATAGGTTCCTGAAGCTTAACCAATGGTCCAAGTGACCGTCAAAATGTGGCAGCTCCAGGGTAGGCAGTCTACCCAAAAGTCCAGGGCCTGCAACAACAGAGGTCTCTGTTTTGACCTGGGCAGGGTCCCGACTCTTCAAAATTTCCCTGGCGCGCATACTTATTATGTCACCCAGGTTCATCATCTGGTCATAATCCGCAACAACCTTATCACGGGCTGCTTGACCCAATGTTTCCAGGTCGAAGTACAAAATCACTTCATTGAAGCGAGCAAACAAAGTGTCAACCGCACTCAATCTCGCATTCAACTGCTCATACCGGGCAAGCGTGGCCTCTTCCAGGTCTCGACGCTCAGCGGTCGCAGCAGCTGAGGCAAACCATCTTAGCTGTGAGGTCAATCCACCAATGGCTTGGTTTACAGCTTTCAATGAAGCCATTGGGACAAATATCAAATAAACAAATTAAATTCAATTAAATAATCCACAGGAATAATTTTCCCGGACCCAACTACAATTTAAACCAAATAATAAAACTTAGTTTGAATTATTACAAGTTCAAATCTGACCCTGTACAAGCAATACCTTGTTTATACAATAACAAATTAAAGTACAAACCACAAGGGACACTACATATCATAATATATTATGTCAAACAATCTATGTTTAATTTGAGTCAGGCCGACGGCAACAAATCAGACTTCTCAATACTTTTAACTCGACAATAAGTGGTGAATTTGACAATTCAACCACGCTCTGCTACCAGTTGTGTGAGACTGCACCAGCAGACTCACGATGTCCGCGATTACGCGGAGCCCTAATCACAATATATTTGTCCAATTGACAAAGGAAAAACAACTATTCAATACACTTACCATCACGCTGGCACCGGTGATGTGACGTAGTCCTGGTCACGTCTCATCTGGGTGGGGTGTAAGTATATCTGTGGTGTGTGTGGTGTATGTATAGTTAGGTAAGATTCGACGGTAACCAAAGGACGCGCGCGGCTCGCACCGTCGACTCCAGGATCAAACCTTCAGATCCCACACGTGGCACCTCTCACGAATGTCCAACTAAATTTTATCCCGGTTTGCTAACCCAATCGGGGATATAATAATCCAGCACTGAATTTAGGAAATTACCGGCGTTCAAATAAAACACAAAGGCCGGCTACATAACCCACAAATCACTCGCGGTCAAGACCCAAAATGGCGAGATTTCTCAATTTTCACTCAATTATCAACAAAATATCAAACACCGAACAGGATTGCATCGGATTAACAATAACTCAAAGTTTTCAACCAATAATTACACGGAACAGCGTGTACCAAAAATTACAAGCACGAGCGACCATTATTTCAACCAATATTGCACTGACAAGCAAAAACGTCATCGCACCACAGACAACGAAACGTAATCTGTCAAACGTCAAAAGGTGCGTTCAGAACTTGGTGGATGAAACATATGTGATCCAGGCTTTTCTCAAGGCGAGTGGGAAGTTCGTGAGTGGGCAATAACCCTTGAGAGGCACTTAAGATGAGGTAGTCAAGACATTTGTTGTCCTCATTACGTTTGATTATATCAAAGTTTAGATCGCCTACTAATACTATATTTGGGCAGCTGGATATGGTATCATATACATTACTCAAGCTAGTCTTGAAATAATCAAAATCATCGTTGGACTTGTATGACGGAGATCGGTAGATTACCACTACTGCTAACTTGTTGTCTATTTGACACATGAGGCAATTTCCGCCCCTAAAGGTGGGTTCCCATACATTAGTTTGCAGTCCCAGTTTAGTGTATATGATAACTCCATCATTTTGATTTTTATTAATTTCAGTTGAGTGAGACTGAAAACCTTCCAATATTGGTAGATTACTAACTTTACTCAGCCAACATTCGGTTAGCACTATTATGTCAAAGTTAATTTTGGTTAAGCGCAATAGTACTAGAAGTTGATCAAAATTTTTATTAACACTACGAATATTTAAATGCAGTAATTTAATATCGCTACCAGTAACGTTTACATACTTTAGACAGTCTTCTGGGTTACATATAAAGGAGTTGCCAACGGTAAACTTGTCAAGGTCGTTATTAATATTAATCAAATTAGCCATTTTTAATTAAGAAATAATTATTAGAACGTGAGCTAGTTGTGTGAGCAAGTAATATTTTGTAATGTAAATTTGTAAAAAAAATTGTAATAGTGCCATGTTGGTAATATTGCCCAGTGGGTAATATTGTCATGTGGGTAATATTGCCGTGTGAGTAATATTGACATGTGGGTAATATTGCCATGTTGGTTTACGTAACAAAAAAAAAAATGTGTCCAATATTTTTTGGAAATCTTCTGATAGACTAATTAGATTTTTTTTGTCATCTCGCCTATTGCCAAACCATAAGAATCATGAAGTTTTTTTTAATTGTATGCTCTCTTTTCTTAATATCTTTCAATAAATATTTATGTCTTTGTTTTCTCCGTACAGTATAATAGTATCAGTCCGTGAGACGTGCGGGGACTGGGCGCGCGGCTGTGAGCCTCAGCAGGACCCGGCCTTGCGGGGGAAGAAGGATGGCGAGGCCAGCTTCACCATCAAAGTGCCAAGAAGGAATGTTGGTAAGGGATTGTCAAGAAAACTAATATAATTATAGGCGCGGGTAAACCAAAAAACAAATGAAAAATTCATGGCGAGAGTGGCGATCGAACCCGGTCCGAACAATCCCGAACATTACCGACCTGTTGAAGCAGCATAAGATCTACATATTTCTTCGCCACGATTTGCAACACACCAGCTGGTCTCGGGGCACTAGAGGACTCATAGCGCTGGGTTACAATCTCGTAACTTCGAGTTCGATTCCAGCATACGTATTTTCTTTTTGTGAATCGAGTCATTTTGTTTTTATTTTATTTTATGTGTTTGTAACATATCTTCAGCGCTGCCAAATCCGTTTCTACAGTGGTCATGTTACGTGGGCAGCACGCGTCGTAACATGACCACCGTGGAAACTGCTTATGTCGACAGAAGAATCGACAAAATGACAGATTGTAGAAAGATTTATATCGTCGAAGTATGGCGATGTTACAGAACCCCTTCTGCTGTTTTCCCACCTAATCAAAAATTACATTTTTTGATTAGATGGATTAGATAGATTCTGTCTATGTTAACTTCCTCCTCAGGCCCATCTACAACCCAGCTCTACATGGTCCGAACACAGCTGGAAGCTCTGATCTCCGACAAGTCCGGCGGCCGCCGCACTCTGCGCAAGGACCTGGACGCCGGCACGCTGACGCAGATCGAGACGTTCCACCGGCAGAGCTTCTACTGGATGTACCTGCTCAACCTGTCAGGTGAGAGTGAGTAACATGATCTACGTATTCCGTTATCTCTGGGGCTCGGGCATCAGGGAGTTACTTGGGTGAGTATAATGCTAGGGGTGTAATATTGCCATGTTGGGAATCATGCTACATGGGTAATATTGCCGTGTGAGTAATATTGACATGTGGGTTATATTGCCAAGTTGGTAATATTGTTGTATGTAATATTGCCCAGTGGGTAATATAATAGTGCCATGTGGGTAATATTGCACTGTTGGTAATATTGCCATGTTGGTAATATTGCCGTGTGAGTAATATTGACATGTGGGGAATATTGCTACATGGGTAATATTGCCATGTGTGTAATATTGCCATATGGGTAATACTGCCAGTGCCCGATATTGCCAGACGGTAATTACCAGGAGTGCAATATGGCCATGTGTGTAATGTAACCGAGGTCCCTATCAGACCTGTCACTATCGCTACTCCCGGGTATACACTCTTGGGATCCTCACAAGTCTGACGCACTCTGCGCAAGGACCTGGACGCAGATCGAGACGTTCCACCAGCAGAGCTTCTATTGGATGTAGCTGCTCAACTTGTCAGGTAAGAATTATGCTAGCTAGAGAAATATCTTGGGGATGAAGTATTGCAAAGTAAACAATCTTAACAAATGATAATATTTTCAAGTATGTATAATTGCTGGTAGTGACAACAGCATTGAAGATGATTGCTACTAGACCAGACTGCACCACCCAAAGACACTGGGTGGGCACAGTCATAGGTCTAAATAAATAATTAAGTTGTAAACACTAACAATACTAACCTAATTACTTAAGCTCCATTGTTACTAACACTAAAATACTAACAAAACTTTGGACTGTAGTCTGAATATAAGTAACTAAATTAATTTTAATTTTTAATATGGCCAAGCGGGTATAACAGCAAGGTGGGCAATATTGCGAAGTGCATAATATTGCCATGTCAGTAATATTGCCTTGTCAGTAATATTGCCACGTCGGTAATATTGCCATTTCGGTAATATTGCCATGTCGGTAATATTGCTAAGTGTGTAATACTGCCATGTCGGTAATATTGCCATGTCGGTAATATTGCCATGTCAGTAATATTGCCATGTCGGTAATATTGCCATGTCAGTAATATTGCCCTGTCAGTAATATTGCCATGTCGGTAATATTGCCTTGTGAGTAATATTGACATGTGAAAAAGTGCGTGTGTGTGTGTGTGCTAAGCACCTGGTGGTAGATGGCTCTCGAAAACGACGCCTGTGCCCTGACGCAGTTTTAATATTTTTTCTTTTCGACAGATTCTCTTCAGAAATGCTGCGATCTCTCCCAACTGTGGTACAGAGAGTTCTATCTCGAGATGACTATGGGACGCAAAGTAAACGTGAGTAACACCAATATATTTAATTATTAACAAAATATACTTCAAAAAAACATCCACAAGTAATGTAAAGGATGATTTCCACCAAACGGCTCGCATCGCATCGGATTGGAACGGATTTTACAATGTTCAGACGATATTAAATTGTGTACACAGTGATTAAAGTCTATATTACTAAGCCGCGTACAGCAGGTGGGCCGCGGGCGTCTTCCGCAACACGCAATCGTAGCCGAAAGTATGCTGCGACGTGCGATCGGCTCTGTTCGTCTGTCGTCATATCCGACACAGTAGGAATGAAACTATTTGACTAGGCACAGAAACGGATCAGACAAAACGGAGATGTGGAAAGGCAGAAAATAGATGCTCTGGAAATGTGGTGCTGGAGAAGAATGCTTGGGGCTTCGTGGACCGAGTTTCACACGAACGTCTCGATACTTCAAGAACTCGGTATCAGGCAGCGTGTCTCGATAGTACAATCTCGCATCCTGACATTCTTCGGACATGTTTCCCGGCGTGACAATCGGTCCATAGAACGCCTTGTCGTCCAAGGGAAAGTAGAAGGCCTAGTGCCTTCTACTTTCCCTTGGACGACAAGCGACCTACCGCGTGGAAGGTCACCCACGCGTTGGACTGACCAGATCAAATCTGCCATTGGCGAATGCAGCAGGATGACCTCTAGCAGGCAGCGGTGGTGAAATGTCGCGAAGTGCATCACATCTGCCCCTTCCAATACTGCTACGAGTTTAAGGCTGATGCTCCAGGGTAGCCCGCGAATTCGAGGTCGAGAAACGATTTTTTCAAGGTCAAAGTCATTGCTAGACCTTTATGAACTTGGAGGGTTGTATTGATGGTTTTGATGATTATAATTCTGTAACTACATACGTCTTACAATCGCGTCCAATATTTTAATCAACATACAACCTTGCACTGGCTTGCAATTTGCCAAAAACGTAAGAAAATTTGAATTTCGCGGGCTGGTCGAAGCATTCACCTTAATGAAATAAAAACTCTGTTCTTAAACTCGACTTATTTATTCCAAATTATCACACAATTCACAGTTTCGCTGCACAGTATACACTCGACACGTCTTAATGCTACGATAGCCAAGCACGAACTAACTACCGACTGCCGGTCTGTCCCCGGACGGTTTCATTGCCCCACTCTTATTCCCCTACCATAATGAAACTCGGGTTCGTGATTGGCTACAAAAGTGACAGCTAGTGTTGCCATATTTCTAAATTAAATTATGTTACAATGCAAAATCACAACACGAGTACTTAACGATCACGACTGCTCTGTCAAGAGCTTTCCGGATAAGAAGAGAGAAACGGATGCGTTCGCAAGCGACGGTACGGAGCCGATCGTATGCGTCGACATCCTGCCGGAGGCGATCGGCTGTCGCCGTATCCATTCGTATCCTTTCCGATCCGATGTGATGCGAGCTGTTTGGTGGAAATCATCCATAACAATATTTTCTCAACCTCTTGATTTTTTAGATTTTTAATTTTCTTTTTCTTTACTTCTGACTAGCTTCTGTGCACGGCTTCGCACACGTTGTGTCACAAATAAAAATATCCGGAATAATATACCTTTCAAATGGTGAAAGAATTTTTCAAATAGAGCCAGCTAGTTCCGGAGATTTCCCTCTTAATATTATATTTTGTTACAGAAATGCATGGTCCGCCATCAACACAACGAAGAATGCAACGATCTGATAACAATGGAGAAACGCATCCAGTTCCCCATCGAGATGTCCATGCCGTGGATACTCACCGACCATATACTGAAGACTAAGGAGCCGGCGATGATGGAGTGAGTGCTCTTCATCATAACCTTACTACCATGGTCACATGTTACTTGGGAACTACGCAACACGTTTTTGAATGTGAAACATCTAAAGGCGCGGGTCATCATCATCCATCGAGCATATAACCTACTACACTACTACTAATACTACAACAGCCCATAACGTCCACTGCTGGACATAAGCCTCTCCCATGATGGGAGGAATTAGCCGTAATCTCCACGCTTGGCAGGCGGATTGGAGATCGCAGTGATGAAAGACTAACAGAAAACGCTGCTGCCCATTCTCAGGTCTACGGAGGCGCAAGGTGTTCTGACTCAGACATTAGTCGCCTTATACGACACCCGTGAGTGTTATGGGTTGGTTCTATTCTACTCTGCCGGATACCACACGGCCAAGAGCGTATAACGTATAGAGTCGTAATGAAACTTATTTTGTTTGAAAACAATTCCACTAACTGACAGCTACTCAAATCTGCGTTCGCTACGCTCTGATTGGCTGACCCAAGGTCAAATAACACTCTCTCACTCGCTCTCACTGTTTTAGAGAGAGCGAGCGTCAACATTTATAAGTGACAAATCACTTATTAGTTGCGGAGGCGGATGGCCCGACATTACGACTCTATAGGTTATATGCTCGATGTCATCATCTGCCTAGCCTTTTCCCAACTATGTTGGGGTCGGCTTCCACTTTAACCGGATGCAGCTGAATACCAGTATTTTACATGGAGCGACTTCCTATCAGACCTTCACAACCCTGTTAGTACGGCATACCCCTTGGTAAGACTGGTTGTCTGACTTCCGGGCCACTGACTACCTGTAACGACTGTCAAAGATCTACAAATGACAGCCGGGACCAACTGCTTAACGTGCTTTCCGAGGCGCGGAGGAATCTCGTTATTTAATGGGTGGTTACCCATCCAGAGCAGCGGTGGCGGCCTCGACTTACGACAACTTACTGTTGTAAGTCGTGGGTTAGAACCCAGGCAGGCGCATTACTTTGTGTAATTTATTTCATCACCACTGCTCTCAAAACGGTGTAGGAAAACATCGTGACGAAACCAGCATGTCCTAGAACCAAAAATTCGAAGACATGTGACATCTACCAACCCGCACTGGGCCCGCGTGGTGGATTATAGCCCACTCCCTCTCATAGAGAGGAGGCCTGTGTCCCAGCAGTGGGAACATTAATAGGCTGATGATGATGATGACCCATCCACGCACCAACCTAGGCAAGTGCTTAACAACACACTTCTTTATCGTGTGGTTCGTGTCTAACCTGGTGTCAGTTTGTATGTCGCCCATGAGCCTCTGACTTGGCTTAACATGCCGTCGAGAAATATCTCTCAGGCATGCTAGTTCTGTACCATCGTAGTAGTAGTACCATCTTTGTTTTTATTATTTGTTGTATAATGGCAACAGTTAAATATTTCAACTGTCTACTTATTACGGATCCTGAGATACAGCCCGCTGATATACAGACGGACAGCGGAGGCTTAGTAATAGGGTCCCGTTTGGTTACTCTTCTGATACGGAACCCTAAAAATCGAGAGGTACAACAACAACAGCCCATAACGTCCACTGCTGGACATAAGCCTCTCCCATAATGGGAGGAATTAGCCGTAATCTCCACGCTTGGCAGGCGGATTGGAGATCGCAGTGATGAAAGACTAACAGAAAACGCTGCTGCCCATTCTCTGGTCTACGGAGGCACAAGGTGTTCTGCCTCAGACATTAGTCGCCTTATACGACACCCGTGAGTGTAATGGGTTGGTTCTATTCTACTCTGCCGGATAGCACACGGCTAGACACTAATAAGCTTCATTCTCATTCAACAGATACGTCCTCTACCCTCTCGATCTATACAATGACTCAGCCCAGTACGCGCTCACAGTATTCCGGAAACAGTTCCTCTACGATGAAGTGGAGGCGGAAGTGAACCTGTGCTTCGATCAGTTCGTCTACAAGCTGTCCGAGCAGGTCTACGCTCATTACAAGCAGTTGGCGAGCAGGTAAGCATTAATACAGTTTTTTTCACATGACATCTCCGCCACACTATTCTCAAACCACTGTAACTCCTGTACGGCAGAATCAACATTTACAACTGGGATAGACCCAGTTGTAAATAAATACCGATAAATATCATCATTAATAATAATAAATTTAAATCTAAAGATTTTTCTGGAAATGCATTTTATGCATTTCCAGAAAAATCTTTAGATTTAAATTAAACATTACTGCAGAATCCAGTAAGTAAGTCATCCTGGCCTCGTATATAACCGGACCTCACCATATCTATTTAATTTGACAACATTGGTCCACTGGTTAGTACACAAACAAACTTATTATAATACTCATGTAAACGGGTATTTTCGCGAATTTACTTCACTCTCTCTCTTTCTCTCTCTTTACTTTTCTTTTACTTCAGTCTTCCCGCGACCACGGCTGGTGCAATCCGGTCGAAACGTCGGGCTAATATTAAAGGTAAAAATTCGCGAAAATACCCGTTCACATGTGTATTATAATGTGTTTTGATCGTGAAAGTTTAAAAAAGACAAACAAACTTATCCACTAAGTGTTAGTATTTATTAACTAAGTACACATAATTATTACTATTATTTTTCATCCCTCCCACACGAGCAACCGGACAGAGTGACTTACTATCGGTGCATCGTGCTGTTCAGCTAGGGTTAGAAAAGAAGTACACTTCTGTAATCTTTGCGCCGACCATTTCAATAAAGAGACCTGCCTCCGATGCAAAGCATATATTCCTAACATTACGCCTGTAATTCCCGAAGGATTAAGCAGATATGAACATAACAAGACACCCAAGTTTCACCAGTTATTTTTAAGTTCCATGTTATAGGCCTCCTCTCTATGAGAGGAGGCCTATAACATGGAACTTGTGGAGAGCTGTGGGTCCATGGTCTGAACATTTTTTTTTTAAACGTAAGCTGCGGAACAAATTAAACTAAATAATTCATACTCAAAATCAAAAAACATCGTGAGGAAACCGGCATGTCCTAGAACCAAAAATTCGAAGACATGTGACATCTACCAATCCGCACTGGGCCCGCGTGGTGGATTATAGCCCATTCCGTGTCATAGAGAGGAGGCCTGTGCCCCAGCAGTGGGAACATTAATAGGCTGATGATGATGATGATGTTATAGGGTGTGAGCCTATTGCAACTTAGAAAATTTTCATGGAAAAAACTCAATAATACTCGCACTCGACGTTTTATAAGTGCCCATGTAGGTCTTTGTTTCCAGTAGTCCTGAAAGTAAAATAGTACATTTGGATACAAGTTGAGAATGTTTGTTATTGTATTCGAGGCGGATTTAACTCCCGAGCCGTAGGCGAGGGTGTTTTTGAGCCTAGAACTGCAATAACAAATGTCCACATTTATCAAACGACGTTTTTCAATACACTTTTGAAGAAATAAAATAAAAGAACGAAAATTATTTTTCTCTTGAATTATTAGGAAACTTATGTTTTTTTTTCCGCGCTTTGCTTTCACCAGGTTGAAGGAGAAGCAAAGTTATAAAGCCGCTAAACAGCCTAAAATGAAAATAGAAAATATTAATATTTTTGAGTTTAGAACAGAAATAAATGTTAATTAGTTCATTTATTTTAATAATCATGGTTTTTGATGATATTCAATTTATAAACAGTATTTAAATATTCAAAAAATATTAACGCCGTAAAGACGCATATCTCTTTGCCGAGACTTTTTTTGAAAAAAAAAAAAACAATCACCGCCCACTATAGGCATTGAACCAATTTGGACTAAGTATACGTATAGTTATCTGCGGTAATTTCTATTCCTGCACACGGTGTTGGAAAACGAAAAACAAAAAAAAGCATGGGTGTGAAATACATTGCATGTTGAATCTAATCGTAGTGCGAAATGAACCAGTTTTCGAGGAAGTGTATTGAAATTTTTTTCTCTTTCCAGTATGCTACTCGACAAACGGTATCGTGCGGAATGCGCGGCCCGCGGAGCCTCCACAGGTTCCGCCGCCGGCCGCTACGCGTCGCTACTGAGGCAGAGACATGTGGCCTTGCTAGGACGACATGTAGACCTGTGTGCGCTGGTGAGTATAGTATAGTGGTCAGAACCAGTTTTGGTGACTGTACCTTGCAAATGGTGAAAGAATTTTTCAAATAGGTGCCGTGGTTCCGGAAATTACAATCCTTTATTATATCACTAGCGGACGTCTCGCGGTTTCACCCGCGTAGTTCCCGTTCCCGTGGGATTACGTGGATAAAATATAGCTTATGTTACTCAGGGTGAATGTAGCTTTCTAATGGTGAAAGAATTTTTGAAATCGGCGCAATAGTTTTTGAGTTTATTCATTACAAACAAACACACAAAAATAAAAATCTTTCCTCTTTATAATATTATATTATATTACTAGCGGACGTCACGCGGTTTCACCCGCGTAGTTCCCGTTCCCATGAAAGTACCGGGATAAAATATAGCGTATGTTACTCAGGGTGAATGTAGCTTCCTATGCTGAAAAATATTTTGAAATCGGCGCAGTAGTTTTTGAGTTTATTCATTACAAACATACAAACATACACACAAAAATAAAAATCTTTCCTCTTTATAATATTAGTGTAGATGTAGATATAACATCACGCCTGTAGTCCCCGAAGGGTTAGGCAGAGGTGTACTATCGAGGACACTCCCGCCTGATCACCACTAAGCTAATTTTTGCTTGCACTCGCAACATAGAAACGCTCTCTAGCCCCGCCCCGTTGACTTTGTATAGAAATAATGAATGAAAAGATACCGAATCGGCCGAGCGCACTGACGACGCACGCCAAACGAGAGTTATTGTTATTTTGCGCGCCAAAGTTGACGCTTTCCTAATAGGCCTACACTTTAAGGGGGCGTGGCTCGGTGCCTCCACATGATCCAAGCGAAAAAAAAAAATAATTGATCAAGCTGAAAAGACCACGACTGTACATAACAGTACACCCACATTTCGACAGTTATGTGTAAGTAAGTTTTGTAATAGGGGCCGATCCTATGGCCATCAACCGGGTGCAAATCCAGACTCCGTGGCAGCTACTGAGAAATTCCTGATGCAAAAACCAAATAACAATGTATCCCAGTATAGCATGACCTGGGCATATATCCCAGTGTCCTAAATATGGATATAAAATAGAATTTTGACTATTTTTTATTTTATTGCTTTAACAGGTAGCTCAGCGAATCAATGCGGATATGCACAGAGCTCTGGACGCAGCCGTCGCTAAGTTTGAAGCGGGAGATATTACGGGCGTCGTGGTATGTATACTTACTAAGATTTCCAACAATAGACTAGTTTCTACCATCAATAAATTGCAAATCTATTTAGTCCGTCAGTTAGAGTATTGGAAAATAATGGACACGTATTTTTTGGTTTTGTAAATCAATTAATAAAAGGCATCAAAACTCGAGAGTAGGGGCTCGTGACGTCACAATTCACTAAAAATTATAGCACGGCGTGACGTATTGAGAATTTTAAAAACGTCGTATCTTCGTCAATTTTGGTTTACGTAACAAAATAAAAAAAATACGTGTCAAATATTTTTTGATAATCTAACTGACTAATTAGATGTTTTCAGGACACAAGCCTATTATAAGTTTTTAAACTGTCCTGGTCACAACCATTAAGACTAAAAAAAAAGGAATTTGGAAATATCGGGAACTCACAACAAACAGTAAACATGGTAATTATCCCGTTTCTAGTGTTAATGATAATATTTTCAACAACTGTTCGGCAAAATATGAGTTGTTTACCATTGCAATACTTGTAAATTTTTGTATATTTTATAAGTCTGTGCCAAAAAAGATGTAACAGCTTTTTTGAAAGAATGGTTGGTGGACCGAATTTAAAGTAACGTAATTTCAAAATGATAAAGTTTTTAGATCTTTTATCTATTGCTCAAATACTGTTCTATTTGTAGCACAAGGGCATACAATTAACGAACCACCAGATTTAGCAAAATGTAACGGCAAAAAAATCACTTCTTATTGCCAAAATTAGTAAATGATCACTAAAATGAATCTCCATTTTATCGTGAAATTAGAACCAAAATTGTTTTTATTTTATGACCACCGGAAATTGAACTGCTATGGTCTTGCATCCGAGTCGAGGGAGACCCGGTCGACGGAGCGGGGCTCCTACTTTTGAATGGTTTATAAAAAAATAACTACGAAGGGCTAATAATAACTATTCGCTCGCTCATTCGACCTAGTCAGCCTAGGCAAAACTAGTTTGTCACCGACCACCTCATTAAAATTTGGTGCTCAATTTACTAAATTTGGTGATCAATTGATATTTTAGGTAATAGATGTTAGTGATCACAAAGTTATTTTCGGTGGTCGGTGGTCATTATATTTTCCCCCTTTAAAAGTGCATAGATTAACTTTTTCCATATTAGACTCTTTTTAGAAGTTATAAGCTAAAAACTGAAATACGTCCGAACATTTCGAGATATTTGTCTTTTGAAGCTGCAGATTTTATTCAACAATATTGTTATCTATTTTAAAAGGATAGATAGCAAGAGGAACTCGTGGCTAAATAATAACAGCCGTTCGGGTCCATCAATAGGTTAAGCAGCGCTTACCTATCCGTAGATGGGTGACCACCAATAACATACCGAGTTTCCTCCGTGTCTCGGAAAGCACGTTAAGCCGTTGGTCCTGGCTGTCATTTGTAGATCTTTAGCAGCCGTTACAGGTAGTCAGTGTCTCAAAAGTCTGGCAACCAATTTTACCAAGGGATATCGTATTACCCAGTACTAACTGGGTTGTGGAGGTCAGATAGGTAGTCGCTTCATGTAAAATACTGGTATTCAGCTACATCTAAGACTGGAAGCCGACCTCAACATAGTTGGGAAAAGACTAGGCAGATGATGAGTTTATCAACACCATACCGTCGTCCACAGGAACTCGAAGGTCTGATCTCCGTGAACCGTCTCTGCCACAAGCTACTAAGCCGCTACCTTACCCTCGACGACTTCGACGCCATCTTGCGAGAGAGCGACCACGGCGTACTCGCGCCATACGGGAGGATTACCCTTCATGTGTTCTGGGAACTCAACTTTGATTTCCTGCCCAACTACTGCTATAACGCTGCTACGGATAGGTGAGTCATATTACCGCGTTTTTTTTTTACAATTAATTATGGGTTTACACCAAGGGTAACAACCCGCATTAAATGTAAAAATTCGCTCAAATGGTGACAGCACGATCCAAGGGTAACAACAGCCTTTGGGTAACAAAACATCCCTTGGGTAACAATTACCTCGAGGGATGTGTTCTAGGAACTCAATTTTGTTTTTTGCCCAACTACTGCTATAACGCTGCCACTGATAGGTAAGAAGTTGTATAATGTGTTCTTAAAATTTATTTCGGGTGAGCTTGAGTAGTTTCGAGCTCGAACGGAGCTTTTAATCATGATGTCATCGTGCGACGAAGAAGAAGGTCGCGGTAACTTCAAACCCTCCTACGGCGACAACCCGCTCCAAGGGTAACAACCCTCTCTAAGGGTTACAACTCACTCTTAGGGTAACAGCACACATCTAGCAGCAGCGCAGCAGCAACAAGGTAACAACCAGCTTGAAGAGCAAATATGCTCAAGTTTTTAGGAGCCTTATTAAGCGGTATACTGACCCCAACATAGATGGGGAAATAATTTGCTATCATAATACTATATTGTTTTATTTTTCAGATTCGTGAAATGCCGCGGCATACAGTTTGCGGCGGGCGTGTCTCGAGAGAAGCCGCAACAGTACGGACATGCTCTACTGTGGGGCTCTAAGCAACTGAGTCTTGCTTACTCGGCACAGTATGCGCAGTACGTAGGTAAGGATCTGAACAAATAACAGTAACTTTTTATAACATTTTGGATAGACTAAAATAAAGGATATACTATTGCCATCAAAACATTGCTTATATTTTGTAGAGAATTGCAGAAGTGCATGTCAGACTCGCGCGTAAAGGGTCCCGTACCATAGAAGTAGGGGTACGGAACCCTATAAAGCAGAAAAGTCTTTTTGATAAAACGACTGCTTTACTGCACGCAAAACCATCATCAAATCATCTCTAAAGTTTAATTAACTAATTCAAACCATATCTTTTTTCCCCAGGTTTCGTAGGTGCCCAACACCTGCACGCGCTAGTCCGTCTGCTGGGCTACCAGGGCGTGGCCGTAGTAGTCTCAGAACTGCTGGACGTCGCCCGCGGGCTACTGCACGGCACTATAGCGCAGTTCACTAGGGCGCTAGCGGCCGCCATGCCCAGGCACTGCAAACTGCCCCGATATGACTACGGATCTAACGGTAAGTCCTCCTAAGTAGTTCAGGCGTTATGAAACACCTCAAGGGTAACGACTCACCCTTAGGGGGTAACAACACATCCCAAAGGATGTTACATTTGGGGTGTGTAGTTACCCCCTAAGGGTAACTACACACCTTCGCTTCGCTCGCTCTACAGACTACTTTCTCTTGGATTTATCTAAAGCTCGACCAAGTAACTCCTATATGAACGTTCAAAACCATTCTAACCTGTCCAAGGCAAGGTGTCGTAAGAATTTCTCGCTACGCTCCCCCCCCCTGGCCCAAAAGCTGGCGGCCCCCTTGTATCTTGCATATCATGGATTTCTGTAAAGTAACGCCTGATACTATTTATCATCAAAAGTTTACCTATCAATTTTTTTTTAAAGAATTTTCCAAAAATTGCCCCCCCCCCCCCCCCCCCTAATAGGAAATCCTGGATCAGACACATCAGACGCATCTGACACCTAGGGTAACTAATCACTTCAAGGATAACAAAACGCAGCAAGGGTAAAATACCTAATGTCCATTTTATCCTTTTCCAACAGGAGTCCTGGGTTATTACCACGCGCAACTGACGGACATCGTACAGTACCCCGACGCGCGCACCGAACTGTTCCACGCCTTCAGAGAGCTGGGCAACATTATACTCTTCTGTATGCTCATTGAACAGGTAATAAGAGACTGAGGTTCACAAAACATCGCGAGGGTTATAACTCATCTTACGGGTAACATTACATATAGGGGTAATAACACACCTTGAGAGTGACAAGATATCGAGTGTAATAGCTCAGCTTAGGGATAACAACAGATCTTGAGGGTCATAAGAAAAGGTACAGTACTCCCAAATTAATAATGCGCAGGCAAATCTTCGCTAATTGTCGTATTCCCGGAAACACCCGAATCATTGAATCGGAGAGAGCCCTAAACAATGCACTTGCATTTTGCACCTTGTTCGAAAGAAACAGGAGTCAATGTCATATGTCAAATCATGTGAAACAATTGAAAACAATTCGGGCGGTCGGCGGCTGTCGCCGGTCAGTCAAAGGTCCGTCAGTCGTCTTTATATATTGGTGGTGACTGCACGTGTTCTCTCTGTGTGGAATTATATAGAGCTGCTATTACACACCCTTCTTGGTTTTGTTTTCAAAGGTGAATTTAATTTCAACTTTAATTATCTTACTCAAATTGAAATAGTTTATTTAATTTTTTTGTAATTGTAATATTATTCTGGAATGATCAGTGCTGTAAATACTTTTGAACTGAGATTTTAATGATTAGATTTTAATGTAAACCTGTGTTTGAAAACCATTTTTTCTTCTTCTAATATAAACCTTGTGTTATTTAAACCTTCTTTTCTTCCATCAATACACCAGCTTCAGTATGAAGAAGTAAATCAATTAAACAAAGATTGTAGCATATTCGCAATCGTGTCGTTTTCCTCGCTATTTACTTACATCGAATTATCGAATCAACACTGCAAGTACGTAGCAATCGATAACGATCGAATCGATACGATTCGATAAATCTGACTTTTAGATTGGTTAAAAACTCATTTTATCGAGAATAACTGTCAGATTTATCGAATCGTATCGAATCGAGTGCTACGTACTTGCACTGCAATTTCGTTACTGATAAATCAATATTTATCTCTTTTAGCACAAAACACATAATTCTACTAAATTATGCATGAAGAAAATGCACTTAACCACTCTATATACATATCGTCTTCCGACGCTCGCCCACCCAGATCTGCGTCATTCAATATGCAATCTGATGTTTATTTGTTGTTTAGGCGCTGAGTCAAGAAGAAGTAACAGACTTACTCCATGCGGCGCCGTTCCAGAATATTCTGCCGCGACCATTCGCCGCAGAGGGTGAGAAGCCAGAGACTAAGCAGAAACGTCTAGAAGCTAAATACGCCGCGCTGCAAATCGTGCAGAATGTCGACAAATATGGCACTGCAAAGGTGAGTTTCATTTTTTATATCAATGTCACATCACATTGTAACAATCATCTCCTGTCCTTGTCCATGGATGTGTCGTGTATGGAGGACCACTCCTATTCTTTTTTATTCTTAATTTAACGAAAAAACGAATTTGTCACTCATTACATTAATTGATGAAAAGATGATGTTGTAAGGGTACCTACTGCGTACGTGTTTATTAGGTGTTGTGAGTCATGTAAATAAAACAACTGATTTCGGCGAGCGCTAGTACATAACTAAAAATGAATAATTATTTATTTCGCTATTGCTTGTTGACCTACATACAAGTCGTTGATGACGATGCACCACATTATTTCCCCCTTTTTTAAAAAAACTTTGTAAATACACTTACATAAAAATAAAAAAATACACAGTTGTTAAATATTCCCTAAAATCATACTATACACTTAGCAATATAATGGTCCAGTAAACTGACGTTGTAAAACAAAATAAAAAAAAAAAAACAAAAAAACTTAATTGAGTACTCTTCACCGTTGACTATTCTACTGTTATTCTTTAAGATAAACGATGAAGAAACCGCGTTTTGGGAAGTTCTTCAAACGTTCTGTGCTCCTTGTGCTCCGTTTGCGTGATGGTTGCAACGCATGGAGACCGTTGGGACCGGCGCCGCCTGACCATGTCTGGTGTCAATAATATGACGTATCGCAAAATCGTACCACCGGACGTATGACGCGACCTGAACGTGTCGTGTTCGGCGCGGTCTTATTATTTTCCGCTGTCTCAACATTCTTGTGGTCGTTTACTTGGCTACTGCTACTTTTCATGTGTGCTAAAGGTTCGTTTACCTTTTCATCGGTTAAAATATAAGCTGGTTTTAATCTGTCCACTGTTACTATTGATGTTTTCTTTGGCATTTGGATTTTGAAATGTTTGTCATGTTTCTCCAAAACTTTATATGGGCCTTCGTAAGACGGGGTCAGTGGTTTCTTCACAGCATCTGTTCTGACGTATACGTATTCACAGTCTTTCATGTCCGGGTGAATATATGGTTTGTGACTTGTAGCGTGGTGATTCCTATAAAATGGGCTTAGTTTTGCCATTGTCTTTTGGAGAGTCTGTGCATAAGTTTCTGGTGATGTATCTTGCTTTTTCGGCTCGATAAACATTCCAGGCAGACGTATGTTTGTTCCGTATAACATTTGTGCTGGGCTTATGTTTTCTTTCAGTCGAAGTGCTGCTCGTAGTCCTAGTCAAACTATAGGTAATTCGTTCGACCAATTTGTTGTGTTGCCGCGCGCGATTAGCGCTGTTTTCATTGATCTATGCCAGCGTTCAACTAAGCCATTTGACTGCGGATGATAACTAGTAGTCCTGGTTTTCTTAATACCAAGTGACTTAGTCAGAGCAATAAATAAGTTTGACTCGAACTGTCGTCCTTGGTCTGTGGTTATGGTGTTTGGGCATCCGAATCTTGCTATCCAGGTGTTTATGAAGACTTCCGCTACAACTTTTGCTGTTATCTCTGCTACTGGTACAGCTTCCGGCCATCTTGTTTCTCTGTCGATCATTGTCACAATATATTTGTTGCTGTTGGATTCTGGTAATGGACCGACAATGTCTATGTGCACGTGATCTAAACGTTCTGTAGATGGGAACGTTCCGATTGGTGCCGAGTTGTGCCTATGTGTCTTGCTTTTCTGGCATGCCTCACATGTTCTCGCCCATATTCCAACGTCGGTATTGATGCGAGGCCAAAAATAGTGTTCGGTGATCATTTTCTTCGATGCTCTTATACCGGGATGTGTTATATTGTGCATAGTGTCGAATACTTGTTTTCGAAGCGATTTCGGCACATACGGTCGTAATTTTAATTTTGAGTTTTCGCAGAGTAGGTGTCTCGTTCCTGTTAGCTGTATTTTTTTCCAGCTAAGGTTGTTTTTGTTTAACAGCTGAGTGAGTTCAATGTCCGTGTCTTGCATATCTGCCAACTCATTCCAATCCACGGGTGTCGGGCAGTCTATCTGTTCGACTCGCGACAATGCATCGGCCACCGGGTTCATGTTACCGGACAGGTGACGTATGTCTGTCGTGAATTGTGCGATAAACTCGAGGTGACGTAGTCGCCTTGGGGCTATCAATTTACTTGTGGAGTTTTGTCTAGTAGTGAAGGCGTGACATAATGGCTTATGATCGGTGTATACTATCAACTCTCGTCCCTCGACATAAGGTTGAAAATGCGTTACTGCCATGTAAACTGCCAGCAATTCTCGATCATATGTGCTGTATCTTGATTGTGTTTCACTCAGTCCCTTTGAGAGAAAGGAAAGCGGCTTCCAGTTCCCGTTTTCATACTGTTGTAAAACGGCGCCAACGCACGTTTGAGACGCATCTGTCATGAGTGATAGCGGGGAATGCGTTGTTGGTGAGGTCAATGTAACAGCGTCGCTTAGACTTGCTTTACATTGATCGAATGAATCTAGTGCCTCTGGAGTCCATTGTATTTCAGTTTTGTCATTCTTCTTCGATCCAATGAGGTATTTGTTCAAACGAGCTTGATGTTGTGCAGCTTGTGGTATGTTGTTCCGGTAAAAGTTTATCATGCCTAAAAATCTTCGTAACTCTTGCACAGTTTTTGGTAATGGGTATTTGGTGATTGCTTCGACCTTGTCTGGTAATGGTTTGATACCGTCTTTTGTGATCTGATATCCGAGGAATTCTATTTGCGTTTTGCCTAGTACGCATTTGGCTTGATTTATTGCAATGCCATACTCGTCTAGTCGTTTGAAAACTTCGTGTAAATGACGCCGGTGTTCGCTGATTGATGATGACGCCACTAATATATCATCTATATACACGAAAATAAAGTCGAGTCCCGCTAAGACTGTGTTGAGGAATCTGACAAAGGTTTGACCTGCGTTTCTTAGTCCGAACGGCATTCTTGGAAATTCGAATAGACCGAACGGGGTGATTACTGCAGTCTTTTCTACCTCTTGTACTGGAATCTGATTGTAGGCCCTTTTTAAATCAATCGTTGAGTATATACTGGTTCCGGGTAATAGGTATGTGAAGTCGAGTACTCTCGGAATCGGGTATCTATCCGGTACAGTGATCGCATTCAGTCTCCTGTAATCACCACATAACCGTAATTCGCCGTTTTTCTTTGTTGTCACGTGCAAAGGGCTTGCCCACGGGCTCTTGGATGGTCTGCATAACCCTGTTTCTAACATATGTTCTATTTCTTTTTTCACTCTAAGGTACTTGTCTGCTGGCAAAGGTCTTGACTTGGAGTGAACAGGGTGTCCGTTGGTGATGATTTGATGAACTACGTTGTGCTTCGGTTGTGACTGTGCGTCTATAGGTCTCAGAATGTTGGATAGTCTGCTAAAATGTCTGCATAAGCTTCGGTTAAATTTACGGTCCGAAGTGTTGGTGTGCTGGACTTCATTAACTTTGCGTTGCTCTGAAGTCCAGTCGTACCATCAATTAAGCGTTTATTCCTAATATCCACCAAAATGTTATTTTTTTCTAGAAAATCAGCACCCAGTATTGGTTGCGTAATGTCAGCAACGATGAAAGTCCAATGGTACGGCCGTCTCAAATTCAGATTTAACGTCAGCGTTTTGTCGCCATATGTTTTAATTCGCGTTCCGTTTGCGGCGTATATTTTATATGTATCGTCAGATTTTAATTTCCTCTTCTAGGTATTGCTGAAATATTAGCGCCAGTATCTACCAAAAAACGAAACCCACTTTTTCGGTCGGTTACGCACAGGCGGTTTGAAGGTATGATAGCGCTGACGACCGCCTCTGTCAACGCTGAACTTAGTTTTCCGACGGTGTCTTCCAATTGCATGGTTTTTTGCAGGTCCGGGCTCGATTTCGGTACCGAAGATGATACTTGCATAACCAATTGGGGCTGTCGGGTGAAATCCTCGTTCTAGAGTGGGATCTTGCACACAACATGCTTCGATTACGTCTGTAATTACGATGTCCTCTGTCTGAATTTGTTTTCAAGGCGGCTATTTCCATGGTTAGCTTACTCATTTGGTTGACTAACTCAACCATTAGCTGTGTTTGACCGCTTGATCTTCCTTCCAAAATCTTGTCTGCTATAGCGGCTTTACTGATGTCTGTCGCTCTGCATATTGGCGTTCCACTTCCACAACTTCCGCTTGCGTTCATGTCTTCGGTAACTATGTGCCTCTTGAAAACCAAACCAGGGAGATCCGCTTGTGGAAGGCTGATAAGGCTGTGCAGTGCAGTTACCACGACGACGTGGGAAAATCACCAGAAACCAATTTTAAATCGCGGCGCGTGTCACTACTGTTCGATATCGGGGTCAGCAGATGTAAGGGTACCTACTGCGTACGTGTTTATTAGGTGTTGTGAGTCATGTAAATAAAACAACTGATTTCGGCGAGCGCTAGTACATAACTAAAAATGAATAATTATTTATTTCGCTATTGCTTGTTGACCTACATACAAGTCGTTGATGAAGATGCACCACAATGTCATAAATGCAGCATTTTCAGCCTTATTTACGTTCCAACACAGAAACATTTTTAAAAGCACCACAAACCAATACTCTACGTCTACACTATATTTCCGTTTGTAGCAAGGCCAACTGTCTCGCGAAGGCGACTTACTGACCCGCGAGCGGCTGTGCTGCGGCCTATCGCTGTTCTCCGTAGTGCTGCGCCGCCTGCGCGCCTGCCTCACCGCACCACAGTGGCCCGCGCCGCCCGCGCCGCACCACCACGCGCCCGCACACACCGACGATACTAACGAGTTCCATAGGTAAGTAGCTAGCTTCATTACCTGCTAGGGTAACAATACATCGTGTGGGTAACAACACATCGCGAGGGTAACAACACATCGCGAGGGTAATATAACATCGGGAAGGGTAACTAACAGTTTTATTTGTTCCAGATTGTGGTCGGCTCTCCAATTCTTGTACTGCATTCCAGTTGGAGAAACACAGTTTACTGTTGAGTAAGTTATCTTTGTAATGGGTTTATGGACCCGTTCCCACTATGTCGTGTTCGTCAATTTTGGTTTACGTAACAAAAGAAAAAATACGTGTCAAATATTTTTTGATAATTTAACTGACGGACTAATTAGATTTTTTCAGGACACAAGCCTATTATGTATGTTGGTTTCCAGGGAACTGTTCGGTGAAGGCCTACACTGGGCTGGATGCACCATCATAGCGTTACTAGGTCAGCAGCGCCGGTTCGAAGCCCTGGATTTCTGCTACCATATCCTGAGGGTGCAGCGAGTCGACGGGAAGGATGAACTGGTCAAGGGAATTGTAAGTATACAGTCAATCTTCAAGGTTAAGCCGCGCTTGCCTAGGTGAGTCCGTGGATGGGTGACCTTCCATTACATAACGAGTTTCCTCCGTGTCTATATTTGAGTGAATTAAAAAAAAAAAAAGAAGGGAATCGTCACGGGACTTCTGGCAGATGTGAAACATCGAATTATTTTGTACAAACACTTAAAAAGCAAAATGACTCGATTCACAAAAAGAAAATCCTTATGCTGGGATCGAACTCGAAGTCACGAGATTGTAACTCAGCACTGTGCCCCGAGACCAGCTGGCTTGTTGTAAACCGTGGCGAATATGTAGATGTTATGCTGCTTCAACAGGTCGGTAATGTTCGGGATTGTTCGGCCCGGGTTGACAACTTGACAGTTGGCCACGCGTCGTCACGTCATTTTTTGGTTTTACCCGCGCCTGTAGATGTTTCCCATCAACAAAACAACACGACTACAAGCACTAACAAATAACTCCTCTCCGCAGCCCCTGAAGCGCATGGTGGACCGTATCCGTCGCTTCCAGGTGCTGAACTCGCAGATCTTCGGTGTGCTGGCGCGGCACCTGGCGGCCGACGAGGAGCGCGCCGGAGTGGAGCACGTGCGCTGCTTCCCGCCGCCCGCCGCGCCGCTACATACCGTCAACTAGGGGTAGGCGTGCTATCTGTATCTGTGTAACTATACAGGCCCTAGACAAAGCCGTCAACCAAGTCAAACTAAGTAAATCTACGCATAAAATTATTTCTGGGATTTTTTTTTTGGGGGGAAAAATCATGTTTTGTGGTAAAACTCAATGTAACGCACTCAAAACACTATGCTGATGGATGGATTGAATAGTACGGAGGTCGTGGAGGTGTTTAAAGTAAAAATCTTACATTAAAAGCTATTAAAAGAAAACTTATCGAAAAGTTGGAACTTTGGCTCCCCTCCCCCCCCCCTCTTAACGAAGCCGAAAGGCACTTGTTCTCCCCGTCATTGCGATCATTTTTTTTGTTCTACACCATACCTGGGAACCTTCTGGTTACGGAGATATTGGGGATCAAAGTTCTAACTTTTTTTTTTAAATACAAGTTTTTATTGTAATATTTTTTTAACTTTGAACACCTCCATGACCCCCGTAGTATTCAATCTATCTATCAGCACAATGTTTTGAGTGCGTTACATTGAGTTCTACCACAAAACATGATAAAAAGTCGTTTCCCAGCAATAATGTTTGCGTAAAGTTACTTAGTTTGATGTACAGAATGCTTGGTTGACGGCTTCGTGATGAGGTTGTTTACACCCTATAGGTACTAATGGTACCCTTGAAATATTCGTTATACTCCAAAAATCGTATGTTTTCTCTCAAAAGTCTTGAATTCTGGCTTCAATTGAGTCCAAAAGTTTACGGACTACCCCGAAACATCTTCGGAAAATGAGCAATTATAAAATATGCGTAGTTTGTGACTCCGAATGAGTCAGTAAATGATTAGTAATTTAATTCAATAAATTATCTAAATTGTATCAAAATGTAGTTATTAATATTATATAATGGTATCGGTTCTGTTGTGCACAAACTTGACTTAATTTAGGCTATTGCTATCTTTTACTAAAAGGCAGTGCGAGAAAAGGACGGCTATAGCTATGAACTAAGTTAGAGATGTCAAACTAGTTTATGCCTTGCGCTTCACCGTGTTTTTAATCGACATGTTTTTACGTGCACCCTTCAATTGTAAAGAAATATTAGTTCCAACTAAATTTGACAGCTCTAAATTACGTCCGTCTCTTTCTCGTTTTATTAGAGAGAAAACGATAGCAATAGCCTAAATTAAGTTTAGTTTGTGCACAACAGAATCGACAGCAATGTAGCTTTATTTTATATTCTAGTTAGTTTTAATATAATGTTTAGATGACTTCGTCATGTGGTGAGTGAAAGGCGACCAACAAAAGTTATTTACAAGGCAGATGTGAGTGGTAACGCCGGGAGGAGACGTCCTAGAAGGACATACACTGACCTTATTGGTAAGGGTCTTCAGAAAGGCGTAGTACTCGATCGTATGCGTATATAACCAGTAGGACTATTACGTATCTCTGTTGACAGCTCAAAATGATAGTAACTGGGCTCAGTGTCCATCAATTAACTGTCAAAAGCTTAGTTTTGTATTATGTATGAGCAGTCGCGATCAAATATGACGTCATTGGTTGTCATCGTGGCTGATAGTCACCGTAACTCATTTTGACAGACGCTTTCGTATCGATACGTATATTATTTCGATTATGTAAGCATAATGGACAACAAATTGATGACAACTGAGTTTGAAGTGGCTTTCGTGAAAGACGTTACACCGTACCCGGGCTGTTAGTCACCGTAAAGTGATATCCACTCAGTGCGATACGTAATACCAATATTATGACATTCTCGGTTGTCATCAAAGTTCGGTGTACAACCGAAGCTTGATAGTCACTGGATATCAGAAAGATACGTAATAGGCCTGCAGATGTATGCATTTGAACGAGGCTAAAGAAGTATGTAAATATAGTAGCGTGTCTGCCTACCTACATAGGCAAAGGCGGGGATTATGCATGTAAAATAAAGTAAATTAATTTTATATACAATAGAAAGTAGAAAATTAAGTATAAATCTAGAATTATAAGGTATTGGCTGAGACTGCTTTCCACCATGTATTTAGAATATGCAGTAGTAAATATATTGTTTGTATGACTATGTTGAAGATTTAGGTATAGTAATATATTTAACTAAGACATTAAATAGGGAATAGGCATAAATTTCTCTATTTATCTTTTTTTATTTTGATACGGAATGTAAAATACTATAGAAATAATGACATAAAGTGAAAACAATAAAACTTTTGTTTCTATCTCTTTCTAGATAAACGAAATTTAATAGGGATTTTGTACGTCGTATGTCGGATGACGTCATAAAAGGTATCGGATCTCTCTGTCTAATGAGCAGTTTCAAATGCTTGTAACTTAGTATTTTTTTATAAATATTTAAAAAATAATTTCACTTTGCTATTTCTGATGTTAATACGCTTTGTTTAGAGTAATAAAAAAATATGCATTATTCCTATTTTTTATAATTTGTTCTATTAAGCTCGTTGCACACTGAGGCCCATCCCGCGCGGGAAACAAGACATGACCACGCATCTTTTATTATAATGATTAAAGGTCACAGCACACGTATCAACTCGGAAAGGGATCGTAACCGTATCAACTCAAGCCATTCAGTATTCTTTGTATCAAAATCCATCGGAGTCGTAACTCAATCGCTTCGACTCGGGAAACTCACGATATGCTGACGATCTTTGAGTTGAAATGTGTGCTATCTAGACACGCGGGAGCGTGTCAAGCCAAGTTCTGGCGCGCAGCTCACCGTGTGTAATATTACACGAACCATTTGGAGCCACTTTTGAACCCCTCATAACTCCCTCTTGGCTAGTTTTCATATACGAATTATATTATAGCCTTCGCAAGTTCAACCTGTTACTTGTCGGTTCTTATTTTATTATTCCGAAAATTTGGCTTGCTGATAGAAACTAACCATCGAACATAATAATTCGTATATGACAACTAGCCAATTCAGACCTTAGGCTACAATATATTCTCCTAAGTTATAAGAAAAAATGATATTTTTATGTTGTTATAAATAAATTTCAGGACTGACCATTGAACTTGGCACCCATTTAGATTTTACTTCTTTTGTCGTTGAAGTCAACAACAAACAAAACAACATCATAATATTAAACTTGGCTCTCATTTCACATTTATGTTTTTGATGGGATTTACTTTACGCGTCTGCTCGCGTTAGTTTGAATACAGTTAGTTGTCACAATCGGTGTGAGCGAATTTTGTCCTGTTTCCCGGCCGGTATTCATGTTAGTTTGGCCGTGTAGGTTTAAGTTCTATACACATTCGATATTATTAGAAAATTAACACTTTTTATGATTAAGTTTGTGTAACCATAGTTTATAATTTACTAATAGGCTAGTTTCCGCCATCAATAAATTGCAAATCTATTTAGTCCGTCAGTTAGAGTATTGGAAAATAATGGACACGTATTTTTTGTTTTTGTAAATCAGTGAACATTGACAAATATAAAACGCATCAAAACTCGAGAGTGGGGGTTCGTGTGACGTCACAACGCACTAAAAATTATACTACGGCGTGACGTATTGAGAATTTTAAAAGCGTCGTATCTTCGTCAATTTTGGTTTACGTAACAAAAGGAAAAATACTGGTCTAACTGACGGACTAATTAGATTTTTTCAGTTGACAAGCCTATTTAATTTGATTCTCACAAAATTTGTAGAAAAAAATAATAAATCTCCCTAATATTATCTATAAGCACATTATTAGCACAACTATCGTATCGAAACCTATTTAGTAACTCATTTTGTATGTAATCTTAGCATTTTAAATGTATTTAATCTTAAAATATATCTTAAGAAAAAAATAAATATTCCATTTTAAAATATTTGTTATTTAATATGAAATTAAGGCAATATTATATCGTAAACAATAAAGGGTGGTTATACAGGGTGTAAACTTTCAGAGGGGCAGTAATTAGTATCTACGTTAACCGTTGTAGCTACACGAAAATGGTTTTAAGAGACCATCAATAAATTTGCGTGAAATTTTGAACCCCTTTCGCAGATTTTCAAAAGGAATTACAGCTAGCAAGAAAGTCTTTATTTCATAATATTTACATAATTTACACACTAACTCTATAATAGAAATAAAAATATTTACAAGTATCAAAAAGGGTTACAGGGCCGTCGAAAAATTCTTCCACATCGCTGTCAACAGGAAAAGTGCCCAGAAGTCTGGCAGCATTGCCACGTTGGATGGCAATGCTGATTCTTTGGCCAAAAAATAGGCCCGCCCTCTGGTCACGTGAAGAGTCGGCCAACCGTTTGGCGATTTCCCGAAATACTAGGTGGGCACTCGGACCCCATGGCCCTAGTGTGTCATTCCCAAACGGCTCAAACATATAATTATCGATTATATTATTGTATTTGCGCCGTTTGAAGTTTTCAGCACCTGCAGCAGCCGCCCCAACACAACACACTGTGCTAGGAAGATGGAAAAAGAAAAGAAAAACGTCAATTAAAATTTTTGTTTTATTGATACTTACTGCCCCGCCGAAAGTTTCCATCCTGTATAGAGGATCATAATATAATAATAATAATCAAGGATTATAATTTTAGTAATTTAAGATAGTAATGATATAAATAAGTAATGTTTATATGCCTGTATGGGGCTACTATATTATTATGATTAACTTAATGCTGATCGCATTTAATATGAATGTAAATATTCATCAATCTGTAAGTTTATTCAATGATAATGTTAGGCGGTGACACCCTAGTGGTGTGACCGTCGCACATTGGGGATATAGCCAATTTTTTGTTCAAAACCACCTAGAGATCGCAAAAATAAAACAAATGAGACAATTTTTAGACAATTTTTTGTAATCTATACTAATATTATAAAGAGGTAACATTTGTTTGTAAGTTTGTATGTAGGGGGTAATCTCCGGAAGTAATGAACCGATTTTAAAAATTGTTTCACTGGTAGAAAGCTACATTATTCGTGAGTGCTATAGGCTATATTTTATTCCCGTACTCCCACGGGAACGGGAACTACGCGGGTGAAACCGCGGACGTCAGCTATTAAATTCTAAAGAGACTGACGAAGCCGGATTTCAAATATTCCTTAAACCTAAAATATCTTAACCCACTAAAACCAAGGTAAAACGAGTTTAACCCTGTTCTTTAACCCTTTCAGTCACGCATTTCAACTAGCACTTGTATGGAAGTGCAAATATACGCTTCCGATGTATTTTTGTCGCTGAAAACGAATCTCATCAAATTGTTTAAATAACTTAATTTTGCAAAACAATTTGCAACACGATTAACCCTCTAATATATTCATTGTTTATTTCGTATCAGGAAAAAATTCATACTCACTAGAGTATAATATAAAATCAGTCATAATATAAAAAAAAAAAACAATTCATATGCATTTTTTATAAAAAAATACAACCTGATTTCGCAAATCGGGCTTCGTGAGTGTCTTTGGAATTTCATTTCAAACATTTCTGTGCAAGAATGGTTTAATTTGGTTAATATTTGAGGTCTCTAGGTGGTTTTGAATATTCTGTCCTCAATGTGCGTCGGACTACCGTCCGTCATAGGTCTCGAGTTCGAATCCAAGACACGTACCTCTGATTTTTCGAATTCATGTGCGTATTGTTAAATTATCACTTGCGTGAAGGAAAACATCGTGAGGAAACTAGCATGCCTGAGAGATATTTCTCGACGGCATGTAAAGCCAAGTCAGAGGACCATGGGCGGGATAAAAACTGACACCAGGTTAGACACGATAAAAAAGAAAGAATTCAATTATTTGCATTCTTGATAGAAATAGGTGAGACGACAAAAAAGATCTAATTAGTCCGTCAGATAGATTTCCAAAAAATATTTGACACATATTTTTTCTTTTGTTACGTAAACCAAAATTGACGAAGATATGACGCTTTTAAAATTCTCAATACGTCACGCCTAGGTATAATTTTTAGCTAGTTCTGACGTCACGAGCCCCCACTCTCGAGTTTTGATGCGTTTTATCTTTGTCATTATTCATTAATTTACAAAAACAAAAAATATGTGTCCATTATTCTGACGAACTAAATAGTTTTGCAATTTTTTGATAATGTCGTCATGCCTATTCTAAAATGTATTTGTCTGAAATGAGATTGAACTCCTTGGGCTTACCGTTAGCAAAAAAATATATTTTATTTTTGTTACTCATTAGATTTTAGTAGTATTGTAGAATATTGGTCACAAATAGATAATTGGCATATCTTTACTAATCACCCTGATTAATCGGCTATTTGATACATTCACAAGTATTATAGAATATAAATAAAGTATATCAAATGACATGTAATCTAAATATGTAATAGTAGTGTAAAACTTTTTATGATTATGAAATACAACTTTATTACCTACCTACTTTGTATGACAATTTTCTTTAAATAAAACCAAGACATAAAATTGAATATATTTGTCTATTTTCTTACCGGTTGTGAGCATCGATTACTCCGTATACAAGGCGTAAATACACCTTTCACACACACATAAAATAAAATAATAAAAACAAAATGACTCGATTCTACACTACTACATCAGCCCATAACGTCCACTGCTGGACATAAGCCTCTCCCATGATGGGAGGAATTTGCCGTAATCTCCACGCTTGGCAGGCGGATTGGAGATCGCAGTGATGAAAGACTAACAGAAAACGCTGCTGCCCATTCTCTGGTCTACGGAGGCGCAAGGTGTTCTGCCTCAGTCATTAGTCGCCTTATACGACACCCGTGAGTGTAATGGGTTGGTTCTATTCTACTCTGCCGGATACCACGAGATTGTAAACCATCGCTGTGCCTGTGCCCCAAGACCAGCTGGCTGTTGTAAATCGTGGCGAATATGTAGATGTTATGCTGCTTCAACAGGTCGGTAATGTTCGGGATTGTTCGGGCCGGGTTGACAACTTGACAGTTGGCGACGCGTCGCCACGCCATTATTTGGTTTTACCTGCGCCTATAGATGTTTCACATCAATAACTGCCTCGTTGGTCGAGTGGTCGTAATCACGACCGCTGAGTATGAGGTCCTGTGTTCGATTCCCAGGTCGGGCAAAGAGTTATGGGTTTCTCCATCAGAAATTTCTCAGTAGCAGCCACGGAGTTCGGATTTGCGCCCAGTTGATGGCAATAGGCTCGCCCCCTATTACATGTGAACTGGTGAAATGTGGGTGTACTATTAGGAACACGTTAAATAACACGTAACAATTTCATCCCCCTTTTCACCCCTTAAGGATTGAAATTCCAACAACACCGTTGCGTTAGCTTCCAACCATACGCCTAGATAATAATGTGATTTTTACTTTCAAAATTAAGGACACATACACAACTTCATCCACTTTTTTAACCCTTTGGGGGTGGAATTATCAAAAACGCTGAGACATGTATAAGTTAATTCTCAATCGTCAACCTAAACACAAAACTTAAGATCCTAACTTTAAAACTGACAGACTTTCATCCCCTATTTAACTCCCTTAGGGGTTGAATTTCGAAAAAATCCTTCCTTGTTCCTTGTCTACATTATAAAGGAAACCTTTGTGCAAACTGTCAGTTTTCTAGGTCCAAGGGTTTGGGCTGGGCGTTGATGAGTCAGCGGAAAGTGACTGGCGCGCGGAACGATGTGACACTTTTTCGTGCGTGCTGGCGTTATCACGTCAAAAAAACTTAATGGTAGTGGTAACCTAGACCGGTGACCTCAACATAACGTAACCGTGGCCTTAGTTTCGTATGACTTCCTAGACAAGGTCAAACTGCGGGTGTGTAGGTAACTGTGCTTAACGACTAAAAGTTTGTATAGCGGCAAGACATTACTGTAATGAGCTCTACCATTGTCTGATATGTCCCACAACTCATTTAAGGCCCTTCTAACCCTAAAATTAGCAACTCTATTTGTGGTGGTATAAACTTTTGAAATACTGTTAGGACAAAGTTCTAATCAGCTTGCACTATAAAGCGGTTATTACGTCAGTCACTGCGGCCGAATAGTGCGAAATGAGTGGTTAGGTTAGGTGGTCAGTTGGTATGCAAAGTTTCATGATCTAATTTGAAGTACTTTTTTTATATATATACCAGCGGTTTATTGTTCGATTTGGAGGAACTTTGGAATTTTTTTCTATCGAGAAAAGTTTATGGAATCGTGTTTTCGTCACACATAGAACTTAGCATTAATCCTCAACTTAAATCACGCTCTTATTAAATTCAGGGTTTACAAGGTAAAATCGACTATTGTTCAAGTTGGTTAGAATGTAGAATAATAGCCTTCTATGGCTGCTATTACAGTATCAACAACAGAAAGGTGCCTTTTCAACCGACTTCCAAAAAAAGGAGGTTCTCAATTCGACTGTATTTTTTTTTTTTTTTTTTTTTTTTGTGTTTGTTACCTCAGAACTTTCGACTGGGTGAACCGATTTTGACAATTATTTTTTTATTTGAAAGCTGGTGTGGTCCCATTTAAATTTTGTGAACATCTGATGCTGATCTTCGGAGATATACAATGGAACTCTTCAAAAATAGACGGCAAGTGTGCCGTGAATGTTGCAATCGCTTGGATGTTTATTGTTTATACAACATCATGACGTAACATCACGCCTGTATGCTCTGAGGGGGTATGCAGATGTATACAATACACCGAGATTTCGAGAGTTAGGTATGCTATGTTGGCGCGATCGTGTTCAGCACGCGACACAAATAACTTAACATCACGCCTGTATGGTCTGAGGGGGTACGCAGATGTGTACAATACACCCAGATTTCAACAGTTCGTTCGTGTTCCGTGCACGCCTCAAAGAGATGTCAGCAAAAGGGACTGTTCTAAAGAGATACTGCGGCCCTGGAACACAAAGGGCTAAGAAAGAACATGGATGGGTTTTAGTCAGTAAAAGTCTGACACTCCCTTCCGCTCCGCCCAGAGCGATAATTTGATGATTTCCCATCCGAAAAAAAAGGTATGTTAAGTTCCATATATTGGGGATACGCCTATTACCATCACATGTATTGTTAACAATGCCAAATAAATTCATGGCAAATATTTGGGAACAACTAAAAATGGAAAAATAAAAAACTTTTTTGCAAATAATAAAACCGACTTCATTAACACAAAAAAGTGAAAAATAACTTTAGCTTCAGAAGTCGATGACAAAAAAACGAAATCAATTAAACATGAGACACCGACTTCTGAAGCTAAAGTTATTTCTCATTTTTTTGTGTTTTTTGAAGTCGGTTTTATTTTTTGCAAAAAAGTTTTTTTTTTATTTTCGTGTGAAAATCCTCAATGGATGTCACACGAACACCAAAAAAAAAAAACGCGCAAATGCGTTTCCCTGAAACGCATTTTGGATGTAGAGATTTGCTTTACTCGCATGCATCATTATTGCAACCGAATATATTCGTTAGTAATCAGCGATCGAAAGTTAGCGAATTTGTCGCTATCTATGTCAAGGCTGCAGGGCTGGTCTCTCAGACTCCTAACTGACTAAAACCACATTACGCGGCTTTCCTCTACATATGTAGTTGGGAAAAGGCTAGGGAGTTGATGACTTATTATTTATCCACCATAATAATTATGTTCCTTAGTAGGGTGCGAAAGCGGTCCTATTCACTGGTCAAAAATCCAATTCCAGGTGTCTGAGAAATCCAGAAAACCCTACAACAGTCAACATTCTCTGATTAATTTCGTTGTGGGATCCAAGACAGTCAAATTGTTTCTTTGGGACTTCCTCGAGCTTCATTGTGTCGGCGCTTTTCTGGTGGTCGCCATCTGTTGATCTCGCGCACAGGAGTTACAGTGGTTTGGGTATAGTTTGGCGGGTGCGTCCCAATATAAAAAGAAGTTAAACAAAAATACCACTAAAATCCCAACTACGGACAAATCACGCTCTTATTAAATTCGGGGCTCACAAGGTAAAATCGAGTCCTCCTATTGTTGAAGTCGGTTTAAATGTAGCCTATGTTACCCCGGCCATAATTACGAATCGATTGACACCTTATTCATCAAAATCCGATGAGTACTTTAGCGCTACGGAGGAACATACATAAATACAAACATACATACATACACAGACTGCTAAAATCATAACTCTTCCTTTTGGCTTCGCCGTAGTCGGGTAAAAAACAGTCAACACTGCCCACCTGAGAATCGAACCCAGATAGCAAATTGTATGTTGTTTATCTTCAATCAGAATTATCAGCGCTGACTCATCGGCTACTCATACCAAATTACCAACTAGATAAATTTGGCGGAGTGACGCGCCGTCGACGGTTCAAGGTTATTTGCGTTTTTTAGAGTAATTTCTCACGTAATTCATCACCATCTGTAGGTTTCCTATCTGTGTTGGTGTTTGGGTGGGCGTAGATTTTGGTCATTCGAGCCGGATCGGTCGGCTTCCAGTCTAACCGGATGCAGCTTTCACATGCCAGTATTTTACATGGAGCGACTGCCTATCTTACATATTTTATGGTCAGTAATTATGGTCTAGCTTTGTGGTCATGGTTCGATGTTATCTTCTATAAAACTTCGCGAATGGCTCAGCAATACACCGATAGCATCGTTTTGTGGCTTCGCATATGTATACAGGTCTGTGAATCAGTCGGCTGCGAAGTTTGGCTCGTAGACTTAGCGCTAGAACGCCGACGACTATATTGATCGCATGATGTGGGCATGGTTTCAATTTAAAATTGTACATGGCTTTTCGAAGTCAAAGAAACACGATGAATAACGATTCGTCTTTATGTATATGGAGCATACAAATTTCAGCTAGGGGCACCGTAAGGTGTCCACTTTTGTTATTTTACAGGGAGGTATACACCCACCTGAAAAAATAATAAAAGGACAAATGCTAATTCAGCTTGCTTCAATGGGACCACTCTTCTACTTTATTTATGTAACAATTACCAATGTGTAAAACTATTACCCTGATCGGTGGATCACTTGGCTCGCGGGTCGATGAAGAACGCAGTTAACTGCGCGACATAGTGTGAACTGCAGGACACATTTGATCATCGACATTTCGAACGCACATTGCGGTCCGTGGAGACACATCCTGGACCACTCCTGTCTGAGGGCCGGCTGAAAAATACAAATTCCACATTGCAGTTTTTATAAACATGCACGAACGTCTCCAACGTGTGAGATGACCGAGCTCGCTGAACTGCATATGACGGTTCTATGACAAGGACGCGGAAGTGTCCTTGTTACAGTCCGTTTAAAAAATATATTTGAGTGCATACAATGAGACAATAGTCGCACGATGTGATGAAGTCAAAAGTGGTGTGCGTGCAGAGCGATCTCCGAGGCGTATTGTCGTCAACATGACGGCAAAGACACGCGTTGGCGACTGCTTAACACATGTGTACGCTGACTCTTTGTTCGTTGCAATGACACGATTCTGGGAGCCGCGTATAACATACCACATTTGCTCTGCTTCCTTGTGGTTTTTAAATAAGCCCAGGACGTCCAGTGCGGCTGAATGAGAATGTCTCTTTGTATGTGACAAGTAAGACGGCTCTGTGTAAGAGTCATACTTCTTTATCGTTGGCCTCAGATCAGGGAGGATCACCCGCCGAATTTAAGCATATTAGTAAGCGGAGGAAAAGAAACTAACCAGGATTTCCTTAGTAGCGGCGAGCGAACAGGAATGAAGCCCAGCACTGAATCCCGCCGTCATTCAGGCGGCGGGAGATGTGGTGTTCGGGAGGTTCCGCATTCTCGTCGCGTTCACTCCTGTCCAAGTTCTCTTGAACGGGGCCGTTTTCCCGTAGAGGGTGCCAGGCCCGTAGCGACGGAGGATCGCGGCGAGAGGGACTCTCCTTAGAGTCGGGTTGCTTGAGAGTGCAGCTCTAAGTGGGTGGTAAACTCCATCTAAGGCTAAATATAACCGCGAGACCGATAGCGAACAAGTACCGTGAGGGAAAGTTGAAAAGAACTTTGAAGAGAGAGTTCAAGAGTACGTGAAACCGTTCAGGGGTAAACCTGCGAAACTCGAATGAACGGAGAGATTCATCGTCATTCCGCGACGTACGGACGTGTGCCTCGATGCCGTCGGCCTCGGTCGGTAGGCACGGGTCGCGTCCTTCGACGTCTTCGGACGGCGTGCACTTCTCTCTTAGTAAATACATCGCGACCCGTTCGATGTCGGCTTAGGCACCGTACGGGAGCCCCGTTGCCCCTTCACGGGGGTAGTGGGACCGCGACGGTGGCCGGCCGGCTGTCGGACGGTAGTTTTGACGAATCGCGCACGCGTTTTAGACGCGTCCGGCCCGACGCAAGTCGACGTCATATCCTGTGTCTACGCCTGAGTGCGGACGCAGGTGCGGCGCGTCTGTAGTCGCCGCCGTGTTGTCTCGGACTGTGCGCGTCTCTGTCTGCGATGTTTAAGTTTCGGGCACTCGCAGGACCCGTCTTGAAACACGGACCAAGGAGTCTAGCATGTATGCGAGTCATTGAGATAATTAAACTGAAAGGCGCAACGAAAGTGAAGGCGCACGCTAGCCGCGCGCTCAGAGAGGATGGAGCGTCGATCTAAGTCGATCTCTCGCACTCTCGAGGCGTCTCGTTTCCAATCCGTGAATGCAGACGCGCTCAGAGCATAAATGCTGGGACCCGAAAGATGGTGAACTATGCCTGGTCAGGTCGAAGTCAGGGGAAACCCCGATGGAGGACCGTAGCGATTCTGACGTGCAAATCGATCGTCCGAACTGGGTATAGGGGCGAAAGACTAATCGAACCATCTAGTAGCTGGTTCCGTCCGAAGTTTCCCTCAGGATAGCTGGCGCCGATTTCAACAGTCTCATCCGGTAAAGCGACTGATTAGAGGAATTGGGGCCGAAACGGCCTCAACCTATTCTCAAACTTTAAATGGGTAAGTACTCCGGCTTACTCGAACGATGAAGCCGGGGGTCTGATGACGGTGCCAAGTGGGCCAATTTTGGTAAGCAGAACTGGCGCTGTGGGATGAACCAAACGTAGTGTTAAGGCGTCCAAAAAACGCTCAAAGTTACAAAAAAGACGTAAGGCATCAGAGACAATAGGACGGTAGCCCTGGAAGTCGGTATCCGCTAAGGAGTGTGTAACAACTCACCTAATTAGTGATGCCTTGCTCTGAAAATGGATGGCGCTCAAGTGTTTTGCCTATACACTACCGTTACGGGCATGTGCGACGTTCATCGTGACGTCATTAAGCCGTAACGAGTAGGACGTGCGCGGCGGAGAGCGCAGAAGGGTCTGGGCGTGAGCCCGCTTGGAGCCTCCGTCGGTGCAGATCTTGGTGGTAGTAGCAAATACTCCAGCGAGGCCCTGGAGGACTGACGTGGAGAAGGGTTTCGCGTGAACAGTAGTTGCTCGCGAGTCAGTCGATCCTAAGCTCAAGGAGAAATCTTATGTCGATGAGGCGTGTTTTTCAAACAGATATATCATCGTTAAACATGGTATGTTCAATGATAAATAACGCCCTTTGAGTGAAAGGGAATCCGGTTCCTATTCCGGAACCCGGCAGCGGAACCGTTTCAATAATCGTTTCCTCGTTTTTACAGCGAGTGTTCGACGGGGTAACCCAAAGTGGCCTGAAGACGCCGCCGAGAGGTCCGGGAAGAGTTTTCTTTTCTGCCTAAGCGTTCGAGTTCCATGGAATCCTATAGAAGGGAGATATGGTTCGGAACGCGAAGAGCATCGCATTTTCGGCGGTGTCCGGATACTCTCTGCGGACCTTGAAAATTCAGGTGAGGGATGTACGTGGAGATGTCGCGCCGGTTCGTACCCATATCCGCAGCAGGTCTCCAAGGTGAAGAGCCTCTAGTCGATAGAATAATGTAGGTAAGGGAAGTCGGCAAATTGGATCCGTAACTTCGGAACAAGGATTGGCTCTGAGGACCGGGGTGGTCGAATTGGGACATGAAACAGAGGCTGCTGTGCCTGTTCGACGTGCATGTGCCTCTCGAGGCATGAGTGCCGTCTCTAGACCAACACTCCAGCCTTTCGTATATTTTCCCAGCATTACAGAGTGTGTCGATTTCGTCTCGTACGCGATCGCCGCGGTTCTGTACGACCGCCGTTCAACGGTCAGCTCAGAACTGGCACGGACAAGGGGAATCCGACTGTCTAATTAAAACAAAGCATTACGATGGCCCTCGCGGGTGTTGACGCAATGTGATTTCTGCCCAGTGCTTTGAATGTCAACATGAAGAAATTCAAATAAGCGCGGGTAAACGGCGGGAGTAACTATGACTCTTCAAAGGTAGCCAAATGCCTCGTCATCTAATTAGTGACGCGCATGAATGGATTAACGAGATTCCCACTGTCCCTATCTACTATCTAGCGAAACCACAGCCAAGGGAACGGGCTTGGGAGAATCAGCGGGGAAAGAAGACCCTGTTGAGCTTGACTCTAGTCTGGCATTGTAAGGAGGCATGAGAGGTGTAGCATAAGTGGGAGATCGTTCGCGCGATCGTCGCTGAAAAACCACTACTTTCATTGTTTCATTACTTACTCGATTGGGCGGAAGCGGTGCGCGGTCGATTATATCGGCAGGCGCACTGGTTTTTTGATTCAAGCGTGAAGAGTATAACTCCCACGTGATCCGGTTCGAGGACACTGCCAGGCGGGGAGTTTGACTGGGGCGGTACATCTGTCAAAGAATAACGCAGGTGTCCTAAGGCCAGCTCAGCGAGGACAGAAACCTCGCGTAGAGCAAAAGGGCAAAAGCTGGCTTGATCCAGATGTTCAGTACGCATAGGGACTGCGAAAGCACGGCCTATCGATCCTCTTGTTTAAAGAGTTTTTAGCAAGAGGTGCCAGAAAAGTTACCACAGGGATAACTGGTTTGTGGCAGCCGAGCGTCCACAGCGACGTTGCTTTTTGATCCCTCGATGTCGGCTCTTCCTATCATTGTGAAGCGAAAATCACAAAGCGTTGGATTGTTCACCCACTAACAGGGAACGTGAGCTGGGTTTAGACCGTCGTGAGACAGGTCAGTTTTACCCTACTGATGGCGCGTCGTTGCGATAGTAATACCGTTTATGTCCTACAATAACCACGGTGTCGGACACTTGGTTCATGCACTCGGTCGAACGGCCGGTGGTGCGAAGCTACGTCCGAAGGGAGTAACTCTGATCGCCACTAAGGGTGAAACCCGTCTAGGCAAATCCGGCAAGGATATCAGTGAGGAGCCCCGAGAGTCGGGAGGCTCTAAACAATGTGACCAAAATAGTCGCGCTTCACCACGTGAGGTGCGACGTCGAAGCCCATTTGGACCGCGGAGATCGATGCTGTCCGTTAAACGCGTGCATCACGGCTCCGAAGGTCCGAATTTACCTCAGTTCGATGTCGGGGCTCGGAATAGTCTGTAGACGACTTCCGTTCCTGGCGGGGTGTTGTGCGCGGTAGAGTGGTTCTGCTGCGATCCGTTGAGACTCAGCCCCTAGCTAGGTTATTCGTCTGAGGGCGATGATCAACTTTTTTTTTTCTAAAATTTAATACACGAACAACTATATCTAGACGTAATAGTACATAATGATATTTAGTGCGGTAAGTTGAAAATTACAGCCGAGGCGATATTGCTAGCTCGAGCCGTAGGCGAGGGCTATAATAAAGCAGAGGCTGTAATTATCAAAGCGCACGTATGTCATACGACGTTTTATAACATATTTGCGAGGAAATAAATAAAACTCGAACTTTCTTAGACGAATAAATCTTTTACTTGTTCACAAATTGGCGATGCGCGCGCATCAGCGTTTTTTTTAAAGGCAAAGACACAAAAACAGCCAGTATTACTAATAAAGTAAATTCATATTTTTGTGTTTTTGTTACAGTTAGATGGTTGTAATTTTTTGTCAAAATTAATTAAATTATAGAATTAAATGTTTATTTATTATATTTCATCTCCCACAGTTAATTTTATTCATAAAATGTTGACCACTTTTCTGACATAAAAACTCTTTGCTAAGATTTAAAAAAATATCGTTCCTTTTTGACGGAGCATCTTGATAAACCGTGCGTTGTACATTACATTACTGCACAAGTACGTAATGAGATACATTACGATATTGAAATGGGTGAAATAAGAGACCCTTTACGAGCAAATGTGTTATAAATTACTGTATACACCACTTTTGTAATTTAGATGGATTCGCCTGCCCTTAAGAAAGTGGATTTGGGTAGTTATTAAATTAGACTGCACTGTTGGTCTAATGCTCGCAAGCGCGACTGCTGAGTAGGACCTGGGTTCGATTCCAAGGTCGGGCAGTGTTATTGGGTTTTTCATCTCAGTAGCAGCCACGGAGTCTGGATCCCGATTGATAGCAATAAACTCGCCCCCTTATACATGGGACTTATGAACCTGCCGAAATGTGGGTGTACTTAAAGGTAGGTACACCTCAAACCTCTGCCTAATCATTCGGGGAATACAGTCGTGATGTTATGTGAATTGTGATAGATTAGTCATTATTCAAGATAGGAATAAATAGTCAGTGTGAGTATTTTATTAATATTCCTAATCTACACGTGTGGTAGTAATCTTTGTAGATTAGGAATGTTGACTAATTTCGTTCAATTTCGTTGGGAGTAATCAGCCAGATTGTTAATTTGAATGAAGAATTTTTCAAAATCAGCCGTCGACAGACGTTGTGTCGTAATATATAGGAATTTGCGGCCCGCCTCTCGACGTACTGTCCCGGAACGTGTTAAAACTTGCAATGTACGGTTGTTGTATGTTTGTTCGGGTGGAATCTTGCAACTCAATTTTGAAGCAGACAAATTCAACTGAGCTGACATTTTGCACGTGTGAAAATGCAATATTATGATGACATGGAGCTGATCTGATGATGGAGCTATAAGAATAAGAATAAGAATAATTTATTTATAAAAGTATTACAAAAATGTACATTTATGTGCAGTAGTGTTATTTCTAAAACAATGGTATAATAATTAATGCATAATAGTAAACTATAACTAAAAATATATTTAACAGTTGCAAGAAACTAGATTCTTGTTGAGTCTATTATACAGAAAAGGTCCTAAAAACACATGAAATCGACTAGCAAAAGCATGTCTAGTTCGAGGCTTTGTGCAAACCAGGTCCTTCCTTCTCCTATCGTCAGGGACTGGGTCATAGGGAAGTGTAGAGTGCTGCTGTAGTATGATGTGAAGTATAAATAATTGCCGCACTGTGAGCACATTACATGCTATATAGAGCAGGTGTGTAGGAAATCTAAACGGACGAAAGGTAGCAACCTTTAGAATTGCTCTTTGAGAACGTTCTAGAGGGAGAAGAATCGAATTTCCCGCCCCCCCCCCCCCAGGACGTTATGCAATAGGTTAGAATAGACTGACACAACGCTAAATAAACCTGTTTTATTAATTTATAGTCAGCTACATTACGTAAATACTTAAAAACAAATATTAGTTTGCGTACTCTAGCACATAGTAACTCGATGTTATGCTGGAAGGTGATCATAGGAACTCTCTAATGAAACGACGCAACCCCATCGAGTTTGGACTCGTTTGACTCGTCTTCACGAGTACTTTGTCTTTAGATGGTATCCAGGGTCTGATGATTGAGCTGGAAGGTAGCCATAGGGAGTCCATAATAAAACGAGATGATCCCATCGAGTTTGGGTTCGTTGATTCGTCTTGAAGAGTACTTTTGTCCTAAATGGTAACCAAGCTCTAACGATGCTGAAAGGTGGCCATAAGATCTCCGTAATAAAACGACGTAACCACATCGAGTTTGGGCTCGTTTGATTCGTCTTGAAGTGTACTGGGTCCTAAATGGTAACCAGGGTTTGAAGATGAAGCTGGAAGGTGATCATAGGATCTCCGTAATAAAACGACGTAGCCGCATCGAGTTTGGGCTCGTTTGATTCGTCTTGATGAGTACTTTGGTCCTAGATGAGTTTAATAAATAATTTTTGTTTCTTTCACTTTTCTTTAGATAATGTGTGCTAAAACATCACATTGTGTGCGTAGGTACTGAAGCGTCTCTAGTCAAGTCTAGTCCATGTAGCGCCCGTGTGCAAAGATTACCCAAGCGCCCCCTAGTTAGCGCGCGGTCAAAATGGAATGGGTACAAAGTACACTTTCCTGCTGGGGTAACGTACACTGCCTAGGTTGGTTCGTGGATGGGTGACCATCCATAACATGGTTTTCTGTGTCTCGGAAAGCACGTTAAGCGATTTGTCCTGGCTGTCAATATTGTAGATCTTTGATAGTCGTTACAGGTAGTCAGTGGGCCGAAAGTCTGACAACCAGTCTTACCAAGGGGTATTACCAAGTACTAACTGGGTTGTGGAGGTCAGATAGGCAGGCGCTCCAAGTAAAATACTGGTATTCAGCTTCCGGTTAGACTGGAAGCCGACCTCAATATAGTTGGGCTAGGCCAATGACGATGAAGGAAATAAAATAAAAACCAAAGTAAAATTTCATGTTTTTTTATATTATTTCTTAGCATCTAATGTTACCTTACTTAATAAAAAGTTAAAATAAAAAATACATTACATCTAGTATTTATACAACAGATTTTCTGGCATTTAAAATAAACCAGTTGCTATATACAGGCTCTTGCATAACGCAAGATTCAGCAAGTAAACGTGCCTATTGGATGCAAGTTGGTAACATTTTAGACGCAAGATTATCTTGCTTTTAAAACCATTTACTTGCATATTCTTGCGTTTTTTTTGCAAAAATCTTTGTAGTGAAATCAATACGAAATTCTTGCAACTATTTTTAAGTGTAAAAAGTTATTTATAGTTTGTTTAAGAGTATCAAATATGGGTTTCGATAGCATTTTTTTTTAATTCAGATAAAAGAAATATTTTTTCTGTAAATCATATTTGTGTGACTGGCCATTTTAAACGGTTGGACAGTTGGCGGTTTTTAATGATATAACGAAATTGCCATATTTAATATTCTCTTAACATTTTAAGGCAAAAAAGCTTCAATATGAAAATCATAGATAAATCATATAAAAGCTATCATAACACAGGGTGAAATATATAATTGTCAGTCATGTTTATTTTACAAAAGAGAAATTATACCAGTAGGTACACTTTCAATATTTTTTTTTGTTTTTCCTACCATTTGGTAGAATTGGATAATTTAAAACAAACTTTTCTGCCAGGCCAAGTTACGTCGTTTTATGTAACTTTGCCCTCAATATGCAAAGTCGTTTTTAGTTATATGCAAGATTTTCCAACAAACTTGACTGATAATTACACACTTTCACTGGCAATTTTACAAAATAACCCACAGCCATTGCGCGTATAGCTTGGTAAAAGTATTTTTATTTCATTATTAAACTTAAGTTAAAAATGCTCTACCCGTTGCCTAATAACTTAAGTTGCTTAAAATAACGTTTTCATAAAGTCCTATATACAGTGGGTATATTGAAATACATTTATTTTACTACTAGCTGATGCCCGCGGCTTCGCCCGCCCGCAAATTATATATTATATACTAAAACCTTCCTCTTGAATCACTCTATCTATTAAAAAAACCCGCATCAAAATCCGTTGCGTAGTTTTAACGGCGGGCGACTTTATTTTATAATATGTAGTGATGATAATGTCTTGCAATGTTGGATTTTGAACTTTCGACGCTAAGCCTAAAGTTGAATTTCTAACAGAAGTAACATTTTGGCATTTACGGAGTTGCGTTACTTAACCAGGGACAAAGATTAAATGTCTCATCTGCTTGAAATTACACCTATAAGTAAGGAAAACAGTGGCTAATCTGAATATTGTATGAACTAGTGAACTAGTATTATAGTACATAAGAAATATGTGGTACTTGGAACGACAATAAGTACGTATACGTTAAAGCGGATTGTAGGCAATCGATTGACGTGTTAATACGACTTCCAGGCTAGCTTAAAGATGGACCAATATAAACCACTGTGTACAGGACTACAGCCACTATGACCCATTATTATTGCGAAATAATTAATTTAAAAAGTACTCCTTAACAAAAATAACTAAAATAATACTCAAAGGCTTAACTTTGCGAAGGCGTACATTATTTTTAAATTAAATATTTTAATAAATACAATGCCATCGACTGGCAACACCATCCTATTCGAATAAATATTTTTTTATGTTTTAATTCATTGTTTTTTTTTCATTTAAAAGCGATAGTCTATGCACTACTTTTTTGATAAAAAAAATATGCACCATAGTTATTTTATACATTTTTTTTTCTTTTCAAAGACAACAACGGTTTTAGATCATTTTTTTGTAACAATTTTGTAAAGGTTCGGTTTTCGAATGTTTTGTTGTCTTTAAAAAAATATTACGCTAAGTTTGCTTAAATTTACTGATCACAAGGTAGTTGTTCTAAAAAGATATTTGTCTATATAAGATATCATTTTATTACAAATCGTTTATTGCCAAAATAACTGTCACCGACGCTTAAACGGTTTCCACGAATAATTTAGTAAGTCATTTTGAGCCCGCATATAAATTTTTCACCGGTAATTAAAATATAGGGTAGTTTCAGACCCCCACGCGGACAAACTAGTATTTAAAAATATTATTGTTTATTTTAGGTATATTTTAAATAATAATGACATAAATACGGGACAGATCACTTTAATAATTATCTTTTTTGAACAACTACTTTGTTTATTTTTAAAGTATAACTATTACGATTATACATAAAATGTCAAGCGCCTCTTCAAAAAGGTTTGGAAAGGGATGGGTAACTCTTGAATGTACTTTAAAGGTTTTTTTTCGAATTTTTGCTTGATTTTTTTATGCATAATCGTAATAGTAGTAGAAACTGCATTTTTATAATAAAGTTGAAGTATTTTTTGTTTCAATATTTTGTACTCATATTCAAAATAATATGCACAGTAGGTACAGTAGTACATTTAAAAAAAAATACGATATCTGTCAAAATTTAAATGATCTAGAAAATTGTTTAATAAGGAAAAATTTGGGAAAATTATAATGAAATATTATATTTTATAGGGTGTATTTCATAGATTTAAAAAGTTGCATTTTTGACACGTCAAAAGTACCTAATTGAAATTATGTACCTTCTTCGAGATACCTAATAAATATTTTAATAAGAAAAAAGTGACACAGCGAAAATAAAATACTATGAAAAATGATGATAAAAACATCACTTTTTTATATAAAATGGAATAAAAAAAAACGAAATAAATAAATTTTGACATATATCATATTTTTATTTTGTTTTTCGTACCGAAATGACAAATAAAAAATATACAGTATACAGTTACATTTTTAATCAGCGTAAAACATTGTTCAGGTAGACTTAGAAACTTCATTTTTAACAGGGTAGTTGTAAAAGCTACTTTATAATTCTTTACGCCACCACGTAAAAAAGAAGGGTTATGAGTTTTGTTCAACTATGTTGTGTTCGGCTAACCAGATGCAGCTCAATATTTAAAAATGAAACGACCGCCGTCTGACCTTCAACAAACCAGTCGAAATTCAGACATATTGTCAGAAATTTTCAGATTTTTATAGCTATCTACTCAACTACCCTCTTAAAAATAAGTTTGTTTTTTATAAAAAAAAATTAACCTATATTATTTATATGTATATTTTATTATTGTGTCTGGTCAATCATTTTTAGCTGATATTTTAACTATAACCTTAAAAACTAATATTATAAAAACATAATATTATAACTTAATAGTAAAAGAAAAAAAATATATTTTACAAAAAACTTCTAAATTTACTTATTGCAACATAACGATGTCATAGACACCAGTGTTTTTTTTTAATCGTTTATTAAAATCTATGGTTTATATGATATCAGTCGTTTGTGGTAAATATTTTTGTTTTTTTTTTTTCTTACTTTCGCTTGGAACAATTTTGTTGGTAAACCCAAAAAAAAACTAGGCTTAGGTTTACGTATTTTTTACAAAAAAAAAATTGATGACATAGAAGAAAAAAATATTACAAATCAAATATACAGTTTTTTAAAGAAATACATACAATATATTTACTAAAGATTTTTTTCTGTAAAAAACACGCAAACTTACTCAATTTTAAAATCGCTAATCGAGAACTAAGTCAAAATGGAATTCTTTTTTTTGTATCACAAACAATTTTTTTTTTCGTTATTTTTACAAAAAAACTTAGGTCGTAGCCTAACCTCCTTTTACAAGAACGAGAAGCTATACTAAGCTATTAATCGCAGCAGACATTCAAGCTGCAAGAAATCTTAAAGACTGGCCTCTTTAAAAGCTATGAAAATTACTTTTGAGTTCACAATTTTTGCCCCAAATAGGACATTTTTCTTAAGAAGTGGATAACACACACAATATAATATAGGTACATTTAAAAAACAAATTATTTTTGATTCAAACTTGTGACCATTAGTTCAAAAGGCGGACTTTTATGCAACTGCACTATAGGTTATATTACTGATAGGCAAGCTTTCACACTATTTTGTCTAATATTTAGAAAAGTGGCATGTATGTACAAAAATATTAAAAAAACTGCTACTATACATTAAAAAATTGTTAGAAAGCTATTTTGACATGTGTCAAACGTCAAAGTTGACAGGTGTCATTTTTGAAAAACAACTGAGGGCGCAATACATTCATAGCTGACATCATTGAGATCGAACTTCAAATTCTGAAAGGAGATATTTTTCTACCGATTTTGTAACTGAGAATCAGAATTTAGTCATCGGCTGAGATAAAAGATTTATACAATTTTTATAACAGTGAAATTAAACACTCAAAAATGACATTTGACAGATACCTAGTTACGTTTTTTTTACAAAAATCTTGCAGTTTTTGCGAAAATCTTTTGTATACTTTAACAATATTATTGCATGGTAGAGTCTTAACGTGTGTGTTTGTGTGTGCGTTACCATCTCGGGAACGGTGTATAGCTGGCGGGAGGTCACTGGTCGTAGCTCTTCGCCTTCCTGTCCATATCATCGTCGTTCGTGCGGTTCATTGGGTGGTCTGGGGGCGACAGAGAAGTTAGTTGTATTAGATGAAACCTAGATAGTGGTGTCGATTCTGTTGTGCACAAACTAAACTTAATTTAGGCTATTGCTATCTTTTACTAAAAGGCAGTGCGAGAAAAGGACGGCTATAGCTATGAACTCAGTTAGAGATGTCAAACTAGTTTATGCCTTGCGCTTCACCGTCTTTTGTAACTTTGGTCCCCAATATCTCCCGTAACTAGAAGGTTCCCAGGTATGGTGTAGAACAAAAAAATGATCGCAATGACGAGGAGAACAAGTGCCTTTCGGCTTCGTTAAGAGGTGTTTTACACCCTTTATGTAGGTGGGTCAATGACCGATATTCTCATCTTAACTGGCACCAACTATACATTGCGTGCTGCAGGATAATCTTATAGCCAGTTGAATATGATAGTTACCTTGGTGCTGTGGCATCTTGGGTACCAGCACGACGTTGCCATCGGCTGCCTGCTGCAGGGAGTACTGCTGGGAAGACAGTGGTCTACCTTCAGGGTCGCGCAGGTTCTGAGGGAGAACATTATGGATAAGTAACATTAGTCAGTGTACCTAATGGTACTATAGTGGTCTTTTCCACCTGACCAGTTTAATTTTTTTTCGCTTAAATCATGCGGAGGCAACGAGCCACGCCCCCTTAAAGTTTGAGCCTATTAGGAAAGTGTCAACTTTGGAGCGCAAAATTACAATAACTCTCGTTTAGCGTGCGTCGTCAGTGCGCTCAGCCGATAGGTATTGTCTTTCATTTATTATTTCTATACAAAGTCAACGGGGCGGGGCTAGAGAGCGTTTCTATGTTGCGAGTGCAAGCAAAAATTAGCTTAGTGGTGATCAAGCGGGAGTGTCCTCGATAGTACATCCACATTAGATGGGAACACCCATGACATATCGAGGAAAGCACGTTAAGCCCCGGCTGTCATTTGTAGATCTTTGACAGTCGTTACAGGTAGACAGTTGCTTGAAAGTCTGACAACCAGTCTAACAGTATCGTATTACCCAGTACTAACTGGGTTGTGGAGGTCAGATAGGCAGTCGCTATATGTAAAATACTGGTATTCAGCTGCGTCCGGTTAGACTGGAAGCTGACCCCAACATAGTTGGGTAATCTCTGGATCTACTGAACCGATTTTGAAAATTCTTTTACCAATAGAAAGCCACGTCATTTGTGAGTGTCATATATTTATTACATGAAAAAATAAGGGGGGTTAAAATAAATGTCCACTCGTGCGAAGCTTTATATAAAAAAACTAGCGGACATCACGCGGTTTCACCCGCGTAGTTCCCGTTCCCGTGGGAGTACGGGGATAAAATATAGCCTATGTTACTCAGGGTGAATGTAGCTTTCCAATGGTGAATGAATTTTGGAAATCGGCGCAGTAGTTTTTGAGTTTATTCATTACAAACATACACACACAAATACAAATCTTTCCTCTTTATAATATTAGTGTATATGTAGACTAGCGGACGTCTCGCGGTTTTACTCGCGTTCCCGTGGGAGTATAGGGATAAAATATAGCCTATGTTACTCGTTGATAATGTAGCTATCCATTACTGTAAAAAAAAATCATATCGGTCCAGTAGTTTTTTAAGTTTATTCGGTACATACACAAATACAAATCTTTCCTCTTTATAATATTAGTGTAGATGAGACATCATTATCTTGCTAGCCTTTTCCCAACTATGTTGGGGTCGGCTTCCAGTTTAACCAGTATTTTACATGGAGCGACTGCCTATCTGACCTCCACAACTCAGTTAGGACCGGGTAATACGATACCCCTTGGTAAGACTGGTTGTCAGACTTTTTGGGCTTCTGACTACCTAACCAAAGATCTACAAATGACAGCCGGGACTAACGGCTTAACGTGCTTTCCGAGGCACGGAGGAAACACGGTGTGTAATGGGTAGTCAGTTACCCATCCACAGACCAACCTAGGCAAGCACGGCTTAACCTAACGATCGACCCGAGCGGCTGTTATTTAGCCACGAGCTCCTCTTATAGTGTAGATAGAAAAAGAAAGAAAGAAAGAAAAAGCATTTATTAGCCCGCACAGGACAAAACAAAAATTAACATGGTTAAATTAACAGTACAACTAATAAAAATAATTAAACAAAGAGAAAAATAAAAAAAATCATGAAATGAAATTAGTCCTGCGGGTCTAAAATGGCCGCTTTAGCAGAATCCACGCAGAATATTAGTATGAATCACGTTAAAAACCCAAAATTCTTAAAATGGACTCTATGACTTTAGTAATAAAGTCTATTTTAAGAATTATCAATTTTTAACGTGATTCATATTACGATTCTGTTAAAGCGGCCATTTTAGACCCCCTGTACTAGGCCAACATTAAGGTAACATTTAAAAACAAAAGGTATTCGGATAGGGCCCAAAGTGATGCCACGGTCAGACACGGATAAAATAATAAATACATAAAGTGTAAACGAAAAAAATAATACAAATATGGGTAGAATAAATAGAGAAAATAATAATTACATCTACACCCCACTTAATCACTACTAGATGAGACATTTACCTGGAAAACATGTCGGTAAAGCGCTGCAAAGCGTTCCTTGACCCGCTGTCTCTCAGCAATGAGTGAGCTGTGGTCCCGCTGCGTGCGGATCTTGCGGTCCCGGACCGTGCGCACCTCGTCCGCCAGCGACGTGATCTGGTCCAGCTTGCGTTTGCGGCAGTTCTGGGCCGCCACCTGGAGAGGGATACGGATTTTAAGTTAAGGCGGTTCCCCGAGCAAAATTAGCAACTCTATTTGTGGTGGTTCAAACTTCATTTGAAATACTGTTAGAATAACGTTCTAATCAGCTTGCACTATGAAGTGGTTGTTACGTCAGTCACTGCGGCCGAATAGTGCGAAATGAGTGGTTTTTATTCTTTATAAAAATCAAATTTACGTCTTTTGGAAAAAATTCAAAACCTAAGACCTGCTTTCTAGTTAGTTCAGTTAGTATGCAAAGTTTCATGATCTAATTTGAAGTACTTTTTGAATACCAGCGGTTTATTGTTAGATTTGGAGGTAACTTTGGATTTTTTTTCTATCGAAAAAATTTTATGGAATCGTGTTTTCGTCACACGTAGTACTTAGCTTTAATCATCAACTTTACCATATATTTATTTCAAAATTAATGCTGCAGTATTTAAGGCGTAACGGAGGATCATGCTAAGCCATTTGAGGGATATATAGCCCATCCCTCAAATGGCTCAAACGTCATTCTCTTTATCGATGTAATAAAGAGAATGACGTCATTCGCTTTATCGGATCTCTCTGTCTAATCAGCAGTTTCAAATGCTTATTACTTAGTATTTTTTATAGATATTAAAAAAATAATTTCACTTTGCTATTTCTGATGTTAATACGCTTTGTTTAGAGTGATAAACAGTCTTTGTGGACTGCCGATAGAAGTGAAAACAAAAAGTACACAGGCCCCGCCCCAGTCGTAGCACTGGTTATGCACAGCGCATGCCTATGTGGTGCTACGCCGTAGCGGATGCTACGAGTGCTACGAAGCGTGACCGCTCGTTACGTCAAGTGACGATGAGTTCAATGTTTTTCCTTCACCCAAAAAGTGCTCAACGCGACTAAAGAAGGTTTCACATCAAAAAAAATCATGCATATACCCTATTCACCTTGTATGACCAGAAACCTACCTTATTCTTCCCACGCCGCCTGATATCCCTGATCAAGGAGAGTTGTGCCTCGCTCAAGTCGTGCTTGGACAGCCTCTCGTTGAACTCGTCCATGGGCAGGTTGATGATGTCTTGCACCTCCAGGGGGATGCCTGCGGCCACTTGTACAGGTTAATGTGGGTATTTATATGTATAACACTCTTTTTGTGGACGTATACTAGTCAAACTGTTAGGGGGACCTTAGACGGTCAATCTGTGCTCCTGATGGATCGTCTAAGGTCCCCCTAACAGTCTGACATTGCTTCATTAATAGTAGTTCTTTTTTCTTGTTTTGAGTCTGTGCCTCAAAAAAATATGATTGTTTAGTCCGTCAGTTAGATTATCATTTTTTTTTGTTTTATCAAATGCAAGATAAAACGTGTCTAAGATCATGAGTGGGAGCTTGTGACGTCACTTTCCGGTAAAAAATGTACTCTAATATGACGTCACGAGTTTTCGACGCACTGTATCGTCCTAATTTTTTGTTAACGTGAAAAAAGAAAACAAAGTGAGCCGTCACGGGACGCCTAGCAGATGTGAAACATCGAAATTATTTTGTACAAGTAATATGTTTAAAAAAAGTCATTATAAAAACAAATACATAAAATAAATTAAAATGACTCATTCACAAAACTAAAAACCTTATGCTGGGATCGAACTCGATGTCACGAGATTGTAACCCAGAGCTGTGCCCCGAGACCAGGTGGCTTGTTGAATTTGTGTCGAATATGTAAATCTTTTGCTGCTTCAACAGGTCGGTAATGTTCGGGATTGTTCGTATCGGGTTGACAACTTGACAGTTGCAGCGTGGCGACGCGTCGCCACGCCATTTTTTTAGTTTTACCTGTGCCTGTTTCACATCAAAAATATGTGTCCAATATTTTTTGGGAATCTATCTGACGGACTAATTACATTTTTTTTTTGTCATGTACCCAATTGCGACTAGTTTTCGTCCTTACCTAATGCCTTGGCTCTCTTCTCGTCGCGGGACAGATGCTGTCCGCTGCTGGTGGCTGAAGAGCCTCCATCTGACATGCTGCCGTCTGTGAGCCGCCGGACTAAAAGAGACAAATTACCGTTTTAATATAATGGGGAGACACACTGTGGAACTAATGGCGCTAGCATAGCTGTTTCCCAACATCGTCATTGGTTGAAAATGTGGTAATGTCATTTTATAAAGGATGTAAAACACCTCTTAACGAAGCCGAAAGGCACTTGTTCTCCCCGTCATTGCGAACATTTTTTTGTTCTACACCATACCTGGGAACCTTCTAGTTACGGAGATATTGGGGGTCAAAGTTCCAACTTTTTGACAAGTTTTTTTTTTTAAATACATGTTTTTAATGTAATTTTTTTATTTTAAATACCTCCACGACCCCCGTACTATTCAATCTATCCATCAGCACAATGTTTTGAGTGCGTTACATTGAGATCTACCACAAAACATGATTTTTCACCCCAAAAAAAAAAGTCGTTTCCCAGCAATAATTTTTGCCGTAAAGTTACTTAGTTTGATGTACAGGAAGCTTGGTTCACGGATTCGTGATGAGGTGATTTACACCCTGTAATTCAAAATAGCTTAACCTCATTGGTCAGATTGAGACCAGCTATGGTGGCGCCATCTTAGATTATCTTTGCATGTGTATCCCCGTTCTAAAGAGATGATCACTCCTAAACGTTTTTCTTTTGCTAAAACCCGAACGTTTAAAGTCTAAAGGCGTTTTACTGTAGTTAATTATCACTCGCTTCGGTGAAGGAAAACATCATGAGGAAGCCAGCATGCCTGAGAGATATTTCTCGACGATATGTAAAGCTAAGTCAGAGGCCCATGAGCGGCACCAGGTTAGGTACTAACCACACGACAAATAAGTAGAAAGACTTTTCTTGCAAATTTTTATCAAAAATAACCTCAATAAAACTTTCGGATTCAAGAAAGCATCTTTTTTTAAATCTTTACTTTATTTAGTATGCTTAAATTTTTGTTCACCTATAATCAGATCCAGGGTTTATGAAAAAATCGACGATATTTTTTCGATATAAGAAAGAAAGGTGTCTGATGAGATGACGTGTAATAGAGAAGTGTGGAAGAAGAAGATGTGATGCGCGGGACAAGTGTAAAAGAATGATGATAAAGATCCAATGCTGGAAATAGGGACCTACCTCTCTTGTCTCTGACAGCGGCGGGGCGTTGGTCGGCGGCCGCGAGCGGTGCGCTGTACGTGTGGTTGTGTCGCACTCGCTCCGGGGTCGCGTACGCAAACCGAGGGGGCGCCGGGCTGGGGATCTGACTCTGACGAAACAAAAATTAAGAGTTAGACAGAGAAAAAATAAAAACAAAACGTCTCGATTCACAAAAAGAAAATCCTTAAGCTGGAATCGAATTCGAAGACACGAGATTCTGTGCCCCAAGACCAGCTGGCTTGTTGTAAACTGCGAATATGTAGATCTTTGCTTTTAATACGCTTTTTTGCATTATAAAACTCGCGTTTAGCTCCTGTAATCGCCCTTAATCATTTCTTTAAGATAATATAGTTAGTAAATAGAATATTACCTGTAGTAAAGCATGGCTGGAGTGCGCCGTGTTGAGGTCTAGCGCGGGGCCGTGGATGTTCGTGACGTGGGGCGGGGGCAACTGGGGGCGGGGGGCGAAGTCCACTGAGGGAGAATTCATTCATGTTAATTTAAGCGGTAATTATTAGTTTTAGAATTTAACAAAATCAAAAAACGCCGTTAAAATTTAAAAAGAAGATTAAAAAAAGTCTATGTTCTATTTGTAAATAAATATCTATGAATAAATCTCCAAAAACGACAAACTTGAGAATTGCTCAAACGTATTTTGTAAGAATTAGACATTTTAGTTACTGATCATCAAACACACTAAAAAGGGTGATTTTTTAAGCTATGTCAATAAAATTGCTAATTGTTTTTGTCATTTTGACAGACGCTTTCGTATCGATTCTTCTAATATTGCGATTATGTAAGCATAGCGGACATCAAATTGATGACAACCGAGTTTGAAGTGGCTTTCGTGAAAGACGTTACACCGTACCCGGGCTGTTAGTCACCGTAAAGTGATATCTACTCAGTGCGATACGTAATACCAATATTATGACATACTCGGTTGTCATCAAAGTTCGGTGTACAACCGAAGCTTGATAGTCACGGGAGATCAAAAAGATACGTTATTACGTATTTTTTTGATTTCCCGTGACTATCAAGCCGACTTTAAAATCGGTCCAGCAGGCCATTGGCCTACTCGAGATTAGAGGAGCTCGTGGCTAAGTAATAACAGCCGCTCGGGTCGATCTTTAGGTTAAGCCATGCTTGCCTAGGTTGGTCAGTGGATGGGTGACCACCCAGTACATACCGAGTTTCCTCCGCACCTCGGAAAGCACGTTAAGCTGTTGGTCCCGGCTGTCATTTGTAGATCTTAGACAGTCGTTAGGTAGTCAGAGGCCCGAAAAGTGTGACAACCAGTCTTACCAAGGGATATCGTATTACCCAGTACTAACTGGTTTGTGGAGGTCAGATAGGCAGACGCTCCATGTAAAATACTGGTATTCAGCTGCATCCGGTAAGACTGGAAGCCGACCCCAACATAGTTGGGAAAAGGCTAGGCAGATGATGATGATGAGGCCTATTGGCCTACTGGACCGATTTTAAAATTCTTTCACCATTAGAATGCGACATTATCCCTGAGTAAGATAGTCACCCGTGCAAAGCTGGGAACGTCCGCTAGTGTAAAAGAAATCAATGCTTACCATTATGCATATGCATATTATCATGGTGGTAGGTCTGTTCGGGGCACTCGTACTTCACGACACCAGGTCTGCTGACCGGCTCCAGGACAGGGGCGGGTTGCTCCTACGCATACGATACAAACATATTATATCACGCCTGTTTCTAGCGATGGGATAGGCAGAGGAGGAGTCGGAACAGCTTCCTTAGGGCGAATATTCGACCATGCTAGGATTGGTGAACAAATCCAGAGTAGACTGAGAAATTCCTGTCAAAAATCACTGGCTGACCTGGGAATCGAACCCAGGACAATCAATAACAGTACCAGCCTGTAACGAGCCCACTGTAGGAAAAAAAAACCCTTTTAGTATTCAGTTGGTATGTCTGTCACATCTTTACACCAAAACTACTGCTCCATTTTCGATGAAATTTCCCACACATGTTAGTTATTAATCACGCAAGTTATCTCAATAAAAATATTTACCTGAAAGCATCGTTTTCCAAACATATGGTGTTTCTTCTGTGCTTGGTGCGGCGCAGCGCGCTCGCGACCGAATGAGTTGTCGTACGGGCGGAATTTTGAGCTGTATAACAGACACAATAAACGTCATTATTGCTTATCTCATCTAGCTGATAATCGTTAAACTGCAGTGTCATTTACAAGGCTATGAGTATCTTAAATACAAATACATTATGACGACAATCATCAAAATGTATTTGTATTTAAGATCAATCATCATCATCATTTCAGCCGAAAAACGTCCACTGCTGGACATAGGCCTACCCCAAAGGGAGGTTTTTGCCATAATCGCAAATGGCCATATTGACTGCCCTGAACTTCTTGCAAAAATAGGATTACGCACGAACCTAATGGGATTACGTCAGCGACCAATATTAAGTGTACCTTTCACAACGACCAATTATGTGAAAAATGTTTTTTCAATAAGGAGTGCACGTGATTTCAATAAACTTTCGAGAGACCATGATATCGACTTGTTCTGCACTAGTGTGGCGTCCCTGCGATGGCAAATGGCACACAACTTTTTCGATGATTAAGTAGCTTCTCTCGCATGTAATGAATTGTCATCTGTACTTTTTTTTTATTCTCCCCGTTATATGTATTTTCTTTTTATCTACGTGTGGAGGCTTGTAATTAGCGATTTGGAAATACTACACTGTTTATCATTTTTTGCTTGTTAGTCTGTAAGCCTTCTGTAAAATAAAATAAATAAATAAATAATCGCCACACTTGGCAGGCGGGTTGGCAATCGCAGTACGGTTGTTACAAAAGCACAGAGAACGCTACTGCCCATTCTCTGGTAAGTCCCTTAGTCGCCTCTTACGACACCCACGAGAAGATATGGGTGATGCTATTCTTTACGTCCGACACCACGTGTCACGTGTGTGACGACAATATCTAAATGTAAAAGTCATTTTATGGGTATCCATCTGGATAATATTGACTAGCACTTTGCCCGCGGTTTCAGGTGTCGAGATGTTTTTTTTTCATTCGGGAAAAGTCCTCAAAGACGTCAGAATTAATAGCGGCGACAACAACAATTAAACAATAGGGATGTTTCCTGAGTAAAAAATATGATTCTATTTAGTCCGTCAGTTAGATTATCGAAAAATATTGAATACGTATTTTTTGTTTTATCAAAGATCATTAGGGGGTTGTGACGTCACTTTCCGGTAAATAGTGTACCGAAATGTGACGTCACACGAGTTTTCGAAGCACTGTATCGTGTTCATTTTTTGTTTACGTGAAAAAAGAAAAAATACGTGTCCAATATTATTTGGAAATCTATCTGATGGACTAATTTATTTTTTTGTTCAGCTACCCTAATGAAATCCAAGTTTGGGGGGGGCGTCAACGACTGACGATGACATCTGCACAGTTACGGTAGCTTTTACTTTCTAAAGGTAGAAAATCTCAATAGATGTCCTCCGCTCTGGGGAGGGGTCTATCAGACTAAAACTACCCCGGTATACCCTCGCAAACTTGTTGGGGAGCAGCGGGGTTTAATGCAACTTCCGCTGCCCCGCCCCCGGTCCGTCACGCTTGGACCTGTTTAGGGGGGGCAAAAGAGGGCGTACAGTTACGCTAGCTAATTTATCGCGACCTCATAGGTCACTGACCTGTGGAACTCCTGAGCCGAGTCGCTACCATCGCACCACTCTCCGTCAGACAGGGAGGGCACGCGCTCGGAGCCCATCGACGATACAGCGCTATCGGAGGCCGAGTCCCGCTCTGAAACAACGACATTTTTAGGTTAAAACATCTGTCAAATTTGACAGTTGACGTTTCAGTGCCGCCATTTTGAATTTTCGTGAAAAGTCGGTATAAATTTCACGAAAACGTGTGTAATTTGTTGACTAATTTGAGATATGTTATCAGATATTATTCTTTATCTAAGACTAGCGGACGTCCCGCGGTTTCACCCGCGTAGTTCCCGTTCCCGTGGGAGTACGGGGATAAAATATAGCCTATGTTACTCGTGGATAATGTAGCTTTCGAATGGTGAAAGAATTTTTTAAATCGGTCCAGTAGTTTTTGAGCCTATTCATTACAAACAAACAAACAAAGTTTTCCTCTTTATAATATTAGTATAGATATAGATAATATCAAGTCGGTAACAATAGCACCTAAGAGGCTATCCATTAATTACGTCACATGTTGGGGGGGGGGGGGGAAAGGGTCGACGAATTGTGACAAAGGGTGCGAGGGGTTCTAAATTTCGTGACGTCACATTACAAAATCGCAAAGGCAGGCAGATAGTAGGTAGATGGGTACCCCCGATAAAATGTCCCTCAAAGTACACGTGCAGGATATCATGATACACCTTAAAGATGTCCTTGGACTTTCTCCGATTTCAATAATATTACTTCGAGACAGCAATTAATGATAAAAAAGACTAAGATATTAATCAATTTGAACAGTCACAGTATCTAAATTTTAAAACGGAAATGATATTTACATTCGTATTTAGATAAAATATATATAAGTCAACATTATTACAATACACATTCATTAAAAGTCGTGGTGTCTAGCGGTAAAGGACGTGACTTACAAATTGTAGGTCGCAAGTTTGAACCCAAGCAGGTACTAGGGGGGTCTTTTCCGCCTGACCATTTTAATTTTATTTCGCTTAAATCATGCAGTGGCGGCGAGACACGCCCCCTTAAAGTTTAAGCCTATTAGGAAAGCGTCAACTTTGGCGCGCAAAATAACAATAACTCTCGTTTGGCGTGCGTCGTCAGTGCGCTCGGCCTATTCGGTATTTTTTCTACACAAAGTCAACGGGGCGGGGCTAGAGAGCGTTTTTATGTTGCGAGTGCAAGCAAAAATGAGCATAGTGGTGGTCAGGCGGGAGTGTCCTCGATAGTATATAACTTTGTGTAGATTTTCATCACCTCTGCTCTCAGACGGTGAAGAAAAACTTCGTGAGGAAACTAACATGTCACAATGAGGGCTATCGCGCACGAATTCGCCGCTAGAGGCGTTCGTGTAGAGTAAGGTCTTCTGAAATGTCACATGTCATACAGTATTCGCGCGTTGCGTGCTTTTTTATCACGTACGTATTTATACTAATACTCACGATTGTGTTCTAGATTGAGCCATTCCTGATTAATTATGACTTGAAGATTTTAAGTGACAACTTAGGATCTTATTTGTTAGTACTTGCGAAGTAGAATGATTTTTATATGTTTCATGCTTGCTAATTTTAGGGAGAATATTGTAAATACGTATCTGAAGTTTACACTACATAATAAAATGAACTTTTTATGACGTTATTGGTACTTTAAAGTATAAAATAGAATTATTGACAGGACCTTACTCGACAGTGGCGCCACGTCTAGTAGGCACAAGCGCGACTGGTGAGCATGAGGGCCTGGGTTCGATTCCCAGGTAGGGCAAAGTGTTACCACAAGACAAGTGTAAGCACGCGATAAAGAATATTGATGAAAAATCAAATAGCAACGAGGAAAAATGATGACGTGATCATTATGCGACTTTTACCTTTTCGCCATTTCATACTATAAAAGACAATATAGTAATTACAAAAGATACTTGGCAAAATATATTGGAACGGTTATCTAAATCTCTGAAATGATGAGATATTTATTTCTTCGGTCATTGATGAGGTTTTAAATTGTCTTAAACATGACTTTTTAGATATATTGCTAGTTCATCCATCCTTGGACAGTCTTTGGAAATCCCTAGCGGGGGTTTTGAAATTATTCAGCCATTGTAGTGAGGAAAAAATAGCAAAAATTGATGTACTTTTATAAAATCATGCCGATTTCAAATAATTTTCGTATCGTATATATTGTAACTTATTCCTTATTACAATAAACAAAGAGTGCAAATCAGCTTAGCTGGTGAGCCTATAACGTATAAATTGGTCCTTCAAGCCGGATTTTAATTCGCAAAAACAAATAATTTATGCCCGATGTATGCTATTTGGCTAGATTGGAACTTGAACAGTACACCTAATAATGAATTTAACAAGTCCGGTCCTAGGTTTATCTAACCAACACATAATTAAAAACTATTCTTTATACTTTTGTACATACCAGCCGATTTTAAAGAAGGGCATCGATTATTGCAATTTATTCCTTATTACCGTCATAAGAGTATCTAGTAATAATTTTGCAAATCAGCTTAGGTGGTACCAGGGTTTTTCTGGCCATCTGGCTAAAACTTAATTAACTTGCGTATCTGTCTGTGGCATCTGTAAACTAAACAGATGAACCGGTTTTGATCAGTAATATGCATACCTGTGATCATCATGTGAGAATGATTGTGGTGCGGAGCGTGGTGGGCGCTGGCGCCGTCCAGCATACGCATCGTGTACATTCCTGGAACAAGTACATGAATAACGTTATTTACTTATAAAAATATAGAAGATTCCTGAGGTGACGAGTAATAGAGAAGTATCGAATAAAAAGACATTCTGGAATTTGTTTAATTATTTAAAAACACAAATGTACAAAGGCGGACTAAACCCCAAAGGCATGTCCTGCTAGTCAAACTTTGGGTGATGCAGAGAAAATCAGTATTAAAAAGGTTTGGAGACAATCCAAGAATCACGCGCATACGGACAGCTACCAAGTACCACTCATCTTCCAATCTCTTTTACTTAACCATGTAAGGATAAGTTTCCAGTCCAACCAAATAACCTTTGACTTCCACAACCCAAATAACACTGGCTAATACGATACTGGCCGATGGGGCCGAAAAGTTCTGGAGTGGCAATTGCGAAGAAGACGTTGCGATGGAAGGCCTCCTAACTAGGTGGACCGATGACCTGGTGAAGATTGCGGGGATTCACTGGATGCGAGTCGCACGGGACCGGTCAACGTGGCGAGACTTGGGGGAGGCCTATGTCTAGCAGTGGACGTCTATCGGCTGAAATGATGATGATGATGATGACTGCCTATCTGACCAGACGACAGATACGATACGATAACTCTTGGTAAGACTGGACAAACAACAACAAACTTTAAAGTAAGCTTACAAAAGGCTTCTTTTAAAGTACAATTTCGAGACTTAAGTATTTAGATGTTTTTACCTTGATCGTATGTCGAGATAGTCCACATGATAGTAATATCAACTTATGAATGAACACAAAACATGATTCACCGGATTATATAACACATAATATATGTATTACTCACACGTCTTTCAACATTTCACTAAACGTTTTATCTTGAAATTAGATAAATTTAGAATCTACGCGCGAATGGGCAACTACAGTACTTTTACAGTTTTTATGTCTTGTGACTGGGACTGTAGCTATATTTAATTTTCATCTTTGTTTCGACAATTCTAAAGTGAACTGAACTGAACTACTTGAATTAAATGCTTTGATTTTGACAATTGACAGCCGGGACCAACAGCTTAACGTGCTTTCCGAAGCACGGAGGAAACTCGGTGTGTAATAGGTGGCCACCCATCCACGGATCAACCTAGACAAGCGGGGCTTTACCTTAAGATCGACCAAAGCGGCTGTTGTTATTTAGCCATAATCCTAATTGCAACATAATTTCGTATAATCATTATGAATTGCGTAAATTACGCTGGATTATCGTAATGTCACATTGATAAGACAAATCCTTGTTGTAGGCTCATTGAAATCGTAATATATTGGTTATCTTTACGGTTAGCCAATCACAGCAACAACAGTGTTACAAAGATCTTTGTATCTTCGTATGACGTTGGTAGAGGGCGGTCTTGAAGCGTTAGTTCCGATTTTCGCCACGCGTCAATAGAGCCATGTACAGTTATAAATTTAGATTCAACAGCAGATTCATTGAAAACTTTGAGATCATATATACATATTTTATTCAAGATAGGCGCGTTTTATACATCTATACTTATATTATAAAGAGGAAAGATTTGATTTTATGTTTGTTTGTGTATTACGATTTAACTCTAAAACTACTGGACCGATTTTAAAAATTCTTTCAGCAATGGATAGCTACATTATCAGTGAGTAACATAGGCTATATTTTATCTCCGTACTCCCACGGAAACGGGAACTACGCGGGTGAAACCGCGTGACGTCCGCTAGTCTATACTTCTATACTATGTACTATAATATTATAAAGAGGTAACATTTGTTTGTAAGTTTGTATGTTTGTAAGTTTGTATGTAGGGGGTTATCTCCGGAAGTAATGAACCGATTTCAAAAATTCTTTCACCATTAGAAAGCTACATACACCCTGAGTAACATAGGCTATATTTTATTCCCGTACTCCCACGGGAACGGGAACTACGCGGGTGAAACCGCGTGACGTCCGCTAGTATTATATATTTTGGGAACCAAAATGAGTTTGAACCAAAAAATATTGTGATTAAAATTGACAAGTCATAAAGAGACCAAAGAACTGATGGAAAGATTTTTGACAGTTATGAAGAACCCGATTTATAACGCCATCATCTATAATAGGTACTGTGATGACCTGTGATGACCTGATGATTGACACTGACACTGTGAAGTGATTGTGTCTGCGCCGACCAGAATAAAATTCAAGAAGGTCGATAAGGAGGTTAGTGATCTTGAAATAGATTTACCTCGGGCACTGAACCTTAGAACCATAGCGCAAAAAACTTGAACGACTCGATATGTACGAACAAACACTGCATAATGTTACAACATTATTAAACCACACTTACTCAATAGAACACACACTGAATGAAATCGAAACATAAAAAAAAAACACTTTAAAAAAGTCGATCTGTCAAAACCAACTGTCAAAAAAAAGACATTTAAGTTACGCACCTACCCTTAAATCCTTAAAAACGTCCACCATTTTGAATGAAAAAGAAAAACAAACACTAAACTTAAAAAAAGAACTTATTCGGTCATCACGAAGTAAGTAACAACACAATTATGAATGACAAACTATACTAAATAAAGTAACAAAAATATTTAATAAAAAAATTAAACCCGACTCACGGTGATTCGCGAAAAACAGCGAAATCGGAAAGAACTGAGCAATGGAAGTACAACAATCTTATCAAAAAGTGTTTATCTCGTATCTAAGGTTATGTAAAAAAATATGTCGACCAATCATGATTGTTCATTTTTTTTTTATTTACGTGTTAGAAAATTGTGGGGTTTACGATTTTGATCCCTATTTTTAGTCTGAATAGGGTTTAAAATACAAGGTTTTCTAGCTTTCATGTTTTATTAAATTTTAACCCCAAGATATAAAATTGTAAAAGTAAAATTTCTCGTAGTTCAAAACATGATCAGTCATTTTGCGAAAACAAATGATGCGCGCATGCATGGTACTCGCAACCGGCGGCGTACGTGTATGAGTACATGTATGAACGAGCACGTGTACGTAAAACGATCTGTTGCTAGACTCAACAGTATGGCAGGGTCTATTATAGAACTTAAGGTGATTACAGGAGCTAAATTAGCAACTCTTTTCAAAATCCGTTATGCAGTTTTAACGATCTAAGCATACATAGGGACAGACAGACGCGGCAGGGGACTATGTTTTATAATATTTAGTGATGATTTGTGTGTACCTATTGTGCAAATATTTCGACACAAATGTGTTTTTATTATGAAAAAATAACTTGAACTTGAACTTCAATCGGGCACAATTTCAGACACCGTGGCTGCTACTGAGAAATTCTTGATGGAAAGGTCCAGTAACACTGCCTTACCCGGGAATCGACCCCAGGATCTCATGCTCAGTGATCTCTATGCTGGTTTCCTCACGATGTTTTCCTTCACCGAAGCAAGTGATAATTATACAATACGCACATGAACTCTAAATATCAGAGGTGCGTGTCTTAGGTTCGAACTCGAGACCTATGACTTGACAGACCGACGCGACAGTCATATCACCAGGCTATCATTGCTATTTTGGTGATTAAGCAGGTTGGTCATGGGTGATCTACTGCGCAATCTATAGTAACTATCAAAAAATTCGAATTTTCAAAGTTTCACCGAAACTTCCTATCTTTAGAGTTAAAAAAATCTATGCCTGTCACGATGACAGGCCATTTTGTTATCTATGGTAAATTACATTTTATTTATTTATTATTTTTTATCTGTGTATGACGTTGAACCTACGTACGATCATAATCTGACATAGATACAGTGCTATTCCTTTACAGTTACTTTTATCGCTTAAAACTAACCTTATTTTTACGAGCATAAAGTTCACTATAATTATGAGAGACAGGACAGTGACGGCATACCAATGACGACCTTATTGCTAATGATGTTTAAAGTCCCATGGTTATACAGTCTGCCTTAGTGTACGAACACAGTGGCCGCTCGACGCTATAGCGTCGGGCAGCGCGTTCTGCGGGGCGTCGAGCTGCCGAACAACGCGGCGGGCGTCTACTGTGGCCACTCACATGTAAATGCATGTGTTTGACATGAACGCTGCACGCGCCGCCCCGCCGCACGCTCGATTCGAGCGGCCACTGTGTTCGTACACTTACGTTTTTGAGAAAATCAAGCGCGTTGTCATAATAGGCATGACGACAGTATCAAAAAATTGCAAATCAATTTAGTCCGTCAGTTAGAGTATTGGAAAATAATGGACACATATTTTTTGTTTTTATAAATCAATAAATATTCACAAAGATAAAACGCATCAAAACTCGGGAGTGGGGGCTCGTGACGCCAGAACTAGCTAAAAATTATACCTAGGCGTGACGTATTGAGAATTTTAAAAGCGTCATATCTTCGTTAATTTTGGTTTACGTAACAAAATAAAAAATATGTGTCCAATATTTTTTGGAAATCTATCTGACGGACTAATTAGTTTTTTTTTTGTCGTCTCGCCTATTCTTGTTGGTCTAGTGGTGCTGAGCATGAGGTCCTGGGTTCGATTCCCGGCTCGGGAAAATTGTTACTGGGTTTTTCCATCAAGAATTTCTCAGTAGCAGCCACGGAGTCTGGATTTGTGGTTATAGGGTCGGCCTCTATATATTTATTTATTTAGCCTGTTGGACTGGGTGAGAGATTTACTCTTTATGTCTGTGTCGTTTGGTGCGTTTGGCTATAGGATGCAGTGGCGAAGGATCTATACAACTCGATTCCTACCGGCTTCCCTTTAAAAAAAGGCACAGCCACAGTCTTTAGACAAATAATTTAATCACATTCAAGATTTGTACTCTGGCTTACCTCTTACAAAAATTGACCCTTCGCTACTGTAGGATGTCTTTCAACTTATTGTGCCTTTTGGCAAAGGCCCCCTCCAGTAGTTTCCATTGCTTCCTGTCTTGAGCAACTCGGCCTCTACAACATGAGACTTAAATAGCTGGCGAAATGTGGGTTTACTATTATGTACACCTCTGCTTATCCGTTCGGGGATTACAAGCGTGATGTAATGGTGTTTCTATAGCTGGTAAGATTAGAAGCCGACTCCAACATAGTAGTTCCCAACAGGAGATAAACTTAATCTGTCCTACTTCATGGGCTTACATTTTCTGCATCGAATCATTACTATGCAGAATTCTAGTATTGTCATATATTTTGTTATATAGGTATCACGCCCAATTGATTATAGAAATAATAAGTCAAGACCAAATTGACTGTCATGATGACAGTTTCATGATTTTGAATTTAGAAGGCCGAGCCCCCAAATCTTGAGATAACTGACACATGATATAACGTAACAGAGGTGAAGTGGCCGTTATGTACCACTTGGCAAGACTGGTTGTCAGACCTAGATATGGTGACATTAGGGGTCAAAGATCCAAATTTTTCACTTCTACTTTCAACTTTTGATGTGAAACATCTGTAGGTGCGGGTGGAACCAAACCGTGAAGCGCGGCAACGCATGCCGTGGCGACGCAGTTGTCAACCCGGCCCGAACAATCCCGAACATTACCGACCTATTGAAGCAGCATAAGATCTACATATTCGCGACGGTTTACAACAAGCCAGCTGGTCTCGGGGCACAGCGCTGTTCATGACTTCGAGTTCGATCGCAGCAGGATTTTCTTTTTGTGAATCGAGTAATTTTGTTTTATTTTATGTGTTTGTTTTTTATAGTGACTTTTTTTTAAACATATTCCTTGAACAAAATAATTTTTCAAATTAATTCGATGTTTCACATCTGCCAAGCGTCCGGTGACAGCTCACTTTAAAAAAAAAAAAAACGTGATAAACGCGATTTTTCACCCTAAAAAAAGTCGTTTCCCAGCAATCATTTTTAGTAGAGTTACTTCGTTTGCTTGGTTGACTGCTTTGTGAAGAGTCCGCTTACACCTTAAACAGCGTGCTTGAATTTGAACTCATGAACTAAAGTTGTAATTCGGGACACTTACCACTGAATAACTGCAGCTTGTCCAGAGACCTCATCATCATCAGCCTATTAATGTTCCCACTGCTGGGACACAGGCCTTCTCACTATGAGAGGGAATGGGCTATAATCCACCACGCGGGCCCAGTGCGGATTGGTAACAGAGACCTCATGCCCATGGCTTTAAAATAAATGGAATCAAAAACTATGTTTCGCCCTCTATCCTGCCTTTAAACATGCAACCAATGTCAATGTGACCTCTGAGCTGCCAACGACGTTGCCGTGCAAGTATATCGGACTAATCCAACCTATTTTGTGAGATAAAGACTTGGTGTATGATGAAATTCATAAGACCTCTTACTAAAGTAATGCATAAACGGATGTGTCCGAGCCAATCCAAGTAATCTCTGAAAACTAGAAGCATTCGTATTAACGCAGAATTCTTACCATCATAGTATTTGTAATATCTATTCAGATATTCCACCGGATTCGGATAGTACAGAGGGCTTCGCAAATACGGCGCCATTGCGAAAAATGGCTGCGCGTATGCGAAGTTCGCTACTCTCAAATCCATTTTGAATCTTCATAAACCTTTTCAATCCTTATTCTTAATTTTTCTTTATATATAAAATATATATCTTCGTTTATTCTTTCGTTTATCTTCGCAAATATTTCGGCGTTATCGTTAAATAATTTCGTTTGATTACTCAGTTGCCATTACCAACACGGAATTTCCCCGTGACGTAGGGAAGTAACAAATATGTAAATACTAAGCTCTGTTGATCTTAATATAAACAGTAAACCATTGTGTTTTATCTAAAACTAATATTAGATAACTTTCAAGGATCAAAAAACAGTCTATATTTGAAAGAGTATAAACAAAAGTTGTATCTTTTAAGAACTGAAGTTGACACTTTTATCAGGGAGTCGCAGGTCGTTCTTTGTCTCCGTAAGGCCATACAGTATCTACACATGCATAGACTACATTCACTATGCTCCTTTCTGCTCTTTACTGCACTTTTGCGGAAGAATGGCATGAGTACTCCTTTGCAAACGAGAAAGTTCAAAATCGTAACTGTCAATGTCACAAAATTGGCGCGCAAACTAATGTCACTTCACTGTCAGTTCTTTTTTTTCTTAAAGTTCAAAATCACAGTTTTTATTTTTGTTTCAATAACAGTTCTATTTCGAATATTTATTTTAAGTTTTAATTGATCACTGGTTCACTTGACAATGTTGTACTTCATAACAAAGAGTCTGTACACATATGAGTAGATTCCCATGTTTGTTTTATAACTTGCGTCAATGCTTTTCAAATACACACATACTGTTTCAACAGCCTTTTGTGAAACGTTCCGGCGAATTGATTATTAATTTATAATCTTCAAAACTCTTTATCAACGTTCACGTTGAAAGAAAAAACCTGATACAACCGCTTTTTTATCTTCAGATATGAAAAACTCTGCCACTAATCACAAAAAAAAAAACACCACTGACATTTATACTTCTTTACTTCAAACGCACCAAGCAAAGAAATATAACTGCACAGCCTCAAACGTCAAATGATTACATCTTTCAAACGTTACGCCTAATAAACTCTCGTTGAATCAACACTGATATCTTATTTACTCCGTAAATAGAGTTTAATTTTAGAACGCTTGACAATTCGGATGTCTTCGGCCATTATCGTGTTTCACCGACGAAGTTATACAAGTGACTAAGGTTTTTTTTAAAGAATATTACGTCATCTAGGTCAGAGTATTGATAACAAATGATTAAATGCTACATTTATTTGTAGTTCCATGTTTAATTTCCGTTTGGAACAGCTGTTTTATTTTAAAGATATTGACAAAGCCATCGTTGAGAAAGCCTGACCTAAGAAAAATTTTGAGTATGAATCATCATCATCTGCCTAGCCTTTTCCCAACTATGTTGGGGTCGGTTTCCTGTCTAACCGGATGCAGCTGAATACCAGTATTTTACATAGAGCGACTGCCTATCTGACCTCCACAACCCAGTTAGTACTCGGTAATACCCCTTGGTAAGACTGGTTGTCAGACTTTTTGGGTCACTGACTACCTGTAACGACTGTCAAAGATCTGCAAATGACAGCCGGGACCAACGGCTTAACGTACTTTCCGAAGCACGGAGGGAACGTATGTAATGGGCGGTCACCCATCGGCAGACCAACCTAGGCAAGCGCGGCTTAACCCGAGCGGCTGTGACTGTTTAGCTGTGAGCTCCTTCAGCAGTCGCTCCATGTTAAATACTGGTATTTAGCGGCATCCGGTTATACTAGAAGCCTACCTAAACGTAGATATGACTACGCAGATAACAATGGCAACAACAACAACAGCCCATAACGTCCACTGCTCGACATAAGCCTCTCCCATGATGGGAGGAATTTGCCGTAATTTCCACGCTTGGCAGGCGGATTGGAGATCGCAGTGATGAAAGACTAACAGAAAACGCTGCTGCCCATTCTCTGGTGTACGGAGGCGCAAGGTGTTCTGCCTCAGACATTAGTCGCCTTATACGACACCCGTGAGTGTAATGGGTTGGTTCTATTCTACTCTGCCGGATACCACACGGCTATGCGGCTATGCCATTTGCGAACAATGGCAAATCATCTTCATATTATTCAATACAAAACGCGCCTTCTTCCATAGTTAAAAAAATACCTGTAATAATTAAGCAATCATCATAATTCATTAGTGGTCGGCGCATCCTATCTTCTTCTCCCACACTTCTCTATCACTCGTCATCACATCAGACACCTCCTTACTTACCATATCATCCTTCACACAGTCCATCCATCGTTTCTTTATTAATAATTAAGTAAATAGAAAAAAATGTCATTTCAGGGACAGACTACCAAAATCAAGAGTAAATAAATGACACATAACAAAGACTCCACCATTTTGAATTTGATTTTTATCTACAAACTTATGAACATTAATAAGATAGTATATAGATAAGTAATATTATGTACAGTCATTATTTTTTCAGGGAAAATTATCATGAAACATAGTTATGTACTTAAACAATATTACGCATGTCGCTGCGATAAGATTGAGTCTATTGTTTTGAACTATATCTATCACTAGCGAATGTCACGCGGTTTCACCCGCGTAGTTTCCGTTCCCGTGGGAGTACGGGGATAAAATATAGCCTATGTTACTCAGTAAAGACGTGGCTTTCTAATGGTGAAAGAATTTTTGAAATCGGCGCAATAGTTTTTAAGTTTATTCATTACAAACATACACACACACACAAACACAAATCTTTCTTCTTTATAATATTAGTTACGCCTGTAATCACTGCAGGGTTAGGCAGAAGTGTAACCTTAGAGTAGGTACAAGGCCACAAATCTAGACTCCGTGGCTGCTACTGAAAAGTCCTGATGAAAAAACCCAATAACACTTTGCCCGACTCGGGAATCGAATCTATGACCTCATACTCAGCAATGGCGCGAAAGACCACTAGACCATCGAAGCAGTTTGGTAAGGTGATATGAATGAATCTGGTGTTTTTGGTAAGGTGATATGAATGAATCTGGTGTTTTTGGTAAGGTGATATGAATGAATCTGGTGTTTTTGGTAAGGTGATATGAATGAATCTGGTGTTTTTGGTAAGGTGATATGAATGAATCTGGTGTTTTTGGTAAGGTGATATGAATGAATCTGGTATTTTTGGTAAGGTGATATTAATGAATCTGGTGTTTTTGGTAAGGTGATATTAATGAATCTGGTGTTTTTGGTAAGGTGATTGAATGAATCTGGTGTTTATGGTAAGGTGATATGAATGAATCTGGTGTTTTTGGTAAGGTGATATGAATGAATCTAGTGTTTTTGGTAAGGTGATATGAATGAATCTGGTTGTTTTTGCGAGTTATCTATGTTTAGTTCTGTTATTTATCTCTTTATCGTGTGGTTAGTGAATAACCTAGTTTCAGAGTTTGTATGCCGCCCATGAGCCTCTGACTTGGCTTTACATGCCATCGAGAAATATCTCTCAGGCATGCTGGTTTCCTCACGATGTTTTCCTTCACCGAAGCAAGTGATAATTGTACATACATTAGTGTTTAGTTCTTTCTAAAAATCGTCGATTTGCTTATCGCTATAAGACATCTGGTGGGTTGTCCAATCAATGATTTACTTATTGGACAATATTTATCACCATTAAAACATAACGTGCTGGGATTTCCAATGTGTTATCTTTCAACCCTTCACGAACCCGTCAACCAAGCATTCTGTACATCAAACTAAGTAACTTTACGCAAACATTATTGCTGGGAATCAACTTTTATTATTTGGAAAGAAACATCGCGTTTTACGGTAGGATTCAATGTAACGCACTCAAAACATTGTGCTGATGGATGCGTTGAATAGAACGGGGGTCGTGGAAGTATTTAATGTAAAGTTATAACATTAAAAATTTGTTTAAAAAATGTAAATAAATTGGAACTTTGACCCCCAATGGTGTCGATTCTGTTGTGCACAAACTAAACTTAATTTAGGCTATTGCTATCTTTTACTAAAAGGCAGTGCGAGAAAAGGACGGCTATAGCTATGAACTAAGTTAGAGATGTCAAACTAGTTTATGCCTTGCGCTTCACCGTGTTTTTAGTCGACATGTTTTTACGTGCACCCTTCATTTGTATAGAAATATTAGTTCCAACTAAATTTGACAGCTCTTAATTACGTCCGTCTCGTCTTTCTCGTTTTATTAGAGAGAAAAAGATAACAATAGCCTAAATTACGTTTAGTTTGTGCACAACAGAATCGACACCAATATCTCCGTAACTAAAAGGTTTCCAGGTATGGTGTAGAACAAAAAACAAACTATCACACTCATTCTAGAAAAAAGAGATTTTGAGGTCATTATACACCACAATTGTGATTTCCTCAACTACTAATCGTATATTTTTCGTTCCAAATACTGACTGCGAAACAAATAAAAAGTGATTAAAAAAAAATTGTGCATACTTATTTTTATACTCAAAGGTGGCGAAAAAAAAAAAAAAAAAAAACCTGCCGGGGTCGCGGGACTGTTCGAAAGAGATACCGCGGCCCCGGAACACAAAGGGCGATGAAGGAACATGGATGGGTTTTAGTCAGTAAAAGTCTGACACTCCCTCCTGCTCCGCCCAGAGCGGGAGGAGTCAATTGATGATTTCCCATACGAAAAAAAAGGTGGCGAAAAAAAAGGGAAGTTTAGAAGAAGATCCAAATGAATAGGGTAGATGACACCATAAAACAATAATTCCAAGACACCAATCTCAAAAAAAAACACTTTATTTTGGGCCTGAAAACCCGATTTATTTTTAATTAATAATAAAAAATAATAATAAATATTGCTGGACATTAACACACAGCGCCATCTAGCGCCACACTAAGCAACGAGGCTTGTGTCGTGGACACCAGATAGTTGATATACTACACAGATACTTTTTGTTTGTAAATACATACTTATTATACATATAAACATCCATGACTTGGAAACAAATGTCCATGCTCATCACACAAACATTTGCTCCAACCGGGATTCGAACCCGGGACCCTAAGAACGTAAGGCAGCCTCACCACCACTGCGCCATTCGGGTCGTCAAAATAATTAATTGCCAAATTCGATTTTTAGTTGCTTTGAAATCAATAAATAGTTGAGTAATTGAATTGAATAAACAGTGACGTCAACGTTGGCTATTGTCATACAAAATCTATGAGAGAAGCGCGTTTTGACAGCTCTTAAAAAGTATCTCAATTGATTGGTGTGTCGTCTACCCCATTGCGATAAGGACAAAAGAATGATTTTTATACTCAGAAATCTTGTCTGTATGGTGCCGGACGTAAAGAATAGCACCATCCCATATCTTCCCGTGGGTGTCGTAAGAGGCGACTAAGGGACTTACCAGAGAATGGGCAGCAGCGTTCTCTGTGTTTTTGTAACAACCGCACTGCGATCGCCAACCCGCCTGCCAAGCGTGGCGATTATGGCAAAACCCCTCTTTGGGGAGGCCTATGTCCAGCAGTGGACGTCTTTAGGCTGATATGATGATGATGATGATGACTCAGAAATCTCTCAAAACCACCGATTCTCCACTCTCAGTACGACACACCTTTATCAGTGCTATATCTGCCTGCCTATCACAAGCAATCATATAACTTAACATATAACACGATAAGACGACAGTAAGAACTAGCAATCACCTGATATCAGGTAAAAACAATTATTTGGCAGTTCTTTATACAAGTCACCTTTAGACTTCGTACTCCTGAGGACTCGGGCGGGGCGTCATACGGTCGTTGGTGTTAAGATTCGTGATACGAATGTGGCGGTTCGGTTCAAACTTAATGACGGCTCGGAAGTTAGCTGCGAGTGACGGTTGGTGGTTTCTATAAACCAATACTGTCGGTTGGGGCGGTTGCGGTCTCGGAAAAAACACCTTAAAACAGGGTTTCCCATACTATTTTGGGCAAGAGACCTTTTCCAAAACGAACTAATACATCAGACCCCCATTATAGCATCTTCGATAGTATATAGATAAAATCGTTTCGGCTTGTACGCTTGAACACAATTATCATAGACGAACCTGTGCACGCTTATCGACTTGTTGAGTTTTTTAAAAGTACAACAATGGTGATTACTTCCTACTAAAATATTAGTCAGGTTTGTAACAAGTTGGTACACGTAACACAACTTATACAGTATTTTGAAAGTTTCAAATAAGACCATGTGTTAATTAATAGGGGTCGATTTATAGACCTCGTCGACCCCCAAAATCAATGTCAACCCCTGGGAAACCGATATCGACCCCTGGGAATCACTGCTTGAAAATATGTTCACATGACGCAGTAACAAATTGTTTTATAACTGGTAAGATTTGCCTGTCTAGCATCCTACAATATTTCCTGATCTAAGCTCATCTCCACTAAGATTGACCAAGAGGACCGAAATCAGAGGACTGCTTAACGAGCTCTACTGTACTAGACTAGCTGATGCCCTCGGCTTCGCCCGCGAGGATGTCGGTTATCACTACCAAAAGTACAGACAGAAGGTCTATTTTTTCCGACACCTCCAACAAATATCATTATATTTTAGCCAATGTATACAAAAACTTGACAAATTATATACTAAAACCTTCCTCGAGAACCGCTCTATCCATTGGTGCAAACAGCACGAAAATCGGTGCAGAAGTTTTTGAGTTTATCGCGAACAGACAGACGGACAGACGCGGCGGAGGACTTTGTTTTATTATACGTTGTAGTGATGATATTGAAGGTTAGATATCGAAGACTTACCTTCGTTCATAGCCATGTCCATGAGCTGCAGGTCCTCGTCGTTGAGGATGGATTGCAGGAATCCATCTTGGTTGGTTGGGCCAGCCGCCATCTCCGCAGAAGCATTCTGTTTTAATAGAAAACAGTCAGTTTTTATGTCTTGTGACTGGGACTGTAGCTACATTTAATTTTTATCTTTGTTTCGACAAATTAAAAGTGCCTGTAACTGGCCTACTTGAAATAAATGCATTGAGTTTCATTTTTTATTGATGTGAAACATCTATAGGCGCGGGTAAAACCAGAAAATTACGTGGCGACGCGTCGTCAACTGCCAAGTTGTCAACCCGGCCCGAACAAACCCGAACATTACCGACCTGTTGAAGCAGCATAACATCTACATATTCGCCAGGGTTTACAACAAGCCAGCTGGTCTCGGGGCACAGAGCACTGGGTTAGAAACTAACAATCTCGTGACTTCGAGTTCGATTTCAGCATAAGGGTTTTCTTTTTGTGGATCGAGTCATTTTGTTTTTATTTGTTTTTTTTTATACTGACTTTCTTTTTAAGCATTTTACTTGTAATAAATAATTTCGATGTTTTACATCTGCCAGGCGTCCCGTGAGGGCTCATTTTTTTGAAGTGAAAACTTCTTTAGGCGCGTTGAGCACTTTTTGGGTGAAGGAAAAACATTGAACTCATCTTCACGTAACGTAACGTGCGGTCACGCTTCGTAGCCGTTCGTAGCACCCGTAGCATCCGCTACGGCGTACCACCACATAGGCATGCGCGGGCCTAACCAGTGCTATGACTGGGGGGGGGGTCTGTGTACTTTTTGTTTTCACTTCTATCGGCAGTCCCCAAAGACTGCTCCGATTTTATTAACGTGCTTTCGTTGTTCAATAGATACTGCCGAAACAAATTGACGAGCCGAGCGTCTTCACTCATGCCTGAGTGATAGTCTCTGTCAAAAGGTGCTGTAGTACTATGGTATTTACCTGATAGTAGAGTGGATCATGTTGCTGTGGATGCTGCGCGGCCTCCACCTTGTAAGCGCCATCTAACGGAGCCGCTGCGCCACCTGGTGACAGGAAACGTTCACAATTTAACTTTAGGTTAAGTCCGTATAGGTTTAAAGATGTTTATTCTAAAAAAACCGGCCAAGTGCGAGTCGGACTCGCGCACGAAGGGTTTCGTACCATTATTTAAAAACATTAGACAAAACTGCAAAAAAATCACGTTTGTTGTATGGGAGCCCCCCTTAAATATTGATTTAATTCTGTTTTTAGTATTAGTTGTGATAGCGGCAACAGAAATACATCATCTGTGAAAATTTCAACTGTCTAGCTGTCACGGTTCATGAGTGTATCTCCTGGTGACAGACAGACGGACAGACGGACAGACGGACAGACAGCGAAGTCTTAGTAATAGGGTTCCGTTTTTACCCTTTGGGTACGGAACCCTAAAAAGACACAAAGTCCGTTACATGAGCACAGAGAACCTTATGCTAATATTAATAACTAGCGGACGTCACGTGGTTTCACCCGCGTAGTTCCCGTTCCCGTGAGAGTACGGGGATAAAATATAGCCTATGTTACTCAGGGTGAATGTAGCTTTCTAATAGTAAAAGATTTTTTTAAATGGGCGCAGGAGTTTTTGAGTTTATTCATTACAAACATACACACAAAAATACAAATATTTCCTCTTTATAATATTAGTGTAGATAAGTTCGTCGCTGGATTAAACATTGTTTATGATATGCCCAAACAGTGCATTCAAATTTTGGGAAGGGTATTATTTGCGGTTAAATATTTAATTTGATATTCCTATTGATTTTGATTTTAATTGTTTTTTTATTCTATTTTGATTTTGTTTTTAATTTTGATTGTAATTGTGATTTAATATTGGTTGAATTTATTGTCTTTTATCACATTTTTGTATTGTAACTGTAAATTGTTATTTATCTATGTGGATAAAACGAAACTTATTTATTTTGTTTAACTCTTGTACAGTAACTACTGATCCTGTTTAGATGCTGTTTCAAATTTTAAATTTAAACACAATTTTTATATAATAACCCGCCAATTCAGGGGACCGGCACTGTCTCTCCTTAACACAGGCTAAATTTTAGCCTATATAGGAGAACAGTACTTCACCCGTCTTTATTGTATAGTTGAACCTAAAAATTTTATAAATCCAACATTTGTAAACTTTGCAATCCTATTTTGAAATAAACTATTATTATTATTATATTTAGTTAATTGAATCTTGAATGCTTTGAATGAGTGTAAACTTTGTGTAAATGCGAGTATTTTGTTGTATAAATGTGCTCCTTCAAATGTCAATTGTTTATTGCCAATCTCAGTTCTCATTTTTTTGGTAAAATTACAAAACTAGCTCGGTGAGTCAGTCCTACGTTGGGTTCCTTGTTTTACTTTAATAAACGATAAATTGGTATGTATACTCTTGCTGAGAACCTTAAGGATGAAAATACATGTGTGGTAAATAAAGGGCGTAAAACACCTCTTAACGAAGCCGAAAGGCACACTTGTTCTCCTCGTCATTGCGATCATTTTTTTGTTCTACACTATACCTGGGAACTTTCTAGTTATGGAGATATTGGGGGTCGAAGTTCCAACTTGTTGACAAGTTTTTTTTAAAATACAAGTTTTTATTGTAAGATTTTTACTTTAAACATCTCCATGACCCCCGTACTATTCAATCCATCCATCAGCACAATGTTTTGAGTGCGTTACATTGAGTTCTACCACAAAACATGATTTTTCACCCCAAAAAAAAAGTCGTTTCCCAGCAATAATGTTTGCGTAAAGTTACTTAGTTTGATGTACAGAATGCTTGGTTGACTTGGCTTCGTGATGAGGTCTTTTACACCCTGTATAAAACTGTGTATTCATTATTTTCGCTTCTACATTAATGTTTGTTTGTGTTAAATAGGGGTAGTTAAAAATCATTAAGTAAGGTGGAGTAATCAGCAGAAGTGTGACTTACCGTAAGCCTCTGGATGCTTCTCGGGAACCGGCGGTATGGGAGCGTGGTAGTTCGGGCCATAGCCGCCCGCTGCCCCGTGGGCACTGGAAATTGCAACAATATTTGTTTAGTTGAGTAAGCAGAAAAAATACATATTAACAATGCTTTTCTAGATAGTGGAGCGGATTCTGTAGCCAATCGTAGAACAGTAATGCTCGTTTTCACCAACATAGAGAAAGGAGAACAGCTAAATGATTTTGAACGCGAAGCTTACCAATTAAAGTTAAAAATCTCTTAGGTACTCTGAATTTGAATAGATAGACGAAGAGCAGGGGTGGCCCAGTGGTGGCGGCCCCGACTTACGAACAGTAAGTCGTGGGTTCGAACCTAGACAGGCGCATTACTTTGTGTAATTTATTTCATCACCACTGCTCTCAAAACGGTGAAGGAAAACACCGTGAGGAAACCGGCATGTCCTAGAACCAAAAAATTCGAAGACATGTGTGACATCTACCAATACGCACTGGGCCCGCGTGGTGGATTATAGCCCATTCCCTCTCATAGAGAGGAGGCCGTGTCCCGGCAGCGGAAACATTATTGATGATGATGACTTTCATTCCATAGTTGATGATTTTCAGGAGTTCTTTGTTTTACAAGCGTTGTTCTTGATAGAATATGGGAAGTTTCTTTCGAGATAATATGCCTCTTTGGTTTACTGGTCGTAAGTTAAAATACTGAGCGTGTGTTCGTTCCATTACGTATCTACTCTTTCCCTTTTTAGGGTTCCGTAGTCAACTAGGAACCCTTATAGTTTCGCCATGTCTGTCCGTCCGTCCGTCTGTCCGTCCTCGCTTAATCTCTGTGACCGTTAGCACTAGAAAGCTGAAATTTGGTACCAATATGTATATCAATCACGCCGACAAAGTGGTAAAATAAAAATTGGAAAAAAAAATATTAGGGTAGCCCCCCTATATGTAAAGTGGGAAGTGATTTTTTTTTAAATTTCAACCCTAACGTGTGATATATTGTTGGAAAGGTATTTAAAAATGAACAGGGGTTTCCTAAAATCATTTTTTGATAATGTCAATAATTTCGGAAATAATCGCTCCAAAAGTGAAAAAACAATGTGTCCCCCCCCCCTCTAACTTTTGAACCATAAGTTTAGAAAATATAAAAAAAATCTGGAAAGTAGAACTTTATAAGGACTTTCTAGGAAAATCATTTTGAACTTGATGGAAACAACAGTTTTTGTACAAAAAAGACAAAAAGTTGTACAAAATAATTTCTGGACTAAGTTTGTAGTATATTCGTTCGCAAGCATTTTTACATAATGGATACCCACCTTTAAACTCATAAGTGGGAACACTTATAGTGACGGACGGGAAACTACGGAACCCTACACTGAGCGTAGCCCGACACGCTCTTGGCCGGTTTTTTTCTCACATATAAATTAATAGATAAATAGGTAGTGTACTATTTAGTTAAATGATAAATAATGTTTATTTTGCAAGTAGGTTTTTACAAATACTTTTACACGTCATTTTTTAAAACTAGATGGGGCCGGTGTTTCGTACCTGACTACTCTGAGAAGAAACAGCCGAAACAAACTCAGAGGTCATAGTCTCTTTTGAAGTCCAAACACAATCTTGCTCAATTCACATGAGGACTATGCAGATTAGTGTCTGAGATGGTTTTTTGAAGAAAGAACCACACAGATTTGAGTGGACCTGTCCACTCAGTGCAAGCATTTGTCAGTTATCGTGTAGCTTGATTTACAACTTAAGGAGCTCAACGAAACTACGAACAATACCAAAGAAAGGACATTTGGGTAGGTCGCATATATATAGTACTCAAACTGCCAGACAGTTGTGGGAAAAAACAAAAATAAAAATGTGACCCACATGGTCCCCACATTCACAATAATCAAATAAAATTAATAACATGTACTTTTGAAGTGAAAACTTCTTTAGGCGCGTTGAGCACTTTTTGGGTGAAGGAAAAACATTGAACTTATCGTCAGTAACGTAACGTGCGGTCACGCTTCGTAGCCGTTCGTAGCACTCGTAGCATCCGCTACGGCGTAGCGCCACATAGGCATGCGCGGGGCATAACGAGTGCTACGGCTGGGGCGGGGCCTGTGTACTTTTCGTTTTCACTTCTATCGGCATTCGGTAGTCCCCAAAGACGGCCCCGATTTTTTTTCAAAATGAATGTCAATAAAAATCATTAAATGTCACAATGCTTATAAATAAATATAAAAAAGTAAAATACTTAATAAAATAAGTACCTATTCATGTCAAATAAGTTACAGGTACCTAGACACTACGTAGAGTGTCTTGTTCTGAAAGGGGAGCCTGCAGGAATCGACTTGTTGGGTGCCTGCGCGTCTGATAGGTAGATACTCACGTAATATTATGCGGATGCGGGTGCGGGTGTGGGTGTGGGTGCTGGTGGTGATGGTGGTGGTGGTAGTGCTGGTACTGATCCGGTGGCGGGGGCGGCGGGATGGTCAGCAGGGAGGCCAGATCCTGCCAGCGTTGCTCCACGGACATGGAGCGCATCAGGGACTGTGGACAAACAGAACAACAGGTTAGACAAATTGAACCTTCTTAGTATGTAGCGACATCTATCTTGAAACATAAGAACTGAAATCCTGCATCGCGCAAGCAGCAATACAATAGTAATTTTATCTCTCAAACAGGTACAATTTTTGAACATTAATATCCAGGTTACAGTCAGATTCAAAGGTTTGTAAAAGCTGGCGTCTATTGTGGGAATGAAACCTGTATGACGAATCTCCAGGCTCACATTCATCATCTGCCTAGCCTTCTCCCAACTATGTTGGGCTCGACTTCCAGTCTAACCGGATGCTGCTAAACAGGAGCGACTATCTATCTGACCTCCACAACTCATTTTAGTACTATGTAATACTCGTTGTCAGATTTCTAAGGCCACTGACTACCTGTAACGACTGTCATAGATCTACAAATGACAGCCGGGACTCTATATTAAATGGCACTAACGTGCTAAAACATTGTAAAAGCTCCAAGCTATGAGAGAAAGAGAATAAAATACAAAACAAAAAGTGCTATGAGTGTCCTTGGAGTGGTGTGTGTCTTATACGAATTGGCCATAGTATGTAGCGACATCTATTTTTCAACATAAGAACTAAAAACTAAAATCCTGCATCGCGTCTGTTTGTAATATCAAAATGAAACCTTTTTACTGAATGCATATGAAATATATTGTAGGAAACATCAGATTTTTTTTTATAAGCTACTATAGCGGACGTCACGCGGTTTCACCCACGTAGTTCCCGTTCCCGTGTGAGTACAGGGATAAAATATAGCCTATGTTACTCAGGCTGAATGTAGCTTTCTAATGATGAAAGAATTTTTATAATCGGCGCAGTAGTTTTTGAGTTTATTCATTACAAACATACACACAAAAATACAAATCTTTCCTCTTTATAATACTTATTAGTGTAAATTAGTGTAGATGAAAAGTTTCTATTCTAACACCCCACGTGTTACCGTGTCGGTGATTACACCCCGTATACGGCACTTCTAACAAAAACATACACGTTTTTTTCAATTTTTGTCTGTCTCTTTGTTTGTTTTTGCTATTGGAAATGTATAGCTTGATGTATCGCTCTGTGTAAAACAGGTGCTGATGAAAAGTGGTCACTATCACCTTTTTACATCTGTAATACCGAAAGAATTGCAGGTGCGTAAGTTGGCATCTACACTGAATCGATGTCGCTTAGTTTTTTGAGCTTACGAAATGAGCTAAAAAAAACCTACTTGAAAGTTGAAAACATTAATCATGTTATGACACGATCAATTTATGTCCTGCACAAAAAAGTAATGTAATTTATTTAAATACTATGTATAAATGTTTTTATTTTATCTAGAAGTGAAAAAAAAATTAGAGCGCGGCGTCGCTACAAAGTTATGTCGTCGAGTGTCATCGTAAAATAGTTTCGCTACTCGCCGCCAGGGGAAAAAATTAAGCTTTTTTTTTTCATTCTTTGTAAACAAAAAGGGGGGTTTTATCCATAAGAATATACCAACCCATTCGTACCTTATTACCTATTTACATATGCAGAATATTTACTTACTATGTACCTTTTGTACATTGACCAGATATCTTCACCAAGCCACACCCCTCCGGCCGTTTTCGCAACTGCGATTCGCAACCAGTTGCGAATAAGGAATTTTTACTCCTTTTTCGCAACCAGTTGCGAATCAAGAAAACTTTTTCCTTAACCGCAACTTGGTTGCGAACAAAGAATAAGAACTTCGTAAATATACATAGTTGCGATGGGAGATATGCGTTTCTTGATTCGCAACCAGTAGCTGAGATAATGAATAAAAAACTAGATGAAAGTCTATGACCAGTGTGTGTTGCCAGTAATCATTCCTTGCGGGATCGAATCAGAAATTAAAACATCCGCAAGAGAACCAAGGTTACCGACGTAGCCCGAAGAATTGCCAAACCTACGTAGCAGTGGACAGGGCACATTGCTCGCAGAACGGATGGCCGATGGGGCCGAAAAGTTCTGGAGTTTACGAATTACCGCGCTTCTATTGGGCGAGCGCAAACTTATATTTCATTACAACATTTTTGTGCATTAAATTCAAGACAGTGACAAACAAAATAACCCTTAACTCAGCCCATAAGATTCATCAGATTAAGCAAAATTTGTTGAAAATATAGATGCGATTTTTTTTTTCTCAGTCCTTTGTAACATTTTGATAGTTTTTTTTTAACACCATTTTGAGTTGAACATAATTAGGTGCTTACAAAAAATATTTTTAACATATACATTAATGTTATTAAATAGAAGAAAACTGATCCTAAACTCAACACCGAAACCGAACCGAGAGGCACCGAAAATTATTTTTTCACAATATTATAAAGAATAAAAAGCTACTATCATATGAAGATGAAGAAGTAATATATCTGTTGTAATTATTAGTTACATTTGGTTTAGTTTCATTGTTCCGCAAAGGCATCCGAAAAACTGCTAATTTTTTAAAGTTATTGTCGGATATGCAAACGCGTCCTTATGTATCAAATTTTTAGCGGTTAGGTTTACAGTTCGTGTCGTGTGCCTTACATTTTATTGTTTCATTCCGCATAATAACGTTAAATTTCCTTTACACACTTCATCATTTCCAAAATGAATTACCATTCGTGTAAATTTTCTTACGATGGTACTGGTGGCTCTCATACAGCATTTTCGAGCCCCCTCGCTTCATAGATATAAATTCCATGTTGGATGTTGTGGGAAACTCGTTGGAAGACATCCTCACAATTTTTTTATTAAAATAGACTTTGAAATACTGCAACAAATAAAATTATTATTCTGAAATTACTTACGACGTGAGAACGCCGCGATGAGTTCATTGTCAAGATAAACCGACTTCCAAAAAGAGGAGGTTATCAATTCATCAGATTTTTTTTTTAGCAATTGCCTTTGGATACTATTGTAGTTGCCTTAAACCTTTTGAAAAGTTTTAATACAAATCCACAAAATAGAGTGTCAACAAACAGACAACGATGGTTGCGAAGAAGGAAAATAAATTCTTTTATCGTAACTGGTTACGAAACTTAATCATCGGGATGCTTAGTTGCGGTTAAGGAATAAGTTTTTTTGATTCGCAACTGGTTGCGAACATGGAGTATAAATTCCTAATTCGCAACTAGTTGCGAATCGCAGTTGCGAAAACGGCCGGAGGGGCCACACAACCTCTTTGCAATCGTTGATGTAGGGGTTGCTAAAAAACTACTGATTGTTTAACCTTAATCATTAAGCGATACCATTATCGCTTAATGATTAAGGTTAAACATGATAAAAACCCACCTACTTTCATAATCTTATGTATAAAATATCAACTTTCATATTTTTTACAGCATTTTTTCTGAAATCATGTTTTAGATTAAATCTAGGTTCTATTTAATTGCTTGTTAGATCATTGGGAGTAACGGTAATATTAAATAAACTAAGAAAGTTGAATTAGAGCAAAAAAATTCTCACAAGACATTGAATGTACAGAAGCCAACATATCAAGCTACTCGAAACTGTAAAATATTCCCAACGAACCTTGAACCTAATGCTTTAAGGATAAAGTTGGAAATCTATTAAAGAAATTTGACAGATTGTAGTGGCTTGATGTGCTGTCGTTTGTACCAACCATAAAACTTTTGACGGGTGCTTTGATTTTGTGACGTAAAAATAGATTTCGAGAGGTTCAATTAATATTATATTCTTTGAACCTTTAATCTCGGGTATGTCTTCTTTAGCAAAAGCCATTTTAAAAATAAGACTAGTCATCATCTGCCTGCCTTTGCCCATGTATATGATGGGGTGGGCTTCCAGTCTAACCTGAAGCAATTGAATACCAGTACCTATTATAAATATCACACACTTATTCTACGTAATTTTGCTGCTAAAATAAATGTACTAAAAGCGGCAAAAAGGCCATATTAACTAAAATCTGAAAATCCAAAACACGAATGACAGAAGTTCAAACAAGAAAAAAAAACATAGACTAGGTAAACTCGTTCAGTTGGCGCGAAATCTCAGAACAAACATGGCGACTTTCGATGTCAATATTGTTACTGTCAACATGTGAAATAACGGACAGCTGTGTGTTTTAACGATGAAAAACTTGATTTTTAACGGAATCACGTTATTTCTAGTGATTTTATTGGCTTAGGGCTAAGTTGGTGGTCTGATTATGTTGATGAAATCTTTGTGAAAGCTATTTTTGAGTTAATCTTTGAACGCCACATATACGTGACAAGCACGCGCGTGCCCTGTACGCCAACGAAACAAATATGTGACAAAAAATGCGGTGCGCTTTATAACGCGAAACAAACAAATTAAATAGTATTAGAATCTATCTGACTTCCACAACCCAGTTAGTACTGGGTAATACGATACCCCTTGGTAAAACTGGTTGTCAGACTTTCTGACGAGCCTATAGCTCGTCGTCGTGTGTGTTTGCCTCAGATTAGCAACTCTATTTGTGGTGGTTCAAACTTCGTTTGTAATACTGTTAGAATAAAGTTCTAATCAGCTTGCAGTACAAAGCGGTTGTTAAGTCAGTCACTGCAGGCCGAATAGTGCGAAATGAGTGGTTTTTATTCTTTAAAAAATCAAATTTTCGTCTTTTGGAAAAAATTAAAAACATAAGACCTGCTTTATAGTTAATTCAGTTAGTATGCAAAGTTTCATGATCTAATTTGAAGTGCTTTTTGAATACCAGCGGTTTATTGTCCGATTTGGAGGTAACTTTGGGATTTTTTTTCTATCGAGAAAATTTTATGAAATCGTGTTTTCGCCAAACATAAGACCTAACATTAATCCTCAACTTTACCATATATTTATTTCAAAATTAATGCTGCAGTATTTTAGGCGTAACGGAGGATCATGCTAAGCCATTTGAGGTAGTATAGGCCCTTAACGTGCTATGCTATCCGAGGCATGGAGGAAACTCGGTATGTAATAGGTGGTCACCAATCCACAGACCAACCTAGGCAAGCACGGCTTAACCTGAAGATTGATCCAAGAGGCTTTTATTATTTAGCCACGAGCTTCTCCCAATCAATTCCAATTTTCTATTTGAATAATTCCCCTAATTACCTACTTCTTTAGCACTACATTAATTTATCTTTTGTATAAAACTTGCCATGAACTTTATATACCTACCTACAACGTCCGGTCACTGATCAGCCTCTAAAGTACATCATATCGAAAATAACCACAAACATTTTCCTCAATTAGCAAAAAAGAGGTTTGTTACAAAAAATACTTGTCTATGGACAGTGAACACTGATGAGTTGAATTGAAGCTATGCGAGTATTTGTATCTTACGAGCAAAGTCCGTGTTGTGGACTTTGTTTGTTGGTTATATCTGGGTTATCCAGGTTATATGGCAACAAGGGAGGTGTCTGATGAGTTGACGAGTAATAGAAGACCATCAAAGAATTGGGATAAAAAATGTTAGGTTATCCAGATACATCACAAGAGAACAGTCAGTCTTGATCGCCGTCTTTGCGTCTAACGACGTTTTAAAGATATTTAAAAGGCTATTGATTCTTCTTCTTCAATCGGTCCCTTATTACTGAGGATCGTGGTCACTGGACTCCTTTAAACGGAGAATGCGTCCATCGGCTCCGATCCGAAGTTGCCATCACCACCTGGGTCCCTACTCTCTATCGTCCGTCCGTCTCTGTCACTCGCACTCATCTGCAGACGTGCGCTAGAGAGACGGGAGAGGGACGGACGGACGAACGTTAGAGAGTAGGGCCTCTGCTTTGTTTGAGGACGTAGCTTTTCTAACTTGGTCGGAACATTGTGTTGGCGACCGGCCTCGTGCACTCTTGCCTTCGGTATTGACAACAATAACTAGCTTTTCAAAGCTGCTATCTCCCCTTCGCATTGATTACAAGCTTGATATTATGTTAGATCTTGAACAAAACGACTAGACGGGACACGACCACGACTTTTGGCGCAAAAGCACGACTAGTTTCGTTCAAAATGTGTGCGAATTGGAGTACCCTAAAAGATAATTTTCCCAATCTAAAAAAAAACGTAAATCAATAAGGCCAACATAAAAAAAACAGTAGAAACTATAACGTTTTCGAATTCAAAACTTGAATTCAAATAAAGAATGTTTAATCAAGCTACCGGTCTCATTTGCTCGCGTGCCATAGAGCAAACACATGACGAGCAAAATTATTCGTTTGCAATGCTTTGACAAGAGCTTAGTAAATATTAACCGTCGCTTTTCACCGAGAATCTTACGGGATACGGTTTTTTTTCCGTTTGTTACGGTTTTAGGTTAGAGGCTTAGTAAGTACGTACGAGTACTTTATTTAAGTTTAGTAAGTTTGAAAGTAAGCCTCTATGTGAGATTTTCTTATAATGGTTTTGGAAATAATAAATATAAGCTTAATTCAAATTTATTCAGGAAATTTAACAGATTGTAGTGCCTTGATGTGCGTCTGTACCAAACTGGAAATTCTTAGACACATAAAATTGTATGGTTATTTTGACCATAGTCGGAATCAATGCCCATATCTTGTTTTTCAATACAATTTCACAAATACACACATCAAAAGTGTCTAGGGATCAAGCATTTTTATGCGGATTTCTTGAGATTGAGATGTGGCTTTGTAATAAATTTATGATTTTATAAATTTATATGGATCCTTTTTGGTGCATTTCATAATTTGAATCAGGAACTCTCAATCAAATTCGAGTAAAAGATGAAAATAAGCTGTCAATATTTTCCCTATAAAAACATACAACGCATTGAAGACATTATTAGTGCTACTGTTTCCCTACTACTGATTAAAACCAACGTTATTATGGAGCGGCGACGTCATTTAAGCAGGGAAGAAATGCTCAGAGCCGTGGGAATGATAGAAGCTGGTTCCCGGCAACGTACTGTAGCTTTAGCTCTGAATACAAGTCAGAGTGTTATCAGTCGACTTTGGACACGTTACCGAAGCACTGGTACCGTGGCGGAGCGCCATGGAGGACGGTATCGCTGCACCACACGGAGACAAGACCGATACATTCAAATCTTAACTCGAAGAGCTCCAACAATAACCGCCATGATGTTAGCCGTGAGGCTTCATCACTCTTCAGGGAACTTAATTAGCGACCAAATAGTCAGAAACCGCTTGCATGAAGTGAACCTTCATTCCCGAAGACCGCTACGGGTACCACCTATAGCAATGCACAATCGTAGGATTCGATATCAATGGGCTCTTGAACACAGAAATTGGGCAGAAGAACAATGGCGTTTCGTGTGCTTTTCTGATGAGTCTCGTTTTGGTATGAGACCGGATACAAGACGTATACGACACTGGAGAACCCCTGGACGCCAACAGCGATTAAAATCCTGCCAGGAAGTCCATCCTTATAGTGGTGGAACCATCATGGTATGGGCGGGTATTTGGATCGGCGGAAGAACTGAGTTGATTTGGATCAGAGGCAACCTCAATGCTCAAATTTATGCTGAGACGATTGTATCAGACGTCATCGTTCCTCTACAAGTGCAAATCGGTCCCTTATTTCAGTTAATGCATGATAATGCACGACCGCACACCGCAAGAGTTGTAAGACAGACTCTCGCCGCAGCTAACATCAATGTCCTGCCCTGGCCTGCTCAGTCGCCAGACTTGAACCCGATTGAGCATGCATGGGATATGCTACAGAGAAGAGCTCTGCCGAATATGGAGGGTATCCAGTCGCAAGAAGACCTTTTTTTGTTGTTGCAACGAACATGGGCGGCCATTCCACAGCGTGATTTGGATGAACTCATTTTGAGTATGCCAAACCGATGTTCTTGTGTTGTTAGTGTTCGCGGTAGAAACACGGATTATTAATTGTTTAAGTTACCCAATAAAATTTTAAAGAAAACTGTGTTTTCAGTCATTTTTTCGAACTTTAATGTTAGTGGTTCAAATGTCAAAAATCCCTTTATTAGGAAAATGGCAAATTTCTTTATTAATGCAAAGGTGACTTGGTTTATCGTTACTGTGACAAACGAAAACACTTTATTTGATGAATCCTTAAAGAAAATTTTAATTAATATCAATCAGGAGAAAAGTTATTGCAAAAATATATGTTGATCCCTAGATACTTTTGATGTGTGTATTTACCAACATCCTCTTATCATGCGTAACTCTAACATTTAAAAAAAGAACTGTCAAAATGGATATCGAACATTAGAAAAAAAAATGCTCTCGTTTCGAGCAAACCATAAACACTTGACATACAGCCATAGACAAGTTTTAAACTGTTGTTTATACTTTCTAGTATTATGAGTTAAGCCGTAGAAAACGTCATTAACAGTAGTCTGGTGACTTAACTGTTTGTGTTTGAGTTCAGTTTGAAATAAACTGTTTTATAAAACTAGATGAGTTTAATTTCTAGATTCTGTTAGTGTTTTCATTCCAGGGCTCTGGCAGTCTCGACAGAGATAGCGACAAATTTGCTAACTTTCGATCGCTGATTACTAACGAATAAATTCGGTTGCAATAATGGTGCTTGCGAGAAACGCATCTTGGATGTAGAGACTTGCTTTACTCGCAAGCATCATTATTGCAGCTGAATTTATTCGTTAGTAATTAACAATCGAAAGTTAGCGCAATTTGTCGCTATCTATGTCGGGACTGCCTGCTTTGCATGGTGTTTATGCTGAGTGTGATACTGTCTCATTTGTCGAATAGTCGCAAGCGCGGCTACTGACAATGAGGTTTGAGGTCCTGGGTTCGATTCCCGGGTTGGGCTAGATGATATTGTTTCTATCAGGAATTTCTTAGCAGCAATCACGGAGTCTAGATTTGTGCCCGGTTGATGGCAATAGGCCCGCCCTTATTACATGGGACTTTCATATAACTGACGAAATGTGTGTGTACTATTAGGTACATCTCTGCCTAACCCTTTGGGGATTACAGGCGTGATGTTATATAATATTATGTGATGCTGCCAGTTATTTGTAGTCACTTTATTCTAATTTCTACCACAAAGTATTGCTCTGTTTTGGTTTCAATTCGATTTGAAAGACATGATTAAGAGGAATATTACAATTTTTCTTGTTTTTGTGTTTTAAGAGTCTAGAACTCAAATACAAGAAAAAAATGATTTTTATTTTGAGCGGTCCCTAGAGAAATAATCAAATTTTCTCGGGCATATGTATTTTTTATTTTGTGGCCATATTTAACAACAAATTGAAATAAAAATGTTTTCTAGGGAGCGTCAAAATAAAAATCAAAATGTTTCTTGTATTTGAGTGTTAGACCCATAAAACACTCAAATACAAGAAACATTGTCATAAATTATTAAGAGTCACAGGCTTAAAATACATTTCAGCCTTTTTCTAAGACTTTCCCCCCCCCCCGCTGGATTAGTAGCGAACGGTCGTGTTTTGTTGAGCTCCGTTAAAATATTTTTTTTAAAGTGTTTTTAGCAATCAGACATTCAAAGAAATCGCTTACATTTAAAGAATACCGATATTCTGAGGTGCTTACGAAAAATCTCATGTAAAAACACAGTGCAAGTGACATAAATAGCTAATTTGAAATAAAGAAACAGTGCAAAAAAGTGAGAATCATATTGGTGAATCGGTGAAGTATACCCACATCATAAAAAATATCACAGTATTACGCCAAAAAAGCACCGACTTTGTCTCTACCGATGAATGATTTCGCTTCCACAATTACAAGCTCAGATAGCCTGTTTGGAGCAGGCGCGATTGCCGTGTCGAGTGGCCCGAGTTCGAACCCGACCAACGTGGTATTCTTTTTGAATGAAAATAAATAGTCAAACTTAATATTAGTAGGGGAGCCCACGAGGCTAAATGGGGATTTACTCGAGCGTCGTAGAGACCTATTGGGATGCAAAGCTTAGATGATAAGAAGAAAAAAATGTTATATGATATATACCTTTACATCGGTGGGGGAAGCGGCTATAGATTTTTAAATATGTAAAAAAAAAACTGTTGCATGGACATCCTCGAGCGCATCAGATATTGATAGCATCAATGCCCTACGTATTTTTAATAATGTACGTATGTTAATCTGATCGTTTGCATGATGCGGGTGGTTTTATTTAAGGGTCGAAAATGAAAAAAAAAAAAAAAAAAATCGAGCGCGTCAGATTTTCTAAGGGAGTGTTAAGTACACCAAAAAAAAGCTCTCATTCACTAATCTGACGATTTCGATGGGACGCAAACTCGCGGCCATTTTCATAATGTGCAAAAAAAAATCGCCATTTTGAAATACTCAAGCGCGTCAGATTAAGATATATATGGTTCATCTTTATGTTCTAAACGTCTTGTCTCATAATCTGACGATTATCTAGAGGGATTCGCCTGATCTGACAAAAAAAAATTAGAAAAACGGTTCACTTTAAAGGCCATCCCTGCAACTTCCCGCTAATTCCATTCCTGGGCGCTTGAAATTTTACTTATGACATTTTTGAGCTCAAAATATAATTTATGTGATATTTTGAGCTCGCTAAGTTCCAAGAAATAATATTTCTATACATTTGAGCTCTCCCTGCTCGAAAGTCTGATAGAAGTTTCATAGAACACTATTTTTGATGATGAACCTATGCCAAGTACCTCACATGGTACGCAAGGGGCCGACGACTTTATGTTAGGGATTTCCCCCCTCAGCGACGGTGATTAAATAATAATTAGTGTAAATGTAATAAAAGTATTAAGTGTAAATAATATTGTGTGTGTTTATAATAAAAATCTGCCGCTTTCAAAAGGTGAGGGACTGAAATTAAATTTTTAATTTATATAAAGTTATTTTTGTAGCTTTCTGTCTCCCAAGTGTTTTGATACATATTTTTCTTCACGAGTGTACATGCGCTGAAGTTCGCAAAGCCTATGTTCAGACTCGCCAAGATACGTCGGCCGTATTGTATGCCACGAACGAGTCTTTATGATCAGCTGTTATGGCGTCATGGCAACAGAAACCAGAGTGGGGACGGAGTGAGAGAGTAATAGATAGAGAAAGAGTGAGAGAGGAATAGAAATCCGGAGAAGGAAATGTAGGCATCACGCAGCTGCACGCATTTAACTTTATCGACGAATTTTTGTTATTTCGGCTTGCGGAAATCGTCAGATTATATATTTTTCATTATTCTTGAATTATTTCCTTCAAAATAAAAAAAAATTTAGCTACGCTCGAGAATGTCGAGATGACGTTTTTTTTTTACAACTTAGTTGCCTTCCCCTTTTTTTACGTCACTCTCAAATTGTCAGATTAGTGGAATGTACACTTTTTAGGATGTAATTAACTCACCCTACCTTAATCTGACGCGCTCGAGAATTTCTGATGGTCAATTTTTTTTTACTAATCTGATCCTGTATCCTTCACGGGCGGCCTTATATATGGGCCTCATGTTTTGTGGAGGTACTTAACCGGGTACAAGGTATCCCCCTTTATATTAATCTGCCGCGCTTTAGTAAATCCCGAAATCCCCGCTTGGGCTCCCCTACTATAAAGAAAAAAATACAGTACTGGACTGGGAGTGCAAAAAAACTGCAGACACGTTCAAGAGGTTGCTGCGGGGATTGCGCACATAATAAATTTGTCATATAATGGATTCTTGTAACAAAAACATCACGCTGAGGCGTAAACAACCTAAAGGTGTAAGCAGTCATAACAGCTATGTTGATAATTCTATAACCACGTCATCTAGTATATACCTTTCAGATACCGCACGTAGTTTGCCTGATTTATCGAAAGTATTGCTTAACCATGAAGTAGAAGAGTTGAGAAGTGAAATAATGAAACTTAGAATGGATTTAGAAAGAACTCAGAACGAAGTAGATAATTTAAATTCAGAAAACTTTTCGCTACAACAAGTAATTACTTCTCAACAAAACAAAAAGATAAATATAAATTGCTTTGTACGGATTCATGCAGGATTATTAATAACAGTACAGTATCTTCAAAAAAACGCAAATCAATGAAGTCGAATCGCTCATATTTGAATGAAAGTTACAGCGAATTAAATATTAACCTTGAGAACACTATTGAGACTCCGATTAGTCACTCCGTGCAACAGATTGAGAAGACTTCTACTACAAACAAGAAGCCAAGTGACATAATCATCTCAAATAACACTCCTTCAGAAAACATGAATCAGGGTGTAAATGAAGTAAATGGTACCCCCCCGGCAGTATCAAGCTCAGACATTATGGTAAATAAAACCAATAGCTACAGAAATAGGGTCCTAATATTCTCTGACGAACGTACACATATGAGAAACACACTACAAAATCTGATCGGATCAAACTTCATCGTGTCATCTTTTAGCAAACCTGGTGCAACTACGGATAAACTACTTGAATCGTCACTAGAACTATGTAAAGACTTTAATAAGTTTGATTATGTCGTGGTAATGTGTGGGAATTACGATAAGGACCCATTAAGGATACAATCAATTCTATATTTTTACTTGGATAAACTTGCTTATACGAATGTGTTACTTTGTAATCCAAAAAGAGGAAAGTTCTTAAGTGAGCTTAAACTATGTAAAACATTCCATCACATCTGTTCCCAGTTTAGCCACAGTGTATTTGTTAACATCAACTATAAAGTTCCTTATGCCTCATTCTTTTTGGTACTATGCAGGTTTGTGTTGAGAGACATATTGCATCTAAACTATAAAAATAATTATAAACAGTATAGTGAGTCTTGTTGTAAAGATACTAAACAAAAAACAGCAGTGTCGATGTCCACACAGACAGAAATGCTATTACAACCAGATCTAATATCAGTGGAAACTCAAACGGAAAATAATTTATTTCGAGAATGAATATAATTTTACTATTCTACACAACAATATACAAGGTATAAGATCAAAAATAAATGATCTGGAATTGCTAGTTGAGTCAAAAGACATAGACGTTCTTTGTCTGAGTGAAACTTTTTTTCGTGACCAGAGGGCAGAAACACTTCAGTTGCCGAATTATAAAATGGGTTCATATTTTTCTCGGCAAAATAATCTCGAGGTGGTGTGTGTATTTACGTAAAAAACTCAATTAACTACAAAAAAATTGAATGGTTATCTGAAATGTCGGTTGAAATTCATTTTGAATGCTGTGGTATAATAATTCCAGAGAATAATTGGTATATATTGTGTATGTATAGAACACCGAACAGCAACTTTAATCTGTTTATTGAAAAGTTAGAGTTATTATTGTTTAAACTAACCATCCGAAAGAGATCCATTTACAAAAAAATATTTATCCTAGGTGACTTTAATATAGACACACTTGCCTGCAACACAAAAAGTACTTTATTCAAAAATACGTTAAAAAAATTCAATTTGCGCCTGACCTTAGACCGACCAACCCGATTAACATTACATTCTGCAACGTGCATAGACAACATAATCACAAACCATTACAAATCTAAAGCAGACATATGGGATCTAGGAATATCGGACCATACATGTCAGGTAATAAAGATACCGTCTAATTTAAGTTTCAGAGAAAAATACTGGTTCAAAATGCGACGTAACATAAATTATTACATAGACATATTTTTAAGATACATTTCTCAAATAAAATTTCAAGAGGTGTATCATCATTTGGATGTAAACACAGCCTACGAAGAATTTATTAGCTTATTTAAATTAATATTCGATATCTGTATACCAGTTGAGAAACTTAAAATGCACTATAAAAAAGATACAACCTGGAAAACTAAAGGCATCGTAATTTCTAGTAAAAATAAACGAAAAATGTACTTACAAACAAAAAGTAGTTCGTCTCAAGAACATAAAATAAAATATGTTCGCTGTTGTAAAATCTTAAAGCGTGTAATAAAACAATCAAGAATAAATTCTAATGCGAAATTCATCTCATGCAGTACCAATAAAACTAAGGCCACATGGGCATTAATTAAACGACAAACCCAAACTGCAAATGTTCTTCAGCCCACAATAGACTACATCCTGCACAATAACAATGTAATAAAATCTCCTGTAAAATTGGCTAGTATTCTTAACAACTTCTACATTAACCAAAATGTCAATACTACGACAGCGGTCAATAACAATTACAAATCACAAACAATTTCTAATTCAAGCAGTGTTTTTTTTTACCCAGTGGACAGAAGCGAAATAATAAATATAGTTCTAAAATTAAAAAATAAAACTAGTTGCGGTCACGACAATATTCCCATTAGAGTTATCAAAGAAAGCATCCCATTTATTGTTGATCCACTGGTACATATTCTGAATCTTATGTTAGAAACGGGTAATTTTCCCGATACCCTAAAGATAGCTCTCATAAAGCCGATATATAAGAAAGGATCACGGCACGATATAAATAACTACAGACCAGTTGCATTGCTGCCAAATTTCTCGAAGATTTTTGAAAAGGTCATCTATGCTAGAATCACAAACTTCTTAAATGTAAATAATATCTTAAATGTTAACCAATTTGGATTCCAAAAAAATAAAACTACATCTTTGGCAATATACAAATTATTCAATTCCATTTGGGATAAAATCAATGATAAAAAGCAATGTGCTGCTCTTTTTATTGATATGTCAAAAGCATTTGACTCTGTAAAGTATGACATTTTGCTTGAAAAATTGGAAGGTATAGGAATAAGAGGTATAGCACTTAAGTTAATTGAGAATTATTTAAATAACAGAATGCAAGGCACTGTCATTGAGACATATAATGACCGTACAAAAATGGTGGAGGTAGTGACATCTAAATTCGAGTCCGTAATACTAGGCGTACCGCAAGGCAGTATATTGGGACCTCCCTTGTTCTTATTATATATCAACGAGCTTCCAAATATAATTAACCATCTTTGCGTAATGTACGCTGATGACGCAACTATATTTATTTCAAATGAATATTCCAATGACCTCATTTATGAAACTGAAATAAATAGAACATTAACAACTGTGACTGATTGGTTGGAGTCAATAAACTTAAAAGTCAATATCTCAAAAACCAAATTGATTCAATTTAGAAATTATAAAAGTAAACCTACCAAATTGAATGTAAATATGTCTGATACAGCGGTTGAAGAAGTAAAAGACACAAATTTCTTAGGAGTTACTATAGATCAACATTTAAACTGGAAGGCACATATTGAAAAGATTAATAAAAGAATATCCAGTGCTTGCTACGCATTGTCAGTTCTGGCAGAAACTACAAATCCAAGTGTTACAAGAAATGCGTATTTTGGAAATGTGTACCCACTGTTAACTTACGGTGTTATATATTGGGGGAACTCGACAAACGTACAATCCACATTCATTCTCCAAAAGAAATGTCTTAAGACAATATATAACATGCATAGTACCGAATCATTAAGAAATGTCTTCAAAACGGAGGGTTTCCTGACACTGACTGGTATTTACATACTCGAATTATGTTTATTTGTTAAAAACAATATGCAATATTTTAATCTCAAATCAAATTCTAAGAGAAACATTCGGAAACAATATAAATATGACATTAATTTACCAGTTATTAACAATATGATGTATTATAAAAGTACCTATGTAACTGCTATTCGTGTATACAATCATTTACCGCCGGCAATTAGGCAATTGAATGGAGTTATGTTTAAAAATAAATTGAAAAACATGTTAATTAATAATGTATTTTATAATCTGCATGAGTTTTTTGACAAGAAATAATGTTTTTGGGAACTTAATTGCTTAAAACACTATTGCATACCCGACTTGGGTGGACTGTTGAGACTGGAAATGTAATGTTTAATATTAAGACCTTGATGTACACAGTTACGCAATAAATATATCTTTATCTTTATCAACGGCCCTAAAAGGGCTAAATTTTTTAGTCGAAACACATTGCATCTAGGGTTACCATTTAGGAATTTGAAAAGTCCTGACAAAAAGCCGGACATTTCGATAAAAGTCTGGACTTTTAAGTCACAAAATGGAAACATTGTTTACGTTTTAATTACTTGCTTTCTATAACTGGATCACTTTTAATTACGGCTACCTGTTGATGTCGATGACCTTAAAAACGTAAACATAACCCTGTTTGGTTCGGTGACAGAACTTCTTTTTGACGAACTAAATTTCATTTTTCCATTTTTCAATTAATCGTTTCTTATACAATTCTACCGCACCAATCTTCTCCTATGTTGTCTCTATTCTACTGTATCATGATTATGACACGCAGTGCCCGCGCTCGGCTCGAAGAGTCCAAACTTAGTCAGGCTTTGAACGAACTAAAGGCGTGTAAGGAGTCCTGTAACCAGCTAAACAGGGAAATAGATGACAATGAAAGGGTGCTCTCGGAAGCTCATGAAAGGAATAATAAGTTAAAAATGGAAATGGCTCAGTTATATACTCAATTCACTGATGCTATAGAAGACCGGGATAGGCTCCAAGTCATTGTGGACGGGTTCAGCCAGTGTAGCACAGAGTATGAACAAACTCTCAGTCACAAACATCATTTACAACAACAGCTACATGAGGCCAGAAGTCAAATATCAGAACTCGAGACAACCAATCACAACATCACAGCCTCATTGAACCAAAGTCTGTTCAGTGAATTGGTGCCTATTGCTCCGTCAATGCTTTCTAATACATGCCAACCTTACACTATAGATCTGACAGGTGATGACGAACTAAATTCAATTAAATCAGTGCGAGTAATGACTAGTAAGAATAAACTAAAAAAATATATTAAAATAAACAAATACATTGTTAAAACTAAGAAAATGGTAAAAAAGCAAAAGTTTTTCATTAAAAATGTAAAACTAAATAGGGAAAGATTGAACCTTATAAAACAATTAGATATGTATTCTTTAAATTTAGATAAAAGTAATAGGAAGTACCAAATTGACACAGAGAACTTGCAGTGTGAAATTGACCACCTACAACGGAAATTAACTTTACTCAATACTAAATATACAGCCTCTGAAAACCAAATGAGGGAATATGTATTGGCTATGAATGAGCTGGTAAGTACAGAAACTAACTACTGTGAGCATTGTCCACCACCATCCGTAGAACCCACACCGGCCTATTCATTGTCTCATAGTGATACAACCATACCGCAGTCCTGTGTTAGTTTACCTTTAGAAATTAATAATTGTTCAGCCAAACAGATTGTCAACAAAGAAATTGTAATTTTCTCTGATGAAATTGGAAAGGATTTAGGCCACTTGTTGACAAATAAATATCCGGGACATTCTATTATGAACTTTTGTATGCCTGGTTGTTCCTTATATGACATCATGAGGAAAATTATTAATTACAACTTCAACCAGGATTCTATACTTATAATATTTGTTGGTAATAGAGGTACTGTGAATAAAGGAGAATTACTCCAATATTATAGATCATTAAGTGACCTGAGTTTAAGAAAAATTATAATGTTCACATTTCCATATAGTAAAAGTTTGCCACAGGAAGAAAATTACTTTAGATATAATATTAATAAAACATTGCATAATCTGTCATTTAATAGTAATGTATTTAATTTAATTGACATTAACAATTATATTGGTGAAAATTTTTATTTGACAAAAGATAGATATCTTGTAGACAGGTGCTATCTTTCAAACTATTGGAAAAGACAGGTAGCTGAGTCGCTATCATACTTTTTTTCTATTACAGCCAAGAATTTGGCTGATCAAGTTGCCTCTGTTGAACAATGCAATACTCAATTAAATCACTGTGCCAATAGTTTGATCATAATGAATGAACCAGTCAATCATTTAAATTAGAAAATGGGACAACAGAGGCGACCTCTTGCAATATTGTAAGGAAGCCAGATAATAAATCAGGCGAATGTTTTGAGAGTTTTAATAGTATCAACCTGGTTCATCAAAATATTCAAGGATTTTTGAACAAAGAATTAGAAGTAGAACTATTCCTGAATTATAACAATATAGATATTCTTTGTGTAACGGAGCATTGGCTCAAATGTCATCAATTAATTTTCAATTTTAGTAATCACCAGGTTGGTAGCTCATTTAGCAGGGTAAATGCTATACATGGCGGCGCATTAATCTTAGTAAATAATCATCTTAAATTTAAAGACCGCAAGGATATTGTCAGCCTATCTGTTGAGCGAACAGTTGAAATAGCCTGTATAGAATTGGAGCAGTTTATTATATTAAGTGTGTATAGACCTCCTTCAGGGTTGTATGATTGTTTTGAAAAGGTAATGGATGAAGTGTTGCATAAAATCTGTAGTTCTAAAAAGACAGTAATCATTTGTGGTGATTTTAATATTAATTTGTTAGAAAATTCTGGGTTATGTACAAAAATTATAAGCCTTTTTCAGTCATACAATCTTGAAAACAAATTTCTCGAGCCTACCAGAATAACCCTAACTAGTGCCACTTGCCTAGATAATATTTACACTGATATTATACCCACCCAAAAAGCAATTATTAACTTATTAGATTCAGATCATTGTGGGCAATTGATCACAATTCCTAATGTAAACAAGACAGTCACTAAAAAGGATATCATTATTAATCCAAAAAGTAAAAATCGCCTGGAAACTTTTAAAACTAAACTTTTATCTAAACTACCACTTTTGTCAGTTAATGATGATCCAAATCAACAATATAACGATTTTTTCAGTATGTATTGCACACAATTTGAAAACACATTTGTCCCTAAGACAATATCTGTAAATAATAACGCTTCTTTCAACGACTGGGCCACCATTGGTATTCATAAGAGTCGAAAACGACTTTATGAGCTGTATGAAGAGCGGACTTATAAAACACTGTAGAATTTAATTTGTATGTTAAGAATTATTCTAAATTATTTAAAAAAGTTTGTTTCATAGCAAAGTCACGTTACTTGAGTTCAAAAATTAAAAATAGTAGTAATGTAATTAAAATGACATGGAACATTATTAATAGCGAAACGGGAAAGTCTTGCAACCGAAATAGTGACTACAGCCTTGCTATTGGCGATAATATTTTGAATTCAGACACTCAAGTTGCCACAGCCTTTGAAAATTTCTTTGCGGATATTCCCGTATCGACTACTAAATCGCTAAACTCGTCAGCTGCTGCTGCCGAGTCTTTACTTAGGGCAAACGTTTCAGTCTGTGATTCCGAATTTAATTTTCAATATGTCACCTGTAAAGATATAATTAAAACTTTTCACACCTTAAATGTTAAAAAGACCGCCGATCTATGGGGTCATTCTGTGGACGTTGCTAAATCCATTATAAACATTGTAGCTCCTTCATTAGCTGTAATATTTAACGATTGTATTGACCATGGTGAGTTTCCTGATTTAATGAAATATAGTAAAATAATACCATTGTTTAAATCAGGTAGTACATCAGACCCCACTAATTATAGACCCATTTCAGTACTACCCACCTTTAGTAAAATTTTTGAAAAATTAATTTTGGCACAAATGCAAAGTTTTTTCAATAAACATAAGTTATTGCATACAAAACAGTTCGGTTTCACAAGGGGTCGTTCAACTACTGATGTTGAACTACCGGTGTTGAACTTTTAGGACACATTTATAATGCCTGGGAGGACAAATGCGATGCTTTGAGCGTTTTTTGCGATTTATCTAAAGCTTTCGATTGCGTTCTTCATGAAACATTAATCAGGAAACTACACCACTACGGAATCCGTAACGCCTCTCTGGATCTTCTTATTTCATATTTGAGTAATAGGATTCAGAGAGTTGATGTTAACGGGAAGAGATCTCCCGGATCCGTAGTAAGAATGGGGGTACCACAGGGCTCAATTCTTGGTCCATTTTTGTTTCTTATTTACATAAATGACTTGCCTCACCTCATAAAGGATAATCATGACATAGTATTGTTTGCAGACGACACTTCTCTTTTATTTAAACTCAAACGTCAGCAGTTACGGATGATGTTAATAGCGCCCTGGCAAAAGTCGTTAACTGGTTTAATGTCAATAACCTACTCCTAAATGAAAAAAAAAACTAAATGTATTAAGTTTACGATACCCCATGTAAGACAAGTGGAAACTACTGTACTAATTAAGGATGAAGAGTTGAAACCGGAAGATAGCACAGTGTTTCTAGGCATAACTTTGGATGCCAAGCTTCAGTGGGGCCCGCATATAGACAAATTATCAAAAAAACTTAGCTCTGCAGCATACGCCGTTAGAAGAATTCGTGAGTTAACTGATTTAGAGACAGCCCGTTTAGTTTACTTTAGTTATTTCCATAGCGTGATGTCGTACGGTATTCGGTTCGGTTTCGGTATGTGGGGCAATGCCGCCGATATTCAGACAATATTTGTTTTGCAAAAAAGGGCAATTCGTTCAATTTATAAATTAAGTCCCAGATACTCCCTCAGACAAAAATTTAAAGAGATTAATGTTCTTACTGTGCCTTCTCAATTTATTTATGAAAACCTTTTGTACGCACACAAAAATATTAATTTGTTTAAAAAATACAGTGATATCCACAACATAAATACGAGGAACAAACACAAATTTGTTGTTCCTGCAACGAGGCTCAAAAAAATAGGGGGTACGTTCAGATGCCAATGTATACGTTTTTACAATAAACTTCGAAGCCAAATTCAAGCACTAAGCCTAAATAAATTCAAATCGTTTATAAAACGGAAGCTGTGCCTGAAAGCCTACTATCATGTTAATCACTATCTCGAAGATAAAAAGGCTTGGGATTAAGCTGCTCCAATGAAATTTGCTCTGTGAATGTCGAAGCTTCGGACTTCGCTTGTTTATTATTTATTCCTTTCTTATCCTTTTTTTTTTTTTTTTTCTTTTATATTTTTTTTTTTTTTTTTCTTTTTTATACAATCTGACATTTAATGTTTTGACATGTATTTTATTATTTTTTATACACTCCGACATTTAATGTTTTGACATGTATTTTATTATTTTTTACTTTTTTTATTATTTTATTTGACAATTACTGATTTGACATGAATACTTATTTTGTTAAGTATTCTACTTTTTTTTTTATCATCATTGTGACTTAATGATTTTTGTGATTTTTATTTACATTCTTTTGAATAGAACTTGTTATGAATTTTATATGATTATTGTGAATGTGGGGACCATGTGGGTCACATTTATATTTTTTTGTTTATTTTTTCCCACAACTGTCTGGCAGTTTGAGTACTCTAAGCGACCTACCCAAATGTCCTTTCTTTGGTATTGTTCGTCGTTTCGTTGAGCTCCTTGAGTTATAAGTCGAGCTACACGTTAACTGACAAATGCTTGCACTGACTGGACAGGTCCACTCAAATCTGTATGGTTCTTTCTTCAAAAGACCATCTCAGACACTAATCTGCATAGTCCTCATGTGAATTGAGCAAGATTGTCTGGACTTTAAAAGAGACTATGACCTCTGAGTTTGTTTCGGCTGTTTCTTCTCAGAGTAGTCAGGTACGAAACACCGGCCCCATCTAGTTTAAAAAAATGACGTGTAAAAGTGTTTGTAAAAACCTACTTGCAAAATAAACATCATTTATCATTTATTACCCACTTAGTTACAGTGGTATGGTAGGCATGGTATTGATATTGTTGTATTTATTTTTGTTTTGATTGAACAAATTGTTTATCTTTGAAGTTGATTGTTTGCAAAATTTGTATTATAAGATTTATTATTAAGTTTATTGTTTTTTGATTAGACTGATTTGATATTAGCTTACTTAATATGTAGTTTTAATACTCATATTCCATCTCATTTTAAAAAATCCGGACACATTAAAGGGCCAGACAAAGTCCGGACAAGAGTCTAAAAGGCACAAATACAACCTGATGTAAAAGTATAGAGATACGTTGTCTATAATGCTTAGAATCATCACATCTCTGCCCTTATCCCGACTGTTTAGTGGTCGGCGCATCCTATCTTCTTCTTCCACACTTCTCTATAACTCGTCACCTCATCAGACACCTCCTTTCTATCCATATCATCCTTCACACAGTCCATCCATCGTCTTCTACTCTTATTCACACACCACACATTCATACTCCCAACTTTCCCAACGACATCTTTCACTAATTTCGAAAAAGGAATCACGTTGTGTCCTTCAAAAAGGCACAAGTACAGACCATAGACTTGACGTCAAACTATAGAGCACGTGTCTACAATTAGGCGGCGTACAGACTCGCGTGCCGCAAATTACAGAGCCATGATACTGGCTGTATGTAATCTTGTGACACCTTGAGACAAGGTTATTTGGAATAACGAAGTTTTATGATTTGAATTCGAAGTGGGAATTCTTTGATGGTCTAGATTGTCTATAGGCTCGTTGTTTTCTCTGTATTTTTGCCTTTTCCCAAGTATGTTTGGGTCGGCTTCCAGTCTAACCGGATGCAGCTGAATACCAGTATTTTACATGGAGCGACTGCCTATCTGACCTCCACAACCCAGTTAGTACTGGGTCACGATATCCCTTGGTAGGTAAGACTGGTTGCCACACTTTCGGGCCACGGACTACCTGTAACAACTGTCAAAGATCTTCAAATGACAGCCGGGACCAACGGCTTTTCGTGCATTTCGAGACACGGAGGAAACTCGGTATGTAGTGGGTGGTCACCCATCCACGATTCTTTGCTCTGTATGAAATTAGAATAGCCCTTACCTCGGAAGGGAAGGAACTTTGAGTTGATAGGGTTAAATTGTCGCGAGCGTGGCTGCTGGGCCAGGATTGGGAGCCTGGAAATTGTTATCGAATGGGGAAGGAAACTGTGGAACTAATGTCGCTAGCATAGCTGGTTCCCAACATCGTCATTGGTTGAAAATGTGGTCATGTCATTTGATATTTCAAAATAGCTTAAGGGCCTATACTACCTCAAATGGCTTAGCATGATCCTCCGTTACGCCTAGAATACAGCAGCATTAATTTTGAAATAAATATATGGTAAAGTTGAGGATTAATGTTAGGTCTTATGTTTGGCGAAAACACGATTTCATAAAATTTTCTCGATAGAAAAAAATCCCAAAAATACCTCCAAATCTAACAATAAACCGCTGGTATTCAAAAAGTCCTTCAAATTAGATCATGAAACTTTGCATACTAACTGAACTAACTATAAAGCAGGTCTTATGTTTTTTATTTTTTCCAAAAGACGAAAATTTGATTTTCTATAGAATAAAAACCACTCATTTCGCACTATTCGGCCGCAGTGACTGACGTTACAACCGCTTTGTAGTGCAAGCTGATTAGAACTTTATTCTAACAGTATTACAAACGAAGTTTGAACCACCACAAACAGAGTTGCTAATCTGAGGTAGTATAGGCTCTTAACGTCATTGGTCAGATTGAGACCAGCTATGGTGGCGCCATCTTAGATTATCTTTGCCTGTGTCTCCCCATTAGTCCAGTTTGATGTTCATAAACTTTTGACCGCCATAGTCACATATACGTGACAGGCAAGCACGTGAGCTGTACACCAAACGACACAAATATGTGACAAAATGGTAGGTGAAATGCTATGGCTTGGCGTGGAGGGCACGCGCGTGCCTTTATAGTCTGGCGGTCTAAAGGTTAAAAAAACATTCTAAAACTCTCTGATATTTTCAAGTGATGCTGGGGAGGGTGGCCTAAAACCTCTCAATGTATTACCAAAGGGGCGGAGGGGTACAAAAATGGCCTAAAACCTCACGTGATTAAAGGATGACCCCTAAGCTGTAAGGCTTATTAACATAGCCTGGTATTCTTGACGACCCGATTGGCGCAGCTGTAGTGAGGCTGCCTTACGTTCTTAGGGTCCCGGGTTCGAATCCCGGTAGGAGAAAATGTTTGTGTGATGAGCATGGACATTTGTTTTCTATTCATGGATGTTTATATATAATAAAATAAGTATAAAAAGTGTCTATGTAGTATATCAACTATCTGGTGTCCACGACACAAGCCTCGTTGCTTAGTGTGGCACATGGGCGTGCGCCCTTAAGAGGCAATTAGACCAAGCCTACCCTGCCAACTGGGCATTTATTATAACTAATTAACTATGTAATAAAATAACACATTATGTACAAAATATAAAAAAAAGTTCAATCTCCTGTTAAAATACTTATAGCAATTTGTCGCTCCTGTGTCACGTAACTCGCACTATACTGGAAGTTACTACGAAGCTTGGAGCTCCGCCGGACAGGCAAACAGTCGTCTAGCCTAAAATCCATTGATAATTTTACGCACACAGCGGCACATTAGTGCATATTTTCGTGTGTATGAACCGCACACATGTATAGATTGCGGTCATTTTAGGGCGGTAACTCCTGCGAGTGTAGCTGGGCTGTGATTGGCTGCTCAACACAAGGCCAGGATTCAAGGTGGATGTTCTTTAGCCCGCGAAATTCAAATTTCGACATTCGAGGTTTTTGGGGTAGTTAATAATGAAAATGAGGTCAAAATGAAAATCCAAGATGGCGCACACGAAAATTTTCAGTTTTTTCTTCATGGGTGTCGTTTTCGAGATTTTTGGTGTCGCTGATAATGAAAATGAGGTCAAAATGAAAATCCAAGATGGCCCCGATGAAAATTTTCAGTTTTTTCTTCATGGGTGTCGTTTTTGAGGTTTTTGGGGTAGTTAATAACGAAAATGTGGTCAAAATGAAAATCCAAGATGGCGCCGACGAAAATTTTCAGTTTTATCGTCATGGGTGTCGTTTTCGAGGTTTTTGGGGTAGTTAATAATGAAAATGAGGTCAAAATGAAAATCCAAGATGGCGCCGACGATAATTTTCAGTTTTTTCTTCATGGGTGTCGTTTTTGAGGTTTTTGGGGTAGTTAATAATGAAAATGAGGTCAAAATGGAAATCCAAGATGGCACCGACGAAAATTTTTAGTGTTTTCTTCATGGGTGTCGTTTTCGAGGTTTTTGGGGTAGTTAATAATGAAAATGAGGTCAAAATGAAAATCCAAGATGGCGCTGACGAAATTTGTTTTTTGTTATCATTATTTCGTGGCCTACCCACCGTCGACGACCACTGCACGCCACTGGTGTGGCACTATGTGGCGCTGTGTTCAATGTCCAGCGATATTTATTTATTTATTATTATTTTTCCCTAAAATCGAAACTGTCCAAATGAAAAATCTGTAATGGTTGCACCTATAATTGTATTGTATGTCACCGACTCAAGAAAGTTATTAAAAATATAATTATAAAAGCTTTTAAGAAGTCCATACTTACTAATTATAAGTACGTAGTGTCAATCAAATTAATTACGATTTAAACGAATGTCTTGTTCGATTTCTAATTATCTTTTAAATCGTGTGTTCTTTGCAGCTTTTTAATCTGTGGTTAGACAACTCTTAAAAACAGAAACGAATTTATTCTTAATGACGTACCGCGGTTTCACCCGCGTAGTTCCCGTTCCCGTGGGAGTACGGGAATAAAATATAGCCTATAGCACTCACGAATAAAGTAGCTTTCTACCAGTGAAACAATTTTTAAAATTGGTTCATTACTTCCGGAGATTACCCCCTACATACAAACTTACAAACAAATGTTACCTCTTTATAATATTAGTATAGATAAGTATATGTATTTACAAACAAAAAGTATCTATGTAGTATATCAACTATCTGGTGTCCACGACAGAAGCCTCGTTGCTCCTAGATGGCGCTGTGTCTAATGTCCACCGATATTTATTTATTTAATTGGAAGCATTGATATATTAAAAAATCCCCAAGACTTACAACTTAAAGGTAAGTCGGGGTCGTCACCACTGATCCATCACTCAATGATAGAGGACTAGCTAAAGCTCGCGGCTTCGCTCGCGTGGTGTTCGGTTATGTCCCACGGGATCATACAACCAGAATAAAGAGTATCCTACGCGTTAAGAACGCTTACAACTGACTAAAACTTAAAAAAATAAGCAGTTTTTCGGAAGATTTTGCGGAAAAATGCAACTAAACCAAATGTAACTAATAATTACAACAGATAGATTACTCCTTTAGCCGTGTGGTATCCGGCAGAGTAGAATAGAACCAACCCATTACACTGACGGGTGTCGTATAAGGCGACTAATGTCTGAGGCAGAACACCTTGCGCCTCCGTAGACCTGAGAATGGGCAGCAGCGTTTTCTGTTAGTCTTTCATCACTGCGATCTCCAATCCGCCTGCCAAGCGTGGAGATTACGGCAAATCCTCCCATCATGGGAGAGGCTTATGTCCAGCAGTGGACGTTATGGGCTATTGTAGTAGATTACTCCTTCATCTTCAAATAATAAGTAGTAGCTTTTCATCCGAAAATATTTGTTTATAATATTGTAAAAAATAATTTTCGGTGCCTCTCCACACAAAATTAACGATGTCGTGTTGTGTTTAGGATCAGTTTTCTTCTATTTAATAACATAAATTTATATATTAAAAAATATTTTATGTAAGCACATATGTTCAACTCAAAATGGTATTTAAAAAAAACTCTAAAAAATGTTACAAACGCATGCAGAAAATAAAAAAAAATCGCATCTATATTTTCAACAAATTTTGCTTAATCTGATGAATCTTATGGGCTTGAGCTACTTAAGGGCGGGCCTACCTCAAATGGCTTAGCATGATCCTCCGTTACGCCTAAAATACTGCAGCATTAATTATGAAATAAATATATGGTAAAGTTGAGGATTAATGTTAGGTCTTATGTTTGGCGAAAACACGATTTCATAAAATTTTCTCGATAGAAAAAAATCCCAAAGTTACCTCCACCAAATCGAACAATAAACCGCTGGTATTCAAAAAGTACTTGAAATTAGATCATGAAACTTTGCATACTAACTGAACTAACTATAAAGCAGGTCTTATGTTTTTTATTTTTTCCAAAAGACGAAATTTTGATTTTTTAAAGAATAAAAACCACTCATTTCGCACTATTCGGCCGCAGTGACTGACGTAACAACCGCTTTGTAGTGCAAGCTGATTAGAACGTTATTCTAACAGTATTACAAACGAAGTTTGAACCACCACAAATAGAGTTGCTAATCTGAGGTAGTATAGGCTCTTACGGGTTATTTTGCTTGTCACTTCGATTTGTCGTCTTGGATTTAAAGCACAAAAATTTTAACAATATGTCTGTTGTTATGTGTGAACAATAGAAGCGCGGTAATTCGTAAACGCGTCCTTAATCCAGGTTATAAACTATCTGTGTGCCAAATTTCATCCAAATCCGTTCAGCAGTTTTTACGTGAAAAAGTAAGAAACATCCATCTATCCGTTCTAACAAACTTTTGCATGTATAGTATTAATAGGATGAACTTAAAACCGGAAGTGTAGTTCCCATCATTTTACCTAAATACCCCAAAACAATAACACTAGTAATTTAGCCACGGTCATGTCAAGGTACCGGGTTCGAGTCCCGAGCGAGTACACTGTAATTTTACAAATGACATGCCATGTTACATCGCTAATTTCAATTTTGTTGACAAAAACTAACAAATTACGGTTTTTTTTTTGTTAGTACAAAGAATCTTTTGTGTTTTAAAACATAAACTGTAATCGCACAAGTTTAGAGGTAACATAACAATAACATCACGCCTTTAATTCCAGAAGTGTTTGGCAGAGGTGTAATTGATAGTACCTATGAGCTCGGACGAAATCTCACCACCACTACGACTCCTTTTACCCGACTGCGGCGAAGCCCTTAAGGAGGGTTATGTGTTTGCCCTGTTTGCTTGCAGCATTCGGCCGCTAATCAACCAATATCATTGCGCATCTGATCCCTTGTTTTTGAAAAGGAAAAAAATAAATAAATAAGTTATACTTTATAAAAAAATATATATCATCATCTGCCTAGCCTTTTCCCAACTGTGTTGGGGTCGGCTTCCAGTTTTACCGGATGCAGCTGAATACCAGTATTTTACATGGAGCGACTGCCTATCTGACCTCCACAACCCAGTTAGTACCGGGTACCGGGTAATACAAACCCCCCCCCCCTTACCCCTTGGTAAGACTGGTTGTCAGACTTTTCGGGCCTCTGACTACCTAACGACTGTCAAAGATCTACAAATGACAGCCGGGACCAACGGCTTAAAGTGCTTTCCGAGGCACGGTTTTTTTTTTTTTTTTTTTTTTTTTTAAATATACTTATATATAATTAAAAGCAGCAGTGGCCCAGTGGTGGCGGCCCCGACTTACGAACAGTAAGTCGTGGGTTCGAACCCAGGCAGGCGCATTACTTTGTGTAATTTATTTCATCACCGCTGCTCTCAAAACGGTGAAGGAAAACATCGTGAGGAAACCGGCATGACCTAGAACCAAAAATTCGAAGACATGTGACATCTACCAATCCGCGCTGGGCCTGCGTGGTGGATTTATAGCCCATTCCCTCTCATAGAGAGGAGGCCTGTGTCCCAGCAGTGGGAACATTAATAGGCTGATGATGATGATGATGATGATAATTAAAAAAAAAAATAAGACGAATAATAGTTCTTCTCCTTCTTCGTGTCGATGATTCGTTAAGGGTGGTAAACAGTGAAGATCGTGTGCAAGGGATTTTGTTTTAAAAATGAGCAGATTTCGTCCGAGCTCATTACTCGCACTTTACTACTTTTACTAAACCAACAAGGCAGTCCTAAATGAACTCCTACTCAAGTCTTTGAAATTGTTACAACTGCAAACCATTATAAATCTCATTACAACAATATATTTTTAATCATCCCGGAACTAAAATAACAAAAAAAAACTCACCTGATATTCGTAAACATCCATTATAACAACATTAAAAGTAAAAAAGAAACTAAAACTAAATGTATAAAAAAAACTCAACACTAAATTTAAAACTAAAAAAAATATTGCACTTATAATCAGACTGTCCACTAACGTGGTGTATTGCACAAAAATTCTTAATTTAAAATATTTCAGGTACGTATAGGAATCACATCGTTGTTCCTTTGCCGAGAGGTGTCATGTCAGTTTGACAGTTAATACAAGATGGCGGCGCATGGTACGCGCGATGCGCGGGAGAGCGCGAGTGTTACTGCGTGTACAATACTGTTGGCGTACTTGCTAAATTTGTAAAGCGTTCGACTTAGATTTTGTTGGGTTCTGTATGTTTTTTTTTTGGAGAGGTATTTTGAAAGAAGAAAAAACGTATTCATACCACATGTATATAATACAGTTAATAGGTCTTTAACTAGTAAGAAAAACTTGTTTATTATAAATAGCATATAAGACGGATGCAACTTTAATTTAAGGGGATTTTATACATTTAGATCGAATGTGACTGACGTTGTTTCACAATGGTGGTGTCAAAAATATCACTTATTTTGCAAGATAGGTCACTAAATGAATCAGTTCACAGAAAATAAAGCTTTTTAGAAAGAGTCTGCTGCTTTATAAGGGAGCATTTCCCATATACTTTATCATGACGACAATCCCATGGGTGGAACAGTGCTTTAGGAGAGACAAGAGCACAACTATGTTGACATGCATCTTTTTAGTTTGTGCTAAATAAACTTACATCAGCCTCTAATAGTCCCGCTGCTGGGACACAGGCCTCCTCTCTATGAGAGGAAACGGGCTATAATCCACCACTACCAAGTGGTCACATGTCTTCTTGAATGTTCGGTTCTAAGACACAGTTTCGTCACTATTTTTTCCTTCACCGTTTTGAGAGCGCAAATAAATGTGTTTTCCTTTTTTCTTTCTTGCTTCGTGAAACCCCGCATTAATAAAAACACATTTCTTCACGATACCGTTAAAACAGCCTCCACGCTAACCCAACGGCTTCCCCACCTGCCTACGGGCCCCTAAAAAGCTAAGCGTCTAATACGGCAGTGTGAAATCGGCGACTCGCGGGCACTCATCATTTTCTAACGGGGACCGAGCAGAGAGCTTTTGAGTTAGACATACTTTCATACTGCTCACATTCGGTGTTTAGAGAGTAATCGCATTTAGAAACCATTTTGAGATACTTAGAGAAAGATTCGATATGGTGTTGTCTTTTGTCTCACAAGTCTTCCCAAAAGGGTATCGCGTTGGCAACTGGGTTGTGGAGGTCAGATAGGCAGTCGCTCCATGTAAAATACTGGTATTGTGGTATTGGTTATTTGACGACCTGAATGGCGCAGCGGTAGTAAGGCTGCCTTGCGTTGTTAGGGTCCCGGGTTCGAATCCCGGTTGGAGAAAATGTTTGTGTGATGAACATGGACATTTGTTTCCGAGTCATGAATGTTTATATGTATAATAAGTATGTATTTATTAACAAAAAGTATCTATGTAGTATGGGTGTTTAGTAAACTGGTCCCACACAGGTAGATCCCGCGGGATCAGTCGACCTAGTGAATTTTTGAATTGGTCAACTGATCCCGTTGACAAATTTTATGATTTGTATAGTCAAGTAGAAAAGTTTCTTGATATTAATTTATATGGTGATTCCCGTTGGCCCATCGCTCGTGTCCACACTGGTGGGGCGGGGTTGGGTTTATTTATATATTTTATTTATTTATTACCTCTGGTGTCCACGACCACGACACAAGCCTCGTTGCTTAGTGTGGCACTACATGGCGCTGTATGTAATGTCCAGCGGTAATTATTTTTATTCATCTGCATCCGGTTAGACTGAAAGCCGACCCTAACATAGTCGGGAAAAGGCTAGGCAGGTTTCACGAAATTCCAAAATGTCAAACAGGTTTCTTTCCCAATATCATAACTTCAAGGAAAGTGCTTACCTACAAATATGGAAAGCACGCAAATAGGCCGCGGGAATCAGAACTGATCAAAATATTGGATTAAAGATTCTTCTGAAACTCTTAGAAATGCTCCCGGTCAGAATTCGAACCGGTTGGAGTGTCTAGAGAGTGGCGGCAGGTAACGGGAACAATCTGCGACTCCCGCATTCCCCTTAAACTCAAGGGGAAGATTTATAAAACAATGGTTAGACCTGCTGTCTTGTATGGATCAGAATGTTGGGCCACAAAAGGGATGAATGAAAGGCATTTGCATGTCGCGGAGATGAGGATGCTAAGGGGGATGTGTGGTGTTACGCGAATGGATAAAGTAAGAAATGAGTATATAAGAGGAAGTCTGAAAGTGGCGCCGGTGACTGAAAAGTTGTGTGGTAATCGGTTGTCGTGGTATGGGCATGTGATGCGGAGGGATGAGGAAAATGTCGTGAGGAAAGTTTTGAGTATGAATGTGGATGGGTATAAGAGTAGAGGAAGACCAAAGAAACGATGGATGGACTGTATAAAGAATGATATGGCAAGAAAAGAAGTGTCTGATGAGATGACAAAAAATAGAGAAGTATGGAAGAAGAAGTCATGCTGCGCCGACCACAAATGAATTGGGATAAGGGCAGAGAATGATGATGGAGTGTCTAGAGAGTCCCTGAACATTTTTTTTTTTCGAACGGAAATCGTCAAATGACTCCTCCCGCTCTGGGCGGAGCAGGAGGGAGTGTCAGACTTTTACTGACTAAAACCCATCCATGTTCCTTCATCGCCCTTTGTGTTCCGGGGCCACGGTATCTCTTTCGAACAGTCCTGCAGCCCCGGAGACCCCTAAACCTGCCTTATGGTTTTTATTAAACGTTAATTTACTAACGGCCATGGCACCGAGCATCGCGCTTTTGAGTTAGACATACTTGCATTAAGCTCACATTGGGTGTTTAGAGTGTACTCGCATTAAACCATTTTGAGATAGATGAGATTAGATATAGTGATGAATTTCTTCATGAAATAACAGAAGTTTACTTTTAACATATTTTTCCTTATCTCATTTACTGAAGAAAAATCACTGACAACATTCTCCTGCACTTATTCCACACTAGCGGACGTCACGCGGTTTCACCCGCGTAGTTCCCGTTCCCGTGGGAGTACGGGGATAAAATATAGCCTAAGTCACTCAGGGTGAATGTAGCTTTCTAATGGTGAAAGAATTTTTGAAATCGGCGCAGTAGTTTTTGAGTTTATTCATTACAAACATAAATACAAATCATTCCTCTTTATAATATTAGTGTAGATCAATTTAAGCGCACCCTATTCATGTCCTCGTTTTCCAAACTTTGAAGAAAATAAATTCTCGACAAGAATTTGTATGAGATTGAGAACACATTTTTTTATAAAGTAAAATTCTTTTCCACTTTTTTGTGTTTTTTTTTCGGACTGCCAACACGCACCTGTGATTTTTCAAATTCATGTTATCATCATTCATTTCAGCCGAAAGACGTCCACTGCTGGACATAGGCCTCCCCCAGGGGGGGGGGGGGGGGGGGGGTTGCCATAATCGCCACGCTTGGCAGGCGGGTTGGCGATCGCAGTACGGTTGCTACAAAAGCACAGAGAACGCTGCTGCCCATTCTCTGGTAAGTCCCTTAGTCGCCTCTTACGACACTCACGGGAAGATATGGGATGGTGCTATTCTTTACGTCCGACACCATACAGACATTTATAGACAAATTCATGTGCGTATTGTATAATTATCACTTGCTTCGGTGAAGGAAAGTCGATTATTTTTTTTTGCAAAAATTGTATATTTTGTTAAACGTTTCAACTGAAATTTCTCTTCTCTTCTTATTGAAAAATCGAATTCACCCTCGCTTTTATTAGACCCTGAACTGAAACTTAGGACCCAAAGTGACGTATCGTGTAATTCATATTTAATTTAAACGAATTAAGTTTATAATAAACGTCAAAATTTCTCTTCTCTTCTATTTAAAAAATCGAATGCACCCTAGCTTTTATTAGATCCTGAATTGAAACTTAGTACCCAAAGTGACGTATCGTGTAATTAATATTTAATTTAAACGAATTAATTTTATAATAAACAAAGAATAAAACAAAAGTAAGTGTTGAAAGTGAAAGTTTCTTAACTGTAATAGTTAAATGACCAGGAGTTATAAACTCCTAGTTAAAATGTAGGCAAAACTGTGTAACAGTTACAATTACCAGACTCAACTGTTATATCCGTACGAGTACATATCTACCTACTGCTGTTAATCCCATAACGGTCTTTCTAGACTTAAGACAGTTTTTGAAGAAGTATAAAAACTCGACTCCTTCTAGTTAGACAAAATAGGATAGTTTCTTCCATCAATAAATTGCAAATCTATTTAGTCCGTCAGTTAGAGTATTGGAAAATAATGGACACGTATTTTTTGTTTTTGTAAATCAATGAATGTTGACAAAGATAAAACGCATCAAAACTCGGGAGTCGGCTCGTGACGTCACAAGCACAACGGACTAAAAATTATACCGCGGCGTGACGTATTGCGAGATTTTTAAAAGCGTCGTATCTTCGTCAATTTTGGTTTACGTAACAAAAGAAAAAATACGTGTCAAATATTTTTTGATAATCTAACTGACGGACTAATTAGTTTTTATCAGGACACAAGCCTATTATCTCATCATCTGCGTAGCCTTTTCCCAACTATGTTGGGGTCGGCTTCCAGTCTAACCGGATGCAGCTGAATACCAGTATTTAACATGGAGCGACTGCCTATCTGATCTCCACAACCCAGCTAGTACTGGTAATACCAATGGTGATTTTGATTTCATTACACACAGCGCTATCTAGTGCCACACTAAGCAACTAGGCTTGTGTCGTGGACACCAGATAGTTGATATACCTACTACATAGGTACTTTTTGTTTGTAAAATACTTATCTACACTAATATTATAAAGAGGTAACATTTGTTTGTAAGTTTGTATGTTTGTAAGTTTGTATGTAGGGGGTAATCTCCGGAAGTAATGAACCAATTTAAAAAAATGTTTCACTGGTTGAAAGCTACATTATTCGTGAGTGCTATAGGCTATATTTTATTCCCGTACTCCCACGGGAACGGGAACTACGCGGGTGAAACCGCGGGACGTCAGCTAGTTATATAAACTTCCATGACTCGGAAAGAAATGTCCATGCACATCACACAAACATTTGCTCCTACCGGGATTCGAACCCGGGATCCTAAAAAAATAAGGCAGCCACACTACCGCTGCGCCATTCGGGTCGTTAAAATCGCTATGGGTCACCCAGTAACTCTTTTACCCGACCTGAGAATCGAACATCTCAAGGTCCACCACTTGAGAACGGACACCTACCCACCATTTTACAAAAAATAATTAATTTCCACAAATGCGTTTTATAGCCGGCATTTCTTCTTACTAACATCATTACTGTAAGAAACTTTTTTATACAAATTACTACTGTCAATAAAAATTATAAGATAGTTAAAAAAGTTAATTACGGAATAACTGTCTATGTGCGCGGGAGAGACTATCAATCATTGCGTTTGAAAAAAGAATGGTTCGTGTGTCACTTCGGCTGATTTCGGTTACGCTCGGATCGGCTTTCGTTTTTTGAAAAGCGTTCGTTATTAGAGATTAATGTGATTTTATTAAAATCAAATTAATGATGAATTGAGAGCTTCCGTTTATATTTGTGTTTTTCATTTTATTTTTATTTGTGCCCGGTTGATGACAAATGCTTGCCCCTTTTACATAGGATTTAAACCTAAGAGCTTATACTACCTCAGATTAGCAACTCTATTTGTGGTGGTTCAAATTTCGTTTGTAATACTGTTAGAATAAAGTTCTAATCAGCTTGCGCTACAAAGCGGTTGTTACGTCAGTTACTGCGGCCGAATAGTGCGAAATGAGTGGTTTTTATTCTTTATAAAATCAAATTTTCGTCTTTTGTGAAAAATAAAAACATAAGACCTGCTTTATAGTTAGTTCAGTTAGTATGCAAAGTTTCATGATCTAATTTGAAGTACTTTTTGAATACCAGCGGTTTATTGTTCGATTTGGAGGTATGTTTGGGATTTTTTTCTATCGAGAAAATTTTATGAAATCGTGTTTTCGCCAAACATAAGACCTAACATTAATCCTCAACTTTATCATATATTTATTTAAAAATTAATGCTGCAGTATTTTAGGCGTAACGGAGGATCATGCTAAGCCATTTGAGGTAGTATAGGCCCTTAACTGCCGAAATCTGGGTGTACTACTGGTACCTACACCTGCCGAACCATTCAGTGATTACAGTTGTGATGTTTTTCGATATACCCATTCGCGGATAACCGAACGCAAATGAATACCAGTACTTTACATGGAGCGACTGCCTATCTGACCTCCACAACCCAGTTAGTACCGGGTAATACGATACCCCTTGATAAGACTGGTTGTCAGACTTTCGAACTAGTATCTGTAACGACTGTCAAAGATCTATAAACGCCAGAAGAAGAAGTAGGAGTCACGATGTAATGAATGGTCACCCATCCACGCACCGACCTCGTCAAGAGTTGCTTAACCTTGTTATTAATGAGCCACGAGCCATCGAAACGAGTGAAGTCCTTGACAATGACTTGTTCTGACACAATGGAGAAGGTCATTACCATAGTTCCTTTCGATTTAAAGGTCGACGCAAAAACTATCGATTAGCTATTTTAATTCGGAACCGTATTGTGTGTATTCGGTGTGAAAAACAAATAATTATTTAAACGAATGGTTTGTTTCGCAATCTCCGGATCAGTTCTGGTTCAATTATCTTGGAAATTGACATCAATCACCTCACCTGCCCTTTTTTTTTCATATAGAAAATCATCAAATAACTCCTCCCGCTCTGGGCGGAGCAGGAGGGAGTGTCAGACTTTTACTGACTAAAACCCATCCATGTTCCTTCATCGCCCTTTGTGTTCCGGGGCCACGGTCTCTTTCGAACAGTCCCGCAACCCCGGCAGCTCACCTGCCCTTATCCCAATTCATTTGGAAAAATATGGTCTAAATATTTGGTGCCAAAAGTATTCAATAAAATAGAATTATTAAGGAATAACTCTAACTTAAGCAAAGGTTTGTTAAAGGCAAAACTAAAGAATTTGTTTCTGGAGAACGCGGACACGTCGTCGGACTGATAGGCGGTGGGTTCTAGACTGGAGTGGCCAGCAGTGGTCACTCCGGTTTGGAATACATTCTCTGTTGTATGTTGGTGACGGTCTGTCGTTGTCGAAAAATAGATTCACGAGACAGATGTAGCAGTAAGTTTTATAATTATTATATATTCGATTTTAAGTTAAGTTTATAATTTTAAGTTATCTAAATATATAAAAGAAGAAACTGACTGACTGACTGACTGATTGACTGACTGACTGACTGACTGACTGACTCATCTATCAACGCACAGCCCAAACCGCTGGGTCTACAGATTCCAAATTTGGCAAGTAGGTTCCTTATGTGGTCTAGGGGTGCACTAAGAAAGGATTTTTCAAAATTCATCCCCTAAAGGGGTTAAACGGGGCTCCAAAGTTTGTATGGGGAAACAAGATTAGTTAGACTATTTTATTCGAAACTTCACAGGAGTGTTCCTATTGATAAATGAGTCGAAACGGGTTTCAGGTTTTTTCAGAATTCAACCCCTAAGAGGGGGAAATGGGGTAGCAAAGTATAAAAATCAATGCACAGCCCAAACCGCTGAGTCTAGAGATTCCAAATTTGGCAAGTAGGTTCCTTATGTAGTCTAGGGGTGCACTAATAAAGGATTTTTCAAAATTCAACCCCTAAGGGGGTTAAACGGGGATCCAAAGTTTGTATGGGTAAAACAAGATTAGTAAGACTATTTTATTCGAAACTTCACAGGAGTGCTCCTATTGATAAATGAGTACAAACGGGTTTCAGGTTTTTTCAGAATTCAACCCCTAAGAGGGGGAAATGGGGTGGCAAAGTATAAAAATCAATGCATAGCCCAAACCGCTGAGTCTAGAGATTCCAAATTTGGCACAAAGGTTCTTTATGAGGTTCAGGGGTGCATTAAGAACGGATTTTTCAAAATTAACCCCCTTAGGGGTTGGAACAGGAGTCCAAAGATTACGTGGGGAAATAAGATTAGTTAGACTACTTTATTCGAAACTTAACAGGAGTACTCCTATCGATAAATGAGTTAACGTTTGTGTTTCAGTTTTTTTTCAGAATTCAACCCCTAAAGGGGGAAATGGGGTAACAAAGCCTGAAATTCAGGATAAGTATTGTTTTTATGGTAAACTGGGTCGGGTGTAATACAAAAACAACGATTTTAAGATTTAGTGTGGCGGACCTGAAATACAATCATTCCCTGTTGGGGTGCGATGGGGTTGAAATGTCTAAAAATCAATATGGGTGTCGATACCTAGATTATCAGGGGCGCTGATTACGAAAATGGCATTTAGTTTGAGATCCAGAAGATGGTGGACTCGACTTCTATACAGGGTTATTGTTGATTTATTGTGATGATTGTGATAACGATGACGATGATTGTGATAATGATGCTGATGATTATGATGATGATGATTGTGATTACGATGAAGATTGTGATAATGATGATTGTGATTAAGATGTTAATGATTGTGATTACGATGATAATGATTGTAGTAACGATGATGGTGATTGTGATAGTGATTTTGATGGTGATTGTGATGGTGATAGCGATGGTGATGGTGATTGTGATTATGACAGTGACGGTGATAATGATGAAGATGATGATGATTGTGATAATTACAGTGACGGTGATAATGATGAAGATGATTTTGATTGTGATTACAATGATAATGATTGTGATAACGAGGATAGTGATTGTGAGAGTGATTGTGATGGTAATGGTGATTGTGATTGTGTTAGTGATGGTCATTGTGATAATGACGGTGATTGTGATAGTGATAGCGATGGTGATGGTGATTGTGATTGTGACAGCAACGGTGATAATGATGAAGATGATTGTGATTACGATGATAATGATTGTGATAACGAGGATAGTGATTGCGAGAATGATTGTGATGGTGATTGTGATTGTTTTAACTTGATTTTGTGATAGTGACGGCGATTGTGATCATGATGATTGTGATTGAGATGATAATGATTGTTATTACGATGATAATGATTGTAATTACGACGATAATTATTGTGAAAACGATGATGGTGATTGTGATAGTGATTTTGATTGTGATGGTCATTGTGATAGTGATTTTGATTGTGATGGTCATTGTGATAGTGATTTTGATTGTGATGGTCATTGTGATAGTGACGGTGATTGTGATAGTGATAGCGATGGTGATTGTGATTGTGATAGTGATAGTGATAGTGATAGTGATAGTGATAGTGATAGTGATAGTGATAATGACAGTGATTGTGATTGCGATTGTGATTGTGATAGTGATAGTGATAGTGATAGTGATAGTGATAGTGATAGTGATAGTGATAGTGATAGTGATAGTGATAGTGATAGTGATAGTGATAGTGATAGTGATAGTGATAGTGATTGTGATTGTGATTGTGATTGTGATAGTGATAGTGATAGTGATAGTGATTGTGATTGTGATTGTGATTGTGATAGTGATAGTGATTGTAGTGATAGTGATTGTGGTAGTGATTGTGATAGTGATAGTTATTGTGATAGTGATTGTGATAGTGATAGTGATTGTGATAGTGATAGTGATTATGGTGATAGTGATTGTGATAGTGATTGTGATAGTGATTGTGATAGTGATTGTGATAGTGATTGTGATAGTGATTGTGATAGTGATTGTGATAGTGATAGTGATTGTGATAGTGATTGTGATAGTGATAGTGATTGTGATAGTGATTGTGATTGTGATTGTGATTGTGATTGTGATTGTGATAGTGATACTGATGGTGGTTGTGATAGTGATTGTGATTGTGATTGTGATTGTGATAGTGATTGTGATAGTGATTGTGATAGTGATAGTGATTGTGATAGTGATTGTGATAGTGATAGTGATTGTGATAGTGATAGTGATTATGGTGATAGTGATTGTGATAGTGATAGTTATTGTGATAGTGATTGTGATAGTGATAGTGATTGTGATAGTGATAGTGATTATGGTGATAGTGATTGTGATAGTGATAGTGATTGTGATAGTGATTGTGATAGTGATTGTGATAGTGATTGTGATAGTGATTGTGATAGTGATTGTGATAGTGATTGTGATAGTGATTGTGATTGTGATTGTGATTGTGATTGTGATAGTGATACTGATGGTGGTTGTGATAGTGATTGTGATTGTGATTGTGATTGTGATAGTGATTGTGATAGTGATTGTGATTGTGATAGTGATTGTGATAGTGATTGTGATAGTGATTGTGATAGTGATTGTGATTGTGATTGTGATAGTGATTGTGATAGTGATACTGATGGTGGTTGTGATAGTGATGGTGAATTTGATGATAATAATAAATTGTGATTATTATTAAATTTGGCACATACATAGTTTATAACCTGGATTAACATGTAGGATACTATTTATCCCTTTATTATGATTCAGTGGGACAATTACCGAACTTAACGCGGGCGAAGCCGCGGGCAACAGCTAGTGCATGATAAACGAGCGCTTCTCGCCATCAAACTGTAAAGTTTGGCGAGTAAAAAACTGTAAAAAAATAACTTGTTTTTGTGTAAGAGATTTAATAAATAAAAAAAATAAAAAATAAAATTTTTGGTCGCCGCATCATATCTTCTCCCACACGTCTCTATCACTCGTCATCACATCAGACACCTCCTTGCTTACCATATCATCCTTCACACAGTCCCTCCATCGTTTCTTTGGTCTTCCTCTACTCTTATACCCATCCAAATTTATCAAAACTTTCCTCACGACATTTTCCACATTCCTCCGCATCGAATTAAATTCAAGCGATTATTATAGTTTACATAATTACGGAGAACTCTGACATCTACTAAACGGCCCTGCCCGCGTAGCAAGACCACCGTAGAAACGGTTTTCTTCGAAGAAAGAATCGACAAAATGACAGATGAACAAAATAAATCTGCATTGGTGTCGATTCTGTTGTGCACAAACTAAACTAAATTTAGGCTATTGCTATCTTTTACTAAAAAGGCAGTACGCGAAAAGGACGGCCATAGCTATGAACTAAGTTACAGATGTCAAACTAGTTCATGCCTTGCGCTTTACCTTGTTTTTAGTCGACATGTTTTTACGTGCACCCTTTATTTGTATGGAAATGTTAGTTCCAACTAAATTTGACAGCTCTAAATTACGTCCGTCTCTCTCGTTTTATTAGAGAGAAAAAGATAGCAATAGCCTAAATTAAGTTTAGTTTGTGCACAACAGAATCGACACCATTATCTGTCATTTTGTCGATTCTTTCTTCGAAGAAACCAGTTTCTACGCAAATCCCAGCAAAAATGTTTTGCATAGAGTTCCTTTGTTTGATGTACAGAATTCTTGGTTGACGGCTTCGTGAAAAGTCTGGTTACACCCTATATGTAACCCTGGAATTTATTAGCAATTACAAAATTAGAATCAGATACATCATTAAGTCTAAGAGGAGCTCGTGGCTAAATAATAACAGCCGCTCGGGTCGATCTTTAGGTTAAGCCGCGCTTGTCTAGGTTGGTCCGTGGATGGGTGGCATTATTTAGCCACGAGCTCCTCTATGGAGAGTTTATTTCACCACTAATTATAATCTAAGGTGCTAACTCTTTTTTAAGCGCTGTAATAACGTTTTTTAGTCTATTCATATGCAAATTTCGCCGGCCATATTAAAAACGAACTAAATTCTTACATTTCTTTACATGTGAGTGCTTGCTAATTACTTTTATAACAAAGCGAGTTATTATGTTTACTTTAGAATAATATTTAAATAAATTATAAAATGTGTTTCTTTTTGTGTTTATTGCTTTTTTCTCACTTTCTTTTAAATCGTTGTTTAGTGGTGAGTTTTATTGAGACACTAGCTGCTGCCCGCAAGCTCCGTCTGCGTGAAATTATCATAAAAACTAGCTGATTTCCCGCGGTTTCACCCGCGTAGTACGGAAATAAATTATAGCCTATAGCACTCACGAATAATGTAGCTTTCTACCAGTGAAACAATTTTTAAAATTGGTTCATTACTTCCGGAGATTACCCCCTACATACAAACTTACAAACATACAAACTTACAAACAAATGTTACCTCTTTATAATATTATTAGTATATTAGTATTAGTATATTAGTATTAGTATATTAGTATAGATATAGATAAAATTATCCCCGTTTTTGTAACATTTTTCATTGATGCTCCGCTCCCATTATTCGTAGCGTGATGTTAAATAGCCTTCCTCAATAAATGGGCTATCCAACACTAAAATAATTTATCAATTCGAACCAGTCGTTCCCGAGATTAGCGCGTTCAACAAAACTAACTCTTCAGCTCTATAATAAATATTAGTATAGATCTGTGTTAGGAAGAGTGTTGCAGGAAAGTTTCTGTATTTAATAGCATAAGGCTACGTAATTACAGTCGCACGGGTCGATTCATCAGGTTAAGCCGTGCCTGCCTAGGTTGGCCGTGGATGGGTTACCATCTTTACATACCGAGTTTCCTCTGTGCCTCGGAAAGCACGTTAAGCCGTTAGTCCCGGCTGTCAATTGTAGATCTTCGACAATCTTTAAGTAGTCATTGCCCCGAAAGTCTGACAACCAGTCTTACCAAGGGGTATCGTATTCCCAGTACTAACTGGGTTGTGGAGGTCAGATAGGCAGTCGCTCCATGTAAAATACTGGTATACAGCTGCATCCGGTTAGACTGGAAGCAGACCCAAAGAACTATTTATTATTAAAACTCGAAACAACCGCGACTACTGCTCACCCCAATTTCAAAAGAAGCCTCAACACAGATTAAGTCCAGTAATATTTCAAACAAGACAATATCATTATAGCTAAACTGTAAAACACGCAACAAAAACTGCGCGTACGCATATAATGATCCGTGGATCATTTGCTATAACTATGATCTCATAGATCCGTGATCGATCTTATTTGGAACTGATATTGGATTTATTGATGACAGTCTTATTCTGCTGTCACTACTGAAGTTCTGGATTCGATTACCAGGTCGAGCAAAGTGTTACTGGGTATTTCTGTCAAAAATTTCTCAGTGATAGTCACGGAGTTTCGATTGTGCCTGTTTGGTGGCAATGGGCTCAACAGTTTTTTTTTTTTTCGGAAGGGAATTCATCAAATGACTCCTCCCGCTCTGGGCGGAGCAGGAGGGAGTGTCAGACTTTTACTGACTAAAACCCATCCATGTTCCTTCATCGCCCTTTGTGTTCCGGGGCCACGGTAACTCTTTCGAACAGTCCCGCAACCCCGGATGGGCTCATCCCCTGAGGCTTAAATATAACTGGTTATTTAGGTCTTACAATAAACTCCAAAAAAACAGTCGTTTCCCAGCAATAATGTTTGCGTAGAGTTACTTAGTTTGATGTACAGAATGCTTAGTTGGCGGCTTCGTGATGAGGTCTTTTACATCCTCTATATTAATCTCAAAAGTCTTTATTACGAAGATAATGAACTAGCCAGTCTTAGGGGTTGTGGGGGTCAGTTAAACAGCGCTCCTTATAAAATTCAGCTGTATCCGGTTAGACTGGAAGCCGACCCAAACGTAGGAAATGGCTAGGCCGGTGATATGAAGTCTTAAAACATGTCAATATTAAAAACTTTATCTTTCACATTTTCGCGCCACAAGACTTGATACTACCTTTCTACTTTCATACGGCGCGGGCGCATACTATCCTTATTATCGATCAATGATCTATAGATCGCAGCAACGGAGCCATAGATCTTGGGGTCAGGCGCAGCAATTACGGTCCTATTCAGTAAGACGGACGCGAGAGCATTATGTATCATTATGTTGCTGGGTGCTGTGGCGTTTAGGGATTTTCTGTAATGTCTACAGTGTGTTTTTATATGTTTTCAGAGTTTATTTAACGTAACATCACGCTTGTAATCATCGTAGAGTTAGACAGAGGTGTACCTAATAGTACACCCAACAACAACAACTACAACAACAGCCCATAACGTCCACTGCTGGACATAAGCCTCTCCCATGATGGGAGGAATTTGCCGTAATCTCCACGCTTGGCAGGCGGATTGGAGATCGCAGTGATGAAAGACTAACAGAAAACGCTGCTGCCCATTCTCTGGTCTACGGAGGCGCAAGGTGTTCTGCCTCAGACATTAGTCGCCTTATACGACACCCGTGAGTGTAATGGGTTGGTTCTATTCTACTCTGCCGGATACCACACACGGCTAGGTTCTATAAGTAAGTAGTATTATAGATTTATAGTACACCCACATTTTACTAATTATGTTTAAATCCCATGTAATAGGAGGCGAACCTATGGTTCGTTCCCACTAGTTTTATTGAACAGTTCTACGGTAGAACTAATGGGAATATTTTTCCCACTAGTCCTACGATTTCAGGTGGTACAAAATCGTAGAACTACTGGGAACCAAAAATTCTCATTTGCTCTAGCAGTTCTATAATTCTTCTTTAATACGAATAACCTCCATTCTCCACCATTTGTTCTCACTAGTACTACGTTTTGTCGTCAGTCGTACATTCACACTGTGCAAAATTCTCATTAATGCGAATTTACCCCGTCTTGGATTTGCTAGTAGTATTGACGATCCGATGCGAGTCGCACGTGACCGGTCAATGTGGCGACACTTGGGGGAGGCCGATTGTCCAGCAGTGGACGTCTTTCGGCTGAAATTGATGATGATGATGATAATTGGCATGAACAGTCTCAGGTGACTGAGCGAGTTTTCACTCGAAGATTACGTAGTAGGAAATTGGCAAGTAGCGGGAAAGTTTTTTAGCACAAGTAAGTATGCTTATGCTTAATATTGCTTAATTGTTTTACGATTTTTTTCTCTAGCCGTTTCCCAAAATGTCCTATCCCCAACTCTATCAACAACATAGAAACGGTACGCTACACAGTACACTACAATTGGAAAACTTTCATCTCGTCTCCCAATGTCCATATTTGTTAATAATTATTTTTGATTGAATATCACTTTTATAATACACTTCATATTAATGTAACGGCTTTGGAGAGACATGTAGTACTTAGTTTCAATATAAAAATTAAGAACGGGATTACATGTTTTTTATACTAGTTGGTTTGGCTACTGGTGGTCTAGTGGTCTTAATCGCGATTGCTGATCATGAGGGCCTGGGTTCGATTCCCCGGTGAGAAAATAATTACATGGTACCTACTTAAACATTACAGTCGGAGTCGCGTATGAAGAGTTCTGAACCATCGTAGTACCCGGGGAAGCCCCTTTTATTTGTAACTAGCGGACGTCACGCGGTTTCACCTGCGTAGTTTCCGTTCCCGTGGGAGTACGGGGATAAAATATAGCCTATGTTACTCAGGGTGAATGTAGCTTTCTAATGGTAAAAGAATTTTTGAAATCTTACCTCTAAATTTTACTTTACTCAAAATTTCTCTTTACTCAAAATTTTGCCTCTTTATAATATTAGTATAGATTTATATTTATTATTATTTGTCGTTAAAGCGGCAACAGAAATTCACATATTAATAGGGTCCCGCTGGTTACTCTTCGTGTACGGAACCCTAGAAAGCACCCACAATATCTTCAAACCACAATAAAACCATTAGCGGTTTCTAAAATAAAGAAAATAACATAAAAACGCCTCAACCTGCCATATAAACACCATTCTTCACAAAGGGGGTAGTTAGAAAAAATGGTTACCTGTCTCCTTGTCAACGCATCATTTGTCAAAGTCACCAATATAATTTGACACTTGATGGCGGCGCCACTTGTGACAGTAAAAACGACTAAGCACCAAAAATTCGGTACATTTCTTTTAGTTCGTTCTTTTGGCGTGGATCAAGGTAAAGTGGGTGAATAAATGTTTTATTTTTGTGGTGGTAATAGTAGGTAGCAACGCCTATTATAACATGTGGTTTATTGTGTAGTAAATGGGAATTAAGTAATTAATTATCACAAGTTTTTTGACGACACAGCGGTAGTCAGGCTGCCTTACGTTCTTAGGGTCCCGGGTTGGAATCCCGGTCGGAGCAAATGTTTGTGTGATGAGCATGGACATTTGTTCCCGAGTCATGGATGTTTATATGTATAATAAGTCTGTATTTACAAACAAAAAAAAAGTATCTATGTAGTATTATCAACTATCTGGTGTCCATGACACAAGCCTCGTTGCTTAGTGTGGCACTAGATGGCGCTGTGTGTAATGTCCAGCAATATTTATTTATTTATTTAATGTTATAACTTTAAATACCTAAACGACCCCCGCACTATTCAATCTATCCATCAGCACAATGTTTTGAGTGCGTTACATTGAGTCCTAAAGTAAAACGTGATTTTTCACCAAGAATAAAGTCGTTTCCAAGCAATAATTTTTGCGTAGAGTTACTTAGTTTGATGTATGTAATGCTTGGTTGACGGCTTCGTGAAGTGTGTGTTTAAGCCTTGTTGTATCTGTCCACTCAGAAACTATAATTCTATTTGGAAAAAATCTTCAGTGCCGATTGATTTTAGAATCTTTCTGCTTAGGAAATATTACATTTTCTAACTAATTTCTCCAATCAAGTCTACCCTTCGATACCCATTTAGTAATCATTATCATCTGCTTAGCCTTTTCCCAACTATGTTGGGGTCGGCTTCCAGTCTAACCGAATGCAGCTGAATACCAGTATTTTACATGGAGCGACTGCCTATCTGACCTCCACAACCCAACTAGTACTGGGTAATACGATACCCACCCCTAATCTGCGATATGCATCTAGTAATATAAACACAATTTGTCAAAATGTCCGTCACTCAATGCAGGTGGGCCGGTGTCGCTTAACTTTTTACATCTAAACATTATTAATCATTCATTCTTTGGTGTACCGCGTTTGAAGGCAGTTTTGAAACCAAAGTATAGTAGAACACTTTGTGAAGAGGGTAGTTCGGGAAAGTACTATGGGGGTCTTTTCCGCCTGCCCAGTTTATTTTTTTTTCGCTTAAATCATGCGGAGGCGCCGAGCCACACCCCCTTAAAGTTTGGGCCTATTAGGAAAGCGTCAACTTTGGCGCGCAAAATAATAATAACTCTCGATTGGCGTGCGTTGTCAGTGCGCTCGGCCGATTCGGTATCTTTTCATTCATATTTTCTACACAAAGTCAACGGGGCGGGGCTAGAGAGCGTTTTTATGTTGCGAGTGCAAGCAAAAATGAGCTTAGTGGTGGTCAGGCGGGAGTGTCCTCGATAGTACAGACCCGTCATCAAGCTTCTAAAATCTGTCAAAAGGCTTGGAACATTTTTGTATTTAATTTTTTCTTTTAAAGTTTTCAAAGTAGTCGGGTAATAGTTTTAGAACTACTTGTTACATACTGAGTTTCCTCCGTGCCTCGGAAAGCACGTTAAGCAGTTGGTCCCGGCTGTCATTTGTAGATCTTTGACAGTCGTTACAGGTAGTCAGTGACCCGACAGTCTGACAACGAGTCTTATCAAGAGGTATCGTATTACCCAGTACTAAGCGCCATGTGAAATACTGGTATTCAGCAGCATCCGGTTAGACTGGAAGCCGACCCCAACACACAGTTGGAAAAAGGGTAAGCAGATGTTGAAGTTCGTAATGATAAAGTCTTGACTTGTGCCCGATTGATGGCAATAGGCTAGCCCCCAATTACATGGTCAACAGCAATGACGTATTATATATAGACACGTCATGAACCAACACCGCGGCGCTTAAAAACGGCGAAAATACTAGAACTACTTATAAGCGTGAAGAAAGAGAAAGAAAATATGACACCGAACGGCGGGATGCCTGTTGCGAGAGGGAGATAAATATACATCTGCAGTCACGTCACAGGATTTATTAAATTATAAACAAACGTAGCGTCGCGCGACAGGTTGGTGCGTAACTAAGCGCGATGTGGCCAATTGGCTTCATTTCATGTTGTCATTTTAGAGTGCGGACAACGTATCTATAGTTTATATATCATTGGTCAACAGGCGAAATGAGAGTGTACCTTACTATAAGATACTTCCTCTGGCTAATCCCTTTGAGAATTACAGGTAGGATGGTGAATTACTTGTACATAAAAACTTCATGATTACCGCAGTAGTTTACATAATAAACCATCAATTATATGTACTCATAATAATAGTATGTTATTATAAACTATTAAGACATTGTTAGCTGCTTCTAACTCTGTTACGTTTACCCTATTATTATAGAAATTGACGTCATTAAATATGTGACATAGTGAGGCAAAAGATTTTTTTTTTCCACATTATATACCTACCCTGAATACGTTCGTGAATAATGAGGGATTTTATGGATTTTAGCTCTTCCCTAGTCACTGGATAGATGGCGCTAGGAGTAAGTATGATAATGCAAGGAACGGAACCTAAAAAAACTGATTTTAACAAAGCGCGACAAAAGTAGGTTATATTCGGAAGGTTAAGCAAATGAAAGTGTCAGTCAACGAGAGTATGCGACGTGACACAATGTTTTTTTTTTCAAGCGTTTTGGCTTTGGCACCAACTATCATAGTAAGTTCAACGCCATCTATAGAGTTCTTGGAAACTAAGTTTTTTTTTAAAACCTCAAAAGGAAAACCTCTCATTACGATGACGTTCAATCCCATGGGATTCTTCGACCATAAGGCAAGCGAAGCCGCGATAAAATGTTTCCTTTGACCCAAGAACATGACCTAGTATAGATGACCATAGACAAGATCTGTCTTTTCATCTCTATGGAGATCGGGCGGCGAGATGAAAGAGATAAGACTACACTAATGAACTCTATGGGACGCTAGGGTTGCCAGTGTAACAAAAAAAAAATGAAACGATTTAATAACCAAAAAAAAAATGTTTTCTTATTCTTTTGTTTATTTAAATGTCTACACATTCATTATTTTTTAAAGAAAAATATAAAAAAAATATCAGTTAAAAATATTTAAAAAATGGTTTCCGCCCGTGTAGGGAGCAGGGTCCAAGCTATCGGTGTGGTTATAGGGCTCCAGATGGAGAAACCTTATTCTTATTTTTTTTTTATGGACCGTATCAGAATACCAGCGCTGTGACTTTTTTGTTAAATTTTACAGCACCTTGCTGAGATAGGAGCCTTTTGGCCTTGCACAGGACCATTTTGATGGTTTTTTTTTTCTCTTGTTTGCTTTTTTATATGTCGGAGTTGGTTGTCAATTACAATTGTGGGTATTCAACAAATTTTGTTAAGAGTCGATTTTTTTGTTAATAATTCAAGTGATTTTAGTATCAATTACTGTCTAGTAAATCGAAACATAATTTATTAAGTACTTGGTGTACACACCAATTGATTTTTGGTAACTTATTTCGATAAGTGTGACCGGTAGTTTTGTTCAAAACAAATTGATGACATGTTGCTTTATTTTTAAAATGATTTACTTTGTGAATTCACTATTCTTTATTTACGACAATTATTGTTGTATTATTTGATTACTTTGTAGTGTAATTCTTACTAGATTTAGCACATTTTTATGTATCAAGTAAACACGTGACGCACTTCCGCGCGCCAACGGACAGAGTTGTGGAGGGATTGCAAAGTGGGGGCATACCGCATAGTCCTATATATATAATTTTGTCATGTCTATTCTATCGTTTTGTTTCTGTTATGTCCAGTGTAAGTTCAATAAATACTTTTCTTTACTGAACAAAAAAAAAACAATTTGCAATATAACATCCATCTCTCATCATTTATATTCTTATGTATTTTGATAAAGACACACCACAGGCTTTTGCAAGCCACGCCTTCACATAGGGTAACTAATGTCATAATCCTGTTCCAAAATCGAATGTTTATCACGACTGCTAACCAATTCAGAGCAGGTTTTTGAATACGAAATTGGAACAGGAGTCTTCTATGGAGGTACTCTACCTTTTTTTTTAAACTAAGTAGGCTTGCGTTTGGCCACTGCTCGCCTGATGTGAAGCAAGGACACGGCCTATGGTGGAGCACGCTTGCCTAAAAGTAACCGATTCACTCAAACTTTAAAGAGTTTTAGATTATAATGATCAGGGAACGTTCTGATATGGAGACCAATACGTTCTAACATAAATTAACCGGTAGTTAAATTACTGGAATGGGGGCTATCGCGTGTGAATTCGCCGCTAGAGGCGCTTGTGTAGACTAAGGTCTTCCAAAGTGTCAGATGTCATAGTGTTCGCGCGTTGCGTGCTTTTTTTATCATTATGTTCTAGATTGAGCCATTCCTGATTAATTATGACTTGAAGATTTTAAGTAGCAACTTAGGATCTTATTTGTTAGTACTTGGAGGTATAGAATGATTTTTAAATGTTTCATGCTTGCAAATTTTAGAAAGAATATTGTAAATATGTATCTAAAGCCTACACTATGTTGTTATACGTAATAAAATAATAAAAAAATGAAGTTATTGGTACTTTAAAGAATTAAAAAATTATTATTATAAAAAAAAAAAAAACAAAAACGAAATGAAAAAAGAATGAAGATGACGATGGGGCGATGGGTGATGATGGGTTGATGATGATGATGTGAATTTTTATTATTTTGTTATTATTTTATTTATTTGTTTTTTTTTTTTTTGGTTTTTTTTTAATAGAATTATTGACAGGATCTTACTCGACAGTGCGCCATCTGGTAAGCTCAAAAACGATATGTGCGAACCACAGAAACACGTCCAATTTGATTGTTAAACCTTTATTTGGCAAAAAGAAAAAAAAAACTGAATCAAACTAACGAACTTCGGCACTAATATCAAAATAATTGTTCGGTCAAAGTAAAGAAGCTACATTACACAAAAAAAAAGCGACAAAAACTTGGGAAATACGGTTTTAATGTATTTGCTATAGGAAGTATCTATATCCCCTTCTATAGACATCTTTGGTGGCAAAGCTTTACATATATCTTTATGCAGGGTGTAAACAACCTCATCACGAAGCCGTCAACCAAGCATTTGAACATCAAACTAAGTAACTTTACGCAAACATTATTGCTGGGAAACGACTTCTTTTTTTGGGGTGAAAAGTCATGTTTTGTGGTAGAACTCAATGTAACGCACTCAAAACATTGTGCTGATGGATGGATTGAATAGTACGGGGGTCGTGGAGGTGTTTAAAGTAAACTTCTTACAACAAAAAGTTGTATTAAAAAAAAAAACTTCTAACTTTGACCCCCAATATCTCCGTAACTAGAAGGTTCCCAGGTATGGTGTGGAACAAAAAAATGATCGCAATGACGGGGAGAACAAGTGCTTTTCGGCTTCGTTAAGAGGTGTTTTACACCCATTATATCACGACTGTATTAGACGGAGAGGAAGGCAGATGCATATAATTCACACGTATTCTGCCAGTTTTGTTTAGGAGTCGCATGACATAGGGGCGTGCCTATTATCATTGAACGGGCACAAATCTAAAAGCTGTTTCTGGGAAATTCCTGTACAAAACCCCAAAAAAACTTTGCTCGACCTACGATTCGAACCCTAGACCTCAAGTTCAAAAATAGCTCTTGCAACAACTAGCTATAGATCGGCAAGACTTTCCTAATGGAAAACATAATCTTTATGTCAAACTATGTTTTAATTTAGTTTAGTTATTCATGCGTGAGTATGTGTGTTTGTGTGTGAGTATGTGTGTTTGTGTGTGAGTATGTGTGTTTGTGTGTGAGTATGTGTGTTTGTGTGTGAGTATGTGAGTTTGTGTGTGAGTATGTGTTTGTGTTTTTTTTTACCCGACTACATAGAAGCCAAAAGGAAGGGTAATGGTTTTAGGAGTCTATGTATGTTTGTATTTACGTATGTTCCACCGTCGTAGCGCCTAAACTATTCATCCGATTTTGATGAATAAGGTGTCAATCGATTGGTTATTATGGCCCGGGTGACATTAGGCTACATTATATTTAGTAGTCGGGTTTTTAGTGGTAGTATCCCACAAAAAATCTTGTTATAAATGTAATCTATAGGCCTGTAAACACTGTTTTAAGCTTTCACGGTTTAAAACTAAACTTATATTGTCACTTACGGGATATCTTCCGTGATTATTGTTTTGAGCTCCCGATATTTCAACGCCGTTGCAAGCGCCATGATCGCTGGTTGAAACCACCCGCATTCTGCAGTCCACCCGCGATCATGGCGCTTGCAACAGCGTCGAAATATCGGGACCTTGAAACAATTAATAATCACGGAAGATATCCCCGTAAGTGACAATATAAGTCTAGGCCTGTGATCTACTTTAGCATGATTTTGGCAAAAAGTCTATAAATTTAAAGGTTGCGTCTATTATGATTTTTGGAGTAATACATTTTTCGATCATCAACATGATCCAGAATCCCCACATAATTATAATTTCACACACTGCTGGGAATAGGCCTCTCTTTGTACCAAAAAGTGTTGTATTACTTTTACAAACACTTTTTGACAACCCTAACCAAATTAGTGATATAGTACCTGAACAAAATCTTCCGCTTTCTTTACAATAATTTCTAGATTTAAGATATTAATCGAATTAAAATGTCATTCTGATACTCCAAAGCATGCATCGATGACCTTACTTGAAAATGAATCGCTATAGAAAGTATTTAAAATTAATATTGTATTTGTAACAGACAAAATATTATTTTCAATAGATTTGTGATTTAAATGTAGTCTGAGTTTCCTGCTTGTCATTCTTTCTTTTACTTTTCTTGCAATGATGGTTCAAATCCTTGCATTTGGCGTTGAGAGCTTTTTAGTTTTATTTTTATTTTAAACTAGCGGACGTCACGCGGTTTCACCCGCGTATTTCCCGTTCCCGTGGGATTACGGGAATAAAATATAGCCTATGCTACTCAGAGTGAATGTAGCTTTCTAATGGTGAAAGAATTTTTTAAATCGGCGCAGTAGTTTTTGAGTTCTTTCATTACAAACATACACAGAAAAAATACAAATCTTTCCTCTTTATAATATTAGTGTAGATTGTAGACTAGCGACCTATACATTTAAACCTTCCTTGAATCACTATTGCTGAAAACTGGATTAAAATTCATTACGTAGTTTAAAAGATCTAAGAGTACAGACAGCGCGAGCAACTTTGTTTTATATTTTTATTACGAAAAGATTTGAATTTTTGCTTGACTAATATTGTGAGAAAACCAGCTGAATACCAGTATTTAACATGGAGCGACTACCTATCTGACGTCTAAAAACCCAGTTAGTAGGTAAGTCTTACTCTTAACTAAAGGTACTGCTTTTGGTAAGACTAGTTGTCAGACTTAAGACTGGTTGTCAGACTTTCGGATTTAAACACTTGTTTGACAGTAAAAAAAACACAGGATTAAAGTTCATTTAACTCTGTTAGTGTCAAGTAGTTAATTTAGAAAGTTAAAGTAACTGATTTTATTTTCAAAATTAAAATGAAAGTTGGTTAAAAACTAGACTTCCTGCTTTTTTATGAGGTCCGTAATAGGTCTTGCATATAGTGAGTTTTTAGGCGATAATTTATTGGTTATGTAACCGGATATATTATGTAAATAAAAAGGGTTCTTTACAATTGAAAATAAAAAAACGAGGGCTATCGTTTTAGAGCTCACCAGATGGCGCCGCTGTCCAGTAAGGTCCTGTAATTCATTCTATTGTATTCTTTATAGTACAAATAGCTTCATAGAAAGTTTATATTATTACGTATAACAACACAGTGTTAAACTTCAGATACATATTTACAATATTGTCCCAAAAATTTGCAAGCATTAAACATTTAAAAATTGTTCTTCCTCCAAGTACTAACAAATTAGATCCAAACTAGCTACTTAAAATCTTCAAGACATAAATAATCATGAATTGCTCAATCTTGACCACAATCGTGGATATTAGGAAAAATCCGTGACAAAAAAGCGAAAACGATGGCATCTGACATTTCTGAAGACCTTACTCTACACGAACGCCTCTAGCGGTGAATTCATGCGCGTATTGCACAATGCATAAAATCGACTTAGATTATGCCCCATAGGTGGGACTCTACCCAGCCTATTTCCAACTATATTGGGGTCAGTTTTAATACCAGTATTTTACATGGAGCGACTGCCTATCTGACCTCCACAACCCAGTTAGTACTGGGTAATACGATACCTCTTGGTAAGACTGGTTGACAGATTTTCGGGCCACTGACTTCCTTGAACGACCGTCAAAGATCTACAATTGACAGCCGCGACTAACGGCTCACGGCTTCCCGAGGCACGGAGGAAACTCTGTATAAAATGGGTGGTCACCCATCCACGGACCAACCTAGGCAAGCACGGCTTAACCTAAAGATCGACCCGAGCGGCTGTTATTACTTTGCCACGAGCTTCTCTAGACTTCTTTAGATGAAGCGACTACGGCATGAAATAAATTTTACCGCTAAAAAGTAATTACTGTTTTACAGTTTCGGCTGATACCGATACCGATACCGAATTTCCAGCCAGACGTAGACGAATAATCTTCAAAAAGCGATCATCTATCGTTTCTAGTCTAAGTGCATCGACTTACTGCAGTTTTTTGTAGCATGTAATTAGAGTGGCTTTCTAATTTACATATAATTTGGATCTCAAGATTTATTTCTCACTTGAGTTTCGCTTAAGTTTTAGACTTAGTCACCGTATGGAGAATGTTTAACATATCTATACTAGCGGACGTCACGCGGTTTCACCCGCGTAGTACCCGTTCCCGTGGGAGTACGGGGATAAAATATAGCTTATGTTACTCGTGGATAATGTAGCTTTCGAATGGTGAAAGAATTTTTAAATCGGTCCAGTAGTTTTTGAGCCTATTCATTACAAACAAACAAACAAACAAACAAAGTTTTCCTCTTTATAATATTAGTATAGATAAATGATAAATGATGTTTATTTTGCAAGTAGGTTTTTACAAACACTTTTACACGTCATTTTTTTAAAACTAGATGGGGCCGGTGTTTCGTACCTGACTACTCTGAGAAGAAACAGCCGAAACAAACTCAGAGGTCATAGTCTCTTTTGAAGTCCAGACATAATCTTGCTCAATTCACATGAGGACTATGCAGATTAGTGTCTGAGATGGTCTTTTGAAGAAAGAACCACACAGAGTTGAGTGGACCTGTCCAGTCATTGCAAGCATTTGTCAGTTATCGTGTAGCTCGACATATAACTCAAGGAGCTCAACGAAACGACGAACAATACCAAAGAAAGGACATTTGGGTAGGTCGCTTATAGTACTCAAACTGCCAGACAGTTGTGTGAAAAAATAAACAAACACATTACAAACATACACACAAAAGTACAAATCTTTCCTCTTTATAATATTAGTGTAGATGAGATTTTATATTATTCTCAACATAGTATCACGCCTCATTTTCTCGAAGGCTTCTTTCTTTATCGTGTGGTTAGTCCATAACCTGGTTGTCACAGTTGTTATGCCGGCCATGGGCCTCATGGACTTGGCTTTACATGCCGTCGAGAAATATCTCTCAGGCATGCTGGTTTCCTCACGATGTTTTCCTTCACCGAAGCAAGTGATAATTACACAATACGCACATGAATCTGAAAAATCAGATGTGCGTGTCTTTGTTTGTGAAACCGAGACCTTGGCAGTCTGACGTTTCAAAGGCTTAAGCAAAATCAAAATCATCATTGTGAACCCATTTTTTTTTTCTTGAAAAATTAAAAATATTTGAGACCCGTCAACGTTTATTGGTTTAAGCAAAGAATGTTAACTATATGTAAATATTAAATTGTGTGACATGGAATACAGTAGCCAGATTTGAGGCATTTCAGGTTTTTTCTTGTATTTCTAGTGATGTGTCGAGTTTATCGATATTTGTTGAGGCTTCACAAGGACTTGGGAACGATGAAATGTAGATCATGAATTTCGTAACTGTCAATATGTTTAAAATACCCTTGTTAATATAACATTTAGTTAAATGTGGATAACGTAGGCAAACATAGCCTAAGTAATCGGCCTCCATAAAACATTAGCTATCTGCCCGTTAAAATCATTTCAGCTGTTTCGGAGATTAGCCGGAACAAACGGACCGACAAACAGACTTAAATTTAAAAAAAACGTTTTTTTGTTATAAGTAAAGCATTTACAAAAAAACTGCTTTTGAAATTACAATCAGACAGTTTAATTTAATTTATTATTTAATTTAAAATTTTTAAGTATTTTTTCTTATACCACAAAAAAATATCGACAACGTCCCATCTCTACTTCAAAAATATGTAGCACAAAAAGCCTACTTCTGATGTCGTGCAGCCCATCCCTGTTGATTTAGGCGCAGCACTTGAGACAAGCATTGTATGGTCTTCGTACCTTTTTATATCAAGTCTGTGAAGATATGCGAGCTGGTGACGTCAGATAATCGGTATTTGGAAGAAAATCCTTACTAATTAAGGGTGTAAAAAGACTATTAACGAAGCCAAAAGGCACTTGTTTTCCTCGTCATTGCGATCATTTTTTTGTTCTACACCATACCTGGGAACCTTCTGGTTACGGAGATATTGGGGGTTAAAGTTCCAAACTTTTTCACAAGTTTTTTTTTAATACATGTTTTTAATGAAAGATTTTTACTTTAAACACCTTCATGACTCCCATACTATTAATGAAGTTTTGCATATATATGCGTTCCTTTCATCCTGATAAAAGTAAATTTCCCGAGAAAAACAACAATAACGTTCGTATGATAATAGATGGCACCATGTGTCTTTCAAATCATGATTGAATTACATTGTTATAGAAACTTTATTAATTTGTTCTTGAGTTTAATAGTCAAATTCTAAATTAACGCGAGCGAAGCAGCGGCCAAAAGCTAATAATGTTTATAGTTGGTGCCAGTTTAAGATCGCAAAAGCGGTTATTGACCCACCTACATTTATTATTAGTTCTTAACTCTGAAATCCAAAAATAAGCCTGTTCAAGTCTTGAATCGTCATCTATCGTGATATTCAACATTTTTGTTTCTAATGAAAAACGATACATGGTTCATTTGTTTTGGTTCGTACGAAAGAGCAATGACCGCTATTGCGATCTTAACTGGCAGCAATTAGTCCAACGAAAGGATGGCCTCAAAAAAGTAGTTGGTGTAGTGTGTAGAGAACAGCGAGAGACGGGTAGAAATGGAAAGCTTTAGGGGGAGAGGGGAGGGGGGAGAGCGGGGAGGTAGAGAGTGGGGAGAGGGGGAAAGGACAAACTGTTGATGAAAACTGATCGTCTAAGATAAATAACATCACGCTTGTAATACCAGTTCGGGTCAGGCAGAGGTGTATCTAATAGTACACACACATTTCGACAGTTATGTTTAAGTCCCATGGGCGACCTTATTGCCATCAACCAGCCAAAAATCCAAACTCTACTGAGAATTGAATAAAAAAAAACAAGTAACAATAGGCTGTACTGATAAAATCTAATTAGTCCATCAGTTAGATTATCAAAAAATATTTGACACGTATTTTTTCTTTTTTCCCTGTTCTTGTGAAATTTTTAAATTTGATTTTCTGATAATAAATAAATTATAAAAAAAAAAAAAAATTATAAAAAAAAATATATAAATTTTGTTACGTAAACCAACATCGACGAAGATACGCTTTTAAAACGTCACGCCGTGCTATAATTTTTAGTGCATTGTGACGTCACGATCCCCCACTCCCCAGTTTTGATGCGTTTTATCTTTGTCAATATTCATTGATTTGCAAAAAAAAAAAAATACGTGTACATTATTTTCCAATACTCTAACTGACGGACTAAATAGATTTGCAATTTATTGATGGTGGAAACTAGCCTATTTACCCGACCTGGGAACCGAACCTAGGACCAGACACTTACGAGTATTATACCAGGACAAACCTTTCAAATACCATCAGATCCAAGATTACATCCTTTAGAAACTTTGCAATTAAGATTATCCATATCATTTTAAATTCCCTTGCAAAATAATAATGTAAGGTTTCAAGATATTGCTGAGTAAGGGCCAGACAGACAGACGGACACATAAAAGCGGTACAGCCCTTTAATCTAGCCGACTTGCTAAGTCATTATTGATTGTGTTAAAGTAAATGTATTGCGATTTAATTCTAGGCCCCCGTCGTGAAATTATATCGGTGGGATTTTAAATGGGTATTGGACATCACTATTTTGTTAAGGCTTCAGATATACAGGATGTAAAAGACCTCATCACGAAGCCGTCAACCAGACATTCTGTAAGTACATCTAACTAAGTAACTCTACGCAAAAATTATTGCTGGGAAACGACTTTTTTTTTTGAGGGAAAAATCATGTTTAGTGGTAGAACTCAATGTAACGCACTCAAAATATTGTGCTGATGGATGGATTGAATAGTACGGGGGTCGTGGAGATGTTTAAAGTAAAAATCTTACATTAAAAACTTGTATTTAAAAAAAATATGTCAATAACTTGGAACTTTGATCCCCAATATCTCCGTAACTAGAAGGTTCCCAGGTATGGTGTAGAACAAAAAAATGATCTCAATGACGGGGAGAACAAGTGCCTTTCGGCTTCGTTAAGAGGTGTTTTACATTCTTTATAGGGTGTAAACGGACCGTTCACGAAGCCGTCAACCAAGCATTCTGTACATCAAACTAAGTAACTGTACGCAAACATTATTGCTGGGAAACAACAATTTTTTTTTGGCTGATAAATCACGTTTTACAGAAGGACTCAATGTAACTAACGCACACAAAAACATGAAAATGTTGAAATTTTGACCCCCAATATCTCCGTGACTAGAAGGTTCCCAGGTATGGTCTATTACAAAAAAAATACGGGAAGTACAAGGGTCTATTTACGTAGCTTCGCCTGATGAAGGAAATACATATAAACTATCAACCCCAATTTCACCCGCCTATTGCCATCAATCGGGCACAAATCCAGACTCCGTGGCTGCTACTGAGAAATTCCCGACTGAAAACCCTAATAACACTTCGCCCGACCCGGGAATCGAACCCAGGACCTAATGCTCGGCAGTCGCGCTTGCTACCCTCAAAACTCAAACTCAAAGCATTTGTTTCAATGGGGAGACACAGGCAAAGTAAATCTCAGATGGCGCCACCCTCGTTGGTCTCAATCTGACCAATGAGGTTAAGCAACAATGACGTTGTTTAGGTACCAACCATGCTAACGCCATTAGTTCCACAGTGTGTCTCCCCATATAGATCATTACGGCACTTTTGTATGTCAAAAATACAAAAAAAAAACAAAACTACAGTCCCAGTCACAAGACATAGGTAATACCTAACTAGCTACCAACGAAGCATTTCAAATATTTATCCCAAAAATACCGATCCATGCCATTCGATTAATCGATGTCAGATATCGATACTAAACGTAAATCGATATAGATTTTGATCGAGATTATCATCGTTTGGTGCGCATGAGTGGCGATCGTGACTCCGATTCGAAATATTTGAGAAGTCGTGTGTATTTTTGTATTGTACGCTGATGTAAGATTGATTTTGTTCATTTTGAAAAGTTTTTAAGTTGATTTACACAATATAACATCACGCCTGTAATACCCGAAGGGTTAGGCAGAGGTATTATCACCATCATCATCATCATCATCAGCCTATTAATGTTCCCACTGCTGGGACACAGGCATCCTCTCTATGAGAATGGGCTATAATCCACCACGCGGGCCTAGTGCGGATTGGTAGATATCACATGTCTTTGAATTTTTTGGTTTTAAGACATGCTGGTTTCCTCACGATGTTTTCCTTCACCGTTTTGAGAGCAGTGGTGATGAAATAAATTACAGAAAGTAATTCGCCTGTTTGGGTTCAAACCAACGACTTACTGGTCGTAAAGTCGAGGCCGGCCGCCACCGCTGCTCCAGATGCTTTGGCAGATGTGTCCTCTATAGTAAACGTACTTTTCATCATTTATGTAATAGGGGCGAGCCTTTTGACATCGATTGGGTTCAACCGTGTATGTGGTAAATTCGAGCCTAAACAGGCGCTTTACTACCAGTGCTCTCAAAACGGTGAAGGAAAACATCGTGAGGAAACCGGCATGTCCTAGAACCGAAAATTCGAAGACATGTGACATCTACCAACCCGCACTGAGCCTGCGTGGTGGATTATAGCCCATTCCCTCTCATAGAGAGGAGGCCTGTGTTCCAGCAGTGGGAACATTATAGGCTGATAATGGTGTCGATTCTGTTGTGCACAAACTAAACTTAATTTAGGCTATTGCTATCTTTTACTAAAAGGCAGTGCGAGAAAAGGACGGCTATAGCTATGAACTAAGTTAGAAATGTCAAACTAGTTAATGCTTGCGCTTCACCGTGTTTTTAGCCGACATGTTTTTACATGCACCCTTCATTTGTATGGAAATATTAGTTCCAACTAAATTTGACAGCTCTAAATTACGTCCGTCTCTTTCTAGTTTCATTAGAGAGAAAAAGATAGCAATAGCCTAAATTAAGTTTAGTTTGTGCACAACAGAATCGACACCAATGCCTTTTATAAAACAAACCTTAGTCCAATTTAAGGAAAAGACAAACCGAATTTCTCCGAGAAAATCATCTGTGTATTGTACAGGCTCCAGGACATAATACAATTTGTCAAATTTCTTTAATAGATTTTCAACTTTTCCGCTGGAGCATTAGGTCCAAGGTTGATTGGGAGGTCTTTAGCTTGATGTGTTTCGCCAGCTATTGCAAACTCCAATCAATATTTAAAAACATTATACTAAACAGAAGTCAAAAACAATTAAAGTAAATATTCTGAAACTACCAAACAATTTGTCGGTATGTTAGAATTTTTTGCCGTTAAATGATTAATGTTTATTTGACTCAAAACTGTCTGGTTTAAAAGTAAAACGACTAACAATTGTGTGGAGTGGTCTAAGTCACAAGATACAAGCGTTTTACCAACCCATCAATAGGGTATATGCATGATTTTTTTTATCACTTTAAACAAAGCGTATTAACATCAGAAACAGCAACGTGAAATTATTTTTTTAATATCTATAAAAAATACTAAGATATAAGCATTTGAAACTGCTGATTAGACAGAGAGATCCTATACAGCGAATGACGTCATTCGCTGCACCGACGTACAAAATCCATATTAAATTCCGTTTATCTAGAAAGAGATTGAAACAAAAGTTTAAATGGTTATAACTTTTGTGTTGTTTGCCCGATTTATGTTTTGTTTTCGCTTTTTTGTCATTATTTTTAAAGTACTTTAACATTCCGTATCGAAATAAAAAAACTAAAATGTATGCATATTCCCTATTGTCTAGCCGTTTCCTATGTTGGGGTCGACTATCAGTCTAATCGGAATCGGTATTTTTTCATGGAGCAACTGCGTATTTAACCTCCAAAAACCGACTTCAAAAAACACGAAAAAGTGAAAAATAACTTTAGCTTCAGAAGTCGGTGACCTTTGTTTGATTGATTTAGTTTTTTTGTCACCGACTTCTGAAGCTAAAGTTATTTTTCACTTTTTCGTGTTTTTTGAAGTCGGTTTTATTTTTTGCAAAAAAGTTTTTTATTTAACCATTTTTAGTTGTTCCCAAACAAATATTTGCCATGAATTTATTTGACATTGTTACCAATACATGTCATGGTAATAGGCGTGAGCAGCGGTGGCGCACTGGTGGCGGCCCCAACTTACTAACAGTAACTGATGGGTTCGAACCCTGGCAGGCGTATTACTTTGTGTAATTTATTTCATCACCACTGCTCTCAAAATGGTGAAGGAAAACATCGTGAGGAAATGGGCATGTCCTAGTACCAAAACATTCGAAGACATGTGACATCTACAAACCCGCACTGGGCACGCGTGATGGATATAGCCCATTCCCTCTCATAGAGAGGAGGCCTGTGTCCCAGCAGTGGGAATATTAATAGGCTGATGATGAATAGGTGTATCCCTAATATATGGAACGCGGCACTCCGCGTTCCATATATTAGGGCCAGGGAAAGAACATGGATGACCCACTGGTCATCCATGTTCTTTCTTAGCCCTTTGTATTCCAGAGTCGCAGTATCTCTTTAGAACCGTCCCTTTTGCTGACATCTCTTTGAAGCGCGCGCGAAACACGAACGAACTGTTGAAATCTGGGTGTATTGTACACATCTGCGTACCCCCTCAGAGCATACAAGCGTGATGTTACGTCATTTGAGGCGCACGCGGAACACGATCGCGCCAACTTAACATACCTAACTTTCGAAATCTGGGTGTATTGTACACATCTGCGTACCCCCTCAGAGCATACAGGCGTGATGTTACGTCATGATGTTGTATAAACAATAAACATCCAAGCGATTGCAACATTCACGGCTCATTTGCCGTCTATTTTTGAAGAGTTCCATTGTATATCTCCGAAGATCAGCATCAGATGTTCACAAAATTTAAATGGGACCACACGGGAAGCACTAGCTTTCAAATAAAAAAAGAACCATCAAAATCGGTTCACCCAGTCGAAAGTTCTGAGGTAACAAACACAAAAAAAAAAAAAAAAAAAAAATGCAGTCGAATTGAGAACCTCCTCTTTTTGGAAGTCGGTTGATAATTTGATAACACGATACGTGTTATCTGGCAATTACTTTTTACCACGTCATGAATTGTTCTGATATCGTTCGTGATTGTACGAAAGAAGAAAAGTAATTAAAACAGAAATGATTCACCTGATTTTAAAAATTGTAATCTGTTTAACCAAAAAACATTCATTGAAGCATGAATATTGCAATATAATTCCATAAACAACAAAAGTAAGTAAAGAATAATGATTAAACTTCAACTCATTCATTATTTTTTTTGCTATAAGGGGCCGCTTCCATGAGCGAGCGAATCGCGGCGATTCAACATATTTCAATACGAAAATATCACCGTGATTCTCTCGCTCGTGGAGACGGTCCAAAAGAGAGTGTATAGAAAAACGTGGCAAGGACGGTAATATCGCCGCGATTCTCTCGCTCGTGGAGAGAGATGTAGTTTCAGTTCTATTGATCTCAGAATCAGAATCAGAATGCTTTATTTGTAAAAGGGGGTTTTAGGATTTAAGGGGTTACATAGAGATGTAACCCCCTAAAGCGATGCAGTTTAACCCTAGATTACTACTCTACGTCGCAGAGGCGCCCGCGTTTTTGATATTTTGCTCTCTCTTTTTACCCTTCGCGCGTATGGCATTAACGTTTAAGGACATCTCAGTCATCGCCAGCATGTGTCGCAGGACGGTGGTTGCGTTACGGTAAGTTAGCTAGTTTTTTTGATATTACTACCCTTGGCGCTCCAAAGACGTATGAGTAGCTTGTATGTAAGTTTTGCGCTATTAATCAAATTATTTTGTTAGTGTTTTTTTTTGCATTATTAGTTACTACGGGTGTGTTTTATCTTTTTTTTAGGTACGTTTTGAAACTTCAACATCATGACTAGTAATAGAAGAGTTACGGATGGTATAATAGCTAATTGGCTAGAAGAAGGCGACCATACCTAACAGAGATGAAAACTTTTCGGGAGATGACTCTGAAATTGAAGATCACGTCGTAAGTGATGAAGATGCTCAGGACGATGTAGAAGAAGGATACATAGAAGATGAAACTATAGAGAACTCCAGTGACAGAAGAGCTGAAGAATCTGTGCCATCTTTTGTCCCGAGAAAATTGTGAGACTTTGGAGCCATCTAGTTCTGATCACCGTATCCTTGTCCCGGCACGTCGAACATTGAAGGGCAAAAACCAGCACTGTTGGTCTACTTCTAAAGGTGAAAGTCGAGTTAGAACCACTGCTAGAAACATTGTGCATACTTCTAGAGGCCCTACTAGGATGTGTAGAAATATCTTTGAGCCTAGTTTGTGTTTTGATTTATTCATCACGGGAGACATTGGTGGTGAGATAGTGAAGTGACTCTTCTGTAGAAAATGAGGGTCCACCACCGCCAAAAAAGATATCTCTTATTGTATATCTAAAAAGAAGAGGATGTCCAAAATGACGAGTGCCAAGTGGCAAAAATCTATCTGCGGCGAACATCAAGTTCACTTATGTATCGAATGCATCTAAAATACTTTTTTTTGTTACTTTGTTAGTTTTTTTAGTTAATTACTTCATAATTAACAATTTTTTAATAGAAGTGTATACTTTACTTTGTTTTTTTATTTATTTTTAATGAGAAGACTGTTTAATTGCCAAGTTCCTAAAAATTATTCCTAAGATTTATTTGATTAAAGATTTTATAATAAAAATATATAAATATTATTTAAAATTGTGTTTTTCTCTTTTTAGTAATATACACAATTATATAAATAGTCAGAACACATCAATCATACTTATAGGTTTTGAATAAATCATTAGTCAAAATGATGCGCCTCGCGGGCGTATGAGTAGTTTCTTTGTACGTCGCAACATGAGTAGTAATGTAGGGTTAAGTAGTAGAGTTTCTGCGGTAGTTCGTTGGTGCAGCCGTGATGCAACAATATTATTTTCTAGTTTAGATTTAAGTTTTTTGTTTTATATTGTGTGCATTTAAATAAATATATTTTATTATTTTTTTTCTTTATTTTATGGCACGTGCCAAATAAACGAACTTTGTTTCTTTATTTTTTTTTAATTTGTGACAATTGCCACGACTTGTAAGTTTCTAACTTACACCACGCTCTCAACCCTGCATCACCGTGTGTGGTACAAACGACCGGTGACATGGAATCATTTATCATCACTATTTAGGAGTAAAAACTTACAGGTTACATGCCTTCTTTGATTTTGTGGGCACCGACTTGTAGCAGACTTTTTTTATTATTTTTGTAGTAAGGGAAAGTATGAGTTAGGTAAGTATTGACGAATTTACTAAGACAAACAAAACTGCGGACAACAGGCTGATATTATTGATGAAGCTCTTGACCGCGGCTTCACTCTCATTTACTTAGAATTCGACAATCAATTCTAGCTTGTAATAATAGAGGGTGCAAAAGACCTCATCACGAACCCGTCAACCAAGCATTCTGTACATCAAACTAAGTAACTTTACGCGAAAATTATTGCTGGGAAACGACTTTTTTTTGGGGTGAAAAATCATGTTTTGTGGTAGAAATCAATGTAACGCACTCAAAACATTGTGCTGATCGATGGATTGAATGGGGGTCGTGGAGGTGTTTAAAGTAAAAATCTTACATTGAAAACGTATATTAAAAAAAAAAGTTGTCAAAAAGTTATAACTTTGACCCCCAATATCTCCGTAACTAGAAGGTTCCCAGGTATGGTGTAGAACAAAAACATGATCGCAATGACGGGGACAACAAGTGCCTTTCGGCTTCGTTAAGAGGTGTTTTACATCCTTAAACATTTGTTAAGAAGACTAAATCAAAATGGCGGTGACTGTCAAAAGCTTTATTTGGAGAGAAACATATATCCGTGTGTTAATAAGAGAAACGAGATAGACACCATATACAATGAAAATTATATATATTTGTTTTGTAAATATTCATTATTTTATTACTGTACAATATTATTTGTTACCATCTTTGGATATAAGTGATAGCTGCATCTAAACAAATATTGCATTGTAACTTTTGTAAGTGTCAAATTATTTTCTCTAACTGTATTGAAAAGTTAATATATTCTGATGAAGAGGGAGATCAAAGAGTATTTGTTAATATCTAGCAAATTATTATTTATCCATACTAATATTATAAAAAAGAAATATTTAATTTTTTGTTTGGTTGTGTGTTTCAGTGTTTGTTACGATTTAACTCAAGAACTACTCAACCGATTTTAAAAATTCTTTCACCATTAGAAAGCTACATCTTTACAAAGTAACATAGGCTATAAAATATATTGAAATCATGCAAATTAGTTGAGATATCACAATTTTCGGACGAAGTCGCGGGCGGAGTGCTAGTATACGTAATATAAATGCGAAAGTAACTCTGTCTGTTACCTTTCCGCGTCTAAACTGGTGAACGGGTTTGAATAAACACGCGGACTATGAAAAAGGATTCTTATTTAAACAAAATGATATCTTTTTATTCGTTATGACTTTCGCCACACATGTATCTTAAATATAATTATGTTTGTGAATCAAAAAGCCTTAAGGCCCTTCTAACCCCCCAAAATTAGCAACTCTATTTGTGGTGGTTCAAACTTCGTTTGAAAAACAGAATAAAGTTCTAATCAGCTTGCACTACAAAGCGGTTGTTAAGTCAGTCACTGCGGCCGAATAGTACGAAATGAGTGGTTTTTTGCGATTTACAAAAAAAAAATATTTATTGGACTAAAAAAAAACACTTAAGACCTGCTTTATAGTTAGTTCAGTTAGTATGCAAAGTTTCATGTTCAAATTGAAGTACTTTTTGAATACCAGCGGTTTATTGTTCGATTTGGAGGTAAGTTTGTAATTTTTTTTCTATCGAGAAGAGTTTATGCAATCGTGTTTTCGTCACACACAGTACCTAGCATTAATCCTCAAATTTACCATATATTTATTTCAGAATTAATGCTGCAGTATTTTAGGTGTAACGGAGGATTATGCTAAGCCCATTTGAGGCATATATGGCCCTTAACAATGAGCTGTACACATGATACGCGTTTGGACGTAAAGTCGCAAATATACGCTTGATAAACACACAACACTTACCTACAAGAAGAGCTAGTTTTTTAATAGGATGTGTGTAACAGTGACGTCTATAATAATTATCCACGAATTCGTCCAAAAGAGCTTCATGTCTATGCAAGATGTCATTCGCCTTGGACGACACGACTCGACATCGCGTAGAGCTAAATACGATTGATACGTGATCGGGTCAAGCGAATTCGCCGTCTTCTTCTGAACGAGTCGATGGCAATATAAATTAAATCTAAATTCTCTGCTGATGAATTTGAAGAGAAATTTTGAGAGAATTTGGACGCTTAGCCGTGTGGTATCTGGCAGAGTAGAATAGAACCAACCCATTACATTCACGGGTGTCGTATAAGGCGACTAATGTCTGAGGCAGAACACCTTGCGCCTCCGTAGACCAGAGAATGGGCAGCAGCGTTTTCTGTTAGTCTTTCATCACTGCGATCTCCAATCCGCCTGCCAAGCATGGAGATTACGGTAAATTCCTCCCATCATGGGAGAGGCTTATGTCTAGCAGTGGACGTTATGGGCTGTTGTTGTTGTTGGACGCTACTGAAGTAGCGTTCATCAGTTCCTGTACAACAGGATCCTGTAAAGTGGTGTGTTAGACTGACCTGGTTATGATAGTGCGCCAGGTGGTGCGGCACATGCCGCATCGCAGGGTGCAGCATCTCTGCGCTGCTGGGACTGCCGCTGCTACTGCCCTCTATCGCCTGCAAGACGAGGAGTTGCTTAGAACAAGGGCATCACGACCCGAACGGCGCAGCGGTTGTGAGGCTGCCGTAGGTACGTTCGAATTAAAAAATATTTAAAATATTAAAAAGATGTATTAAAAAAAAATCGCTGGACATGAACACACAGCGCACTCTAGTGCCACACTAAGCAACGAGGCTTGTGTCGTGGATACCAGATAGTTGATATACTACATGGATACTTTTTTCTTATTCTTATTCTTATTCTTTATTGCACACAAAATTAAAAAAAGTATACACACAAATTAAAATATATAGCTTATGTACAACGGCGGTGTTTTTTGTTTGTAAATACATACTTATTATACATATAAACATCCATGACTCGGAAACAAATGTCCATGCTTATTACACAAACATTTTGCTCCTACCGGGATTCGAACCCGGGACCCTAAGAAAGTAAGGCAGCCTCACCACGGATGCGCCATTTGGGTCGTAATATTTTTTTTTTTATATTAAAAAATTGTTCTCGTTGACCCCACCAGTGGGGCGACGGGCGGTGGGGTCAGCGGGAACTGATAAAATAAGTAAAAAGCTGCACTGAACATTCTCATTTTCATCATGTTCTTTAAGGTGCTCTGTAGAAGGCGAAAGCAACAACAAATCGCAATATCGCCATCTAGGGAGGCGTTGTCATAGAGTTACACGGCAGACGCAATGACAAACAAACATTGTCATTGGGAGTAGTGGTAACGACTTCGAAAAAGCACTTTTCCCATTCTTTAAATTATACTATATAAAGCTCGATTACCACTGACTGACTGACTCACTCACTGACAGAATTGTTCTCCCAGATGGTGGAAGGGGAGGTGGGTATATTTTGACAGATTCGTAAACAAGTAGCTCCCGCGAGTATGGGAAAAGTGCCAAGCCTCCCCTTTTCGCCCCCCTTCCTCCCCCTCCCTATCGTATCTCGGAAACAAAGAGACCCGTATTTTTCGTTTTTTACGGATTCGTATAGAGGAGGCTCGGAAAAGTAAAAACCAGTTTTCAAAATTGACCCCTTTTTCCCCCTTCTCCCCCCTTTAGGCGGATCTCAGAAGTTAAGAGACTTGGAACATTTTTTTTTTCAGATTCGTATAGAGGAAGCTTGGAAAGTAAAAACCAGTTTTCAAAATTGCCCCCCTTGCCCCCCCCTTTCACCCCCTTAAGGCGGATCTCGGAAGTTAAGAGACTTGGAACATTTTTTTTTTCAGATTCGTATAGAAGAGGCTCGGAAAAGTAAAAACCAGTTTTCAAATTTGCCCCCCTTGCCCCCCTTCTCACCCCCTTTAGGCGGATCTCGGAAGTTGAGAGACTTGGATCATTTTTTTTTTCAGATTCGTATAGAGGAGGCTCGGAAAAGTAAAAACAGTTTTCAAAAGTTGACCTACTTATCCCCCTTCTCCCCCCTTTAGGCGGATCTCGGAAGTTGAGAGACCTGGACCATTTTTTTTTTCATATTCATACATGGGGGCCCATAGTTGGTCAAATTTTTGTTTCAAAACTCACCCCTCTCACCCCCTTCACCCCCGCTTCACCCTTTTTTTTACTACTGAAAAATCTTTTGATTCTTACCTAAAACTATTGAGGGGCGTTGAAATTTGTATACCCTCCCCTCCCCAACCTCCCCTAAAATTGAAAGGGCTGTAACTTCATAACGGTTAGAGATAGCCATTGGGTGTTTGAACAAATATAGGCGTCGAAACCTGTCCGGTGATAGGAAGGTCCTGAGCGGAGCGAACCTGCGAGACCGAGTGGAGCGAAGGGGGGAGGTGGCGAGCGGAGCGAGCCGGCGACCTCCGTAGGGTAACGAAGGTCGAGTGGGTGAAGCGTAACTCAGGGGCCACGACAAGCAACTTTAGGGTTATGTTTTTTGAATGGGTCTCAGTTTTTAAGTAAGGTTTTTTACTTTTATTTTATTAGGTTTTTTTTTTAATATTAATTTTATAATGTTTTAGGGGTTGTCTTTTTTAAACTTTCACGATCAAAACACATTATAAAACACATATAAACGGGTATTTTCGCGAATTTTTACCTTTAATATTTGCCCGACGTTTCGACCGGATTGCACCAGCCGTGGTCGCGGGAAGACTGAAGTATTGGAGGTACCGCCACAGCAAAGCGGCCCTACTTAACATTTATGAAGATCAAGTGAGGGTAGTTGAATAAACACCTTCGCTTTGCTGTGGCGGTACCTCCAATACTTCAGTCTTCCCGCGACCACGGCTGGTGCAATCCGGTCGAAACGTCGGGCAAATATTGAAGGTAAAAATTCGCGAAAATACCCGTTTATATGTGTTTTATAATGTGTTTTAGGGGTTCTTAAGGGTTTTCATACTAATCTAGGGGTAGTTGGTAACGGTTTTTCCAATTCGTTTAAGGATTCTTATGGATTCTCAAAATTTATAAGGGTATGGAATACGTCTCAAGAACACGACGACACGCGAGCTGCGCGCAGCTCGCGCACCCAAGCAAATACTAGTATAAATATAAGTATAACTCTTCGTTTTGTTCTTAATTAATATTAACATTAACACCCTTTATACATCTCATGTGATTGTTAAACGTCCGTTTCTGTTTTTTTTTATTTGTATAGTTTAGAGAAGAATTACTTTACGTTTTCGCCTCCGAATACGATGTTTTAATTTTTCCAATGACAAACCCTCGATCTATATTGGTCCCCATGATACAGGCTTTACCTAGTTCGAGACCATTTCTGTGATGTTTTTTTTTTGTAATTGTAACTCCTTACCTCAGGCGGTTCATTCTTGGTCTCAGCCTCGTCCCCGAGTTCCACCAGCCCCAGCGCCTCCTCCAAGAGGTCGAACCTGGACTCCTCGCTGCTGACCAGCTCACGGGGCAAGTCTCCCTGGATCACGTACTCGCCTGAAAGAGAGGGGAGTCAGTTAGAGATGGGTTTAGTACTAAGCGACATCTATACAAAAATGTTTTTCGACATCTACAGTTTCACGCGGACGGAATCACATGGTATAATCTCCGTGGGACAAGTTTTTTACATTCATTAATGACTCTGCCTTGGAGCCTTGGAGTATCCAAATATGGGTTTATTCCACAAATCCCCCCTAAGCGGGAAAAGTGGAATCTAAAAAAAAGTCTAGACTTCCCCCATAATAATCCCCCTTAAGGGGGAAAACAGGAATCGCAAAATATACTTATTCCAGAAATCCCCCTGAAAGTGCCCCGAGGGGGAAAACTGGATTGTAAAAAAAAGTCGTTCCACAAACAATGGGGCACTTATTATCGAGTCCTGTTGTTTGTTCACTACAGGAACTGATGGACGCTACCGAAAGCGCCAAACTAGTAGCGCAGTTCTGGGCAGACACAAAGGGAAATGCCCAGTTGATGAAGAGGTTTTGGCAAAGTGGCGCCCATGAAAGAAACCAACTATAGATGTTGGGGTTGACATCGCAGATGAAGAAACAAACACTATTTTGTTAATAGAACTCGGTTGGACTTTATTTTTAATTTGATTTTATTTGTTTTCTTTAGGATTTATTTACAACGACCGGAAGTGTTAGATGGGGCAATAAACGATTGATTTTCTTGATTAATTCGGCTTTTAATTCCGGAGGTTTCATTGCAAATAAGTAATAGCAATATTTTAGTTAAAAAATGGGTATATTTTTTGTACTTTACACATTGGTGGGCAAAACGTGCCCAAGAATGGGCATTTCCCTTTAGACTGCCATCGACACGCTAAGAAGATTTTATTACCAAGGATGCAATTTTGCAAGGATGCTGTTAATGGTTGTTTTGTGGTGTCAAAAAACACTCATTTAGATGGCGACTGTAGGATGTTCAGTGCACAGGATATATTTGATTTTCCAGTTTTTCTCCCTAAGGGGGATTATCAGGGGGGATTTCAGGAATAAGCCATCAATTGAGCCTAGATTCTAGAGTTTCTTGGGATACATATTTTTTGGGTCCACCCTTTATAGCAGAACTTTTTATGTCATAATATTACTTTGCATAACAGCGGGTAGCATAAACTTCATTTCGCAGAAAATCGTTTGGCAGACACTCATTTATCATACATTCAAAACTCATAATTTTGTAAGTCGGAATCATCTTTAGGCATAAATTTCATATGCATAAGAATTAAAAGTAGAACCATCTTAGCGCAGAAAGTTCACAGCCAGAATCATCTTTTGGCATAAATTTTATATCGATGGTCACTAAAAGCAGAACTATCATATCTCAGAAAGTTTACAGTTAGAATCATCTTTTGGCATACATTTCTTATGCTTAACAATGGAAAGACTCATCTATCACATCCACATCACAGAAAATTCATTAAAACAGTTGATTGTGAACATGTGGTTTTTATTTACCTGTAAGCAGGAGGCAAACATGCAAACAAGCATATATCTTGCATGCAGCAAGCATTCAGTATGCAAACAAGCATGCAGTATGCAAACATGCAAACCAGCATACAATATGCAAACATGCAAACCAGCATACACTATTCATGCAGCAAGCATGTAGCATGCAAGCAAGCATGCAGCATGCAAGCAAGCATGCAGCATCCAAGCAAGCATGCAGCATCCAAGCAAGCATGCAACATGCAGCAGGCATGATTTATGTCACGGCTCCGGCGCTGCGGGGCTCCGGCGGTCCCACGCGAGCTTATCGTCGCAGATGTGTTTAACGCTCACCACCGCAGCTTCGGCTTGCTGGCCGGCTTCGCCGGCCAGCCTCAGCAGCGGCGGTGAGTGTTACAACAACCTGCTCCTCAACTCGCGGGCCGCCTCGCCCCTCCACGCCTACGCAATTTTAAATTACACTCTAGGGGTAGGGCAGACAAGACTACGTAAAGTCGGTTTTGGAGCGATTCGTTTCTGTCACTAACTTTTGTAGCCCATCATATTGACTTTTTGAGACAATATTTAAATGTTTGGTTAAAAATGCTATTTTATAGAAATGGCAATAATGCCAAATAAAATTATTCCAAATGAAATTCTGCCATCTTCGTAATATGCCAAGTGAAATTGTGCTAAATTTGAACATTGCCAAAGGTAATTATGCCAAATAAAATTCTGCCATCTTAAAAGTATGCCATTGTAAATTCGGAAATACAAACATTCGGCCAAACAATAACTATATTAAATAATTTTTATGCCTTAAAAATATTCGTTTAAAGAAGATTATGCCAAGTGTGTTATGCCAAATAAATTTCGGAGCATCAAGATTCTGCCAGATAGAAGGAACCCATATTTTTTGTCCCGAATAAAAACTAAGAAACTGTAAACAGTGGCTTCAACATTTATTTGCCCTGCCGTTGATGCCGAATTTTCGCACAAAATATGCATTAAAACTGTCCCAGCCGTCTCAAAACACAAGGCACCCGCATAATGATTATATTCCTTTTATTTCTGCACCACTAAAGACAACCCTTTTACTGAAACAGTATCCCAATTCCATACAATTTAAAATAAACAAAAAAATCTTCTACTGCACAACGGTGCCGACCAAAAGTAGGTAACTTCAAAAAGATTCTTTCAACCCCAAGAGACCACAGACTGAAAAAAAAAATTGCAAGTAGCCCGCCATCTTTAAAAATAATTTACAACTTTTAAAAACTATAAATCATTACTGCGTTTTCTATAGCGGTTGACCGCAAAAAGCAACCCTTTGAATGCTGACCGATAATCTTGTTTGGCTATGAAAGGGTCTAAAAGACCGCACCGCATAATAATTATGCATGGACAGTAGCTGAGGGGTTAAGAGAATAAATCATAATTGACGCATGGCGACTTAAGATTTTTTTTTTGTTCTTGGAAAAATAAGGTAATTGTTTTTAAAATGTTGGCTGTTTTTATTGTCTGTTGTAATGCCTGTTGGATTTTCAGCGCCGAACGTAGCATTGAAAATTTAACAGTACGCTTTTATTTCGGTATAATATTACGGTGCTAGGTATGCTGTTATACGCTATTACATTTTAAGAAAAGAAGACATTTTGTTTTTTTTTACAAGTTTGCCCAAGTAATTGGCTTGGCAATTCAAAAATCTGGAAAATCACCAAACTAGCAATTCTTTAGACAACATTCCTAACATACTAAAACTTGCAACAAATTAAATGTTCAACTTATTTCAAACCTGTCACTTCCTTTTCACCTAAAAAAAACATTGAACGACAAAAATTAACCCAAAATTAGTTTGGACACATTTAGTCAAAACCTTTTAACGAAGTAACGGTAGCTATTGTCACACACAATAACGACTTATCGTAATCCTTCAATTGTGGGGTTTGTAAGACCCAAAGTCAGTGGCGACGTGTTTTTTTTTTCGTGTCGCGTTCAACGGGCTACCTCGGTACAAGATTAGGAGGGATTATATTTCGGAAGCGTTAATGTTAATAATTTGATTATTTTTAAAGTATTTATAATGCTTCTGGTGTTTTTTAAGGCGATTATAAAGAAATCTAGCTTGATTTCTTTACTTTAAGTATAATGTTTCAGTATTGTATACAGGATGTAAAAGACCTCATCACGAAGCCGTCAACCAAGCATTCTGTAAATCAGTAAGTAACTTTACGCGACAATTATTGCTGGGAAACTACTTTTTTTTGGGGTGTAAAATCATGTTTTGTGATAGAACTCAATGTAACGCACTCAAAACATTGTGCTGATAGATGGATTATTAAATAGTACGGGGGTCGTGGAGGTGTTTAAAGTAATAATCTTACATTAAAAACATGTATTTAAAAAAAAAATGTCAAAAAGTTGGAACTTTGACCCCCAAATGCCCCCAATGTAACTAGAAGGTTCCCAGGTATGGTGTAGAATAAAAAAAATATCGCAATGACGAGGAGAACAAGTGCCTTTCGGCTTCGTTAAGAGTTGTTTGTTGTTTTGTCAACCTTTATGTGACATTTTTAGTTACCTATACCAAGTAAATTAACGGGCACTTAATCGTAGGTGGTGAAATAGGTCCTGAGTGCAATAGGCAGACAGTAATCGCCAGTTTTTTAAGTTGACAGCTATTCTTGGGTCTGAATTCCTGTTAAGCTAATGTCGGTCGCATACGGTCGGTCGGGACGTCAGCGAGAACAAAATACGGCTGTCGGTCTGCGTCGTAAGTCTGTGTCGCAGTATGGTGCTTTAAAGAACACAATGTATACTTGTACGCGCGACCGACGTACGCGACCGACATTAGCGTAACAGAAATTCAGGCCCAAGAATAGCTGTCAACTTTAAAAACTGGCGATCCTTTCTTCAAAACGTGAGCTATTTGCTTATTACTGACACTTATGGACGAAAACCGGCCAATTCTATAATCTACCTACTATATCTACTCAAACAGGTAAATCCAATAGAAAACACGCCTTAAATAACCATAAAAAACTCCCTACCTATGTATAATCGACCGGTACCGTACCGAATTCTGTCCGGTCGGTAAAAAAAACACATGTTTTAATTGTTTCGCGCCATTTTGGTTCCGCCATCTTGTGGCCTTCATGGTCCACCAATCATGGCGGGGTTTAGAATGGTTGTTACTAGTATATTGGTAGGATGGGTGTGCATGAGTTAGGTATTAATGGAAACTATTTAAGCTCTAACTATATAAACTAATATTTATTAAAGAGGTAAAATTTGTTCCTAAATTTGTATTTGGGCTAATCTCCTATTCAATTTTTTTTCACTGTTAGAAAGCTACATTATTTGTGGTACTATAGACGTCATTGATCAGTGAAGGGAAAAATTGTTAGTAAACATTGGTTTAAAATTAATAAAAGTCTAAAACAGCCAATCCGACCTCAGCAAATCTCTGATAAATCAAAGCTCGTTCCACCTCGGAAGGAGAACAGTTGATAATTGCAAGCATTGATATTTTAATTATCTTAGGTGCAGTAAATGTTTTGTGGAAGTCAGATTGGCAGTCGCTCCATGTAAAATACTGGTATTCAGCTGCATCCGGTTAGACTGGAAGCCGACCCCAACATAGTTGGGAAAAGGCTTTAGAGTAGAGCTAATTTAAACTAATATTATAAAGAGGAAGAATTTGATTTTTTGTTTGTTTGTGTGTTTGTTTGTTACGATTTAACTCAAAAATTACTCGACCGATTTTAAAAATTCTTTCACCAATAGAAAGCTACATCTTTACCGAGTAACATAGGCTATAAATTATATTGATATCATGCAAATTAGCCGAGCTATCATTATTTTTGTCGAGCGGAAGAAATACCTCTTAAAACAGAGTTATTTGCATGCGCTGCTTAGACAGTAATTGTATATCATTGAAAACACAGTTTTTTTCCAAATCCACGCGGACGAAGTCGCGAGCCAAGTGCTAGTTAAAAATAAACCAAACCCAATTTATATAAAGAGCTTTAAATAGGCGTACGTAACAACTGAAGTTCAAAAATAAACCATTGCATAAGGTTGTTGCTAACAAAAAGCGTATTGTTGTAACCTTGGCAATGACTTGTCGCGTCGGTCGCTTGCGCCGAAAGTGAATTGATCTATAGATCTATGATCCATGGATCATTGGCGTGTCCGTCGAACGCATTGTTGATTATTTCGGCATCAAATGTTTTGAGCGCGAATTTGTTATTGAAATGTTTTTTTGGAGAAATAGCGTTAAGTTTTTGCATTTTTGGTCTCATTTCAATGTTAATTTAGGTTACTGAAAATGTAGTATCCAGTAGTAGTATTCAAGTTTGACTTTGACGTCACTACCGGCGTTATCGAGGTCGACGCGTTTTGAGAGTGCGTTCCGTTTCACCAAAAACATGCTACATAAAACAGTAAATTGTAAAATAAGTGATGTACTTATTAGAATCTTAAACATGTGTAATCGGGTATTTATCGCGAATTTTACCTTTAATAAAAGCCCGACGTTTCGACCGGATTGCAACATGTGTACCCTACCATAGTGTTTTTATACGCCATTAGAAGGCATTTTTAATAAATAAATAAAGTTTTGTATTTCATGCATATTCCCTATTGTCTTAGTTCAGGGTCATCATCACGCTGCGGGACTGTTCGAAAGAGATACCGCGGCCCCGGAACACAAAGGGCGATGAAGGAACATGGATGGGTTTTAGTCAGTAAAAGTCTGACACTCCCTCCTGCTCCGCCTAGAGCTGGAGGAGTCATTTGATGATTTCCCATCCGAAAAAAAAAAAAGGGTCATCATCACCTGCCTAGCCTTCTCCCAACTATGTTGGGGTCGGCTTCCAGTCCAACTGGATGCAGCTGAATACTAATATTTTGTATGGAGCGACTGTCTATCTGACCTCCACAAAACAGTTTTCCAAAATGGCTCTAACAATTTCGATGAAAGCTGCAATGTAGTTGTTTACGGGGAGAAAAATCGATCTAGCCAGGTCTATGTTATTATCTGGGAAAATATTTTTTTTCTATTTTCACCCGAGCAGAGTTCGGTCACCCTGGGACTTCATCACTACTTGTCCTATATGCTTGCTTATTTATTATTAAGTCCAGGTTTTCTCAAGACTTTATCGCTATAGAAATTAAGTAGGTATCTCTATCGAAGCCGAAAGACACTTGTTCTCCCCGTCATTGCGATCATTTTTTTGTTCTTCACTAGGTATACCTGGGAACCTTCTAGTTACGGAGATATTGGGGGTCAAAGATCCAACTTTTTGGACAAGTTTTTTTAAATACAAGTTTTTATTGTAAGATTTTTACTTTAAACACCTCCACGACCCTCGCACTATTCAATCCATCCATCAGCACAATGTTTTGAGAGCGTTACATTGAGTTCTACCACAAAACATGAGTTTTCACCCAAAAAAAAAGTCGTTTCCCAGTAATATTTTTTTCGTAAAGTTACCGAGTTTGATCTGTAGCGGCACTACAATAAAATACTTCGCTACATGGAACAAAAAGTACTACAGCGCCATCTATGACACAGATGATGAACTAACCGCGAAACACGTCAGAATCCTACATCGCGCAAACAACTTTATCCGCGACTTGAGACTATATACGAGAACCCGACAAAAATCTTATCTACCTTACTATACGGGTTAAATTCCCGTGTAGTGTTAGTATAGATATAGTAAAGAACTATACTACAGATGTACAGAATGCTTGGTTGATCGAGAGGCTTCGTGATGAGGTTGTTTACACCCTGCATATAACCTATCATTCCTTCAAAATAAAGAAAACAGTCTCTTAATGTCTCTCTTGGCAATATGGTCTGACACAAACTGTTGAAATGTGGGTGTAAGTAAGTAACAATTATGCCTTGTTCTTCGGGGATTGGAAGCGTGTAACAGCAACATACGGTTGCCAATCATGGGTATTCACGACAAGAGCCAAACAAAAGATTGAGACGACACAAAGAGCCATGGAGAGAAGTATAAGGAAAATACACAAAATCAGAAGCGAAGTTATCAGACTAAAAACCAAAGTAACTGATGCCCTTAACCTGAAACTGAAATGGCAATGGGCTGGCCACGTATCACGATACAAAGACGGTAGGTGGGCAGCTAAAACTACAGAGTGGAAAGGGCCAGATGGGAAAAAAAGAATAGGCAGACCAAAGAGAAGGTGGGCTGACGATTTAATAGATACAGAATGGCAAAATATTGCAAAGGACAGCGACACGTGGAAGAAACTGGAGGAGGCCTTCACCCGAAGAGGGGCCCATATCCCGGAGAACATACTAACTTAGATTATAAGAAAAATAAAACTACTAACAAAGAAATAAATCATTGTATACATTTATAACGTAATTTTAAGGGCAATGGAAAATAAAGGTTTTTTAATTTATAACAGCAGCATTTTACCACTCATCCCAATAAAATTCACCGACAAAATGCAGCATTTTATCGTTTTCCTATCTGACACTACGAATTCAAGATGGCTGCCACTAAATAGAAGTCTATTGCTTTCAATTGTTTCAAATTGATACTGATGAGGGGACTTGCTACTGGCTGAACACAAATTGATGTCAATTTCAATGATTTGGTAGATTTCCTCAAGCTTGTAACTGGAATGGAGATAGACAGGCTTAACGAATGCCAAGAACTAAGGTCCGCGAATGATGAAAACGATGCGATTTAATATAATATTAATATTCAGTTCGAAGTACAACGCCAGCACATCAATCTTTAATAGATTTTCAACTTTATCGTTGAAGCATTAAGTTCAAAGTTGATTGGAAAATTTTGACAGTTTCTGGTAGCTTATTCGTTCACTCAGTAAAGACGTGGCTTTGTAATGGAAAGAATTTTTAAAATCGGTCGAGCAGTTTTAGAGTTGAATCGTATAAACAGGGTGTAAAAGACCTCATCACGAAGCCGTGAACCAAGCATTCTGTACATCAAACTAAGTAACTTTATGCAAACATTATTGCTGGGAAACGACTTTTGTGGTACTTTGTTTTGTGGTAGAACTCAGTGTAACGCACTCAAAACATTGTGCCGATGGATGGTTCAACTTGGCACGGGGGTCGTGGAGATGTTAAAAGTAAAAAACTTACATTAAAAACTTGTATTTTAATAAAAACTTGTCAAAAAGTTGTAACTTTGACCCCAATATCTCCGTAACTAGAAGGCAATGACGAGGAGAATAAAGTGCCTTTCGGTTTCGTTAAGAAGTATTTTACACCCTTCATACATAAACCTACATATTGTGCTTTAATCAAAATTCTATTGGAAAGTTGGTGTATCTTCGATTTAGAAATCTTTTGATTTACGTTACATTGACGTCACGGGTTTACAAAGGATTTTAAATAAAATCCAAAAAACTCCAATCCAACCAAACCCAAATCCAATCCAATCCAACCAATCCCAAAACCCAATCCTCCAATCTTACTAGCAAATAAATTGAATCTGTCAAAATTGACTATAGATTCAATTTATTTGCTAGTAGGTAAAGCAAAGCGATACTAATTTGTAGTTTATATCAAGCTTTAATGTTAAATTTTATTACATAGCTTTGGTAGCCCCAAAAGAACATTCTCAAGAGAAAAACTTTCCAATTTCTCATAGCGATAAGAAAACCCCTATGCAAACAAAATTTTCTCATTATTAAAACAATGAAACTGCTTTTATAACATATCTTAGTGAAAGTTTTGTACTTGTAAATAATCAGCCTATTAATGTTCCCACTGCTGGGACACAGCAACAACAACAGCCCATAACGTCCACTGCTGGACATAAGCCTCTCCCATGATTGGAGGAATTTGCCGTAATCTCCACGCTTGGCAGGCGGATTGGAGATCGCAGTGATGAAAGACTAACAGAAAACGCTGCTGCCCATTCTCAGGTCTACGGAGGCGCAAGGTGTTCTGCCTCAGACATTAGTCGCCTTATACGACACCCGTGAGTGTAATGGGTTGGTTCTATTCTACTCTGCCGGATACCACACGGCGTCACTGGGACACAGGCCTCCTCTCTATGAGAGGGAATGGGCTATAATTCACCACGCGGTGCACCCGTGCGGGTTGGTAGATGTCACACGTCTTCGAATTTTTTGGTTCTAGGACATGCCGGTTTCCTCACGATGTTTTCCTTCACCGTTTTGAGAACAGTGGTGATGAATATGTATCTAAATCTAACGACTGTGTTTTCTCTGTCAATGTGTGGATTTAGAAGATTTTTTAACACACACCACATGAGCAGAGATGTAGCTAAAGTTACACCCATTTCGCCAGTAAACGATTGGAACTGTTTTTTTTAAATAACTAAAAATGAAAATTTTTCGTGTTTCTTATTATTTTTAAACCAAAAAAAATAGGAAAATTAAATTAATAAGTACTCAATTTTTTTTTTAGTTATTTAAAAAAAAACAGTCCCAATTGTTCCGAGTTTATGGCTTTCGGTTCCAGAACGACCTAAAATTAACGGTGTATTTAAGTCCCATGTATTAAGGAGCGAGCCTATTGCCATCAATCGGGCACAAATTAGGACTCCGTGGTTGCTACTGAGAAATTCCTGATGGAAAAACCCAATAACACTGTGCCGGACTTGGGAATCGAACCTGGGACTTCATTCTCAGCAGTCGAGGTAGTCACCCAATAAACTAACTATTCTTCTAAAACCTGACCAATAGCTTTTCTATACTCAGACAACAAATTTCAAATTTAAAAATCGAATCAAGTAGTCCTAACCGGTTCCACATTCCTCCAACCGAAACAACTGACATACATCCGTCCCTTTCTTGCGCAACACTTTTTTGTTTCAATTTTCGAATTAATTTGAGCGTGTGGGAAAGAGATAGCAGTATACCTTTGTGAGCTTTAATGTGGATTCCCATTGCGGTCGCCTGATTCGACGCTCCTTATTGTGTAGGTATTTTATTTCGAGATTTTCCTCGTTTCTTGTAGGTATTAAGTATAAATTAGTAGGTATAAGATATTAATGTTACTTTATGATTCATTTCGTGAACCAAAGAGCTGTCATTATTATAGTAATGAGAGAAAGAAAAAAAAGTGTGGAAATGTCTTTTTATTTCTTGTGTGGATAAGCTTAATATTTTTGAGTGCATCTTTTGGATAGATTTTAGATGTTTCTTATTGTTATTTTGGATTTCTGACCAGTTTGGTTAATATTTTTAAATTATGAATGTTACTTATTTTTTCTACATGTTCCATATACCGAATTTACACGAAGTTTGGTAAAATACATCGGTAACTAAATTGTTAATTAATATTTAATTAACTAATAACTAAGTAATGCTATGTTTTTGTGTTTTTATTTTAATTACTTATAAATAATGTTGTTAGTTTTATATTTTTTCTAATTTGGTTGTAAGTAAGTACCTACTTATATATTTAGTTTATTAGTTTAAGTTCTTAGCTGTCGCATTAGGGTAAACCCTGTAATAATAGTTTAAGTTGTTATAATTTTTTTTTTTTTTTTTTTTTTTTTTTTTTTTTTTTTTTTTTTTTTAGTTGTACTGTTAGTTGAACCATTTTAATTTGTGTGTTTTGTCCTGTGCGGGCTAATAAATGCTTTTTATTTCTTTCCTTCTTTATATTTAGTTAATTAAGGGTTACTTCCTACTAATATAATAAATGCGAACCACCAGTCCACCAGTCCTAAATACCAGAAAATGCCTGGTAAAACATGGTAGTAGTTTTAGATGGGGTACAATAAAGAAGTAACCAAGTTTATTAACCGTAGGTAGTACCTTTTGATCCATTAAAAACCACTGAATTACCATGGGCGGTTTCCCCATTGTCTTTAGAGCCTGAGAAAAAAGTTTCATCTCGATAAGCTTACCTAATCTCTTATAGGCGGAGTCACGGGCCAAAGGTATGCAAAATTATCTTTGTTTAGTTCATATAAAGAGGAAAGATTTGTATTTTTGTGTGTGTGTGTATTTGCAATGAATAAACTCAAAAACTACTGGACCGATTTCAAAAATTCTTTCAGCAATGGATAGCTACATTATCAGCGAGTAACATAGGCTATATTTTATCCCCGTAATCCCACGGGAACGGGAACTACGCGGTTGAAACCGCGTGACGTCCGCTAGTCTATTAATAAAACAGATGTCAGCATCCATTGAAGTTACAAACTTGAAAGTAAGATACGGCATGGATCTTTTGACCCATCGCACTCAAAATTGAAACTAATGCTGTCGTTTTGGTTTTTTCACAGATCTCAAAAATTCAGCGCTTTTCCAACACTATAATATCTCATAGCCTTGGACTTTAATACAAAAACGAGAAAAAAAGTAATTCAGTTCATTCATTCAATTCATCTATTAAGTCGGGCTTTTACTTCCTCTCTGGCTAATTTGACCACAATCATACCTATACGAGAGCAGAAAATACAAGTAAAAACATACAAAAACTGTGTTGTACTTCGTAGCACGACCATGAACTCATTCATTATATATAACTTTTGATGGTTATAAAATCCTTTTAATTTATACTATTTTATACCACTAATAATTTAAGACAATTTACCAGTGATGAAATAGGAGTAAATAATGAGTTATAAATTGGAGTAAAAAATTTTTAGGCATGCTCCCGTTTCATCAACTTTTATGCCAGCTGGAATTTCAGCGTGGGCGTGCTAGGAAGGAATCTTCACAGCACGACCTGTATATCTACGGTAGGTATAAGGTATAAAATTTCTGATTAGTGGTATAAAATAGTATAAATTAAAAGGATTTTATTACCATCAAAAGTTATAATGAACTAGCTGACCCACGCAACTTCGTCTGCGTCACATAAGAGAGAAAAAGCTAACAAAAGGAATACATTTTCCCCGTTTTTGCAACATCTTTCATTTATGCTCCGCTCTTTTTGGTCGTACCGTGATGTTATATAGCCTATAACCTTCCTCAATAAATGGGCTATCCAACACAAAAATAATTTTTCAATTCCAACCAGTAGTTCCTGAGATTAGCGAGTTCAAACAAACAAACAAACTCTTCAGCTTTATAATATTAGTATAGATGCGTTCATGGTCATGCTACGAAGTACAACACCAAAAACTGTTTATCTCAAAGCTCTCATACATAAAGGCGAGCTCTACTGTCATCATTCTCCTACCTTTATCACAATTCATTAGTGGTCGGCGCATCCTATCTTCTTCTCCCACACTTCACTATAACTCGTCATATCATCAGACACCTCCTTTCTACCCATATCATCCTTCACACAGTCCATCCATCGTTTCTTTGGTCTTCCTCTACTCTTATACCCATCTACATTCATACTCAGAACTTTCTTCTACTACTACTACAACAACCCATAACGTCCACTGCTGGACATAAGCCTCTCCCATGATGGGAGGAATTAGCCGTAATCTCCACGCTTGGCAGGCGGATTGGAGATCGCAGTGATGAAAGACTAACAGAAAACGCTGCTGCCCATTCTCTGGTCTACGGAGGCGCAAGGTGTTCTGCCTCAGACATTAGTCGCCTTATACGACACCCGTGAGTGTAATGGGTTGGTTCTATTCTACTCTGCCGGATACCACACGGCTAACAGCAGAATTTTCTTCAATCCTCCGCATCACATGGCTATAGGTACACATAACATGGCCGAAGACGAACACTACCTACCTACAACAACGTATAAGGGTGTGAACATAACCTCACTGCAGGGGTCATCGTTTTTTCGATACCCATTCAAATCAGTACCCCACTGCGAGGAGGTATCAACATACCGGTTGAGTTGTGTTCTTTTTTTAAGTAATGAGTATTAGTATCTAATGTATAAAATGGCTACATAATTTTGGTTTGGAAACAGAATAAAAATATTAAGGCACTTCTAACAGTAAAATTAGCAACTCTATTTGTGGTGGTTCAAACTTCGTTTGAAATAATGTTAGAATAAAGTTCTAATCAGCTTGCACTACAAAGCGGTTGTTTCGTCAGTCACTGCATGCTGAATAGTGCGAAATGAGTGGTTTTTTGAGATTTACAAAAAATCTATTGATTGGACTAAAAAAAATAAAACACATAAGACCTCCTTTATAGTTAGTTCAGTTAGTATGCAAAGTTTCATGATCTAATTTGAAATACTTTTTGAATACCAGCGGTTTATTGTTCGATTTGGAGGTAACTTTGTATTTTTTTTCTATCGAGAAAAGTTTATGGAATCGTGTGTTCGTCACACATAGGACTTAGTATTAATCCTCAACTTTACCATGTATTTATTTCAAAATTAATGCTGCAGTATTTTAGGCGTAACGGAGGATCATGCTAAGCCATTTGAGGGATCTAAAGCCCTTAAGTAGGACATGTTGTCCGCGGCTTCGCTAGCCTTCCGTATCCCAATTAATTTGTGGTCGGCGCATCCTATCTTCATCTCCCACACGTCTCTATAACTCGTCATCACATCAGACACCTCCTTGCTCACCATATCATCCTTCACATAGTCCCTCCATCGTTTCTTTGGTCTTCCTCTGCCTTATGGTCAGATATTAACCCACGGGAATATCGTTAATGTATCCTTTGACAGTCAGAGATAAGGTAGCTTCCAATTAATGAAATTATTTTCAGAATCAGATCAGTGGTTCCGAAGATCACCCCCTACTTTCATTCTTTAGTTCTTTTTCTTCTTGTTTCGTATCGATGAAACGACTCATTAAATTTATTGGCTCAGTAGGTACTCCTCTTTATAATATTAGTCTAGTATAGATAACTGACAGCCAATTACAAGTCTTTACTCAGAAAAACAGAATGGTTAAGAAATAATATACCTATCAACAGTGTGAGTACGCTATATCAAGTTAATGCCGAGTAAAACCATCTAAACCAGAACTTCTTTGTTAATACTTTACATCTTACATTACATACTTAACATCTTACTCTTCACTATTTTCGTATTCTTCCAAAAATATCTACCCCTCAAATAAGTCAAAACTGAACTCCGAAAGGACAGCCAAAAAGCGAACTCCAAAATAACAGACCACAATTCTTATTCGAAATACGAAACAAAAAAAAAAGAAACCATCGACACGACTTTTGAAATGAGAACATCACACACGCTCCGAAATTGAAAAGGTCCGAGGGACAGAGGTTTTAGAAAAAATAAAATTTAAAAAAACCGGTCGTATTGAAAATTGAGTGGAGGCGGCAACGGAGGGGAGTGAGTTTTTTGTACTTTTCCAAAGTTATAATTTTGTTGCATTTAAAGTCTGGATCTTAAGTGTGTTTGCTTTATTCTTTTGCCGGTTACCTTTTCGAGTTCTTAGTACTTAATTGCTTTTGAGTAGCTATAAGAGACTTTAAATGGTAATACACTAAATTATTCAGAACAACTCCCAAATTTTCCTGATTTGGAGAAATGGAAAGATTAATAATATGGAACTGATGAAAAAAAATCTGCCTAGCCTGTTCCCATGTTCGTGTCGGCTTCCAGTCTAACCGGATGCAGCTGAATACCAGTATTTTACATGGAGCGACTGCCTATCGGACCTCCACAATGAAAAAAGACAGATACATATCGAATTTACCATAATACTCCGAATACTCACTCCCACGAGACAAGATCGATTTCAAGAATCTTCCTTCAAAATTCCGCGTCTATAAAAATATTGTGACATCCAATATGTCTGGTTTGATGGATCGCGGCCATTGTAGTTCAGCTACTTGGTACAGATGGCACACAGATAATGATAAAATCCATAAACAAGAAGAAAAAATTACAATGCTCTGATAAGCGATAAAATTTGAACGATTTTAAGGATTTTTTCTGACGTTTTGGTAGGTTGGTAATCTCTTGGGATATTCAGCGTTTGTATTTTAAATCTTCTGTGAAATTAATTCATTCTAGTTGCCCACTCGCAAAGGTAGGTATATCAGTATGAGCAAGAAGTCGACTGGTTACTCTTTTCAAAGACTTTACAAATCATCATCTGCCTAGCCTTTTCCCAACTGTGTTGGGGTCGGCTTCCAGTTTTACCGGATGCAGCTGAATACCAGTATTTTACATGGAGCGACTGCCTATCTGACCTCCACAACCCAGTTAGTACCGGGTAATACGATATCCCTTGGTAAGACTGGTTGTCAGACTTTTCGGGCCTCTGACTACCTAACGACTGTCAAAGATCTACAAATGACAGCCGGGACCAACGGCTTAACGTGCTTTCCGAGGCACGGAGGAAACTCGGTATGTAATGGGCGGTCACCCATCCACAGACCAACCTAGGCAAGTACGGCTTAACCTAACGATCGACCCGAGCGGCTGTTATTATTTAACCACGAGCTCCTCAAAGACTTTACAAATGCCATCTATTATTATTACCTTTATGTTTTCGATTGCTTTGTAAATTTAGGCTATAGATAAAAATAGATTAGACCTAGTAGAGTTTTTATCACTAACAAAACCTAATACTGGATCGTGTTAAACTATAAACTTCAAATTGTATACCATAATAGTGGTTCCAATTTTTGTTCCCAGACGGAAGCTTTATTAGTTTCAGTACTAATTTAAGTTCACATAAACATGATCGGACTGATATTACAAAACGTACTAAGTCCTTAAATTTGTCTATCCCATTTTGAGAATAAAATCATCGTATAAAGAATCGTAAAACACGCTGGACGCGTTGAAGTCTTTTGTACTGCGCGCGAGCGTTTGCCGACGGAAAACCAAATTATTTATCAAGGTATTCAGTTTTTGACCGGACAACATTACTTGTTTAATTACTAAGTTAAAAAGAAAAGTTAAAGGTCACAGTGAATAACTTGGGAACGATGCGGCTGATGAGCTTGCCAGAAGAGGATCCAGCACAAAACCCTGCGGACCCGAGCCCATTGTGCCTATTCCCTTCAAGCAACTAAGAAGCTGGTTAAAGGAACACACTCGAATACAAGCGGAGAAATGGTGGACCTCGGCACCAGGGTGTAGGCAATCCAAGGAAGCCATGCCATCCCTTGACACAAAGCTGACCAGGCGCCTTCTGCGCCTGGACAGAGATAGCCTACGACTGGTGGCGGGGACCATCACTGGACACTGTTCACTAAATAAGCATTTCCACACCCTAGGAATCACTGACAGTCCCCTATGCAGAGCATGCATGGAGGCGGAGGAAACGGTGGCGCATGTGCTCCTTGAGTGCACTGGCGTTACCAAGATTCGCGAGGAGACCCTGGGAACACCAAGATCCCTTGCGGACGCCCTGAGAAGACCGGGAAGTTTGATCTGCTTCTGGAGGGAGGTGGGCTGGTTGGAGTAAACGGCCACCACGGCTCACGCACAATGGTCCACTTTAAGGACTAAGTGCGGAAACCAAAACCCCATGATAGATAGATAGATTACTAAGTTAAAATGCGTTTTGGGGTAGGTAAATAACTGAGTTGTAAATGTCATATGCCTATATAATAATGAAAAACGGAGCAGTCGTGTTCGTCTTTTGTAAGCGGCGATTTTTGGAGGCGAAACAGTTTTGGGAGATTTAAAATGTCTTCAAGGTAATATTTTAATTTCTTTTGTTTCAGAAGACAGAAGACAAAGGGAGGATATTATAATATGAGCTTGCAAACCCCTCATGTCATAAAAGAATGGACGAGCATTGATCGTTGGAGATTAAAGACCGTTATCCTGAAGTTTTCACAAAATTTTCGGGCAATCTTGGAGATCATCTGCCGAGCCACCTGAGAAAACTACAAGCATTGTCTTCAGAAAATATTTTCTAGATACATCGGTGAAATCTAGATTTTGCCTTGGGTGGGAATAAAATGCCGGCGTTACTTACTTATAGCACCAGCAAAACCATAGCCTTTTGGAGACCGAATAATTATCGCTCTGTATGCTGTTTATTATGTTTTAGGACGCTCTTCATACAGGAATTCATTACAAAAGACGATAAAAAATTAATATAGGCTTCAAGTGCAATATACCTGAAATTATCATCCAAGTTATAGCGAAGGAGCAAAACTTAAGCTCTTATCGGGCAGTTCTTTTAATCGCTTTACTGATGTTTTGTTTTCGCGTTTACATAATTGTATTTACAGTACCTTTACAGGGATAAATCCTTTAAAATAGGATCTCATTTCTTATTGAAAATTTAGTTATAAACCAGAATGCAACCATTGTAATAACAGCGGTTTAATATGTAAAACAGTGCCGCCATTTTGAATCAATCATGCTCGGGTATCAATTAATATAACAAACATTCTAATTAGCTATAAGGTAATAATTAAAAACACCTACATACCTCAATGAAAAACTAATCCTTTTTGCACACACAGTAAATGTCAAAAAATCCACAAAACACTAAAAAGTTTTCACTCGAATACCAAAGACAAATCACTGGATTAAAAAAAAATTGCAACCACCCATGACATAGCAATAAGCACTATGATTTTCACTTTTTAATCGCGCAAAGGATACCTCTCCTTGCAGCCGCAACGGAATAATGGGGCCGTATAACCTTTTTGTCCCTTGCTCGAACTAGCCAGTTTTTTTTTCACATTGTCTCGACCAACCAGCCTGCCTTTAAGGCCTGTAGGCGGAGCTTGAGATCGGCTGCGAGAAAATACACCTATCTCTTTTTAACGTATGTTAATGTGTTGTGTAAGACAGAGATGGGTATATGTTTGTTGTTGCTATTGTCAGCGTACTTTTTTCTGAGCCAGGATGTTGATTATACTGTATATGTTGGGGTACTTTAGGTATATTTTGTTGCAGTATATTTTAAATTGGAGTTCCTTGCTTGAGAGATTGAGTTTTAGTCAGATTGTTATCGGGAATTTATGGTTTGATCTTTGCGACTCTTTTCATTAGATTCACAAATTTAGATACCTACCGCTACCTAATTGACATTTACATTTGTTTTTTATGTATAAGAAAATCTAAGACACCACAAAGGTTCTTTCCTTCTCTGTATGAGTCGTTCCGTCTTTGTTACCGCTAATATAATGTCACTATATCAAGGGCCTCTGCTCAGCTCCTCTCGGGGAACAGTCGTAATGTCTCACACGTCTAAAAGCTTGACATTTTACATTAGGATTCCCTGAATAACACAAAGTAGGGGGAGAAGGAGGAATTTATATATCTTTATGTATCTCGTCAAGATGTAATTTTCAATTAGGGGATACAATTTTATATGGCTCTCTTGTTTATAAGTAAAAATTAGCACATCGCCCGTGACTTCGCCTGCAAAAATTGTGATATCTCGGCTAATTTGCATGATATAAATATAATTTATAGCCTATGTTACTTCCTGATAACTTAGCTTTCTATTGGTGAAAAAATGGTCAAAATCGGTCCAGTAGTTTCGAAGCAGTACAAACAAACAAAAAAATTTTTCTTCTTTATAATATTAGTACAGATTAGTTGTATCGTAGATTTTTTAAGCGTTTCCTAAGGTTCTTAAAATGTTACCGATGGGATATCCCATCTGGTTTAAGTCTTGTATTATACTAAAACACAAGAGTTCAATGCTCTAGTTACAATAGTTAATTTATTTTCAACGACTCGTATGAAGAAACTGAAACTAATCGTGAGGTAGAGCTTTTCTTGTTAAGGTCGTTGGATTAGATGCTTTGAAATAATTTCTTGAATGAAACTTCGACTCTACAACTTACAAAACCTAAGTTGTATTTTCTACTAGTGTCAATTATGCTTTACACCATCCAGAAAAAAAATGGAGATGTGAGGAGTTCGTGGCTAAATAATAACAGCCGCTCGGGTCGATCGTTAGGTTAAGCCGCGCTTGCCTAGGTTGGTCTGTGGATGGGTGACCGCCCATTACATACCGAGTTTCCTCCGTGCCTCGGAAAGCACGTTAAGCAGTTGGTCCCGGCTGTCGTTAGGTAGTCAGAGGCCCAAAAAGTCTGACAACCAGTCTTACCAAGGGGTATCGTATTACCCGGTACTAACTGGGTTGTGGAGGTCTGATAGGCAGTCGCTCCATGTAAAATACTGGTATTCAGCTGCATCCGGTAAAACTGAAAGCCGACCTTAATAAAGTTGGGAAAAGGCTAGGCAGATGATGACCATACAGAAAAAAAAATGGTCTGAATGGGAAGCTTATAGAGGGAAACAGATACGCAAATACTTACACTATGCTTAGAAAAAGGATCTTCGTTACCCACATCTATGCTTATTTATAAATCAGGCCTAGATAGGCCTTCGCCCAAATCAAATACGCACATGAAGACAGACGTCTTTACCTTATTAACATATAATAAATCACAGAATGGATTTGGGCGAAGTTTCGCACAGGGAGTGGTGTCGATTCTGTTGTGCACAAACTAAACTTAATTTAGGCTATTGCTATCTTTTACTAAAAAGCAGTGCAAGAAAAGGACGGCTATAGCTATGAACTAAGTTAGAGATGTCAAACTAGTTTATGCCTTGCGCTTCACCGTGTTTTTAGTTGACATGTTTTTACGTGCACCCTTTATTTGTATGGACATATTAGTTCCAACTAAATATGACAGCTCTAAATGACGTCCGTCTTTTTCTCGTTTTAATTAGAGAGAAAAACATAGCAATAGCCTAAATTAAGTTTAGTTTGTGCACAACAGAATCGACACCACTAAGTATCTCATCTACCAACTTCAATTCCACAAAAACTAAGTGAAACGGTATCGAATCACCTGTCCTTACCGTGCCTACCTTTACAACATACCCTGACAAAAAAAGTTAATTAAAATCGATCCACAGACAGATGTAGATTACCAATTTATTTTATATATACCTCTCTGTACCTATAACTATGTGTTTATGTTTGGTTTACATACACAATATACTATCAGGCCTTTATCCCAAGGCAGTAAACAGAGATTACCTACAGGACCGGTTTTCATGCGTGTTAAAATCCTAATTCGCTGGAGAATCCAAAACTTAAGGAAGATTAGGAATATACAGGGCGTAAAAGACCTCAGCACGAAGCCGTCAACCAAGCATTCTGTACATCAAACTAAATAAGTAACTCTAAGCAAAAATAATTGTTGGGCATGTTTTGTGGTAGAAGTCAATGTAACGCACTTAAAACATTGTGCTGATGGATAAATTGAATAGTACGGGGATCGTGGAGGTGTTTAAAGTAAACATCTTACATTAAAAACTTGTATTAAAAAAAAACTTGTCAAAAAGTTGTAACTTTGACCCCCAATATCTCCGTAACTAGAAGGTTCCCAGGTATGGTGTAGAACAATAAAATGATCGCAATGACGAGGAGAACAAGTGCCTTTCGGCTTCGTTAAGAGGTGTTATACACCCTTTATATGGCAAGACTTTGCCCAATGGTGGGACTGTGGGACAGAACAAACTTATAAAAAACCCTTTAAATAAATATCCTGTTCTTTCTGGATTTATTGAGATTTGTTTTATGACTGTCTCGAAGTGTAGTGGTCACACAAACGTTGGTGCGAAACATGAGGTTGTGCTGTGCCTGTGTTCAATTCTAAGGTCGGGCAATGTGTTGTTATTTGGTTATTCTTTCAGTAATTATTTTTCTTCTTAGCGTGTCGATGGCAGTTTATCTATACATCTACTACTACTACTACAACAGCCCATAACGTCCACTGCTGGACATAAGCCTCTCCCCTGAATGGGAGGAATTAGCCGTAATCTCCACGCTTGGCAGGCGGATTGGAGATCGCAGTGATGAAAGACTAACAGAAAACGCTGCTGCCCATTCTCCGGTCTACGGAGGCGCAAGGTGTTCTGCCTCAGACATTAGTCGCCTTATACGACACCCGTGAGTGTAATGGGTTGGTTCTATTCTGCTCTGCCGGATACCACACGGCTATGCGGCTATACTAATATTATAAAGAGGAAAGATTTGATTTTGTGTTTGTTATGATATAACTCTAAAACTACTCGACCGATTTTAATATTTCTTCTACCATTAGAAAGCTACGTCTTTACTGAGTAACAGAGGCTATAGTTTATCCCCGTACTCCCACGGGGACGGGAACTACGCGGGTGAAACCGCGAGACGTCCGCTAGTTAAGTAATTATATTTGGCAAAAAATTCAGCTATGCGAACTCCGCTCGCTGATGCAGTCATGAGGTGGTGCCAGGGCAAATATAAATTAAATTATTAATTAAATTAATTATTTTTTTAATTAAATTATTAATTTAATATGTAATAAAAAATTAAAAATATTTTATTTTTATTTTTTTTATAGTGTTTTGTATAGAAATATTTAAAAATGTTAAAAATATGTAATATAATGAATAAAGGAAATAGTAATAGTTTATTTTAAAAACTGGGATTATAAGTTTACAAATGTTAAATTTATAATTTTTTTAGGTTCAACTATATACAATAAAGACGGGTGCAGTACTGTTCTCCTAGATAGGCTAAAATTTAGCCTGTGTTAAGGAGACTCTAAGTAGAGAGAATATAAGTCATTATTTAGCAGCCTGGAGTATCGATTTGAGCTCGGTTGATGGCAATAGGCTCGACCTGTGTTAAATGGTATTCGAACATAATTAGCTAAATTTTCGAGTACTTTCGGGGAATATAGGCGTACGAAAGGATTTTTGAAAATTCATCCATTACCAGGACAAAAGGCAATGAGAGTTTATATGAAAGGTCTTCAATTTTTACAATGGCCAATCCCACTGGAACACGTCTTATAGTAAAACTACTCCTCAAAAACTGACCCAGCCACCAAGTTGAACCAAAATAAACACTTTAAAGCGAACAGTTACACAGAAACCGCTGATGGGCGATGACTGGCGGCCATGTTGTATCGGTGACGTCATCATGACTGGATCAAGTCTGACAGTGAAAGTGTTCGAGTTTAGTGTAGTTTGCGAGGATAGTGGAGTATGGAGTAACGAGGATGAGTTTATACTTCACGAACCTGTCAACCAAGCATTCTGTACATCAAACTAAGTAACTCTACGCAAAAACTATTGCTGGGAAACGACTTAATTTTTGGGGTAAAAAATCTCGTTTTATGGTAGAACTCAATGTAACGCACTCAAAACATTGTGCTGATGGATGGATTGAATACTACGGGGATCTTGGAGGTTGTTGTGAAAAAGTTGGAACTTTGACCACCAATATCTCCGTAACTAGAAGGTTCCCAGGTATGGTGTAGAACAAAAAAAATGATAGCAATGACGTGGAGAACAAGTGCCTTTCGGCTTCGTTAAGAGTACTGTTACACCCACTAGTCTCCGCAATTACAGACACAATAAAAATAACAATGCACCGTGCCCATTTGGGCACGGCTGGGACCCTAAAGGTTAAAGGACAGACATTTAGACAGGTTTACTTCCAGAAAAACACGAGCTTATTACAACGCAGCAAGGTTCATTCCGCGCTAGAATGTCATTAACAAGAAAATAAGTGGTAGTGGTGAAGAAAAACATCGTGAGGAAACCAGCATGCCTGAGAGATATTTCTCGACGCCATGTAAAGCCAAGTCCAGGGCAGCATATAAACTCTGACACCAAGTTAGGTACTAACTACTCGATAAAAAAGAATTGTGAAGTTGTATTGAAAACTAAGTGTATGTGTGGATGGGTATAAGAGTAGAGGAAGACTAAAGAAACGATGGATGGACTGTGTGAAGGATGATATGGGTAGAAAGGAGGTGTGTGATGAGTTGACGAGTAATAGTGAAGTGTGGATGGAAGAAGAACACTTGCGCTTTTTGAGGAAGATTCTATCAGGGGGCATTGCAACCCCGGGCCTCCACCGTAGGCGCGGGCCTGTGGACGGTGGGCTATGAGCTAGCTCGCCGTCCGTCCGTCTCATGACGACAGGCCGTGTCGACAAGCAGGAGTGTTCCACGCGCGCCTCAAAGAGAGTCAGCAATAGGAAGGGGTCCGCAAGGACTGATGCCTGCCGGGGTTGCGGGACTGTTCGAAAGAGATACCGTGGCCCCGGAACACAAAGGGCGATGAAGGAACATGGATGGGTTTTAGTCAGTAAAAGTCTGACACTCCCTCCTGCTCCGCCCAGAGCGGGAGAGTCATTTGATGATTTCCCATCCGGAAAAAAAGGGGGCATTGCCATCTCACAGCTGGAATGGGTCGCAAACCCATTCCAGCTGTGAGAGCAGCATTCAGGAGAGGGTGTTGATAATATAGGAACGCATGTGTGTTAATGCCTTATAGTTTTATAATACTACCTTTACAATGAGATCTTTGGTGTACCTTTGGTACGTTCTCTCTCACCGGCTCCGTGACGCGTGTCAATCTGTTATCTAGTATTAATATGTTTAAATATAATAAAAAATAGTTAATTATGTAATCAAGGTGCTTTATTTATACAACAGGAATAGTGGAATAACTCAAAATGAAAAGGGGACTTCTATATTATTTTTACTTTAGATCCAGTTGTTCTCTCTAAGGGGGATTCTCTTAGGGGGGAATAGTGGAATAAGCCAATTAAGGCTGATGCTCAACGGTAGCCCGCGAAATTCAAATTTTCTTACGTTTTTTGCAATATACAGGCCAGTGCTAGGTTGTATGTTGATTAAAATATTATTCGCGGTTGTAAGACGTATGTAGTTACAGATATATATTCATCAAAATCGTCAATACAACCTTCAATGTTCATAAAGGTGTAAAAATGACTTTATCAAGGTCAAAATCATTCCTGCACCTTTATGAACTTGGAGGTTGTACTGATGATTTTGATCATTATAATTCTGTAACTACATACGTCTTACAGCCGCGAATAATATTTGAATCAACATACAACCTAGCACTGGCCTGGAAATTGCAAAAAACGTAAGAAAATTTGAATTTCGCGGGCTACCCTGGAGCATTCACCTTAAGGATTGGAAAACGATGACGTACCTACCTACTTTGTCTGTCGAATGCATCGATTTCCATAAACAACATCTGCTATTACTGTTGCATTGTAGACAGCTAATGAGGTTCATCGAAAAACCCCAACATAAAGCAATTTTCCAATGAATATTCGAATATCCAAGCTCACACTTCACACCTCCTACTAACAAACTCATAGAAAGCTCAAAAAATTAAAAACCGTCCGACCGGAAGCTGTATTACGAGTCATGATGACGACATGTCCGCAGCGTCACTGCGTATCAGCAGCTTTGCAGATACAGTTTTCACAATTTTTTGTTTATTTATTTACTAGGAGGGAATGAAAGTTTTCGACAGTTGAATTGATTTTGGCGCGTTTAAAAGTAGTTGGATTTGTTGTATTAAAAGTAGCTTCAAGATCTGGAGAACACTCTGGGTTTAGGTACCCATCCAGTGCAGTTAGGCTCTCCAGCAGAACATGGTAACTGTCAAATGTTCCCAATCAACCTTATACCTAAATGCTTTAGCGATTATGTTGAAAATCTATTAAAGAAATTTCACTGTCTGTACTTTTAAGAAATTACATAGAATTAGAATTAGAATTTATTTGTTTGTAAAATACATAGGTAAAATATAATGGAATTACTTACATAAAATATATGATGAATTTTTAAAAATACTTGAATACTTACTCTACAAAATGTTATGCTTTTAGACTCTGGGCTTTGTGAATTAATTCAAGATTTGTATTAAGTAGATGTAATAGACCGTATTTTTGTAAATTGTCGTTACGAGGAGGCTTTTGGTCAATCAATCAAAATCAAAGCATTTATTTCAAGTAAGCCAGTTACAGGCACTTTTGAATTGTCGAAACAAAGATGAAAATTAAATGTAGCTACAGTCCCAGTCACAAGACATAAAAGTTAAGTCAATTATATGGAGAATCACAAGTAGGCAATACCATGGTTCTGAATCTGATACAATGCTCTATTTAGAGGTGAGGTGAATACCGCAAGGCCACATGCAACCAAAATTTTTGGTGTACTTACAAAAATAAAAGGTAGAGAGCTTTTTTACCCGACTACAGCGAAGCAAAAAAGAGGGTTATGACACAGTAATGTTATGATACAGTACTCCAACTTCATAGAAACGGACGAAACGCGAGCTATACCTACGCGCCTCGATCTTGGGGTGCGCTTGGGGCGCAGACAGTCACGGCTGTACCGCAGTGTCGAACGGACGGTGTGTTGTTTTTTTAACAATAACCGCGCGATTTTTTCTCTAAAAATCAGTTAATATGACGAGTAGGAAATATTGTGCTGTTTTTGGTTGTATGAATTCGTCAATAACGCATCCAGACATAAGTTTTTTTTTAAATTACCTGGAAACTCTGAAAGGTAAGACTATAAAATAATTTTACTTACTAGTAGGTAGGTACATAATGTGTGTCTTTTTAATGGATAAGTATTTCCTTTTATCTCACGAAAAAAAAGGTGTTTGGATTAATAAATAAAGCGAATAGAGTAACGGAAAGTTATTGAGACGAGTGAAATAGGTAGTTATATGCGGTTCTGAATGAATCATGATACGGTAGGTACCTACCTACTTACGCTTGTGTTAAAACTTCGGTGCCTATACTTTAAAATTTTACAATAAAGCATTTCGTACGACTCAGTCGAGGCGCAAATATTTTTCGGTCGCAAATTTATAAGCCCGATTTGTTTTTCAAACAAAAACATGATTTTTTAATTAAATCTACCAATCAAAAAACAACACGCATTTTTATTGAAAACTTCCTATTCAATATACAAAGTATTTCATTTATTTATATAAAAAGGATATTTACAATCACAAAACTAAATAGAAACAGAAAGTAGGCAAATGTAATTAAAATGCTGGAGACGGGCAGCCCTAACGCATGTTTACGTACCGCGCGGCTGTAGGCATTTATTTCTATCATGCGGCCGAGTTAAACTACTGTATCATAATATTACCGTGGTTATGATTTTCACTAGTCTCAGGTTGATAGCCATCCGGTCTAATTTAAACTACAAATAACAAGGCACTTAAATATCTTTTATCAAATCAAAATCTTAAACGACTTGACAACATCTCAAAACAGCCCTTTTATTCCCAAAAACAAAATCGGCCATTTCCTTCACCCACATATTGATATTTTTTTTGCCTAACCTCAAATTTTTGACAAATCTTGTTACGTCTATCTAATCTTAAAAGCTTTCGAAGACATGTTTTTTTTTGGCATGCTTCTGAAATTGTCGTAGACTATCACAAAAACTGTGGTTTTACCCTTTTTTCTAACTATTGTCTAGTTTAGAAGGTGTTAACAGTTTTTTTTTTGGTCAAAATTTAACTAAATGCGTTACAAGCCGTTGATTATGCATGGTTATGATTTCAAAAGGGTTTGCTAATATTTAAATTTATTGCTGCTTTCTTGAATTTGCGTCTTTTATATTTGAATTTAGCAATTTTGTTTGGCGTTAATAAAAGTATGGTGGTAATTTTTTTTTTTTGGACAATCCATTTGCTTTTTGTCTATTTTAGCATAAGCATAATCAGCCTATTAATGTTCCCACTGCTGGGACACAGGTTTCCTCTCTATGAGAGGGAATGGGCTATAGGTATAATCCACCACGCGGGCCCAGTGCGGTTTGGTAGATGTCACATGTCTTCGAATTTTTGGTTCTAGGACATACCGGTTTCCTCACGATGTTTTCAACAACGCTTTGATATCCTTCCCTACCTAAAACTGTATTTCTCTAAAAACCTCAAACAAAAAAATAAATTTATTATTTCTAAATCGAAATATCTCTACCTACCTACTCTTTTTACATCTATACGACATTAACAAAACCCCCATTGTTTCAAGAACACCTCGACACTGCAAAAATAACCCTAAACTTCTTACCGAAAGTCGAAAATGCAGTGTCTCTTCAGTGTGAGTCAAGCCCTTTTGGCGCGAAAGAAAAATTATTGATTAGTAACTGAACGGACCAATCAGGAACGAGTATAACACAAAATGGCCGAAGGGTAGGCTCCCTTTGCAGAATATTACACTACTAATTTATTACTCTTTGTTCGCTCGACATTAATCTTTTCTTGGTTATATTAATGGTTTCGATGTTTTTATTTTAATGAAAACGGTTTCCCGTGGTGGCCGCCATTTTGTTTTCGATTTAGTGTGTGTGTTGATTTTAGTCAGTTGTGGAATTTGAATGTATGGATACATGACAAATTTCAAAATACTGAAATTTAGAAGCATTTGTTTTGAATGCAGGCCATCACGTTTTTTTTTTTATGAAAATGAAATTAAAGTAATTTCACTTCGATCTACCACCATGTTTATATCGTGGCGATCATTTACCATTTTTCGTTACAGCAATCGAGTTTGATATTATATGAGTCACGAATAGGAAGATTTTGTTATTTCCAAGCTAATTTTGGTCCAAGCAAGGATACAAGTAATATTTAATTAGGACATAAGTCATAGCCAAGTGAAGTGATCGTCGAACTGTCAAGTCATAGGTCTCAAGTTCAAACCCAAGACCTCTGATTTTTCAGATTCATGTGCGTATTGTATAATTATCACTTGCTTCGGTGAAGGAAAACATCGTGAGGGAACCAGCATGCCTGAGAGATATGTCTCGACGGCATGTAAAGCTAAGTCAGAGGCCCATGGGCGACATAACAACTTTGACACCAGATTAGGGACTAACCACACGATAAAAAAGAAAGGAGTCATAACCTAGCAGCCTAGGGCGTACGCACGGGGTACTGTATTGTAAAACGGACTGATGGTGTCCGCACCTCCAAGTCCAATTCACGTTTTTGCGTACAGAACGCGCGGGGTATAGTTCGGTTCCAACTTAATGGCGGCTCGGAAGTTAGCTGCGAGTGACGGTCTGCGCAGGAATTACGCTTTAAACTTTATGGCGATTCGGAACATCTAATTTAAAGCTGCGCAGACAACAATTTTAGGTATCAACGGGGCGCAGATGGACGCATCGTTTTGTCTGTATAATGCACAGACCGTCACTTGTAGCTATCTTCCGAGCCGCCATTAAGTTTGAACTGAACTATAAACGTATTGTAAATGCAAATGATTTTAAAATGGACAAACGTCGTTTCTCTCTGTCATTTATTTAGTTTTAAGACTTTATTGATACGTCATCATCTGCCTAGCCTTTTCCTAACGATATTGGGGTCGGCTTCCAGTCTAACCGGATGCAGCTGAATACCAGCATTTTACATGGAGCGACTGCCTATTCTATCCTTAGCCGTGTGGTATCCGGCAGAGTAGAATAGAACCAACCCATTACACTCACGGGTGTCGTATAAGGCGACTAAAGTCTGAGGCAGAACACCTTGCGCCTCCGTAGACCAGAGAATGGGCAGCAGCGTTTTCTGTTAGTCTTTCATCACTGCGATCTCCAATCCGCCTGCCAAGCGTGGAGATTACGGCAAATTCCTCCCATCATGGGAGAGGCTTATGTCCAGCAGTGGACGTTATGGGCTGTTGTTGTTGTTGTTGTTGACTGCCTATCTGACCTCCACAACACGGTTCAGGTTGCACTTCGTTCTTCTATTACTAAATATAGTACAGGATGACATTCAACATAGAACAGCTCCGAAGTTCAATGGCCCACTTACTATTTAGATGACTTGACATAAAAAATAATAGTATAAGTACGTAGCTGCTCGCATTTTGTCCTATCACGATGTTTAAGCAAATTTACTGAAAACTAAGAAAAAAAGCTGGTGAAAATCGAAAGTGTTAATAATGCTTGCCAGTGAAAAGTATAAAACCTTCTTGGTGAACGCTGGTTGCGATGTCCTTCTAGGGCGTTTCCTCCTGGTGTTTCCACAAACATCATCATTTTATTGCCCTTATCCCAATAGGGAATATGCATGAAATACAAAACTCTTTTTATTTATTACTAGCGGACGTCCCGCGGTTTCACCCGCGTAGTTCCCGTTCCCGTGGGAGTATGGGGATAAAATATAGCCTATGTTACTCAGGGTGAATGTAGCTTTCTAATAGTGAAAGAATTTTTGAAATCGGTCAAATTTCGGTTTTAATTTCATTCTCACCCACATGCAAATGCCTTTCATTCATCCCTTTTGTGGCCCAACATTCTGATCCATAAAAGACAGCAGCTCAAACCATTTCCAGCGTTTCTACTAACATCTGCCTTGAAAACAAACTTTTTGATAATCTTGACATGGTTCTAACTTCTTACTAAATAGTGGGTGTAAGTATGTAGGTACAAATACTCTTAACGAAACTGAAAGGTACTTGTTTTCTCGGTCATTGCGATATTTTTTTCCTAGACCGTACCTGGGAACCTTATAGTTACGGAGATATTGGGGGTCAAAGTTTTAAATGTTACAACTTTAAATATATTTTAGCGTAAAGTTATTTAGTTTGATGTACAGAATGCTTGGTTGACGGGTTCGTGATGGATCCGTTTATACCTTGTTTACGAGTTTTACGTTTGGTGGAACACAAATTGGAGTCGGCTTCCAGTCAAACCGGATGCAGCTGAATACCAGTATTTTACATGGAGCTACTGCCTATCTGACCTCAACAACTCAGTTAGTACTGGGTAATACAATACCCCTTGGTAAGACTGGTTGTCAGACTTTCAGGCCACTGACATACCTGTAACAACTGTCAAACATAGCTACAAATGACAGCTGGGACCAACGATTTAACGTTAGTTGATTAAAGTTATATGCGCGGCGGATACTTCAGCCCGTTGCTACAATTTCTTTAGTCCAACATTGAATAAGTCATACAAACCCGAGCTAAGGGTAATGTATACAATAAGTACATAACAACTTCCCTTTTAAAAGTACATAATACTCACGCATGCGCACAGCTATTGTAGTGCTATGATTAATGTTAGGGGGTAAGCAGACGTCTCAATTCCCCTGTGTGGTGATCATTAATAATATTGTAGTGTTCAATTCATACAGGATTAGGAGCTAGGGATTGTCAAAGTGTATGCGTGGTTTAGAAGGGATGCGTGTCAAAGTTTTTGATAGTGAACTAGAATTTGTGTGGCATACTAAAACCAAAAAAGTTTTTTTTTTTAAATACAAGTTTTTAATGTTTTAATGTAAGATTTTTACTTTGAACACCTCCACGACCCCCGCACTATTCAATCCATCCATCAGCACAATGTTTTGATTGCGTTACATAGAGTTCTACCACAAAACATGATTTTTCACCCCAAAAAAAAGTCGTTTCCCAGCAATTATTTTTGAGTTAAGTTACTTAGTTTGATGTACAGAATGCTTGGTTGACGGCTTCGTGATGAGGTCTTTTACGGGGACTATATTTCTTGTCACCAAAATTTATATTTGTCATCAAGTTGTATCACCTAATAAATAGATCTATCGCCACGAAATATGTTCGTTCTCAGTTAAACGAGTGTTCCCAGGTTCCAATTATCAAATTAATGTTAATATATGTGTAAAATAGGAGATGGATTACCAATAACATTGTAGTGCATTACATGAATATAAACTTCGTTCTTATAATAATAGTTTTATTACTTAAATAATAGCTTTGTGCTCAGAATGGTAGATCTGTCACCAAATAAATCGATTATCGATCCCTGACTGCGACTCGTTTTATTTGTTATTTTGTCACTAATACAGTGACAAAACACATACATTACATACAGTACATTTTATTTTGTTCAGTTATTTAATTTAATACATAGTTAATTTAATACATAAATTTATAATTTTAATGAGGTGGTTGATGACAAACTAGTTTTGCCTAGGCCGACTTGGGGCACCCCGACACGGATAGATTAGGTTAGAAGGGTATGGCGGGGTCGAATGAGCGAGCGAAGCGAGCGAATAGACCCCGCCATACCCTTCGTGGTTATTTTTTTATAAACCATTCAGAAGTAGGTCCGTCGACCGGGTCTCCCTCGACTCGGATGCAAGAGCATTTTCTTGGTTACATAATAATTATGATTTATTGGTGATCTCTTTAAATTAGTTTGCTTAAATACTTATTAGGACAAACCTTTTATATTACATACAAAAACATTTATTTGGTACTAGACCCTATATCTTCATGATTTTAGGTGATTTATTGTGGAATTGATTTTATAATGTTTGGTGACTATATTTTGGTGACAAATCTACTATTTTGAGGGCAACCCCTATTATTTAAGGAACGCAAACCTAATTAAATTGGTGATGGCTTAAATGATACCCGTCTTTTACACCCTGTATAGTATAGAAATATAGCAATTCTACAATTCTAGCTCGTAATATTTGAATATCTTTGTACAATAATTGTACAAAGATATAATAATTCAAAACGTAAAATCCTTCACCAAGGTAACATCTGATTAAAACGTCTTGCCCCCACACAAAAGGCACACAAAGCAAGAATATTTGACTCTTACAGCATTAAAGAAAATATCCCAATAATACAACCAATCGTTGGAGAGAGAAAAAAAAAACAAAAGAAAGAGAAAAAAAGTACATTAATCAGAGAACACTGGCCGGGACGATGACTTGTGGAAAATGTGTAGTGGTGAGCGTGAGTGAATTGAAGTGGAGTTGGTTCTGCAGGTCACTTTCCTTGGTGGGATTTGAAATTAAGCCGTAGGTTCAACAGATTCCTTGTTTAAGTAGTTTAGAAACTGGGCAAATGAGTTGATTAAGGCGATTACAGGAGCTAAATTAGCAACTCTATTTGTGATGGTTCAAACTTCGTTTGAAATACTATTAGAATAAAGTTCTAATCAGCTTGCACTACAAAGTGATTGTTACGTCAGTCACTGCGGGCCGAATAGTGCGAAATGAGTGTTTTTTTGCGATTTACAAAAAATCTATTGATTGGACTAAAAAAGTAAAACACTATGATGCTAATATGTTGCTTTTGGAATTATTTGCCAAAAAATCAGAATGGTTGCATGTATTTTAGTATGGTTTTTACTCGTTATAAGAAATTTTTAGAGAAAAGTTCGTGATTTTTTTTTATCGAGTAAAATTTGTTGTATTATGTTTTCAAAACACTATCATACTAGCATATATCTTGAAGAATATCATATATTTTTCTGGTTTTGTTTATTGCAGTGAATCATGTGCTTCTTTCCATTTTAAAACTCGCGTTTAGCTCTTGTAGTCGCCTTAAATAAACTAATCACTATCACTACATATTACAAAACAAAGTCGCCCGCCGCGTCTGTCCCTATGTATGCTTAGATCTTTAAAACTACGCAACGGATTTTGATGCGGGTTTTTATAATAGATAGAGCGATTCAAGAGGAAGGTTTTAGTATATAATTTCAGGGCGGGCAAACCCGCGGGCATCAGCTAGTACTAATTAAATGTCAAACGAACACTACACTGCGCTCGAAAACACAGATTATAAAGGGTGTAAAACACCTCTTAACGAAGACGAAAGGCACTTGTTCTCCCCGTCATTGCGATCATTTTTAGGGTTTCGTACCCAAAGGGTAAAAACGGAACCCTATTACTAAGACTTCACTGTCTGTCCGTCTGTCCGTCTGTCTGTCACCAGGCTGAATCGCATGAACCGTGACAGCTAGACAGTTGAAATTTTCACAGATGATGTATTTCTGTTGCCGCTATAACAACAAATACTAAAAACAGAATAAAATTAATATTTAAGGGGAAATAATAAATTTTTGCCCTTTTTTTTATAATAATGGTACGGAACCCTTCGTGCGCGAGTCCGACTCGCACTTGGCCGGTTTTTTTTGTTCTACACTGTACAACCTTCTAGTTACGGAGATATTGGGGGTCAAAGTTCCAACTTTTTGACAATTTTTTTTTTAAATACAAGTTTTTAATGTAAGATTTTTACTTTAAACACCTCCACGACCCGCTGTTCAATCCACCCATCAGCACAATGTTTTGAGTGCGTTACGGACACCCCGGTCCCGGTCCCGCCGGTGCGGCCGGACGGATGGTGACCCTAACTCCACGGAACCCCAAGAACGGCCGATTCTTTGATATCCAAACTTAGGTCTGTCACTGGCCTCCACCAATTTATATAAACCTTCCTATATACTCAATATTGTTCCTATATACTCCTGATCTTGATGCAAGCAGGGAAGCAGGGAAGGTCTGGTTTAAGTGGTTGGGGTAGAACTCATTATATTGGGTTGTAGGGTTGTGTTTCGCGGCATATGCAAGCTTGGTATATTTTAGGGTGTGAGTAGGAATAGTAAAACGGTATCTTAAAGTTTGTAGTACCCGTTCTCTTGTATTGATACCTACATAGATGGAGTAGCCGTATGGTATCCGGCAGAGTAGAATAGAACCAACCCATTACACTCACGGGTGTCGTATAAGGCGACTAATGTCTGAGGCAGAACACCTTGCGCCTCCGTAGACCAGAGAATGGGCAGCAGCGTTTTCTGTTAGTCTTTCATCACTGCGATCTCCAATCCGCCTGCCAAGCGTGGAGATTACGGCTCCCATCATGGGAGAGGCTTATGTCCAGCAGTGGACGTTATGGGCTGTTGTAGTAATTTTTTTTTTATGGACATTTCACGAAGCCGTCAACCAATCATTCTGTACATCAAACTAAGTAACTTTACGCAATAAATTATTGCAGGTGAAGTCGCGGTAAACGAGTTAGTAAATATTTAAAATGTACCAATTTAAGGCCCTCTAATTATTCGGACAGCCCTACGAAAAACTTGAAAACATGTCCTTTTCAAAACCCCGAAGATAATCGACTTTTTTTTTAAAGTCAATTTATGTTCGAAAGTTTTTTGATCGCGACTTCAAAACTACGGATTTTCAATGAATATATTAATGAAAGTTTTATTGGATTTATTATAAGTCTATGATGATAATAATGACATTACGAAAAAGTTAGGATTTACTTGATATCGTTTGGAAATCAGAACAGGGCACTTTGCTCTCAGAACTTTGTTCTAGAGTTGCGACCGCGAACCGGAAGAGTGTGCGTCAGAATGGCTGGTTGTCTGTGGCGTTGGTCTATGAGAGTTGATTCGAAAATTGCTACATAATTGCTTATATTTGCTACATACAATAAATAATTGCTACATCTATACTAATATTATAAAGAGGTAACATTTGTTTGTAAGTTTGTATGTAGGGGGTAATCTCCGGAAGTAATGAACCAATTTTAAAAATAGTTTCACTGGTAGAAAGCTACATTATTCGTGAGTGCTATAGGCTATATTTTATTCCCGTACTCCCACGGGAACGGGAACTACGCGGGTGAAACCATGGGACGTCAGCTAGTAGGATATATATTTAGAAATAAAATATTTTTTTTGACCAGCAATCCTGACGTTTGGTTGGCTGGTCTCCTCCTAGTTTAAAGTCAAGCGTGCAGAGTTTCCCGAAATGTATTGCGTCAATAATTGCTACATATTTACTTCATTTATCTCATTTAGTTGTAACTTCAAACATATGTTAAATAAATTATATATAATTATATAAACAAATGTTGCGTTGGAAGACCTCCCACTAGGTGGACCGATGACCTGGTGAAGGTTGCGGGAATCCGCTGGACGCGAGTCGCACGGGACCGGTCAATGTGGCGACACTTGGGGGAGGCCTATGTCCAGCAGTGGACTTCTTTCGGCTGATATTATGATGATGATGATTTGGAAATCATAATAGACTGCCTACACTCTTCTGCGTTGTAGGTTTAATACCTAAAACATAGCTATCACCCCGCTTGTTTCCTCGCAGGACTAAGCAGTAGTGTAACTATACCTAATAGACCTAGAGTTCGCCGGTTTTGTTTAAGTTCCATGTAATAAATAGGGGGCGAACCTATTGCCATCAACCGGGCAAAGATACAGGCTCCGGTCTGCTACGAAGGAATTCCAAATGAAAAAACTCGGTAAAACTTCGCCCAATCTGGGAATCGAACCCTGAACCTTGACCATTAAGACCAACGAGGTAGTTACTATCTTAAGGGGCTGACAACACCTAATTTGTTGAAATTCATGTTATTTAAGCAGTTTTTTAAGAAAAACTATTTGTTCTAGCACGGCAAAAAAAAAATATGTTAATATTGATCATATTTTAAAGACCTTGGACGGACTCGATACATATTTCGACGAAATCGGCTCGATAGAAAATAATTGCAAAGATTGGTCTTAAAATCATCATTAACGGTCCTATGTCTTTATTTTTTTAACGTATGGGTCTGCAACCCGCTAACGAGTCATATTTCACAAATAATCCATACTTTTTTCTATATTAATATTTATTCATTATTTTTTTCTAAAACCTGGCCGCCCAGTAATAGTGACGTCTCGTTTTCTCCCATATAAATAGACAGTGTGCGAGATTTTGGTGTTAACAGCGCTTTAAATGGAGCGACTGCCTATCTGACCTCCACAACCCAGTTAGTAGTGGTAATACGATACCCCTTAGTAAGACTGGTTGTCAGACTTTCGTGCCACTGACTACCTGTAACGACTGTCAAAGATCTACAAATGACAGCCGGGACCAACGGCTTGCCGAGGCACGGAATTAAACAAATATATTTATAAAATTAGCCTTTATTGCTGTTTAAACCTACAAACATTAAATCTAACTAACCATATTATGTATATATTTTCTTACTTATATCTAATTTCGTGTATCGGCGTTCGGTTCACAAACAGCTTGTCTTTCGACATAGGCCTCCTCTAAACATTTCCATTTTTCCCTGTCTTTTGCCACTCGGATCCATTCTGGACCCGCCACTTTTTTGATATCATCCTCCCATCGTTTAATTTGTCGCCCTTTGTTTCTTTTACCATCTCTTGGGTACCACTCCGTTACAACTTTGGTCCATTTCTCTTGTTTTTCCCTTAACATGTGTCCTGTCCATCGCCATTTCTGTGTTCGATATAATAAATGTGCCTGTTTGAATTGTGTTTTGTTTTTTATTTCTGTTAGTCTGACTTTATCTTTTCTCTTGACTCCAATAACACTCCTCTCTATACTATTTTGACAGACGTTTATCTTATTTGCCAAGCTTTCTGTTAATGCCCAAGTTTGGCAGCCATAAGTTAGACAAGGCAGAATGCACATATCGTAGACTTTTCTTTTTGCTTTAATTGGCATGTCCCTATCCTTCATAACTTCACTTAGTGCCCAGTACCTTTTCCATGTATTGGCTATCCTCCTATCGATTTCTTTGTGCATGGTTTTAGTGGGTGATATTAACTGTCCTAAGTAGATATATTCATCTACGTATTCTATTTCATGCATGTTTACTGTGATCTTTTGTGCCTTTGAGGAATTAGTCATAATTTTTGTTTTGGTGAAATTCATTGTTAGCCCCGCTTCTGCACTCTGATCTGATAGCTGTTGCAGCATTTGTTGCAATTTTATAGGACATTCGGAGAACAGTATGAGATCGTCTGCAAAACGTAGATGGCTTAGGTTTTCGCCATTTATATTGAGCCCATGTTTGTTCCATTCTAGGTTCCTGATTATCATCTCTAGGACTGCCGAAAATAATTTAGGTGAGATAGGGTCGCCTTGACGAACGCCTCGCTCTATGGGGAATTCATCGCCTGATTTTTCCAATCTGACTTGTGCTGTGCTCCTGGAATATATATTCTTTAAGATTCTTATATATTTGTCCTGTATACCTTGACCTCGCAGAGCTTCCCAGATATACTCATGTTCTAGGGAGTCAAAAGCCTTATTAAAGTCTACGAATCCCAAGTAGTAAAATTTATTATACTCATTATATTTTTGTAGAATTTGTCGCAGAACATGCATGTGATCTATTGTTGAGAACTTACTTCGGAAACCTGCTTGTTCTTTTGGCTGATTTTCATCGAGTACTGTAGTAATTCTGGACAAAATAATTTTCGAGAAAACTTTATAAATATTAGACATTAAACTGATTGGGCGATAGTTTGCGATTTCTTCTTTATCTCCTTTCTTGTGTAACAGAATAATCGTTGATTTTGTTCAGTCTTGCGGAATAATTTCAGTTTCTATAATTTCATTAAATAAGTCTGTTAATATTGGAGCAATTATTGGTGTAGTAGATTTGAGCAGTTCGTTGGTTATTTGATCGGACCCAGGTGTTTTATCCATTTTTTGTGTATTAATTGCTTTAATAGTCTCTTCTTTTAATATTTTTGGTATAGGCTCAGAGTATACTGGATTGAGTTCCACTATAACTGTTCTTGGGTTCTTGCTTTGATATAATTCTCTATAATAGTCTGTAGCCACCTTAATTATCTCAGGTCTTTTCCTTGTATGGTTTTTATTCTTAGATTTTACTTTTAGCATCCATTCTTTTTTATCATTTAATTCTTTGACAGCCTTTTTGATTCCACCAGTTCTTTTTATGTGTTTTTCCAATGTTTGCTGTCTTTTGATTTTCCTATCTTTCCTTATGCTTTCGTTTATCTTCTTACTGACTTCTGTTATCTTTTTTCTCCTTTCTTGATTATTATTTATATTATTTTCTTTTGATTGTAACAGTTTTTTCCTTTCTTCAAGTAGCTGTTGAGTTTCTGTAGAGGTTACTGTTTTATTTACTTTCCTAGTTTCTGTTTTAAGTATGTTCAAAGTTTTTCCATATTTTTCTTCAATGGGTATGGTTTTATCTCCATACAATCCCACCAATACTGTTAGGTTAGTTATAAGCTTGTCGCTATTCCCAGTACACATCAGAGCTGAGCTATCATTTTGCCATCTTCTGTTCTTTTTTATAGGCTTGCCTGTTAATGTAGCACGAACCATTCTGTGATCTGAATTAAAATTTAGGTTCTGTATAATAGAGACATTTTTAAACGTTTTGATGTTATTGGACATGATAAAATCTATTTCGTTTTTATAGAGACCATTAGGAGAAATCCATGTCCATTTCTTTGTTTTCTTTTTCTTAAAGAAGCTATTGAGAATACTGAGTTTGTTTTGTAAAGCAAATGAAACTAACCTTGCACCATTTTTACTTCTTTTACCATGTCCATATTTGCCTATTGTGTATTCTTCTCCTCGGTTATCACACATTCCTATCTGACCATTAAAGTCTCCCATCAGTATAATCTGTTTGTGTGCATTTTGTATCGTTTCTTGCAAGTCGAAGTAGAACTTTTCTATGTTTGCTATAGCTTCTTTGTTACTTGATTCCGGTGGCGAATATGCTTGAATGATAGACCATTTTTCTTCTTTGTTGACAGGCAGTGTTATATTAAGGATAGCTATTCTTTCTGTGACTCCTTTAATTTCAATAATCCTATCAGTTAGTTCCTTTTTAATTAAGAAGCCCACTCCATATAGCCCTTGTGTCTCACCTATGTGGTGTAGAATGTAATTTCCATGGTCATGTATCGTTTCCCCATATCTTCTCATTTCACTTATTCCTATTACGTCCCATTTTAATTCTGATATGGCCATTTCAAGCTCTTGAAGTCTCTCCGGTGTCCTTAATGATCTTGTATTAAACGTGGCTATATGTATATCTGATGTTTTTGTTTTTCTGTTTTCCTTTAGAGGGTCTTGGTCATTTTCCCCCACGAGGACCAGTCGGCTTGGGGGAGGGTTTTTTGTTGCTGTTGTTGTAGAATTTAGTCCATTTTTTAGTTTGTGTTTCCGTACACCGATAGCTGATTGTTATTGTTCTTTTCCTGACGGTTGGATTGTAAGAGAATTAGACCGACCTCTCATCAAGTCAAATGCATTAGTTCTGTTGTTCTTTGACGAGGATGAAGTCGTCTGTTGTTTTTTCGGTTGAGGATTAGCGTCTGGGGAGGTCGATGGTTCCCTTTTTCTTTTATCATTAGCACTTGTGTTTTCCTTGACTATAATTTTGTCGTATTTTAAGTAGGCAATATTTCCTTTGTTTCGTTCTTCTTTTAATTGTGGTAGTAGTGCCTTCCTTTTCTCCAGAGTTTCTTTAGAGTAGTCTTCTGTGATAAATAATACCTTCGATTTTTTCATGTTTTTCAATATTTCACTCTTTTTCCATCCACTAATGAAAGATAAGAGCGTAGGCCTCGGTTTTTCTTTATTTATTGTTTTTCCAATGCGGTATATTTTGTTGATGTCATAATCTTCTAGAGTAATATCTAATTCTTCTTGAAATTTTAGCTTCGTATAATTAATCAGTTCTGTTGTTGATTTTTCACCCTCATTCAATCCATAAATTATTATGTTGTTGCTTTTCTTGTCTCTTTCTAAAAACTCTATCTTACTTTCCAATTTTTCCACCTGTATCTTTAAATTTCTATTTTCTTTTAGTATTGGTTTCAATTTTTCATCCATTCTTTCCATTATAGTGTTAGTTATAGACTCGGTTTGATTTTGCATTTCTATTTTCATTTTGTTGAAGAAAAGTTGAAATTGATCGTCCATATTTTACGTGTAACGAAACGTAATAGTAGAAATTTTAGTTATTTGTTGGCAACACTGGTGACTATGACGTTCGCCGATATTGACACTGACAGTGACAGTTAATGAGGTTTTCAGTTCGGTAATGCCAACCTAACTGTATAAATATTCGCTAATATGGCAGACTAACCTCCAAATTTCGTCGGATTTTCTCTTTCTATTATTGTCGGTGATAATAATTACACAACGACGATTACTTCAATCACTTTGTGACACCAAGTTAATCACTTAAAATGGATGTGCTTATTAAAACTTAGGTTGTAAGTATTTTATTTTGAGATTGTTTCGGAGCAACACTATAAAGTTGTTTATGTTACGAGTGCCGGAAACGGAAAAAGTAACAAATATATTTATTCATATCTAAATACCAGTTCCATTGCTAGTATCACGTTTCCAAAGGGCATCGCCCCCTAAGGGTAGTTATTTGGCCCCTTATGTAATGTAAGTACATAGGGGGTGAACGATATACTTAATTTCGGTAGGAAGGAGGGGTCGATGTGCGATCATGCGTTCTGTGGAGAAATGCTCGAGTTTTGATATTTTAGGAAAGTTTTTTTCGATCAACACGGAATGAGCTAAAGGTGAAAAAAAAATCTAGGAAATATGACGCTTCCTTTTATAACAAATATTTTCAGTGCAAGTAACGTATAAGGGTGTAAAAAAAACCTCTTAACGAAGCCGAAAGGCACTTGTTCTCCTCGTCATTGCGATCATTTTTTTGTTCTACACCATACCTGGGAACCTTCTAGTTACAGAGATAAGGGGCTCAAAGTTCCAACATTTTGACAAGTTTTTTGTTAAATACAAGTTTTTACTGGTTTTTTTAAACACCTCCACGACCCCCGTACTATTCAATCCAACCGTCAGCACAATGTTTTGAGTGCGTTACATTGAGTTCTACCACAAAAAAAGTCGTTTCCCAGCAATAATTTTAGCATAAAATTACTCAGTTTGATGTACAGAATGCTTGGTTGACGGCTTCGTGGTGAGGTTTTAAGAGCTTATACTACCTCAGATTAGCAACTCTATTTGTGGTGGTTCAAACTTCGTTTGTAATACTGTTAGAACAACGTTCTAATCAGCATGCACTACAAAGCGGTTGTTACGTCAGTCACTGCGGCCGAATACTGCGAAATGAGCGGTTTTTATTCTTTAAAAAATCAAATTATCGTCTTTTGGAAAAAATAAATAACATAAGCCCTGCTTTATAGTTAGTTCAGTTAGTATGCAAAGTTTCATGATCTAATTTGAAGTACTTTTTGAATACCAGCGGTTTATTGTTCGATTTGGAGGTAACTGTGATTTTTTCCTATCGAGAAAATTATATGGAATCGTGTTTTCGCCAAACATAAGACCTAACATTAATCCTCAACTTTACCATATATTTATTTCAAAATTGATGCTGCAGTATATTAGGCGTAACGGAGGATCATGCTAAGCCATTTGAGGTAGTATAGGCCCTTAAGTAAAGATCGGGAATAGTGTTATTGGGTTGTTCCTTCAAGAATTTCTCAGTAGCAGCCACGAAGTCTGAATATGTGCCCAGTTGATGAATATAGGCTAAGAATACCTATAGGCCCCAATTGCATGGAACTTAAACATTACTGTCGAAATGTACTAGTCTATTAGGTAAACCCCTGCCTAGCCCATCGGTGAGTACAGGCGTGATGTCATGCTAAGGCGGCTCCCCGAGCAAATGACCTTGAGCGAGCAGTTTTTCGGAGCCTACTCCTCTTTACCCAAAAGAAATACCAACTAATAAAAAATACATTAAATTACTACATATCCTTGACTCCAAAATTGTCGTTTCATATTTTTTTTAAGTTGCTTAATGTTTAATAAATCCCCTCACAACGAAACCATAGAAATGAGAAATAATTATTTATAAAATGCTACTCCTCGTAAAGTAACCATTATTTTGATTTGCTACTTATACTAATGGATAGGCAATTTAATAATGAACATAATTGTCGTTTTATTTTTTCTAAAAGACGTAAGTTTGATTTTATAAAGAATAAAAACCACTAATTTCGCACAATTCGGCCTGCAGTGACTGACGTAACGACCAATTCGTAGTGCAAGCTGATTCGAACTTTATTCTAACAGTATTTCAAGCGAAGTTTGAACCACCACAAATAGAGTTGCTAATTTTGCTCGGGGTACCGCCTTAATAATAATAATAACAATTTTGAATACATCTTTAAAATATAAAAATCTACATCAAATTCAAACTAAAATACAATTTCGTTTTCAAATCAAAAAACCTAAACACATTTCGGTGCGACAAACGCAACAAAATAGCAAAGTCACATGAGTAATGATCCAACGCGATATGCCGCAGGGTGGCAACACTGGCTACGTTCGCAACTGGCAACCCTAGGGGATAGAAACAAAGACGAATAAATAGGGTTCGTAACAAAAAAGAAACAATTTTTGAAAAAAAGAATTAAGTAACGAAATATTTTTTGGATCAAGTTTTGGGGATTTATTGTAACAGCTGCTTTGGTTTTAATCAAAGACATTCAATTATTTGTCTTTTCAGTGTCTTTAGTTTTTAATGAAAGTTATTCTAGTATAGATTCCGAAAGCCCAATCATACACACATCAAAAAAAGTTTGTAATCACTAGCATAAGCTGATATAATTATTTAAATTGAACTTTATCAAGAAAAAAACTTTGTTCTGTGTTTTCTTTAAATAGAAATACCCTGTTTGAAATTAAAAAAATAAAACTATTTTTTATCTACACTTCTACACTAATATTATAAAGAGGAAAGATTTGTATTTTTGTGTGTATGTTTGTAATGAATAAACTCAAAAACTACTGCGCCGATTTAAAAAATTCTTTCACCATTAGAAAGCTACATTCACTCTGAGTAACATAGGCTATATTTTATCCCCGTACTACCACGGAAACGGGAATTACGCGCGTGAAACCGCGTGACGTCCGCTAGTTTTTTTTATAGAAACGTAACAAAAAGATTTCGAATTTTCAAAGTGATCACAAACTTTTTTTGATGTGTGTACTTCTTGCTGATTTTAAGGAAGGTTAAATTTTAATTTCTTGATAATTTTTTGAGGACGGATGTGTTAACTTTACAGCGATGTAACCTAAATTAAAATAGCACATAGGTTTATTTATAATGATAGGTACTCAGATGTGTTTTATTTGTAAACGTATTACTGTGGTTTGATAACACTTCTACACTAATATTATAAAGAGAAAAGATTTGTGCTTTTGGGTGTGTTTTAATGTTTGTAATGAATAAACTCAAAAACTACTGCGCCGATTTCAAAAATTCTTTCACCATTAGAAAGCTACATTCACCCTGAGTAACATAGGCTATATTTTATCCCCGTACTCCCACGGGAACGGGAACTACGCGGGTGAAACCGCGTGACGTCCGCTAGTTAATAATAATAAATTCACTTACCTTATACCTCCTGACCGCCATAATAGAATCCAGTTTTCAGTCAAAATATTTTATCCATACCATTAATAATAATATAAGGCACACAATTAACGAACCACCAGATTTAGCAAAATGTAACAGCAAAAAAATCACTTTTGGTTGTCAAAATTAGTAAATGATCATTAAAATTAATCCCTATTTTATCGTGAAATTAGAACCAAAAATTTATTTTTTTTAGTCAATGGCCACCAAAAATGTAACTGTTATGCTCTTGCATCCGAGTCGAAAAAAACCCGGTTGCGGGGCTCCTACTTCTAAATGGTTTTAAAAAAATCCCAAGTCAGCCTATGCAAAACTAGTTTGTCATCAACCACCTCATTAAAATTTGGTGCTCAATTGATGTTTTAGGTGATAGATGTTAGTGGTCACAAAGTTATTTTTGGTGGTCATTATATTTTCCCCATAATATAAATGCGAAAGTAACTCTGTTTGATTATTACCTTTTCACAACTAAACGGTTGATCGTAATCAAATTTGGGAAGGAGATAGATTACCTATATCCTGGGGAAGTACAAAGGCTATCTTTTTTTTTTCACACATGCAGCACCTAGTTTTACATAAGCCGGCAAGTGCACGGTTCGGATTCGTCGTTTCCTCGTCGCCCAAAAGTTACCAGATGCAAATTCCATAAGACCATAAATATCAAAGTTTGTATTCCAAAGTTTACAGGTCGCGGCACGTAACTCTAGCGCTGAACGAAACGTGGAGGGGATAGCTGCGTAGTACGACTGGAGAGCCAATCGGCGCAACGCACACCTCAAGACATTCTTATTTTTTACTTCTGCGCAATAACGGTCAGCGCTAGAGTTTCGTGCCGCGACCTGTAATAGTTCCGACGCCGACGTATAGTTTCTGAAGGAAACTCTGTTCTTCAGTCTTTTCCTACTTCAGATCCATAAATATTGATCTTTCTAATGTATCTATTAAACCTAAAGTATATAAAGTGTCTTACCTGTCTCAGTATCTACGGTGTAGGAGAGTCCAGCCCACGGGTCGTCCTGACAACAAACATATTACATTTAAATTAACGTTTTCACTAAATCTATGCAAATAAACAAAATTGAAGTGTTTGCATTTAATTTCTAAATAAAAGCTTTATACTGAAAACATACCTATAAAAGTATATACGGTACTTATAACGAAATAGAACATTTTGATGGTTTTGTGGGGAAACTCAAAAAAAAACTCAAAGTTCTCGGCTCCATAACACCCTCGCTTACGGCTCGGTTGTAAATTCCGCCTCGAATGCAATGACAAATGGCCACGTACTTATATCAAACGACGTTTTACAATACACTTTCGAAGAAATAAAATAATAGAACGAAAAGTATTTTTAAAAAGAATTAGAGATTCGAGCAAAAAAAAAATGAAAACCTTTGAAAACGTTAACAAAATACAATTCATTAAGAAAGTAAGTACAATTTTCATAATAATTTCAGTCGGACGAAGGTCACGGGCAACAGCTACTTTGAAATAACTGGTTTGAGATTGGAAAAGTTAGTTCATCATCATCATCATTTCAGCCGAAAGACGTCCACTGCTGGACATAGGCCTCCCCTATGTGTCGCTACATGTCCCAGTCCCGTGCGACTCGCATCCAGCGGATCAGACGTCCACAGCTGGACATAGGCCTCCCCTACGTGTGGCCACATGTCCCGGTCCCGTGCGACTCGCATCCAACGGATCAGACGTCCACTGCTAGACATAGGCCTCCCCCAAGTGTCGCCACATTGACGGGTCCCGTGCGACTCGCATCCAGCGGATTCCCGCAACCTTCACCAAGTTATCGGTCCACCAAGTAGGAATCCTTCCAACGCAACGTCTTCCGGCCCCATCGGCCATCCGTTCGAAAAGCTAGTGAATTGAGACTCTTACCTCCTTGATATCGGAATCCAGCAGTTTAGCCTTCACCTTCTCAATCTCCGCCTTTTCCTCGTTGTTCTTCACAATCTTCTCTTCAGCTAGCTTCAACTCCTTTTCGATCTCATCTCCCAACACCTTGGTAGCCGTTGGACCCTCCTGTTGGAGGAAGAATTAGTTTAAACATAGATCTTTCATGTGAAAACTAGCAACCCACCGCGGATTCGCACGGGTGCAAACCTTCATCTTAAATCACTCTATTTATTGCTGAAAACTGCATAAAAATCTGTTGCGTAGTTTAAAAGATCTAAGCGTACAGACAGCGAGAGTGACTTTGTTTTATACCATGTAAAGTTGGAGTACCTAAGTATCTATATTTACAAAACAAATTTTTAACACCTACGTTTGACAATTAAAAAAGTGAATGTTTTTTTTAAGAAAAGTGAAGACTTTGCGGTGCAATCTGCAGCATATAAAGTTTCCACCGCTGGGATAAAGGTCTCTCTCTTTTCTATGCGAAGGAATGGGCAGTAACCCACACTGACCATACATAAATGCCACATGTCTTGATTTTTTTTTGTTTTAGGACATGCTGGTTTCCTCACGAATGTTTGCCCTCACCATTTTGAATGCAGTGCTAATGAAATAAAGAACACGAAGTTACACGTCACCTGGTTTTGATACCAGCCTGCCGTTTTTTTCCTATAAGCCTGAACTGTCACACTCTTGGAAAAATGCCACCCATCCTTTCACTTCTCTCTATGTTGAGACACTCCTCGCCAATTCACGAGGAAGCCATCCAAGGCGTGCAGAAAATATTGAGACAAGACTTTTGTAGGATCAGCTAGTAATTCTACTAATATTATAAAATACTAGCGGACATCACGCGGTTTCATCCGCGTAGTTCCCGTTCCCGTGGGAGTACGGGGATAAAATATAGCCTATGTTACTCAGGGTGAATGTAGCTTTCTAATGGTGGAAGAATTTATGAAATAGGCGCAGTAGTTTTTGAGTTTATTCATTACAAACGTACACACATAAATACAAATCTTTCCTCTTTATAATATTAGTGTAGATGTGCACGTTTGTGAGGATGGATGGATGTTTCTTCCTCTTTCACGCAAAAACGACTGAACGGATTTTGATGAAATTTAGCACACCGATAGTTTATAACCTGGATTAACACATAGGATACTTTTTATCTCAGTAATATGATCCCGTGGGACAATTATCGAACTCCACGCGGGCATAAGCTAGTTTAAAATATTCTTACCGGTTGCATCGGATCTTCCAACGAGAAACCCATGTCTACATCTTGCTTCCATAACACCTCGATCAGGTCCATATCCTGGAGACAAAAGAAAAATAACATATTAGTTTAAATATAACAGCCAGGAAGTAGTTATGGAGATATTGGGGGTTAAAGTTTCAACTTCGTCGCCACGGTTGATTCTGGCTTTCAGGAGTTGCAGTGGGCAGGGAATAGTGTGGCGGGCTAGTCCCAATTCGTAATAACATTTTTGTTTGTTAAGCCAAGCAACCGGGTTATGGGGGTAATATAAGCAGTCGCTCCATGTAAAGTACTGGTATCCAGCTGCATCCGGTTAGACTGGAAGCCTACTCTAACATAGTTGGGTAAAGGCTAGGCAGGTGGTGATTAGGCAAAACAATAACATTCTTCTGTCTGCTAATTTGGGCCGATTAATGTGGCAAAAAGGTGTACCGGTTAGACATATTACCTACCCATATTATTTTTGATGAACCATTTTACGGGTTACCCTTAAAATATCCTGAAACAACATCCTGAAAGCATTATTTATTTATTTATTTTATTCATTAACACATACATTTTGTTCTAACAGGTAAAACCCAAGCTAACAAAAAAGTAGTCATAAGTTGCTAATTATTCAGTCTCAAGTAACAGGTCTGGGTACACAAATTACACAGTGGACAACAAACTAAGTGTCACCCTCTGGAATATATGGGTTACCCATTTAAATATTCCTGATTTTTTGATTAACCAGAATGAGAGACAAAGCACCGACCGTGGGCTAACTCCGTCACTTTCTTGAATATTTTCTACGTGAACTCTGTGCGTGAACTGGTTATTATAGGGTGATTAACTCTAATACGGGTTACCCTTTACTCTGAGACTTTTTAACCCAACCCTAAAAAATAACCCCTATAAGGGTAACCCTTTCGGTTATTGCTAATATTGATAGTGCCATGATTCTTATGCGCGTAGGGCGCTGTTGGAAAACATAATTTATTGTGAAAATTTTACTGAAAAACAAGATGGCTACGTTAGTTCTGATTGAGGCCACGCGCCAAAACATCATTCTACAGCTTTATTCGATGTTTAAAAGTTAAAACCATAGATTGAATCGATAAAATAGTTATTACAAAGCGGCGCCATCTTTGGCAAAGATGACAAGGCATAGATAAAAAGGACACCCTTTTTTTGTTCGACATTTAAAGAATTTTGAATTTCTTGGAATCCTTTTGCGGTGTACCGCTATTAGACATTATTTTAGTAATTGTTTTGAAGATCGAGACTATTGTTGATTTGTTGAATATTATGTCGACGATATTTCATGTTTTGATGGAGAAGTGATTTTTTTATTCTTTATTTACTTTATTAAAATAATATAACATAATGCCTGTTCTATTTGACGGGTTAGGAAGGTGTACCCAAATTTCACTAGTTAAGTTTCATGCAATAGGAGCCCTACTGCCAAGAACTGGGCACAAATCTACCAGTCTGCTATTGAAAAATTCCTGTTGGAAAAACCCAATAACACTGCCCGAACTGGAAGTCAAACCAGAATCAACGTCGATTTGACTCCGCCATCTTTAATTGGTTTACATACTAAATTAATAACCACCCGCTATCAGGAACCGGTCTAACAGAAAGAAAGTGAAAACTTACAAACAAAACTAAACTTTAATCTTATAACATAAGAATTGGAATCTATTGATGATGCAAATGAGTTATGTCTGTTTTCTTTCTTAAGAATTCAAATATTGAACTGATATTCGAAATAGTTTTAAAACACCACATGTCCAGATTACCTATAAAGAAAATTTAACTCTGTTCCACATGCATAAGGTTAAAATTCGTCAGTTTCACCGCCTAATCAAAAATGTCGGTAGGGGTCGCTCACACAGCGGGATAAAATTGATCAAAGCATAGTGCATCGGATTTTTAATTATGTTTTTTTTTACTCATGTATGCAGTCGGTTTACATAGAGAAGTTTATATATAACAGGTTTTATTTTGATGAAATTTCGTCTGGAAAATTATGTGGCGGGCAGTTTGAGTAACGTACTCATAAATACGAAGGTATAGATACAAACTTGTAACATTAATGAGTATCTGTTATCTGTGAATCATATAAAATTATAAAGATATTGATCACAATTTTATTCTCAATCATAATAAAGTCTATACAACTCAAACCAAGAAGCGGATTGATAACAATATCACTTTAATTTATTTATATTACGAACTTACAAACTAGGCGACATCTATGATGGTACCCTTAGTACTGTTATTCTAGGAACAGCGCCCTCTATTAGATATTTAAAAAATATTAAACTGCAGTCAACGCTATCTATTCGCTTCATGGAACTGTCGATACTAGCGACATCTATTCTTTAGTGGTTACACTATTGATAGCGCCATCTGTTGACATGGCGTTGAACTTTTATGGTTAGCGCCATCTGTTGGCACTTCTAGGTAACCTGAAAACTTATGCTACTCGACGACAGATGGAGATAGGCGTACATGTTCCAGAGAATTGAACTGAAGTTTGATGCATTTCAGATCACGAAAAATGTGAAAGTTCGTGTAGTCAGAATTAAAATAAAATGCGAGAGTAAGATAAATAACAACTAAAAAATTTCGCAAAGCAAAACATAAAAGGTGCAAACTGGAAGTAGAATTTTATACCTATGCAGACAATCAATAACAAAACTAAAACAATATTACTGAAGTATTGTTTTATTTTCTTGCAGTTTCATTAGAAAAAATAGAGCCACATGAAGAAATGTTATTACAGGTCGAATCATAGTTATGTATATTTTATTATTCAAATATTTCTTGCTACACTATCCCACATCAAAAACTTTTTCGATAGAAAATCCCTCAAAAATACTTTTTTTTACATTTAACAGATGGCGCTGTAATGAATTACCAAAAATAACTTCTAGCACATCTGATTTGGAATAGAAAAACTCGTAATTTAGCCGTAACAAGGTTACCGGCGGTCAAGGTAAGACAAGGTCACGATGTTTGCCGAAATAGACCGATCCCCGCACTACGTGTGTACAGAGATGTGTTCCAGATGGATAGATGTCAGACTTGCGAACTCGCGCGTAGAAAAAAGTTAGAGAAAACTTTGTTCGGTGTACTTTTTTTTTAGGTTTGGCCTCTCGCAGATCAACTGGATAAGTTTGCAATACTGTTCAACCGGACTATGATCACAGTAGTATTATGATACAGTATTCCGACTTCATAGAAACGGACGAAACGCGAGCTATACCTACGCGCCTCGATCTAAGGGTGCACTTGGGGCGCAAACAGTCACGGCTGTACCGCAGTGTCGAACGGACGGTGTGTTGTTTTTTTAACAATAACCGCGCGATTTTTTCTCTAAAATCAGTTAATATGACGAGTATAAATATTTCCTAATATTGTGCTGTTTTTGGTTGTATGAATTCGTCAATAACGCATCCAGACATAAGTTTTTTTAAATTACCTGGAAACTCTGAAAGGTAAGACTATAAAATAATTTTACTTACTAGTAGGTAGGTACATAATGTGTGTCTTTTTAATGGATAAGTAAGTATTTCCTTTTATCTCACGAAAAAAAAGGTGTTTGGATTAATAAATAAAGCGAATAGAGTAACGGAAAGTTATTGAGACGAGTGAAATAGGTAGTTATATGCGGTTCTGAATGAATCATGATACGGTAGGTACCTACCTACTTACGCTTGTGTTAAAACTTCGGTGCCTATACTTTAAAATTTAACAATAAAGCATTTCGTACGACTCAGTCGAGGCGCAAATATTTTTCGGTCGCAAATTTATAAGCCCGATTTGTTTTTCGAACAAAAACATGTTTTTTTAATTAAATCTACCAATAAAAAAACAACACGCATTTTTATTGAACACTTCCTATTCAATATACAAAGTATTTAATTTATTTATATAAAAAGGATATTTACAATCACAAAACTAAATAGAAACAGAAAGTAGGCAAATGTAATTAAAATGCTGGAGACGGGCAGCCCTAACGCATGTTTACGTACCGCGCGGCTGTAGGCATTTATTTCTATCATGCGGCCGAGTTACACTACTGTATCATAATATTACCGTGATATGATGTTCGGTGTACCGTTTTCGATGATTTTATTTTCCCCAAATAAATTGGGATAGGGGCAAAGATATTCTAGGATAATGGCAGAGTGAAGATTTCACTAATGATTTAAGAAGTTTTTGAAAAACAGAAATGTATCCAAAATGGATTGGGAGGCCTTTGGCCAGCAGAGAGACAGTACAGGATATTTTACTTATGGGGCTTTAAAAAATCCCTATTGCTTTTTCCACGGCTTGGCGCGCCCTATGGTCGTAAAAGCCTATGACACTCGACAATAATTTAGCAGCCCATTAGTGAAAGAAATTTCGGAATCGGATTAGTAGTTCCACAGAATAATAACTAGTAACTAGCGTTACAGAAGCGTTACTTCGCAATGGTTTTCAAAGAAATATGTAGGTACTCAATCTGATAAACAATATGATTTAATTTAGCTCGCGTTCCAGTCGAGCACGTGTTCATTTAAATACCTACCAATTTTTTTTTAGGGAATATGGGCCTTAATTCACTGGACTACGGTTCATAATAAGTTATACGTGGTTATACGTATTGAAAGAGCCGCGGACTAGGGTTGCTTACTTCGAGAAACTACTTACGCCATCTAGCTATTAGGGTATTGGAATAGTACCTACTTTGTTCAACAAGGGGAGAAAGGGTTTGTAGTTTGAATTCATTTCATTTCAAATAGGAACATGGTGCCGATTCCCTTGTTCACAAACTAAACTAAATTTAAGTTGAATGCATCGTTTTCTTTCTATTTCATTACGAAAAGGACAGAAGATAAATATTAGTTTAATCCTGTCAAATTAGTCAGCGCCTGACGTAATTTGATGTAGGTAATTTTATTAGTCAACTTTTTAATCGGGTCTAAAACTTGTATGGCGCTGATTAATTTGACAGAACATAACTAAAATTATCTTCTATCCTTTTCTTAATGAAATAGAAAGAAAAAAATGCACTGAACTTAAATTTGGTTTAGTTTGTAAACAAGGGAATCGGCACCAATGTAATCCAATCAAAGTAGATTTTACCTGTCAGCGTCTTTAGGCAACGATAAAAAAGTTAAATTTAGATCACGATTCGTATTTAAACAATTAAATACTGCACAGTATTTTTTTGTTTTTTTTTCGTTTTGTGTCCATCTTGCAATTATCGAGAAAGTTGAACGTGGTCGAACAAATAGCGCGCGCGCGTGTCTTCTTTCGATAGCGGCAGCCTACTAGATTAGCCCCTCCGCAGGGGCCGCCGCCTGTAGGTATGTTTTTAATACCTACACGCGGAGTGACACAGGCCTGGTAGTTCTGAAGATTACCCCCCCTCCCTCCCCCCTACCTACATACAAACTTTACCTCTTTAAAATATTAGTATAGAATTTAAGATTATGGCAAGACCGTTTGCATGTTTTCGGAAACAGTAATTGCCTTGATAATAATTCTGTAGCAGTTTTTGACACAAAGCACATTCATAACCGTTAATTTCCACATAAAGAACTCATTTATCATTTAAATGAATATAAATAAGACATGTATATGATAATTTACTTATACAAAAAGCATAAAATACGAATTTAATGATAAATGAATGTAAATAAATAAAAAATATGCAAATTAATATATTATTGTGTCGGTTTCTTTTATGTCATGTGATATAAATATTGAATTATTCTAAGATTCTTGCATTCAGTAGTTAAATTAAAACTGATCAAAGTGATTAATTTAAACGTGTCCCACAAAACATGTGCCAAAAAAACGTAAAAGTGAAACATCACTTTGTCTATGACAGGGCTTGTCAACGTGACATTTAATTAATTTTCAGACGCGGTCTATTTTGGCGGGTATTTTAAAAAAAGTTTACTGAAATATTCAATCTGTTCTAAACAGAATAGGAATGACATTGCTGAGAAAATTATTAAATGTTGAAATTATCATTGTAAGCAATGATATTATAAGTAAAAAGGTGTAGATGCGTTATAAGCGCTCAGCAAGCGGTACGTTAAAATGTGGCTAATTGGCAAACCTTGACCTCAGTGTGACGTTGCCGGCGTCGACAGACGCACTTCACGTAACCACAGTGCATTAAAAGTGAAAGTGACCCAAAACTACCGAAAATGCCGTCGTGTGTCATGAGATATTGTACAAATTATACTAGCAAAACTTCTAAAAGTCAAGGAATCACATATCATTCGTAAGTATACTATTTATCTTAATATTTTCACAAAACAAACATTACGTTTTTAAAATAATGGCGTCCGAAAAGAAAGAGTGCAACAACAATTTCTCTATCAACAAGTGCGATAGAGATAGACGTCATTACCGATCATAGAGTAAAATTATATGTACGAAACAGACAAGTCAGTTGACTTTCAATGCATTTTTATTACATTACTTTTACTACATGAACTCTTGAGTGAATCGCATTTTTAGGCATAAATCACGGTGTAAGGTAATGTCATATCTGATTTATTAATTCTACATCGTTTCTAGTACACTTGACGACGCACTGTCGCGAATTATATTTGTCTCTTTTTCACTCGCGATACTTGAATCATGCCATCCTATTTTGACGACTAATTGTAATGTAGTGTGTTATTGCAATATTTTTAGTTATTCATGTGTGCGGTGTGCCGTTTTTGAAGATAGAATGTCGTTTAGGTCAGTGTTCCGCAAACTTTTTGAGTTCAAGGTACATCTAGGAAATCAGAAAATTTAGGAGGTACACCATAAATAAAAAATCTATTTTTACATAATATTAATCAGCTCGAGGAGCTCGTGGCTAAATAATAACAGCCGCTCTGGTCGATCGTTAGGTTAAGCCGTGCTTGCCTAGGTTGGTCTGTGGATGGGTGGCCACCCATTACATACCGAGTTTCCTCCGTGCCTCGGAAAGCACGTTAAGCCGTTGGTCCCGGCTGTCATTTGTAGATCTTTGACAGTCGTTAGGTGGTCAGAGGCACAAAAAGTCTGACAACCAGTCATACCAAGGGGTATCGTATTACCCAGTACTAACTGGGTTGTGGAGGTCAGATAGGCAGTCGCTCCATGTAAAATACTGGTATTCAGCTGCATCCGGTAAAACTGGAAGCCGACCCCAACATAGTTGGGAAAAGGCTAGGCAGATGATGATTGATCAGCATTTATTATTAAAGTTTTGCGGCTGTTTAAGTAGGTATTTTTCTTCCGTCTATCTATTTAGCTATAAGAAGATAACTTTATTTTTCCGAGGCACACCAAATAACGACCACGGTACACCAGTGTGCCGCGGCACACCCTTTGCGGAACACTGGTTTAGGTAACGTATCTACACCTTTTTACTTATAATATCATTGATTGTAAGTATAACTAGGTATAATTTACTCAATTTAATAGTGGTAGTAGATGGAAATGAATAACATCTGTGCCTGAATTTATTCATTCTACGAAAACATTACGTATCCGCCTATGTCTATGTGAAAAACAAATTGACGCTCAGTAATTAGTTACGTAGCTGTTTCAGTTTGAAAACAACTAAAAAAGTACCGTATGAAACAGCCTCTATCCTCATTATTTAAGACTATAGGACTTGTAATTTTTTATAACAACTATTTATTGTACCCGTGTTAACAAATTATTAAATGACTTAGGACTTAAACATACACAGCGAAATGTGAGTGTACTAAATACACTTCTGGATAACCCTACGCGAATTACAGGCGTGATGTAGTACATACGTGTTGAATCAGACCACAGAAATACGATGACGTAATTCGTAGTAAACGTCGTCTCTCTCTTTCTAGCAGAATGCGTCACGTAATTATTCTGTGTTGTCTCTTTTACACGTGTTTTTTTTTTTGCCGGTGGCATGTTCGTTGGAAAACCACAGCTACAGCCAAAAAACATTGACTGACTCACCTATTTAACAACGAATTTAAGCTTTTAATTTTGATAAAATGTGTCATTGCTGTCGATTCTGCTGTGCACAAACTAAACTTAATTTAGGTTATTGCTATCTTTTTCTCTCTAATAAAACGAGAAAGAGACGGATGTAATTTAGAGCTGTCAAATTCAGTTGGATTTAATATTTCCATACAAATGAAGGGTGCACGTAAAAACATGTCGACTAAAAACACGGTGAAGCGCAAGGCATAAACTAGTTTGACATCTCTAACTGAGTTCATAGCTATAGCCGTTCTTTTCTCACACTGCGTAAAAGATAGCAATTGCCTAAATTAAATTTAGTTTGTGCACAACAAAATCGACACCAAATGCTAAGATTTTCGTGGACATAGTTCATTATCCTCCCGACCATATCCCATGTTACTTGTGGTCGGCGCAACACGTTTTTTTCTTGCGTTCTCAAGCTATCATTTATTTCTTCTTCCTTTAAATCATTCCTCACACAATCCACCCATCTTTTCTTTGGCCTTCCTCTCCCTCTCCATCCATCAACAGCCTCCTCATCAAGAAAGACGACATCCTTTCAATTTTTCGAAACTACTGGATCCGATACCGAAAGTTCTTTCACTAATGGGAAGCTAAAATATCCCCGAGTGTAAAAAGGCTTTTTTCTTTTTGAAGTGAAAACTTCTTTAGGCGCGTTGAGCACTTTTTGGGTGAAGGAAAAACATTGAACTCATCGTCACTTGACGTAACGTGCGGTCACGCTTCGTAGCACTCGTAGCCGATCCGCTACGGCGTAGCACCACATAGCGGGGCCTGTATACTTTTTGTTTTCACTTCTATCTGCAGTCCCCAAAGACAGACCCGATTTTTTTTTTATACAAGCCTTTGTCAACCTTCGGAGCGTCTTTAGTTCTATCATTATTTGTTATGGCAACGCACTGCCAACATGGCTATTACTCAACCTTTTAACATTTTGTGACACAAGTTCGTAACACTGTGACTCATCATCCTACTGACTATACAAACGCTTTTATTATTTTTAATAATCAGCTGATTCAGTGTTCAATATTTTTTTGGGCTCATTATTTTTTCGTTTGGTTAGTGCCTAACCTAGGTTAGGTTGTAGGTGTCAGAGTTGTTATGTCGCCCATGGGCCTCTGACTTCGCTTTACATACCGTCGAGAAATATCTCTCAGGCATGCTGGTTTGATCGCGATGTTTTCCTTAAAAAAATGTTCGAACTTGAGACCTATGACTGGGTAGTTCGACGGTGAACGGTCACACCACTAGGCTGTATCTGCTTTACACGGCGCTGTTTTCCTAATTTTTTGTTAATCCATGATTTAAAAGGCCACTAGTAGAAATACTGGTCACACAAAAATCGAGAAAACGTCATACGACATTTCGACAGTAAACATAATCAAAGATCTTATCATTACTGATATTGGTGCCGATTCCCTTGTTTACAAACTAAACGAAATTTAAGTTCAGTGCATCTTTTTCTTTCTAATACAAGTTTTAGACGCGATTAAAAAGTTGACTACTAAAATTACATCAAATTACGTCAGGTGCTGACTAATTTGACAAGATTAAACTAATATTTATCTTCTGTCCTTTTCATAATGAAATAGAAAGAAAAAGATGCATTCAACTTAAATTTAGTTTAGTTTGTGAACAAGGGACTCGGCACCATTAGCGGATAACCGGATACCTACATAAAGAAGTAAATAACTTTGATTGCCTTGATTACATAATTATAATTATTTTTCCTCTAAAAACCAACCTGTATGGTTGGAATATTTTTAACGATTGACAGGAAGCTCTTATTTAATATTTAAGATTTAGCATTATTTAGCTTAGCATTTTATGATAACATTCGATTTTATTAAGTAAATACTCTCCATAGTCTTCTTAAATGTTTAACAGTTATTTAAGAAAAAACATACATAAGTTTCGGACGGGTTGAAATTTCTTATTCCCAACATGCAGTGAATTATTGTATTAATCGAAGGTCTTCATGAAAAGAGGCTATTGCCCTGCACAGAAGGTGATATAATTAACTCCTAAAATACCCCCAAAACAACTTAACTTTCACCGCATTTTCAACCCAAAATACGTGTGCATGCACTTTAGGACTACCCAGACAAGCCGGCCGTCTGGAGACTCAAGCCAATGCCCCCAGGTCTTTGTTTCCTCGTCTCAACCCCGGGTCGAGAACCTCAAGGGGTTGACACTCTACCCCCTAGTTCAATAACCGATTTCGGGGGACATCGTTAAGGTGAAATGTGAATGGCTTTTCGTATTAATATTTTAAGGGCTATATATCTCTCAAATGGCTTGCATGATCCTCCGTTACGCCTAAAATACTGCAGCATTAATTTTGAAATAAATATATGGTAAAGTTGAGGATTAATGCTAAGTACTATGTGTAACGAAAACACGATTCCAAAAACATTTTTCGATAGAAAAAATTCCAAAGTTACCTCAAAATTGAACAATAAACCGCTGGTATTCAAAAAGTACTTCAAATTAGATCATGAAACTTTGTATACTAACTGAACTAACTTTAAAGCAGGTCTTATGTGTTTTATTTTTTTAGTCCAACCAATAGTTTTTTTGTAAATCGCAAAAAACCACTCAAATCGCACTATTCGGCCGCAGTGACTGACGTAACAACCGCTTTGTAGTGCAAGCTGATTAGAACTTTATTCTAACAGTGTTTCAAATGAAGTTTGAACCACCACAAATAGAGTTGCTAATTTAAGGGTTAGAGATCGCTTTGTTGATGTTGAGAGTTTTGGTCGATATTTCAGAATTTTGACGTTCAAAATGAAGATTTTTGGCTGAGACAATATTACTTTAGTTGAACGCACTGTGTTTTCAATCAATGATTTAAAACGATAAATAAAAAGAGAAAAAAATAAGTACTTAAGGGACTGACAACACCTAATTTGTTGAAATTGATGTTATTTAAGCAGTTAAAGAAAATTTGTTCTAGCACATGAAAAAAAATGTTAATATTCATCATATTTTAAAAACCTTGGACAGACTCGATACATAATTGGACGAAATCGGCTCGATAGAAAATAATTGCAAAGATTGGTCTTAAAATCATCATTAACGGTTCTATGTCTTTATTTTTTTGACGTATGGGTCTGCAATTAAAAACATGAAGTCAACATATTAGTACCTAAACTGCTAACGAGTCATATTTCACAAATAATCGACACTTTTTGTTATTTCAATATTTATTCATTACTTATTATCTTCTAAAACCTGGCCGCCCAGTAATAGTGACGTCTCGTTTACTCCCATACAAATAGACAGTGGTGCCGATTCCCTTGTTCACAAACTAAACTAAATTTAAGTTGAATGCGTCTTTTTCTTTCTATTTCATTATGAAAAGGACAGAAGATAAATATTAGTTTAATCCTGTCAAATTAGTCAGCACCTGACGTAATTTTATGTAATTTTAGTAGTCAACTTTTTAATCGCGTCTAAAACTTGTATGGCGCTGATTAATTTGACAGAACATAACTAAAATTTATCTTCTGTCCTTTTCTTAATGAAATAGAAAGAAAAAGATGCACTGAACTTAAATTTGGTTTAGTTTGTAAACAAGGGAATCGGCACCAGTGTGCGCGATTTTGGTGTTGACAGCGCCATTAAGTAAATAAACCTTTAAATGATTACTTGAAAAATATAGATGCCACTCACGGTTATCCCAGAATGAAAACTACACTTTTACGAGGAAAACTCACATTACGGAAAGAATTCAATCACAATTTTCTGACACCTAATTTCACCTGTCTATGAAGCACAACAATATTTTAAAATAAATAAAATACGACGCCACTGAACAAATGTTTCGTTTCTAAAACACTTATGTACAATGGTCTTAAGTACATAAAAGTACATAACAAATCTATTATTATAACTACACGTGGGTCATCACTTTCAATTTCAAATACAGACGACCGAAATTGGCAAGTATTCAAAATTAATATTTACTGTCATATAAGTACATTCATATACCACGAGTCCACGACCTCTGCTCACCTCTCTTTAGTTCAACAACATCATAAAAAGAAAAAAAAAACAACTCTTCTTTGTGTGAAATTTTCATCGAAATCGGTCCAGTAGTTTCGGAGTTAGGTAGCCAAACACGTGTTAATGTTTTGATGAACAACAATGTATGCACTTGTTATATTTTTGGACTTGGACAATACATTGTCTTTTGAGGTACCTATATTTTATTTATACCTTTTTGACGTGACAACGTCTTATAAATTGGTTTGCCGGGTGACACTTCAAGAAACTGCGTTACGCTCCGCTCACGTTATGCGCTCATAATGAGAGCGAGTGAGAGCCCGCCTAAGAGCGAGAGAGACAGACATAAAAAGTTTATTTTACCACTCAAAGTCGTTGTCACGTAAAACTTTCGCCCGTATACCGACTTTACAGGCAACCAATTTTTCGGATGGCATATCATCAAATGACTCCTCCCGCTCTGCGCGGAGCACGAGAGGGAGTGTCAGACTTTTACTGACTAAAACCCATCCATGTTCCTTCATCGCCCTTTGTGTTCCGGGGCCACGGTATCTCTTTCGAACAGTCCCGCAACCCCGGCAGGCATCGGCCCTTGCAATGGAACACTCCTGCGCCGTCGACACGGCCTGTCGTAATGAGACGGACGGACGGCGAGCTAGCCCATAGCCCACCGTCCACAGGCCCGCGATTTTATATACCTATACCTTCATTTTAATTCATGTAATTTCTTGATTACGTTTTTTTCTCATTTGGCAACATTATCTACCCTTATGTCAAATTTAGCTGTATGGAAACTCTAATCAGCATTAATCTGTTATTTCTTTCTTTATCGTGTGGTAGAGTGCTTAACCTGGTATCAGAGTTTGTATCCCGCCCATGGGCCTCTGACTTGGCTTAACATGCCGTCGAGAAATATCTCTCAGGCATGCTGGTTTCCTCACGATGTTTTCCTTCACCGAAGCAAGTGATAATTATACAATACGCACATGAACTCTAAATATCAGAGGTGCGTGTCTTGGGTTCTAACGGGAGGCCAAATGCCGTCAATACTTGGCAGGCCCACGGTCGACGGTCACACCAATAGGCTACCACTACGCTTATTCTGGTAATATGCTGGTTAGGTTCAATACCAGCTTTTAAAGGCCTAACATGCCTCAAATGGCTTAGCATGATCCTCCGTTACGCCTAAAATACCACGGCATGAATTTTGAAATAAATATGTATATGGTAAAGTTGAAGATTAATGCTAGGTACTATGTGTGACGAAAACACGATTCCATAAACTTTTCTCTACTTATAGAAAAAAAATCCAAAGTTACCTCCAAATCGAACAATAAACCGCTGGTATTCAAAAAGTACTTGAAATTAGATCATGAAACTTTGCATACTAACTGAACTAACTATAAAGCAGGTCTATATATATGTTTTATTTTTTAGTCCAATCAATAGATTTTTTGTAAATTCAAAAAACCGAGTGGTTTTTAATTTCGCACTATTCGGCCGCAGTGACTGACGTAACAACCGCTTTGTAGTGCAAGCTGATTAGAACTTTATTCTAATAGTATTTCAAACGAAGTTTGAACCACCACCAATAGAGTTGCTAATTTTAGGGTTAGAAGGGCCTTGACTGGCCCACAGTTGGGCAAAGGCCTCTTCTAATACAGATAAGGAACGGGCATAACTCACTGCGTGTTGGCGATTCAGACTTCGATTTATTTATCTACACTAATATTATAAAGAGGAAAGATTTGTATTTTTGTGTGTGTGTATGTTTGTAATGAATAAACTCAAAAAATACTGCGCCAATTTCAAAAATTCTTTCACCATTAGAAAGCTACATTCACCCTGAGTAACATAGGCTATATTTTATCCCCGTACTCCCACGGGAACGGGAACTACGCGGGTGAAACCGCGTGACGTCCGCTATTTATACACAAAGCTATCTGTCAACAGTTTATTTAAAGTATTAAATCGTGTAGTCTGCAAGATTGTAGAACGCAGAATATAGAAAGACACGTGTCTAATGTATATCTAGATACTATGTGTTGTGATAAAGTACATAATAGCCGGCATTCATCTTGAAGGGTTCGTGGCTCAATAATAACAGCCGTACGGGTCGAACTTCAAGGTCAAGCAACTCTGGGCGAGGTTAAACTGTGGATGGGTGATCATCGATTTCATATAAATGTCACCATATCGCCGCTTTTCTTGCTTGTTATTTGGTAGATTTAATGTTTTTGGTATCAATTAATGACTTCTATACATTATTTTTTGACATTCTTTAAATTAAGGCTGATGCTCCAGGGTAGCCCGCGAAATTCAAATTTGCTTACGTTTTTTGCAATTTTCAGGCCAGTGCTAGGTTGTATGTTGATTAAAATATTGTCCGCGGCTGTAAGACGTATGTAGTTACAGAATTATAATGATCAAAATCATCAATACAACCCTCAAAGTTCATAAAGGTGCAAGAATTACTTTTCCAAGGTCAAAATCATTCTTGCACGTTGCAAAAAACATAAGAAAATTTGAATTTCGCGGGCTACATTCTATAAATTAATGATCATTCTATAAATTAATGACTTCTATTTTAGAAGTGGAAAAGGCCATTAAAAATTTGATTATGAAATTTGAGCTCGTGGCTAAATAGTAACAGCCGCTCGGGTCGATTTAGGTTAAGCTGGTCGATTTAGATTAAGGCTTGGGTTGGTCCGTGGATGGGTAACCACCCATGACATGGCGAATTTCCTTGGTGCCTCGGAAACCACAGCCGTTAGCCCCGGCAGTCAATTTGACAGTCGTTACTAACAGTCAGTGGCCAAAAATTCTGACAACCAGTCTTACAAAGAGTATCGTATTGCCCAGTACTAACTGAGTTGTGGAGGTCAAATAGGCAGTCGCTCCATGTAAAATACTGGTATTCAGCTGCATCCGGTTAGACTGGAAGCCGACCTCAACATAGGTAGTTGGGAAAAGACTACCAGATGATGGAACAGTCAGTCCGGCTCATGGGACATTTCCGATCATTTTTTAAATTTTGCAAAAATATAATGACCACCAAAAATAACTTTGTGACCACTAACATCTATCACCTAAAAAATTTAGTAAATTGAGCACCAAATTTTAATGAGGTGGTTGATGACAAACTAGTTTAGCCTAGGGCGACTTGGGGCACCCCGAGTACCCCGACACGGATAGATTAAGTTTGAAGGGTATGGCTTCGTAGTTATTTTTTTATAAACCATTTAGAAGTAGGAGGGTGCCCCGCCAAGCGGGGTTCCGTCGACCGGGTCTCCCTCGACTTAGACGGATGCAAGAGCATAACAGTTCAATTTCTGGAGGTCATAAATAAAAAAATAAAATTTTGGTTCTAATTTCACGATAAAATGGGTATTAATGTTGGTGTTCATTTTGGCAATCAAAAGTGATATTTTTATTGTTTTTTGTCTTTTGTCGTTACATTTTGTTAAATCTGGTGGTTCGTTAATTGTATGCCAAAAAATATTCGCTAAACTACCGCCATAAAATATGTTTACCAGTACGACTTCATCATCATCATCATTTCAGCCGAAAGACGTCCACTGCTGGACATAGGCCTCCCCCAAGTGTCGCCACATTGAACGGTCCCGTGCGACTTCATTTTTTGTAGAAAATTTTCGTTGTAATTATGATGTAATATATATTTCTTTTAGAATTTAGACTCTGGACTTAGGCTTAGCATATTTAAATTGAGCCTAGATAAAAGACAGATAAAATCTGCTCTGATATTAACTAACAAAACAATTGAATGACAAAGAGGTCTTCTAGTTTTATTTATTTTCCTTTAATTAATGTTTTGTTTGTCTATATTTATAAATAACAGCGATAATAATAATAATAGCGGACGTCACACGGTTTCACCCGCGTAGTTCCCGTTCCCGTGGGAGTACGGGGATAAAATATAGCCTATGTTACTCAGGGTGAATGTAGCTTTCTAATGGTGAAAGAATTTTTGAAATCGGCGCAGTAGTTTTTGACTTTATTCATTACAAACATACACACACACACAAAAATACAAATCTTTCCTCTTTATAATATTAGTGTAGATTGATACAAAGGAACAACGATAGCAATTAATTTCCATATCTTCTGTACTACTAATGTTATAAAGAGGTATAATTTGATTGTATGTTAGTATGTAGGAGGTAATCTTCGGAATTACTGGTTGGATTCCGAAAATTCTTTCACTAATGGGAAGCAACATTATCCCAGAGAGTCATGCTACAATTAAAACGTCTTTGTTGAACGTAATTTCAGTACTTTACGGAAGCGAAACCGCGAGCAAAAGCTTGTTTTCAAGCTTTATAAAAATGGAATGAAACACATTCGAATTTTAAAATAGTCAGTAACGGTTTTTACGTCATCTTGCGTTTAGAAATTCTAATTTCAAACCTTTGAAATGAGAAAGTGTCGTTGGTTTGATTTCGTTTTCACTATTAGAAACCAATGAAGAAAATGATTTTACACGTTTTTCACAGTTTTTTTTTTCAAAGCTGGACTGAACTAGACTGAAGATACTTTTTTAGACTTTCACGGTTTTTCACTACATTTAAGGTACTTACGGGATAATATCCGTGATTTTCTGTATTCCCGCGATCATGATGCTCGCAACAGCGTCGAAATATCGGGAGCTCATAAATAAGTAAAGAAAATCACGGATATTATCCCGTAAGTACTATAAGTGAAGATAATTATTATTTAATTATTCAATCAATATCAGGAAAAGAGCTCCTAAAGAGAATTAGAGGAGGCTTGTGCAACGCACGACTGTCAAAGATCTACAAATGACAGCCGGGGGACACGGAAGGAACTCGGTATTTCATGGTCACCCATTCACGGACGAACCTGCAAACACGGCTTAACCTAAAGATCGACCCCGACCGGCTGTTATTATTAAGCTACGAGCTACACCCTGTTCTTTATACCACTAAAATTAAAAAACCCATACAAGTCCCCCGCCACTTCTGTCTGTCCCTATGTGTGCTTAGATCTTTAAAACTACGCAATGGATTTTGATGCGGGTTTTTAATAGATAGAGTGATTCAAGAGAAACGTTTTAGTATATAATTTGTCAAGCGGGCGAAGCCGCGGGCATCAGCTAGTTCGTTATAAATGCGAAAGTTTTTGAAGATGTTTAGATGTTTGCTACTCTTTCACGCGAAACTACTGAACAGATTTGGATGAAAATTGGCACACAAGTAGTTTATAACCTGGATTAACATAAAGGGTGTAGAACACCTCGTTAACGAAGCCAAAAGGCACTTGTTCTCCTCGTGATTGCGATCATTTTATTGTTCTACACCATACCTGAGAACCTTCTAGTTACGGTGATATTGGGGGTCAAAGTTCCAACTTTTACAGGTTTTTTTTTATCAAATACAAGTTTGTAATGTAAGATATTTACTTTAAACACCTCCACGACCCCCGTACTATTCAATCCATCCATCAGCACAATGTTTTGAGTGCGTAACTTTGAGTTCTACCACAGAACATGATTTTTTACCCAAAAAAAAAAGTCGTATCCCAGCAATAATGTTTGCGTAAAGTTACTTAGTTTGATGTACAGAATGCTTGGTTGACGGCTTCGTGATGAGTACAGGCTTTTTATCCCTGGGACAGTTATCGATGGTCTCGCGGGCGAAGCTGCGAGTACAAGCCAGTGTTACCATAAATGGAAGGTTCGTGTCTATGACTTTAAACAGCTGTTCACTGCATTGACATCGACCCAGTTTCAATGGGTAACCTTGCTAACACGCCTAGCAGTGACACTGCAGGTACAAAGCCTACAAATCAATATGTTTTAGCTTTAATGGTAGTAAGTATCTATTTCAAGAATGTAAATATTTTATTTAAATTAAGCGCCAGGGAACAAACGTGTACCTAATGGGGGCTATCGCGTGTGAATTTGCCGCTAGAGGCGCTTGTGTAGACTAAGGTCCTCCAAAATGTCAGATGTCATACAGTGTTGGCGCGTTGCGTGATTTTTTATCACGTATTTATACTAATAGTCATGATTGTGTTCTAGATTGAGCCATTCCTGATTAATTAAGACTTGAAGATTTTAAGTAGGTAGCAACTTAGGACCATAATATTGTTAGTACTTGGAGGTAGAATGATTTTTAAATGTTTCATGCTTACTAATTTTAGGAAGAATTATGTAAATATATATCTAAAGCTTACACTGTGTCGTTATACGTAATAAAATAAACTTTTCTATGAAGTTATTGGTGCTTTAAAATATAAAATAGAATTATTGACAGGACCTTACTCGACAGTGCGCCATCTGGTGAGCTCAAAAACGATAGCCCCCATTGGGAAGACCGTCAAAAGCTTATTGTAGATAGCGCGACCATAGCTAGGTCTCAATCTGACCAATGAGGTTAAGCTATTTTGAAAGATAAAATGACATTACCACATTTAATTAAAACCAATGACAATGTTGGGAACCAGCTAAGCTAACGAATAAACTTAAAAACTACTGGACCGATTTGAAAAAATATTTCAGCAATGGATAGCTACATTATCAGCGAGTAACATAGGCTATATTTTATACCCGTACTCCCACGGGAACGGGAACTACGCGGGTGAAACCGCGTGACGTAAATTATTATTTAATTTTTTAATTTCATTTTTTTTTTTTTTTGTCTTTGTTTAATATTTTTTATTAGTTGTAAATTTAACCATTTTAATTTGTGTTTTGTCCTGTGCGGGCTAATAAATGCTTTTTCTTTCTTTCTTTCTTTGACGTCCGCTACTTAGTAGTAGGATTTCCACAAAGGCTTTAACCGTGTAATTTCAAATTAAGACGTAGATCTGCCATTTTGCCGAAAGGTTCAATGACACGGCAGGTTATTTACCTCCGCGTGACGATCTAACAACACTCTTTAACTAAAGATTTCCGTGTTATAAAGGCGTGTTACCAGTTAAAATAAGACTGATTTTGGAGAATTTCGGGTGTTTTACGTTTTTGTTCTTTATAGACTTTTCCAACTAAGTTGGGGTCGGCTTCCAGTTTAACCAGATGCAGCTGAATACCAGTATTTTACATGGAGCGACTGCCTATCTGACCTCCACAACCCAGTTAGTACTGGGTAATATGAAACCCCTTGGTATAAAGACTGGTTGTCAGACTTTCGTGCCACTGACTACCTGTAACCACTGTCAAAGATCTACAAATGACAGCCGGGACCAACGACTTAACGTGCTTTCTGAGGCGCGGAGGAAACTCGGTATGTAATGGGTGGTCACCCATTCACGAAATAACCTAGGCAAGCGCGGTTTAACCTGAAGATCGACCCATTTTGGAGCGCAATACATGTAAATTCGGGACCTAAATAATCTAGTTCAGAATAATATTTGACTATCCAAGTACTGCCATTTCGTGGGAATAAAATCCAATGGTTGTATAATATTTTGCGGTTACGTGATAAACGATAAATATTGTTATCTATGCTTATCAGCAACCGACCAGCCCTTCAAATCAGGCCTATTTGTTACCAAACTATCGATTGTACATCATTTTCAAGGTAAAATAATGACGTAATTTTTTACAATCGGTCAGAGTCGAAAGTATCACAACCAGTTTTAATTACCTAAGATTCTCGTATTACACTAAGAAGAACCACTCATTACATACCGAGTTTCCTCCGTGCCTCGGAAAGCACGTTAAGCAGTTGGTCCCAGCCAATGACGTATTATATTATAGACACGTCATGAACCAACATCGCGGCGCTTAAAAACGGCGAAAATACTAGAACTACTTATAAGCGTGAAGAAAGAGATAGAAAATATGACACCGAACGGCGGGATGCCTGTTGCGAGAGGGAGATAAATATACATCTTCAGTCACGTCACAGGATTTATTAAATTATAAACAAACGTAGCGTCGCGCGACAGGTTGGTGCGTAACTAAGCGCGATGTGGCCAATTGGCTTCATTTCATGTTGTCATTTTAGAGTGCGGACAACGTATCTATAGTTTATATATCATTGGTCCCGGCTGTCATTCGTAGATCTTTGACAGTCGTTACAGGTAGTCAGTGACCCAAAAGTCTGACAACCAGTCTTACTAAGGGGTATCGTATTACCCACTATGCCCACTAACAGAGTTATAGAGGTTAGATAGACAGTCACTCCATGTAAAATACTGGTATTCAGCTGCATACGGTTAGACTGGAAGCCGACCCCAACATAGTCGGGAAAAGGCTACGCAGTTATGACGTAATAATTACATTATATGCTCAGAGTAATAACAAACATGAGAGAAATCGACCCTTTGATAAAGTACACAACTGTTCTACACACGCAGCGATTTTAGACGCAGACGATTACAAAATTGCACTAGACATTCTCACGCCAAATTTTGACAGCTCTTTGACAGCAATGTCAAAATCTGTGTGTGAGTTTTTGAAATCGCCATTGTAATTGCGGTTATTGTTTTAACAAAAATTAAAATACTCTTTCTAACAGCATACATACGACACAGCAATTGCAGTGTCTTTTTATTTTTTTCTACGCTTCGTCATTACATGTTTCTTTTGGCACTTGCATGACATTGACAGAAAAGCGCTGTTGATAAATAAATGGAAAATTGTCTGTGGAAATTTTATAAAAAAATAACATGGCTGCGTTGTTTTAGACAATGGCCACGCATCCAGTAAAGCTTTGAATCTAGCAAAAAAAAAAAACGTAAATTTAAAATAAGAATTATAGATTAATTCCAACGACCCAAAAAGGCTGTTGACCTCTTTAAACATCATTGTCAAGGTCTTAATAATAAACAAAGATTACACTTCTACGGCAACAGATAAGAAGTTGCCAGTGCAAATTATCATAATTTACAAAGTTGAATGACCTGTTCAGTCAAATGTTATTCTTTGAGCTAATGTCAAACAGTTTGCGGTAGAGGTGTGAAAATGAAAATTAATGACACAATTACTTACAAAAAGGATTTATCAAAGACTAGCTTTTGACCGCGGTTTCGCTAGCGGTAATTTAGAATTTGACGATCAATTTTATTCGGGTCGTACTCTGCTTGTAACATTATAATAGGCGAGACGACAAAAAAAATCTAATTAGTCCGTCAGATAGATTTCCAAAAAATATTGGACACGTATTTTTTCTTTTGTTACGTAAACCAAAATTGACGAAGATATGACGCTTTTAAAATATCAATACGTCACGCCTAGGTATAATTTTTAGCTAGTTCTGACGTCACGAGCCCAAACTACCGAGTTTCGATGCGTTTTATCTCTGTCAATATTCATTGATTAACAAAAACAAAAAATACGTGTCCATTATTTTCCAATAAGTACTCTAACTGACGGACTAAATAGATTTGCCATTTTTTGATACTGTCGTCATGCCTATTCAATCATGATTAGTAAGACACGTGGCGCCATCTTTTATCATAAGAACGTTATTATTGTTTTCCTCGGGAACAGTACTTCTTTTCGGGATAAAAGGCACCCTATGTCAGTTTCTGTGTACCTACCTGACAACGTATGTGCAAAATTTCAGGATGATTGGTTCAGTGGATTTGGCGTGGAAAGGTAACAAACAAACTTACTTTCCAATTTATAATATTAGTAAGTAAGGACTCTTCATAAATCATTGAAGAACATATTATGACATTGGGTACACAAGGAAAAGTGTCTAAAATGTCCTTTGTATGACATGACATTTGAGTGACATATCCTATGACAAGGTTAGGTCGTCATTGCCCATAGACAAGGAACCATTGTACAGTCCTTCCACAGTTAATACACCTCCGTCTCTAGCACCGCTGTCAAAATCCCAATAATCTTTACGCAATGAGGAATTTTCCACTGACGTTTGTCACAACGCTTCAGTATATATCAATAGATGGCGCTGGTCAGCTTTGAGAATATTTTTTTAAGCGGCGTTCTAGTAAAATCCAATGAAAAAGAATTTGTATATGTATTATATTATTGGTCAATGGTAAAATCTTTTAGCAGGGCAAAAAAATACTCTCTACACATGTCAAACTCATTGTCTAATAAAATTTCTTTATTATTCTGTGTTGTATAAAGTGAGAACTGTAAATAACCTTTTTTCTGTCAAACATTTTTTAACCTAAAAAGTCTACTGTTCTTTTGCATCACTGAACTGAACTACAAGTTTTTGCATGGTTTTTGCTATTGTTCTTCTGAGTGTTTTTGCGTTACGTCTAAACTCCTGGTGCGTCGAGTCGAGCTTAGGTTCCTCCGTACTTCAGTTAAGGCTTTGTGGATATAACAACGAGCCATTTTATTATTCCCAAGGTTGATCAGCGCCATCTAGTTCGTTCATAAAAAGCACTGGAAAATTCCCCATTAGATTTTTGTTAGGTTGACTGTAAGCGAGTCCCTATTTTTCGATTTACGTCATGAAAGTGTTGAAAACGAAATAAATACTTCAGCCACGTAAATGTTCACAAATGTGCCCGCAGTACGTGTTTCATGTAAATTCGTATAAAATTTACAATTATAATATTAACTTCGTATGTCACTGCGGTACATAAATATTTTCAACTTTGATTTTTAAGACTAGTCTCTTTTCGCGTCTTTGCTTGTGGTTGTGACGTGTAGGATGGCCAAAAGAAAATATTACTTTTTGAACGCGTAAGGCATAACCTCCTTTTTTTGAAATCGGGCAATAATTAGGAATTACTTAATGATGTTTATTGCGAGTAGGGACTAATTAGTACTTTAAGTGATAAGCCCCCTTCTTACTTGACTAAATACCATTTATGATTTTTACAAGCTTTTTTGTTTATTTATTAAAATGCATTAGCATTTAGCATTAGCTAAATGATTTACGAACGTCAAAACAATGTCACACTTGACAGCTAATCGCGTGTTGCCAGGACATAAAAACAAAATTTGCCTTGATAAGTTTTTTTTTACTTTACACATTCAAAAACAGAATTTGCATTTATTTATTTTATCTTTAAATATGGAAGACGGTAAAATTATAAGAATAACTTTTACATACAAGAAAAAAATGCGCATAAACAAAAATAAAATAAAAGACAATCGTTGACAGACCATCAATCAACGTATTTACTTTAAATACTTTAAAATCAGTAACCTTATTCATTATAACCGTACTTTGAACCTATTGGCTTATTGTGACGTCACTTCGACATACATTGACAGTTCGCTAAATTTTTTCACTTAGTATTTACATACACATGCAGCAATGGTGCTGACAATGTTTAATATGCTGTTTTTGACACTATTTGCGTCTGCAGTGTATTAAACCAGTTGTCTATGGTCCTACCATCAGCCCTGTAAATAAGTCTACCCGTAAATAAGGCTTTTACGGCATTATTAAGCGCCATCAACACATTGCAGTTAGAATTTGAACTCTCAGCGCTAAGCGGAGAATACAAAATCGAACAATGCGCTTGTATTGAACTGTTCATTTGGGTGTCCATATTGCTAGTGAAAACAATAACATAACAATGTTCCCGATGACCACTGGCTAAGGTTCAAAATCACTTGCACAGTACAAAACAACAAGGTCTATTAATCTATGTGACAGATACACATTTTCAACCGTACCTTCAGTAGGTAAGATCACGTCAAAAATCCCGTACCTAGAAATGAGAAAACATCAGTACACTACATCAAGAACAAAGGATCAATAACTCACCTCTTGAGTCAGCTCATCACCAGTGTGATGCCCTTCATCAGGCTCGATCTTCACATCCACACCATCACTGGAAGCTTCCATATCACTAACACCACTCGAACTAGCAGTAAAGCTGGTACTAGCCCGTTCTCTTTTCACGTTTAGCACCAGTTCTTCTTCAAACATCGGAGCCAGCTCATAGACTTCAGAATCTAAAGGAGTGTTCTCCATCAAGTACTGTTCTAAATTCTCCTGCTGCTGCTTCACATCTAAGTACTCCAGATTATATTTGAGTTCTTTCGCTTCGTCTACTTCGCCAAACTCTTGTAGATCAGCCAAGTTTTGTTGAAATACTGAATTGGATTCGCCTAAATCCAACTCAGTTTTTGGATTGAAGTATGGCATGAAGTCTATAGCGTTGTCGCTATAAAGATCATCATTATCCACTTCCTCCTTCTTGACTCTGACTTCAAAGTCTTCTTTTTCCTTCTTAATCTGCATTTCGGAAGGTTGTACAAGTAGCTCGTTTACGTCAAAGGATCTTGAAGCTATTTCAGCAAAAATGTCTTCTTCAGTTCTGTTGTGAAGAAAATCAGCAGAAAGAGTGACAACAGCGTCCGGGCGTTCTTCATTGCTCGCCGTTTCTTCTTCTTCATCAGAAACTTTGACTTCCTGGGCTACGTTGTCATCGGCTGAGACAGAGTCTTGGTCAGCATTTTCGGGGACCGTCGCCTGCGCTAGCGCCGGCGCTACTGTGTCGGTCGCCACGTTATTTACTAAATATGTATGAAGTATTGGCGCTCTGTTATTCCATATCCGTTCATTATATTCTAAGTCAGGATTACCATATCGTCCGAGGGAGTTTAGCTCCTCGAATAATTGGCGCTCGTAATTGATCAGTATATTGTCTAACGATTTTGGATGGACGAATCTTGGTCTGATTAGCGTTCTAGCTTCTTGTTCTAAGGACCAGTCTGATCCGTTTGAAATGTGGAGCCCAGCTATCATTTGCTGGGTCTCCCTCTCCAGGTAATCGTTGGGGTCCACCTTTAGTAGGCTTAAGACTAGAGCGAGCCTCAACAACTCGTCTCCGTACAATTTCTTCAAAGATATCATGATTATAACTTAAAATTGAGCACTTTTGAGATCAGTTATTTGAAAGTTTATTTTTTACTAGCTAAATAGTCCTTTTATTATGAAAATTTCTGGTCTTCTTCCTTCTTTTCTCCGACATTTTGACAGATGTCACTTTCTCGCACTGTTCGTTAGTGTGGTAGCCATGATTTTTAAGCACATCATCACTTGGTTAAAGAGAAACGTGTTTAGTTTGTCGCTGGCTTTACGCCAGAACACTTCACTTGCACAGTTTTAGTTTTTTTCTGTAATCAGAAATACAGTTTTGTTGCAGCAGTCTTTTGTAAGATACTTTCGTTATTACGAAGAAGTTTTCACTACTTTTTGTTCTCACTAGAATGTAAGAAATTTATAATCTGATAATTAGCTATAAGTAAGTGCAAACAACCAATGAATTCTTGATTTCCATGTTTGAATTAAATGGGTCTACAATGTTGGCAGTTTGTTGCGCAGAAAAGTTGTTATGTTGGTAGTGTGTATTTTTGTTGGAGACAAATACTTTCGAAAAGGCTTGTTTTGCAAATTAGAAAACTATTAGCTTTTAGTTTGCTAGTATTATTCCATACAAAACCTCGGTTCAGTATTTTGAGATATTTGGAATAAAAATATTTAAGTATATTTGGATGACTGACCCTCGTTTTATTATTAAAAATAGTTGGCTGTGGGTGGACCTTGAACCTTAAATGTAACGCTACTCCAAAAGTTATCTAACCTCATTTGTATTTTTGACGTTCAGTAAACTGTCAAAAGTTGATTCCAAATTCTAGAATTCCAAACTACTTATCTTTAAATTTAAATTTAGAACGTCTGCTTTCAAATGACTTGGTTATTGTTGAGTTTCAAACTCATTGGAAAGTTTACATTACACTATTGATCAGTTGATCAGATAATAAAGTTACGAAAATAATTTTAAAACTATTTTTTCGCTGGTAAGATAAATATATTATAAAACTCCGATGTTGAAACGTTTATCCCTTTTAAGCTGCTTACCTCGATAAAGGCTTAGCGTGAATAATAAGTAACCCACAATTATGTGCCCACAAAAGAACAATAATAACATATTACGAACTTCTATTGAATTAAATTAACCTTACGACTTATTTCAAAACAAGCGATTATTTACTTTAAAGTTTAGCAAATAAGTCATATAATCGGGTATGTTTGTGTATGTAAAATAAAACAGATTACGAAAGCCAAGTAAAAACTGTTTGTGTAATGATTTAAAGTTAATTGACCTCTTTAGGTGAATTTTGTTTAATTTTAAAAACGTTTTTGGCATCTAGAAAGCGTATGAAATGAATTTAATTTCTTAAAAATAGGTATTTTTTTATAGCAATGAGAGCACACGCGTCATACAACTCATACACTCGAATTCGAATTTCAAATCTGATCAGATCGTGTTCGTTTCTAGAATAGATGTTTTCTGAAACATCGAGGAAAACAAGCATGATCGCTTTGTTTTCCAATCGAGCAACTACGCCACCATATAAAACGCCACCATATAAAAATATCTTCTTACGAACTTCGCAACTTTATTTCAAAACGAAAACACGAATTTTGGCGATACACACTTACTCGAAAACAACTCATTTTTTCCAAAACCGTTATCACCCTACCAAACTTGAAAAAAAAAAACTCCAAAAAATACACACACTGCCAACATAATAACAAATAGATTAAAAATTCCATATTTTTAGAAAAAATATTAGGAAAAAATACTGCCCGTTTTTATCAACATCAAATTTAAAAAAAAAGAAAAATCCGAAATAAGAAATACACGCACTGCCAACATGAATAAAACCATAGATTAAAAAAAAATGGAGTAACGATAGAATAATTTCCCGCCTGGTTTGACGTACACAGATAAAGAAGAAACAATGTTCTTTGTTTACTAGAAGAGTTTATAGCGAGCGCGCGCTCACGACCGCGCCCGTTAGCAAACTGCGAGGCTCGGTGCAAGGGAACGATGACCAATGAATGAATCATATATACGAACATATTTTCATTTTTCCCTGAATTTTCGCGAGCGAAACGTTAATTTTACCTTTGGACAAGCCATGGCAACTACAGTGCAATGTCGTTTCTTTTGTTTATAGATACATAATCTTGTGTAACACACATACTTGATCTTTACTAATATGAAGGATATGAAAATTTTGTATGTTTTGATTTAAGGGGTAATTTTAATTTTACTTTAGAACTTCTGATCCGATTCTGAAAATTCTTTCACTAATGGGAAGCTACATTATCCACGAGTGTCCTAATCTATATTTAAAACATTTCCGTGGGTTAATTCCCGTCCATAACGCGAGCGAAGTCACAGGACACAGTATAAAATACAATTTTTTCTACATGGATATATTATTGGAAGGGTAGTATGGCTAGAAATATGACTGCTGAGATGACATAAGTATGGAAGAAAAGACTTGCTGCAACGACCCCAAGTAAAGGTATCGCCAAAGACTCGGAAAACTTCGGAATAAGGTACGCACGCAACCAAGAAGTTTGACAGACGAAAGAGGCTGACATATTGTAGGTTCGAATAGCATTTAAAATGTAATAGTAAATGTCGTAAGAATACAGTGTGAAGCCAAAGTAGACAGATAACGAGACAAACGCCTACACACTAACACGTAGCTAGATCGACTGGTACATAAATAGCTAGACCCAATTGATTAGAACAAAGACGTACTACGCAGAATTGAGGAGTACTGTACTTACGAAGATGACACAGTTTTGTCAATACCTCACGCCTGTATCCCAGATACAAGGAAGATTATGGGCTGATTATATTTGTTTTATGCTTATATCAATCCTAAATTTCATTATCATGTTCCTGCACAAGGGCAGGTGACTTACAGTCGACACAACACGTCTTTTGCTTCCATTTACCCCTGTTAACCGTCAAGCTATCATTTAGTCCTTTTTTCATATCATTCTTCACACAATCCATACATCTTTTCTTTGGTCTTCCTCTCACTTTCCATCCATTCATATTTATATTCATCAGTCCCATCTTGTTGTGTTTATAAAATCTAAGTTTCTTCGTCAAATTAAGCAGAGAATTAGCAATTTTTACGCGTCATAATAACATTAGACAGTCCTCCAATTCGTCACACCCCTAAACGACTTTTTTGTCAGTGTTGTGGAATATTGACACTGAAATATCGTTAAGTAGTCAGTCAGTAGCCCGAAAGTCTGACAACCAGTCTTACCAAGGGAATCGTAATACCCAGTACTAACTGGGTTGTGGAGGTCAGATAGACAGTCGCTCCATGTAAAATAAAGGAATTAAGCTACGTCCGGTTAGGCTGGAAGCCGACCCCAACATAGTTGGGAAAAGGATGACAGCTCTTGAACGTGGTCTACATGTATTGATCGTCTTCAGACTGATTTAGTGTTGCCAACTTTTATTAGAAGAAATAGAGTATAATATCTGATTTCAAAGGAGGTAAATAAAGAGTACAGACTTACAAAAAAGAGTATCATTTATTTTATATTTTAAAGGTAGGTAAGGTATTTTTTGTACTTTTTGCAGCACTTAACAAATTTTCATGGTTTTTAAAAGAATTGTATGACTTCAAACATTAATTAACTCTAAATTTACATAGTCATCCATTAGGAATTGGATAAAAGCATTCCAAACAAAAAACCGAGTCACAACACAGTGAAAACAGGAGAAATTTTTCTTGCGCCAAAATTAATTTGTCCATAAAACACTTCTCAAAACAACTTGTGACATTGACATTAGTGGCTGCGTTCAGAAACGTCCTAATGTGGCTTGGGGAATTGGGGATACCAACATATTAACAGTAAATGGTAGACTTTTTTGGTTTGATGGTTTGCATAATATTACATGACTGGCACTAGTATAGTAAACATAGTATATAAAAGAGTATTTTAGCATATTCTATTAGTGTTATAGACATGATATGGAGTACAATACTCTATTTTAGAGTACGGTTTGCATTGCAACCATACACACATTTGTGAAATTCCTGTGTATTGTTTAATTGCGGACGTCACGCGGTTTCACCCGCGTAGTTCCCGTTCCCGTGGGAGTACGGGGATAAAATATAGCCTATGTTACTCAGGGTGAATGTAGCTCTCTAATGGTGAAGGATTTTTTTTTTTTGAGTTTATTCATTACAAACATACACACACTCAAAAATACAAATCTTTCCTCTTTATAATATTAGTGTAGATGTAGATAGATGATGAAGAATACACGTTTCATCAGCACGTGTAGGTACGCTTTTATCTTATTGTTGAGTTACATTCAGTCCGATCGCTTTCAAATATAATAGCTCCGTCGAAGAACAATAGATTTGCGTAAATCGGAATCTCGCAATCATTTTTAGCTGGCTATCAGTGGCGAAGGTTACGTACAACTCGATTCCTACCTTCCTTTTGAAAAATGGCACAGTCAGTATAATCACATTAAAGATTGGAGTACAAATCTTACCTCTTACAAAAATTGGCACCTCGCTACTGCTAGCTTTATCAGATATATGAACGTTGACAACGCGAAAGGAGGAGTATTGTAATGACCGTAGATGGCGCTTTGTAGTTTCTGCCTAAAAATTAACAAAAATCTTTTTTTTCATGAGGTCCAGGAAAAAGACGTGAGTTAATTTTTGTCTGTCTGTTTGATCCGGCTAATCTCCAAAACGTCTGGAGCGGGAATTTTACTGTCAGATAGCTGATGTAATGAGAACTAACTGGGCTATTTTGCAAAAAGGATTAGGTTTCCATGCAAAAAATAAAACCCTTGAAATTGTTAACAAAAATTGTTAGAAAAAAAATAAGTCGTGTACTTATTTAAACAAATATTTTGTATTAAATTCCACACGAAAGAAGTCACGGGTAACAGCTAGTACATACAATACAAGTACAGTTGCATACGATTCGTCTGGAATTCGACTCTATCATAGTAATTTTAGGTTCGACATCTGGGTCCTCGTAGCCTTGGATCCAAAGAATTTTATTGGAAGCCATGGGCTTAGCATTGGAGTGACGCAGGGTAACTGGGGGTCTAAAACGGCCGCTTTAGCAGAATCATAATACGAATCACTTTAAAAATTTAAATTCTTAATTTTAAAAAGAATTAAAAATTTAAATTAAGAATAAAAAAAAAAATACGAATTTAAATTTTTAAAGTGATTCGTATTATGATTCTGTTAAAGCAGCCGTTGTAGACCCCCAGTTACCCTGCGCCCCCTGTACTTGGGTCCCAGTTGGGAAAAGGCTAGGCAAGTAATGATGGCTTGCAACTTGCATCCAGTAATTTAGACCCAGGCTGAAATGCAGGTATACATATCAAATCTTTGTCAAAATCTTGCGGATATAGGTAAGTACCTAATTAAATCTTATCTAGCCTTCGATCAATAATAGTATCTAGCATATAAAATCACAGAATTAATTTATTGTAAGAATTTCAAAGTCAATGCCATATTTGTTGGATAAGAGTTCAATCTATTATTCCAAGGGTTCTTATCTAATCTACCTATTTATTATATTATTGAAGTTATTCTCTTGTCAATGTCACGACTTATTGACGTAATTTATGTTGGTACTGTGTATTTTATAGGCCTCTGTCTGTAGTGAGTGCTTCAATGTATTCTTTATTTCGCGCTCTTTTTTAGAGCTGTCAAAATGTCGTCAGCTCTAAGACGCAGAAAAATCTGATTCATCTTTTAGTTTTATATTTTGCTACTAAATACGTTCTATTTTAAGAACTGGCACGACAAAAAGACCTAAATCCAATCCAAAAAAAATAAGTCAAAACTTTTTCATCTAAACCAAAAAGTCACGAAGAATCTATGGTCACTCTCCATAAAAATAAAAAACTCAAACCAATTTTGAATAAGGAACAACACTTTCTGAAAAAAAAAACAATTCTACAATGTTTGCCTCCATTTTTAGCGCAACATTATTGATAGAGTACTGTAACTTCGATTGCAACTGATCGTCTCCCGAAATGGCGACGTCTTAGGCCGTATGCGTCTGAGTCACAGCGATGTCGCCATATACAGAAATCCAGTTTAATCTTCGACATCAGGGTTGCTTTGTGTTTATGTTTACGCTTCTTGTATTAGGGATAGGCAGAGAGTAATGCTCTTAGGTGTATTTTTAACGTTCGATGAACCGGTGAATCGATTAATTATGGCGAATGCATGACTACTAAAGAAAATGGAGCACACAGTTTCCATGGCGAAAAACGTTCGATGAAGAATGTTTTTTTTCCAAATAGCGTTCATCTTAATAAAAAATATTCAGCCAAAGCCAAAATTATTTTCACAGAACATAGGATACTTTACACCCCGGTTATACGTATCCTTGGGATATTTTCCGACCCTAACGCGGGCGAGCAAATCCTAGTGCAACATACTTTACGATTCTAATACTACGATAACTCAGATAAGAAATTGAAACTACGCCAAAGGTAGACTATTACCCACTGATCGGGCGATATGACAGAACTAAACTAATTATCAATTACTATAATTTGCGTCGTACTCTAACAAACACGTGCAACTTCAAATAAAGATTATTGTATTAGAATGTCGTGTTAAGTAACGAACACGGGTGTTACAGATATGTGTTGTGCTTGTGAGATACATAACGTCTTGGGATCTAAATAGAATCATTTTATCCAACCAATAACATTTTCTTTTCAAATGTTGCCTAGACAAGACCATATGACACGCACTGTCAAAAAGTTATCAGATCTCATGTAGAGCCAAGCTTTTAGCTCTACACGCCCTAACTCTACAAGGTCTAACTTCACTCTACGTACACCTTAGTCAAAACAAATATGTGAATTAGCCATTTCGTTGCTATATTATGCTTTATGCTGCTTGGACTGAAGATGAAAAATGAAAGTAATCAAATGAATGAATGAAGTAATTAATAGATTCGTGACCAAATTCATAAAGACATGATTTTTCTAATCTCGGACTTGATAAAACGAGCAGATGCAACTAAGTCGAAAACGACAACTATTTTAGAGAGAATTATCATAGAAAAACAATACATAATCAATATAATCAAATAAAAAAATTACAAAAACAAGAACGAATGAACTTGACCCGCGCAAAACCATAAAAAAATCATAAACTTTTTTGCACAGCTAGGTTATTGAAACGCGCAAAGATCGTAACGCATACGGCCAAAAATAGGAAAAGAGGTGAATCTTTCAACCTGCTTTTGTTCTGAACGTCATTGGGATGACATAAAGGCCGTTTCCCTGTCATGGCCGCCATCCAAATGTTGCCAGCCATTAAATTAAGAGCTACTGACGGGTGCAATCACAAAGGAAAGCGAGGTCAAGGTAAATGGCTATACTGCCTATGTTGGAAACACTTTCTGCGATGATCGCAAAATTGTAGCGTAGATATTTTATTGTTATTTTATAAACAAAGGAATGAGGAGCTCGTGTCGCTTGCCGAGGTCGGTCTGTGGATGGGTGACCACCTATTACATACCGAGTTTTCTCCGTGCCTCGGAAAGCCGTTGGTCCCGGCTGTTATTTGTAGTAAATCTTTGGCAGTCGTTACAGAAGGCCCGAAAGTGTAAACAAAGGAACGGAACAATATTATTATAAGTAATGGTTTATTAATGAAGGTAAACAGATAATTACTGAGGACAAAACAATAGATGAAAAACAGCTGTGAATAACTAGTGTTTTTATTTTTCCGCATTTTTTATCCTTGTTGCCATTTGTATATTCTAAGACAATAAATATGAGGGTCTTTTACACGGACGCGCGAAATAATTCTAAAATCAAACGTGAATTCGTTAGTGTTTTTAATTCGGAAACGCGCGTTTGTACTAAGAAACGAGCATGATTCCAATCCAAATTCAAAAATCTCTCTCAGTCCTTTCGCAATTATTTACGTCAGCCCTTAGATAGCTGTGACACTGAACCTTATGCTCGTACCAGTAAGGTTCTTCATAAGTTGCTATTCACCAACGAGTCTGTCAATTTTAATAGATATTCATTTTCGTGTTATTAAAGTGCTGCCAATAGTAATAAAAAAGGTAAAGGGCTGTAGGGGTAATAGTCAATTAGTGGTCGTGTGACAAGCTGTCAACTGTCAAAAAAAAACATGTTGCCATGACTCAAAAATAAAATCGTCTGCGATCTCTGAAACAGTATCAGAGCTGTATTTAAATTCTATATGCGTCTCGTCAACCAGCTGTGCGTTACACGTGCATACTCTAGGTCAAGGACCACGAGTACGCAACGGATTTCAGACCATCTGCTTGATGCTACGGTTATCTTTTTCACATAACATAACACCACGCCTGTAATCGCCGAAGGGTAAGTGAACCACGATTTCGCCATAGGGGGCGAACCTATTGCCATCAATGGGGCACATATCCAGACTTCGTGGTATCTTCTTCCTCCACACTTCTCTGTTACTTGTCATCTCATCAGACACCTCCTTCCTAACCATATCATTCTTCACACAGTCCATCCATCGTTTCTTTGGTCTTCCTCTACTCTTATACCCATCTACATTCAAACTCAGAATATTCATCATTCCTCCGCATCACATGTCCATACCACGATAACCAATTACCAATGAGGGAATTTCTTTTTAGCTCTTCCCTAGTCGCTGGATAGATGGCGCTAGGAGTTAGTATGATAATGCAAGGAACGGAACCTAAAAAAATCTGATTTTAACAAAGCGCGAGAAAACTAAGTTATATTCGGATGGTTAAGCAAATGAAAGTGTCAGTCAACGAGAGTATGTGACGTGACACAATGCTTTTTTTTCCAAGCGTTTTGGCTGTGGCACCATCATAGTAAGTTCAACGCCATCTATAGAGTTCTTGGAAACTACGTTTTTTTTAATACCTCAAAAAAAACACCTCTCATTATTACCTTATTTATAAAAAAAGGTTCATTGCAGAAACTTGTACAACTTTTACAGTAAATCTTACATAGGGACCTCCTTGTAAAAGATATACCTGTGCTAGGAGATCCCGCTCTTCAATGACAAATTTTGTAAAAGTAAAAGTAGTGTACAAAAAGAGAACAGAATTTAAACAAAAATTTACAACTATGATCTAAAACTAAACAAGACTAGACTTGAACTATACTAAATAAAAGAAAAAAAGAAAAATAAACTTAATGAATTAAAAATATTAAATTAAAAATATCTAACAAAATACTCATTTCCGTGACGACACGTCTGCCAACACAAATCTACTGATAAATATAGAACTCTCAGGAGTCTCAGGACTCCGCACCGGTGAACGAGTCGCAATAAAATTAATAAAACAATTAACGAGATTAACTTGTTTTTTGTTTGTGCTGATGACTAATATCAGCACAAACAAAAAACGTAAACACACGTAAACGTAAACAAAGTTGGTAACCAGATGCAAAACGCAAATGAGAAAACATTAAAATTAGTTTCTGAGTACCATGTTGAAGAGGGAAATGGTTGTTAAAGCAATGGGGGGTATCGTTTTTGAGCTCACCAGATGGCGCACTGTCGAGTAAGGTCTTGTCAGTAATTCTGTTTAATACTTTAAAGCACCAATAACTTCGTAAAAAAGTTTATTTTATTACGTATTACAACACAGTGTAAGCTAAGTATATTATATTTACAATATTCTTCCTAAAATTAGCAAGCATGAAACATTTAAAAATCATTCTACCTCCAAGTACTACCAATATTATTATCTTAAGTTGACTTAAAATCTTCAAGTCATATTAATCAGAAATGGGCTCAATCTAGAACACAATCGTGAGTATTAGTATAAATACGTGATAAAAAAGCACGCAACGCGCGAACACTGTATGACATCTGACATTTTGGAGGACCTCAGTCTACACAAGCGCCTCTAGTGGCAAATTCACACGCGATAGCCCCCATTGGGCTGACTGATAAGATTATTCGTTTGATATTCATGACATTGTCGAGGTGGATCACTGTTTTAAATTCCATCATCCACACTAATCCACAGCCCGACTCCCGAACTCACCCATTGTTGGGCCATAAGCCTCTCTTTTCTTGTGCCAATCTCCACGGTTCTTTTCAGTGTTTCGTACCTACCTCAAAAGGTAAAAAAAGGAACGTTTATAAGATCACTCTCTTGTCCGTCTGTCCGTTTGTCCGTCTGTCACCACACTCACCATCGCTTTTCTCATAAACGGGTGGGCCTAGCAACTTGAAGTTTATACCAGATTCTGAGGTCTATAGTCCCTATTAGGTGTATAAAAATCAAGGTCCTGAGTCAACACGATGTAAAGATATGGGCAAATTTTGTTTTTTAAACGTTGAAAAATGCCCAAGGCGTACCGCACCGTCCGGAGGAGACGCTTTGGTTATGTGATGCTTGCACCCACAAAAAAAAAACTACCACCCGCCGTGACTCCGTGAGCCTATACTATCGCCTTTGTGGATAGGCCGCGAGAACTGTTACGCATGACGTGTGCCAGCCTTATCTAAGTTTGTCCCCCGATGGAAACTATGTCGTCTGCCCATTTCACCGCTTGACGACCCACGCTTTATATTACTGATGAAAATCTCCTATGTGGAGGGTTCAGAATGATGTACCTAGGTATATTACTGAATACGTGGTAACCGATTTAGCGTCGGTGTACCTTCTACCCTGCATACACGAGGAAAGATCATCAGCAATTTTAGCTGCCGAACAGTCTCTTTTAATGCACGTCTCGAATCGTAACAGTTGCATACAACATACAGTATGTCGGTGTCGTAATCAAGCAACAAAGGCTGATTATAATAATTTAAACAATATCATTGCGTAATTGTACTGCATTGTGCTCCAATTTGTTACAACTGGAAGTGAATTTAGTGCAGTTGTATGTGAAAAGTTGGGTTATTTAAAATTTTTAAATCATTCCACAACATCCCTTCAAAAATATACGGGTCATACTGTTAACTACTTAGGATCATAGTACTTCTGATAACCATACTAAACCATAGAAAATGACAACTTCATTGTTTGACAGTGACAGAAGAAATTGCGCCAAAAATTTGACGTGTGCGTAAATACACTTTCACAAGTTCTCTTATGGATCTACGATTATGCGTAACGCTTTCTACTGGCTAATTGGCAAACTTTCTAGTTTTGCAAGGGCGTTATCGTAAATTCTGCGCTACTGCTCTTTTTGGTGGTTCTAAAATGAGGTTAATGTTGTCCACAAGTAGGGTATAACTTTGTTTGTAGTTCTGATGTAAGATTAATCGTATTTTTTCTTGCTCGCAGCAGTCACAGCTTCGCCTGCGGCCTGCGTTGATACTGGAGATTATCATTGGTTACATGGAGGAGTAGGATTCAAATATAATATGGAAATGGAAACCCTACTATTGGAGGCAAGTTTCAAAGGCTTCGATAAAATGGACCGTTGTGTTTTTGGCTTTTATCTCGTTAAAGGTTTTTCTGATAACTTAGGTAAGTACAGTTAAGTGTTATTATGTTAGTTGCCTGGCAACACGCGGCCATTTTGAATCGATGTTTGACTTTCGGGTATTTCCATTTATAGTAAGACCACTTTAGTAGTTGAGGTGATGGTACGTTGGTGCCGAGAAAGATAAAACAAAATGGCGGACAAGTAAAATTCACGTCTGTGTTGGACCAGTGTCAAGAGATGGAAGGGTTTACATAATGACATGTTAATGTTGGTGTTGCAATATTATTAATTAAAATCTCCAACAGTCTGCAGCTCATGGTGGCGGTGCTTGTCAAGAAAGAATGCATCGATATGTTTAAACTTTGTACACATAAAGGGTGTAAAACACCTCTTAACGAAGCCGAAAGGCACTTGTTCTCCTCGTTATTGCGATCATTTTTTGTTCTACATCATACCTGGGAACCTTCTAGTTACGGAGATATTGGGGGTCAAAGTTCCAACTTTTTGACAAGTTTTTTTTAAATACAAGTTTTTCATGTAAGATTTTTAGTTTAAACACTTCCACGACCCCCGTACTATTCAATCCATCCATCAGCACAATGTTTTGAGTGCGTTACATTGAGTTCTACCACAAAACATGATTTTTCACCCCAAAAAAAAAAATTGTTTCCCAGCAATAATTTTTGCGTAAAGTTACTCAGTTTGATGTACAGAATGCTTGGTTGACATCTTCGTGATGAGGTCTTTTACACCCTGTATTTTAGTTCAATGTTCTCCCGCCTGAACAGATGTGTTGGTTGAAGTGTAGTAACGCTTAAAATAGTTTTTTGTTTTGTTGATGCCCAGAAGCAGTGACACATAACATAACATCACGCCTGTAATGGCTGAAGGGTAAGGCAGAGGTGTACTAAGCACACCCACATTTCGCCAGGATCGACTCAAGAAGCTGTTTATTATTTAGGAACGAGCTCCTCCTAGCAATGCACACTGGGACAGTATTGGCTGATGAAGCGGTATTCTGCATATTTTTAAAGGGGGGTAAATATAATGACCACCAAAATTAACTTTGTGACCACTATCTCTCACCTAAAATATCAATTGATCACCAAATTTAGTAAATTGAGCACCAAATTTTAATGAGGTGGTTGATGACAAACTAGTTTTGCCTAGGCCGACTTGGGGCACCCCGATACCACGATAGACCCCGCCATACCCGTCGTGGTTATTTTTTTATAAACCATTCAGAAGTAGGAGCGGGGCTCCGTCGACCGGATCTCCCTCGACTCGGATGCAAGAGCATAACAGTTCAATTTCTGGTGGTCAAAAATACATTTTTGGTTCTAATTTCACGATAAAATGGGGATTAAATTTGGTGATCATTTATTAATTTTGGCAATCTAAAGTGATTTTTTCTGCCGTTACATTTTGCTAAATCTTTTGGTTCGTTAGTTGTATGCCTTTTTAAAGTGACTGGCTATCAACACGCATTATGTATATTTATATCTAGGTAAAGATTACAAAATGACGACATAATATGCAACCACAGACACGCAATTATTTTACCTACTCTACAATCTTATGACAAGTCATAATGACGAACATGTTTGTTTTTCTGTAGCACTGACTGAACTTCGTACAGCCTTGTCTTTTTTTTGTAATTATAACATAAACTTGCGACGAAAACAGCCATGATTTATGTTTCCTTATATATTTTAACAGTTTAATTTTAAAAACATATAAATAATTATCACCATGGTCTGTTTTGCTGGAAAGGAGAATCCGGCCATGTCTTAAAAAAAATCGAAGACATGTGATGTGACATACCTATACCAATCCGCTCTGCTCCCGCATGTCTCTCTCATAGAGAGGAGTCCCAGCAGTGGGAATGTTATATCCCGATTAGTCCGTTTGGAGGTCCCGAAACCCGCTAATTAAATACTTAACAATTCTAATTTTTATAATTTATTTAGTGAATGTAGGAAAACTTACCTACAATAGTCCCGGGTGCATTCGAATTTATATTGTTTCAATGCAAATTACCTAAAACGTAATATTTTAAATGGCGCTGAACCCATTCTTATTACGAACATTCAAATTTCACTACGCAACTACAAGAGTGACTTAAATTTTAAACGGCGTTCTAGAACTGTTCAGAATCAAAATTCCATAGTTAGGTATTCATCATCATTCTCTTGTCCTTAGGCTTATCCCAATTCCCATTATCCCAATCCAATATTACCATAGGTATCATCCTTTTACACAGTCCATCCATCGTTTCTTTTGGTTTCCATCCACATTGATTCATACTCAAAACTTTCCTTACATTTTTCAACCGATTACCATCTTAGAAACCAAAAATGGCTGCATATAATTTAAAAGTTTCGAGTAAAACCTTCTTGGTAAACCTAAAAACTATCACGTAAGTAAATAAAAAGAAAACCAGTTCATAGTAAAAATATTTATTCGACTGTCAGCTCACATTGGCTGTATAACCTTGAACTCTTTGCCGGGCGAACGCGAGAAAAAAAACAACGCGATGACGTAAATTTTGGCGGGAAACGTGCGATTTTCGGCGTAGATTTTCTTCGCTTGGATGGGCTTGAGAAGCGAGTTTTGAACTTTTTTGTGGGATGCCTTTTTACGCTAATTTAATGTACATAAAAAACTTCAAGATAATTCTTGAGAGAATGCGTTCATTTGACAATTTAATTAGTGAGAACAATGCTAACTCTAATTATGATTTTATGACAGTCTTAAGTTTCAGGTTATAATTGGACAACATTTCATTATTTTAGACAATTTGTCGTGTTGCTATTGATGAATAACAATACGACAATCACAAATGTAAATAAACTCGTTGGCGAAGTTAAATACCTACGTAATGCAGATATGTATTCGAGACGAAAAAAGTCTTGTTTTTTCGACATCCGTGTAAAATCGGAAATTCCGTACCTAGTTAAAACCATGAAGTCACATTGAGCTATGACTACTATGTGAAGTCAACATTTTATTTTTAAATTAATTCAATGATAAATCAGTACCAGATACAACGGAAAAACAGAATAGGATTCTCAGATTTTAACGTTAAAATGTTTTATTGATAGGTTTACATTGATTCAGGAAGTTCCTGGCTAAATGATAACAGCCACTCTGGTCGATCATCAGGTTATGTAGCTCTTGCCTAGGTTGGTTCGTGGATGGATGACCATCGACAGCCCCGCATCTAATTAGATTACGAGCTCAAACTCAAAGTTGGCACAGAACTAACTTTTTGCTTCCTAATATAGCGTTTTAACTCCAGGAAATTCCGCCTTTTCTTGGGAAAAATCTCCGACCAGGAATTTTATGCGATTGCCAAATTGTTTTAAAAACAATATCAAACTTCACTGCCCCATATTTTGTAATAGGACGTTCATGGGCCCTTTGAAGACCTGTAATGGTACATTTCCTTTTATCGTATTAAGGCCCTTCTAACCCTAAAATTAGCAACTCTATTTGTGGTGGTTCAAACATCGTTTGAAACACTGTTAGAATAAAGTTCTAATCAGCTTACACTTCAAAGCGGTTGTTACGTCAGTCACTGCGGTCGAATAGTGCGAAATGAGTGGTTTTTTGCGATTTACAAAAAATCTATTGATTGGATTAAAAAAATAAAACACATAATACCTGCTTTATAGTTAGTTCAATTAGTACGCAAAGTTTCATGATCTAATTTGAAGTCCTTTTTGAATACCAGCGGTTTATAGTTCGATTTGGAGGTAACTTTGGAATTTTTTTCTATCGAGAAAAGTTTTATGTTGAGGTCAGCTTCCAATCTTACCGGGTGCAGCCGACAGGGAGCGACTGCCTACTGACCTCCATACCCCGGTACACCCTTTGGTAAAACTGGTTGTCAGACTTTCCGGCCACTGACTACCTGTAACGACTGTCAAAGATCTACAATGGACAGCCGGGACCAACAGCTTAACGTGCTTTCCGAGGCGCGGAGAAAACTCGGTATGTAATGGGTAGTCACCCATCCACGGACCAACCTAAGCAAGGGCGGCTTAACCTGAAGATCAATCCCAGCGGCTGTTATTATTAAGCCACGAGCTCCTTCGTCACCACAATCTCTAAAACCCTCATAAATCAGTCCCAATTAGATCCCCTGTTCTAATACACGTCAAATAACCAATGTGGGTAGATAAAACAAAACAGAAACGATCCGAAATGTTCTATTTTTAATTTGAAAGTCGTGGGGAATGTTTAATAGTCTCTGAGGTCCTGCGAAGGTGAGACTGTCCGGGCGTATCTACTTAGTTTAAGTAAACATTTATGTTTGCAAAACACGGTAGGTAGTTGTATATTTGATGAATTTGTTATTTTCTATGGTCTTACCAAGGGGTATTGTATTACCCAGTAATCGGGTTGTGGAGGTCAGATAGGCAGTCATCATAATCATCATCAGCCTAGCCTTTTCCCATATTTGTTTGGGTCGGCTTCCTGTCTAACTAAATGTAGCTGAATATCCGTATTTTACATGAAGCGACTGCTATCTGACTTCCACAACCTAGTTAATACTGGATAGGCAGTCGCTCCATTGCAAATAGTGGTATTCAGCTGGTGTTGGGCGGCGACCCGGAAAAGGCTAGGTATACTATGATAATATTATTCCGTAGGGTGTTGGCTAAAACTACAGATTACCGGTACGGACCATTGGTCACCCATCCACGATTCAAACTCGGCAAGAATAGCTTAACCTTCCACAGGAACCATTAACCACAAGAACCCTCTATTTTGGCAAAAAAGACACCACTAAATCATCGAGATCGTAAAAACAAACAAAGGATTTCATTAAACTGAAAACCTTGACCAATAGCTAGACAGTAAGATTTATGAATACTATGAATTTAAAGTATTCTTAGCACAGGTCGAGATGAAAACGGACAACATTCGTAATCAAGGTTACAAGCGTAAATAAGATAATTTTCTTGTCTTTGATTGCGTAGACTTGCTAAAATACGATAACTATAATCGCGACGGCACGATTAAATACCGCCCATTACATACCGAGTTTCCTCCGTGCCTTTGGTCCCGGCTGTCATTGGTAGATCTTTGACAGTCGCGTAGTTAGTGACCCTTGGCAACTAGTCTTGACAAGTGATATCATATTACCCAGTACTAACTGGGTTGTGGAGATCAGATAGGCAGTTCCTCCATGTAAAATACTAGTATTCAGCTGCATCTGATTAGACTGGAAGCCGACCCCAACATAGTTGGCAATTGTGGGCAGATTATGGTGCGAAAATTTTTAAGGTGGTCATTAACCTTCTCCGTACAGTCACAAATATAATCTTCTGGCCTATTTGTTTCCATCAATAAAATACTTCGACCCTTTACATCAACACCAACATGGTTTAATGTCTTTATATAGTAAGTGAAACAGGCTAGCGCCATAGAAAACCGCATGACGACCGGCATAACATTGATCCACCATACAAGGGTACGGCACCCGATGTCCTCAGCTGCAGCATTTAGCACAAGGTTTTATGTATCACACTAACCGTACAGCCCATTGCAAAAATACATAAACTAATGCTTTTCTCCCATGGTTGTAAGCAGAATTTAGAAACTATAGACCGCCATTTGCAGCCTATGGTCCTTTCATACTCTTTAGCTTGGTTAGTTACGTGGTACTTGACATTTTTGGTGTCATAATATACACTTTCTTTTAAACTTTGCCCCACAATATAGGAATTTCTTCGGTGCGTTTACAAACATTTAACCACATATACACAAACAGGCAGACCCGGAACAACAATCTGTAGACCATACAAATAGTTGTTCCGTGCGGGGAATCCACGATACACAACGCAACAGTCAATCCCTCAGCCACTGCGCCAATCGTGCCGTCAAGGTTCTATCATTTGCCTAGCCTTTTCCCAATTATGTTGGCCTCGGCTTCCAGTCTAAAGGGAAGCAGCAGAATACCAGTATTTTATGGAGAGACTGCCTATCTGAACTCCACAAGCCAGTTAGTACTGGGTAATACGATATCCCTTGTCAAGACTGGTTGCCAAACTTGGGGCCGCTGACTACCTGTTGCGACTGTCAAAGATCTACAAATGACAGCCGGGACCAACAGCTTAACGTGCTTTCCGAGGCACGGAGGAAACTCGGTATGCAAAAGTTCTCGGACCAATTCTTCTAAATTGCTTTTATTAGGACAAATTGCAACGCGCAAGAATGCAACAATGCGTTAAAACTACAAAATGGCTGTCCATTCCGCATAAGAATACCCGGGATCTGGAACGTTCCATTCCATTGCTTGACCTCAATAACTTTCTCTAAATAGGTTTCACTACCTACACTCCTACGGTACCAGGAACTGTAGTCTTGGGTTTTGGCATCGCTCTACCTCACAAAGCTTTGAATCAAAACATTCCCGCTCATTTCTCATGATGTCCTTTCTTTATATTTATTTAAGGTCACTCACAAGGCAACGTTCCATTTTCCCGACATCACAAATTAATCTTACAATGCAGTTTATAAATACGTAATAATGTAATTGTTTTCATAAGTAAAAGAGCCTTTGGCAAGTGCTTTTGTCGGTAATTTCACTGTTACGGTCAATTATTTGTAGTTTTATGTCTTCATTATTTTTGGAAGGGCTTAAAGTGGATATTGTAAATCAAGTGCCTTTAATCAAGATGCCATGAAAAAAAAAAATGAAAAAGATGTGACAGTGACAGCTGTCATCTGTCAAAATTGGCGAAACATCAACTTTGTAGGCAAGTTGTGTTTATTTTAAATCGCCCTAGAAAGGAATTTATGATGAAATAGAGCAACAGTAAAGATAGTCATGCATTTTAAATAAACGGCAGCGTTTCCGCACGGGTCTACTGAACCACGGTCCACGTGTCACCATATTGTTTCGGAAATGAAAGAAAACATTTATGCTGTTCGTCATTCGCGTATGAGTCAAGCTAAAAGAGATAGATTAGCTTACGATGTTGGTGACGACCGGATTATCTATGATCAATTGATCATCCATACAAATATTTTAAACGCGATAGTCATTCAGCCACGTCTAAACCTCTGAACCGATCGACCAGGGGGATCCGGGGACCAGGGGGATTGACCGATCGATCGAGGGACCAGCCCGGGACATTTAGTAGAACTTATGCTACTTTTTATCCTAGATATTATTATGACATAAAAAATACTGAAATCTAAAATATATGCAGACAAAATCACAAGTAACATCAGTACTAACTTAATAAAGTCCAAGAATTTGTTTTTTGGTTTGAACTTGGCAATTTATGGACGGATTTGAAAATTGATGCATTTGATAGACCAATTGTTGAGCAAGGTTATTGACTATTTTCTTCGGGTAAACTTATACTGTCACTTACGGGATATCTTCCGTGATTAACAATTATTTTGAGCTCTTAAACGGCGGCTGAAAACCCGGGCACAGTCTCGGAATAAAATGGTTCCCGCGCAAGCAAATCCATTCAAATAAGAAATGCATGAGCGCCACACCATGCCAAGATTATTAAGATTTAATCGTCTGCAATAAAACTACAGTATTAAAATGATCTCGACCAGCAGAATATTCCCGGTAATAATACAAAGGTTGTATATAAATTTAGCAGACATCCCTACAGCTTCCTGACGACGCTAATTTTAGCTCGTCGTCTCCTTGAAAGGATATTTTCATCGTCTGGGAATGAAATAGAAAAAGGAGTGATTATAATTGCGACGGACGCTGATACTTCGTGCTTTTAAAACGTTCTGGGTTTTCACTTTAATTTGAATAACATCGTGAGGAAAGCAGCATGCCTTCTCAGGCATGCTGCTTTCCTCACGATGTTATTTGTATTTCTTGACGGCATATAAGGCTATTCAGAGGCTCATGGCGGCATAGAAACATTTTTTTACAGCAGGTTAGGCACTAACTACACCTGCCGGGGTTGCAGGAATGTTCGAAAGAGATACCGTGGCCCCGGAACACAAAGAGCGATGAAGGAACATGGATGGGTTTTAGTCAGTAAAAGTCTGACACTCCCTCCTGCTCCGCCCAGAGCGGGAGGAGTCATTTGATGATTTCCCATCCGAAAAAAATAAAAAAGGCACTAACTACAGGATAAAGACAGAAGAAGAAGACGTGAGGGTCAGCCTCTTTTTTGTGCCTATGCTAAAGCATTAATCCCTAGTAAGGTAGTCGGAAGCCCAAAAAGTCGGTTAGGTAAAAGTGATGTTTGTAAAAGTTATTTTTAAAATGATATAAACAATAGGATGAGCTCATGGGTAAATAATAACAGCCGCTCGGGGTCGATCTTAAGGTTAAGCTGCGCTTGCCAAGGTTGTTCCGTGGATCGGCGACCACCTATTACATACCGAGTTTCGGAAAGCACGTTAAGCTGTTGGTCCCGGCTGTCATTTGTAGATCTTTGACAGTCGTTACAGGTAGTCAGTGGCCCAAAAGTCTGACAACGTCTTACCAAGGAGTATCGTATTACCCGGTACTGAGTAGTGGAGGTCAGATAGGAAGTCGGTCCATGTAAAATACAGCTGCATCCGGTTAGACTGGAAGCCGACACCAACGTAGTTAGGAATAGGCTAGGCAGATGATAATAAGCAGGTAGCACTTAAAGGCTTAAAGATCTACCCTAATGGCTGTTATTATTCAGCCAAGAGCTCATCTATACATATTACAGGGTGTAAAGGACCTCATCACGAAGCCGTGAACCAAGCATTCTGTACATCAAACTAAGTAACTTTACGCAAACATTATTGCTGGGAAACGACTTTTTTTTGGGGTAAAAATCATGTTTTGTGGTAGAACTCAATGTTACGCACTCAAAACATTGTGCTGATGGATGGATTGAATAGTACAGGGGTTATGGAGGTGTTAAAAGTAAAAATCTTATATTAAAAACTTGTATTTAAAAAAAAAAATGTCGAAATGTTGGAACTTTGACCCCCAATATCTCCGTAACTAGAAGGTTCCCAGGTATGGTGTAGAACAAAAAACCGGCCAAGTGCGAGTCGGACTCGCGCACGAAGGGTTCCGTACCATTATTATCAAAAAAGGGCTTAAAAATCACGTTTGTTGTATGGGAGCCCCCCTTAAATATTAATTTTATTATGTTTTTAGTATTTGTTGTTATAGTGGCAACAGAAATACATCATCTGTGAAAATTTCAACTGTCTAGCTGTCACGGTTCATGAGATACAGCCTGGTGACAGACAGACGGACAGACGGACAGACGGACAGACAGCGAAGTCTTAGTAATAGGGTTCCGTTTTTACCCTTTGGGTACGGAACCCTAAAAATGATCGTAATAACGGGGAGAACAAGTGCCTTTCGAGGTGTTTAAACACATATGCTATACTTATGTTGACCCCAAATTAACTTTCCAAAATTGATCGTTTATAACCGTATACCCGTTCCTTATGGCCCATTCTCGAATACAAATTAATATGGAGTGCAGTTACAACACGAGTGCCAGTACCTATCTTTTCTTTGTTTGAGGATATCAACTCGCCGCCCACAATAATCTGAGTGTTAAGACATTGACATTGAAATAATTATTAAAGACCGTGTGGGATCAAAGATTTCGAGAAATAAACAATTTAAGGCGGCTCCCCGAGCAAATGACCTTGAGCGAGCAGTTTTTCGGAGCCTACTCCTCTTTATCCAAAAGAAATACCAACTAATAAAAAATACATTAAATTACTACATATCCTTGACTCCAAAATTGTCGTTTTATATTTTTTTTTAAGTTGCTTAATGTTTAATAAATCCCCTCACAACGAAACCATAGAAATGAGAAATAATGATTTATAAAATGCTACTCCTCGTAAAGTAACCATTATTTTGATTTGCTACTTATACTAATGGATAGGCAATTTAATAATGAACATAATTGTCGTTTTATTTTTTCCAAAAGACGTAAGTTTGATTTTATAAAGAATAAAAACCACTCATTTCGCACAATTCGGCCTGCAGTGACTGACGTAACGACCAATTCGTAGTGCAAGCTGATTAGAACTTTATTCTAACAGTATTTCAAGCGAAGTTTGAACCACCACAAATAGAGTTGCTAATTTTGCTCGGGGTACCGCCTTAATGAGAACGAAGGAAGATCGATGCCATGCCCGTTAGTGAATTAACGTTTTTATTAAATCATGAGGCAGGTTTAAGGACTGTCCGGGGCTGCGGGACTGTTCGAAAGAGATACCGTGGCCCCGGAACACAAAGGGCGATGAAAGAACATGGATGGGTTTTAGTCAGTAAAAGTCTGACACTCCCTCCTGCTCCGCCCAGAGCGGGAAGAGTTATTTGATGATTTCCCATCAGAAAAAAAAAAGATCGATTATTTTGTCAATCAAAATTTTTTTCGTCATCTTCATCATCAACTGTCCTTATTCCATCATACTTGGGGTAATAGGGTTTTTTCTTCCACATCTACACTAATATTATAAAGAGGAAAGATTTGTATTTTTGTGTGTGTGTGTATGTTTGTAATGAATAAACTCAAAAACTACTGCGCCGATTTCAAAAATTCTTTCACCATTGTAAAGCTACATTCACCCTGAGTAACATAGGCTATATCTTATTCCCGTACTCCTACGGGAACGGGAACTACGCGGGTGAAATCGCGTGACGTCCGCTAGTATATTATATTCGCCCCTGCCAGCCGTCAAGCCGTCATTTACTCCTTTTTATTTTACCATTCCTCATACAATCCATCCATGTTTTCTTTGGTCTTCCTCTGCCTCTCCATCCATTAATTTAGCAAAATTTCCATTAACGCTGCACAAACCATACGCACATTGGTGGACTACACTTCCGTCTCTGTTAGATCAGCTGCTTTTTCCCAACTAGGTTGTGGTCGGCTTCCAGTCCAATAGGAACCAGCTGAATACCGGTATTTTTATTTTACTTGGACCGAATGCCTAACTGAGACAAACCCCAACATTCTTAAAACCTTTCTAAACCCCGATTTCAGTTGTTAACAATTTATTCACTGATTATCAAGATTCTGAGACTGTTGCCAAAATCGGAGGTATCCAAAATATGGAACCAAATTACTGTGTAAGAAAAACAACCTGAAATAAATATAATTTTTTTGTAAATGAACATTTAGGTCACGAACCCACAACGATGCATTTAGCAAACGAGGTGTTACATGATTTGTCGTCAAACTTAAGTCGTATTTTAATACAAAGAAGTATTTATCAAGCTCTCTGATTTGATAATAAGTGCGAATTGTGGGTTTACTATTAGGTACTATGGGGGTCTTTTCCGCCTGACCATTTTAATTTTTTTTCGCTTAAATCATGCGGAGGCGCCGAGCCACGCCCCCTTAAAGTTTGGGCCTATTAGGAAAGCGTCAACTTTGGCGCGCAAAATAACAATAACTCTCGTTTGGCGTGCGTCGTCAATGCGCTCGGCCGATTCGGTATCTTTTCATTCATTTTTTCTACACAAAGTCAACGGGGGAGGCAAGAGAGCGTTTTTATGTTGCGAGTGCAAGCAAAAATGAGCTTAGTGGTGGTCAGGCGGGAGTGTCCTCGATAGTACACCTCTTGCCCATCCCTTTGGGAATTATAGGCGTAATGTGGCAATCCAGGGATCTTTCTAAAATCTTTTAAATACAGACTGTTCTGTGAGAAACTGACTGACAGTCCAAAATAAACTTCCTCTTTACCATGGCCAGCTATATTGAGTCTGCAAAGAATTAGCTATTATAGGAATTTGGTGCTATAATATTAGCCTTCTGACTTGAAAACTTGTCAAGGACCCCTCTAGAGAAGTTTTTCAGCTGGTTGGATCACCAAGCTCTAAAACGCGACTGAGACAGGTTAGACGATGAATTCGGAGGACCAGGTGCTTAGCGCATATAAGGAGATGCTGGCTGTGGACTTTCTATGAGCTGTCACAGCTAGTATGCTTACTTAAAACTTCTCAAATTGAGTCAGCCCAAAATTTGGCGACAAGTTTGGCCGTTTCAGTACCGTCCATTAGCTCCTGTGATGTGCAAGCAACAGGACAGGCAGGCCACGATATCAAGTGTCGTTTGTGGGGCAACACCACATTTAGACTCAAGTCTTCACAACTTTGAACTAAACAACATTGATAACAGTTAAACAAGGACTTAACTACTGTCTGCCAAAATAGGAAATTGGTATGCTTGATGAAAAATATGGCTGGATCTCAAATGCTTGTAGCATTTACCTCCTTATAGGCATTCAGCATGGCTGTTTTTAGAATGGCCATTGAAGCGACTACAGGAGCTAAATTAGCAACTCTATTTGTGGTGGTTCAAACTTCGTTTGAAATACTGTTAGAATAAAGTTCTAATCAGCTTGCACTACAAAGTGGTTGTTACGTCAGTCACTGCGGGCCGAATAGTGCGAAATGAGTGTTTTTTTTGCGATTTACAAAAAAACTATTGATTGGACTAAAAAAATAAAACCCTATCATGTTAATGTTGCTTGTAGAATTATTTGCAAAAAAATCAGAATGATCGCATGTATTTTAGTATGGTTTTACTCGTTCAAATAAATTTTTAGACATAAGTTCGTGATTTTTTTATCGAGTAAAATTTGTTGTTATTATGTTTTCAAAACACTATCATATTAGCATATATCCTGAAGAATATCATATATTTTTCTGGTTTTGTTTATTGCAGTGAATCATATGCTTTTTTGCATTATAAAACTCGCGTTTAGCTCCTGTAGTTCCCTTAATTAGCAATACTTAAATGTTAACCCAGCTGTCTGGCTGTCAATTGTAGATCTTTGACAGTCGTTACAGGGAATCAGTGACCCGAATGTCAGACAATCAATCTTACTAATGGGCATCGCATTACTTGGGTTATGGAGGTCAGATAGACAGCCGCTCCATGTAAAATACTGGTATTCAGCTGCATCCGGAAGTCGAGACTTTGAAGTTGGCCCCAGCATAGTGCTGCAAGCTGCAAGTAACAAAGACTCGACTATGAAATAACAACCTGCGCAAGAGTGACCAGTGAGGTAAACTATCAAACAAAGACGTGAATCATTTGCAAGATGGCGGAAGGTCGGTGACCTTGAGGTAGTTAGTTACGTCAGACTGGTACGTTAATGTATGTTTTGCTTTGTAACTAATTTAGTCATTTGCAACGGTGCCGGTGGTGCATTTCCGGTAAGAAAAGGATCTTTAAAGTCAATAACATAAGGCTTGTTTTCCTTTTGATCCTTTGGCAGTTTTTTCTTCAAACATTGAGGGTTTTAGGTATGGGCTGAATTTTGTTATCATACCAGTATTTTACATGGTGCGAGTGCCTATGCTCTTTGAACAGACTGGTTGACAGACGGTGGCTATTATTTTGAGTATCATCATTAGGCTATTAATGTTCCCACTGCTGGGACACAGGCCTCCTCTCTATGACACGGAATGGGCTATAATCCACCACGCGGGCCCAGTGCGGATTGGTAGATGTCACATGTCTTTGAATTTTTGGTTCTAGGACATGCCGGTTTCCTCACGATGTTTTTTGATTTTAAGTATGAATTTAGTTTAATTTGTTCCGCAGCTTTCGTTGAAAAAAAAAATTGTTCAGACCATGGACTCGCTCTCAGTCAATTGTCATTGTTTTAGTGTCTAAAAAGGTTTCTTATTTTGGTAGCGCTTAAGCACAACAGATAATATAAACTTTAAATATTCTAAACCGGTTTTTGCACTATTAAGTTACGGTTGAGAGTTTCTCAAATTAATGGTCTTATTCACCTTAAAAAGAACTTGCTTTGACTTTTCACACCCAAAGATTTCTATACTTATAGTGGTACTCATACATTGTATAATACTTATTTTTGCAAATAAGTACGTATTCTTGTTGTTGAATGTTTGTGTAAAATAAGATTTAACTTCCTAGTAGGAGCGACAACGTCTTATTTTATTATAGGTATTTAGTATATTTTATTAAAATACTTATAATAAGTAAAGACTCTATTACCGACTGTACAAGGAAATTCATATCCCTACCAAGCTTCGCGGAAATGAACTAAAAATAAATCTAGAGTATTATATACAGACAAGAATAATATATCTAGGTACTTACATTTTCACATACTTACGTAGGTACATTTTATTAACATAGCTTTTATTAACATACGTTTCAAAGAGCGTTAATACTAAATGGAATAGGTACATAATCCGTAAAAACTTGAAACAAAAGACCTTAAATTGACCTTTAAACAAGCGAATATGAATTAATTTACGGCAAAACCGCACTGAATCAAATAAAACGCCATTTTGAAAAACGCGCGAATAGATATTGATGGCCATCTTTTCACATCCCGCCATATTTTTAGATGTTACATCAAACAAACGAAAAACGCTAGTACAATGACCCGCGCTGACCGTGCGCGTTTGCAAGGACGTTCTATATTCAAAAAAACAGATGCGAAAAAAGTATTTACTCAAAACGTTTACTGCTCCACGTTTAGTGCTGCATGGATCTTTTGGCGCGTGCCTATAATCGGAACTAACGCTGCCATTTTGTTTTTTTCTATACAATTTCACAAAATGTTTACCAACAGCGACCTCCTTTCAATGCCATTCAAGCGCCAGAAGGACCATGCAGCAATATGTAATCTATGGTCTCATGGCAGGAAAATGTATACAAAAATGCAAATTTTATTGACTATTTCTAAATGTGTGAAAATTATGTACTTTTCTGAGAATATTGTAGAATGATCTTTTCTCCTTCATATGGTAAACAACTAGTTGATACCTACCACGTGTAACGAAAACGTGTTTTAGAGACGTGCGAACGATTCGTAAACTAGTATACCTACGTAATACGAATTTCAAAAACGTCTAGAATACGACCCCCGTATACATCTAAGCAAAACTTGGTATGTAATGGGTCCACGGATAAACCTAGACAAGCGCGGCTTAACCTAAAGATCGACCCCAGCGGCTTTTAAGGGTTCCGTACCCAAAGGGTAAAAACGGAACCCTATTACTAAGACTTCGCTGTCTGTCCGTCTGTCTGTCACCAGGCTGTATCTCATGAACCGTGACAGCTAGACAGTTGAAATTTTCACAGATGATGTATTTCTGTTGCCGCTATAACAACAAATACTAAAAACGGGTTCCTTCTATCTGGCAGAATCTCGATGCTCCGAAATTTATTTGGCATAACACACTTGGCATAATCTTCTTTAAACGAATATTTTTAAGGCATAAAAAATATTTAATATAGTTATTGCTTGGCCGAATGTTTGTATGTCCGAATTCACAATGGCATACTTTTAAGATCGCAGAATTTTATTTGGCATAATTACATTTGGCAATGTTCAAATTCCGCATAATTTCGTTTAGAATAATGTTTATTTAGAGCGACGATTATTTGGTACAATTTCACTTGGCATACTATGAAGATGGCAGAATTCCATTTGGAATAATTTTATTTGGCATTATTGCCATTTCTATAAAATAGCATTTTTAACCTTAAATTACGTAGAATTAAATATAAACGTAAATATTGTCTTAAAAAGACAATATGTTACGTTAAAAAAAAGTTAGTCACAGAAACGAATCGCTCCAAAACCGACTCCATGTAGTCTTGTCTGCCCTACCCCGAGAGTGTAATTTAAATCCGCGTAGGCGCGGAAGGGTGAGGCGGCCCGTGAGCTGAGGAGCAGGTGGTTTTAACGCACGCCGCCGTAGCTGAGGCTGGCCGGCCAAGCCGGCCAGCAAGCCGAAGCTGCGGTGGTGAGCGTAAAACACATCTGCGACGATAAGCTCGCGTGGGACCGCCGGAACCCTGCAGCGCCGGAGCCGTGACAGAAACCATGCCTGCTGCATGTTGCATGCTTGCTTGCATGCTGCATGCTTGCTTGCATGCTGGCTGCATGGTGTATGCTGGTTTGCATGTTTCCATACTGCATGCATGATGTATGCTTGCCTGATCAGAAATATGCAGCAATTAACATTATCGTCGTATGTTTGTGGCAAAAAAAAAATGTTCAATCAATTTTTATTATTATGGTAAGAAATACAAAATTATTCTTAGTATGATTTTTTTCTTATGTGATAGATGAGGCTTTCCATTATTATGCATATGAAATGTATGCCAAAAGATGATTCTAACTGTCAACTTTCTGTAATAAGATAGTTCTGCCTTTTAATGACTATCAATATGAAATTTATGCCAAAAGATGATTCTGACTGTGAACTTTCTGCGTTAAGATGGTTCTACTTTTAATTCTTATGCATATGAAATTTATGCCTAAAGATGATTCTGACTTACAAAATTATGAGTTTTGTATGTATGATAAATGAGTGTCTGCCAAACGATTTTCTGCGAAATGAAGTTTATGCTATCTACTGTTATGCAAAGTAATATTATGACATAAAAAGTTCTGCTGTAAAAGGTAGACCCACTAAAACAGAATAAATTTAATATTTAAGGGGGGCTCCCATACAACAAACGTGATTTTTTTACCGTTTTGTCTAATGTATAGATAGATAATGGTACGGAACCCTTCGTGCGCGAGTCCGACTTGCACTTGGCCGGTTTTATTATTTAGCCACGAGCTCCATAAACTGTAATTATCACGCCAGAAACGGTATCGGAGGTGGGCAGATTTATAAGCTGAATTAACTGAAATGAGTTTGAAAAGGTTTCTTTTAATTGGACTTAGAGATAATGAGACATCATTCTGATTTATTGCAAAGGTCAATCATTTGAACTGTAGTCTATGGTTAACCTGTAAAGAGGTCGACAAAAAGAGATAGAATAGCCTTCTAGGGTCGATTAAAACTTTGAACGCGGTTTAGATGTTGATCACGTTCAGTCCCGTGTGGCGAAAAATAGGTGTTAAGGGTCCGAAATGGATAGAGAGGGAGAGGAAGGTCGAAGAAATGACATATTATGGATTGTGACGGAAAAAGGAGTACGTACCTACTATAAAACGGTAAGTACTAAAAACATTTTGTTTTTTAATTTTTCTTTGTCTGTTTGTTCCGGCTAATCTGACTCCGAAACCGCTGGACCGACTTTGACAGGACTTTTACTGATTTATAGCTGATGTTTTATGGAGTAACTTAGACTACTTTTATTTTAGAAAAAAAGTACCTAGGTACTTACAACTACAACTTACTTTTTTGAATAAAATCCTAAGATTTTGTTCAAAAAAATTAAAACCGTTGAAAATGTTAACAAAATCTGATTCAAATAGGGGAAGTCATATTTTTATAATAATTTCAAGCGGAGCAATGTCGGGGGCAACAGCTAGTCCTACTAATATTGTAAATGCGAAAGTTTGTGAGAATGTGTGTATGTTTGTTACTCTTTCACGCAAAAACTACTGAACGGATTTGGATGAAATTTAGCACACAGATAGTTTATAACATGGATTAACACATAGGACACTTTTTATCCCGGTACGATCCTGTGGGACAATTATCGAACTTCACGCGGGTGAAGCTAGTTTAACATAAATGTTTGCAGTGAGAGTGAGTGTCGTTATAGAAAGTCTAAATTTATAATAAGTAATGCACCGTTGGTGCATTGTGGTGTAATTGTGTTGACAATTAACCTAGATCCGAGTGAATTAACTGTGGGTGTTTGCATTCTGAATTTCTGACATTGTTACTGTTAAAATATAAAGTTGGTTTAGACGTGAATGTTCAAATTAGCAGAAATCTAAAATCACATTACACAACACACCTGTAATCAGCCTATAATGTTCCCACTGCTGGGACACGGCCTCCTCTCTATGAGAGGGAATGGGCTATAAATCCACCACGCGGGCCCAGTGCGGATTGGTACATGTCACAGAAGTCTTCGAATTTTTGGTTCTGGGACATGCTGGTTTCGTCACGATGTTTTCCTTCACCGTTGTGAGAGCAGTGTCGTTAAAATAAAATTACACAAAATAATACGCCTGCCTGGGAACTTCAAACCCACGAACTACTGCTCGTACGCCACCACTGCGCCACTGCTGCTCATTTTAAATATCAACGAGAATAGCCGTGGCCCAGTGGTGGTGGCCCCGACTTACGAACAGTATGTCGTGGGTTTGAACCCAGGCAGGCACATTACTTTGTGTAACTTATTTCATCACCGCTGCTCTCAAAACGGTGAAGGAAAACATCGTGAGGAAACAAAATGTCCTAGAATAAAAAAAAATCGAAGACATGTGACATCTACCAACCCGCACTGGGCCTGCGTGGTGGATTATAGCCCATAGGGAATGGGCTCATAGAGAGGAGGACTGTGTCCCAGCAGTGGGAACATTAATAGGCTGATGATGATGATGATTTAAATAAAACACGAAGAGGTAATGTACCTATTCGTATTGTGTTTAAGCCTACCTACTTTTACTAATCTCTATTAGTAAAGTCTCTGTAAGTAATTAATTAGGTATCTAAGTTTTAATCATTTATCTTACACACACATAATGGGGGCTATCGCGTGTGAATTTTCCGCTAGAGGCGCTTGTGTAGATTATGGTCCTCCAAAATGTCAGATGTCATAGAGTGTTCGCGTGTTGTGTGCTTTTTTATCACGTATTTATACTAATACTCACGATTGTGTTCTAGATTGAGCCATTCCTGATTAATTATGACTTGAAGATTTTAAGTAGCAACTTAGGATCATAATATTGTTAGTACTTGGAGGTAGAATGATTTTTAAATGTTTCATGCTTGCTAATTTTAGGAAGAATATTGTAAATATTATATCTGAAGCTTACATTAGGTTGTTTATACATAATAAAATAAACATTTTTATGAAGTTCTTGGTGCTTTAAAGTATCGAATAGAATTACTGACAGGACCTTACTCGACAGTGCGCCATCTGGTGAGCTCAAAAACGATAGCCCCCATTGTTGTCATTTATTATGTAAAAATAATATAGCAAAGTGAGAATGACTTAGTTATCATGTCGATCTTATCTCTAAACAAATAGAGCTCAAATTACATATACTCACGCCTTATTCTTAGGGGGGGTAAGTAGAAACTACAGAACATTGCCTGCTACAATCCTTAGAATACTCTTTTCGCATAAGCCATATTCATACCTCAAAATAACTGTGTCAAGAATAAGAATATCTGTATTTTTGGCTGACAGTTCCATTTAACTCATAAACAAAATACAATATTAACTTATATACCTACTTCATAAAGGCACAGAAACACTGAACATTCAGCCAGCATAGCACCTTGACCTGCTTTGATGTTTCGTACTTGGCTGGCAAATAGTGCAGGTTCAGTTAACTTGAAACTTTTTATCTTTTTTATAGTAAATAAACTGAAATATTGATTCCGCTATAGCAGGTGCGTTCATGTTAAATGTCCTTGGCATGACTTGTGAAGGTAAAGCTTGCTGTGCATGGCTAATGATTCCTATTCATTAATATTGCATACTGTTAAGACTTGTTGTAGTTTGTTTCCTGACTGTAACTTGGCAGTCTTCAAGGTAACTGATAGAATACTTCTAGGTAAGCCTATATCATTGCTTACTTCACTTGGTGACAAAGTGGCCTATCATCACTGTCAGCATTCTGTCTAACCAGATACATCTGAATACCGGTATATTACATGGAGTGAATATCTGATGCCTATCTGACATCCACAACCTAGTTACTGGGCCAAAAGTAGTAACTGCCGTATTATAATATACTTGTTAAAGTATAGCAGTTTTATAGTACCTAGTGATATTGTCTATGGTAAATGTGTTTAAAATTTCCCTTTAATTACCATTTAAGGAAGTGGCCAGCATCAAAAATTATTTCACCTCAAAGAGATTATGGGAATATAAAGTACAAGCTTTTTTTTGGCTGTGGTATCACTCACATTTTTGTCAGAATGTTTTGAATATGGGAAAAAGTAGTTTCCTTTAGGTGAAGAACCCAGGCAGTTGATCTGAAGATTACCTGCTACATAAACACTTTACTTGTTTATAATATTAGTGTAGAAAAAAAGGCAGCTTGGAACATATTCTTGTCAGATTACTTTCATAGAGGTAGCAAACACACTCATAATTTATTCATGACAATGATAAGTCATGTCAAAGGCATATTAAATATTCAGCCAGTTGGAAACTTATTAGTTTTATTTTGGAAGTAACAGATGTTTTGTTTACTTTTATTGAACTGAGAAGTGTACCTACTACAATATGTTACAATTCTTTCATTATTATTTTACCTTTGACCGGTGGCTTACCGGTCCCTAAAAGGGCCGCTGTATACAAGATGCAGGCCATCATGGCCCACTGTATACACAACAGTACCAGTAATGGAACCACATAATTTCATTGCAAATACAAAATACAATTTTAATACAAACAATAACCAGGAAAATCTAGCTGAGAATAATAACCTGTTTATAATTTAATTCGTAGTTTGTTTTCTTGTTAGAATCTTGTAGCCAAGCTATTTTTTTTTTTAAGCGTACTATACGTTTGAAGATCTAAAAAGGTAATAAAGTATTTTATTTGTCTTACTGATTAAGGTTTTCATGTGTGTTTATTGTACTCAATTCATGCTTAATAATAAAATTAAAGTTGACTCATGGGATTCCGATAACACACGATAAAAACATCGGTTGTTTGCACTGCTAAGCGTAGTCACGAACAAATAAAACAATAGTTTTTGAACCAGAAAAAAGTTTGACGTAGGTAGGTTATGATAAATGTACCTTTACCGAAAATGATGTTAAGTGGTAACCTCCAAAGTTCCAAGTTACGAATAGGTTAAAAAAATAATGAAAGTGCTATTTTACACGAAGACTGCTGCAGCAAAGGTATGATTCGCTCCGTTAACTCCTATAACGGAAGATAATCCACGAAAACAGGTAAAAGCACTTGGAAAACAGCAAGAATTACTGTTTTCTACAACGTTCCACTTTTCACTTGATTCACACACGTAATACACTGATATCCGGCTAAAGTTCGTACTTGTATCGAAGTTAGTTACGCGAAAAACACTTAGAACTCGATACGAAGGTTATTTGTATTAATATTTGATGAAATAACATCAAATAACAAGATCATACGACATCAGAATCGTTTTGTGACTGACTTCGCCGCGATCGAACACTCGGCGTGAAAAGCACACGTCATGCAGACAGTTGAAGAGGGACAGAGCTATACAAAAGATGGAGAGGTGTTATTGCCCTAAAGATAACATCCGTCCGATTACGAAAGGTTACCTTTCACTTATCTATTGTTGTCGTAGAAAATAATTTTATTCGAATAGGGAATTTTAAGTTTTACTAGGAATTGTTAATTATATCTAAAGAAATTGAATAACCTATTTAGCCATTAAACGGTAATTGATGACAGTGCCATCTGTTATACAGTAGCTGCACTACTTAAACAACCTGGTACGTAAACAAAGCTGCTATTTGGCACTAGATGGCTGTACAATCGCTGAAGACAACTGTAATAACGACTTCCAAAAACATTAATTTCGTTGTATTTTAGAAAAAAGGTATTTCAAAAAAATATTTTATCAATTTATACGTATCATAAACTTTCTGACAATTTTTTGATGGATTGTGTTAGGATCTATGTTTGACAGAGGACACAGATTATGGTTATAAAATTATGAGTTAATGCGAATGTCAGTTCGTCTTTTTCTGTTCGTCTTTGGGTGTTATTATTCATGTAAACAACATTACATTTTATCTTAATTCACTGTAAACAGCAAAAAATATAATCATAAAGATATTAAATTAGCGCCATCTACAGAAACATTTCGGAACTACTGATAAAATTGCGCAATATTGCATAACATTATGAAAATTCCGTGATTGATAAGTTTTATTTTTGGGATCTATTGTTACAATGTAGGTACTAGGTGTGATGCTTTAGTTTGTGTAGTTATTTATTTACATAGATATCAACATAATGTCGGTACAAATACAATGTCCTAATCTTAGTCACAGAATAGTCTTAGTTCGCTTTTATAGTAAGTGGCCACCTACTGAAGTTTACCGCTGAGTGAATGACTCAATCTTTTTATTTAGTCGTCCCTGTCATTAGCTTTAGTACTTTAATAATTCTAAGGACGGTTTATTTTTAACATTATTCAAAGATTTTGACATAATTTACCTTCGTTTTAATTCTTTTGACTATGATTTACATGGTGTTATTATGGTAAATTAAATTTCTATTAACTTTCGCGAGGTTATACACCATACTTAAAAAAATGTCACTTACGGGATATCTTCCGTGATTATTGAAGACAAAGAAAGAGGGTAGACAGATTTGTCTGCTCCTAACAATTTTTTCCATCCACCCGCATTCTCCAGTTAACCCGCGATCATGGCGCTTGCAACAGCGTCGAAATATCGGGAGCTCAAAATAATAAATAATCACGGAAGATATCCCGTAAGTGACATTTTAAGTATAGTTATGAACCGTGAAAGCTTAAAACAGGTTATACACCGACTGAAAAATAACTAAAAATAAAAATAGACCAGTATCGACAAAATCAATCTAACTGTCAAGTCAAGTCAGCCCACGCTTTCCATATTTTCCCGCCAGCGCAACCGTAATGTCAAATGTCACCCACGTCGATAAATCACTGCTCAATCAAGCAAGATTTTCTACAATTATAGGTACCTACATTCTATTCCGATCTTTGCCCACCACACGCTGTAGTATCATGAACACTAACTTGTAATCTTTGAACTGTAGATAATTAATTACGTACTTACGTGACATAAACTGTGAGAATGACAAAACTACTCTAGAAAATGGCGGGCTGACGTTGTCCATTATCAATGGCCGCTGACACGCAGTGCACGTGTATCTGTTATCGATGTTATCATTATTTATGTAATCACCTTCAGTGATGCATTATTCTTTTGGCATTTGAGTGAAATTGACAGGAAACATTTTAATGAATATTATTTTTTTGGTAAACTAAAGTCTCTCGAGGGTGGAGGAATCTAGATTATTCTAGATGGGTGCCATCCTCTCCTTTACATCTCAACACATTTTTTGAAGTGAAAACTTCTTAAGGCGCGTTGAGCACTTTTTGGGTGAAGGAAAAACATTGAACTCATCGTCACGTAACGTAACGTGCGGTCACGCTTCGTAGCCGTTCGTAACACTCGTAGCATCCGCTACGGCGTAGCACCACATAGGCATGTGCGGGGCATTACCAGTGCTACGACTGGGGCCTGTGTACTTTTTGTTTTCACTTCTATCGGCAGTCCCCAAAGACTGCTCTGTAATGTATTGTCGGGGTACCAACGCAGAGAAAGTAAGGAAAGAGCAATGACCTTAAATTCTTACTTATCTGGCGGAGATTATTTTTTTTTTTTTTTTTTTTTTATAAAAGAGGGGACAATGGCATTACTTTTCCCATTCGTCCCTCCTATGACACGGAAGCATAGGGTCTAGGGCAAGCATGGGAGCGAGGCGGTGTCTGTTGGTAAACTTTTATGAAACTGTATTGAAAAAACAATATGGCGGCGTTAGTTCCAAGTATGGCCACCATCGAAAAGATCCGTGTAGAAATTGAGTGATTTGGTAGTGTCTTTTCTTGCGCTGGGTCTATTACTGGGAGGTATAATTATAAAACAACGTGGTTATAAAATCACAGGCTATTTGAAGATATCAAGGCCTCAATGTCACGGTCGGCTTCTGTTCTCTATCCAATTATGTTGAATTGTATGTTTTGTTGCTCAATGTACCATTTGTGTGCACTTCAACCAACTTATCAGTGCAGGCGGGAATAAGTACATTTTGATACAAGTGGAGAAAGTTTGTTATTGGATACGAGGCCGAATTAACTCCCGAGCCGTATGCGAGGGTGTTTTTGAGCCGCGAACTGCTATAACAATTGTCCAGGTGTATCAAACGACGTTTTTCAATACACTTTTGAAGAGATAAAAAAGAACGAAAAATATTTTTGTCATGAATTAGAACTATGATTTTAATTTTCTTTTTTTCCAATCTTTGCTTTCGCCAGGTTGAAGGAGAAGCAAAGGTCTGAAACCGCTAAACAGCCTAATATAAAAAAAATATTTTGAATATAAGACACAATTCACAAATAAATGTTATGTTTATAAAAGTAAATATTAGTTTTAAATAATCATGTTTATCTATGATATTCTATTTATAAACACAATTTAAATATTCAAAAAATTATTAACGAAATAATAAAAAAAACATTCACCTCCGATTAGAGGCATTGAACCATAGGTATAGTTATCTGTGGCAATTTACAGTCCCGCACGCGTGCGGGAAAATGGAAAAAATCGCACCCTCTTGAAATACATTGCATGTTAAACCTAATCGTAGTGCGATAAGAACCAGTTTTCGAGGAAATACCGTTTTTGAAAAATATAGAACTATACGTATAGTAAATGTACCAAGTTGTCCAAGTTTGACATATCGTTGCATTTTTTCTTGACAAACAGCGCTACCATAAATTGGAAACTTATTGAATTATTATTGAATTAATTATTATTGAAGTCTACTACAAAAAAAGTGATAAAAATGTTTTATTACAGGTGTGGATTTCAAGGCATTTTTTCTTTTCCAAAAAACATGTTTTTTTATCATCTGTATATCCTTTTCCCAACTATGTTGGGTTCGGCTTCCAGTCTAACCAGATGCAGCTGAATACCTGTATTTTACATGAAGCGACTGCCTTTCTGACCTCCACAACCCAGTTAATACTGGGTAATACGATGATACCCTTGGTAAGACTGTTTGTCACACTTTCGGGACACAGGGACTTATCGACAACTTACTGACCTTAACGACTGTTGAGTGTCAATCGTTTTTGTCGATTCCACCCCGTATTATTTGACATTTAGAAACTAAAGTACTAATAATTATTTTAATAACATGTCATTATGTCATCACAATAATTTATGGTTTGTAAAATTATAATCTGTGCTTTTTAGGGTTCCGTACCCAAAGGGTAAAAACGGAACCCTATTACTAAGACTTCGCTGTCTGTCCGTCTGTCTGTCCGTCTGTCCGTCTGTCTGTCACCAGGCTGTATCTCATAAACCGTGACAGCTAGACAGTTGAAATTTTCACAGATGATGTATTTCTGTTGCCGCTATAACAACAAATACTAAAAACAGAATAACATTAATATTTAAGGGGAGCTCCCATACAACAAACGTGATTTTTTTATAAGAATTGGTATGGAACCCTTCGTGCGCGAGTCCGACTCGCACTTGGCCGGTTTTTTAAATGTCTGCGGCCATGACCATAAAGTAGATAAAAAAGCGTGCAAGCAATTTATATTGTTAATAAATTGGCGCGCAATATTGTAAACAAAATTATTAGGTAACGTGTCTTTGATTAATGTTTATGAATGGCTGTGGTTTTCCTATTCTTTGAGTGTCTTGGACTAAACAAGTGGAAACCATATTCAGAGAATTTTGTATTTCTACGACTCTGAACAGGATTGACATCATATTGACGTTAGCTTTTCATTAGTTAAAGCCAATCTAATTATTTTTCATAACTTTAACTTAAATTTTCATAACTGAGAGGGTTGTATGGTGATTTTAATTATTAATTATTCTGTAACTACATCGTGTTACTTGCGCGAATCATATTTTCATCAACATAAATGTACAATCTGACGCTGACCTGCAAATTGCAAAAAAACGCAAACATTTGAATTTCGCGGGCTACTGTGGAGCTTTCACGTTAACCCATAGAGATAGAAAGAAGTTAACCACCGTCACAGTAGTTTATAGTTCAAGATGGATGGCGATGCTTGTCAAGAAAAAATGCATCGATATGTCAAACTTGGTATATACATTTATTTTAGTTCCGAGTTTTCTCACCTGCACAGATAACTTTGTTGGAGTGTCATGTTGGTTTGGTAGTCCTTGAAAGTACTTATAATAGATTCTTTAATATTTTTTCTTTCTCAGATGAGGACTTGAGATGTTACTTTTGACTTTGCTCAGAAGTTTTCGTCTGTCTTTTTGAGGGTTCCGTACCCAAAGGGTAAAAACGGAACCCTATTACTAAGACTTCGCTGTCTGTCCGTCTGTCTGTCACCAGAACAATTAATGAACAGCTAGACAGTTGAAATTTTCACAGATGATGTATTTCTGTTGCCGCTATAACAACAAATACTAAATATAGTCAATGGTACGGAACCCTTCGTGTGCGAGTCCGACTCGCACTTGGCCGGTTTTTTAGATTACTAAGTTCCTACTTACTTTTGAGAATGAAGATTAGGCTAAGCGTCTAATAAGTTATATGCTGCAAGATATTACAAGCGAGTACATAATCTGATTGGCAAATGTGCTACAGCAGCAGCGTCAGCAAGTCGAAGTTGTGAAGTTATGTGTTGCACTTTCGTAACTTCTTTCGTCGTTAACTTTCGTTCACTGGCTTTATAAATCTATTAAAAAAGTCTAGAATAATGTGTTTCTCCTGCTTAGCGTGTTGATGACAATCCAAATTGAGTCAGCGCAAAATTTGGTGATGAGTTGATTTTGGCACGTTCATTAGCGTCTAACAACTCCTGTGATGTGCAAACAATAGTACAGGCAGGACACGATATCAAGTGTCTCATCGTTTGTGGGGCAACACCACATAATGTGCTGAATTAATGATAACGTTTGCCCGTCGATATTTACACAAGAATAGGCTAGTGTCCACCATCTATAAATTGCAAATCTATTTAGTCCGTCAGTTAGAGTATTGGAAAATAATGGACACATATTTTTTGTTTTTGTAAATCAATGAATATTGACAAAGATAAAACGCATCAAAACTCGGGAGTTGGGGCTCGTGACGTCACAACGCACTAAAATTATTGTAGCACGGCGTGACGTATTGAGAATTTTAAAAGCGTCGCATCTTCGTCAATTTTGGTTTACGTAACAAAAGAAAAAATACGTGTCAATTATTTTTTGATAATCTAACTGTTGGAATAATTCGATTTTTTTCAAGACACAAGCCTAATCGTCGCTCTTCATGTCCTAGCCACTTCCATAAGCATTATAAGAGTAAACTCACCAGGGTGTTGTTGCACTTCCTGGTCACCGCCACCATGTCCTCAGGGTCAGGACTGAGGCTCCTCATTGTTGGCATCACCTCGTCTAGCAACATCTTGTCTGCAAGCTTCGTCGGTCTGGTGGTTATCTGTGGGAGGGAGTCTTGGTTTAGTTACTGGATGGTTACTGGTAATAAACGAAGGCCCCGACTTACCAGTGGTAAATAACAACAACAATAAACAATATTAATTTGAATCAGAAAAAAAAAATCTGGACATTACACACACCACCATCTAGTACCACACTAACAACGAGGCTTGTATCGTGGACACCCAGATAGTTGATATAGGTACCTACTACATACATACTTTTTTTTTGTAAATACATATTCATCTTAGGTACTTATAAACATTCATGACTCGGAAACTAATGTCCATGCTCATCACACAAACATTTGCCCCTACCGGGATTCGAAACCGGGACCCTAAGAACGTAAGGTAGCCACGCTACCGCTGCGCTATTCGGGTCGTCAAAAGTAATTAAGGCGGTTCCCCGAGCAAAATTGGCAACTCTATTTGTGGTGGTTCAAACTTCGTTTGAAATACTGTTAGAATAAAGTTCTAATCAGCTTGCACTACAAAGTGGTTGTTACGTAAGTCACTGCAGGCCGAATAGTGCGAAATGAGTGGTTTTTATTCTTCATAAAATCAAATTTTCGTCTTTTAGAAAAAATAAAACACATAAAACCTGCTTATTCTGAGAAAGGGACATTTTGCTACCAGTAGTCATTTTGAGAAGTAGTCATTTTGTGACTGAGCCCTTCATACGAAGAATTGGAATTATAAAAGAATTGAATGAATTGACTGCGGTGCGGCTAAGTCTGCGTTTACCTTTAAAGTATTGTATGTAGCGTGTGGAAATCTGTAGGTACAAATAAATTGAAGCATCTGTTTGAAATTTCAAAATAACAGTTTTTTTCGGAATGTAAATGAAAGTATATGTAGTCGGTATCTACATAAAACAAAAATACATGATTTAAAACTTTTGTCTGTTTTTTCCGGTTATTATCCAAAACGGCTGGACCGATTTTGACGGGATTTTCACTGGTAGATAGCTGATTTTATAAGGAGTAACTTGGCTACATTAATTCGATTGATGGATTATAGTTTCGTGCAAAAAAATAAAACCCTTGAAATCGACGGCACGGTTGGTGCTATGGCTGAGCAATTGACTGAAAAAAAAAATTGGTAACAAAATCCGATTACTCGGTAACGCTACCTTACCACTATCACTCACAATCACAACTCGATTCTGTTTCCGACACTCGAAACTCACTATTCGTTCACGAACTTTTTTCGGCACTTTTTCGATTTTTACATAGTTGAACCACTGAACTCCTAGCTCATTAACAACTAAATTGCAGGCCCACAGGAAGAAAAATACCTTGCTCTCGACTGAAACCAGTCTTGAATCTGGTTTTGACCGATTCACTGTTTTAACTGTAACACCTAAGTAGGTACATGTTACACTAAGCAGAGGCCAAGAGATTCAAACAAAAATTTTGATACCATTTTGCAATACAACATTGATTAAAAACAATGTTTTAAGCTTTCACGGTTCATAACTATACTACAAAATAAAATAATAATAATCACGGAAGATATCCCGTAAGTGACATTTGTAGTATAAAAACAATGTGTTTCATATGTGTATTTCTATCTTTAATAAATTACCAAGAAATATTAGAGAACTCCCTTTTAAATATTTTAGAAATCAATTGCGTAAATGGTTGACAGAAAATTGTTTTTACAGTTTACAAGAATTTCTGCATCACAAAATTTAATTTTAAGATATAGGTATTAGTTTCGTGTGCAATATTTGTGTTATTTCACGTAGATACGCAAAATACAATAATGTAAAATTATATTTGCATGCCCTAAAAAGGCAAAATATGGTTTGTGCCTAAACCACCAACTTTAACATCTGGTAACACCTGTATTTTAAGCAAATAAATAATTCTTATTCTTATTCATGTTTTGATAAGAAAAGGCTGAAGATTTTAGAGGTTCTGTGCTGTATTTATACGGAAATTGCCTTCGGAAAATTTGGCGTTATATGTTCTGATTGTTATCACGATTTTCAGAATAAGTAGATATTGTAACGGCAGCATGATTTTAGCTTCTTGGTAATCACAGTAGATCAATCAGTTGACATGTATATTGTACCTACTATCGGGGTCTTTTCCGCCTGACCATTTTAATTTTTTTTCGCTTAAATCATGAGGAGGCGCCGAGCCACGCCCCCTTAAAGTTTGGGCCTATTAGGAAAGCGTCAACTTTGGTGCGCAAAATAACAATAACTCTCGTTTGGCGTGCGTCGTCAATGCGCTCGGCCGATTCGGTAACTTTTCATTCATTTTTATATATGACGACCTGATTGGCGCAATGGTAGTGAGGCTGCTTTACGTTCTTAGGGTCCCGGGTTCGAATCCCGGTCGGAGCAAATGTTTGTGTGATGAGCATGGACATTTGTTTCCGAGTCATGGATGTTTATATGTATAATAAGTATGTATTTACAAACAAAAAGTATCTATGTAGTATATCAACTATCTGGTGTCCACGACACAAGCCTCGTTGCTTAGTGTGGCATCAGATGGCGCTGTGTGTAATGTCCAGCAATATTTATTTATTTATTATTTATTTATTTTTTCTACACGAAGTCAACGAGGCGGAGCTAGAGAGCGTTTTTTATGTTGCGAGTGCAAGCAAAAATTAGCTTAGTGGTGGTCAGGCGGGAGTGTCCTCGATAGTACATGTTATGTTATCTTTAACACCATCTACTAGGTATCTAGATAATGTTACAGATAACATAACATCACACCTGTAATCCCCGAAGGGTAAGGCAGAAGTGTACATGATAGTACACACACATTTCGACAGTTATGATTAAGTCCCATAAACCCCACCTCAATTTGCATAATCAGCTTATAATGTCCCCATTGCTGGGACACAAGCCTCTGAGAGGGAATGGGCTATAATCCACCACGCGGGCCCAGTGCGGGTTGGTAGATGTCACATGACTTCGAATGTTTGGTTCTAGGACATGACTCACGGTGTTTTCCTTCACTATTTTTAGAGCAATAGTGTAGGTAATTAATTACACAAAGTAATGCACCTGCCTGGGCTCGAAACATCGAACCCACGACTTAAGGGCCTATATGGCTTAGCATGATCCTCCGTTACGCCTAAAATATTGCAGCATTAATTTTGAAATAAATATATATATTATAATGTAATGTAATTAAAATGGTAAAGTTGAGGATTAATGCTAAGTCTTATGTGTGACGAAAACACGATTCCATAAACTTTTCTCTATAGAAAAAAAAATCCAAAGTTACTTCCAAATCGAACAATAAACCGCTGGTATTCAAAAAGTACTTCAAATTAGATCATGAAACTTTGCATGCTAACTGAACTAACTCTGAGAAAGGGACATTTTGCTACCTGTAGTCATTTTGAGAAGTAGTCATTTTGCGACTGAGCCGTATGAAGGTCTATGCAGTCTGTGTCTGTCTGTGTGCGAGATTGCATAGAAAATATATACTATAAATTTTAAATATTTCGAACGCACCCAATATTTTTATTGAGTTATGTTGACATCACTGTTTCGTTCGTCGTTCATTTGTTTGTGACTGTGATAAATAGCGTCTGCGTTAGTGAAAAAATATTGATTTAGAACGATACACAAGATTTTGATCGTGTTTCGAAGATCTTTCCTGTATTGCTTGTTTATTGGTAAGTAGATGATTAAAAATTATTTACATCGTTAGCTTATATGTGCATTAGGGATAGGTTTGCAAAATCTAACATGATTTCATTCTAACCTCAAAATATTTTAAGATATGTTAGTTTTTTTTCACTATGTCTTTCCTGTAGACATCTTTCCTGTAGGTGCATGGGTCTTATACACTGTAATTTTCGAAAATGTTTTGTTTAATATGGGGGTGAATACTATTTGGAATATTTTAAATAAGGTTTTCCAAATGAGTCATATTTTTTTGATTACTTATTAAGGTATATGTTTTCATCTGTAGACAACTAGATCTTTTCAGTGGAATATCTACAGGAAAGATGTCCATTCTGTGGAAAATTTTAATTTTTTTTTTCTTCAAAATTACCTGAATTTTTTATGAATATTTTGTTTTATAACGGAAGTGAATTTAATTTAAATCATTAAAAAGTATGTTCTGTAAGCAGATTATAATATTGTCATTAGGTACTCATTACATTAATAAGGTTTCTGTTGTTACCTGTAGACAACTAGGTCTTTTCTGTGCCCGTTTAAAATAAAAAATGTGATTTTTACAGAGAATGTGTAAGACTGATCTATTTTGTTATTATTAATCATTATTAGAGACTATTATGCAAATAAAGGCTGATTTACATAATCGTATGTGAAGTTTTATTTTGAGGAAACTATGAATGGCCTATTTTGTGTTTGACCCGTTTCGCACACAATTAGGGTTCAGTATTTAAGCTATAAAAAATGAACTCTGTGCGTAAGTACTTACTTGAACATTAGACAATAATTACATTTTTTTATATAGTTCAGTAAAAAAAATCAGAAATCCTCGAAATTTCTTCTATTGTTTTTCTTTCATTTCTTGTTTTGATGTATGTAATACACACTTTTTGAGCATTTTTGTGTCTATCTTTTACCGTTCGAAAGATACTGCACCTTCGTGGCTGGTGCCCTACTCTCTAATGTCCGTCCGTCTCTATACGTCTCTCTCACTCGCACTCATCTGCAGACGTGCGCGAGAGAGATGGATAGAGACGGATGGACGGACGGGCGTTAGAGAATAACGTCTCTGTGTCTGGCGGACGGACGGCCAGACAGGAGAACAGGGAGGACTGAAAAATAGGTATTTGGAGAAACTATTGCCGTCGCGCTGCGTCAAGCCTGCCCCCATAGAGTGCGAAAAAGACAGCTGCAGCTCAGACCGATTATATCACAAATTTTTTGACGAGATCGACTTTTCGTATTCCTCCTTTTTAGCCTCGAAAACAGCCGATTATGATAGAGACGTGTGCCTTTTTGTCTGCTGTAGAGCAGACATTGATTTTACGAAAAAAAATATTGCTCTACTAGCGTAGGGTTGCCATCCGTCCCGGTACACCGAGACAACATGTCACCGGTTTGGAACTTCTGTCCCGGTCGTCCCGGTTGATCTACAAAATGTCCCAGTATTTCAATGAGAGGTTTTCCTTTTGAGGTATTAAAAAAAACTTAGTTTCCAAGAACTCTTTAGATGGCGTTGAACTGACTATGATAGTTGGTGCCTAAGCCAAAACGCTTGGAAAAAAAAAAATATATTGCGTCACGTCAAATACGCTCGTTGACTGACACTTTCGTTTGCTTAACTTTCCTAAGTTTCTAGTCCTAGTGCTAGTGCCTAGTTTTCTCGCGCTTTGTTAAAATCAGTTTTTTTAAGTTCTGTTGCTTGCATTATCATACTAAGTTCAGCGCCATCTATCCAGCGACTAGGGAAGAGCTAAAAAGAAAATCCCTCATTGCATCGTGTAATACGCGTACAGCGGGGACCGGTGAGGCGGCGGCGCGGCGAGCCCTGCTGCCGTTTTTAGTAGCTGCACAGTTCACTAAATAACGTAATCGCCTTTACGTATGACACGGTCGAAAGCATAATTCAATGCAAGTTCAATTTGTTCAGTTTGTTATACCAACATTATTTCTAAGATTTAAATTGTATTTTTGTGCTAATTCTATTTTTCAATATTTAAAATGTATAAGTACCTAATTACAAAATGACATGTTCATAATTTCATAAGTACCTATGGTATGGGCAAACCGGACCTGTTTTAAAATAAGGTCAAGAAATCTGAAAAATATCATAGCAATTAGTGTTTCAGGTGTAGAATCTCACGGATGTCGTATAAGGCGACTACTTAATGTCTGAGGCAGAACACCTTGCGCCTCCGTAGACCTGAGAATGGGCAGCAGCGTTTTCTGTTAGTCTTTCATCACTGCGATCTCCAATCCGCCTGTCAAGTGTGGAGATTACGGCAAATTCCTCCTATCATGGGAGCAGCTTATGTCCAGCAGTGGACGTTATGGGCTGTTGTTGTTGTTGTGTAGAATCTACACTGTAAATATCTAGTCGGTTAGTACTTAGGGTGCTTTGGCAACCCTATACTAGAGAATTGTTCAGGAAGAAAAATGGGGAACACATTTGTATGGAGAATGTTAGCCCTTGTTTCCCTCTTAATAAAAAGGTCAATGGCGACTAGCGTTGCCAACCGTCCCGTATTTCACGGGACGTCCCGTATTTCATGCATAAATTTCTATGTCCCGCCGGGACAGCCAAAGTCCCGTATTGTATGAAAATCTGCAGACCACGGGCGGCCGCGCGCATACATCGGGGTACATCGGGTGCGTCCGTAACATGCGCGTGCTAGCCGCGACGCGGGCTGAGAGAGAATGAGTCGAGACGAATGAACGAAGCGCGTGAGTGTGTGAGATCGCGTGTCGTGTCGAGGCCTCCCACTCGTTCCCCTTTTCTCTTCCCCCGCTGACGAAGACGCGTACTCTCTCATTCCGGACGTTAGTTCATTGTGTTGTGTATTGACTTGCGTGCGTTTGCGTAAATAAGTTACAAATTGCAATTATATCTCATAAAATGGGTGACGAAAACAATAGTGAAAGTGTTAGCCCCGCCCAAAAATCAAAAAGGCTGACCAAATACAGTTCAAATTGGGAAAGCAACTTTGCCTGGTTACGCCAAGTAAAAGATAATTCTTTCAAAGCATTTTGTCAGCTGTGCCAAAAAGAATTCTCATGTGCGCATGGTGGAATTGTATATATAATATTTTTAAGTAATAAAACAAATTTTGACTAAAAACTCCATGATTTTTATTTGTCCCGCGTGAAAAGGAGACATCCCGTATTTTTTAAGATTTAAGATCTTTTGTCCCTTTAGGCCGAAAAAAAAAGTTGGCAACCCTAATGGCGACCTTAGCTAAAGAACCCTAAAAATCAAAGACTAATTATTATTTGACAAATACACACATCAACACGGTCTAGGGATATTTCATACTCAATTAAATAACTCGAAAAGTACTGGCCGCATTGGAATCTTTTATACACCGATTTGTTTGTAATTATTTATCTCAGACTAATTCCAAATTCAAATTTTTGAAAATTCTTTTGTTTCGGTGGCATAAAAATGTCTTGATGTATAGGAGAGGGAATTTTCATTTGTGCGAAATTTAGAAAACAATACGAATTACGTTTAGTTACAGTTTTTTTTCATTTTTAAACGAAAGATAAAGTTAAAATTGAGGTATTGTAGCCATGCAACGCCGACATTTGACGAGGGCGGAGATGTTACGAGCTGTGGGAATGCTGGAAGCTGGATCTGTTCAGCGTAATGTTGCTGAGGCCATAGGGACCCATCAAAATGTAATTTCAAGATTGTGGACACGCTATCGTGCCACAGGTGAAGTAGCGGAGAGGCACCGGGGGCCAAGTCGCATCACTACCCCCAGACAAGACCGATTTTTGCAAATTACTGCGCGAGCACAACCAAATGCAACGGCGACTCAATTGGTCCAAAGGCTGCGAGTGGAACACCAAGTGCTTGTGAGTGACCAAACTGTAAGAAGGCGACTGCATGAAAGCAATCTACGTTCTCGTAGACCACTCCGGGTCCCACCTTTACGGAGAGGCAATCGTGGACGACGATTAGAATGGGTTCGGAACCACGTGGACTGGGGCCGTGACCAATGGTCCAATGTGCTGTTCACGGATGAATCCAGGTTCGGCTTCCATCCAGATTCACGAAGGACGCGTGTTTGGCGAGTTCCTGGACGATGGAGCCGTCTCCAGAACCCTCAGGAAGTTCACCCATACCAAGGAGGAACAATTATGGTTTGGGCAGGAATTCGTCTTGGAGGACGGACGGATCTCGTTTGGGTGCGGGGTAATATGACGGCAGAACGATACGTCCAACAGGTGCTGGGGCCCGTAATCTTGCCCCACAGAACACAAATGGGGCAAGATTTCCTGCTCATGCACGACAATGCCCGGGCACACACGGCGAGAACGGTAGCAGCTTGGTTACATACACATAATGTTAGGGCCTTAGACTGGCCTGCTCAATCGCCAGATCTAAATCCCATTGAGCATGCGTGGGATATGCTGCAAAGAAGAGCTCTGAAGGAAGTTCCTGAAAATCTGGCTACAGAAGATCAACTTTTTGCGCACCTCAGAAGGACATGGGACAATATTCCGCAGCAAGACATTGACAACCTTGTTCTGAGCATGCCGAATCGTTGCCGATGTGTTATGAACATCATGGGCGCTTTCTCAGACTACTAACTTCAAGTTTATAAACACAAATTAAATGATTTTTCTATTTTTTTCAGTTTTTACTCACAAATTAAAAGTTCATTCATATACGGTTTCCGTCTATGCTTCATTTTTTTCCATAAAATCCTGAAATTTTAATCTTTACCTTAACCATTATTAAAAAATGGTAGAATATTAAATAACGTATCTTTTAAATATATACATGTCATATAAATAATTAACACATTGATAGTAATTCGCTTTTTTAAAAATATCCCTAGACCGTGTTGATGTGTGTATGTTTTCGCCAGCCGGCAGCCTAGAGATATATTTGTAGCTATGCCGGACCCGGAAGCGTTATGTCATGCGCGAAGCATTTTTGTTTGTAAACGCAACTACACAACTGTATAAATTCGAAATGTGGGCCACATGCGAGTATCTTCCTTGATTTTTTCCATCCACCGGAATCCACCCGCATTCTCCAGTCAACCCGCAACCATGGCGCTAGCAACAGCGCCGAAATATTGGGAGCTCGAAATAGTTGAAAATCACGGAAGATACGCCGTAAGTGACAATATAAGTTCACTACGCTTAAATCTTTGTGAAAAAGACTATAAATAATATAAGTTACATACAGACGCCAACACATCAATTAAGCTACCCGAAACTGTCAAATTCTCCCAACCTAGAACCGAATCTATTAAAGAAATTTGACAGATTGTAGTAGCTTGAAGTGCTGCCAGTCTGTACGTCAACAAACCTAAGAGGTCACTTAGAGTAAATAACGGGCTGTTATACAAAATTATCTATACAGGGTGTAAAAGACCTCATCACAAAGCCGTCAACCAAGCATTCTGTACATCCAACTACGAGTAAGTTACTTTACGTAAAAAATATTGCTGGGAATCGACTTTTTTTTGTGTACGTTACCCCAGCAGGAAAGTGTCTCCTAGAGTTATATGAGTGGAACGTTTAATTAGTGCCTTATCTGCAGTAGATTTAAAAAATGTGTGCCCTTGTGGTTTTGAAAAAAAAAACGGAAAAAACGATTCCTGCTGGGGTAACGTTTTTCCAGCAGGAAAATTCTAAACGAATGATCGGATAGAGAAACATTGTGCATGGCCTTGTAGCTTATGTTAGTGCCACAATGTGCCCTCAAAAATAAAATGTGTGCCCCTTCAGGTTTTTGAGACATTGCATTTCCTGCTGGAGTAACGTTTTGCAGAATCATATATCTCTAAAACTATTGCATGTGCTCCTGTAGAATAAATATACACTAGTAGCTCTTAATCTGGGTCCCTTAGTGCCCCAATTAGATTTAAGATAATATTTAAAATTTCCAAGTTATCGCGGTTTTATGAAAACTCGAAAAAACATCGCAGCGCCTAAATGAGACAAGGTATAAGCTCCCA